>OY757312.1:129388777-131788777 GCA_963583905.1 Stenurella melanura
CAGTGGGGAGAAGGATAAAGTGCTAAGTGAAGAGATATCTCCCTAATAATCAAATATCATCCAAAAATAGCCTTCAACAATCCTGTAGAATTTATTTATGTACAAGTTACAGTTATTTTCAGTTATATAACATTAGCCAATCTCCAAAAAACAGCTTATTGTTAATCATTAAAATTATGATTAACAATAAGCTGTTTTTGGCAAATTGGGTCATGTCATTTAACTGAAAATAAGTGTAAGTTGTACATAAATAAATACTACAGGACTGTTGAAGTCTGTTCTTGGCTAAAATTTGATCATTAAGGAGATATCTCCTCATTTGATGCTTTATCCTCCTCCCCAGTAACGCTAAGTAGTGTCCACTCTTAAACTATGCGATACTTGTATGGAGCCACTCTGCCCACGGTGAAAGAGTTCTTAATATTCTAAGGAAAGCTATAAGGATTGGAATATAGGGCAGATGTTAAAGAACTTTTTAACAAACTTGGTTCATTAACTACTAAGTCTATGTATTTATCAAAGCCTAATTTATGTTAAAACTAATATCTATAAATATACAAATGTAACCGAAGTACATAATCACAATACTCGTACAAACTCGAACATATACTTTAAATATTTAAGGTTAAAAAAATTAAGAAATAGTGTAGATTATTACGGTCAATTGTTGTATAATAAATTAGCTCTTTATCTAAAAATATTCTCCCAAAATTTATTTCAAATAAAAGTTAAATCAATCCTAGTAGCTTCTGCATATTATAGTTTCAATGAATTCCTAGAGAGTGGTTTGTAGTCAAACTTTTTTTATGTAGTTGTCAGTTTTGTTTCTTCTGACATCCGTTGCCCTATCATGATTAATTAGACAAGCACATATTCTCCTCTTGTAAATGTAATTTAATATTTTTATTATTGTTTTGTATGTCTAAACATTTTCGTAATGTTTCATTGAATTTAATGAACTCTTTTCACTTGTGTAATGATAATTTTCTATTTCAAATACACCAATAAATTTTACTCTATTCTAAAAAAAACCGAATGTGAAGCAAAAAACTCTTTGGCAAAAATAGTAGATACCTACGCATAATTATGAAAATTTTTTGAAAAAAATTGAATTAAAAAAAAGCTTTAGACAAATTATTTACTTCAATTAATATTTTTCAATCAAGCGCCCCTATAAAGACGTAACCGTTGTCAAATCATATTAGTTTGAAAGTAGCGTGTGCCGAGTTTCTACCAAGTACTGTATAAATCTCTATACAGAAAATTTACTTTTAAAACGTAGGGTGAGAGGTCCCGCGCGATTAAAAAACGAACGACTCGAGTTAGCGAAATCACGTGGGATTCCAAATTACGGACAATTTAGTGCATCGGGCTTATGCGCCCTGCGAGGCCGATAGCTCAGTGGTTATGGCGGCCCGCCAGGAACGTTTGAAAACACCTTCTCGACCGGAACTGAACCAAACCAGGTGGGTACAGTGCGCGATGGGTGCACTTCTCACTCCTTTGATTTATTCGTGGCGGAATTACTTGATATGCAGCGGTTTCAGCGGTCTCGTAGGAGGTTTACGTTATACAAATGGGCAATTTAAGAACGAGTATGAGCTGCAGTTGCTGCAAATTTCATGTTTCGCCGATGAAGTGCAAATACTCGTTTCTGTTGCTGCGAAAGTACTTCTTAAACGGAGTTGTGCAAGCCAGCAATTATGTACAGGGTGGGCAATTAAGAATGGAGGTCGGCCACATCTCAGAAACCAATCACCGCACAAGTTTAGGGAAAAAATTACCTAGAGTAAAGTGACCCTGAAAAATCGCTGGAAAATATTTTCGAGTTTGTAAAATGGCCCATAGGGGGGTAATAGTTATAACCGAATAGAAAATTAGGTGTCTCTCTGTATTTTGCTGGATTAAGTGTCATTGAAAATATATGTATCGTAATCCAAAGACAATTTCGAATCTTTTTCGTTTCCCATTTTTTTTTTGTAACTTCAAGAATAAAGTGGTGGGGAGATGCCAAAGATACACTTATATAAATATCGATTACTCCGACTAGTCTTAACAGAATTTAATAAACTCTGTCTCATTACAAAGTGCGTTTCTTAGCCTATCGACGGAGCTTTACGCTGTTTTCATTTGATTAGTACCGTTGCCGCTAGAGGGCGTTATTTGACATGTCAACAAATATCTCACTTTTTCTAAAAAAAATTAATGGAATGGTATGTTTATTTTTATACAGGAAAAGAGAGAATTAAAAGCTTCAGATGTCAGTCAATACCGCAACTCGATAACTTTTTTCTAGCAGTAGATATTAGCAAACAAAGTTGAAATTATGAATTATTGTCCGATCTTGCCGACGGAATTTGCAAAAGTAGCTATTGAAAACAAGTAAGCTGTGAAAATGACACAATGAAGGAACAACATATGTCAGACATATTCAGTAGAGAATATATTACATAATATAAAAATTTGTACTTAATAACAACGACGACAAGTCTAATAGTAATAACAATAAACAACATAACAAATCAAAGATCCAAAAAAGTAAACGCAAGAACACATTACAACACATTAAAAAATTTAGAATATAACTGGTGCCCTTGATGTTCAAATTGTCGTCCATCATTTTCGATGCAAGAATTCATTATCTGACGAGTGGATTGAACAGAAATCTCTACTCTTGCAATGGAAATACTTTCAATGGGATTTCTTATTCTTTCGATCAGGTCGCCTTTTTGTAGTGGGTCTGGTGGCATAAACGAGATTTTTTTATTCGCTCCCACAAATAAAAATCTAGGCAAGTCAAGTCTGGGGACCTGGCTGGCCAACGGAATAGACTTCAGGATATGTCTGGTCTAAGAAATCCCGAACGTTTAAAGAGAAATACAGCGGACACCTATCATATTGGAAACACATCACGACGAATTGGTAGAGATATGTCTTCTAAAAGAAGTAGCAATTCGTTCCTTAAAAAACTGTTGATAATGTTCTCCATTAAAGGTTTCATTGAAAATAAGAAGCCCAATTATTTGTGTACCTAGAATTCCACACCACACATTTATACACCAACGACCTTGAGATTGGATGTTTCGCATTCAGCATGGATTCGTCTCAGACCAATAATGCATATTATGACGATAATACGACTATATAATGTGTGGTAATGTGTTCTTGCATTTACTTTTTTGGGCGTTTAATTTGTCACATTGTTTATTGTTATTACTATTAGATTTGTTATCATTGTTATTAATTACTAATTTTTATATTATGTAATATATATTCTACTGAATATGTTTGATATATTTTGTTTCTTCATTGTGTCATTTTCACAGCTTTCTTATTTTCAACAGCTACTTTGCAAATTCCGTCGCCAAGATCAGACAATAATTCATAATTTCAATTTTGTTTGCTAATATCTACTGTTAGAAAAAAGTTATCGAGTTGCGGTTTTCACTGACATCTGAAGTATTTAATTCTCTATTTTACCGTGTAAAAATAAGCACACCATCCCATTTAATTTTTTTTAGAAAAAGTGAGATATTTGTTGACATGTCAAATAACACTCTCCCGCGGCGACGCCGCGACGGTAATAATCAAATGCAAACAGCATAAAGTGCCCTCGATAGACTAAGCACTTTGTAATGAGACCAAGTTTGTTAAATTTCGTTAAAGCTAATCGGAGTAATCGACAATTAAAAAATGTTTTCTTGGCATCTCCCCACCGCTTTATTTTTGAAGATACAAAAAAAAATGGAAAACTAGAAAGATTCGAAATTGTCTTTGGATTACGATGCATATATTTTCAATGCCACTTAATTCAGCAAAATACAGAGAAAAACCTAATTTTCTATTCGGTCATGGCTGTTATGCCCCATAGCGGCCATTTTAGAAACTCGAAAATATTTTCGAACGATGTTTCACGGTCACTTTGCTCAAGGTAATTTTTTCCCTAAACTTGTGCGATGATTGGTTTCTGAGATACGGCCGGCCTCCATTCTTAGTTGCCCACCCTGTACATCAACCGTACATTATTTTTTTGCAATTCCGTACTGAAATGTCAATTTTTCAATCGATATTATAAGATGAAAACTTTATTTTCACTAGTGACAAAAGTAATCTTTTTTATAAAAATATGCTTCTTTCCGCTGTTTTCCGAAGATAAAACAAGCCAAATTGAACGCGTCAAAGGTATATTAATAAAATAAATCATTTCAAAATGTCAAATGTCAGTAATATTTAATTTTCTTATTTTATTACAGAATTGCAAATTATGTTGCATATAATTCATTACAAACAAGAGTGTTTCTCTCACTCGTAATTTACACTCACGACTAATGAAAAAAACACCTCCTTTTGGCAAACAATTGCATAAATAAATATTTTCTACGACCATTAAGAAAATTGATATTTTCACTATTTTTTTGTACATAAAACAGCTGTTTATGGTAAGAGTGAAAACAAAGTAACAAGCATGAAAAAAGTGCCATTATTTCACTTTGGTGTATAATCAAATGTAATTTTTCCATTCGCGAAAAATAGTACCACTACTACTTTATGTACTTGTTGCATAAATACATACATTTTTGTCACAGCGGTAATAGTTATAGTGTACTAGTTGGCAGTGTTCAATTTAAAAAGATTATTATGCACATATACACGGATATATAAAAAGTAGCGTACATTAAACTTTTCGTAAGTTTGGTATGCTCAATAAATTTTAAATAGGAGGACAGACTTTTTTAAATCTTTTACTATGTAGACTAATTCTTCATATATACTAAAATGTTATACGTTGTTGAATAATTTCTTTCGAGAGAGTTACAGTCATGCGTGGTTTTTCTCTATGAAATTAAAAACACTTTGTAACATGCAGTACATGCAACAAACATAATGGTATATTGCAGCCACCAACAGCAAATGAAACAAGGTCTTTCTGCAGTAGGTACTGATATATACACCACCACATCCAAAAAGCATACTTCTAACAAACATGGCTCTTTGCAAAATCCAAGTGCGATTCTGCACTAGAACAGAACCATCTTGAAAACTTGTCTTTCTAAACATTTCCTGCTCACGTTATTCGCCAGACCTACTACAGGCTATTTGTCGCCCTTCAGATCATTCTAGATGCATTCGTCGGAAAGTAGTACTGTAGATCACCCCAACATGTTCCAATTCTCATACTTCTGAGAAAGTCGAGGCGAGCTTCGCGGTGATGTTGAAGTAATCCCGGCGCCACTGTTGACAATGATTACAGCTATATGGAATTGATTGTTATTACTCGTCTCACCGTAGATTCCGGTCAATAGAAAATACGACATCTATACCTTTGGTATATCCTGTGTTCCAATGGATCCATTATTCCGGCATCTTGGAGTTATTTGTATTGCTATTAGTCAGCTTATGCTATGACGACAATGACGATACTTCGCTGCTGACATATTCGCTATAGTGGGCTACTGAATGACGTGTCGTTTAAATTTCATTTAAAGCAAAACATAAAAGAGGGCATATGGGTCGAAAAAGACTTACTCATTATTGAAGAACATACAGTTCGTCAATGAGCTTAAAAACGATATTTTTTATATATTTTTATAAAAATGTGCACGTTGTAACTTAAACATTGCAATTTAATTTATTTCTCTAGCACTTAAAATGGCTTTACAATTAATTGTTGAAGTTCGAGCAATTAGTCCACGCCCCCATCTTTCCTAGTAGCGGCTCGACTGAGTGCACTACGTCATCGACGCCCATTTACCCCGTAGTGATCATAGTACCGATGCTTTGCTGCGATGTTATAGAGATGGCTAGACAAAATATTCGTTACAAATACTGTGTTGTGCCTCGATGTACCAATACAACAATCACTACGCCAAACAAATTATTTATAAGTATGCCAAAAGGTGAAAAAACACGAAAACAATGGTGTGATGCAATAAAGAGAGATAAAAAGAATAATATCACCTTTTCGAGTACAAGTAATCGGTTTTGTTGTGAAGACCATTTCGAAGTTAACTTAAAATTGTAATAGTTATCTCTACCTACATAATGCAATACTTACATTATCCAGCACTTACATACAGGGTGTTCCAACAGTGTATCAGTCATATATCCCAGCCAGCTCGGTGGCGCAATGCTGAAGGTGTTTGGCTTGCTAACCCGACAAGACACACTACCCGACAAAACAACAAACCCCCCTCCCCAAATCCCATCACCCACCCCTGCCCCCTACCCGTCAATACCTTATAATTTTATTTTTTTATAAGTAAATGCTCGCACATAATCATCATTTTTATATCTTGACAATATTATCTGAAGCAGGTTTTTAATTCTACATTTTTTCCTGCATTTGTTAATTGAGCTATTTTCGTTCCGCCAAGAAACTCTCGAACTAATGAGCTTTAAGCTCGATTAAAGCCAAGGCAACACATTGATTGTAATTGATATAAATTGATAAAGAAATATCAAGATAAAACATAAAAATAAAAAGAACCGTGTTTTTCTAAAGTCTCCGGCCATACCATCGGCTGTGTCATGTTCTATATTATACTTTTTGTGTAGTTTTAGGACGTGACAAATAATGTACTGTACGTACCTACTTTTATATGTGATATTCATATATAATTAATAAAATTATATTTAAATGGAAAAAAATGTTTGGCTTGCGACCACGGAGTTCCGGGTTCGAATCCTGGCCAGGGTACGGATGTGTTTCATGTGTTACCGAGACGGTAGCAGTGATCTAGACCGCTGTTGGGTGGCACAACATGTCTAGTCGCTGTTATCTATCCTGAGTTCGAGTCTCAGCTGCGGTAGATGGCAATATCGCAGGGAATGGTTGTTGTGTTGATGTCTATGTGTACGTGTCCTGGTTGAGTGGTAGAGCAGCAATAGCTGAACTCCGCCAGGACGTTAATAAAAATAACGCATTAAAATAAGATAAAAAAATAAAAAAATATTGCTCTTATTAAAATAATTCAAATTTTTTTGTATGTAACTGGTGTAGTGTCGAAGAGTGCACACTTAAAATTTGTTTTTAAATATACAGGGTGATTTAGTACATCGGTGCATATATCTTTACATTTTTTTAATGAGGTTAAAATTTTCTTACCAACATTTTAAGTTTTTGATACCGCATTACCGAGCTTTATTAAATATTGTAAATATTTTTGTCCAGATAGGTTTAAAAAGTGAATTCGCTGTGTGAGAATTAAGAAAACATATTTTGCTGTTATGTAGCCACAGGACGAAAATTGATTATATTTTGCATATCAAGCTGAGTAACCAATGGGAATAATCATTAAACGTATTAATGTTCTTTATTTCAATCAATTTTTGGCAAGTTATCCGACTGTCCACGGACAAATCCCTGCTCCATTATTGTCACAACTACTTAGGAACTCAAAATAAGACTGTTTCACTTATATAAATTCATTCAAATAAGGCGAGCGGCGTGCGACATCGGCGCCGATTACGTCACAGCCGGCCAGCTCGAGTTTCGGGCATTGCAGCAAGCCGTATCGTTATTTGCAGATTTTAAAAGCTTATATCTCTGTAATTAATAATCGTATTGATTTGATTTAAACGCTACTGTAATTATAATAATGATTCGTATTGATTGTTTAAAAAAAAAACGAGACTTTTTAAAAAATTTCCAAGCCCATTATGGTGATAAGGCAGTGAATTAAACAAATAAAATGTTGGATTAGGCTAGAATGCCACTTTCGGTTGGATTTATTGTTATCATTAATTAGTGTATTTTTCATTGTACTTGGCATCTCATAGAAGAACATGTATTGTTGAATTATTCTGCAAAATTAAGATAACTCATTCTTTGTGCGTATCAGTGGATATTTCTAAACGCCGAGTAACTAATAAAGTACTTACATTTTTCTATGCTTGTGAATCATTGTTTATTTTTCAATGTAAGTTAAATGGTCCTTTACCTGAAAAAAAAAAAATCGTTAACATGTAAATACTTCACTAGTACTATTTAACACTATTTTTGTACAGAGTGTATGGTATTAAGTTTTAAAACCAGTATATTACTAAAATCTCACAAAACCAAGAATATGCCGTAAACAAAACTAAATTTTTTCAATTACTCTAAAATATATTTCTTTTAAATTTCGAATAGAAATAAATTTAATTCCTTCTGTGAGTATAATTAATGGTATAATTATTTTCCATTATTTGTTCATAGTTATTGCTCTGTTTAAACAACTTAAATAATGTTCATAACACAGGTCTACAAAAAAAATGTTCAGCTCCAAGGACTAAACCTATCATGCCTTAAGAATTTTTGTATGCTGAAACCATCTTCAATTAAAAAAAAATCCACTGCGTAATTTTCGAGTAAATCCTGGTTTATATTGGCATAATATGGTTTTTGACAATAAAAACGTTCTCAAAACGGCCAAAAAAGTTTCGAGAACGGGAGTAGATTTTCTTCCGAAACGTTAACTGCCTATAGCTTTCATTTTCATTTTTTAGTTTATAACATTGTTCTAGTTTATATTTTTTAGGTGTGGGATTTTTTGAAACAGTCAAGTATTCAAGAACCGACCTCTGTGTGATCCGTTTCGCGCAGAGGTCTTTTTCATTAAAAATTTTTAAATATTTTTCAGTGGCAAAATACCCAACAGAAAGTAAGAAAAACAGTATCGTTCGTTTTACTTTGACCATTTCAAAAAATCGATGGGTATAGTAGTTTCCATAGATAATTCAGCCATATAAAAAACTTGCAGAAAAGTTTAAAGGAGACCGGCCGCAATTAGTTTTCAATTTATGTACAAAAAAAGTAGTAAAGAAGGTGTTTGGCTTGTTTTATTATCATCACAAAAAATTGTCATAAATATTTCCTAACGAGTTAAGAAGGTGGACCAATCCCCCTAAATATAATTGGTTGAAATTTGTCCTACCAAATAGATAATTCGTCGAAATAAGCCATCTAGTCATTGTGGACTTCCACGGGTGGAGTAACTGTTTCTTTGTCGTTAAAGTTTAACAATAAATTTATTATATTTTTCACACTATTATCCGGCGGTATACAATTTAGAAGCGGTCGGTCTCCTTTAGGCTTTTTTGCGAGCTTTTTTGTATCGCTGAATTATCTATGGAAATTACTATAAATACATAAGCTGTGAAACATCTTAAGAAAGAGATGTACCTAGGAGGGTTGCATGTGCTAACCAAGGTGGCATCATCAAAAGATGATTAAAATGACAAAGATAGCAGTTATACCTACCTAATAAATTAAGTTATTTAAAAAAAAATTGAGAATGTGCTATAATATGTTCCAACAATTATTTTGATAATTCAATAATATGCGAAGAATATAATGTTTATATTAGTTTTAATGTGCTATTAATAGGCTGTCTTGCAACTGTTCCGGTAAGTTCCGGTGGTCGTCATTCCTAATAATTACTCTATTTTTCTACTTCAGACGATAAACCCCCGAAATGTGCGTAACATACCGTATAATAAATTTCGCACGCTCATAATTGCATCTATATTTCATACGCCTTATCGTTCTCCAAATGTTAATTACATTTTTCTCGCATTTGGGTCTCTTTGTTTTCTATATAATTCAATTTCGAATATAACCGAGCGGCATTATTATTATAAAATATATGTATTACAGGTAGTAGAGACAGGACTTATTCATTTATCATAATTTACACATATTAATATTAATGCTTCTTTGGGTTAAATAATAATTCACACCGCGTACACGTGTTTGTTACTCATAAATTAAGATGATGTTTTATTGAGATAAATATAGTTCGAAGCTTTCCGAATGAAAAATTACTCTGTGCGACTCCAATTAATACAGTAATATCAATGAAACTCGACGCGGACGTCGTAACTTGCAAGCTGCCGAAATATCACAAACAAAGAGTGGATCTTAGGTCGTCATGACGTCAAAACCAGGTTCGGCTTTAGGTGTTATGAATAATATGATCATTTTCAAACACAATAATACATTGACGGTGTTGTAGTATTAGCGTTTTCAAGTTCACTAAATACTATCGGAATGTAAGACCTTGCACTAGTATTTAGTGAATTTCGGACTAAAAGTTTATTACTAGTATTTGTACTAAATGCTCCTAAGTTAATAGTCCAAGAGCCAGTAACTAAACCGGAATCTTGATTAATCGTTATATGAAACTTAGACTCTCTTCCAATCCATAGCAACGCCGTGGGTGCAAGCTGGATGATAGGCGATGAGTGATTACCGTACAAGACAAAGTAGAAAATAAGAACAATTTTTCTTTCAATTATTAAATGGAATATGTCGGAGAAATAGTCAATCTCTTCCAGAACACAGTGGCAAATGGCTCCAATGAGCATGAGCATTTGCTCATGCTCACTGGGGCGTGACATTTGTCAGAAAAGTTACACCTTACCCTCAACCTTGAAGTTTTGCCAAATTCTCATAAGTGTAATATTTTACTCTTTCCTAATATTTAATAAACAAGGAATCGAAGGTTCAGATGGCATCGGGTTCCGAGGCAGACACGGCTTTGGTAGTTCCTACGAAACTCGAATAAACTCGGTTAAAACTGTGAGAAATAGTGCGAAATTGTGTTGAATTAGAGCGAGAACAATTCTACATTTATTGATATAAATTAGCATGAGTCCGGCTATTTCATATATTTGATAATTGATTCAGATACATTGTTTTTTTGTAGCATAAAAAAAACGTAAATAAACGACTTGAAAAAGGGACACAAAAATCTGAAAATGTAATAAAAACTGTGCACCACAAAATCTTGTGTGAATGGCAACTAGCTGGTTATTACGAAAGGTTCTAAAAACGAGTGCAAGTAGTGTGAGAATTCTACAGAACGAGGAGGGAAGCTGCCAATGTATAAAAACAAGGACGAAAAGATAAGTTTTATTAATAGTATTAGTTTATTAAAGTATCAGTTTATTAATCCTTAGTAATTATTGAACCTAATTGAATGTCTTAAATTAAAAATGTATTAAATATAAGGAGATCCCACAACAGGGAAGTTTCGACGGGCGGCTGTTACAGCTTATTTATAAGTGCAAAAATGTTTCTCAGGTCGGAATAGTTGAGGTCTGCTGGACATACGGGGCGTCGCGAATGTTCGCCTAGATCTATTTTTTACTTTTACAGATTTTACTTTTCTGTTTTGCATTGCCTTGACAGATCGGTATACGGGGTATCTTCGGGTGTTCTCTCGGTGTACTTTCTTGCATTTCCACTGTAGATGGCTGTTTACCGTGGAGAGGTTAATAAATAAAAGCTTCTTGATGCATGTCTTGGCAATCAAACTCGGTGGATGCACTAATATATGACGCTGAAGGAAAACGCGGATTTCTTGGAGACCTGAAACCATATCTGGACCCAGGCGAGGCGGGCGGGAGGAGGTTCACACTGCTAGATTCAGAAACAGAAGAACCAGAGGACTCAGAAAACGAATAAACAAAAGACGCATGGAAACTTAAAAAAAGCATCTCACAAACACCTACACGTCCCTATCGGACGATGATAGATGGAAGCTTAAAAGAATCATCTCATAAACACCTACACCTCCCATCTACCCTATGCGTCATGTGGTTCTCGCTGCTGGTAACAAGCATGTCCCATATCCAATCCGACGGGATGTAAGAACATCCAGACTGGATATTCGGAAGTGGCTGCAATGCCTACCCAAACTGGATGACCGGAAGTGGCAGCAATGCCTACCATACGCTGGCCAATCAATCAATCAGTCAAGGGACGACTACTTGATATATCTCTCGAAGGACAGATAATCTATGAACTACGCAATTTTTGTCTATATCGCATAGCTTGTACGTATATGCCGATACAGAGTTCGCCGTATTTTCCTTGAGATCGCCCTTCCAATTATTAACCGCGACTAACAATGCTTTACTTTTCAAATCGATGTGTTTTGCTCGATAGTTTAAACCACATTAATCTTCCTTTCCCTTACATTATTTACATCACTTCATAGTGTGACAAATGTGAAAATTCGTGATCAAAACAGGTAAAAGAGAAGGTCATAAATAAACTTAATTACTTCAGTGTTTAGTAATAAACATCCCAACCCTCTTAAATAACAGTTAGATGGTGAGAGTATTTAGTATAGTAGGGACGCGAAATGTTAACAGGGACAGGTTGACTTAACGTTGAAGGAAGCGATGCAGTGGATATCTGTACAAATTAATATTTTTTTCTTTCTAAGCCATATTAATGAAACTTTTTCATAACTCAATTGCGGAAATGGTATTTATACACAACTTCCCTCTTTATTTATAATCTAAAAACTTATTAATTAAGAAACAACATATGAGAATAATAATTGCAATGTAGTTATCACTATTATTACAGAAAAGATCTGATAACTTTTGGTCAAAAACGTATACAAAGTGGTCATCCGACAAAAAAAAATAAATAAAACGTGCCAAATATGGAGGGCTTGCGTAAATGCCTCTACAAATTTCCACAATTATTGAATTATTTCTTGAATATTTTTCAATAAAACCAGCAAAACAAAATTTTTCATTATTTATTCCCTTTAGATGGTCCACCCTGTATATTTCCCAGTGAAAGTTTAACAATTTCTTTGCTGGCCATAGACTATCTATCAAAAAGTGACCGCAAGAAAGCTGTTTTTTCGTCTGTTCTGGCGAAGTTGATTGCGAGTTTGGGAAAAATCGTAAAAGGGTTTAGCAGGTTTCAAATTAATCGGCAATAAAAACCAGAAGAGGCATTGTTCTTGTGTTCAGTAATTACCACTATTCAGGGGCTGAATTGACCCCAAGTTCTAAAAAGAATAAAAAAATATCAATAAATCTAAAAACAATTCTATTTGTATTAATAATTCTGTTATTAGCGTTTCTACACCTCAGTATTAAATAAGCAAAAAACTAATTGTTGTATAGCTCTGCTATTTGAACAATTTGACAAACATCTATACTTCCATCCACGTTCGCGCTACTTTTATATGAGCTAACTGTATACTTTTGATAATACGCACCGAACTAATTAGCTGCGTCTCCTTGTGTATTTTTCCGTATGAAAGTCTATATTAGATCATGTACCTTACGATTAAAATTATTATTTATCCCATAGGTAAACATAGCTACAGGTACCTACCTTCTTTACCACAAATACGACTGCAGTAGGTAAATGAGATCTTCCATTTTCAGCAAGGTGGTTCTCGTACCTACTATCTTGTAAAAATGCGTGACTATCTTAGCCAAGAACTTCCCCATATGTGGATCGGCCAACGAAAGCCTGTTCAACGGCCACCACGATCACCAGATTTCACCCCAATGAACTTCTTCTTTTGGAATGTTATCGACGATAAAATATTTTCAAGAAAACCACGCACTGTTGATGCACTTAATGAAATAAGCATGCCATGAAATTGATGAATGTAAAAAATGTGTCAAGGTGTGCCTGAATGTAGAAGCTAGATTGCAAGAATGAGTAAATGCTAAGCACTTACGCTAGTGTATCAAAACGTAATTTATATTTTTTCCATAAAAATTGCAAATATGCTCTTGCACTCCCTGTAATTTAACCCTGTATACACACACAATTTTACTCCACAGGTATATGTAATTACGTTAATTAGGTAATAAATAACTGATCATTTAAAGATCTTTTCCACTTGCTTTATATGCCCCGTATTTCACTTTTAATATAATTATACTCATGTCCCTCTTAAATGAATTAATCCTTGTGGATTTTCCGCATTGGGTATGCTCAAATGTTAATATAGGCATTCAAAATATGCTTCTGTAATGCCCCGAATTATCTACTCAGGTAAAGCCAGCCTTTTGACTTTGTTGTACACCAGTATTCCAAATCCCAATCAACACGTGTAATGACAAATAGTTGTATTGGTTAGATGAGGTATTTCAGACTCACATTAATCATTGAAATGAACGTAGATATGCGAAGCATTTATAAGTAGGTACTCGTTTTAATTACAAAATACAAAGCGTTAAAATACATCTGTCACTAAAGGTAAGCTTTCTTAAATTATTAATCAAACCGTCTGTAGCTTGTATGAAGGTATTAAATATTAATTAACCTTATTTGTTTACCTATGGGATCCTTCCGCGTATTTTTTTATTTTAAATTATGAAATTTTATTTAAAAAATACGACACACGTATTTTCAATTCAGGGTTGGCAGTTTTAAAACAAAATGTTTTAAACAAATGATTTTTAAGTGTTTAAAACACAGTAACCTGTTTTAAACATGTTTAAAACAATTGTTTTAAACATGATTTTTTCAATGCGTCTTTTCAGTGTGTTTGATGGACAATTTTCGGAACATCGTTGTATTTGATACAACATTGAAGGTAAAAAATAATAATAATAAAATAAAAAAATATGAACTTTTATGTAATGCAATAAAACTAGTTATAATAATATGGTAGTATAAGTACAACGAACGAAACATATTACTATTATATAGAAGATATACCGTTATTATTTATTTTCTTAAGTGTTAATTTTAAAGCGATTAATAGCAAAATAAAGGTCGAGTGCGGGAAGGTAGAGCTATGTATTCCCATGCATTTTGACCTGCTGAACACGAATCCGATGTCCGGTTTGCCCGATAGGCTGTTGTATTTTTCCTAACCTCAAACAAACACCGTAAGAATGCCCGAGAAAATGAAAGTGTAGCTAAAAATCTGAAATATTTCAGAGGTACGTAGAATGGCGAGAGAAATCGAATGGCGCAAACTAGAATTCTATAGCTTTTTTGGTTTTCGATGTAGAGCCTCGAGAATTGCGAACAAAACAATGTTTTTCCTTCCGGTGACTTTGAGCTGCCCTATCTCGAAAACGAAGGACAGCAGAGATGTCTGGTTTGCGCCATTCGATTTCTATCGCCATCCTATTTACCCCTGATTTTTTTCAGATTTTCATTGTTTCGGGCATTCTTACGGTGTTTTTTGAGGTTAGGAGGAATGCAAGAGCCAATCGGGCAAAACGGACATCGGATTCGTGTTCAGCAGGTCAGAATTCATGGGAATACTTAGATCTGCCTTCTTCTACTCGACTTTTTTTTTATGTGCCTGTATAGTCAATAACCAATCACCAAAAAAATTATTGCACTTATGCACAACTTGACATATTTATTACACCGAATTGGCCGAACCGTTGTCAACGATAGTCCTCGTCTTGTTATGATGCAATATGGGCATGGCTTATAGAATAAACAATGTATTGGATCAACGCGCCCGTATAAATTTAAATTTAAAAACATGTTTTTTATTGTTTAAAACATATTTTTTTTCAACAATTAAAAATCCATGTCTAAAACAGATTGAATTGTTTTAAATTAAAAAAAAACGTGTTTTTTGATTAAAATAAAAAAAACACAATTTTTGCCAACCCTGATTTTTATTTTATCATATTACATTGTTTAATATAAGAACTAATAACACATTTTGCTCTTAACACAATCATCGTGACGTAACTGATCTCAATCAAGCCTTCTCCAGGCTGAGAAAAGATATCAATTGAACAACAAGATTTGCAATTGGTGAATACATTAAGTGAACATCCATTGCACTCAATTATTCAAGGTGGTGAAGAAACTAATTCTCCTGGAACGCACTATGGTTTCTGAGCCCAAATTATCTGACCAAAATTAATCAAATTATATTATGGAAAAGTGTCGTAACTATTTCCTGTGATAGTTAATAACAAAAAGACATAAATTTAGGGATACTTAACGTAAAAATTTTAATAACAAACGCTTGTTTGGCAAAGTTTTATTGATTTACGTAACAAAAAATTAGCATGTTATATATCGTTTTCCAATTCTAATAAATCTAATTGGTCAATAGGCAACATATCTTCTAGGACCTTCTCTACATCATCCTCGACATCATCGACCACGCTGCTCTCTTCAGATTGTACAGTTTCAGGTTTCAGTTCCAGAAGCAAATTAATTACTTCAAAAGGAAGTTGCAGTCTACGATGACGGTTTATGCGTTTTTGTAAACTAATACTTGAAATGATAAGATGTATCCATAGCTCTGTTGAAAATGTCTTCCATATTATTTTGCCTACAAGTTTCCTAGCGTGAAATTGTCGGTCATGTTTGTACAATTTATTTCTAGCTTTAGATCCTTCTTCTCCAAAATACCCTACTTGCAATACAGTATTTTCAATGATCTGTTTACTGTGTGCTAGATATTAATGCACAGTTGCAGGCATTGGGTACCAAGAATATTTCGTCATGTATAGTCTGGCTGTTGAATAGCAATATTCTTCCAATTTTGGTGCATCGATTTGGTAGTTACAGGACAGTCAAATTAAAATGACTTTAAATTTTTTAATGTGGTCTCCATCAACATCGGTAATTTCAGAAAAATTTTTAGTGTCATTACCACCGTTTGTACTACCAAACCCGGCTTTTGGTTTGCCCACATGTAAATGAGATTTTCCTAAAAATTGTTCTTGTATACATTTTTTCCTTTTGACAATTTCTTTATTATTCTGGCCTCGGACTTACCATTCACGTATATCATATCGATAAAAGATGTGGAGGATACACTCAAAAAAATCGAATCCAACAATATAATGGACTTATTCCAAACAGAGAAGTATTTGGTTTTGGATCAAATACGTTGGTCGTTTTCAAAATCCTCAATTCGTAAAAAATTACGGACAAGCTTGACTTGATTTTGTTCCGGTCAGATTATTCACTATTTGGCCGTCAATTAAGGTCATGAAAAGATTAAACTTTATATTAATTACTCTGTCATTCGGTAAAGAAATTTTCAGTTTAAAAGTGAATTATTTATTATATGTTTGCTTATGGTAATGAAACATATGCTTTATAGGATTTTGCAAACAGCGGGGGAAAAAACTATCTATGAGAACTAAAAGAAAAACTATATGTAAAAAATATTAATGAAATCTTTGCATTCTTTCGGTGCACGGATAGCACCAACAATCCGTATTTTTGAGAATACCCAGGAATATGAAACCACGCTTTATCAGAATGCTTCGCCGAATTGGTGAAACAATCGTTAATATAATAAACCTGCTGGGAGTTTGCACCCGCAATTCTTCAACTATCAATTAAAACAAACTTATTTTAAATTTCCTTCCACTGGAAGTCTGGTGCTTTAATCACTAAATCACCACTCACTACTAAAATGTTTTGATTTATACAATATAACAGGTGACCAAGAAATCATAGTTTCCGTAGATATTATTACTGCGTACATCTGGGAATTTTAGGCACTTTTAATAAATTCTAATATACTAAACTTAATTTTTGAGAATACGTATGAATAGGTATTTACCATCTATATTAATTAAGGCAGGCCCAGACATTTAATTATCCTAGGCAATGTGTTTAGCTTTAGGATTGTACATATTTATATTTTTATATTTAAACCATATATTTGTTTTTTTATATTTCCAGTTTTTGCTAATGGCTATCACCTAACATAAAGGTCTTAAGCACGTAGTAAATATGTTTATAATTAATCACACCTGTTGCTTAATTATTGGTTATCTTAAATAATTTACAGCAGAAAGTATTGTGGGTTGCGTAGAAATCGGATTCAAATATTTAGTATTCTTTTATTTATGAAATATGGTAGCAATATGTTCATTGAGAGGGGATATCATTTTTAATAGCTGGCTTAGAGCGAAATGGATCATTTCCAATTCTGCTGCAGTCTAACATAGACTCCAGGTTTTGATAATTAATTAGACACACGAGCTGTCACTTTTGGCGTTATCAAATTTTATCTTAATAATCTATCTAATAAAAGGTAATTATATTTATTTAATTAATTCCTCTCATTAGTATTTAACGGCCGTCAGCCATATTTTTCAGTTCTGCTAATTTATTTGAACTTATTTTAATGATAACCATAATTCTGCGAACACGTGCTAATAATATTCTTTCTCTTACTCCCAAATGTAGGATTTTTGATGCCAAATATTTTGCTATCAATTATATTCCTGCCAAACCATTATTAAAATTATTTATTATAATTCATCACTATCATCATTATTATAGACAAATTATTATAGCAAATTATTATAGCCAAGCAATTTATTACAAATTATTAGTTAATATTTTAATTATTTTGAATTATCCGTTATCATCGAATGGTCTCATACAAGGGAAATCACCTCATTTAGTTTGGATGGTTAAATGCCTGCTAGAATTCGTAATTAAATAGTCCAGTCGAGTTCGGTTTAGTGGAGTCAACCCAACAAACAGCAAAACCCTAACGTTATTCAGGTTATTTAGACGTCAAACCACGTCGAGGGGCCGTCTGTGTTTGGAGAGGCCATTAGAAAAGACTGCCGGAGCTTACCAGAAGCCCTCACTCAGTGTTCATCGTCTGAAGGATTGGTGAGAATGCGAAATTTTCAGTGGCAATTGTCTAACATTTATTGTATAACATTTATTGCATAAAAATCTTTTTAGTAATTAATTAATTTTAAAATTGTGATATAACTTTACCTAATATCTTATTTATTAATTAAGAATGTTTTTGAGTCTAATACTGGTTAAATTTGTCAATTTTTATTGTCTACAGATCGTTCTTAAATTATTAATAAATCTGTAATTTTATTAAAAAATTCAATTTTTCCATTCTTTATGTCTGTCTGTCTTACAGACGATCAAATCTTACCATGGCGGTTGGTTTCACCATTGCACAGGTAGTAGTTTCAATTTTACTGTGGATGGCGCCCATAATGCTTATACCATTTTAAGTTACCCCTGGGTGATGGAACAAACTAGCTTGGCAAGATATCATAAACATATTAGTTCAACCTTTTGCTCATTTAAAAGAATTGAACCAACGAAATCACCGCCACGCAAGAGATCAGCTAGTCGTACGCACTCGCTGCTTATGTTTTGCTGAATTGTCTTTGGTTATTACCTTAATCGGTGATCCCAATGTCAATTTCTCTAAGATCATGTAGTGATGTAACATTATATTAGTAAAATGAATCAATGGATAATGATAGGAAATAACATTTCAGAAGATTTCTATTGAATTGCTAAACTTAAAAAAACATTTTTTTTTAAGATTCTGTTCAAGGACAATAGGTTTCTTACTCTAGCTAGTACTAATTTATTGTCCTAATTTCAAGACAATCGGACTTTTCTTTCCTAAGGAGGTTGAGGCGTTACAGTCCCAACCAAAAATAAGTCGAATTCTAAATCGGAACTTTTCCATAATAAATTATTACAAAAGTCGATAATACCAATAATTATTGTCATAAAGGCATAAATGAATAATTTTTTATTATTAATTAATTATTTTAAGTGGATTTAATTATTTTACTTAATGAACTAACTTTTGGTTGTTTTGGCCAAACGTATTAAAAAAATAATAAATGTATATAAACATCTGTGCATTTTACAAATTTGTTTCAGTAAATAATTTAAAGAAAAATGAGAAGCAGTGAAAATTAAAATTAAATCATTAAATAATTGAAAAATCTGTTAAGAATCATTAACGAAAAGAGAAATTTGACAGTTTACAAACGTTTAATAATTTTTTTATTTATTAAAAGCGTCCTAATTAAATTGGAAACAATATTAAAATATGCGTAAGACATCAATGCTTTCCATAGTTAGTTTTCGGAACTGCTGATATTATTTGGTTTTTTTATAAATTAAAAAGTACCGTTTGCATGCTGGGTTGACATATTTTCCATAAGACTACATGCAAAAGTTTTAAAATTAATTTAACTTTATGAGTTTCCTAATGAATTTTTTACAGAAAATTGTGTCATACAAAAATTTATTTAAAAAACTTTATTTCAGATTCTTTTATTATTTTTGCCTAACGCCTCAACCTCCTTAAGTCATCGTGCTTACAACAAACGCGGACAGACAAACAGACATTTTTAAAGTTGTTCAGAATTCGATCACAAACACACAGTAATATGAATTTTTTTCATCTACGACTGATATTGCCTGATATACCCTTCGTTTTGTATTTGTGGAGAGTATAATATGAGCATTTTGGTCAAGAAACTGCAAAAATTGCCATTCGAATGTTCCACAATTATACAAAAGTTTCAATAAATTAACGATGAATCTACATCAATTTTATTTCCACATAGTGGAGTAGAAGTGAGTAATTGTAAAAAAATAAAAATGTTTTTCTTTAAATAGGTTTAGAATGTCACGAAACGTCGAGATTTTAAATTTGAACGAAAACAAAATTTCTGTCTGTCTGTAACTCTATTTTTGTGCGCACGTTTTCTCTGGAACGGTTTAAGATACTGACTTGAAATTTTGTACACGTACGTTTTGTACTATAGCGAGATCTGGAACTGGATTGTATTTGGAACTTGGTAAAGGATTGGGGGATAAATAGGAGTAAATAGGGGGAAAATAAAAAGAGCCAAGCCAATAAAAGTCCAGAAACTTCATTTTTGATGCATATGCTAGAAGTTAAAGCCTCAAATTTTTTCTATGACATCTGCCCCAAATATTATTAAAATTATATGACCAATAATTTGAGTGCAAATATAGTCAAGATGTTTCCTTTAAAGTGGCTTGGATGGAAAATCTGGATGTGGAAGTAGTGATTTCTTAGGCAGCGATATTTTTATTACACCATAAAGGAACCTCAACTAATTACACAAATCCCGATATAGGCGAGTCTGCCTGGGGTAAGAAAGAGATGATTTTACAAAGTTTGTATACCATTTGAGTTAGCAACGGATTCTTATAGGAAATATTCTGCTGAACAAAATTTTCCGCGAGCTTCATGGTCAAATAATTGTTTAAATAATTTGTTTTTTTGTTTTTATTTAATAAAATGAAAACGGTTTGACGGATCGGAAGAAATATTGATTCAATCGATATATATTTGCAATACGTGTCGTTTGGCGCCAGGCAAACTCATTTTGTCAACCCGTTCATTTGTTATAGACAAAATAAATTTCTTAATTAACAAATTTATTACTCCGAAACTAATGAGGCCAGGATATTGTTTTTTTCAAAATACATGCCCTTTATACCAATGAATATACCATTTTTTTTGGCCCGATATCTTCAATACCCTTTGACTGTTTAAACAATTGGCATAATTTGTTAATTAGCAAATAACTTTTTTTCGAAAGTTTGATCGACTTAAAACCAATTTTAAATGATAAATATTGATGTCGGGCATTACCCCCATAGAAGTCTGCACGAATGCAACCTTTTGCTTTTGTTTATTTAAAGTTTAAATTAAATTTGCAAATTACTAAATGGAATACTTCGGCCATGGGTAAGCGTATCGAAATGGCGTTTTGTGCATATGAAAGTGCTTGCAAGAAGGAACATTTTGATACTAGAAGGACCTTGATAGGATAACCGGAACCGGAAATAAAAGTGACATTACGTGAGAGGCTCTAATTTGTTTATTAACAACTTTTTGGACAGGAGGTTTCGTGCAAATGAAAGCTAACAAGTTTTTCCATCAACCACAAAAAGTTCCATAAGAAATATTCAATCCCTGAAGAATTATACGCGTTTTTGACCCTTAAAAAATCTCTCCCGCAACGTGAAAATTGTAAGATTTGACGCGCAATGGGGTGGCAGGTTCGATCCTCGGTGTGGGCAAATTTTTTAGTTGTCAAATTCACTTTTTTTTGAGCAATAAAATATTTCCTATAATAAAATAATTTTCAGATTGTAAAAAAACGCTATAAATAATTATTACACTCTTCGCAAATACAAAACGAAGAGTATATTGCATTCGATCGGCACATTTCTAAAACCGGTAATATGTCTCGTAGAGAAAATAAAATTAATATCATTGTGTTGGTGATTGAATTCTGAATGATTTTCAAAATGTCCGTCCGTCTGCCCGTCCGTATGTGTGTCTGTCTGTAAATATTTGTAATTAAAACAATAATAAAACAATGCCACTAAAACAGTTAAATTTTTTTATTATTTCTCATTTACAAATAACAAAGTGTGAACAAAGATAGCCATTTACTTAAGGAACATTTCAAAAAAATTATTTATGACGTTTTAAAAAGTTTCTCAGAAAGTAAAGACATTTATTATCATAAGAAATACTTGGTTACATGAAAAAAAAGCAAATTTGACGAAAAAAAATTTGCCCACATCGAGGATCGAACCCGCCACCCCATTGCGCGTCAAATCTTACTATTTTAACGTCGTGGAAGAGATTTTTTAAGGGTCAAAAACGCGTATAACTCTTTAGGGATTGAATATTTTTTGTAGAACTTTTTGTGGTTGATGGAAAAATTTGTTAGCTTTCATTTGCTCCGAACCTCCTGTCCAAGAAGTTGTTAATAAACAAATTAGAGGCTCTCACGCAATGTCACTTTTATTTCCGGTTCCGGTTATCCGATCAAGGTCTTTCTGATCTCAAAATGATCCTTTTTGCAAGCACTTTCATATGCACAAAACCCCATTTCGATACGCTTATCCAGAGCCGAGATATTCCATTTGGTAATTTGCAAAATTAATTTAAACTTTGAATAAACAAGAGCAAAAAGTTGCATTCGTGCAGACTTCTATGGGGGTTATGGACGACATCAATATTTATTATGCCAATTGTTTAAACAATCCAAAAGTATTGAAGATATCGAGCCAAGAAAATAAGGTATGTTCTTTGGTATAAAAGGCATGTTTTTTGAAAAAAACAATATCCTGATTTTATTAGTTTCGGAGTAATCAATTTGTTAATTAAGAAATTTATTTTGGCTATAACAAATCAACGGGTTGACAAAATGAGTTGTGCCTGGCACCAAACGTATTGAAAATATCTTTCGATTGAATCCAGATTTTTTCTGATCCGTCAAGCGGTTCTCATTTTATTAAATAAAAACCAAAAAAAAATTGTTTAAACAATTATTTGACCATGAAGCTCGCGGTTAGGAAAATATTTCATAGGAAAATCTTGTTCAGCGGAATTTTTCCTATAAGAATCCGTGGCTAACTCAAATGGTATAGAAAATTTTTGGGATAAATCCCAGACAGACTCGCCTAATAATTTCTAATAATAATCCGTATCAAAGACGGAAACTTTTAAGTGTGCATATACAAAGCGGTGGGACACAAGCGTAGAGAAACTTTCTGCTTCCTCGACATTGGTTTAGTAGGGGTTTTCATATTTTAGCGAGCTTAGACTATACCGGAATCTAGCAGGCTTTATAGTTTAACCGCATTAGAATAAGCTCATTTATGTGATTAAACTTTGGTCTATAAAGTTGTCTAGGAACTTTTTTATTCTTAATAGAGTGCACATATCCGATAAAAGATTTAAAAAATACCCGCACAACAAAAATCCAAACACGACTGATCGCTTACTTATAGAGGCAGACGGTATGAGCGCATCGGTTTCGAATACATTTCGGACGTAGTTTCTTTGCTGAAATCAGTTCAGAAGACACTACCGACTATGAAAATTCATGTTAGTAGACGGTAACCTGGTCTGATATTGTTTAAAACAATGGGCTTGTCACCGATAATTCTTTTCTCGTTATTTTTTTATGGCATTCAATATTTTCGATCATCTAGATAAGCTGTTAAAATTGCAGCTTCATAAGTATGTCCAATACCTATACCCATAGAACCAGATCCTGCAGTAAAAATAAATTAAATACATTAAGTATAAGAAAGAGGGCGATTTCTCGATTTTAACTTTAATTTATTTAGTAACTTAAAAAACAAAATGGCAAATATGCTCATGATTCTCTTTATTTTTCGGCAAGATCAACCTATAAGTGAGCAAATAAATTCAAAATTACAGACATATTCTATGATATCAAGTAGAACCCTACCAACAAAAATTGTTACATAGATTCTTAAGAATTTTTAAACTGTCTTTGTTAATCAAGATTAAAAATTATTATTTATTTATTTATTTAACTGCCTTATTTATTTTAACGTCCTGGCGAAGTTTAGCTAATGGTACTCTACCGCTTAACCAGAACGGTGAAATGACATACGGTCACCCATCCAAGTAATGGACTCGACCGACGTGACTTAACTTCGCTGATCGAGATCTCGCCACTCATCATCATCATCATAACAAATTTAATATGGAATTAAAAATACAAAGCATTGCCTCCCCGGATCGAGATCCAGAATCAACCGCACAACCACGTCGCGCAGCGCCGTGGTGTTAGTACGGTTGGGTGGATCACGACCGGTTCGGCTCAATAAAATTAACCACCTGTGGCGGCTTAAAATTAACATTAAAATTTTTTCTTATACCTAAAGAATAGATTTAAAAACACTGATAAATTAAACACAACAAGAAGATATGGAAAAAAAAAATGAATAAATTTCGATTATTGGCACGGGAAAAACTCAACGAAAAAACCCGTTCGAGGTAAATTTACCCTAACAGTCTGCCCGCCGTTAGGAAGTTATGATTGGGAAAGGAAGATTTGAGTTTTAAATGATTTGAATTTTACAAGGTTTCTTGGTCTAAAGTGAATTTAGAACAAAAAATGACAAAATAACAAAAAGGACAAAAAGACAAACATATAACAAACACATAGAGAGAAAGGGGGGAAGGTATAGAATAAGAGATATGATGGTGAAAAGTGTGTGATAGAAGGAAGTTTTGGTAAAGGAAAGGTTGGCTAGAGAGGTTGCCGAAAGATAGGCAACGCCTGGTATGGTAAGGAGTGTTTAATTCGGAATGGGGCATTATGCATTCTGATTTGGGTTATGTTGCGCGTAAGCGGACTGTCGCCCAGTCGAAAAGCGTAAAATTTTTGCGATGTTTCCCGGACCAAGTCCGCTAGTGGCGTTATGTCATTGCAACGATCATACAATACTCTGAGGGAGGTGTACCTGCCCGAATCAGAAATGAGGCACATAAATTTATGTTCCAGCACCTGGAGCTTTCGCATTGTCGTGGCCGGGATGCTGCACCAAACCGGCGCCGCGTATGTAATGGCCGGCCTGATCACCATCGTGTATAATAGTTTTTTATTGGTCCTGTTTAGTCCGCTACCCCTTTCCAGGAGCGGATACAGACTCCTGGACATGGAGTAGACCTTGCGTACAGTCTCGTTAATGTGCGTGTTGAACGTCAGTCGCTTGTCCAAATGTACCCCCAGATACTTCACGCACCTTTTGATCCACTACATTTTCCAGTTCGGCGGTTGTAGCGATTTCGTTTACCAGTATCAGGTTTGTGTTTATATGTGTCTTATAGAGGCGCCAGTCGGCGTCTCTATAAGAGGTGATCCTTTGTGTCATGTCTTCCCTCGACATATTACCCAATTCTAGAAGAATCGGGTTGTGGTCAGATGCGAGTTCCTCCAGAGTCACCGGCTGCGTGGAGTCTCTCACACCCTTATTGACCACTATGTCGATGGTAGTAGGCGTTGTACCGTTATCCGGAAAATGCGTGGGATCGTCCGGATACGGCACATTAACATTACGATTATTTGCGTAATCGTATAGAGTGTTGCCGTTTGCATTGTTGCGATGGCAGTTCCATGCGTTATGCCGCGCGTTAAGGTCGCCTATGATCAAGCAGCGCGGGCTTGCGTTTAACAGATTCTCAAGACAACCCGCCGTGAAGACGTTCGCGGGCCTGTTGTACGCGGCCACTATGCTCATGCCGCCATCTAGCGTCACACACACGTGTTCTATGGTAGTGTTCCGTAGAGCACGGTGTGTGTGAGCAACATCTGACTTTATGAGCACGGCCACGCCGCCTCCCCTGTTAATGTCGGCCCTATCTTTCCGAATTGTCGTGTACCCTCGGACGCGTAGCTTGTCCCGTCGATTCAGTTTCGTTTCGTTCAGAAGCATAATGTCGATTTTGTGCCTCGTTAGATAGTTGATGAAGAAAGGAATTTTGTTACCTATACCGTTTGCGTTCCATGAAGAAATTTTCAGTTTAAAAGGCATTTGCTGGTAGACCGTTAAAGAAATTCACCACCACCTGGAATTTCTCCAGGGAGGTGGTGCTCCTCTCGAGCTCGTCATTGAGCTCTGTCATCCGTGCCAACAAGATATCGATGTTTACTAAAGTGGACAGTCGTTCCGATTGCTCCCTGAGTTGACGGAGCTTGTCCATTCCTGTGTCCAGTTTATTGGTGATGGCTTGGCTTCGTTGACTGGGTTTCGTCGGGGGTGGTGACATCTTTTCTGCTCTGGATGGTGGTAACCTGGGAAAGTCAGATTCTTGAGTCCGCTGTGCCTGTTGGTTTGTTCTTGTCGTCCACGCATTTGTTCTTGGTGGCGGAGCCGCCACGTATTTGGCCTGGGGTGGTGGAGGGACCCTTTGGTTGCGTTGTTCGATCTGCTCGATCTTCCGTCTGTACACCCGACAATCAATGCTATTAGCGGGGTGGGCATCTCCGCAATTTATGCATTTGGCAGGAAGGTCAAGTGTTTTTTTGCAGGTTTTAGTTAAGTGGCCTCCGGCGCACTTTAAACAGTTGGGGGCAGCGTGACAGTTGGAGGTCGCATGCCCCCACTGCTGACATCTATGGCATTGGATTATTCCCTTAGTGTTGATCTGTCTCTCCCAATATATCGCGGTGTTGTCAAGACACCTGACCTTCATTTGTAAATCTTTGAGTGTTAATTTATTGTTAGTGATTAACATATACGCGGGATGCCTCGTCCCGTTTAGGGTGTACAGATCTCTCACCTCAATCTTATGGATCCTCTTCGATCAAGTCGACCTTTTGCACCTCATGATATATACCCCGAAGGATGAACGCATGGCTCTTCTCCTCCTTCGGGGTGTACGTATGATATTCAACATTGGCTGTGGCCAGGTACTCATTGATTGTTATCCAGTCGTTTTTATTTTCTAGTTGTAATGTTGTTGCATTTTCGGAATGCTTCCATAGATGGTTGCCCCTCAATCTACTTTTTAGAAAAGTATTTAGCCCCTTGTGGTTAGCCAACCTCCCATGTATGATTATGGGAGGAGGCTTTTTGTTTGTTGTAGGCTGAGGCACGGTAGAAGCTTCCTCTGGTTCCGGTTGGGGTTGGGGAGGCTCCACTTCCATATCTTCATCTATCTTGGGTTTTCCTTCATATCTGTTGCTAGTTATTATTGTCGACGCAGATGGTAATATATTGGTTCTTCCTGAACCTGGGTGGGTGAAAGCTGGATTGCCTTCGTCACGAACTGCGACTTTTCCTCCCCTCGGTCTTACTTTGAAAAGGTCACCCATCCAAGTAATGGACTCGACCGACGTGACTTAACTTCGCCGATCGAGATCTCGCCACTGGAATCGGTACCGTACCCCACCTCACATAATTTAACAACTATAACAGGGATGTTCACAAAAAAATTAAATCCTGTTCAAACATCATAAAATGGCCAAAGTTTTACAAAAATCAGCAAATCCGTTTTATGAGAAAACCCCTAAAGAAATATGAATATTCATTTGAACGCGCAAAACGTTCCTTGATTGGTGTGACGTCATGATGCTCATAGTTAAATGCGCGAGTATATAGTGGCTAGACTTTCATGCACGTTTCACATGAGAATTAGGGATGGCAAAAAAATATAATATATCGATATATGAAGCATTTGATACATCACAAGACTCAGATCAATATATTCGATATATCAACAAAAAATTACCGATATTTCTATGTATCGATATATTTTGTAAATTAACATTTAATGTCAAAAATGAATGAATATTGCTTAAGGTATAACTTCGGAAAGCGGGGGTGGCATTCCTTTACAGTACAATATTTATCTCGATTAAAATTTCGAAGAGCAGGGGGGGGGGGGTAATATTCTCGCAATAAAATTTCTACCTCGATTGAAATTTCGAAGAGCGGGGGGGGGGTAATATGCAACTTTTCCCCTTTTCGATATATTTAGAAAAATATCGATATTTCAACCCGATATATTGCACCAAAAAAACGATATGAATATATTCATGGTTTAGGATAATATATCGATATTTATTTTATATCGATACATCATTGCCATCCCTAATAAAAATTAGTCTGCGTTTACTAACCTCTGCGAACTGTTGTGTCTGTGTAGTTCTTCGTTTTGCGACTTTTAATTTGAATCAAGGCATACTTCTAAAATGGAGGTTTTCAAAAGGCGGACTCGCGTAATCTGCCAGCTGTGGACGTTACCATGGTTTCAAAATTTTTGGCCATGGTGATAGAGTTCAATCAGTCTCAATCTAGTGGTGTAAAAGCGAAACAGTAAGTACGGTCTTATATAAATAAGTAATAAGTATTATATAGTACCAAATCTTTAGTAGTATATTATACAGTGTGTTCCATATCAAATGTGCTTAGCTACTACGTTGGAAACAGGGATGCGAAAACATTGTACACGAAGGTGCATACATCATGCAGGCGCGAATAATTGCAAAATTGGTGTACGTAGACGCTTGTCATCATAACAATACTGTATGGCAGATAATCCACTTTTTACTCTCTGAACTCGTTGAAACAATGTCAAATGTGTCTAAAAATCGTCTAAAATCAAATCCCTATGGACACTCGATGACACGCCCATTTGCGCTGAGCGCGCGAATTACGAATCTGCTTGCTAGTCTCAATACTCCTCACGTAAGGTGCCATATACAGATTCGGAAAATGCAGTTTAGGGTATAGGAATAACGATGTAATTGACCACGCCCCGCTAGGTCTATAAATCGTGAAAGCAGAGGCATACAATGAATTGAATTTAGTACGGCATGACCTAGGGATGGGTGAAGAGGTAGGTAATAATTTCTAATACGAAACGAGATACTATTTCTTCGTCAAAAGCGAAGAAGTTATTTATCACGTTTTTGACAAATAATTTATTCTATTGAAAGCCTTTCAGCAGTTTCTTTTTTAGCCGTAAATGCTATGGGAATAAAATAATAATTCTTATTAAAACCGAAATGAAAATAGAACATTAAAATAAAATTAAATAACTTGGAATCTAAAATCAACTAATAATTATCAAAAAAAAAAAAATCCTATTATATTACAAAAATTGAATATTAAAATAGAATTAAATAACCCGCAGAAACTAAAATCGACTAATAATTATCAAACAATAAATTAATGAAGTAAGGATTCAAACAAACCACCTTCTTGTGCCAAACATTGCCAAGCCGATTATACAATGAACCTCTCATATCATTGAGTTGATTTAGAGTAATGCTTGCACAAAGTTGGATAAGTTTTTCCCGTAATTCAACTAAATTATTGGCTCGTTCAAACGCATGTTTGTACGCGGTTTCCTTTAAAAAGCACCACAGAAAAAAATCACGGGGTGCTAGATCAGGTGACCTGGGGGGCCATTTTATCATTCCCCTCGTAGCTATTAAACGATTGGGAAATGTTCTTTCCAGAGAATTAATTAATAGCAGTTAAGGTATTGTGACTTGGGCAGCCGTCTTTGTTGAAACCAAATGTCGGCAAAGTTGACAGAAAGATTTTGAACTGCAGGAATTATTTGGTTTTGTAAAAGCTCTAAATATTTATTGCCATTTAAATTGCCATCGATTAGCAGTGGGTCTATAATATGATTGTCTAAAATTCCCGTCCAAACGTTCAACTTGTGAGGATACTGAGTTCGCACAGCAACACTCAAATGTTTATTTTTCCGAGACCAATATGGTACTAAGGATGGATTGTGTTTCCTATGTAATGAAAAGGATGACTCATCTGTAAACAATATATTCTTTAAGAAGTTTTCATTCTCATTCGCTTTATTTTTCATGATTTCACAAAATTCCATCGGTTTCAAATTGTCCTCGGGAAATATTTCTTGCGCTGTTTGAACTTTAAAACAACTGTACTCATTTCTTTTCAAAATATTTCTTACAGTTCTTTCCTTCATGTCAACTTCATTAGCAATTTGCCTGCTAGAACAAGGTTCACCAGTTTCAACAAGTTCACAGACATTAGTTTCGCGAATTTCACGTTCTTCGCTCATTTGTTGATGACGGGCTTCGGGTTGATAGCATTTTGTACAATAATTCACGACACACCAGAAGTTCTCAAATGTTTTAATAATGTATGAAATTATGCTAGCTGAGGTCTGTCTTGATATGCCACAGTAAATAAATTTATTGTGTCTTCAGTGGAATGGCCCCCGAAGTATCACTTCACAATTTGCACTTTTTCTGCAGTTGTATAAACACACGGCATTTTAATAACGAAATTGAGATTAAATAATTTTATTCCCACACGTCTAAACAGCTACGCTATTAAAAGCAGAATGGGTGAGCTGTTCTCAACTCGACGCGGTCAAGCGATGGCGCTATTGTTTTATACCAATGCCCTGCATTGTTCTACGACAAGGCGTGGTCTATCTGCGCAGAAACAAGTTTACGTACCTTAAACTAAATTTGCTGAATCTGTATAAATCTGTTAATTAAATTGGTTTGAAATTGAAGACATCGTCTACTATTAAACTGCAATTGACAATTTCGTCAAAATAAAAAAAACTATGGCTTTAATTATATTTTCCAGGTTTTTTATATTTTTCCCTGACATTTATCCATATTTTAAAAATTCCCTGAATTTTTCACATGTTCTGAAAATCTCTGACTTTTCCAGGTTTTCCAGGTGAGGCCGAACCCAGTCTATCATTAATTATAACATTCATTTATGGAATTAGAAGGTAAGCCATTAGTTACAAATTGAAGGAAATCAAATGGTTTAATATGAAAAATAAGCGACATCTGCACATTAGTTCCCTGTATCACAAAATCATGGTAACTAATTAATAAACCTTCACATCGCTATAACAAAATTACGTTCCATACTGACGTACATAATTTAAATGTTAGATTTAAAGATACTTTAACCACACCTGTACATAGAACGGCCTTATTTGAAACGTCATTTTCGTATAATATATGTAAAATATACAACTGTCTCCCCCCTTCAATCAAATTTCGCTCTGTACAAACATATTCTATTTTTTTCTTAGCTAATCATTAATTATCTCCTTTTAAAAGTGGCATTTTTGATTTTGTTTTAAGTATTAATTTGGCATATATAGTCAATGCGTGTACTTTTCTCTAAATGTGTATTTATTTTCCTCTTTCTCTTTACATGTGTATATTTTCTAGGTTAAGTGTAAAAACAGCTGTAGGTAATACTCTAGCTGAACGTCCTACTAATTTGTATTATGCCCAAAAATAGTACATATGAATAAAGTGTATTATTATTATTTTTATTTATTTATGAACTTTCTTAATGAATTTCAGGTTATTCTCAATTAAACCTTGCGCACCACATTACGCAAAGAGAACGAGCGTTGCTTCAACCGCGGATTATAGATTAAGCATTTTGACAAGCGCGTATCAGTCTGGCCTATACAAACAACGCCGCCGTATGTGCGGTTAAACAGTGACAGATGAAGATGTAGGGGATTATAGTTAGATAAATGGCAGGGTGAAGAAGGTGTATCGTAATACATCATAGCACTCAAAACTATTTGTCTGGAAACGCCTGTTTGGAAATACGTTAATGAAAGTAGATAGTTTTGCGGTGAGAAATTATGTTGTGTGTTAAGGAAAATTACACTCGGCAATCATTAACGTGTTTTAGTGGAAATTTAGTAAATTGTCTGTTCAGAACCTACGAAAGTATTAAAGTCTCATTATTTTCAGTTCTAATTAGATTTCTTTGTTTATTGAAGAGTAATTCAAAATAATCAAACAAATATATAAATAAATAAATAAATAAATAAATAAATAAAGGAGTTAGGCAATATTATAGTTGTAAGTGTCTCACAAAACTTTTGAAGTTTTTCAAATACTGTTATGGACATTTTTGATTGACTGATTGATTGATTGATTTGCCAGCGTATGGTGGGCATTGCTGCCAATTCCGGGCATCCAACACGCAGCTTGGTCGTCCGTCGAATACGCCCAACGGACGCGACGGCCAAACCGCGTGCCGGAACCAAATCTCGGATGTTTTATATACGGCCGGACTAGCTGCATACGCCGGGTTGGACATTGGACATGCCGCATGACGCATGGGGTGGGAATATAGGATGGGAAGTGTAGGTGTTTGAGAGATGCTTCTTTTAAGTTTCCATGTTTCTATTAAGTATCCATTTGTCATCATCGGCTGGTGTGTGGCGCAGTTGTTTGCTAGATGCTTCTTTTCAGTTTCCATGCTTCTTTTAAGTTTCCATCTATCGACATGTCCTTATTTTTTTCTAAGTTTTCTGCTTCTTGTGTCTCTGAATCTGGCAGCTTTTATTTTTTGTTTTATTTTTATGTTGTTTACCCTTTTTTCCTTTCTTTTTTTATTTATTAACCGCTCCACAAGTAAATATCCATCTACGGTGGAGTTGCTGGGAAGGGCCCTATCTCGCGGTAACAATTTTTTTTGCGCGTTATGAGAAAAGAGGTCCGAAGGGATAGTTTGCTCACCCTGTATGTCGTTTCCTTGAAACAATCGGTTTCAATTTTGGGCAGGTTTTCCATTTCATCGCCTATATATTATGTTTAATATCTTTTCAATTTTTATCTCCAATTCTTGTTTAAAATTTAATAAAGACATAAATAAGCCAATGCTAATGCTATATAAACAAAAACGTATCTGTTTCATTCACATATCTAGCGTTGCTTCTTTTATATCGCCCACTTCAAGAAGGGACAAATCGAGGTATGTATTTTACAGTCAAGCACTTAAGCAGTACACTTTTCTCGCGTTGTTTGTATACACTATTTTGTGTTGCTTTATTCAACCAACATAATTTAATCAAATATCAACTACATGATATAGCCATACTCGCGGTAATTTATATCAATCAGTGCAGAATTGTTCACGCTTCAACCCAGCACAATTTCGGCGTTTTGTTGTTGCTTTATCTGGATTTATCTCGATAGGAATAACGAAACGTCTTTCACCGAACTCGATACATTTTGAACTCAAATACTGTTATGAAAATTTTTGAGATGAAAAATTCAAATTTGCTCTAATTTTTTGTGTAGATCCTACGGGGTTCCCCATAAGCAATGTTTAAGGTGTGAATGTACTTTACTTTTTTTTACCTGTCCAAAGTATTGTTGGCATCGGCGCCTACTACGTTAATATCTCGTATAATGAATTATGAGGCCATTTTTAAAATGCGACTTTCTCGAAAACGGTAAATTTCTAAGACTAATGTCAAGTATACTTTCTTTCACCAAAATGAAATACGTTTAGGATTTTTTAATAAACAAGCAATAACGTTACGGGTTAAAAGTTAAGAGTACATTTACACATTAAACATTGCTTGTGCCCTGTAGGTTCTACACACAAAAATGGTACCATATTTGAATTTTTCATCTCAAAAAACCAACCTATTCACCAATTTTCGTATCAATATTTGAAAATTTTCAAAAGTTATGTGAGACAATTAATTCGTAGTACTGATTTAACATCTTGTATCTCTGTTAACATCAACTTTTGTAGTAAGGTAGCTACGTGGCAATGATATCAGAAATCCGCTGTTGCTCTATGGATCATTACTTATGGGGAGCGCACCAATATTTTATTAAAAATGGGAATAGAAAATAGAGAATAAAAAAATGATGATGTATTTCTTGCATCCTCTAAAGATATTTTATTTAGATTTAATTAAATAAAATAGTAATAGAGTGGGGAAGGGGTGGGAGGTGTGAGGTACTTACTATAAGTTCCACGTATATTAGATGGCGCGATAGTCTCGTACCTTGTTTTTTCTAGTAAACTTAGGGGTTTCTCGGGTGCATAAACGCCCACCCACAAATCTACCTTGCCCCCTAACCGTCGATAATATATATAACCGACCCTCCCCCCCTCCCCCAATCACTCACTACTCATAAACCTAAATGTTTTTAACAATATGACAGAATATTAAACAGGTTTTTCTTTATGCTTTTCCTGTATAAATTATGTATTTTCGTTCTGCCCCGTAATGCGCCCGAACTAATGATGAAATATTGAACTGAGGTATAAAAGTAGAGATAATAAATATAAAAGTTTTTTACTGAGATATTTTATATAAGCTTATCAATTAAAATAAATTCAAGGTCACTCAATACACCAGCCATACCAACGGCCCACATCGGTTATGTTTTTATCAATGATAAATTATAATGGATGTTTTTGTATATAATTGATATTATACAGTACTCACTAATTTCAATGAGTTACCTAGATTTAAGATAGATTTATAAATAATAGGCAATAAAATATTAAAATGGAAATGGAAAATGGGTGCATAAACGACATAAATTTGGTAATATCGCTAATAGCCCAATTAGATTTTGATTGGTAGAGTCAACAGTAAAATTACTTTCAGCCAATGATACTCCACTTACTTACTACTTGGAACTACATGCGCTCACGAAATACCATACTGTTACTATTACTTATAAATGCTGAGTTCAGCATTCAAGCCACAACAGAAATTGAAGCCGCTTTGGTAGTTATGTTATGTTATCAGAGATTTTATCATTTTGTGATTTTATTTTGTTGGCTGTGAAAGAGTACAAGTTAACTTTGTAATTGTGATTATTCACTTTTAAATAGTTAATATACTTTTTCGCGTTATTTTCAAGCTAGTAAAAGTAAAGCGAAGTTTGCAGCTATGTGTGACTTTATTACTTCTAAGTATAAACATGGTTGGTGCAAGTATTTGTACAAAGCTGATATTTCTTTTATCGATTACTTATCACATAGTGGGCACAAAAATACAATTGGCATACATATCACTTGGTGGGTTTCCAGAGGCAAAAAGTGATTTTACTGGGCATGGCAGATTTGTAATAAGCTGAAAAGAATAACTTTGTTGCAAATACTGCACCAACATGTCGGGTTTCAAGAGTCATCCAGTGAAGTTTCTACTAGTAAAATAATTTCTCCTATTACTTTTTGTTGTCTGCCAAGCTCTAAGCAACGGAATTAATGTTTCTAGCTGTTACAAACGTGTTAGGTGATTACATGCTAGCGCCTGTACTATAATTCAATGCTTCTAAAAAAAGTAAGTAGTTTGTAAAAAAATGTTATTTCTATTTTTTTAAAGTTATTTGCAATTTTTTTCTGTGTCCATAGACGACATCGCAATCTAAACAAAAGTCTACTTAGTCCTGTATCTCTGATAGTACATTAGGCATATAATCCAGTATTACCTGTATATAAATATCTATATAACCATTTAATTTAAGATACACTACCTTGATCTAAACTCAGTGTATTGATATACTCTTACCCATTTTGCAAAAGAACGTAATTCTTCAATATGCGACAAGCTTACAATAATAATTTAGGCCACCGAATTTCGTGGATAAACAAATTAAGTAGGATAGCAAAAGTCAAGCAAGCGGAGCATACAAATAAAACAAAACAAATTGTAGTTCACTAACTGAATTACTCATTGAAATTAGGGAACAACCAAGGCGAAAACAAATGAAACACAAGAAACACAACTAAGGCCTGCAAAGATAATTATTTTAACGGATCTGGGAAAACTAACGCCGGCACATTCACGTACGTCGTCGGATTTTCTCTCCCTGATTTTGGTGGGAGAGAGATTTTCTGATATGATGACATATAACTTGAAAATTTAATACACGATTATTATGTAATAAATTATAGACCAGTCCAATTATACGGTCTCTATGTAATCACTTGCATTAACTTCCCGGTACTCGAAAAAAAATTATTTTTTGTGTCATTCGACTCTGACGGGAACAATACTTATGAGTATCTTTAAGGCCTTAAGACTACCTAAGTAGAAGCATAACAAAACTATTATTATGAATTTTCACTCATTAATTTCAGTGGTTTGCAAAATAGTTAGATTTAAAGTTAAAGATTGTGCCAATCTTCCAATTTCGCAGTTTTAAATCTATCTGTTTTGGAAACGACCAGAATTGTGAAAATTCGTAGTTATTGTTCTACTTAGGTAGACCTAAAGTTATTTTAAATATACCTGAGTATTAAGAAAAAAATCACAGATTTCGCAATCCTTGCAATCATCGGGCATCGGCTTCGCCTCGTCCGGAAATAGCACGATCCACTACACCGCTGTATTTCCACCTTAAATGAAAACTGGTAACTTGACCCCCTGTGATATATGCAACCCATATTACATTTGCGTATATCAGCAGTTGCATACGGTAGTCTCAGTCGACGCGACACCGCTGTATTTTGACCTTGAACAAAAACTGGTAACTCTACCCCATATACGAAAACATAAACATTTCCAATGTTAAAAAGTTATGGCCAAAAATAATAAACGTTTCCCTATAGGATGCCTCTCTCTCTTGGAAATTGCCACCTTAAGTATTAATTGTCCTATGGAAACTGAAATATTGCCAATTGTTGGACTTGTCTTTTTTGCCACCCTGTACGATGACGTTTATTTTTCTTACATACATAAAGTGAACATGGTTTCTCAATGTCTTTTCTTAAAGAAATATTTATAGTTAAAATGTTATTTTATATTTAAAAAAAGTAAATAATTAATATTAAGGAACGAAGAGAGTAGATATTGTTTTATAATTTCGTACGCTCTTTATGATAGTGCTGTTAAAACAATTGCAATTTTTCGCTTGCATCATTTTCTTAATAAGTAAAATGTTATAAATACTCGAGTAATATAGGGAAAAATAGAGGGAAATAATTGATGGAGTTTTAAAACTTCACAGAAGATGTTCAATAGGGCGTACTATTAAATGTGTTAAATGTCCTCATCTCTATGAGAGATCGAACCGCCATCTTGAAATAATGGTGCTCAAATTTAATTTTTTGTTTAAAATAGGAAAGTTACACATTTTATAAGACCTTTTAGCTCTTTAGGTCAATGTATTGTCATGACAATTATTTGTACATACAGATGCGGAAAATGCAGTTTAGGGTATAGGAATAACGATGTAATTGACCACGTCCCGCTAGTTCCATAAATCGTGAAAGCAGAGGCACACAATAAATTGAATTTAGCACGGCATGAACTAAGGATAGATCCGGGAGTAGGTAATAATTTCTATACGAAACGAGAAAATATTTCTTCGCCCAAAGCGAAGAAGTTATTTGTCACATTTTTGACAAATAATTTCTTCTATTGAAAGCATTTCTGCAGTTTCTCTTTAGCCGTAAATGCTATAGGAATAAAATAATAATTCTGATTAAAACCGAAATGAAACTAGAACATTAAAATAAAATTAAATAACTCGGAAACTAAAATCAACTAATAATTATCAAAAAATAAATTATTCTCATTAAATTACAAAAATAAAACATTAAAATATAATTAAATAACCCTCAGAAACTGCAATTAACTAATAATTATCAAACAATAAATTAATGAAGTAAGGATTCAAACAAACTACCTTCTTGTACCAAACAATAGCCAAACCGATTATACAATGAACCTCTCATATCATTGAGTTGATTTGGAGTAATGCTTACACAAAGTTGGATAAGTTTTTCCCGTAATTCAACTAAATTATTGGCTCGTTCAAACGCATGTTTGTACGCGGTTTCCATCAAAAAGCCCCACAGAAAGAAATCATGGGGTGCTAGATCAGGTGACCTGGGGGCCATTTTCTCATTCCCCTCGTAGCTATTAAACGATTGGGAAATGTTCTTTCCAGAAAATTAATAACAGTTAAGTTATTGTGACTTGGGCAGCCGTCTTGTTGAAACCAAATGTCGTCAAAGTTGACAGGAAGATTTTGAACTGCAGGAATTATTTAGTTTTGTAAAAGCTCTAAATATTTATTGCCATTTAAATTGCCATCGATTAGCAGTGGGCCTATAATATAATTGTCTAAAATTCTCGTCCAAACGTTCAACTTTTGAGAATACTGAGTTCGCACAGCAACACTCAAATGTTCATTTTTTCGAGACCAATATCGTACTACCGATGGATTGTGTTTCCTATGTAATAAAAAGGATGATTCATCTGTAAACAATATATTCTTTAAGAAGTTGTCATTCTCATTCACTTTATTTATCATGATTTCACAAAATTCCATCCGTTTGAAATTGTCCTCGGGAAATATTTCTTGTGTTGTTTGAACTTTAAAACAACGGTACCCATTTCTTTTCAAAATATTTCTTATAGTTCTTTCCTTCATGTCAACCTCATCAGCAATTTGTCTGCTAGAACAAGGTTCACTAGTTTCAACAAGTGCACAGACATTAGTTTCGCGAATTTCACGTTCTTCGCTCATTTGTTGATGACGGTGTTCGGGTTGACAGCATTTTATACAATAGTTCACGAAACAAACTAAATTCTCAAATTTTTTAATAATGTATGAAATTATGCTAGCTGAGGGGATTGGTCAGTCTTGATATGACACAGTAAATAAATTTATTGTGTCATCAGTGGAATGGCCCCCGAAGTACCACTTCACAATTTGCACTTTTTCTGCAGTTGTATAAACACACGGCATTTTAATAACGAAATTCAGATTAATTTATTTTATTCCCACACGTCTAAACATCTACGCTATTAAAAGCAGAATGGGTGCGCTCGCGCTGTTCTCAACTCGTCGCGGTCAAGCGATGGCGCTATTGTTTTATACCAATGCCTGCATTGTTCTACGACAAGGCGTGGTTTATCTGCGCAGAAACAAGTTTACGTACCTAAAACTAAATTTGCTGAATCTGTATAAACCAGATGTATTACTTTTCTGACAGCGATGATCATAAGTTTTTCTCTCAAATTTGTTTCAAGGAACTGTGATCTAATATTATTATTCAATATTACAACAAATATAAACTGTTTTTAAACATTGACAAATGTCACTGTATTAGTTTTATAAAGGACTGCACAATTCACAAGTTCACATAATTAATAATGAAATTATTGAACGCCTCAGTGAAATCACAAAGTAAGGTCTTAGCTTTAAGATGAGCTTTGGTTCTCATATCGACTATATCTGTAATAAAACTAATAAGTATAATAAAATTATAAATGTTGTCAGAAAAACTTGTAAATAATTTAGTGAAATTAATTTATAAGGAATATGTATATAGCAGATTCAATTTCACATCGTTCATAAAGGTAGCTTAGAAGAGTTATAAAACAGATTCTTTAATTCCAAAATTAAATATACGACGTACTTGTAATCAACGTTGCACATCAAAGATTTAGCTCTAGAAAACCGTAGAATTCATGCTGATCTTATTTTATTAGGCTGTTAGATGACTTAATTGGCCGCTCCGAGCTGATCTCTGTTTCCGCATTCCACAAAGAAATATCCAGGAACAACTAACTGCTGAGAACAGTTTTCGTAGATCTAACTTCGGTCGAAGTTATTCAATCTGTAGAATAACTGCAAAATTGAATACTAGCATGGCAAACACTTCTAACTACAATTTTTTGCGTTGCTAAACTTGCATAAAACTTATAAAAACCATAAATAAATAATGTTCATAGAAACACATCTTTATTTTATTTTTTCATAATTTGCCTTTTATTTATTTTGTTCTGACATGTATTTTCCTATTTTCCTGACTGATTTCTTTAAAAACTTTATTGATATGTGAAGTGATGAAAGCTTATTAAACTGCGTATTTGACAATTTGTGCTGAATAAAACAGTGTTTTTAAATCCAATTGAGCCTACCCCCACCACTCCATCCAAAATCAGTACAGTTTCTGAACTTTTACCGATATTGCTTTTTACAGGTCTTAAGTTCTCCGGAAACAGTTTAAAGAGCCATGGTTTTTCTGATACAGGCTGGCCTTAGGATGTACTGGTGGGGGTGGGTACAATGGGCCCCAAACCTGTTAATACAATAAATTATTGGAACGTTTTCGTGATGGTAATATTTCTGAGCAGATTTTTGACGAAAACGCATCCTGAAAACATGAAAATATATACTTAGAAATTGTGTAGATTAATTTCCAAGTTAGATTGCGGTGGAAATTTAAATGTCATCAACTGAGAAGCACCTGGAAGCTATTAAATAATAGCGGATGGCACAATAGGCGGTACTCGCTTATTATATATAAATATTTCTATTATAATTTTCAAAATTTCTGGGTGCATTTACGTGTACAGATTTCATACTATGTAAGAGAAACAATCAGATGCGGATTTAAGTAGGAGTCAAGTACCATTCCCATTTGGCGCCCTGTACTTATTTTGTGATGGAATACCTGTTATAATGAAAAACATGCAAAACTATATAAAATATACAAATGGAACCTAAATTGCATGAAAAAAAAAACTTTTTATTAGATATTTTATGGATTAAGCACACATTTATTTAAACAAAATAATTATAGTCTTGAAATAATAATATTTTTCGTATACAGAAACGACAAAAAAGCTCAAAAACTTGTTCATACAGTCACCGGAGTAAAGAGAAATCTAATGATTTTAATTTTTAGTCGCCCTTCTTGCCGCCCGAAGCCCGGGCCTCGTGGACCTAGTCCAAATCCATCGCTGGAAACAACTTGAGGTACTGATCGGAATAATTGAGGTTCAAAAACGTTCAGTAATTTTCAAATGTACTGATAAATAAAAAGATCCTCGCTTTCTTACATTTGACCGCTATGAAAAGGTGTCATTAATTAGTTACAAAAATTCAAATTTAACTCATAAAATTTAAAACCATTGATAGCTTTTCAATTGTTAGTTTGTGAAGTTTTAGAAATATAAGAAAGAAATAGATCATAAACATCCACAGATACAAAACATCTCCAAAATTACAAAAATTATTTGTATACCTAATAAAATTATTGGTCTTTACTACATTCTGATACACACTCAATAAGCTTCAAAATAAACTTTCTATACTGTACCGACAAACCACGAAACTTTTACATCGACTTTTTCTGATTCAAAAACAAATATTTTAACAGGTCAAATTTAATCATTTATGAGCAGCAAACTCCGCTCGTGGCTACTCATTCAAGTGAAAATTTCTAGTTAAAACCTGACGGGAAGAGTTAGTTTTACAATGGAAAATCTAAAACATATGCATAAGATGTATAATTAAAATGAAAATTAATCAAAACAGCAACGAAACGTAGAATTGTTTAACTCTGTGTTTCCACTGTTTTCATTGCCGGTATAGTTATGAAACTTTATGTTTTTTAATTATCAGGTTCTACCTAAAAAGTTAAATATCATCCCTCGCTGCTCTGTAATATACAGTAACCAGGAATTGAGGTGGGCCACGAAAATTTAAAACTCGAGTGACTATTGAAGCACACAACATATAATGATTTTTCATTGGTTTTATAGGTCTATTCGTACAGAAAGGGAATATCTGGTATATATCTGATCCGCTTAATCTAAGAGATACGCAGTGTAAGTTGGAGTTAATTTTTCTTAACAAATTTCATCAACAACTTAAAAATACGTTCGAATTTGTTATTTACTTATTTTTGCGTCAACCTCAATATTGATATTAGAAATTGTATTAACCGAGTAATAGTGAAATGTTATTTCGTAATTTTTCGTGCACTTTTTTTAAAGGTAGTAGAATCTATTTAAAAAATTTTGTGCATCCCTTAACTACCTTTATGTAGTTTCTTCAAAGTAAAAGAATCAGTATCCTCGAAAATACCTAGATATCAATTCTAACACAGTTTTGTTCCCATTTCTGGTGTATTCGCCAAATTCTTGAACAGTTTTTTCGGATTTCTGTTTACCATATACCAGAATAACTTGCAGAAAGCACCGCCGAGCCTATATTGTACAATTTGCAAAAGGTACCCCAAAAATTCTTGAATCACTGGACAGAACAAAACTACCTTCAAGTAAGAAAGATATGATAGTGGATGTTTCGTCCGCATTAGCAATAATAAATATACACCCATTTATCTAATCGTTTAGTTTACTTTCGCGCGTTACATTTTAAATTCTCTTCCGTTGAATGGTATTGTCAGAGTTTTTTTGTGACTTTTTACGGCCATGCGCCTCACGCATAAGGAAGTCAGATTGCTACCACACGTTCGTGGGCGCATATATAGTATCACTCGCCGCTATCATTAATTGTATTGTTATGAATTACACCCCCTTGGAACTGGAGATGATACGCCTATGCCTACTAATAGTGACTGGAAAGAATCTAGAAAGAGCCATGAACTTTTCTAGATTGTAGTTGGAGAAGATTCTGGTTTAATCTAGAGGTAATTTCGGAGTATATAAGGCGCGATTACCAGCGCGGAAGAGGAAGTTTATTTGAGAAGTGACACGTTCGGGAAAAAGTGAGGTTAAAGTAAACAAAGTGTATTTTCAAGTATTGTGTAGTCAGTAAATTATCAAATAAAGCGTTAGTGGTGTTTATCTCTTGTTGAAATTATTTAGAACCCACGGATTCATACAGGGTGTTTTCCAAAAAGGTGAATAAACGCGACAGTATTTTAAATTGTCTATTTTGCTTCAAATTTGTTATACGTTTCGCAAATTGATCGCAACGTGATCCAGTCCAGGTGGTGTGAGAGCTCTCCCCCCAAAACTATCCCAACATCAAGACATCAAGGAGACCAAGGCGGGCCTTTATTAAGGTAAGAAGTTTGCGAAATTCCTCTGTTCTTAACATTCAAACGCAATTAATTAGTCCAAATCCGGGCACTCATTCGAGCTGCCATTTTTTAAGTTAATACCGCTACAAAGTCTGAATCCATATTTTCCATAACTTGCGCAATGATTAATTGCATTTACCTATTTGACATTTATCCCAACAATTAACACAAGTTCGTTTCCATAGCAACAAGCATAACAAGAGAATAACAAGAATCGGAAAAGCTCTTGCCAATCTCTGATGCTCACTTTCCAGCCTCTGCCGGAAAAAGTTACTTTCCGTTCGAAAATTTCTTCAGAAAGGGTGTATTTTCTAGCCGGTCGAAAAAAAAAATAATTAGAAAAAAAAATGAGTAAAATTTTTGTAGTTATGACGTAGACTTTTGTGTAGTGAGAGCTTAACCTAAAAGTAATTGCTCATATTACCTATTATATTATTACTTCCTGGAGTAATTAAATTTTTATCACGTTTTTCATGTAACTTTTTAGATCCTTTATTTAACGTCGATCTCTTTTGGAGGCTAAGGCTAATCACCGACATTAGGAGACCAGTTACCGTCCTTTTCGACGGATGGAATCCTTTATGCAATCCTCACCTTATATTTCATAGTTTCAATGTATCCGCTGGTATACAAGCCCTTATAAAATGAGGCGAAGTCGCTGTATTTTCCTGCAGATTATCCTTCCAAGTACTAACCGTGACTAACGTTGCAGTTGGTCTTCTTATTCCATATTGTATTATAAGAAACTAATAAGATATCTTATTATATTGTTATTAACAAGTTGCTAATTATATTGAAAATGTTTAGCCCACTTAAGACTTGTGTCATTCTTATTACATTCAGATAGCAGTGTAACAACGTGAATCTGGACCCCCTCGGGGCTCATCCATCAATTAGGGACCAATGTGCGACAGTTTCCAGCGCTCCTGACGATGTGTCACCGGCAAAATACACGGCCAACCGCACATCAGGCAAACGGACGCTCAGTCGGTAATTATCTATGCAAGTGCACGATTCCTTAATCTAGAAGGCTGATGGAAACGGCCTGGGCGAAATTGAATTGCCAGTTTTATATTAAAAGGGTAACGATTTCATAATTTAGATGTTGGACGTAGGAAGAACTAGTTAGGTAGTTAAATTTTAGATATGTAAAGGAGCGATGGGAATTGTATACCTACTTTAAAACTAAACGTAAGAAATATACAACAAACCGGTAAAAAGGGAAAGGATATTAATTGTCATATTTTTCTACATAATTTTTAAAACAAGTACATCAAATTTAGACTAGGCAAAAGAGCCAGAAAAGGTCTGTTTCAAAAAAAAAACACCAACCGTGGTTTACCAGCGGAAATATGTACCTCTCAATAAAATCCAACATCTGAAAATTAGTGCGTCTCGGTTTAATTAACAAGTAAATTTACGGAAGACGAGTTTTTGGCTGTATAAAATGAGCACAATCGCATTAAAATCTGTTAACTAGTTTTTTAACATAATTGAAAATACTGCTAAAAACGCTGTTTCTTAATTAACTTTACATATAATGAACAAACTTTGATAGATTATAAGTTTTCTGGCATGAGTTTTTTTTTTTTTGAAATGTACTTGTATAATTTTTGCAAAAAAGCATTTGTTTATTAAAAATGCACTGTTTTGAAAATTAATTTCTGCAGCTTAGGGATGCTGTAGCGTAACATGGTTGGGCATATTTTCTCCCTTATACTTTTGACAACAGCAACATCAACACTGACATCAACAATAGCAATACAAATAATGGACCAGGGAAATTAAATCAAAGGGCATAACCGTGTAAGCATGGCAAAACTGCCCTTGAAGCAAAATTGCAACTTTTTTGTATAGTGAATATAAGCATTGGATGTAATTCTGCAAAATTCCGACTTTCTAAAAGTTAGTTTTCGAGTAAAAAAAATGTTTTGACACTTGTGCACCAATTTTTCTTAAATAATTTATCATTTAGTGCTCTATAACATATATTTTTATTAAATACTGTGTATTGGTACAACATACTGAAAAATTAAAAAAATCTGTGCTACCCTATTTTCCACAATAACATTATTTGTACTAATTATTAATTATTAACAGTCACATAAAACAATAGTCTTTACATTGCATAATTGTATACACAAAAGAAACTAACGCTGAGAGACTCTTTAAAACTGATGTTTCCTATTTATACAAGATCGATTATTTCGAGATGTAGCTGCTTACTTAGAATCGAAAGGCTTTAGGGTAATGATGCCGTCTATCAAAGGTCAAAGATAACAGCTCAGTACGAGAGATTCAAACTATTCCCGGTTTGTCACAAAGGTACGTTGGGCTGTTGAAGCAATTCATGGTATGCTAAAAGAAAAGAATAAACTGCTTGATCATGTTTTCGACAACAAAATGCTTTCAAAAATTAGAAGCTACTATCGTATAGCCTCAAACCTATCAAATCGTTTCGGAAAGAGACTAACTTCAGATGGCACTATTTCTAATGAAATATTGGAAAGAATGTTAATAAAACAAAATGGAGAAAATAATCTAGCAATTGAAGTAGAGAATAGAGGCTGATTACGTAAAAAACTTATTTTCGAAGTTGTTTCGTCTACTGCCATTATGGATTTTCCCGAGTTGACAACATCCGACATGAAAATTTAGTTCACTGGTACTTATCAGTTCGGCGAGGCGATTTCATATTTAGCTGAGATGTTGAACGATGATGATTCTATAAATACATACTTCGTAAAAGAACAATCGGATGTATTAAAGATTCAGGTTCAGTCTCGTCACATTTCCAAAAAAGTTTACAGATGCTTTGTTCAGTATACGTCAAATAGTGCAGGATTAAAGGCATTAAACAATACTTTTGTGAGCGTGCTAACGGACTGCGAACTGTTGCTTGCTGTTCACACGTAGCAGCTGTTATTTATTATTTGTCCTATGGAAGGTTCTTGTCAAAAATTCCGTGACCATCCGAAACGTTAAGTACACTACTTACAACGAAAGACATCAATGTGGTAATAAACGAGAATAGTGATGATGATTAAGAGAAAAGAATATTGTTTAATGTGTTTATTAAATAATGTAATAAATGTAAATTCTACTTACTTGAATGCTTTTTTATTTTTCAGTATGTTGTGCCAATTCAAAGTATTTCATATAAATATATGTTATAGAACACTAAATGATTAATTATTAAAAAAAAATTGGTTTGTGTCCTTAATGTAGAAGTGTAAAAAAAATTTTTGAAAAATTAAAAAAACATATTTCTTTGAAGAATAATAATTAATTTTCTTATTACCAATCCATACGAAGTAGATATATACTATATATAAAGCTCCAAAAAATTGGTAAACGCAGTTCGTAAAAGAAATAATTGAGAATTGATTTTTTTTACTCGAAAACGATAAGTTTTAGAAAGTCAACATTTTGCAGAATTACATCCAATGCTTATATACACTATATAAAAGAAAGCAATATTTTTAAAAAATAATAATGAATAAAATTCTGTTGTCCTTACTGATATATTTTTTAGAAATCGTGTAATAAAAGAGTGCAATTTTTTTTTTTTTACAAACACCATTAAAAACTATATTTTTAACACGGCATACTTGAATTAATAACGTAATATTATATAAACTCGCGTTAAAAATGATCACATGATTTACTTTTAACACTAGTGCAAAAAGTAAAATGACAAGTTGTTTGTCATAATACATTTATATATTTATTAACAAAAAATTACAAGTTATTTAGAAATATTTATATTAATTGTACAATTGAAGCAATTAGTAATATTTATACCTGGTGAGGAAGCTACTTCACAAGAAGAAATTGTATTGGAACTCATCATATTGCAATAGTTTTTCGCAATTGAAAAGCGTGTGTCAAACAACGGGCAGACTTGATTTATTTATTTCATAAATCCTACAAACTACTAGAATTATGAGGTAACCATTAAAAGGATTTGAAATCTTTTTAAGGGAACTTTATTGTTCTTTTAATGATGTTTGTAGAAAAAACATTGTATGATACACGTGTTAAAAATGACTTTATCTTGTTCTCCACTCACAAAATAAAAAGTCATTTTTAACACTTGTATCGTAAATAACTATTATTGCACAATTTCTTATAAAAGGCCACTTTCTACACCGGAAATAATGTAAAAATACTTTTTACACGATCGTAGATACAGTTAATTAAGAATCAGCGTTTTTAGCAGTATTTTGCATTTTATTAAAAACGAATTAACCGACTCTTATGCAGTTGGGCTCATTTTGTAGATATTCTTAATACCTACAACTTCTTCCACGGATGTATTTACGTAAAACCTAAAGATAAATTGATACAAGCGAAAAACTCGTTTTCCATAACTTTACTTGTTGATTAAACATAGACGCACTAATTTTCTGCTGTTCAATTTTAGGTACAATAGTTATACATACTGAGTGGTACATATTTTCGCTGAAAACCCCCGGTTGGCTTTTATTTCTAAAACTCCCCTTTGCCTAGGCTATTGTCTGTCGTATTTTTACAAGCAACTATGATGTCACATTGGAAGGAGAGAAGCGATGCAGAAAATAGTGGATATATTATATAGTTAGCCAGTAGGATAATTGCTTTTTCCTGTGAGTCACTTATCTTATCTGTAGAGCTATAAAAATTGTCCTTTGTATGATTTCTTTGTAATAAAGGAATATAAGAGAAACCGTTTGGCGAGAGCACTAATTGTATCTAGAGTACGGTCTATTATATTAAATTTGTACAAAATAGCTTTGAATTTGTCGCCGTTGTCGTAACTCGTATAGAGAAAAAATATAATCAATGTGAATGACATTTTTAAAATTACGTTTTGTCTATTCATAATACCAGCGCCTTCGCCAATTTCTATAATTTTACCGCGTTATTATCGTATCTGTACTTTTATTACACAGATTTAGAAAGTGTTGGTTTTGGTAGTGCACTTAAAACGTAAAGAAAGACGGAAAAAAATTGAAATGACGCAGACAGAGCTGCCCACGAACATGTGGTGGGGAAAGCAGGTCATGTGTTATACGATAAACAAGAAAAGCCTTCGCTCTCACTTGCTCCTATTCCATACCTAAACGAAAATTTTCCGAATCTGCACTCTTCGCAAATATAAAACGAAGAGCATATTGCATTCGATCGGCACATTTCTTAAACAGGTAATATTGCTCGCAGAGAAAAAAGTTTCATATCACTGTACTGTGTTGGTGATCGAATTCTGAACAACTTTTAAAATGTCCGTCCGTCGGCCCGCCCGTCACGATAACTTAAGAACGAAAAGTCCGATTGTATTGAAATTTCGACGGTAAGTTTAGGTTAGCTAGAGGAAATACCCTATTTGAAAAACTGAACCCCTGTAGCACAAGATATTGGGTGGATATTGGTACAATGTGTTACTTATCTTGTATATTGGGACAATATATGTCAGCTATAACCAATATTGTACCTATATAATTATCAGCTGTATTTTCAATAATGTCACCCAAAATATAGCCGACATTTCACCAATATTGTTTAAATGTTATTTGTGGCAAATCAGATTCAATATTAACATTATTTAACCAATATTGGCGCAATGTGTAGAAACTAATATTAGTTCTGAATATTGGACCAACATAACTCCTTTATTACTTTCAGGTATTCAATTATCATTTTACTTTAATCATTCGTTCATGTACGTGTTCCCATCATCTTCTAGAATTTGTTTCACCTTTCCACCATTTCCCCAATTTCCACTATAGGCACTGTTCCCCTATCTTCCCACCACCTCTCACTATCATCACGTTTTTCATAATATTTCCACACTTTCCCTCCACGTTTTCCTATTATCATCCCCTACCACCTTCGATGTAAACTAGCCTACTGTCGAAGTTGAAAAGATGTCTATAAATTTACAAAATTTTATCAAAATATATTAGGCTATTTTCGAGGTAGATATAGTTATAACAAACATTCAAACAGACACATAAACAAAGATGAAAATATATACATATCTAAGAAAAACAAAATTACACTAATATTTATCTAAATATGAAATTAATTTATATATGTAGTACAAATTATGTATATTTTATATTTTAAATTTACCGCGCGCAACAAATTTAGAAACGGTAGTGTACGCCTGTCTCGACCATATTGCAAATGCCGGGTTATGACAGTAATGTGTTGTGCTCGAGAAATTTGCCAATTTGTCAATAAGAATAGTGTACAGTTTGTGAAAAGTGCAGTAATTTAATGGGTAAATGTTCATGATCCTATATTGAGCCAATACTTTTCCAACATTAGCAAACCAAATTTAATATTAATATCCTTTAATATCAATGATTGTCGATCTTTCGAATGAAAAAAAAAAATTATTTTCTTGACCTTTCTATCTTTCAGATGAAAAATCATTGGAATATTATTCTGTAACTTTTCTCTTTTAATATTTTAATATGTCAAATTTAAGTTGTAACAAAAATTATTATTATAGCTGTGAAAGTTTAATAAAGATTATGTGTGCTTACGCTGGACTTTGTGCTTTAAAACATTTCATTAACATGGATCAAATTCCTCAGGATATGTACTCTTTAACGCTACTTAACATTGATGGATAATATTGTTTTATAAATGTATAATCATTGCTTTATTTCAATGAACCTCGCCGATAAAGATTATTAAATAACAAAACTCCCGTTGAGTTATAAAATTAGACCCGCTTAGACTCGCGTTAATTCTTTTAGCATACGAACTTTATACATTGTAAAACAAATACGAAAAATTTGGGCACTTGATTTATGTAATATTAAACTCCTACGTGTTAGCTGCTGAGAAAAAGCGAAAATGAAATAATTTTAATTTATGCAATATTTTAATCTACTTTTAGAAGAATATTACATTTTTTCTACTTTCTTATCCTATTTAACTGAATTCTAAATAAATTTTTTTATATCAGGTGGAAATGAAAAGTGATTAAGTAGGATGCATATTTTTCAAATATGGAAAGAGAAATCTGGTTGAGATTCCTCTATAAAGTGTTAGTACGTTGTAAATGTAATTTTATACCAGCCACATATTTTGGAACTTCCAGAAAAAAATCAAAATGATGTACGATATAATATATATATCGAGTTTGTAGCAAAATTGGAGAACGATGAACAAAAATAGATAAGTTAATGCTCACTGGCTGAAAGAAAAATTTAATTTGTATCAAAATGTTGAGGTGGAACACGATTTACCCCGCACTTCTGGATTAGCAGGGAGATAGAATCTATCTTTTGAAGAAAGCACTGAAAGATCGGATCGTAAAAAGACCGCAGAGCTTTGTAAAAACTTTGGCTCTGAAGAATAGTTTATGCAACCTATAGCAGTTTGTACACTTCTTTATTGTAAAAAATAAACAACAACTAAAATGTATATTTTCTTTTTTTTTGTATTCCAAAGTAATGCACCACTAGTAACAAATTACGCATTTAAAGCTATTTAGTAATTTTATAATAAGTTTTAAGGCATTCTGTCCGACTGTTGCACCCCTTAAAACCACCCTATTTTATATAGGCAATTTTTTCCCTATTTTTATATTAATTGGTATAGGTTGAATTATCTGTGAATATTTTTTTTTTCAGAACTTTACTCAATAATTTCGAATTTCACCTCCTGGAACTACACCATTTTTTCGATGGCATTTTTTAAATTATTTTTTCTGCAATCGCCAGCTGATTTTAGACGAGTTTCACAAGATTCAGAATTTTGACCAAAAAATGGTTCATTTCGTTCCACTGTGCTAAGGCGTGAATTTATACGTTTTCTTTCCAACTTTTTTAGTGGCCCCTTATGCAGGTTCTACAAAGTTGAAGAAATACTCTGTAGTTTTAAACAATGTTAAAAATGATTGAATTTTTGTCCCACTGATAAAAGTTAAATGATAGTACAAAATACTTATTTTGGTCCTAAAATGACTGTAAAAAATATTTATTTAGCGGATCAGTCGGACACATTTTCGAAATGTGCTATTATGTAATATAAATGTAACATTATTACAAATGTATTTATAAACGCTTTTGTTGTTGTTTTTTTTTAGTTTTTTTTTAGTTTTATTTATTTTTTATAATTCGTAAATACTATACCCCTATCCCTCTTTCGGAGTTACTAATGTCACTTTATAGGCCTCTCAAAAAATGTCATTCTACCCATTTGAAATTCGATATCTCGAAAACTAAGCGAGATATCAAAAAATGTTATTCTTTATTTTTAACTTATTTCATCAAGTTCTACAAAAAACCATCAATAGGTGGCGCCACGGTTACCGTAGTCTTGCCGTACTTACGAATTATAAAAAAATTAAACTATGAAGAGGAGTAAAAAATGCGCCTTAATGGAGCAGTCTTTCTGAGGATGGCACCTTACTTTATGAAACTCGATTTTGCATTATAAAGGTTTATTCTTGAACAATATCAACCAAAATTTATTTTATTCATAGGAGGAGAAATGAGGGATAGTTATCATTTTTTCAGGTTTACAATTTTAATTATTTAAGACTTAATTATGATTCCCAGGATAATACATAAAGAAGGTAATCTATATATTAGATGTATGACTTTCCGTTTTCAAGGGACAGTAGTTTAAACAAAATATTGATGATTCCCTTGGTAATGAGTGTTATACAGAAATGAGACAAATGACTATCCCTCGTTTCTCCGCCTACGAATAAAATTAGGTTTAGTTAGTAGTGTGCAGAAATAAGCCTTAATAATGCAAAATAGTGAACCAAGTCTCAAAAAGTCGTCCCAATAAAAGCAGTAAAAACCCATACTTAAGCGCCATCCTCTGAGGGTTGTAACTTCCTTAGGAAACATTTCCAGACACAGCAAATTTTCTTACTATTTTTGCATATAGCATCAGTGTCTGAAGGGAAATGTGAGAATTTCAGCACACTCTACATATTTTAAATATTGTGTAGCAATGGGGCGCCAATGCTGGTGTTCAATATGCTACCAATGCTGGTATCCAATATAATGCCAATATTGATATCCAATATGGCACCTATATTGTTATTCTATTCTATCTTATATAACACCAATGTTGGTGTCCAATATGGCACTAATATTGGGATTCAATATGGCATCTATGTTGGTATATAATATGACACCAATATGTGATTGCAATATTGGATATTTATTGCAAAAATCTGACGTTCGGTATATTGGCCCAATATGTGAATCCTATATTGGTCCAATCAGTTTGTGCTACAGGGGAAGTTCTATAAGACACGGTTGTTTAATATTAATTTAATTTATTCAGACTATAAATTATTTTTACGCAAAATCATATATGCAAAATTATCATTTCATTTTCAATTTTCAAAATCAAATATTCAACTTAAATTTCCATAATAATGTACTTTTTAACAACAAATATACATAATTTGATTTTTATCGCAAATGGCTACACTAAGACCGAAATTGTAGGAAATTTTGTAGGACCTTTCAACCGTTGTTGTAATGAACACGAAGGATCCGCGTTAAAATTAGAGTTTTAGAAGGAAATGAAAACACTTAACTTTAAAGATGTCACATCTCGGTCATTTAATTACGAAATTAGATGAGACTGGTCTCAAATTCAGAGCAATTAACACTTTTTGACAACATTCGTAGTTTACAAGACATTACCAAAAAAAACCCCTTCTCAAATTCTTTATGAATCTTTAGCCTTCAGCTAATTTTCGCCGACTTTTTTTACGTGTTTGTGAGACACCAAACAACAATTTTCTGTAATATAATTTCAGGTGGCAACGATTTCCAAGTAAAAATCTAGGCGCACTACACTATCAACAGAGATAATTAAGGTCAGGATCGAAATGTCAAAAAATGTATATGTGGTTGCCTAATAATCATTAAAATTGCGTCAAATCGACACTTGGTATTTCATAAATAACTTTTTTATAAGTAATTCAAACGAAGTTTTAAAGTGGGCAGTATTATAACAGAAGTTGGCCAAAGACAACTGACCTGTTTGTTTCTTTTTTAAGTGCACGATAAATTCGGAATAAATTTTTAAAATTGCCTAATTATCAGACGCTGCATTTGTAGCTATATTAGATAATCAGAGTTATTTAAGTACATTTAATTAGGTCGTTTTGATGCGTATTACAGTCATTATCTCTTATCTGTGTAAAAAATTGCATAAAATTGCTTTTGTACATTTTAATGTATGAAACTGATTTTTAACACAAATCGATGAGTCATCAGAATAATTGTAAAGAATATTTAGAATAAGTTCATCATGTAACTAGAAGATGGCGCCAATAGCCTTATGAATGAAAAGGGGTAATGATTTTGATTTATGAATGAAATGAAAAGTGACATATTTAAATTTGTTAAATAAATTAAACAATGAAAGTATTATTAAATGATGGTCAACAGTTTGCAACTGTATTCAAGCACTAAAATGGCACTATATTCCAAGTATACAATATATACAATAAATTCTGTTCATTTTTGTCAAAAATTAGGTGAATTTTCAATGAATGTAAATATATAAATTAGGTTCGAACCCTGAATATGGTTCATGGCATTGGTGTTTTAATCAACTGTCCATAACTTTATCTCGTTTATGCTTCCACAGAATATTTCATTGTGTGACTGCTTCACCGAAAGGAAACAACGTGTAACCTAAACCCTAAAGTTACGGGTTCAATCAGCCAGTTTTGGCAAATTTTTATTGTGTAAGAATGATTAACCCAATATACTTACTCGGATATTCGTTATGTTATTTTCTTAGATATGTGCAAAAGCATATTAATTTTTTTGGAAAATAGGATAATGATACACTATATCTGGAGGTCAGGCAAAGATTAGAGACCTAACAAGATAGGACAGTCAGACGGAGAAGACGAAATAGACGAAGACAGTTGTGCACTCCAATTTAAAGGGACACGACATCCAGCGGAAGCGGTTTCGGGATTTGTCGGTTATGCATTAAACAAATTTGACCAAGCTTAGTAAAAGATAGGTTGGCTCATCAAAATCGACAAGTGCTACGTCACTTATAGACCTCGATGACAGCTGCGTGTGGCTGTTTTTTCCTCATTTTATAGAAAAAAGTTTCAAAATTATTTTTTCAATGTACAATTCTATCCTAACCAAATAAATACCTTACATATACACATAGAAATACTTCGTGTGACATATATTACTAAGCAACCTGTTTTTTAGTGACCTTGGCTACTGACAGTCAGCTGAGTTCGGTCGTTCTATCAGGAGACAGTGTTGTCCAATTTTCATTATTGGCGCGAAAACTCCGCTGGCTGTCCTATCTTATTGTAAATGTGTAATAAATTCTACAAGTCGAGAAATTGTTGAAATTGAAGTATTTCGTGTTATTTTGTGAAAAAAAGGCGGGGGGACACCCCCGCACCCCCCGTTTCTTTATCAGCGACGATTATACTGCCTGCGGCGCTAATAATTATTATTATAACAATTGGATATCAGAATAAAAACCTACTAATCTAACCTAAAGAAATCACACGAAATAATGAAATTATTTTAAGCAGAATAAAAACCTCTAACCTAACGTAAAAAAATCATAGAAAAGAATTAGTGAAAAAATATATTAATCATTACAAAATTAAAGAAAAAAAAATCAGCGGGCGTAGGAGTTTGAACCCGAGACCTTCTTCCATGGTTTTATCTACGCGCTAGCCACTCGGCTGACGGTGAACGCTAGAACAAGGAGTAAATATAGTCAGATAAATGATATCACGTTTTGCGCAAAGTCGAAGCTTCGGACTTTTGGTGTACCTAGACGCTTCTCTCAAATACTACGTTCAAGGACATATTTACAACTGTTAGGTAAAATAAAAATTAGATGATGCACAGTTGCCAAATTTAAATACATATTGTCTTTGCCATTTTCAACAATTAAAACTTTGATATGTTCCCATAATTTGGATAAAAGTTTCTTGCTGTTTAATTCGAAAATTAATAATGTGGTTAACCATTTAATTGTAAAATTTAAACAATATCCCTATATGATATTATATAGTTGTACATGGCATAAATTATGCACACCTACATTTTAGAATTTACCTAACCAGATAGTACCTATTTTACGACTATTTATGTAATTGGGTATTATTTATAATTATAATTTGTAACATTTATTATATCTTATATCTTATACTAAAGAAATTGTTGTACATGTGGCAATGCGGACAACATTCCGACAAATATTGAAACTTGCCAATAAAATAAGATAAGATACACACTGTGCCATCTAGGATTAACATAAGTACTAGCTTACGAGTTTTTGACATTTCGATCCTGTCCTTAATAAAAGACGACACTGCAACGTTTAGTAGAGATTCATTTTGACCCAAATTACAAGAAGGCAGATATTCGTGGTAAAATCTTATCTTGATAATTTAGTCACGAAATACTGTATTGTTGTTTTACTTAATATAGTTTTCTATCACAAAAATCGTCAGGCTTTGTTGTCACTAAGCCTCACCATTAGCTGTCATTTTACCATCCATGGTTTTTCTAACATCAAGGGCGGCAGGGTATTAGAAAATTTGTGGGTAGTCCCCATTATAGGTTATTCTAGAAATTATTAAATTTAATAATCCCGCGTGGTTGGGTCGCTAATATAATGTGCTCGGCATAGAAACGGCACTCTTGCTGCGGTTGTTTAACCTTTGCCGGGACAAACTTCCAAAACTTCACTATAACTTCGCCTCTGGAGTTCGATAACATTTCAAGCCAATACTGACTTGGGTGCTACTGTTATAATTAAGGACCCCAAAGTATTGATCATATCAACTTCTTATCAAATTTCATGCCGATACGGTTTTACGGATAATGAACTTCGATGTACCGAGTGTTTGTCACGAGCAGCACCTCAAGAAAATGTAGTACATTTATATTTATTTTGTATAAATAACTCTAGAACAATTCCATTTTTTATTATGGAGATTTCTGAAAAGCAAAGTGAGATACAAGTATTTTATGTGCTTGCCCTAATCATCTGAACTTTCTAGAACATATGCAAAAAGAACCTTGCATTCAAACAAGGAAAGTACAATAAATTTTAAGTTTTGAATTACATACACGCCGAGTGCATTAGCGTCACCCCATCACGACATTACAACCATGAGTTGCAAGGGGGCAATGAATAAACCTGCAGATGATGAAACATAACTTTAATGCACATTATAAGTAATTAGTAAGTATATAATTTTCCCTCAGAAAAGGGAATTAATTCACAGACATTATTTAACTCATCACCAAAGTCCCTCAAATGTTCATTGCATTGGAAATGATCAAGAATATATTTAAATAGTTGACAACATCTTTCTACCTTTTGTTTTGTATCTTACTTTTTTATATTCTACTGATTTTGTGGTTACTTTCTGTACTTAATGTAATTTTCTATTTTTACATTACTTTTTATTTCTTATTACTTTTATATTTTTATGTTACTGATTTTGTGCTTATCTTTTACTTTATGTACTTAATGTAATATTTTTATTTGAGTTTCTGGTTGGGATTAATACCAGCATTTGCTGACACCCCGCCAGGTTAAATAAAGTTTATTTATTATTATTATTATTATATTATTTAAGAAGGTTTTGAATGTTGTAACTGCCATCCGAAAGAAACAATAAATAATTTTGCATAGAATTTGAAATCCTATTAAACCCTTTTATTTTTAACCACGTAAGGCATCAGATATCAACAAATCAAAACGGTTTCTTCGAACAGTGATCAATTTAATTAATATTACAGACGAAATCGAGTAAAACACTACTATGTTTTTTACCACTATATTTGCACAAAACGTGACTGCAGTTTCAACCCTTTGAATCATTTTTAAACGGTGATTCAACTAAGAATGAAATACAAAAGATTTGGTCCCTATTTAAATATGTTTCTAGAATTAAACAGATTAGAGAATTATGAAAGTACACAGGTAGTTTATGATATCCTAACTATCTAAGGGTGGGGTTTCTCAGAAATATTAATTACATTTTGGCAACAGTAAAAAGAGGCGAATAGATAATATTGAATTGATCATTTGACAAAATTAAATCATCCTTAATATTGTATTTGTATATTTCCAATGCTTCTAACAAATTAAGTTTCAAACCTTTGCTAGCATGGTGTAGGATTTCCATGTTATTAATATTTGGGAAGTTATGTCCACTCTGTAATATGTGATTAGAAAAAGCAGAACCTATTTTTTACAGTCTGAAGGACCTATCATGATCGAGGTATCTGGTTCTAAAATTACGTCCGGTCTGTCCTATATATATATGCTATTGGACTCCAGATTTTTCGTATCTACTTATTTTATCCTTGGCGTTGTAAATTAAATTTGATAATTTTTGTTGGGATTTAAATGCTATCTTGACACTATGTGTTTTGAGAATATTTTGTATTTTCTCTGTTAGTGTATCACTTTTTTTCGATAGTTTGATCGACTTCAAACCAACTTTAAACGATCAATATTGATGTCGGCCATAACCCCCATAGAAGTCTGCACGAATGCAACTTCTTGCTTTTGTTTATTTAAAGTTTAAATTAATTTTGCAAATTACCAAATGGAATATCTCGGCTCTGGGTAACCGTATCGAAATGGGGTTTTGTGCATATGAAAGTGCTTGCAAAAAGAAAAATTTTGAGACCAGAAAGACCTTGATCGGATAACCGGAACCGGAAATAAAAGTGACATTGCGTGAAACGCTCTAATTTGTTTATTAACAACTTTTTGGGCAGGATGTTCGGTGCAAATGAAAGCTAACAAGTTTTACCATCAACCACAAAAAGTTCTACAAAAAATATTCAATCCCTGAAGAGTTATACGCGTTTTTGACCCGGAACAAAATTCCTTCCGCTACGTGAAAATAGTACGATTTGACGCGCAATAGGGTGGCGGGTTCGATCCTCGATTTGGGCAAATTTTCATTTTCGACAAATTTGATTCTTTTTCATGTAACCAAGTATTTTTTATGATAATAAATGTCTTTACTTTCTGAGGAATTTTTAAAACCGCAAACATTTTTTTTTGTAATTTTCATTAAATAAATGACTATCTTGCAACAAATATATGATTGTTCTTGTCCAACGAGGGTTTGTCGGTAGTTTTTGGTTTTTTTTACTACTTTTTGTGAAAGAGAAAGGCTTGTTTTACTTTATTTGAGGGGGTTGTCTGTTGAAAAAAGATCAAAAATAAAAAAGAAACAATTTTTTTTCACTATTTTCTTATAATGAAATGAGAAATAATCAAAAGATTTAACTATTTCAATGTCATTATTATTTTATTGTTATAATTACAAATATTTACAATTAATAACTGTTAACGCTAATAACTATTAGAGTATTCCACCGTTCCATGATTTCGGCTATAATAAGAGTACAATGGAGAGCACACAAAGCAGGTGCACAGCATCAGCTCGAGTGTTACGGATTTAATGAAGTTCTCAAGAATAAACAAGCTAACCATTATACTCTTCGCCCATTTACTACACTTCTTATATAATTGTTGTACATTCTATAGGATACCCTTCGTAGTTTTTTTTAAATGGTATTACTTTCAAACATTTTTTTGCTTAATTACAAAATACATTTTTTTTTATTTAAAAAATTTACAACTTTTTTACTTATTGATCGATTTTGTTAAAAAGGGTTCTTCCCCTAGCTAACACTAACTTGCTGTCCAAATTTCAATACTACATTTCGTTCTTAAGTTATCGTGCTTACAAGAAACGTGACCGACAGTCGGACGGACGGACGGACAGACAGACAAACGGACAGACGGACGCACATTTTGAAAATCATTTAGAATTCGATCACAGTGATATGAAATTTTTTTCTCTACGAGCAATATTACCGGTTTTAGAAATGTGCCGCTACAATATACCCTTCGTTTTGTATTTGCGAAGAGTATAATAATTATTTATAGCATTTTTTACAATTTAAAAATGATTTCATTATAGGAAAAATTTTATTGCACGAAAAAAAAGTGAATTTGACAACAAGAAAAATTTGCCCACACCGAGGATCGAACCCGCCACCCCATTGCGCGTCAAAACTCACCATTTTCACGTTGTGGGAGAGATTTTTTAAGGGGCAAAAAGGCGTATAACTCTTCAGGGATTGTATATTTTTTATAGAACTTTTTGTGGTTGATGGAAAAACTTGTTGGCTTTCATTTGCACCAAAACCTCCTGTCCAAAAAGTTGTTAATAAAGAAATTAGAGCCTCTCACGCAATGTCTCTTTTATTTCCGGTTCCGGTTATCCGATCAAAGTCTTTCTGATCTCAAAATTTTTCTTTTTGCAAGCACTTTCATATGCACAAAATCCCATTTCGATACGCTTACCCAGAGCCGAGATATTCCATTTGGTGATTATTTTGCAAATTAATTTAAACTTTAAATAAACAAAAGCAAAAGGTTGCATTCGTGCAGACTTCTATGGGGTTATGCCCTACATCAATTTTTAACGTTTAAAGTTGTTTGAAGTCGATAAAATTTTCGAAAAAAATGTTATTTGCAAATTAACAATTAATGCCAATTGTTTAAACAATCAAAAAGTATTGTAGATATCGGGCCAAAAAAATATGGTATATTCTTTGGTATAAAAGGCATGTGTTTTGAAAAAAAGAATATCCTGACCTCATTAGTTTCGGAGTAATCAATTTGTTAATTATGAAATTTATATTGGCTATAACAAATGAACAGGTTGACAAAATGAGTTGTGCCCGACGCCAAACGACGCGTATTGAAAATATCTTTCGATTGAATCAAGACTTTTTCAGAACTATCAAACTGTTTTTATTTTATTAAATAAAAACGAAAAAAAAAATTTGTTTAAACAATTATTTGACCATGAAGCTCGCGGTTTAGGAAAATTTTCCATATAAAATCTTGTTCAGCGGAATTTTTCCTATAGGAATCCGTTGCTAACTCAAATGGTATACAAAATTTGTAAAATCACCTCTTTGTTACCCCAGACAGGCTCGCCTATAACAGGGCTATTGGTTACTCACATGCTCTCCAAATTTTCTTCTGATAGTCTAAAAATCTGTAGACACCGATCACATTTTGTTTACTTAATATAGAATACTCTACAAGATACCACGGATTCTGGATATATCTTAAATATGTTAAATTTTCAAGTACTAAAGCGACATCTAAACATAATAACAATAAAAGTATTATCATTAATTTTTGCTTATTTCCGAGTAAATTAAAATAAGTTTGTGATTACACAATTGAGCTTTTAAATAATACATCTGACTCGATTTGCACATGTGTGATGCTAATGTCTAGTTCTTAAGTACTATCGAGTTTATTCAATATAAATCTACTGAACAACGTATGGAATTAGAAAGATCTATAAATTAATTCATAAAATTAAAATACCACGATAAGGTATGTTATATTACCTTAATTCCAATGTGTATAGGGAAATCCTGACTTGTGGTTATAGACGGAAGAGTTTGAATCACAGGAACGATCGGGAGCGAACAGGACATCATATTGTCAACCTGCAAAAAAGTATCATGATTTAGTAATCAAATTAAATATAGAAATTTCGCAAAGCATATTACTTTTAAAAATCATTTAGTTTCAATTTCCACATATAGGAGATAAGGTAACACAGACAAAAAAGTCCGTAACTCTGCTGTTCGCAACATGACAAACCGCGAAGAGTAAATCACTTATTGTGGCATCAGCAACGTAAGCTTCTGCATATAAACATAATGCTGAAATCCACAATATGAATTATATTCGATAATAACGATATACTCAAACTCACTGTGTAAGACTTGAGATCATGTGCAGAGAAATGTCTGCCGGAAGCTCTATAAGATATGTTGTATATTATCTATATAATATAATTATAAGCAAAAATCAATAATACAGGCACAAGTAAAACATACATTTTTACTTAAGTGATCTCAGATAGACTAAAAGCACGTATAGTACAGCATGAGTATAATTTTCCAAGTCAAAGGCAGAGGTTTTTCTATAAAGTCATCACATTAATTTAAATATATTGGGAAATGTATAATTTTTCTTTCATCTCTAGAGTAGAACAAAAACTAAATTAAAACTCGATGAATATGATCAAATTAATAAAATCAGTCTTATTTAGTAAATAAATTATTTGCTTCAAAATATATATGTATTTTGTAATGAAGCATTTTTATATTGTAGAAATTGCACCCGACACCGCCGTCTATTTCTCTATTTAGGATATAAGTATTTTCTAATACAGGTATTGGGCGTAATTTCTAGTGTGGAAATTACACCCAAAGCCACCGTCTATTTTCGTATTTTAAATATTAATATTTTATACTGTCCACACAGAGCATAAATAAGTACTATACTTTCATTTATCAAGTAGACATACACGCCGCCAGATGGAGCACTGTCTCCATCACTGACACTATTGGCTTCACCGTTAACGAATGCTTGGCCCAGCCAGCCAAATGATGGTCTATTAGCCTGGGTCCATTAATTTGGACCATTACCGGCTGACTGGAAACCGCCGTCTCATAGGAGAGAGAGAGTAAGTAACACCGACCGTAAATAAGCAGCTTGGCTGGGACTAAGTGCCATCCGTGTACTAATCCCGGTTTGCTCCGCCGTGTGCCTGGGAAGATACATTGGTTGGCAACAAGTCTCGTGTTTGCCCTCTGGCCTAGTTGCGTCGTCTGGAGGACAAGCGAGCACTTGGGAAGCTTGGGGCTTTCTGGTCTGGGTGCGTCGACCGGAAAGCTACAAGGACATCCACCAGCGCAAAGTAACGCCCGTGAACCTCGTTGGTTTAATCTCTCCTTTGGGGGATTACACCAACAAGGAACCGTGACCGGAAGTGCGTACTAACCTTAGGCTCTGCGCCTTAGCCAAGTTGCCCGAGTATTTGTTTATTATTGTTTATTGTGCTTTTGCTTTCCTCCGCCTGGTATCTGCTCTGTCCGCTTTTATACTAGAGATGTGTCATTCGTTCATTTTACAAGGATTAGATCAATCAATGATTGATAACCAAAAAGATCGAATCTTTTGTATCTATCATTCGATCGTTCTAGCCCAGTCGTTAACTAAACAAAGTGAAAATGAATGAATGCGCAGTATTGTGCGCCTTTACCCTTAACTCACTCTCTGACTGATAGATTCCATCATTCATTATACAATTCAATCAGGTACTCAACTCGAATTCATTAGCAGAGTAGAATCTTGAGTTGTAGAGTTTGGCTCGCCGTGCAAGTCTGCATGACAGCCTGAGTACAATTATTGTTTATAATATATTTCGTGAATTAACAAATTTTAGTTTTTTTGTTCACTGCGTCAGAATCGTGTATCTTACAAACATGGTTAGGATTTGTATTAATTTTCTTTGTAGGTATTATACATGTTTGATTTACATTGATTAAAATCTGTATTTATTGCTCACTTATTTTACTTTTCTATTATGTGATAAAATGAAAATAACACGGTAACGTCGGCAACCCGTTCAACAAAACGCAGACGTTATGCCATTCGGTTGTTAGACTAGTTGGTTCGATCTTCGGTGGTCGTTCACAATCACTATTCTCATTCAGTCAATACTCTAAATGAACCAATCATTATATCATTCACCTAGGCGCGACGAAAGCGGACGATGTTAAAATCCGCAATTGACCGAATCGTTCGCTGTAAAAAGATTCTATCATTCAATACTTTCAGGTGATCGAATCCCAAAGATCGAATCATTCACGAATGACACATCTCTATTTTATACCGATAGTAGTTACTCCGACTTACCGTTCCGTTTCTCTAAGTTCGTATCCTGCTTATAACCGCCCTCTTGCTTCGCCACCGTCACCGTTAACCGTAGTAGTTATAGGTTAGGTATAATAATATATTAGGAGTAATAAATATCTATTTAAACTGTGCCTTTTATTTTGGTGTGTGTGAAGTCTACTGCCCCTAGACCCCTGGACGTACCGTATCTCCTCTGACGCTATCCCAGCCCTACTGTAACAGGCTGTGTCAAGAGGCTAGCGTGGGTCCTTTACACCACGAGAAAAACTGTAAAGGTGGCGCCCGAGCTTACCGTAACCGCACCGAGCTCGAGTGCCAAAGTGACGCCCCTTCACTCAACCGACGAGTGAACCAAACGTCACAATTTAAAAAAAAATTATCAAAAGAAGAGTAATAAAAGATTGACTTTGCGTTTCAACGTGCAATATTAATTCGTTATTATTTTGAGTTTTCCGGTTTATACAAGCTTTTATTGAGCTTAACATGTATTGACTTGAAATTTTGTATGTGTATATGATTCACACAACAACTGACATTTTTTATAGAAAAACCGCTGCCTAAGGAATCATTACTTCCACATCCAAATTTTTCATTCAACTCACTTTAAAGGAAACATCTTGAATAAATAGCACTCTAGTATGTGGAAATTATTGGTCATAAATTTTTGCTAATACTTGGAGCAGATATCATAGAAATGGTTTAGGCGTTGGTCTCTACCATATACGTTAAAAATGATGTTTCTAGTTTACCCTACTTGTTTCACCTATTCACAAACTACCACCTCCCACCACTTCAATGGAATCATCTCAATCAGATATCATTACAATACATACATGTACTAACTCTCAAGTGAATATCTCAGTTTTAAGTTATCAATCCCATTAATAATGGAGCGGAGGTGATGGGGTTTGCAAAATATTAGAAAGAAACCTGAGGGGTTGCTTTCTAGTATATACACCAAAACCCAAATTTCTGTACTCTTACCAGCTTGCTTTACTTATTTTCCCTACTTTTATTTAACCCCCAACCCTTCAACGGAAGCTTCTCAAAATATAATCTAGTTCCAGATGTCGTTACAATATATACGTTTACCAAATTTCAAGTGAATATCTCAATTTTATTTTATCAACCCCTTTAATAATGGAGTAGGAGTATTGGGAGGTTGAAAAATAATATAAAAGAATCTGAGGCCTTGGTTTCTAGTATATATACCGAATTTGAAATTTCTGTACTCCTACCAGATTGCTTTACTTAGTTTCTCCTATTTACCCCTATTTAACCTCCAACCCTTCAACGGAATCATCTCAAAATATAATCTAGTTCTAGATGACGTTATGATAAATACGTGTACCAAGTTTCAAGTGAATATCTCGATTTTATTGTACCAACCCCTTTAATAATGGAGTAGGGGTAGTGGGGGGTTAAAAAAAATTATAAAAAAATCTGAGGCATTGGCTTTTAGTACATACACCGAATTTCAAGTTTCTTTACTCTTACCAACTTGCTTTACTTATATTCCCCTATTTACCCCTAAATAACCCCCAAAAAATGTTTGAAATTTTTTTTACGATTAAAAAAATTTTTGAAAATTTTTTACGATTACTATACTTCCAATCCACTACGTGGATGTAAAATTTAACATGGAGTTTTCAATATTGCGGACAGTTTGTCATATAATATTCAATTCTATTAAACATTGGTATCTGAGGATTTCTGAGGTAGTAAATTATAAATATGTGGTCGAAATTCCAAAATTTAAAATGGCGGCGTCAATATAGCGGATAAGTTTTATAATTTATCGTCTGGTTCTACTGATAATCGGTACATGGGGGTTATCGAGGTGACAGATCGAAATTTAACAATTCGAAATGGCGTCATCAAGATAAGTTTTGAAATCTATGGTCTGATTTGTCTGAAAATCGGTATCCTGGGATGTTATCGGTTGTAGATTATAAATATTTAGTCGAAATTCGAAAATTCAAAATGGCCGCTTCAAGATGAATCGGTTTTGTCGTTTATAGGTTTATAACTTTATTAAGTCATACGTCTAATTTATGTATCTATGGTACTGCCTCGGAATCGAACGGATAACGATTGATTTTACGAAAAATTCATACAGAATCAATCCAACTCGTCGAGACTGATAAAACTGATAAATAACATTTTCTGAATAGACGCAGTTCAGTTTTCAACCTATTACAAGCTGACATGAAAATTCATTATTCAGCCATTTTGCTCGATAACGGTTGATTTTACTACAATCTCATAAAGAACCATTTCGAATCGTCTCGTCGAGGCGGATAATTTTGGTATATAACTTTTTCCGAACAGACGAAGTTTAGGTTTTGAACCACTACGAGCTCTCCTATGAAAATTTACTTGTTAGTCAATTTTGCTGGATAAGGATTCATTTTACGAAAATTCGTCCTGTTACGAGCTGACATGAAAATTCACTATCCAGCCATTTGGCTCGATATCAGCTGGTTTTACGCCAATGTCATATAGAAACAGTTCGAACTGACTCGTCGAGACGGATAATTTTGGTACATAACTTTTTCTGAACAGACGAAGTTTAGGTTTTTAACCACTACGAGCTCTACTATGAAAATCTCCTTGTTAGTCCATATCGCTGGATAACGATTGATTTTACCAAAAATTCATACAGAATCATTTCAATCCAACTCGTCGAGACTGATAAAGCCGATAAATAACACTTTCTGAATAGATAAAGTTCAGTTTCCGTCCTATTACAAGCTGACATGAATATTCATTATTCATCCATTTTGCTCGATAACGGTTGATTTTTAATCGAACAAACACACTAGTCTAACAGAAACAAAATTAAAAAGAAAAAATAAATAAATAATTTCAATAACTTTAAAAACAAGCTTTTTAAAACCAACTGTAACTGTTTGTTGTATATATAAAGTAAAAAGATCCAACTATACATATTATGTTGCACATCGTTAAGTACAAGGTAAAATTTGACGATAACTATAGAAGAACGTTTATTTATATAAACGTTCTCGAACAGGTGCATGTCACGATCATTTACCCGGGAACATGAAAATTTAACATATCTACTAAATAATTACATGTGAATACATTGTTTACGATTTTAAACAGAGAAAATGGAGAATACATAATTCGCTTTCTACGACTCATGCCAAAGCGCTCATGAAATATTTCCTGCGGCGTACTCCTGGGTGGATACACGTTATCCATATAGATTGCAGACTTAGAAAAGGCGTCGCTGAAATTTTTTAACTGATGTCACATAAACATAGCAAATATGACTCCATACAATAGATGCATACTCCACCTTTGTTCGAACAAATGTGTTAAATAATATTTTCATTATTTCGATAGTTTTAAAATTCCTCATGTTTCTGATAAAAAAATCTACGGTCTTGTATGCATTCGCTAGTACTTTTTCAAAACGAACAATGAAATATAGTTTAGAGTCGAGCGTGATACCAAGACCTTCAATTACGTTTGACCTGATTAGGATATAACTGTCAAATTCAATAACACAATAATGATCTATTTTGCCAGTGACATTACATTTACCTCATTTGAGAGGTAATCTACTATCAACGCACCAGGAGATTAGTACGTAGAAATTATCTAGTTCTCACGTAACTTTGCAAAATATGTTTAGGTCAAGAGATACCTAGTTAACTCCAAAATGGCTCAGACGTACTTCCAAGGTGTAATTGCCTCCAATAGGAACCTATAACGTTGTTTATATGGGGGGTTACTGGTAACTGATGCATATAGATCCCCTCGATCTTGATGTATCCTGGAGATAATGAAAGAACACCGTCTGACGACGACTTTCGATCTATTTCTACTCACTTATATTTAATTTCTTCTACGGCATGTTGCACCACTTCGATTCTAATCAAACTTGACACGTTTATAGATGATATGTAGAGATAATTTCAGTAATTTTTTTAGAGTGCTCATTCAACAAAAACTAGTAGATATCGATAATTAAAGTGTCTTTATGCATTTCAATAATACTTGCGCCGAAGCTTAGCCTTCGGAAAATAGACTGAAATAAATTCTAGAATGTACCTTAACACTCCCATTTACTGTTATTTTCCTACTTTTAGTAGTTTACTAAATATATCGATTTGAAAAATAATCGTCCCGAGATGATATTCTTCTATTATCTGGACATATCAAGATGGAGGGGAAACATCTATATGTATGAGTTGCTAGTAACTCCCTTTACATGACATGGACAACGTTACAGGTTCCTATTGGAGGCAATTTCACCGTGGAACTACAGCTAAGCCATTTACCTTATGTCGTTAATAAAAACGATGAACATTAGGGGTCCTAGGATTGAACCCTGAGAGACTCCCGAAATTTGAGGGACCTCAACAAACCCGTGCACATGACTATGTAGAAACTGTTCGACCGACTAAGTAAGACTCAACTAATTTAATGAAATCAAAGAATGATCAAGACTGCTGAAGGCCTTCAAGTAGTCAATATTGATAACTTCCGCTATCGAGTTTTACATACCAGTAGCTGTTGAGTGCCCTTCCCTAAAGTCGTACTGTAACTACACTATTATGAAGCAAAAATTCAAGATACAAAAAGTTGTGAATGCCCAGTAGTTAATTATATAATATTTATTACCGTTTTTAAATACAAGGCATAACTTGCAGATTTTCTAAACATCAACAGCATACAATACAAGATCCACAAAATAATGTCCCACAGTCTCGACTTGAAAAATTTGGAATATCAGGCCCCCTAATGTTGGATTTATGGTACATATTCTTTATAGGATTTTGCAAACAGTGGAAAGAAAAGCTATCTATGAAAACTAAAGGAAAAAACTATATATAAAAATATTGATGAAATCTTTGCATTCTTTCGATAACCTGACCTCTGGTTATGCTAACAAGTAAAAATTTTTATTTGCCTTTCTCATTTTAACACTAGCGTCCAACCTAGTCCCCTACAGCTAAGCAGGCTAAACTAGTATCTACATGGTCCCCTACGATATGTAAATTCAGTTAAAAATGAGAGCAAAGGCCTGAAATTAATTTATTTACGTACCTTGTCTTTAAAAAAAATTTTTCATTCTAATGAATTACATTTTCATAAAATCTCATTCAGTTTCTTGGAAATGCTTAGCCTTTGAAACGTTTTTCGTCCTTATTGTGGACTCATCAGAAAAGCCTAAAGCCACTCATAACGATGTTCCATGCAAAACTAAGACAATATCCATGAATAAAATAATTATAATTGACATTGACTGATAAAAAACAACAGATCTTCACCTATCTATTAGCTAACTAGTATTGGAGCCTATATACTCTATGCATGTTTAAAAGTGAATTATTTAATATTTGTTTGCTTATAGTAATGAAACATATTCTTTATAGGATTTTGCATGGAACATCGTTATGAGTGGCTTTAGGCTTTTCTGATGAGTCCACAATAAGGAAGAAAAACGTTTCAAAGGCTAAGACATTTCCAAGAAACTGAATGAGATTTTATGAAAATGTAATTCATTAGAATGAAAAAATTTTTTTAAAGATAAGGTACGTAAATAAATAAATTTCAGGCCTTTGCTCTCATTTTTAACTGAATTTACATATCGTAGGGGATCATGTAGATACTAGTTTAGCCTGCTTAGCCGTAGGGGACTAGGTTGGATGCTAGTGTTAAAATAAGAATGGCAAATAAAAATTTTTACTTGTTAGCATAACCAGAAGTCAGGTTATCGAAAGAATGCAAAGATTTCATTAATATTTTTATATATAGTTTTTTTTCCTTTAGTTCTCATAGATAGCTTTCCTTTCCACTGTTTGCAAAATCCTATAAAGAATATGTTTCATTACTATAAGCAAACAAATAATACATAATTCACTTTTAAACGTTGGATTTATGTTTTCTTATACCATCCGAGACATCCTTGATAGATAATAAAGTTTTAAGCGAATGGCAATGTAAAATATTACCGGTATCGGAATTACTGGATATAATAGCCGTTAAAAAAATAATCGGTAAAGCTATTTACTGTTGATTGAGGATTTTCCAGAGATTGGCTGTTGTGCGTCATTAATCAGGGTACGGAGAAATTGCCCCTCTTAGCATTAATAAAGAGCCGGAAGTTTTTAAGATTGGATTTAATTATGTCGAGTCAACAAGGACTTACATCATTTCACAATTTTAATCTAAAAAATATAAATATAAGAGTCTTATGTCAAAATTCAATTCGTCATATAATATAGTCCCTTAATAATGTTCTTATATAATTTTGACAAGCTAAATTGAAATATGATTTGTGTCATCCTCTAAGCCCAGGGGAAATTTCACAGTTTCAGTTTCAAAGTTGTCAATTTAGTAGGTATTTTGAAAATAAACAACGTTGTATTTCCCATCAAACTGGATGAAAATAATTGATGTTCTGAACACTATAAACGGTCAGGAATGTTCATTTATCATTTATTTATTATTTGTCAAATTGGGTGATCATTATTCAATTATTCTTCAACATGTTTTTGTCAATCTGTATTCCATTCGTATTCATTAGTAGCATCACTTGTCTCTGTTCTCGAAAATATTGTTTTCTATTCATAAACACTAATGGAACCGAATTAGTTGCATTTGTTCTAGAAGTTTACAAAGCTATACAAGACATAAATTAGTCAGATATATCTAAATAAAAGGTTTGTGCTTTACTCTTGATATATTTGCATTTTTTCAATAAGAATGATAATAAATCAGGTCCTTAAGGTGGCCATTCCCTAGAAAGACATCCGAGAGGGAAATATCTATTATTTTTGCCCATAACTTTTTTTTCTTAGTACGTATATTTAAAAGAACTATAAGAGTACCTAAGTAGAACCCTAACAAGACTATTACTATTAATTTTCACTCAATATTTTCAGTGGTTTGCAAAATAGCTAGATTTAAAACTACGAAATAGGTAGATTAACATAATTTTTAAATTTAAATCTAGCTATTTTGCAAACCTTTAAAATTATTGAGTGAAAATTCATAGTAATAGTCTTGTTATGGTTCTACTTAGGTACTCTTATAGTTTTTTTAAATATATGTACTAAGAGAAAAAAGTTATGCCCAAAAATAATAAATATATCCCTATCGGATGTCTCTTTCTGGGGAATGGCCACCTTAAGGTCTTTTACAATACAGTAAAACAATATATATACAGGGTGTTTCAGATATACGGTCGTTACTTTCTAGGGGCGATTCTACATTAAAAAAAATGAAAAATAGTTCATATAAACATGGGTTCGGAAATTCCTCCTAAGTGGCCTCTGAAGGGAGCACCCAAAATTGAGATTTTATTTAATATCAGGAACCCTTTGAGATATAGTGACTAATTTTTGCACGTGATTCGACATCAATAAAGGCCATTATCTGATGTTATCTACCAAGGGTAAATTCAATAAGGGGCGAACAAAATTGGAAAGGGGGGACTTACTTGCTCCTCTGTAGGGAGCACCTAAAATTGAGATTTTATTTAATATCAGGAACCCTTTGAGCTATAGTGACTAATTTTTGCACGTGATTCGATATCAATAAAGGCCATTATCTGATGTTATCTACCAAGGGTAAATTCAATCAGGGGTGAACAAAATTGGAAAGGGGGGACTTACTTCTTCCCCCATTTTTTCATGTGAATTTTTTGTGACTGTCTCACTGGAATATGATTCCTTGGCTTTAAATACACAAGAAGGGTTACCTTGTTGTAACTCAGTATGACCTACAGGTTTCGAGAAAGAAACTACGAGAATTTGCAGTTTGTGTGGAAATGAATGGCGCCCATTTTGAACATTTAATTCAATTTGTTAATCTGATTTGACTAGTTGAAACCGTAAAACAGATTTCTACTTTATATGGAAACTGTGATACACCTGGCTGTAAGAGGACTACCCGAGATTATTATAAAATTTGACACTGAGGGCGTTGGTGAGTAAGCCAGCACAAATGAGTTTCATTAGAACAGATTTAAATATTACTTTTGTCCGGTCTGTTGAATAGTCGAGTTGACTATTATTTCAGATTTCACCGCACGGTGTACTTACACCGTTTTATCATCGCAGCTGGTTTCTTGTCGACGTGTTTATATTACTTAACACCGATACGACTAATATACTAAAATGCGTGTTTTAAAGCAATAATTTTAAAACAATTTCCAACCAAATGTACCAGAATATAATTATCATTATTCGACTTAGCCAAATATACCTTAATTTAAAGTTAAATTATTATCAAAGTAGGTGTGAGTCCAAGTTACGACCTACTAAATTCACCATTTTTTTTCCAAATAGCTATGTTCCAAATAATTTCCAGAGGAAAAATAACATAGACGATATTTCGAGAGAAAACCAGAACACAGAGTACCGTTTATATTATTTTAATTGAGACCATTTTTGACGGTACTGAGTTAAAATAACATCTGCTGTTCTACCAAGTGTGTGGAAATTGTGATTACCGTGTATTTTATTTTAACTATTTCATATTTAAACGAATTAAAATAAAACATGTCATCATAAATAATTTTTGTGAAATTTGTTATAGGGCTATTATTCTACTGAGAGAGTAGACATTTTAGTTTACCGTTTATTTTGTTTCCAATATATCGTACTGATACGAATTGAAACAAAATTCATTAATTTGAAATAACTCTTTAGAAATTTGTTATAGTCTGGGAATTGAGTACCAAATGTAGGCTACCTCAATTAAATTAACTATCTTTATATTCTGATACACAGAAATTTTCTGCATCAACTCCGACAAAATACCACGTGCCGAACCGAAATTTACTTAATACAGGCACTCACCTTTGGGGCTTGAGGCGCTTGGCAAACACAGCATGAAGTGTTAATGCAATTTTAACATTACCGAACCGAAATACCACCTTTCTGATTATTTCTGTCTCTCCGGCTAGACAAAATAATCTTTGCCGTAAGCTGATACCAAATCCGATAACCGTTTTATTTTTTCCGATCCAAGTGTAACTTAGGTTACACACCGCACCGAATCCGAAAACCGTTTTATTTATTTGGTATCAGTTTAATTTGTTTTGCCAAATTCTTCACACTTACACACTGACCGTTCATTTATGCATGACTATTGCTGTAAATAATCGCTTGTTTTTGTCTGGTACTTACACGCTGCTCGTTTTTATTACTTACCGTTTTTCTTTTTCTTTCTTTACCGCATACTGTTTTTTTTTTTTCGATTTTACTGTAATTTTTTTTCCGTACTCACCATATGCTTGCTTACCACCGCTTGCTTCCGAATTAATATGAGTAACTAGTAGTTAACTAGCTTCTCCCCGACTGGTCCCCCCCGTACGTCACAAAATGGCACCCGAGCGGAGACCCAACAAAATCTAATTAAAGTAAAATGACATATCTTAAGTTTTCATTTTATTTATAACGGCACTTCGTATTTTGGTACCTGACTGTTTTTATTATTTTTTATAAATTTTATTATATGTTAATAAACTTTGTTATTTACCAACATGTGTCTTTTACAGTTGAATGTGAGTGAAAGTGAAATCTGCCGTCCAGACACCTGGTCATACCGTGTCTCCACTGAAGCTATCTCAGCTCTACTGCAACAGGCTGTGTTAGGAGGCTAATGTGGGACCTTTACCCCACGAAAAAAATTGTAAAGATGGCGCTCGAGATAGCCGAATTTACCCGAAATATACATCAGCGTTAAAGTGACGCTTCCGCTTGTCTATGCGCTAGGCAACCGGAAGAAAGCACGTCACAAAGTAAAACTTACAAATTAATCAATACAAAGAACAATCTTACAATAAAATAATACGAAGTGTTAATATATTAATTCCAAAAGTTAGAGTATTTAATAATATAAACAAAATATTGGACTCTAGATAAATATTAAATTAAATATTGTATTTGAATTTTTAATCCTCATTTGAATCTTTTTACTGCTTAAAGTAATGCTACCATTAGTCAAATTCATTTGGAAAATATATTAATATAGGAAATACCTTTGATTTGTCGTTTCATGTGGAAAAGTGAGGTTATTAAAATTGGAAACGAAAATTTTGGTTTGTTCGGGTCTGACAGAGGATGCGACATGCAGATTCTGGGTTTTACGTAACCTTGTGCATCATTTATTGAGGGTATGACGCGAATTTTATGTTGAGGTGGTAATATTATAAGATTCACGACGTTACATAAAACTCACATATGGACCATATTAGGGTTCATATATGGGTTTATAGAACTTTTCCCGCTGGGCTCCAAATAATGTAACAAATGATTGCAACATTAACCACAAAGAATTTGTCATCTGAGACTTCTCGAGTTGTTTAAATGCAAAAATTTTGATTTCTTAGGAAGATATCCTTCGCATATTTCCATTTTAAGAATGTCACAACCTTGTGATATTGGCTTATATCAACACCATTTTTAATGAGCAGATTTGATTTACCATAGAAAATTTCAACCACAAAGCAATCTACACCAATGAACAAAATTAATATATCGCTGTGTCTAGGCTCCCGGTACCAGTAACGAATTTTATCCTGGTATAAATGAGAACGTCATAGTTATAAGTAATTTTAAACAGTAGAATGTTTTGTTTGCAAAATTTTGAGGTAGGTAAAAGTCGTCCGTTGAAAGTCAGTTGTTACAGTCTATTTTCGTATCTGTACATTTAAATTTAAATATCGTAATTGTTCCAATGTTATCGTTCTAGTCGAAACAGTATAGTATAACTGGTTGCCTACCATTGCGTTCCATGCCACGAGTTCCTAACTTCTCGATTATAACCTTTTCAAGACCGTTATTGTGAACTAAACTTATTGTTCTGTTAATGGAATTACGAAATACAACATTATGTGTGGAAAATAAACGTCGTTAGGGAGATTTATCAGATTTGTGGGTTACGATGTATAGTGGTCATTTGGAACATACCCATGAAGAGGTTTGGTCATCCTTGGATTTTTGACAGAGGTTTCAGTCTTGCCCATTTTTGGTGATTTTTTCTGTTTGCCTGCCGAAAGATAAGTTGTGTCGCTGGGCACGTGTATAGCAATTTTGTGAGTTTGCTCCCTTAAAGGGATATGGTGCTGTAGTGACAAATTTAGCAGTATTTTATTTTGATATTTGTGTATTATTTTCTGTTGGGAAGTACTGCTACGGAATTTTCCGGATAAAGCACATGGCAAAAGAATTCTTTAAGCCCACTCAACTTCTAAGGTATGCCTCTGAAATCTCTTTGGAAAATAGATTTGTAATGTTCGTTATTTCTTTATTGCAGGCCTTTGAGTTTCATCGTCACTTCTACCTTTACATTACTTTTATTTTGGACTTTTACTTGTATCGTTTCCTTATGTTTGACCCTACGTCTTACCTTTTTGGTTATTTATACATTTGAGTCTGGATTGTATGTGAACTTTGGTTTTGCTGAAACTTGGTTGTCAAGCTGTTGGTTGGATTTGGAATCCTGAGTTGTACCGGTTAAACTCTCCTGCCTGGTTCCATTGGAAGCTACGCTCCCCTGGTGGGCCTACTATAGACATTGTGAAACATGCTGGAGGTAAGAGTCTTTAAATAGCATAACGAGGGACCTGATATAACATCTCTCCTTCTACGTGAGGCATAGAGAGCCCGTCAGGTTTTTTGCGGTACTAAATTGCTGTCATTTGACCCACGTAACTACAGTTTTTCCACATATTCCACTTAGTATTTTTCTCATCAAATTTAAATCGTCAGTAAATATTTTGCACATAACCAATTAAATTTTTAGTAGTTTTGAACACCACGCTTGCAATTTTTTCACTTTTGTCAATTTAACCTATCGTCACTTACCTAGTTCACATTATTTTGTTCATTTTACGTTATTATTCAGTATTTTAATGTAACTGTCTAAGCCAGTATATTTTGGGGACCATATAGTGCATAGTATTAGTGAAGATTTTATTAGTTTTAAGTTGTCGTACATTTTGTGTTAGGTTAAGTGTGGGCCACACATCTAAGTATATTGATTGTGTGTAATATTATTTCTGTGGGATATGGTTGTAAGCGTACCTAAATATAATCATTAAATCTGTTATAGTAAGACGCTTATTTGTTTTCACCAGCATACATCCAATACTCCAATTTATCGAATTCACCCCCAAGGACTTGACTAGTCGGCCGTGTGAGCCTCTTTCGCCACCAACTGAATGCAGAGAGGGGACTGCACGTAAAACATAAACATTTTGTTCAGGGTACAGAGTGACCACCTTACCATGCAGTATAGCTGATACATCAGCCTCTAAAGTTAAATTCTGTTATACTATTCCCCGTTCATCTAGGAGCCCTGCAACACAATAGGTGGTATCCGGGAAGGGCAAGGAAAATTGCGTCGTTTTCGCAATTGAAAGTCAATTGCGAAAACAGCGCATGCTCCTTGCAAACAAAACATTGTTCCACTGTTGAAAATTACTTATTTTATATTCCACATTTTATAATTACTCTAAAATGCAACAAATATGTGTAAATACATCTCTCTTCTTGCACACTACCGGAATAAAATTGGTTACCGGTATCGGACGCCTAGACACACCATAAATATATTCAATATCGTAGTGCTATGCTGGCGTAATTTAATTTTGCTCTCCACATACAAAACAAAACCTCACTTTTTAACACTTCCATCATAAATAACTATTTTATAACCATAGCTATATTATAAGTTCATGCGTAACCCACTTTTGTAAAAATACTGAAACTAAATCCGAAACCCCTTTTGCCCCATCACCTCTGGCTTTTCGCATAACCTCAAAAACAGTAAAATTCAAAGATATTAACAGATTTCCGAAAGCCTTATATCGAAAACGGATTAGAATACGGAGGTGCGGTTTACGCCATTCGATTTCTCTCGCTTCTTACAAAATTTTGAAAGTCAATGCTTGTTTTTAAATTTTTCTGGTTACGAGAAAAACCAGAGGTGATGAGGCAAAACCGGTTTCGGATTCAGTTTCAGTTTGAAACTAAATATTTCAATAAATTTACAGTGACTGTATGAAAAGAAAAAATATATTTTTTTAAATGTCATGAATAAGGATTATTTTATTCCACTGGACCTGTGAACCCGTTATAAAATTCATCATATATAGTAAGGCGATCGCTACATTCCCTTATCGGTTATTTTGCTTAATTGATCTCTTTATTTATTATTTGTATAAAATTGATCGCAACACCACTTCATTTTAAAAACCCTTCACTTTTTAAAAGTGAATTATTTATTATTTGTTTGCTTATAGTAATGAAACATATTCTTTATAGGATTTTGCAAACAGTGGAAAGAAAAGCTATCTATGAGAATTAAAGGAAAAAACTATATATAAAAATATTAATGAAATCTTTGCATTCTTTCGATAACCTGACTTCTGGTTATGCTAACAAGTAAAAAATTTTTTTATTTGCCATTCTCATTTTAACACTAGCATCTGTTGTTTATGTTTAATCTTATTTTGACATTGTTTAGGTTAGGCATTTTCCGTATTAAGAAACTGTTTATTGGGTTGCATAACTTATTTTATGAGATAGATATATACATACAAGATTATTCATTATTGTAGAATATGTAATGGCGGATAGCGTCATGTTAGTGTCCTGTTAAAACTATATTGTAAATTAATAGCAAATAATAAAGTATTTAGATCATTGCAAACATTGCGGTTGTGTGCTTTCAATAATACAAACTACAGGTTATGGGCCCAGTCCTACAATCGCAATAAAAAATTGTAAAAGCACAAGGAGCTGTACGAGGAAAAGCATCAAAACGATATACGTGAAGGTATACCAATAGATAGTTTTTCAAGAAGGTACATGCTGTGAGCCTGTGAGTGATCGAGCTGAAGTGAAAATAAAAAACTTAAAAAAAAAAAATGGATGTTATGGGATCAGCAGCGGTTATTAAATTAAATAACGAAAACTACCAGTTGTGGAAACATCAAATAAAATTGCTCTTAAAAGTTAAAAAGGCGTGGTGCACAATCGAGGAGAACAAACCAGTACCTACAGATACAAATGCCAGGGAGATAGAAACTTTTGAAGAAAAAAGTGCATTAGCCGCTTCGATAATACTATCGTCATTAGAACCAGGTCAAGCACAACAAGTATTAAACTTAGACGAAGGTAAAGAAATATGGAATAAGCTACAACAAATACATGAAGGAAAAGTAGCATCGAGAAGAGTAGATTTAAGACTAGAACTGAGTAAAATAAAAATGAATGACAACGAGAACATAGAAAAATACTTAGCGAGGGCACAATATTTAAGAGATCAGTTAGAACAATGCAAATCGCCAATAACAGATGAGGAATACATAGGGTTATTGTTAAATGGACTACCAACTACTTATAAGGGAATAAGAGTACAAATGAAAGCAAACGGCTTAGAGAAAATAACTTTGGAGGAATTTCGATGTGGTTTAAAAGCTGAAGAAGATGAATTAAAACTCGCAGAGGTAGAGACAAAACTAGAAGCTGCATGTGTATCGAAAGAGAGTGGAAAGTTTCACAAGAAACAAAAACCAGTATCTAATGTAATTTGTTGGGTTTGTAACAAAAGGGGACATTATGCAAAAGACTGCTACCACAGAGCAGACAGAAAGCAACAAAAAGGTGACAGAGCAGACAGAAGACAAGAAAATGATAACGAAAAAGTAAACACTGCTAAGGGAAATGCAACAAATTATGAAAGTGCAATGAATGTGACTGAAAATGAAAAAGTGCACTCTGTAAAGTGGTATCTCGACTCTGGGGCAACAAGTCACATGACGTACAATAAATCTGCATTCACACAGATAAAAGACATCGAAAACACGGAAGTGAAGATGGCAGATGGTAATATCATTAAAGTAAAAGGAGTTGGAACGATAAGAGTAAAAATAACAAATAAAAACTGCTTTTATCAGTACATTAATATATCAAATGTTTTATATATACCAGAAATCACAGAGAACTTGTTTTCAATAAGTACTTTTGAAAGAAAAGGATTTAAAGTGGAATTCAGGGATGGAATTTGTGAAATAAAAAGAAATGACGGAGTTTTAATGATGACAGGAAGAAGAATTAATAATTTATATGAAGCAGAAGTTGAGAGAGCTACCGATCAAACAGTCCAAGAAGAAGTGAAGTTAAGTGCAGAACTATGGCATAGAAGGTATGGACACCAGAATTTAGTGACATTAAATAAAATGAACAATGAAAATCTAGTAGATGGACTTGAATTAACAACCAAAAATATGTCAAAGTGCGAAAATTGTATAATCGGTAAAGCAGTGAAAGAATCATTTATTAATCACAGTGAAATTAAAACAAAAGGTGTTCTAGAACTAATACACATGGACCTGTGCGGGCCAATCCAAGAACCGTCATTAGCTGGATCAAAGTATATGTATTTGCTAGTGGATGATTACTCTAGAAAAATATTTGTATATTTTCTGAAAAACAAAGATGAAACTTTTTCAAAGTTTAAAATTTTCAAAAACGAAGTTGAAAATCAAACAAATGAGAAAATAAAACGAATTAGAAGTGATAATGGTGGTGAATTTACGAACCGAGCGTTTAAAGAATTTTTGCAAGAGCATGGAATAATTCACGAAGAAACCGCACCATATACACCACAAGAAAATGGTATAGCGGAGCGCAATAACCGAACAGTTATTCAGATGGTGAGATGTATGTTAAACGATGCGAAGTTGCCTATAAATTTTTGGGCAGAGGCTGCATACCATGCTGTTTACCTTAAAAACAGAACATTTGCAAGAAAGGTTGGTATGACCCCGGAAGAAAAGTTTACTGGAAAGAAACCTAATGTTAAGCATCTTAAAGTTTTTGGAAGCTTAACTTATTACCTAGTAAATAAACAAAACAAAAGAAAATTAGACTCTGTTTCAAAAGAAGCTATATTCGTAGGTTACAATCACTTAACAAAACATTATAGAGTATTTTGTAAAGAGAGAGACACAATTATAACAGTGCGAGATGCACAAATTATAGAAGATAAACGGGGAAGCGAAATATTAAAAAACAAAAATGAAAACTATAAATATATTGAAATCAAATATAGTCCTGATGAAAATAACTTAGTAGAAGGACAATACGAAATAGACGAGCAAGACGAAGAAGAACAAATAATTGAAAACGTAGTTATTGAGAGAGAAGACTTACAAGAAAATGAAAATAATCAAATTGAAGTGGAAAGTGAGGTTAGTTATGACTCAAGCGAATCTGAATTGGATGATGGAGCAAAAAACACTACTGGAGATGACCCTGATTATCAACAAACCACACCTAACCTAGAAGTTGAAATTTTCAGGCGATCTGAAAGAATACAATCTCGCAGTAGAAATAAAATCAATTTAATGACTGACAATATCTATGTACCGAAAGATTACGAAGAAGCCATGCATTCAAGCAACAAAGATGAATGGAAGAAAGCAATAGATGAAGAGTTAATGTCACACCGCTTGAATACAACATGGGACATAGTAGACAAACCAAGAAATAAGCCAATTATAGACTCAAAATGGGTTTTTAAAATAAAAGAAAATGCAGACGGTACAATAAACAAATTTAAAGCTAGATTAGTGGCTCGAGGCTTTAATCAAGTGAAGGGAGAGAGCTACGATGAAGTCTTTGCACCTGTGATACGTTTAAGTACATTACGAATGGTTTTTGCTATAGCTACAGAACGTGACCTTGAACTTTATCAGATGGATGTGACTACGGCCTATTTAAACGGCACATTACAAGAAGAAATATATATGGAAATACCCTTAGGACTGAAAGAAAACAGAAGTGAGAAAATATGCAAACTTAAAAAGGGACTTTATGGTTTAAAGCAAAGCGCAAGAATTTGGTATGAGACTATCAAGAAAGAATTAGAGAAGCTAGAATTTAAAATGATAGATTCTTCACCATGCGTGTTCCTTTATGATAAAAATCACGTTTATATGATTATATGCCTGTACGTCGATGATATTTTGTGGGCTACAAATTCGACAGAAATTGCATTCAAGAAAATGAACGGTCTTAATGAAAAGTTTGATATAAAATTCATTGGAGAAGCAAAGTATTTACTCGGCTGGGAAATAAAACGAAATAAAAGTGAAGGAATTTTACATTTGAAACAAGAAATGTACATAAAAAGAATTTTGCAGCGTTTTAACATGAATGAGTGTAAAGAGTCAAGTATTCCCATGCAACCAGAAAACAAAAAGGTGACGGAAAATATTAAAGAAGTAGTAATGGAGAATATCCCATACCAAGAATTGATAGGGAGCTTAATTTATCTCTCACAAGGAACTAGACCTGATATTGCTTATGTTACTACATATTTAAGTCAATTTAATAACAAGTACACAAGAGAAAACTGGATTCAAGCAAAACATGTATTACGTTATCTAAAAAGAACCATGATAGAAGGTATAACTTACAAGAAGGATGGAACAACGTTAGAATTATACAGTGATGCTAGTTGGAACAATAATTTGGACGGAAAAGGATTTTCAGGCTACATATGCAAATTAGCAAAAGGAGCGATTAGTTGGCAATGTAAAAAACAAGAAGTTGTCGCACTAAGCACCTGTGAAAGTGAATTTATGGCATTAACAGAGACAATTAAGGAACTAATATGGATGAAAAAGGTTTTTATTGACCTCAAAGAGGAAAAAAGGCTTGGTGACTTAATAATATATGCAGATAATCAAGCAGCAATAAAATTATCGAGCAATAGTACGTATCATTCAACGACAAAACATATTCAGAGGAAATACTTCTTTATAAGAGATGAAATTGACAGACATAAAATAAATTTGAGATACGTTGAAAGTAAGGAAAACACAGCTGATTTTTTGACAAAAGCAGTGACAAACGTAGTCTTGAAGAAATGTAAGGAAAATATTGGTTTAGGAACATTGGATTAGACAAGCGAATGGGAAAATAGGAAATAAGAAGTGTTAAGTTTCAGTTTAATATTTTAAATTATGTCAAAATGGGGGGTGTGTTGTTTATGTTTAATCTTATTTTGACATTGTTTAGGTTAGGCATTTTCCGTATTAAGAAACTGTTTATTGGGTTGCATAACTTATTTTATGAGATAGATATATACATACAAGATTATTCATTATTGTAGAATATGTAATGGCGGATAGCGTCATGTTAGTGTCCTGTTAAAACTATATTGTAAATTAATAGCAAATAATAAAGTATTTAGATCATTGCAAACATTGCGGTTGTGTGCTTTCAATAATACAAACTACAGCATCCAACCTAGTCCCCTACGGCTAAGCAGGCTAAACTAGTATCTACATGATCCCCTACGATATGTAAATTCAGTTAAAAATGAGAGCAAAGGCCTGAAATTAATTTATTTACGTACCTTGTCTTTAAAAATGTTTTCATTCTAATGAATTACATTTTCATAAAAACGTTTCAAAGGCTATTTCCAAGAAACTGAATGAGATTTTATGAAAATGTAATTCAATAGAATGAAAAATTTTTTAAAGACAAGGTACGTAAATAAATTAATTTCAGGCCTTTGCTCTCATTTTTAACTGAATTTACATATCGTAGGGGATCATGTAGATACTAGTTTAGCCTGCTTAGCCGTAGGGGACTAGGTTGGATGCTAGTGTTAAAATCAGAATGGCAAATAAAAAATTTTTTTACTTGTTAGCATAACCAGAAGTCAGGTTATCGAAAGAATGCAAAGATTTCATTAATATTTTTATATATAGTTTTTTCCTTTAATTCTCATAGATAGTTTTTCTTTCCACTGTTTGCAAAATCTTATAAAGAATATGTTTCAACCCTTCACTTGTCAACCCGAATCAAAACTTAAATTTTATATTATTATAATCACTTCTGAAGGAATATCTCCCTTTGTTATTCGAATGCTATAAGCCATAATTTGTTTTTGTGTTTATTTACATGATCTTTGAAAAAGACTCTTTTATGCATGTCACAACCTAAACAAGTTAATGAAAAACAAACAAAAGGTTGCAGAACGGTTGGTGTCCTTGTCACTAGCAGTAAAAAGGGCTTTGTATAGCAGCAGGCACTCTGGCAAATGTTAGATATGGACTATTGGATTATACTAGTTTGAGATTTTGTACAATTTTGTCATTCTTTGTAAACGTCGACGTGCCATAGGTAAAATGTGTACCGGGTAGTACAGGGTGGTAACTACAAAATTGTGATCACTTCTGTTGTGTGTGAGGTTATATAGTTTTTAGTTATTAATAGATAAGCGTTAAAATATATGTAAAATAGTTTTATTTAATCCCGTTATGAAATGTTAAATTTTAAATCCATTTTTGACGTTACGAAAAGCCACATTTTTCATAACTGTCAGTTTCATTACATAACTAGTGATGTAATGAATTTTTATGTAACTGATTATTATTAAACCCATCATTTAGAGAAAAAAAAACTTCAAGACCAAGACAAAAACACTTTATTATTAAAATGCAAATAAAAACTTTCCGTCATCAGCATTTCTAACAAAACTTTCAAAGTTTTCTCTTGTTAAAATTAATTTTTTAGCGTGATAATAACCTGCAGATTTTCTTTCAAAAATTATATTAATATGGTATATTCTTTATGTCAATGTTTCTTTTGACATTTAATTCTGCCTTTAATATTGATACCTACATTAAGATATGTCTAATACAAATTGAGCAGCTGATAGTGAATCTGATGTCAAAAGTTAAAGATTCAAAATGGCGAATTCAATAGGGCAATAATTTCATAATTTTTGTAGAGTTGCACGAAACGGCGGAAAATTAAAAAAAAACAGTAACTCGACAAATTAAAATCAGATTATAACTTTTAGTACAGGCAAATTAGCCATTTAGGGTAACAAAAATTAATAAAAGGATCATCTCTGGGATTTAAGTAGGTAATAACCTGGAGAATGAGATGATGCATTCTTTGCACTTCCAAGTTCCGCGAAAATTCAAAAAAATTTGGAAAAACTTTCTGATTTTCGGTTTTTTTGCTCTAGCGGCGAAAGAAGTGAAAATAGAGAAAAAATTCCCAGCAAAATTTGTAGCTCGTCTCTTTCTCTACAAAAAAGGTCTTTACAAATTTTTGTCTTACTTAAGAGTTTAGAAGATAAATCTAGTTTTTCACTTATAGTTTTAAGCCGCTTCGAAAGGCGCCAGAAATGAGAATTCTCCAGGAGTTTCGTACGACCGGGCTCATCGGTCCATAATTCTTACTATTCACAGCCCCTAAAAAAATTAAAATGACAAAATGTAGAGAAAAGATTCAGCTTTAATGTGGAACTAATCACTTTCATAAAAAAAATTATCATAGAGAAAAAGTGGCAGAAGATGGCTCAGTAAACTTTGTACAGTTGGTCCACAGATTTATTCATATCTTTGCCGGGAGTCGTTAAAATGATAATTCATTTTGCTGATATATTCCTATTTAATGATATATTAATCCAATTAACATTTTATTGCAATTACTTTTGTTGGAAAAATATGCCTTGCGATCAAAGTAGAGGGTACATTTCTCATCGATCAATCACCTCCAAATTTTGGAGTTCAATTTGCTATATCTTCATTAATAATAATAGCACAGTCATAATTTTTGGATTATAAGTACAATAAAACATATTCTTTCGAATGACTTTAGAGGTTTTTAAATGGGTGGAGTACTTTTTGAATTTGTCTACATTATTCATACACGTTCAGAAAATGCACAATTATATAGTAAAACATATACAACTTATTTGTTTCTTAACATTCTTCAATAAAATTTTCATGAAATATAGATAAAAGTGCATGGAATTGAATCCATGTCGTGAAAAAGCACCCATTGTTACGGAAGAAATAGGCAGAACGCATAAAACTTAAAAGATATGAATAAATCAACTGTATAAAGTTACTAAGCCATCTTCTAACACTTTCTTCTCTATGATAAAAATTGGTATGAATTTTGTGATTAGTTCCACATTAAAGCTGAGACTTTTCTCTACATTTTATGTTGTTTTCATTTTTTTAGCGGCTCTGAATAGTAATAATTATCGATCGATGTGTTCGGTCGTACGAAACTCCCAAAGAATTCTCATTTTCCGCGGCGCAAAACTATAAGTGGAAAACTGAATGTATCTCCTAAACGGCTTAACTAAGACAAAAATTTGTAAAGACCTTTTTTGTAGAGAAAAAGACGAGCTACAACTTTTGCTGAAAACTTTTTTCTGAATGTTCATTATTTTAGCCGCTAGAGCAAAGAAACTGAAAATCAAAAAGTTTTTCCAAATTTTTTTGAATTTTCCCTGAACTTGAAAGTGCAAAGAATGCATAATTCCTTTCTACAGGTTATTACCTACTTAAATCCCGGAGATGAACCTTCTATTAATTGTTGCGTGGTTTTTACAAACTGTTGCCTTCATTGCCTGCACTATTGAGTTTCTTAGTAATACAATTATGAGTAGTATATTCTCCCGGAGCTTTGCATTTTCCTCTCGATTCGCCCTGTATGCTAAAGTCGAACTCAAAATATACTGTATTTAAAAGATTTTTTTTAAGAAATATAAATTAATTTCATATTCAAGCTTACGCAGTATTTAGTTAAATGGCCTAAAAAGCGTCGGGCACATCACGCAAATTTATGGATTCATAACTGTTTTTATTTATTATTCATTAAATGTCGTCCAAACCTGATAAAATCTTAGGAGAACACTGAATATTCATCTACACGTTATCGATACAGCTCTAGTAAGGCCCTTTCAAAAAGCACAATGGAAAATGGAGGGTTAGAAACTCATTGAAATGTGCAGGGTGAAAGAAAATACAATACCTACAGGCATTCAAAAACAAATAATGTGTATTATGAAATATAAAAAGGGGGAATGGAATCGAATTTAGTACTTGAGAAATTAAAGAGTTCACTGAAGTAGATTGCTTTATTATAAAAAAAATATTTCACAAAACGTTTAACAAAAAGGTAGTGTTTTTTTAATAAATTGCGGGAGAAAAGCGTACGCACAAAGGATTACATTTTGCAGAAGTTGAATTTCTCCAAATAACCGGATTTTAATTTGAAAAAAAAGGTCTTATTCTGCAGAACGATGTTCAGCGAATTGTGAAATTAGTGAAATTCAGTTTAATCAAATAAATACCGAAGATATCTAATTATTTTCTCTGGCCATAGTCAATGATTTTTACTAATCTAATCTTAACTACTTATAGTCTAAGATCCGGCAGCTGATTCCTGCAGATATCTGTTTTTTAATGAAACTTGATTTAAAGGAATGACAAATGATAATGTAATACATTGCTGCCGGGTAGCCTAGGAAAAACCAGCCGCAATTACCTTTAATTAAATATATTGTAATTAATTTACTTTAACGAATTTCAACCATATTTTTTAAACATTTGAAAGAAAATGATGTGAAGAATGTAAAAAAAATGGTTGCCAGCTCTCAGTCAGCCGCAACCTGCAAGTTGCCAGGCGTAAACATGTATGTTATTGTTAATTACACAGGTCCACAAAAAAAAAGTGATCTGTAGCCGGGACCCGATATAGTAATCCCTATGTATTTCGACGTGTTGAATACGAATCCGATGTCCGTTTAGCTCCATCACCCATCAATTTTTTGTAAATCGCGAAAATAACCTAAAAAAATCAGGTTTTTTGAGTATTTTCGCGATTTACAAAAAATTGATGGGTGATGGAGGTAAACAGACATCGTGTTCATGTTCAGCACGTCGAAATACACAGGGATTACTATGTCGGGTCCAGGCTACAAACAACTTTTTTTTGGGTGGCGGGGGCTGCGCACAGGTGCACAGTAATTTTCGCCTCCTCACATCCAGATGCCTCCACCTCCACTCATCTACCACACTATTCCAATTCGGTGTCCTCTTTCTGGAAGTTCGCTCATACCACTAACTTGATCTGTCCCTACTAAACACTTTAAATCTACCTCCTACCCTGATATTTAGAAAACTCACAATACACTCCAATATAAACAAAATGTAAGTGTAAAAAGAAGCACCACATATTTTGGGACTATGATATCCGTCGGTATTCTTAGAATGATATCTGCTTTCAGCCCTGATAGAGTTGGCCACAATATTGTTATGCGTTACGCCCGCTAGGGGCTAGAGACTGATGCTCATCATTAGTGTGGTAGCAATCATGATAGGATTCTTCAAAGCCTGTAATGCGCGCCATCTCTGAGACACTCGTAATAGTACGGTTTCCAGAATTTATAGAAGTGGATCAAGATTTCTACATTATTCTAGATTACCGCGGAAGATTCTGGACTCTTTTCTAGATGGCTCTAGAGGCGTTTTAGAGTATATAAGCTAATGTAGACGGAAGGGGAAATTTTAAAGAAAAGTAAGGTTAGAAATCCGAAGTGAATACACAGTGCAAATATCAAGTATTAAACATTATTAAAGGTTATTTTAGTCAGCAATAGTGTACTTTAGTTAATAAAAGTATTGTGAAGTTCTCAGTAAGTTATTACATAACGCATTAGTGTTTATCTCTTGTTATAATTTTTGGAACCTACGGACTTTTAAGGGTGTCTCCTAAGGGTGGAAACACGTGACAATAGTTTACTAAATATAGGGGGACTGTTGCATACTGTGTACCACCAACTTCTGCCCCCAGCAGGTTAGGAAGTTGAGGTTGCCCGGTTCTCGTTTAGATAGTGGAGACTGGGTCGTGGTTCGGAAATTATTCAAGAAAAACTTTTATTTTTTTGTTAGGCGCCAGTAGTCATATTAAAAAAGCATCTATAACGTACTTGTCTAATTGTACGACTGTGACTACTCAGAGATAATTAATGTTATAGATACTCATGAAATTATCAACACTCAGTTAAAAATATCTGGTTTATTGACTCTATTATAAAACTTGAAATGGTTTAATTTAGATTACTTGAAATGTTACACCTTATGGTTGGATGTAGCTACTTCCTTACAGAAAGTTATATATTTAATTAATAAGTTTGACTAGGTTGAAGACCAAAAAATTTACAAAATATGACAAATTATTGCTAAGCGGTGATTAAGTAATTAAATGGAAGAAAATTAATAATTAGCTGAAGGCAATATATAACATAAAACAATTTAGAAATGTATAAAAGTTGTCGAAGGTTGAATAATGTCGTTGGAAAGAAATGTTGAAAAGCAAATTCAGTTGATACAATTACCACCGGCTGGGTTCTGCAGTAACCAACCCTGGTCCTCGTCTTACTGAATCCTCGTGTTGCCACCACTCGATTATTGACTCCGTAGAGATCCCAAGAATTTAGACGCCGGAACTGTTACCAAACCAAACAACTTGGTGCTCTCATCCAGCGAGGACTATTTCATACCAGGCCACTCCAACCTTGGATTCAAAACTCCTTGGCAAATAGTCTGGTTCTCCTGGATTATAGCAGCTACCCAATTTTCCTGGCACACCGTTAAGCCAAATGTATGGTAAAATTCCCAATTTAAGGATTAACTTCAAAACTGAAGGGTCAACTTAACATCGAAACTGAAGGGTCAGCTTAAACACCTCATTCCACACTAGATGAGGTGTTAATCGGACAACACGTCCATATCGCTCGAAGTCAAAAGGAAAATGGCTATCACGAACTGTTCGGATACCTTGTTTGATCTCTAACAAACTAGTTACACTTCTATACGCGAGATGTCGCAGGTAGTGGGAACATAAATCATTCTTTAAATATAATACAAATCTACACAATTACTGTACTGTATCATTCTTATGCATTCATGAGTTCCAATTTAATCAGAATTATCGATTTATAATTTTGTTTATTGATTTTTGGGATTTATTCACTTATACAGATTTCTTCTTTTAAATATTTGTTGTACCAGATGACTTGTAGGTGTTTATCAAGAGAAGTAACAGATGGCGCTTGTATGCTAATTTATAATTTAAAGTTGGATTGACGAACACAATTCCAGATTCCAGATTCAGTAAGACTAGGGCTTTGGGATTGGACTGAAAAATTAAATAATAAGTTTACAGAATTGTGGTTTAAGACTACAAAAATTCATTGCTATTAGAATAAAAATTAACAAGTGGCATTCAGGTAATTTTGAATGTCACAACTGGGACAGGTTTAATAGTGGAACCATTCAAATTTTACGCATATAATAACAGGTATGTTTCTGAATAAATTAGAGCACAATAGCCATCTAGTGCCCTCTATGGACAACTATAAATACCCCACCTTAAACTGGGTGATATTGATCAACAAAAAAGTGTTATTTACTGAAACTAAATTGTGACTAGTTTGTTACTAGTTTCCTAGACTGTCTTGCAAGTAAGTCTATAAATTTATTGTTCGTATGTACATGTTTCTTAAAAATATTAGGTTATAAGTTAACATACCAGTGCATAGTGGGACAAAATCATCTAGTGCCCTCTATGGACAACTATAAATACCCCACCTTAAACTGGGTGATGTTGATCAACAAAAAAGTGTTATTTACTGAAACTAAATTGTGACTAGTTTGTTACTAGTTTCCTAGACTGTCTTGCAAGTAAGTCTATAAATTTATTGTTCGTATGTACATGTTTCTTGAAAATATTAGGTTATAAGTTAACATACCAGTGCACAGTGGGACAAAATCATGTGGTGCATAGTGAGTTCGAAACAGAAGAAGAAACAGTTTCAAATGATTTTGTTCTTATTCAATACCCCTTAAAAAACGAAATATTATGTTGAACAAGTAGGAAAAATCAGAGCTGTTGAATATCTCGTTAATTTTTTAATAAGAACTGACAGCAGCAAATTTCTTTTTCAAGAAAAAAAACACGATGACTTAATTTTGAAAAAAGACAGTTACTAAACTCCCCATGCCTCTTCTAACAAGCGGAACAGAACGAGCCACCAAACGGTTTTATTTTTAATTATGATTTTCCTATAAATAACGTAGATTAGTGGACCTTGTTTATGAAATAATTTCAATTAATTATAGTTGCCTTCACTCGTTTAGTGCAGGTAAAAAAAGCTGTAAAAGACGGACCATAAATTTGGCTCGTTAAGATAATTGATGTCTCACAGAGCCGTACTTAAAATTTTTTGCACACTGATAGAAATTTAAATCTGTTGAGCAATTATGAATCTGAGTTTAAATTAAAATTATCAAATATTCTCTTATTACTCAGTTTCGGCAATAATATTTTAATCTATTGAATTATTATTGTTGCCAAGCAAGGACCACGAGGAGATACGAGCAATTCCTTGCCAAAAAATGTGGGTTCAGAGTTAAGGTTATTGCTATTTATATCAATAATCCTAACTTGATCTAATTGACCCAGATTAAATAAATAAATTTAGTTCTAGAAAACAAATAAACGAATATTAAATAAATAAATTCAATTCTAGAAAACAAATAAACAATTATTAAACAAGCATTTCAATTCTAGAAAACAAATAAATAAGTATCAAATAAATAATTTCGATTCTAGAGAACTTCGAGCAACTTCGAAATTTTTTAATACGTTGCAAATATTCATTCATTACGCCACAGTACAATTCTGCAGCTTTCCATTGTTCACTAAATGACACTACACCTGTTGTTCTCAGTTCCATATGTACTGATTGTACTGTTGGTATCTCATTTTCCTTATACTTACTGTAAATTAAATCTCTTAACAACTTCACCACAGACGAATCTAATGATCGTGATTTTCCTTTGTCCGATTTAGCTTTTCGATTATATGGTCCTTCCCTAATTAATTTATAAATAGTTTGTTCTGGAATTTCTGTTAAGTAGGCGGGTTTTTTCGGTTTCTCCTTCATTTTCTTTTATATTTTTTATAAACATTTAAAATAACTTTTTGGGTATGTTCACACAAATTTTATCTAGAAACTTTCTCTGTAATTTGCGAGCTGTTAATAATCCCTATACTTTCCTGTCCAGTGTTGCCAATCCAAATGTTTTAAATTACCCCGTAACCTAATTCAAAATGCTCCGTTTCGCTTCCATATACGTTCAAAATCCTCTCAATAATCCTCGAACAAGTAGGGCCGTCGAGAGAAAATCGGGCCCGGAGGGTTGCAACTCCTACCAATCTTCAATATAATTTCGAAGAGCGGAGGGGATGTCTCAGAATTGAAAATTTGTCTCGGCAGGAATTTTGAAGAACAACAAAACATCGGCCGAAATTTTGAAGAGCGGGGGAAGGGGTTGATATTCCTCAAAATTAAATATCTGTCTCGATCGAAATTTTGGACAACGGGGGAGAACACCCCCGACCCCTCTGTTGGTGGGCCTGCTCGCAAGCCAAACGCACCAAGTTTGTGTATTTTCTTTGCGGTAACACACGTTACATAACATTGTTGCCAAACATTATTTATAAACCTATTAAAGATTGTCGCTACCTACTTTAAGCTTGAAATGCTCCCAATTGCTCCCCAAATAAATTTCGCTCCGCCTATAAATAAAATGCTCACAATGTGAGCATTTTCGCTCGCATTGGCAACACTGTTCCTGTCATTATCTGCTAGTGCTAGGTAAAAAACCTTCCCAAGGCCAAAACACGTTCGATATTATTTTTCCACGCCCACTTATAAACACAAAACACCAGGGTGATTCACTACCCGCCGAAATATTTATAAAAACACACTTGCATAAAATACGCTAAAGCGCAAAGGAAAATTTCATGTACCTGTTAAAGTATATTACCCTTTTAAGCTCTCACAATCTAAATATAATGTAAACACACATCACCAACTATATTTATTTTATAAAGCACATACAAATATATTCTTAACTTGAAATTCCGTGACACTGACAATATTAAAAGTTCGACTGTCGTCCCAGCTAGGTCGTAAAATATTTTCCGTAGGGGCGAGTTGATAAATATGAACAATATAAATAAATTAAATAATTGGAACGTGTGTGTTTTCGTCAATTTGTTACTTTAATCATTCCAGAACATACTTTATATGTGAATAATGATGTTCTATGTATTAAGTAGTATAATATATTTAATATTTAATATGTTACAGAGGAGTTAGCTCGAAAATCGACATGCCCTGATCTCCCCTCAATGCATGTTGTCAAGTCTAAGCGGCACAGCTTTGAGGTTTTTTATGTGCATTAAACGAATGAAGACAACTATATCTTTAAATTTATATACGTCTATCACTTTTGTTTCATCCTAAATATTACTTTGTTAAATTACTTATTTAAAGCATATCCCGGTATACACATGCCTTGGTCCCACTATGAAACCATGGTCTGGTGGATAGTGAGACTTGGATGTATACCGGGACAACCTTTTTTGTCCCTTTAAGCAATATTTAACCAAATTTGAATAAGTGCTTAAATTAGTTTTTATATTTCCAATGTAGTAAAACAATAAAACTGAAAAAATATTAACACAGAAATTTTGAATGGCCATTGGAAAAATATTGTCCCAGTATACAACAGTCTCCTGCTAAGTTTAGATGTATATTCATTTTTACCGCTTCTTGACTGATATCAGTAGGTAGAAATGACGAATAAATCTGCTTTAAGAATAATCCTATTCAAATTATAACAAAAAATACAATTTCATGATAAGACGAAAGGAACCAATAAATTGGTAATTAAACATCCAATTCTTTAAATGAACATGCTCTGATGCACAAGATTTTTTTGTGAAAGAAAATAAAATTGAAAAGCGAGTTTCCATTTACTTGTATTGTCAAGGGAATTGTGTTCTCGAAGGCTGATGAAAGGACACTTAAAGAATTTTAGGCAAGAAAAACAGACAGTTAATACACGCAGGGCAACTTTTCTTTACTATGAAAATGAAAAATACTATTGTGGTAAAAGTAAAAATGTTATTCATATTCATCGATGAATCATTTTGTAGTGATTTAAGAAATACAAGCTAAATTAATACGCAATAAATTAAAAACGCAATAGCACATTTACAGATATCGAGATTTCTGAATAACTGTTCACCATCAGCGCTGTGTAGCTCAATAAAGAATGACATCTATTACCGATGGTCTGTTGACAAAGAGTACTCGTTCCATTGTTCCATTTTGAGTTATAAGTATGACTAATTCGTATTTAGTATAAATAATATAAATAAAGTAAATAAGACAACATATAAAATACAGACACAGGTATTCTATGCAAGGCTGAATTGTAAGATATATTTTAAAAGGCAAAGTTGAGAAGAAGTGTTCGTGGAGAAAAAACCAGTGACTGTTACGGAAATTCAGCGAATTGTGTTAGTTGCGACATGATTTCTGCTATGCAAATGGGAATATCAAGAGAAGAAATAGAGACGACCACAGATTGTGGATTGTGCAACAATAATATGTATTTAAAAGATAATACATACAACAATAACAATGTTACACATACAATTGTCTCCCTTATTATATAACACTAAGATGAACGAATTAAATGAAAGAAAAAAGCGACAGAATACAGTGCAATAGGCGATTTTTGTTATGTTCTTAAGGAGAACATAAGGAACACAAACGAATATTCGTTTTCATCATTTTTCTCTAGTTAGTTTAGGCAAAATATACAGCTAGCTCGAGCTCGGTGTCCCGTAATAACGTGCAAAAAATTTAACTTCCAATTTCTTACCGAAAATGAAGGTAGGTTCCTCATATAAAATTTTTCAAAATAAGCCTTTCTTGTCCAGCTACAACCCTTAAAGGATTGTGCAAAAAACGGTTATTAATTTTTATCAGAAAATAATTTATACGCATCAAATGATCATATCGGTACATAATACTGTCAAATTATGATTTGACACCAACCTATTTAGTGTTTTGACAAATGTAATAGTGCTCGTCGCTTTTGATTGATCACTTAATGATTCAAAAACGGTCGATTTTACTACGAAATTTTACGAGGTAAAAAAGTTTCTAAATGAATCATAGTGTTTAGTTCTTTTTTAATTGATAGAAAAAATAGCACACAGAAAGATATTTACAAAATTATAAGACGGGCAGTTAATATTACCCCTTTGTATACACACTTGATGGGTGAAATAATTCCGTTATATCCCTGTATATCACCTTTTAAAATAATGACCGTGATACTTCTAACACCCTGTATATTAAACAAGTAAATACGTTTTCATATTTTGCTTTAATCGTTATTAACATGTTTTAAAAGAAACACCTACTTCGAACACTAAATATAGCATAGTCTTTAAGTCTTCTTGGACAACCGGTGTATAATTTAGTTTTTATTAAACGAAATTACTTTTAAGTGACGTTTAGCCGTCCCTATGAGCTTCAAGGCCGCAGTATTATTACTGTAATCACAGGGAAATCTTTAGCATTCAAAACGAGTACCACTTCCGGTTTCCATTAGCACAAAACAAGCCAGATCATCAGATAAAACACAGAACTTGTTAAAACAACGGCTCACACTAAAATGCAAATGATCCATTCACTCACCGCATGAGAAAATTCATATTACACGTTTGTTATTCCCCCAAAGAAAAAACTTATAATCCTCCACTATGCACACGAAATTAAAACCACAAAAGAATGTTATTATTATCGCGTACACGCACAGTGAACTCCTCGAGGAATATTTCAGCGGGTTTTCGTTACTCACATCACCTTGAGAAGCCGCGCGGACAATGTACACTGTCCACTGAAATAATAAATCAAGGTCTTTTTATTATATCGACCTTTTCAATTTTTTCGGTCGTCAGCTTATTTACCAGTGCGTTATTGTACTCGGACTGTGATAATCTAATTATCGACGACGACGACGACACGGTCATCGGGGAGGGGCAAATTTGCATAGTTCATTGTCCTGTAATTTACTAGAAAAGAGGAAAAAATGTCCATTGACATAAGTTGAGTCGGATAGATGCGGGCATGGTGGTGTCCGCGGCGGGACTTCACTGACCCATATCTACATGAAACAAATTCTGGTGTTTGTAAAGGAACCCGCATAATGACGAGCGACCCTTGTTCCGACATTCATTGATTTTTGTCATTTATCTAGCCGAGACAGTCTCGGCATGATTTAAATAACGTTGTCGTGGATTTCATAATAATCGTCTCGTGAGAATTACGCGGCAAGTTTGCCCGATATCGATCGCCACAACTACTTAACTTTAAAAAAATAAAAACTTATAAACTCAATACATAACACATTTTCCTACGAGTAATATTCAATTTACTTTTTAAACTGATGGCACAGTAGATATAGTTGAGTGGAACTAATTCGTACACGGATGGGGTTTGAATTTTTTAGTTCGCTGTTGGTACCCATTTGACATACTAAAAGTCTGGAAAATTCTGAGATTGCAAAACGCATTTTTTGGCCGCCATTATGAAAATGTTAAGAAAATTATAAATAATTGTGTGTGGTATCAAATTACAAAAAATCTCATGCTGAAAAAGATTATGATGTTGGTTTTATAAAATAAGAATAAATGACACACTAAAAGTGTATAGGCCAGTCAATCTACAGAGTGACCCATTTAAAAGCGGGGCACCTTTCTAAAATTTTTATTTGTAGACCGATTTAAATGATTTTTTTTTTAATTATGGAGCTTCAATAACTTTATTGTGGTTTGTAAATAAATTAATTTTAGGCCTTTGTTCTCATTATAACTGAATCTTCATAGCCGCAGAGGGTTATGTGGATACTGGTTAATTCTGCATAGCCGTAGGGGACTGTGTAGAAACCAGCGCTTTTTTTATGGCTTTGGGTCATAGACCATACAGCCAGTCACAAAAGAACGATTTATAATATGAAATGCTAAAACAAAAAGAGTAGAGAGAGATGAACAAAATGAGGAATTACAGGGACACACGCTTCTCCCCCTGGGGTCTGTCAGGGCATTAAATTATAATCAACATCACAAGAAGGACCACGGGAAGGAGGGTATAAACAAGAGGTAAGAGAAGAGGAATACAAAGCTAACCTATAACTCTATTTTACTTTCTACCAAAAAACCGATAATAAATTCATAAATTTGCATAGTGCAAGAGAAAGGAGATTAACTAAGTTAAATGGAGCCATAGTGTTGCAACATGAGACAATATTTTTAATATATCTGTAGCGTTTTTATTTTTGTAACATGAAAAGAAAACATGGTCAAGATCACTAATAACACCACACAGATCGCACAGATGTGATGGGACAACGCCGATTTTATGTAGGTGAGCGGAAAAGCTCGCATGTCCAAATCTTAGCCTGATAATAGTTGTTATATATTTTCGTGGTACGTTCAGGTTGTCATGCCAAAAATAACGAGGAATGGTTGGTTGTATTGTGCAATATTTAGTATTCAAAACATGTTGTTCCCAGAAGTCTATCCATGTATTCTTTGCTCGTGTTTTATATATGTTATAGCAGTCAGTCAGGCATAGCTTATGATCTAGTATAGCCCCGTTAGTGGCGGCGTCCTTAGCCAAAATGTCGACGTGTTCATTATGAGTCAAGCCTATATGAGCTTTGACCCAGACAAAAGTAACGGATTTCCCAGATTGTGTGATATTATAAACAGATTCTTTTATTTAATATATATATGGATTTATTTTGTAAGAGAAGGAGTAAGTATTTTTAACAGCTGAAAGGACTGAAAGTGAATCTGACAAAATTATTATATCCTTTGAGATCGTTTTTTTTTGCTATAACTTAAGGCTTTGTAAATGGCAATTGCTTCAGAAGTAAAAATCGAAGAGTTTATGTCAAGTTTGAATTTGACTTCCTCGTGTTTTAATGGAACGTAGAATGCACAGCCTTTACTTTCTTTGGTTTTAGAGGCATCAGTGTAAATAATTGTCGAGTCATTAAACTGGTCAAGAATATTTAGTATATAATCGTAATCGCTTAATGAATTCTTTTCAATAATTTCTAACTGTTAATAGGTATCACGAAATGAAATACAAATAGGGGGGGGGGGGGGGGGACGCTTCTTAGTCCAATAACTGTTGGTTAAGTCGAAAGTATTGAGGGTAGAAATTTTTTGAAGTAGAGGTGGGTTACAAAGATTAAGCTTGAGAATGAACTTGTTACTCAAGAAATCTCTTCTAATTAAAAGTGGGGGTTCAAGAGCCTCCACATGGAGGGCTTCATTTGGTGTGGATTTCATAGCACCCAGACATATTCTTAGAGCTTTACGTTGTACCACCAGGTCTTGCTGACAAATTTTAAAAAGTTAATACCCTTAATACACTTGTTTTTAATAGACTCTATGAAAGGTTTCCAGGTGAGTTTTCTGCCAAGTATGACGCCCAGATATGTGACCTCTGAGCGTATGGGGAAATTGAAACCAGCGAGTTGGATATTCCTCGTTTGTAATAGGTTATGTGTATTATGTCTTGTGAAGACGGAAAATATTGATTTTTCTGTGGAAATTTCAAAGCCATTTTTAAAAATCCATTGCATCAAACACAAAATCCCACTTTCAAGGGTTTCTAGGGACCTATTCCATGTTCTATTTTCGGTGTAAATACAAAGATCATCAGCATATTGTGCAATGTTTAAGTTTGGAATATTTATGTTACGGATATCACCTGTGTACAGGTTGAAGAGAAGAGGTCCCAGAGCGGAACCCTGCGGAATTCCAGAATTGTTTAGTCTAGGTCCTATTTTTTCATTCATATTATTTCTAATGCATATTACCCTATTTGAGTAAAGATTTACAATATTTTTGGCAATAATGTCACGCACAAAATAAAACTTGCACAGTTTTTCTTCTAAAATTTCCAAGTTTACTGACTCATAGGCACCTTTCAAATCTATAAAGAGCGAACTCAAATAATTATTACGGGAAAAATTAATTTGTATATCAGTAGTTAAAGTTAGAACTGCGTCAAGGGTACCAACGCCTTTTTTGTAGCCGAATTGATTTAGAGGAAGTAGGTTCTGGTTAATAAGCCACCATTCTAATCTAATTTTGATCATGCGTTCAAGAGTTTTAAGAATACATGACATAAGGGAAATCGGACGGTATGATTCAGGACAGTTCGGGTCCTTCCCCGGCTTAAGTATGGGTATGATGATGACATTTTGAGTTCAGTAATGTTACAACCTGAAAGATAAATGTCATTAAAAATGTCCAATAATAATTTTTCGAATTGCTAGGCAAGTGCACTAGCATAGGATATTTTATGTCATCATAACCTGCTGAAGAGTTCATTACTTTTTTTAAAGCGGTTTCTAGTTCGTGGTATTGGAAGGGGAGACATAGAAAGTGGCTATTGGTTGAAGATGTACTTTGAGTAAAGGAACAATTGAAACTAGTGTTAAAATGAGAACTGTCCCATAAGAAAAATAAATTCATTTTAGGATTATAATTGCTAGCATAACTAGAATTCAGGTTATAGAAAGAATTCAAAGACTGTAAATCAGTAATTTTACAAATAGTTTTTCTTTTAGTTTTCATAGATAATTTTTTCTGCTGTTTGCAAAATCCTATAAAAAAAATATGTTTCATTATTACTTAATTATGTTTGCTAATAGAACGTGAAAATTGTTTAAACAATTTATTGTTATTTTCCGTCTTTGCCAAAGGTATAGGTAGCGAGTTCTTTACAACTATTTTGTTTTCTTCGGCTCCCTGCTTATAATTTAGATACAGAACATTTTTAAACTGTAGATATTTGTTTAAATAATTATCAATTGTCGATAAATATTCTGTATTGTCTAAATGTGATTAGACAATCGACGTACTCTTTAAAATGATAAAAAACCTACAACCCTCTAAGTTTATCCTGAAGAAGGATGGTAATAATCAATAATACATTATTTAAACGATTTGCAGGTTAGAAAAAGGTGAATTTTTTTTATAAATGTATATCCTTTAATTCTTATATTACATTATCAAGGAAACACATTATTCTGAATGTTTATACCAAATCAACAATTATGGCTTACTCAGTAAGGTGTATGATTTTGGTGAGTTCTTGATTTTAAACTGATACTAACGTCATATTGACAGTATTCTTCAAAAAGCATTAAAAATTTAAGTTTCCCATGTGAACTACCAAGGAATTTTCTAAAATAATAATAATAATAATAAATCGTCTTTATTTTTACAAGTGAAATACAAAGAAAATGTATTTACAATATGTTAGAGATGTTGGGGGATGCTCGGCAAAGTTTAGCCAAAGGCTACTACGATAACATCGTACATAATCTGCATAATTCTTTCGTCAAAAGTAAAGTCGAGTATTTTTCCAGGCTTGTAATTCGTTGCAGTATGGTTATTATTCTCATGAAAATAAGAATTCATAGAGGTGATTGACAGAAACATTTCGTTTTAATATTATTCTCTGCCCTCTAGAAGTATGCTCTTGAACTAATCTTGTATTGTATATCCAAGGTTTCCCACCGAAAACGTTGGTCTGAAATAATTTTTAAACAAAAAGACAAAGATTTAAGAAACTGCCTTCTCTACATTAAAACTATATTCTCTCAATTCCAACAACCCCATTCCTAAAATACTAAACGGCTTTGCCAATATAATTAATTATTTATAATCTTTTATTTAGAAAATAGCACTGAAAAACCATGTTTGAAATTTTTATTTTTAGTCTAATTACAAGAAGTATGGAAGAATTAGTTTTTTCGAATAAGAAGCCCTTGGCAGTTATAAAATTGACATTAAATCTCTTCTAGCTTTATCAAACTGAGGAGTTTCATGGCCGTCAATTCTATGGCGCGCGACAGAGGCAATAAATTAGTTTTGTATAGTATAGTTTCAGACTGCACAAAATGTTTCGAGTGTTTTCTGTCATTTGCAAGCCTCTGGTGTTTTTATCATCTTAATTTTGAATAATAATGCCAGAACTTAGAAAGCATTGAATATTTCATATAGAATTACATTTTTACTAGAATAATGAAAATGTATGAAATGAGAACAGTAAATAAAACACATAAGTCAAGGAAGTTTTTCAGTAACAATAACATTAACAGAAAGTAAAGCGGTAGACAGCAAAACTTTAACTGATCTAGTATTATTCTTCTTTTTCTTTCTTTTACTGCTAAAAGTTTTGTATACGTTTTCTTTGTAGACGAACTTCTAAAATATATGAGTCAACTGAAATAAACAATTCAAGTCTATTTAGAAACCTATAAACTGAAGTTTTAAGGCACTTAGTATTAAAAAATGTAGATATATGCTAATATTCCACCGCATATTATATCAAAGGGTGTGGTGAATTACTTAAGCAGCTTCTCTATACATATTATTTTTAATTTAGCTGTAACAAAAATTACATATCCTGACAAACTTTGTCAATCTCAATACATCTAAATGGTGCAAGAGAAAACATAGGGAACTGTAGATCTATATGTGTACTATCAGCAATTGCAAAAGTATTTGAAAAAATTATTTATTGTAAGTTAGGTACGCACATGATAAATAAAATTACAAAATGACAGTTAGTATGCTTTTGTAGTAAAAAAAAATATTAATAATATTTAAAAATGATTTCACTTCTACAGACACACTTGTGGTCCAGCGAATGTTATATGTTTAGATTTCCTAAAAGCTTTTGATAAGGTGGATGATAAGAAAAAATACAAACTTGTAAAATTTCTATAATTTAGTACCGTTTATTAAATCGTATTTAACATCAGATGTTAAATATGATTTAATACAATACGATATCAACAAATAAAACAAATAACTATTCTGATGAAACCCTATTTAACCAAATCTGGTATTCCTCAAGGAAGTTAGTTAGGGGGCTCTTACCTTTATGTATTTTGCCCACTATATACTTAAAATATTTGAAATGTTTAAGTTCAGCAAAGCTTTTATTTAAACAAAGGACTGTTCAATATTTTGTTTACTTTTTGTATTTCTTAAATATGTCTGTTTGTATAGTTCGTATCACAAAGAAAAAAAAATTGTTCAACAAAACTACGAATGAAAAATAGATTTGTCTGATCCTCTTTGGTTAATTTGTAAGGTTACGAAATATAAAAACAATTGATATTGGCCATTTTTAAACAATTGATCACTTGAACTATAAGGTATGGTATTTTAATGGAACTCTAGGAGTATGCCCACAGTGGTGTTAAATCATCATATCAAATTTAATTTAATAAGAAATAACGCCTAAAAAACGAATGTAAAGTCTAAAATTGAATGGACAATTATTTAAGTGCATTAAGTCGTACAGTGGATTTTTTTTTCAGATTATAGTTTTTTATGTACTTATTACGTACGTAACCATTTTTTTAAATCTGATTTTTCGGCCTTACGAACCTTGCGTTTTGGCCATGAACCTATCTTTGGAGGTTTACATAATATAGACGTACATATGTATATTACAACTGAAAATAGTTTAGGATAGCTAAGGTAACATACACCTACCACGACACATACAACCACCCACAGCATACGTTTAAATGGGGAGAGAATATTTGAAAACTTCATAGCAATAGTTATGGCAATCAGTGCAAAATAACAACAATAACAACTCAAAAATGCATGTGCAATAACAATGATTTAATTCAAATGTAAGGATTAGACAAGGATACACGCTTTTCGCTCGGGGGTCTTTCAAGTAAGCATTTTTTAAATTCGTTTCCTTTTATTTATATCAAATAAAACTGAAATCATAATTTCTTAAAATTATATTCGAGTTATAGTTTCACCCTGGGTTTTACCTTTAAATTTAACTATTCTTGTATTATTTTTTAAAATAAAGAATGGTATTGAAACATAGGATTTTGCAAACAGCAAAAAAAATTACTAAGAGAACTAAAAGTAAAACTGTCTGTAAAAATATGAATGAAATCTATGCATATGCATCCTTTCGATAACCTGAATTCTGGTTATGCTAAAATTCTCATTCTGACACTAGCATCCACACAGTCCCCTACGGCCATGCAGATTAAACTAGTATCTACATAACCCCCTACGGCCATGAAGATTTACTTAAAAATGAGAACAAGGGCCCAAAATGAATTTATTTACCTACCTAAACAATAGATCTCCATCTATCTATTAGCTAACTAGTATTGGAGCATATATACTCCATGAGAACTAAAAGAAAAACTATGTGTAAAAATATTAATGAAATCTTTGCATTCTTTCGATAACCTGAATTCTGGTTATGCTAGCAAATTAAAATCCTAAAATGAATTTGTCTAATTTCTTACTTGACAATTCTCATTCAAACACTAGCATCCACACAGTCCTCTACAACCACGCAGATTAAACTAGTATCTACATAAACCCTACGGTCATGAAGATTAAGTTGAAAATGAGAACAAAGGCCTAAAATGAATTTATTTATCTATCTTGTCTTAAAAATGTTTCATTCTAATGGATTACATTTTCATGAAATCCATCATTCTGTTTCTTGGAAATGGTTATTATTTTTCTGCTGTTTGCAAAATCCTATAAAGAATACGTTTCAAACAAATGATAGTTCACTTTTAAACATTAGTATCGAACACACCATTAGTTAGACTCTTTAGAGCCCAATACAAGAAGTTGAGAAATTTTGATTAAATGGGTTGAAATTTGATGCGTTCTCCATATTGATGCCATAAATACTTTGAGCACTTGTCTTAAACCTAATTACGTGCATGAATACCATATCGAAAACATATTTTATTTCATTTAAAAGAAATATTTACGGATATCTTCTAAAAAGTATCATCATGAGCAAGTAAATCGAAACAGTATGGTCATGACCAGACTAACCTTTAACATATTGTATTCCTTGTTCAAATGTTTAAAATTGTCAACCTCAAGGCTCTGACACTGACATCAACTACGGAGTACCGTAGCCTAAGTAGATGAAATATCATAAAATTCGGCAACTTTTCTTGCAAGATTATGTGAATTATCAAATATCTAACAATACATCCTATTTTTTTTTCATTGTCTAAAATGCGTTTCCTATCTGAGGAATATCTGTGGCATTTCCAAATTACCGAAATTTGTTTTCTACTCTACTAACCGTAGACTGAGAAATTCGATGGTCAGGATACTTAGTATTGAAGATTTCGTATACCTGCTTATGCGTCCTTGTTTTATCACCACATCCTAATAATATCAAAATTTTAATTCTTTGAGTAACCGAAAGACTCATTGTTAAAACAATGATCAACTTGACAATCAGCGTTAAATAACTAGAATTATTTATATTATTATAATTTTTTTCTGATATGTAAAAAGAAACCCGTTTTACTTCTTTCTTTTTTAGGGCATTTTGCCACCTGTTTATCAGAAAAAAACGATACATTTAAATTGAATGTTATGACATGCCACAAAATTAATTAGAAAAGTCACATTTGACGGATATTTGGTACATAGTCATAAATAGTTTAAGATACATTTTAAATTCATTTTAAAATTTTCAAATTCAGTTTTCTTGATGAAGAATATACAAAATTGAAAAATCCTTATATTGCTGGCTAGAGAATTAAAAACCCTTTCAAATGAGCTATCACACAAGACCCTCGTTCTATTTAAAAATTTTAAAAGGGTAGTTGTCATTCCAAGGGGGTTGAAGTGGGAGGTATAAAATTATGCTAAAAAAATGATACTTTAGAATTAAAAATTGACGTGTTTTAGGATTTAATCATTAATTGTAAATGAATTTATCCGTTACTTATGCACCTCGCTATATATATTAAATTACCATAGGAGTAAATGACGGCACACAGCTGTTAATATGAGAGCACGTTCTTGATTAATTTTGAAGTCTATAGGGACTGTAGAAAATTCTAGTTTTTTGCATTTCGCTCTAAAATCAAAATATCTTTCAGAAAATATAATTTAAAAAAATATGCTAAAAGAGCTCATTGACTGCCATCGATTTTAATTTTTCAAAGAATCAAAATAAAAAATTACTCTTTATTAATTGAGATGTTAGTGCCTATAATAACCACTACACTCTGGCAGCGCTTCAACGCAACACATTTTTTTTTGCCTCCATATTTCCAACGATTACAGCGGCTACCCCGGCTAATTAATGCTGAGCACGCCATTTGGCCTAATTGCACAACTGCTAAACAGGTGTCAACGGGTGGGGATGTAAGCACCCCATGTCATCTTGGCTGTAACAACACGAACAAGAATGGTGGTAAGTGTTATTCTCACGTGATTTGACAGTGGCGTTCGCTCGTTGAATAATAATACCTCGAGTAGACATTTTAATTATTTAATCGTTTACATTTTGACCAAATATTACTTAAAGTAGTAATTAAACTTTATAATTTTTAAAAATATTTAGATGTATGCACAATTATATCATCGATTGGAAAGAAAAGATACTAACTGGTACCAAAAAATATCAAATACTTGCACACTGCACATTCGAGTGGTTCAAAAAATAAGATCTTTCAGATGTGATTCGTCTAAAATTAATACATGCCCACGAGATCACAAAGATTTTGCAAATGCCATGGTCGGCCAAGATGGGTGAATTTGCCCTCGTATGGATGGTGCTTATTTTTTGCTTGTATCTTTATCAATATCTCTTACAATTTTGCAAAATATCACCCTTAATACTAAACCGTTTTCGAGTTTAAAAAAAACGAAAATTTTCGCAAATTTTATTTACAGGGTGTCCCGAAACTCCCGCCATCCCCTTTAGGTGCTAATTCTCCATGCAAAAATAGTAAGAGAAGTTCCTATAAACATGTGTCCGGAAATGATTCCTAAGGGAGCTACCGCCTTCTAAGGATGGCGCAAAAATAGGTGTTTTTACTAATTATCTCGAAAATAATTTGGAACAACTTTATGAAACTTGGTTAACTATTTTCAATGATTAAAGGTTATTGTTTTACAGTATTATCCAAAATTAATTTTATCCACGGGCGGAGAAACGAGGGGTCGGTGTCCTTTGTTTCAACATATTAATGTATCAAGTTGACATTTTTAGTATCTTAATCCCTGATTATGATTCCCTTGTGAATTCTCCATAAAAAAGGTTCTCTTTACAATTACCCATATGGCAAGCCCTTTTCGAGCAAAAGCGGCCTAAACGAAATGCGTATTCGTTTGCTAAATGCGCATTATTTATTTTTCAAACTAGGCGTATGTCATTCAGTAACAAAAATGGCAGAGTACACCTCACAGGAGTATCTCGATATGATTATCTGTTATGGTATGGCTCATCAACAAGCGCTGCCTCAATCGTGTACGGGAGAGTGGAGATGTCCTACCCGATAGACGAGGGAACGGTCAAGGCCAAGAGGGATTCCAATAGCCGAAGAGATGATTCTTGATACATTTGCTGCTCAACCAAGGTTGAGTACTAGGCGAGCTGCTAGACTACTGGGGACTACAAGAACACGTATTCATCGAACCCTTCGACGCGAAAATCTACATTGTTATCGTTATCGTCGGGTTCAGCAACTCTTGCCGCGAGACCATGAACCTCGAATGACCTTCTGTACAAGTAAGCTGAATTTTGTATGCAGTATCTACATGAAATAAAAAACGAATTTTAAACAAATGTGATAAATTTGTAATTCAAAGTATTCTACCACTGAAACCGACCAATTTTTTTTAATTTTCAATTCGATTTTCAATTAATGTTTGGGCGGGACAAATAGGAAATCTAATGGTAAGTACATTTACATTTTCATTGGGTAACTAACAGGTTAAGTAAACCAAAACTTAAAGGTTCTTCAATATCCGGTAATCAGATTTTGTGTTTTTCTCTGTATCACCAAAATTGGTTAATTTATGGCCAGCTGTTGAAAAAAAGTATTTTTTAAATTCAGTCGTTTAAGTTGCGTTTGGTTAAAAAAACAAAACCTTTTTTTAGCCTTTAAGAGGTCTATATTACTTTGAAAGTAATTTTCAAAAAAAATCAATTTCTAATGAAAGATGTTTTTTCAGAATTTGTATGAAGATTAGTTTTAAATAAATAAAATTTTGCAAATTTAACTTCTAAAATAAAATCTATTATATTAAATAAGAAACGTTATTATCGTTTTCACCCCTACTTTGGGGGTGGAACATAACCATAACCTAATACTGTAAGAATTGGAAACGATTTCCGTTGATATTTCGGTACTAATAACTTGATAGGTTACTTTTCACAGGAATTTTTGAAGAAACACATTTTTAACTACATTATCCATAACTGTCCAACTAGAATACTTAGCAGGAAACTTGATAATGTTTTCTTTCATCCTAACATAAAATTTATCGGTATCTTGAAGAGGTATATCTAATAAATCAACCGAAATAGGAACACTACTAGATAGAGCATCTGCTACTATATATTTACCTTCTCTATGTACTACTTCCAAAGAATATTGTTGTAATAGAGACCATCTAGCTAATTTACCTGAAGGGTTTTCTATATTTTTTAGCCACTGAAGTACTGAGTGGTCTGTTATAACCGTAAAGTGACTTCCTTCTACGTAATAACAAAAATTGTCTAAGGAAAATAATAAAGCCAAAAGCTCTTTTTATGTGGTGGATAAATTTCCTTGAGTGCGATTTAAACTTCTGCTCACAAATGCTATAACTGATTTCTTACCATCGTTAAATTGTAGAAGTAAACTGCCTAAGTCCACATCACCAGCATCACACTGTATAGTAAACGGTTTAGTAAAATTTGGTGCCGATAATATAGGGACAGAGATAAGAGCTTCTTTTAATTTTATAAATTAATTTTCTGCTCCTTCTGACCAAAGAATATTTTGATTCCTTGAGCTGTACAATTCTATCCTTATAAATATTTGTGTCCAGTTAAACCTATTTAAATAAATAAAATACGTTTAGTAAATAATATTGCATGTTTCTTGCATTCATCTAATTTTCTGTAATGGCACAATTGTCCCTCGTATACAATCGTGTACCTCTGGCGAATCGGAAGGTAATTCAAGGAGCAAGCAAGTATGCGAAAAACTCGGTCAATCGTCCGCCACTGCTTGACGTGATTCCGGCAAATTTGAAAACGAAATCGATGTCCACCAGACGTCTGGCAAACGTTATCCTCTCCGAAGGATAGCGCCATGAGGACCAAACGGTCCCGGGTGAAACAGACTCAATCGCGGGGAAGAAACTCCTGCTGTCGAGGTAAATTAGCGGGGGCGCCACTAATGATTGTTGGAACACACGCAGAACAACTGCCACAAACACGTTTGTCTTTTGTTACCGAAAAGCGATTCCCATTTATTAACGAGTTGTCGACGCTTATGAAACGACGTCGGATCACGAGAGAAAGGATGGCGAATTGTGTCGGCGACATCCTTTTGATGGAATATAATGGATTCCCCGATACAATGTGAAATACGAGAAAATGTAATGTAGAGTTACAAGCGGATATAATGAGCGCAAGAAATGCAATAGAAGCTAACGGAGGAACTGTACCAGAAAGGAGATAGTCAGTATTTTTATTTTTTTCTTTGGTGGTTATTTGTATATTTAGAGTGGTGAAAATTTGGTTCCCATATCAAAAAGCTTGGATGTGCAAAACTTACATCCTGCCAATATCAACTTCAGATAAAAGAGTTTTCAATATAAAACGACAATTTTTTTAGTTCTTTAAGTTTATGTCGGGATAAAAATGAGTTGATGCAAGTACCATATAAGGGAGCAAAGAAAAGTATTGCCTATCACAAACATATTATGATGCTATTTATAGTTCACAGTACAGTAAAATTTCGTTTCTAAAACCACTCCAAAATAAACAAATTAGAAAAAGCATCGCTGACTACTTTGAAAATTAGTACATTTATGTTTTTGGGGTGATTAAAAATTTAAATCAAAATTTAAAATTTTAAAATAGGGGCTTGTGTGGTAAAATATTTTACAAATGAAACGTTATTATCACAAAAACAATGAAACATAATATATGATATTCATAAGCTAAAACAGAATGTTATCTCTAATAATACAGTGGAGGTGGTGGAGGGGGGACGGAAAATATTTTTAAAAATTTTGGAACATCGTTTCTAGCTTCCTTTACTTATTTCCCCTATTTAGCCCCCCCCCCCCAAATACAATCCTGTTCCAAATCTAGTTATGATACACGTGTACAAAATTTCAAGTTAATATGTTAAACCGTTCCAGAGAAAATCTGCGCACAAAAAAAAAGTTACAGACCGACAGACAGACAGAAATGTCGATTCGCTCAAATTTAAAATCTCGACGATCTCGACATTCTAAATTTATTCCAACAAAGAAAATTAATTTTTTATTTACGATTACTATACTTCCATTCCACTGGATGTGGATGTAATATATTATATTTATGAGGTTTTAGTGGTGGCACACGTTGTCTTCAGTTCATAAGTTTTATTTTTGATCTTCAGCATTTTTAACATTGGAAATGTTTATGTTCGTATATGGGGGTCGAGTTATAAGCTTTCGTTCAAGGTCGAAATACAGCGGTCTCGCAATCGAGAGTGGATTGTAGTTGTTTCCGGACGAGGCGAAGCCGGGTCCGGAAAAAGTTTATGTTTTATGTATGGTGTTATCATTTTCAATGTCCCGATGGTTGCAAGAATTGCGAAATCTGTGAATTATTTGCTAAAACTAATATTTATTCAGATATTTAAAAATATGATGGTTTTTCGAAAATACTTTTATAGTTTAAAGAGCCAATTTTCCTATAGTTGAGGTCAGAAGTCCGAGTTTTGCTCAAAAATTACAAGTATCTGCTACTGGTGCAATCCAGTTCCCCCCGACCCCCCATTTTAGAGGGCGCTGAAACCGATTCCGGGGTCCAAAAAAGTTGTTGACCCCTGCATCCCCCTTAAATCGCCCCAAAACCACTCGTAAAGTATCTTTCCCGGCACAGACAGGTGGTAATTCTAGAGGAGGATGACCCCAATCACCCCTACCCTTCGATTCAACCTCTATAAGGCGTGGATTTTTTCTTTTTGTAAAAAATATTTACAATTTTTAAAAAGGGGTGAAGGTGACAAGGGTTATAGTCAGGGGTGGTTACTTTTAGATTTCTGGAAGTTTTCACAATAAAAATGTCAATCAACAAATTATAATGTAAGTACTTATATCTGACAGTAACTACATCAATTAAAATAAATATATATGACTAATACATATGTGACAAAAGAAATACATATTAAAAAATATCAAAGTTAGTACTAACAAGTTAACACTGCATCACTGCATTTCAACAGTTACAACTCCTCCAGGGGGTGGATTTCCCTTCCTGAAGGTTGTTATAATTCTGGTCGCCTTCCATCTTCCCTAATGTCGGATATTTTTTACAAAAAAATCCACCCCCTGGAGGTGCTGTAAACACCCCTGGTTATAATTCTAGTCACTTTTATCTTCCCTCCAGCAAACCCCCTTTTTAAAAATTGTAAATATTTTTTTAATTGATGTCTGCGCCGGGATAGATTTTAAGGGTGGTTTTGGGGCGATTTCGGGGGGTAGCCGGGGTCAACAACTTTTTTGGACCACGTAATCGGTTTCAGCAATCTCGAAAACGGGGGGTAGGGGGACACTAGATCGGCCCAGTAGCAGATACTTGCGTGTAATTCCGACTTTTAACCTGTAATGAAGCATCCTAAAGTCATACCTCATTACTAAGAAGTTTCAGTGTAGTGCCGTGTGCACATTTGCCACACGACGGCGATTCATACTCGATATACTAAATTTGCACACCGCCCGACTCCGACCGTCTCAAAAAGGAGGGATAGTTTCGTGTATAAAAGCCCAGCCGCGGATCGAGAAGAGCACTGGGTACATCTCTCCGTAAACTGCCGACGGCGCGCTGAGCCGAAGACACTTTGCTGATTTATGCACCAAGTGACGTGACTCTCCGGAGCGAATATATCTTGACCTAGAAAAGTTCTACGGCGCGTTGAACCGAAGAACGGACCTTGTGCCAAATGTTATTTAGTCCAGCGATGTCCCGTCGTCCCGACGAAACCGACACGGAGCAAATATAAATTAACAGAGGAGTGACCCGGCGAGTTGAGCCGATAGCTTGCTCGGGTTGACGGTTATTAGCCCGCCGCCGTTTCCGCCGCCAAAACCCCTACTCGTCGCATCACTGCATTACACTCTCGTCGTCTCTCTCATTCATACGATTTAAATGTCACCTGATTACCAATAACCGTAAAAGATACGGACCTGAAAACCGATAACCTGTAACTATTGTATATTATGTAAACCTGCATATTTTACCTGTTGAAGATAATAAAATTGTTAATTTTGATTGGGTTGTCTTATTAAACTAATCTGGATCCTGAACTAATCTCCGACTCCAGCTACCCAGAGCAAAACACCGTTACATAATTTGGCGCCCGAGCAGATTTTAAGACATTAGTTCATTCCGGATGACCCAAAAAGTGACATTTACAAACGAGAGATAGACAAATAGAAAGAGTGTAACATAATTTAACACCCGAAACAGATTTTAAAAGGTAGATTTACTCCAGACAACCCAAAAGGATACTTTTATACTAAGAGGGAAACACAAAATATTCCAAGCCATAAAAATGAGTTTGTCAGACACAGATGGAGCTTATGGACTAGAAGTCGCAGATACCACAGTAGGATGGATATATAAATTAAAGAAAGATGAACTGCTAGTAGAATTATCCAAGTACGGCGCAATTACAACTGGAACAGTGGAAGAACTCCGAAGTAGACTAAAAAGTTATTTACGTAGCGAGGCAGCCAAGAAAGTTGATGCCACGCCCACCCAAATAAATTATACAATACCAGATATGTCATACATTATACCAACACCCATGGGTACGGTTTTAACTGAAGTCCGCAAATGGAACGTTCGTTTCAACGGCAGAAAAGACGTTTTCTCATTTCTAGAACGTGTAGAAGAGCTACAGTCTGGATACAATTTCAATGATGAACAAATGCTACGAGCCCTACCCGAACTACTACAAGGCGATGCATTATTATGGTACAGAAATAATAAAACGTCCTGCAATACGTGGGATCAATTTGTCACAAAGTTAACAGCATTTTACGCACCCTCAGATTACCATTTAAAGTTGGAAGACGAAGCAAGGTTCCGTGTACAAAAAGACAACGAAAATATAAAAGATTATGTAGTAGCAATCCAAACTCTACTGCGGAGGCTTAAAAATATCACTCCAGAACAGAAGTTATACCGAATATACTCAAATTTAAAACCAGAATACCGAAAATATATCAAACGAACCGATTTCCAGACACTCGATCAATTAATAACCCTAGCAAAGGAACACGAAACTGTTTGCAAAGAAGAAAAGGCAGCTAAACAAAGCTTACAAACAGGCACACCAAGATTAGGTTTTAATTACGCACCAGACAGATATTATCAAGCACCGAATTATAGAAATAATTATGGAAACAACACACAAATCCACAATAGGCCGGCCACCCAGAATTATTGTAGATCACAAGATCAGGTACAGAGACAAACCGCCGCCGAGTACCCCACAACACAAAGCAATTCTAGGAATAACACACAAACAAATCCCAGGCACAGCGTAGTTAATAACTACAATAGAAATACAAACTGTTGGCGTTGTGGAGGCCAGGGTCACACCCGCGATAACTGTACAAACACACCCAAAATATTTTGCTCCCGCTGCGGACAACTAGGCATATTTTCCCGTGATTGCAGCTGCAAAAATGAGGCCTCGGGAAACGGCAATATGGCTGCCCTGCCTCGCGAACAGTCCAGCCAGTAAACAACTTCCCCGCGGCCACCGTCCAAACTCCAGTTTTCAATGTCAACGACCGACTGAAGCTCCCGATACAAATCGGAACCGAACACTTTACATCGCTACTCGACACGGGCTCAACCCGCTCTTACATAGGGGATGCTGTATACACGAACTGCAAAGCAAACTTACTAGAAATAAATTGTACCGGACATAATATTAAACTGGCGGATGGAACTGAAACACAAGTAAACAGAGAATTCAAATTAAATTACTACACAACAGGACTTCAATTAACCGATAATTTCTTGTACTTGCCAAATTTAACTTATGATATTATTTTGGGGATGGACTTTCTAAGGAACCATCACGTTACCATTGATTTTAAATTACTAACAGGGCAAATTATGGGAAATATGATAGACTTTAATCAGAAAATAGAAGGAACAATACCGCTCTCTCTAATTCAGCCCTCAGATAACGAAAAACAGATCCTGTCAAATTTTTTACAAGTCGAACTTCCGAAATTTGAGACAATTCAAGGTGTTACCCCACTAACACAACACAAAATTAGACTCCTGGACGACACGCCGATTAAACAGAGATACCGCCCATTAAACCCAGCCATGCAAAAAATTGTTAATACCGAGTTAGACAAAATGTTGGATGAAGGTGTAGTAGAACCGTCTAAAAGCCCGTGGAATTCCCCAATTGTCATGGTAAAGAAAAAGGACAATAAATATAGATTTTGCATAGACTTCCGGAAAGTAAATGAAGTTTCGATGAAAGATGCTTACCCATTACCTTTTATAAACGCCATTTTAGACAAATTACGAGAAGCCCGGTTCATATCTACTTTAGATTTACGCTCCAGCTATTGGCAAATATCTTTGACAAATGAGAGTAAGCCAATAACCGCATTTACGGTACCCGGAAGAGGGTTATTTCAATTTAAAGTTTTACCTTTTGGCCTCCATTCAGCCCCTAGCACATTTCAAAGACTCCTGGACCAGATTATAACCCCTGATCTGTCATATGCCTTTGCGTACCTGGACGACATCGTCGTAGTAAGCAAGACATTTAACGAACATTTACAACACTTACAAGAAATATTTCAGCGTTTAAAAGATGCAAATCTACAACTAAATCCAGATAAATGTACTTTCTGCAGAAAAGAACTAAGATACTTAGGACACCTGGTAAGTGAAGATGGCATTAAGACAGACCCCGAAAAAGTAAGTGCCATTGTGGCAATCCAGCCTCCAAGGAATGTCAAACAATTACGACGTTTTCTTGGCATGACTTCCTGGTATAGGAGATTTATAAAGTCATATTCGGACACTGCCGCACCCTTAAACAAATTACTGAGGAAACATATCCGCTGGAAATGGACATCAGTTGAAGAAGAGGCTTTCACAAAACTCAAAAATGCATTAACAACGGCTCCTGTACTCAGCTGCCCCGATTTTACGAAAACTTTTTATCTCCAGACAGACGCATCTATACAAGGACTTGGTTCAGCACTGCTACAGAAAATTGACAATCAGGACCGTATTATAGCCTATGCAAGTCGGTCCTTGTCAGACGTAGAAAAAAAGATGTCAGCCGTGGAATTAGAATGCTCCGCCATACTCTTCGCAATCCGGAAACACATTAGTTACATACAGGGATATCATTTTGTTGTTGTAACAGATCACCAGAGTTTAAAATGGTTATATTCCACAAATCCCACCAATGGACGACTGGCTCGATGGGTAATGGAATTACAACAGTACGATTTCGAAATAAAATACAGAAAAGGAGTATTAAACAAAGTGGCAGACGCACTTTCCCGCCAGCCAGTTATCACCGAAGAAGGAAATAACACAGAGGAAGGTATTTTCGCAGTTGAAAATTCAGAAAACTGTGCTTGGTACAAAGAGACCATTAAACTAGTACAAAGTAAACCCGAAAGAAAACCGGAATACTGCATTATCGACGGAAACCTGTACCGCCATATATGGAGCAGTAACAATTTTACAGACCCCGAATTTTCCAGCCCATGGAAACTTTGTATCCCGCAACCGCAACGAAAGCAAATCCTGAAGGAAAATCACGATGCACCATGCGCAGGACACCTAGGTATAACAAAAACTATAACCCGAATTGCCGATAAATACTACTGGCCTAGGATGTACAGAGATATTGCAAATTACGTAAGACGCTGCCCGAACTGTCAAAAATATAAATCATCTCAACAACAGACCGCAGGAAAAATGCAATTCCCTAAAATAAACGGATGTTGGGATACTGTCAGCATCGACATTGTCGGACCACTTCCTAGGTCTAGCAAAGGCAACAATAATCTCATCGTGTTGCAAGATAGATTCACTAAATGGATAGAATGTCACCCTGTAAGAAAAGCAACAGCAGACGCCGTTTGCAAAGCATTAAAGGAAAAAATTATCGCCAGATTTGGATGTCCAAATTACATTATCACCGATAACGGGAAACAGTTTACCAGCAACGAATTCACTTCGCTGTTATCTGAATACGGTATTACACACCGTACAACGACGCCGTATTCACCCCAATGTAATCCAGTAGAGAGGACAAACAAAGTAATAAAGACGATGATTGCCCAATATACCGAAAACGACCACCGAAAATGGGACCAATTTTTACCAGAATTTACGTTAGCCATAAATTCGTCCAGACATGAATCCACGGGATTCACACCGGCAATGCTTAATTTCGGTAGAGAGTTAACACTACCTAGCTCTCTCAACAAAGAAAACCAGAATAATAACCCAACAAATCCAGATACCCCGAAAAAACACATTGAAAAGTTGCAGAAAATGGCCGATATATTTGAACTTGTACGAGTAAACCTAGCCAGAGCATACCAAACACAGAGTCACCACTACAACCTGCGTCGCAGGGAATGGACCCCCCGTGTGGGAGACAGGGTCATGAAAAGGGAACACCCTTTGTCCTCAGCAATCCGAAATTTTAACGCAAAACTGGCACCTAAATTCTCAGGACCATACATCGTGGTGCAGACTATATCACCAGTTATCGTCGAAATTAGATCCCCCACCGGTCGCAGGAAGCTGCGCGTACACGTAAAAGATTTGAAACCGGCGCATGTCTAAAACATAAATTAACATGCACTCGCAGCAAATATTCAGGATCATTCCTGTGAAGAATTGGTTTTTTTTACGAAAATTTTCTAAATTTTTAGTATTTTGCTTAAAATTAATATTTGTCATCTGTCTACAACCTCTGTGACCCGCGAGTGTGCGACAGTCGATCAGTTTGCGCTATACTTCATCCATCGAACGATATGGGCCGACCGAAGAAGGAACGGCATAAACACTTACAAAATCCACACACATCAACAAGCACGAACGGAAATCAGAATCCACCAACACCTCACATCAGCGATACATCCGACACTGAAACACATACAATTGACACTCTTCAGGTAAACACATCACATACACCTGGGCTCAATAACACGCTAACTAACACTTTAGATAATACACTTACCCAACCCCCCCAAACTAACATTACTAATTTAAATAATACTAATAATTCAAACGAATCCTCTGTTAAGTCAACTTGTTCATTTAATAATTCAGCCCCGAACACACCGTCAATCTCAGTTTCTACTAGCAATAGTCCCCCCATCTACCCCTCATACCTCAATCTCACCCTCACGTCTACAACCACTACTACCACTTACACTACAACCACTTTTAATGAAATTTCTTATATACATTCTCCACCCAAACACACATCTTCACCCATATGCTCTACACTTATACCCAACTACGAGCAAATTAGACAATCAGACGACTCTGATGGACAAAGCGTCCATTCTGAGAGGTCAAATTCTTCCTCTATGCAACTTACTCCAAATCCCACCCCTACTTCTACCCCTCATCAAAATAAAAGGAAAAACTCATCCCCAGATAACAATTCTGGCAACAACTCCGAAGAAGGAGAATATAACTCAGAATACGTAGTATCAAATGAATCCACCCCCAAACCTTCCCCTAACTCAGTTATCTCACCCCAAATTGTAACAGATGTAGTTATACACAAATCCAACATATCAAGTCAAGCGCATTGCTCTAAACAGGTTAACATTCAGTCAAGCCAAATTTTATCCACCCCTAAATCCACTGCCAACCCCAACAAACGCAAAAAAATTAAACAAAAAGCCTCCACTGAACAAGATTTAGACGCCATTAGAATAAGCTCTCAACAACCTCGGCAACCCACCCAGTCCACTCAACCATTATCAACCCCCATGGATCAACAACGTGCACCCTCACCCTCAGCACAACCAAACTTAAATGCCACAAATAATTCCCAACCTCCACCCAAGCGAAAACCTCCACCAATCCATATATTTACCTCTAATCACAAAGGTACAGTCTCAGCCATTAAGGCGCTTATTCAACCCCCTCCGACTTTTAAATTAAACAATACATCATTAATATGTTATACATCTGAAGCTCGGGATCATTTCCAGGTTACCACTCTTTTATCCAACAACAAAATAGAATTTTTTACACATGATATCGACTCATTAAAACCTATAAAAATAGTATTAAAATACATACCCCTTGATGTCACAACACAAGAAATAGAAGATGAGTTAAATTTGATAGGCTTACCATTCATTCGCATAGCACGAATCATGCTACCAAAAGATGGCAAAAAAATGCCATCAAATCTACTCCTTCTCACAGTTCCCAAACAAGCCCTGGAAGGGTACCAAAAATTAACTAACCTGTGCTATTATAGAGTAAAAATGTCCATCTATAACCGATATAATGTACCTCAATGCCACAGATGTCAGCACTTCGGACATTCGTCCGAAGTCTGTAACAGAAACCCCAGATGTCTTAGGTGCGGTAAAACGCACGAAGGCACAACATGTGTTGCTGAGGCATGTAAGTGTGCCAACTGTGGCAACGATCACCCGGCTAACTACAAAGGCTGCCCAGCCTATGTAGCTGCTAAAGTACGGTATGCCCCCAAACAGCCTCCTCCCAACACCAACACACAACTACCCACCGCCGCTCAGAGACAGCCTACAAACAATAGACAAACAAATATACCACCACCTCAGCCTTCAGCAATTGTTAATTTACCTCCTTTATCCCAAGAAACCGCCGACGCAATTGCCACCCAAAACATCAGGGCCTGGCAGCAATTCCGCAATAAGGACAATATTACTCAACCTACCCAACAAACAAACGACTCACCTGACATGCAACAGACTGACGACAACCCATTAAGGGAAATATTCAACTTTATCAAGAGTTTTAATGTTAAAAAAGTATGGGAAGACCTAAAAATATTAGTAGCTAAATTGAAAACCACACCCGATCCCCTAGAAAAGATTTTCACAATCCTAGAATTTCTAACGTCCCTATTTTGAAATGGCCCCTACAAATTTAAACAAAATTAACAAAATAAGCTTTTTGCAATTTAATGCCAATGGCATTTTAAGGCAAAAAACAGAATTTGAGTCCCTTTTGAACATGCAAAAAATCGACATCTGTTGCCTCTGTGAGACGAATTTAAAACCTAACAAATATTTTAATATAAGTGGCTATCATACATACAGAACTGATAGAATTGACAAACCTCGGGGAGGGGTTGCAATTCTAATAAGAAATAATATTCAACATTCTCATATTGTGTTACCTACACTGAATTCTATCGAAGCCTGTGCGATAAACATTAAAATTAACAGTATAACTACTACAGTAGTTTCAGCCTATAGAAGCGATTCTAAACCTCTTGATGAGATTGATTTTAATAAAATAGCACAAATAAATAATACTTACATTTTACTAGGCGACTTGAACGCCAAGCACCCTGCTTGGAATATCGTCTCTGGAACGCATAATAGTTCAGGTATCACATTATTCAATTTTATAAACAACTCGCTTGAATTTAATATAATCTCCCCGCAGGAACCCACTCGGCCCCTTCCGGCTCGCACAACTATAGATATCATAGTCACAAAGAATGTTAATTTACCGCATGAAACACAAGTCTTAGCTGAGCTTGATAGTGACCACTATCCTGTAAAAACAGTTTTCACTCTTAATTTCAAAATTCCCATAACAGACAGGAAACCTCGTGAATCAGACTATAACTGGCTTAAATTCGTCCAACACATATCCACAAATATCCCGAAGTCTCCAGAGTGCAACAGCACTACTGATATAGATACACATATCGGCACACTGACCGATCATATTAAGAACGCTCTTACACTAAGCCAGAAAAGACTCCCATCCTCCTCCTATAACCTAAGTTTACCCAAACAGCTAGTTAATAAAATAAAATACAAAAATAAGCTCCGCAAACGTTTTAACTACACACGTTGCCCGCTACTTAAAAGCGATATTAATAGATTAAAAAAAGAAATTGATACTGAAATCAAGTTATTCAGGCAAGAATATATTACACAGCTAGCTGTTTCCCATCCTGAAGATCCCCATTTTGTCCCCCGTCTTTTCAATAGAAAATCCAATAAACTACCATCCCTTGAAACTCCGCAGGGGGTAGTTCATACTGACGCGGAAAAAGCTGCCGCTTTTGCCCACCATTTGTCAAATATATTTCAACCAAATACAATTCCCAATGACACTGTAGAATTAATCACCCCATTAATTGATATGCTGACCAAACTCAAACTGATGCCGGAAAATGATCCCCAATTCTTTTCCCCATCGGAAATTAGAGCTGCGATACTCAAAGTAAATTCAAAAAAGTCACCTGGTCCGGACAACATTCCTAACTTTGTCCTAATACATCTACCCCCGAGTACGTATCTGTATCTCACAAAAATATTTAATGCTTGTCTCTTATATACTTATTATCCTGTCCAATGGCGCACTGCTAAGGTAGTTAACATACCTAAGGCTAATAAATCTCCTAAAATAGTGTCTAACTATAGACCGATAAGTATTCTTTCGTCACTTGCTAAGGTATTTGATACCCTATTACTGCTTAAAATTCAACAGCAATTAAACCAGGCTGAGACTGAGAACCAATTTCAGTTTGGTTTTCGTAAATCGCACTCTACTACACAGCAACTATTCCGCGTCAGTGAAATCGCCACAACCAATAATAACCGAGGTCTACTCACGGGGTTTGTCGCCCTAGACCTCGAGCGGGCCTTTGACAAAGTCTGGCACCCTGGGCTGCTTTATAAACTCCTCATCGCAGGAATCTCCACTCGTATTGTGAAAACAATACAGTCATATCTATCCAACAGAACTTTCCGAGTTGCAGTTAATCAGGAGTGCTCTCCTATCATCCCCATCTTTTCTGGTGTACCGCAGGGCTCTGCACTAGGGCCAGTGCTATTCAATATCTATATCCATGATTTGCCACCCCCCATTGACCACAGAATTACACAATGTTTATATGCTGATGACACAGCTATACTCGCTACATCCAAAAACTCTCAAGTACTCACCCAACTATTACAATCACAGACAGACGTAACAACAGAATATTATTCAAACTGGGGTCTCCACGTTAATACTGATAAAACACAAATAATGTGTCTCACAAAAAAATTCATTACACCAACAGACAAAATTATAATAAATAATAAAAATCTAGACTGGTAGAAAACGGTACATTATCTCGGAGTATATATGGACCGTAGAATGCACTTCACGGACCAAGTAAATCATATTAGTCGTATTTTTAACTCACGTCTCAAAAAGTTTCGCAACATCCTAAAAAATACTCCTTCACATGTATCTACACTAATTTATAAAACATATATACGTCCAGTCATCACCTACTCTGCTCCTGTATGGTATCCTCTAATTTCTCCTACTCAAAAAAATAAACTTCAGATACTACAAAATAAAGCCCTAAGACTCGCAGGCAATTTTTACCCAGGCACTCATACCAAACACATTCATAATATTACAGGAACCCCAAGTCTTGAGAATTTTATCAACCTTCGATTGACACCCAACTTTATTAACACATTAAAACTATCTGACAATCCGACATTAGTAGATCCGTTGGTCCCCAAATTCTTAGATCCTCCAAAACATTTATCTTTAAACTACTTATATGCCCCTGCCATCACTTAACACCCTTACTAATTTGTTTTATGAAAAAATTACACAATAAAAAAAAAAAAAAAAACATACATAAAAACAAAAAAATACTCTAAATCATTTCACAACCAAAAACAAAAAAAAAAAAAAACATTACCAATCATTAAAAATATTAATAAAGCAAAACAAAATACATTCTAAAAATAAAACACATCTATTAGCTATACAGCACTCTAAAATACAAAGAATACTTACAACACTCAAAATACACAAAAAAAGAACAAACAAAACACTCATGACAAAAGAGCCATTCGTCATACTAACCCTCTAACCTCCATTGTAACAAAAGATGCCAACAAAATGAGATTAAATGTATGCAAATTTTCCACCCTATTAACACAATATCACGCACCGCCCAGGTGTATAATCTAACCACAACAAATTCACACAAAGATTTTCTACCCTAACAAATAATACAACCTACAACAGTCAGCCCCGAAGAGGGCAAGTTCAGATTAAACAACATTCTATAACTTACGGCAAGCGCCAAAGAGGCGGACGCCGAGAGCATCCCACTTGATGGGAGCCCATACTGAAGCAGACAAATATTCAGTCGACCAGAAGCATCAGACCAAGATGTGGCCACGAACACCAAGCTTACCACCCTGGTACCCTGAGTCAGACGACCCGACGCCGTCTCCTCCACCACGCCCGATGTCTCCGCCCGGACCAGGTTTTGAAAACCTATATATATACTATGATCCTCCCAGGACGATCAATCCACAGACGCCGCCACTCACAAAAGTTTGGGCAGACACCCAGATACCAGCCCTACTGTCACCCCTACCCCCGACGCCGGAAACCAAGAGTCTCCCCTGCCAGGGAAACGTTGGAGTAACAACGACGCCTCCACCGCTAGACATGCCATCCCTGCTGCCGTCCCCGAGGTGTCCCTCAACCTCCAGAGCTGAGCCGTCCCCCTCACCGCCAGTCAAATATGTGCCGTCCCCGATACCGTCCCCTGGGCTACAAATGATGTCTCCACTGTCCAGGTCAATGGAAGTGAAGTTCAGGGAGTTATTTGGAGAAAGCCCCAGCCCTCCAAAACCACCGACCCCAGGTAGGTCAATTCCCTGCCTTAGGGCCTTGTTTCAGGTACGCCAACACCCATGCCGCAGACGTCCGCTAACGCAACCCCACGAGTGCGCGGGAACGTCTAAGTGCGCGGCAAACGAGTGAGCGAAAAACTTATTAAACGGAATTTGTTATGTTATGTTATTTTCCGATGTGTAAATTTTGTTAATTATGCTTTAGAATCCATTTGTTTTATCTTTTATACCAATGTTTTCTTACGATTTATTTCGATTTATGCCATACCTAGTTTAGTTATTTTTTGCATAGTACATTTTATTTTCCCTGTTATCTCTACCGTTGTTTTACAGATAGATTCCTGTTGACAAAACTTCAAATTTTATATTCACATGTTTATACAGGGTGTTTACGGAAATTTTTACCATGTTTTCGTTAGTTGGATAAAAATGTATAATAGGTTAGGATTTGTTTTAAAATGTTTAAAAATTGTATATTCACATGTTTATACAGGGTGTTTACGAAATTTTACCATGTTTTCGTTAGTTGGATAAAAATGTTTAATAGGTTAGAGTTGTTTTGAAATGTTTAAAAATTGTTCCTGATGTCAATTTTTTTCACCCGACGAACGAGGGGAGTGTAATGAAGCATCCTAAAGTCATACCTCATTACTAAGAAGTTTCAGTGTAGTGCCGTGTGCACATTTGCCACACGACGGCGATTCATACTCGATATACTAAATTTGCACACGGCCCGACTCCGACCGTCTCAAAAAGGAGGGATAGTTTCGTGTATAAAAGCCCAGCCGCGGATCGAGAAGAGCACTGGGTACATCTCTCCGTAAACTGCCGACGGCGCGCTGAGCCGAAGACACTTTGCTGATTTATGCACCAAGTGACGTGACTCTCCGGAGCGAATATATCTTGACCTAGAAAAGTTCTACGGCGCGTTGAACCGAAGAACGGACCTTGTGCCAAATGTTATTTAGTCCAGCGATGTCCCGTCGTCCCGACGAAACCGACACGGAGCAAATATAAATTAACAGAGGAGTGACCCGGCGAGTTGAGCCGATAGCTTGCTCGGGTTGACGGTTATTAGCCCGCCGCCGTTTCCGCCGCCAAAACCCCTACTCGTCGCATCACTGCATTACACTCTCGTCGTCTCTCTCATTCATACGATTTAAATGTCACCTGATTACCAATAACCGTAAAAGATACGGACCTGAAAACCGATAACCTGTAACTATTGTATATTATGTAAACCTGCATATTTTACCTGTTGAAGATAATAAAATTGTTAATTTTGATTGGGTTGTCTTATTAAACTAATCTGGATCCTGAACTAATCTCCGACTCCAGCTACCCAGAGCAAAACACCGTTACAAACCTCCACTACTACACTAAGGCCTTAAACGGGCATCGGGCGTCATATTTAAACTTCAATCCAATTATAAGAAAGTTTTCTGTCAAGTGTTACAGTGAGGTGAAGGAATATATTGATGGATGATCTTCTAAACAATAAATTCGACATATTGATGTTTATAAAGAGAAAACGCTAGAACACTACACATCCTTATGTTCAACAGTAATTTGTTTAAATTACACTATTCATTGATTTTATCAAGGATAGTTTATAATAACACACTATCATTTGTTTTATTGTATAACTTCATATCATCTGCATATAAAAGATAACTGACACCCAATTCAAATGTCGTCATTAAGAAAAATACAGAATGATAATGGGCCCAACACAGAGCCTTGGGGTACAACTGAAGTAGATAAAAAAATTCACAGGCCGTTGACCACAGTAGTATTCGTATGGTGGTGTCTTTTCAAGATGTGATTTGAAAAATAACAAATTTATTAGAACTAATCTTGAAATTTTAAATATAAAACACTGAGGAGTTGTAAATACGCTAGTATAATCATATAATATTATTCATATTTAGAGTCAATTTTTAAAGATAATTCAAAGCTTCTTGTTCTGTAAACTGTTCAATTGTTTCAAAATCGGTATCCGCGTCTACAAGATCGGCTCAATCAAAACATTAAAGATTTTATATGACAAAATTATTCAGCAAAACAATTTACCAATCTCCTTATTGCCTACACAATGTTTGTTCTTGTAATACATAGCTGTCGGTAATTTATTATTTATTTTTACTGTCGATGAACTGCCAAACCTTATTGGGATTAATTTTAATATTATTTTCAATGGAATGACAGTATTTTTTATAATTCAACATCAACCTGTTCCTTTAATAATTTGAACGCAAGTGTACGAGATTATCAAAGTTTCTGTAATCTGTATGTTTCAACATAATACTTTTAACTGTATATACCAAGCTGGATAACTCTTAACATTTATTACAGTTTTAAGGACAACTAAATCAAGAACGGCATAGAATATCTCATAAAATGATCAAAAGCATGATTTACATCCTGAATATTGAAAATACCAATTAATATTGGCTAAGTTTTGATAAAGTTCAACTAAATTATTAATCAGCTTTATGATAGTTACAGTAGATTAAGTTAACGACGCTTTTATTATTCCTGTGTTTTTTATGTACATCTTGTAACATGTATTCATTTCATAAACTTCTTTCGTGAAAATTATCAAAGAAGCGTTAGTACCTTGGAAAATTTTATTTTATGAGATTCTTCGTATAAAGTTCCACTAAAAATCTCAAAAACAATTACCAGGAGAGTTACGGGAGCGCAACTGAAAGATGACGGGAAGATGAGAAAATGATTATGTAAATGAGTTGCAACGCAACTCGTGGAATTAGATTAGGTAAGTAAAACAATTGAGAAATTAATTTTTATTCGAAAACTTAATTTATCCGACGTCGGAGCGGAATGAAATTATTAACTTTTTACAACAATATTCATCGCCGATGTCAACTTATAATTAAAACGTAAAACTTTGCCAATTTAAAAGTTATTTTTTTCATCAATAAAACTGTCATTCCTAAACGTATTATGTACACTTGTGTTCTGTATCATATCGACCATAGGCGTACCACCTTCAAATTATTTTTACTGATTATCTTCTCAATGTTTAAGTGCGAATTTCCATATGCTGCAAATGGATTATGCAACTGTTGACCTATTAAACATTAACAGTAACTTTATTCAACGAGCATATAACGATGGCTATTATTCACGGGGGTGTAGTTTAAGACACCTGCCGCAGACGAATGTCATAAATCACCAGAAAGAATAATAATAATGCTTATTATTGCGAGTAGCATACTATCCACGACTATTAAATATTTAATATTTATTTAGTTTATTTTCTCTTTATTTCTCCAATTTAAGACAGATGCATACACCATCATTAAAATTTTCTCGATTGCACTCAAATTGAAGAGGTACCTGCCAGGCATCAATAAATTAATCACTAATGATTAATCACTGGTAGTAGGAATAATGTATATAATTATGATTGAATAATCAAAAATATAAATGCTATATGTATTATAAAACGATCATAGACAAACGAATTTATTTAAAGACTATTAAAGTAAATTTTTCCCAATTTACATATGCGTCATATGCATAAAAATCTGTTAAATATATTTCATAATAAAAATTAAGAATAATAGTTTTTTATTGTACTAGAGTGTAATTATGCACATAAGTCATGCAAGAAAAAGTTAGCCACGAGTTAAGTTAGAAATTAGGTCGGAGTGGCTAATTTTCTTAAGTGACTAATGTGCAATTACATACATGTGCAATACAAACATATTAACAGTCTTTTAATTTTCGAATATTCGAATAATATATATTTTTTTTTATTTGACAATTCAATTTTTATATTTCTAAACATTGTAATTGGGAAGGTCGTGGAATGGGTAGCTATGGTGTTGATTGTTATTTATTGTTTACTAGTTTATACACACAAACAAAGGTAAACATAATAATTGTTCGCAAAATCCTATAATATGTTTCAATACAATTATAAGCAAATAAATAATAATTCATTTTTAAACATAATAATTAGTTGTGAAAAATGAATGAAAATTGGCACATCTCGGAAGAAGTTAGAAAAGAAGTAAATGAAGTTTGTTTAAGCTTACTACCTAAGAAATCCCAAGCTTTTTATCACAAGGAATTCAGCCAATATAACAATTGGGCTGAGGTATTACTGGTGTAAATGCTGGTTTATTTTCTTAGCGTACAGAAAAAAGTGTTCAACTTCTTCAATGTGGAAAAGTATTCAATGCTGAAGGCACCTTTAAAGGTTTATAAAAATATTGATATTTCTAAATATGTATAACTGATTGCTAATTTAAAAAACGAGTTCACGAACTGACAAACCAAATTAAACTATTCCCTCACTAGTGACTTTTTGAATATTCTGTCACTAGTGTATAATACATGACAGTAATTGCCATATTCTATGCCTGTGTTGGATAAACATATGGCCAAACTTAAAATATTGAAACCTATATTAAAAAACAATTTTATGTACAACAAATTATGACCATGTAGTATAGAGTATTATATTGTACTTATAGATTTTCCCAGAATAAGAGTACGGAAATTAAAGTTAGTATTGTTTACTAGTCAAATCAAATCCGCGAAAATCCCACATAATATGCGTGTAAAGATACTCTACATTCGAATTTTGCTTTACTAGGCGCTCGGCCACTCGGGCCCATCGTGCTCTAGGGGTCTACTACTATAAGCAATAGGGAACTTGATTGATTGATTTGCCAGCGTAAGGTGGGCATTGCTGCCGATTTTGCCAATAGGGAACTTGAATAAACATTTAAATAGGGAAATAATACTAAGAAACATAAGGTAACAGTATAATAAAACATATATTTCACAAAAAAAAAATCTTTCTAACTCAGCGCGTTACTTATAAATAAGCAAATGAAACTATTGTTACATTCAAATTCTATGTCGCTCTAAGAAAACACTACCTACGGGCGCGGGCGTGATGTCAAACGCATCTGAACAGTTTTAAATGATCGGCTGACGCGTAAAACTAATTATTTATAGCAATACTTACATTTAAGGCTTCATATTTTACATAGGTCTTATTTTCTTACATATTTTAACATTTTTATGCAATAAAAAAAAAATGTGCAAGTTGCTATGTAAAAATGCCGAAAACTGATTACTGCCATTGTAGCTGTTACCCATGAACGTGTTAAAGTTAAAAACACAATTTGATAATAATAATATTAATAATACTATTTATTAAGTGGAAGTATGTATTAGAAACATAAATATTGTAAAAGTTGTAGAAGAATTAAACGACGCAATACAGCCACAAAGGTAATTCTTTGAATGTACAACAGGTATACGTATAGTTTTTTCATGTTCATCTATCTGGGTTGAAATGTAATTCTAAAAAGCCATAGTTTCCACACCGGATTCAATAGTATTGATTCACTACATACAAATTTTTCAAATTAAAGAGAAATTTTATACGTGATGTTTAGATACACTTTCATAATTTTATTCCTTTATTTATATCTTTATAACATTTTTATTTCTATTATCTTACGACTACTGCTATGATTTGTTACATGCATATTTCTGGTAAATCGTCAAATGAATTTCTATTTTTGAGAGTAAAATCATCCACCTCTTAAATTTGTTTCTATCTAAAAACCATGAATTCATTCTTCTATCTCCGAAGATGTCAGATGTATAATTTTAATCTTAGATATATAAAAGATCTTTGAGCTATACTTGGGTCTGTTGTGTATTTTAGTAGAATGAGGTTTGTGTATTGCTTGATGGTCAATATGTACTAGTTCATTTTTGTTTTCGCACTGCTTTATGAATAGAGTGTGGGCAAAAATTTGTCAGACGTCAAAAATATTTGAAATATTTCAAAAAAAGTGAGTGAGTGTCTATTTATGCGTAACATAAAATTTTAAATTGTTGTCTGTAATACTCAAGAAAAAAAACTAAAAAAAATTGAACGGCATTTAAAAACAGTCGAAAAAAATATGAGACAAAACACCGCCGTTTAGTTAATAGAACTTATTATCTAATATCGATATAGAGGTCGATTAAAAACACATTCTTGTCCTTTTTTACACCGATCTCAGTATCCATATTAGATAAGTTTCACTTAACCGAGCGACAGTTTTTTAAAAGTACTTCAATTCTTACATACAACGGACAACAAATATTACATGTACAACATTCGTTTATTTTAATTCATTTACAACTAATAGCGGTTGAGTAGGTCGCCTTCTTGGTATTTAAGAAATAATGAATGCCAGGAACATAATAATATTATCCGAACAAGCAACCGGTCCATGTCCTCTGATATAGCTCAATTTACTTTAATTATAAAGGTTTGCTCGACCTTCCCAAATACCCAGTATATTACACGAGTGGTGTAATCAAATTTCCTTTACTTTTTGCCCGATTAACAACATTGTAGTATTTTGGTAATCATTTAACCAAATAGTTAAATGCTTCACGTGCCAATATGCCCACTAAAAGTATAGTGTATTTTAATAGAAAATGAACACAATTTGGATAAAGTTGTAATCACATAAAAATTTAATCATGTAACGCAATAATGTGAAACAACCAAATATTTAAATAATTTATCAAAACAATTAAAGTCGATGCCACACTGAAAGACGATCACTTGTGAGCTGTTGTCGGAGAACGAAATCAAAGGGGAGAAATGCTAATTCAGCACTGTATCTATATTACAGGTAGTACTGTATTCCAACAACATCCACGGCTACTTTACATTTGGCAGTCGCCTAATCGAAGATTCTGGAATCAGATTGATTATTACTTTATGATAGGAAAATCTTCTACAAGTTCTGTAAAACTTTACCTCATGCTGACTGCTTCAGATTACCAATTGGATATTGGGCATCAGTTTGTTACTATTTTCTGTTTCTAAAATACTGCTGACACCTTAAACCTTCAGATTAAATTATGCTTGTTCAGTATTCATTAATTTATAAAATCTGTTACATATTCAAAATTAAGGAAATCATTTTTATAGTTCTTCTTCTTTAGAGCCCCTACTCGTCCACTTCTAGACATAGGACTTCTCCATATTTTTTCACTGCTGTCTGTTTTGAGCACCCAAGATCCAGTTTCTATGCCTTTGGATATCGTGTCTCCATCATAAGGGGGGGCACTCGATACCCGACTAGTTTTTCTGGGTCACCACTGCATTATCGTCTTCCTCCAATTGATATCATTCCTGGTAACGTGCCCTGCCCAGTGCCATCTATTTATAGCGATGTGCTCCATAACGTCTAGACTTTTGTTCTATCGCTAATGATCTCATTTCTAACTCGGTTCCTCAAGCTGATATCCAGCATCACACGCGAGAAGAAGGAATCCGGTGACCCCTATTTTATCTCAGGGATACACTTTCGATGCCGCAGGTCATTACCAGTAAGTATGCAAGGCATCGAAGACTTTCCGCTTCAGTTTAATGGGGATGTGTCCGATTTTCTGAGGATGTCATCAAGTTTGCCAAAATGCGACACATCAGGCCAACTCGTCTGACGATTTCCGCGGTATGTTTGCTCCCGCCAAGCTTGATGTTATGGCCGACACGTACTCTCCAACCATCTCAAGCGTCTGGTTGTTGAATGTGATCTCAATGTTGTCTGAGCTGATAACCTTGGTATTCAGGACGTTCATGCTCAGGCCCACGGCCTTCAAAGCTTCCTTCAGGTCTCGCCAAGTTCGTCAGCATCAGTGCTCATCAGGCAGATGCTGACAGCAATGCACAGGCGATTCAAGAACTTTCCGTCGATGTTGACGCTTTTTCAACCCCACGTCAGATCTTTACATCCTGTACAGCCAGAGTGAAGAACTCCAATGAGATTCGAGTATCTCGAGTCCATTGCAAGCCGATCTGACCAGCTCTCTACAGAGTTAAGAGCCTTCTTGTAATCAACCAATATTGTCTAAATGTTGTTTTAGATGCTTTGGGATGTTATATTCTGTGCATGTCTCGATAAGCGTACACACTACTTGGATGTGATCGGTTGTGCTATAACCTCTCTGAATCCCGTTTGCTCTATGGGTTGATATTAATATTAAGTAGGTAATATTATTATGTTCATCTAATTACATGGGTCGTGAAATCAGTATATATTGTTTAAAAGATGTCACAAATATCTTTTTTACTACATCATTTGCAGAAAACTTTACCGTGCCTAGGTAATTTTTTAATTCTTATTTGTATGTCTTATATAATCCCAAAAATAAATATGGACATCCAGTTTTCTATACAAACAAAACAAGAACCATATCTATTGCCCTTAACAAATTCAAGATTGAATTTATTTTGTCCGCCATGAAGTTTTTTTGTATTATTCTAGTATATCTGTGAAATTTATAGTTTCTTGTTAGACACAGCGCTTACTCTAATTCGTACTGTTAGAAAAGTTAAACGGGCAATAAAAATAAAAGATAATCTTTCGTGAGCTATGCACATGCTACCTGGACGTCACTGCTTAACAACTAACTTACAGAAGAAGAAAATTATTCCCGACTTAATGCTGGCAGTTATGCAGCCGCAGAACATAAATAATCCGTTTCCATCTGTTACAATACAAAAGTGATACAAACAGTACCTGAATAGAAAAGTTTGCAATTTTACTGGGAAAACACCTGTTGTAATCTAAAAAATAATGAAGTCCTGCGTTTCATTCGATATTTATGGTAATGCTTCCATGGCATTTGTCTTGCTAATTAAATTTTAGCAGCGCTTAATAATTTACTGTGATTTTAATGGGATTATTATGCGCCGTATTTATTTAATTTATGCACTAATATTGAGATGTTTTTACGATAAAAATAATAATAGTATATTATTTAACGAGCGATAATGTAAATAGTAATTCACGCAGATGACCACGAGTCGCAGGCGAGTGCTGTAATTCATCAAGTTAGTTATTACCATTATCGCAAGTTGAATACTATACTTTATCTACGATTATAGCAATCAATATTAACATTGTCTATGAATTTCATCCTGAAAAAATTATATTGTCAATGGTACTACAGATGTATCCACAATTTCAAGGCAACAGATCAAGTGGAAGTGATTCAAAATTGATTTGCAACATATGGCCTAAACTGACTAACTAACCAAAAATCGATGAATAAAAGTTTATAAAAAAAAAACTTAGATTCTCCAAATAATGTTCTGATTTACTTCCATATTCACGTAGTGGATTGGAAGTATAGTAATCGCTAAAAAAATTTCAAAAATTTATTTTCTTGAAATAGGTTTAGAATGTCATAAAACGTCGAGATTTTAAATTTGAGCGAAACAAATTTCTGTCTGTCGGTCTGTCTGTCTAACTTTTTTCCGCACGCTTTTTCGGGAACGGTTTAAGATAAGTATTGTCTTGAAATTTTGTATACCTATATATTATAATGAGATCTGGAACTGGATTGTTTTTTGAAGATATCCAGTGAAGAGTTGGGGGGTAAATAGGGATAAATATGGGGAAATATGTAAAGCAAGCTGGTAAGAGTACAGACACTTGAAATTTGATGTATGTACTACAAGCCAAGGCCTCAGATTTTTTACAATATTTTTCAACCCCCCCACCAGCCCTGCTCCATTATTAAAGGGGTTGATAAAATAAAATTGAGACATTCATTTGAAAATTGGTATAGTTCATACGATATTTTCGATTTTATTCTGTTTTATGCTGTTCCAATTGACATTGTATGAAGTATACACGTATGTACTATAACGACATCTGGAATTAGATCATATTTTGAGATGATTCCGTTGAAGGGTTGGGGGTTAAATAGAGGTAAATAGAGGAACATAAGTAAAGCAAGTTGGTAAGAGTACAGAAACTTGAAATTCGGTGTATGTACTAGAAGCCAAAGACTCGAATTTTTTCATATTTTTCAACCCTCCACCACCCCTACTCCATTATTAAAGGGGTTGATAAAATAAAATTGAGATATTCATTTGAAATTTGGTACACGTATGTATTATAACAACATCCGGAACTAGACTGTATTTTGAAAAGCTTCTGTTGAAGGGTTGGGGGTTAAATAGGGAAAAATAAGTAAAGCAAGCTGGTATGAGTACAGATACTTGAAATTCGGTGCATGTACTAGAAGCTAAGGTCTCAGATTTATTTATAATATTTCTCAACCTCCCACCATTCCTTCATTATTAAAGGGGTTGGTAAAATGAAATTGAACTATTCACTTGAAATTTGGTATACGTATGCATTATAACGACATCTGTAACTAAATTATATTTTGAGATGATTCCGTTGAAGGGTTGGGGGTTAAATAGTGGTAGATAGGGGAAAATAAGTAAAGCAAGCTGGTAAGAGTATAGAAATTTGGGATTTGGTGTATATACTAGAAGCGATGGGCTCAGGTTTTTTAATACAATTTTCCATCCCCCCCATTCCTTTGTTAAAAGAGGTGATAAGATTAAATTTAGATTTTGATTTGAAATTTGTTACACGTATAACGATATCTTAAACTGGATTATATTTGGACATGATTGCGTTGAACGAGTGGTGGTAAATAGGGAAAAATAAGTAAAGAAAGCTGGTAAGAGTACATAAACATGAAATTCTGTGTATGTCCTAGAAGCCAAGGCCTCAAATTTTTTAGTAATATATTTCAACCCCCCACCACCCTCAATCCATTATTAAAGGGGTTGATAAAATTAAATTCAGATATTCACTAGAAATTTGGGACACGTATGTATTATAACGACATCTGGAACTAGATCATATTTTGAGATGATTCCGTTGAAGGGTTGAGGGTTAAATAGGAGTAAATAGGGGAAAATAAGTAAATCAAGCTGGTAAGAGTACAGAAATGTGGGATTTGGTTTATATACTAGAAACCAAGGCGTCAGATTTCTTTCTAATATTTTTCAAACACCACTTCCTCCGCTCCATTAATAATGGGTTTGATACCATAAAATTGAGATATTTACTTGAAAGTTAGTACACGTATGTATTGTAATGACATCTGATTGAGATGATTCCATTGAAGGGGTGGGACGTGGTAGGTTGTGAATAGGGGATAATAAGTAGGGTAAACCTAAAACTTCATTTTTAACGTATATGGTAGAAACCAACGCCTCAAACTTTTCTACGACATCTGCTCCAAATATTATTAAAATTCTATGACCAATAATTTCCACATACTGAGTGCAAATTTAGTCAAGATGTTTCCTTTAAAGTGACTTGGATGAAAAATCTGGATGTGGAAGTACTGATTCCGGTTTTTTAGATAAGCGTTCTTCTTTATTAGCTAAATGACGTGTGTAGTTACAGAATATTGATTTGGGCCGACAATTTCTTGATTTCTAAGTGGATTTATAAATCTACAGAACACGAACAACAACCCAACCCCGACAAGGTCATACATTTTAGCCCAAAAGTGTCCACGAAATAAAAACTAAGCGACTTTCCCTCTACTATAAAGACAACAGACATTCTATCAAATTTATAAATGATGAACATAATTTACAACACACGTTTATAAAGTTTATAAAAACATCTGTGTAACTGATAATATTAAAAAAAATCGCCGTGAGCCGTATTTGCTATAAGCCTTCTACGAAGTGATAAACATCCTATTGAAAATAATAACAATGTGGGAACTTCACTGTCTATGAAAAGTGAGCAAAACAAAGTGCAGTGTCAGTAACCTCCGTGCGAATGTCTAGGCCAGGTTAACTTATCGCTGCCTACCTACATGTGAGAGGAATGAATGCATTGGCGTAATATTCAATGAAATATTCCACCCATACTTCGGGATAAATCATACCTATGCTGTTGTGGGATACATTCGACACGCTACAAAGCATAATAAAAATGGACTGGCAGGCAGTTAAAAAAATCGCACACGAGCTACCTATCAATCGTTTAACTGATAGCGAAGCGACTTCCGACAAGTGCCTTGCAAACGTTCGAGATGTCTCCCAATTTAGATCAATTCAAATGCAAAATGTTAAAGCTCCCCTTGTTGCATTTACTCAGATAACATTTTGAAGGAATGTTCATATGTGACATCTACCATTCATGAAAAATTCTTTCTGTTGGATCGTCGTTTAATAAACATTTTTGTTTGTTTACAATATACTCAAAAGTTATAGTTTATGCTATTGTAAAGTAGCTATTTGCTTGTTATTTATCAGGGTTGGCAAAAATTGTGTTTTTTTTATTTTAATCAAAAAACACGTTTTTTTTTAATTTAAAACAATTCAATGTGTTTTAGACATGGATCTTTAATTGTTGAAAAAAAAACATGTTTTAAACAATAAAAAATATGTTTTTAAATTTAAATTTATAGGGGCGCGTCGACCCAATACATTGTTTATTCTATAAGCCATGCCCATATTGCATCATAACAAGACGAGGACGATACTTGACAACGGCTCGGCCAATTCGGTGTAATAAATATGTCAAGTTGTCAATAGTGCAATATATTTTTTTTATTTTAACGTTTTATTTATTTTAACGTCCTGGCGAAGTATAGCTAAAGCTATTCCACCACTTAACCAGGACGGCGAAATGAGATACGGTCACCCATCCAAGTAACGGACTCTCCCGGCGTTGCTTAACTTCGCCGATCGAGTTCTCGCCACTTAAACTGGCACCGTTTTTTATTGGTTATTGACTACACAGGCACATAAAAAAAAAGTCGAGTTGGAGGCAGACGAATCCGATGTCCGTTTTGCCCGATTGGCTCTTGCATTCTTCATAACCTCACCGAAGAAATGAAAATCTGGAAAAATTCAGGGGTACATAGGATGGCAATAGAAATCGAATGGCGCAAACCAGACATCCCTGCGGTCCTTCGTTTTCGAGATAGAGCAGCTCAAAGTCACCGGAAGGAAAAAAATTGTTTTGTTCGCAATTCTCGAGGCTCTATATCGGAAACCAAAAAAGCTATAGAATTCTAGTTTGCGCCATTCGATTTCTCTCGCCATTCTACGTATCTCTGGAATTTTTCAGATTTTTAGCTACACTCTCATTTTCTCGGGCATTCTTACGGTGTTTTTTTTGAGGTTATGAAAAATACAACAGCCAATCGGGCAAAACGGACATCGGATTCATGTTCAGCAGGTCAAAATGCATGGGAATACATAGGTCTACCTTCCCGCACTCGACTTTTTTTTGCTATTAATCGCTTTAAAATTAACACTTAAGAAAATAATTAATAACGGTATATTTTCTATATAATAGTAATATGTTTCGTTCGTTGTACTTATACTATCATATTATTATAACTAGTTGTATTGCATTACATAAAAGTTCATATTTTTTTACTTTATTATTTTTTTTTACCTTATCAAATATAACGATGTTCCGAAAATTGTCCATCAAACATACTGAAAAAAACGCATTGAAAAAAATCATGTTTAAAACAAATGTGTTTAAAACAGGTTACTGTGTTTTAAACACTTAAAAAACATTTGTTTAAAACATTTTGTTTTAAAACTGCCAACAATGTTATTTATTAGCAATAGATTTGCTAGTGGTCAATGGATACAACAATATTAGTCTATAAATAAACCCGTAGAATTCATTATTGCAAGATAATGTCCTGTTGGCATATTTTGTGAACAGCAGAACATTCGACTGCATCAATGATTGTATTATCTAGTATACAGGGGTGTGCCACTCTTAAAAGGGTGTGCAAAAAACTGTTTTTAAGTTTTATCTGAAAATAATTTATAAGCATCAAATGATCATATTGATACATAATATTGTCGAATTGTGATTTGAGACTAATATAATAGTGTTTGTCCACGGCTATTAAATAATGTACTCAATATGTATGTGTTTCCTTAAGGATAATGCTATCCATTATTCTCTGCAGTGAATAATGATTTCATTATTCACTGATTGCAGTGAATAATGAGGACAGTCAATTGTTTGCAAGAAATGACTTTTTACTAAATATTTAAAATGTCAAAATTGTAGTAACCAAAAGAGAAGTGTTGTCTCTCTAAGTTTTCTAGGAAGCACTCAAATGCCGAAGAGGTATTTTAATAAACACTCAAAAACTACATTAGTAAGTTCTTTTCAAAGCATCATCTATTTATATTAGCAACACGCGGAAATCCCCAACATTGTTTTTGAAACTATTTACCTACATTCTGTCCTACAAACTGTAATATTTTATTAGTAAGCCATGACAATGTGTAAGTAAGTAAGTAAGTAAGTAAGTAATTTATTTATAATTAATAATACAATATAGAATACACATACAATGTAAAATACAAAATTAGTAATATAATATGCCTCTTATCATTAATCGCTAAATTATAAAAATGATTTCAATATAAAAATAAGTTTTACCTAATCTTATATGTATATGCATATGCTATTATTCCTCCATTTAGTGTACACCTAGACTACATATGTAGCCTGTGTGTGTACCCATGACAATACTTGTTTAATAACATCGTGTACATATATACATGAAGAATTAAGGGGCCGTATGCTTTGTAAGTTTGTTTAACCACCTGCCAATAGTTTCATAAATCTAACTTTGTTAGTCCTTAAGAATTGCGACACTTTATGAGAAAATAAACCTATATTGTTGAATTGTTTAAAATGTGTTGGTAAAATATTATAAAATTTAGGGCCATAATAAGTTATAAATCTTTGGGTTGTTGTATACCCGTTTTTAGGTATTATCACATTTAGATTATGTTTTTGCCTTGTATTATGTTCATGTTGTATTGTGTTTAATATGTTTTTGTGTTTAAAAGTAAATATGAGAACCGATTTGATATATAAAAGTTGCAAATTAAATACATTGAATTGTTTGAATAATAGTTCCGAGGAGTATTGTTTATTTTTTCCTAAGATAATTTTGATTATATATTTTTGTGATATATTTAAAGGTTCTACATTTGTTGGATAGGCACTTCCCCATATCAATATTCCATATCTAAGAATTGATTCGACTAAGGCGTGATACAGTGTTTTTAAGATATTGAAAGGCATTGTATTTTTTAAATGGTAGAATTTCCAAACTAACTTATGCATTTTATTATTTAATTGTTGGATATGCTCAGTCCATTTTAAGTTTTGATCAATTACAACTCCAAGATATTTAGTGGTTTTTGTTTGGAATAACTTCATATCACATTCACAGTTGTATTTTTGTTTATTTAAGCACGTATACGAATGTAATTGCAGTGTATGTATATTTGGTATGTTCTTATCATAAATACCGAAGCACATAAATTTAGTTTTTTCTAGATTAACTGTTAGAAGGTGTTCGGCTAGCCACTGTTGTAGTTTCGAAAATTCTAGAACCGCTTTGATCTTTACATCTTCCCAGGAGTCATCTTCAACCAGGAGAACAGTGTCATCGGCGTAAGCTATAACTTTTCCGTCCATTGGGATATGAAGTATTTCGTTTATGTAAATATTGAACAGAACTGGTCCTAGAACAGTTCCTTGTGGTATTCCATATTTCATCTTTTTTAAATTACTTTTACTTTCACCAATTTTTGTCAAAGCGTAAATTGATTTGAAACGTCAAAATTTGTGCGATTTCAGCGCCAACGTTATTTACACTAATTTTACATTTTAGGTACTCAAAAAGGGTAATATAATGAAATAAATCGGTACTGACAGTGAAAACTAGATTTCAAAGATACCGCCAGAGATAAAGGAAGCTGCAGAAATCGCCTCATTAAACTTGTGGCCCGAAAAATCGAGAAATTTATATGTGATGTCTGATGACATATGAATTTTTCCTAAATAGGAGACATTGAATGAAGATGAATTAAATAAATATTAAATATTTAATAGTCGTGGACAAAGTATAGTATTCTACTCGCATATAATGGCTATTATTCACTCTAATCATTATATGCTCGTTGAATAATATACTATTGTTGCTTTTGATTGGTCGCTCAGGCAGATGCAATTTAGTGTTTTCAAAAACGGTCGACTTTACGAAACGCTTTCAAGAGGTAAAAAAGTTTCTAAATGAATCATAATGTTTAGTTCCCTTTTTTATTGAAATAAAAACATAGCAGGCAGAGAGATATTTACAAAATTATAACAAGGGTAGTTAATATCACCCCTTTGTATACACGCTAGATGGATGAAATAATTTCGTTAGATGTCTTTTCAACAGTAACCCAGATGAGCCAAATTTCGTATTTCTCCGATTTTCAGATAAAAATTAAAAACCGTTTTTTGCCGGACAAGAAAGGCTTATTTTGATAAATTCTATATGGAGAACCCACCTTCATTTACGACAAGAAATTGGCAGTTACATTTTTTGCACGTTATTACGGGACACCCTGTATAAATTATAATTATAGGATTATGGTATGCGGGGTATGTTATTAAATTGGATCAATACATTCTTCGAAGATAAAAGCAATATTTAACTTTTAAACATACAACAGTACGCCCCTGTTCATTCAGAATATATAAGATCTATCGGTGTTCCACAGGTCTGTATTGTGGGCCTTGTACTTTGTTATTATTGTTTGTCGTAAATCGCACATTTTACAATATATGCTGATGACATTTCTATGATAACATTAAATACATCTGTTAGTGTTTAGGAATATAAGTATAATAGTACTTTAAACAACTTAGAAACACTGATCTAAAGCTCTAAATTATATAAAGAGAAAATGATTTACATAGGCAATTTTTTCCTGAAACTTGCACAAGTTATAAATCTGTAGTAAAAAGTTTTGGATTGAATACGGTTGGTGGAAAGTTCTTGCTTAAACAAAATAATGTTAAAGACTTAGTCTTTTCGCAGTTCTTCCTAAATATATCTGGCTGTATAGTTCCCATCACGATGAGGAAACAACAGACAGTTCACTACAAAATTGTAAAGAAAATTAAAATCTGAATCTTTTTGGTTCATTTATCAAGTTATACAACATATAAAATGATAAAAATAATTGAATCAGAAGTCGAATCGTTAATTGTTTAAGTGCATCAAGCCCTACATTTTTTCTTCAAATTAGGTACACGGTGATTCTTTAAAGACGAGCTATTTGGGCCTTAATTTCGACCTTATATAAAAAAATATTTCAATAACTATTTAATCATTTCGAAATGATTTTTTCTCAGGAATTCAAACATTTTATAGAAAAAAAAAATTACGTAAAACAAAAAAAATATAGATTAAATTTATATTTTCTTAAATGGGACACCCTAAATATTTTTAAATATTCTGATAGAGTATTTCTTTTGATTTCAAAAATATATCACATGTTATTTTTAACCGTTTTTGAGTTATTAATATTTAAAAATCACATTGTTAAAAATAATTCATTAATTTTTGTGGGTAGGTTATGACCGCATGCAGTTCTATCATTATACGTGAAAAATATTATTTTTAAATACAACTTAAAAAATAACACTGCATGCATATTTTTTTTATTTAAAGCTTGCCTTCGACACAGTAAATTTGAATTTGCTGTTATTAAATTAGATAAATGTGGAATAAAAAATTCTGCTTTAAATTGGCCGAAATTATATTTGGTGGATAGGAAGGACATAGGAAGTTGCTATAAGGAGCAGCGGTGTTCTTTATAAATCTGATTCTAGCTTGGTCAACACGGGCGTCCCACAGGGAAGTGTACTGAGACCATTGCTCTTTATAATTTTTATAAACGACATTGTTAATAATTTTTTATTTGTCTTTATTTGCTGATAACACATATACTGACGTCTCTGCACCAAGTATAGCTGAGCTCAACATATATGTAAATGCTGCTGTAAATAATATGGTAACATTTCGTTCTAAGAATGGCTCAGCATTTAGTATTTCAGAAACCGAATTATTGCTCTTTTCTGATAAAGAAACCAGCGAGTCTTCTCGTAAAAGTTAATAAAATGAGCATTCAGCAAAATAACTCGGTCAAGTTATTAGGATTACATCTTGACACCCACTTAACGTGGAACATTAAAATCGAGTTTTTGTTGAAATAATTAGTTACTCATTCCTTCGTATTAGGGCAAATGAGAAATAAAGTTAACTTACGACATTTTAAAGTCTTATTATTTTACACGGTATTGTATGCTGGAGAATTTGCTCTACAGTTAACGAAGTCTTGATAATCCAGAAAAAAATTATTCGCACGATGCTGTTCAAATTTTTCACTACTTCCTATGGAGAACTATTTAAGCAGTTAAATGTACTAACCGTACCTTCGCTTTATATATTTAATTCAGTAGCTTTTGTGAAATCAAATCCAGACAATTTCAGATGCAGCTGGAAGTTCCCGTTAAGGGCTGAATATTATAAGTATCTCGCATCACCGTTTGTCTCTGGTTGTTAGTGGTCCCTCTGTTATGGGCATAAAACTTTTTAATAAGCTCCCTGCAAATATTAAAAATCTTGAATGATTTAAGTGAATTTAAAGCCGCTGTAAGAAATGTATTAATAAAGTCTAATTTCTACTCTGTTACAGAATACTTCAACACCGATTTCAATAATTAGTGTTTAACTATTTTACTTCATTATTGTATGTGTGGTGTTTTTACTTTTATATGCATTAAGTAAAATGATTTTATATTCGGCAATGTTATATTCTTGTAAGCGAGATGAAAATAAAGATTATTATTAAAATTATAAAGCCTGCGTCATCGCCCTTCATCTTTATCGTATGACGATACTTTTACCTTGTTAGATAATTATATTTTCTTGTATATATTAATTTTACGCCCAAATTTTAAGATACTTACATTTTTATAATGTGGGCTCTTTACATACTCCTGCATTTAAATGATCTTACTTTAATCACACGTAATAATATTCCAGATGCATAATTTAGTTTTGGATGAAAACTCTTTAAAACTGATCAATCTCTACGATAATCAAATTTCTAGCTTTGATGATTACTTATATAGAGAGTTTGTTATGTCCGCCACTAGGCCGCTGCGTGCTGTTAATATTAGACTAGCATCAAGAACGATGTAGCGCTACGCAATTAACGTTTGCTCTACATGAAAACCTGGCCGCGGTCTATGTAACAGCTAGAACAAACGATTGCGGTTCCTTTTCTCCGTTTCACATCACGTCACTTCCTCAGACTAATCTCTTTCTGATTGCCTAACTTTGACATATATATTAGACCCCAGTGTCATCGCGATGACGGCGCGGTAACTCACGGCGAGGGTGTCACGGAGATCCTCTAATATTTCAGTTCCACACCGGTAAAGGTTCTGGATGGAATGGGATTAAGGGGGATTACGAAATCAAAAATGCTTAGGCCGGGAAAAGTTATAGGCTTAGAGGAAATTTTAAAAGTGCGCCCCTGAGGCAGAAAGTTCGCAAGCGTGAGCGACAATTTGCCAACGATTCTGCAATAAACCGAAAATAAATTTTCTCTTGTGTTTTCCAATCCGATATAAATTAATCTTAAACTGAAATAAGTACGAAAAGCGGTCATTCCCAACTTCATCAGAATGGACTTCGCTTAATTCACTTTGCACTCTAAAATTATTTTAAATTGAGGATGCTCTATGAAAATGTTATCTACATAGCCCAGTAAAATGAGAAAAATAAGGAGAGCAATGTACGAGAAAATATTCAAAAATTGTTTCACCTGGGGATCTTCTAAAAATGTACAGAGCGATCGAGAAGGAATGAAGGTGACGTCACACAGAAAAATCACTAAAATTATCAAAATTGAGATCTATTCTACGTACATCATTAGAATTAGTTACTAGACTAGGGAACACTGAAATACAAATGGACGTCAATTGTCTTATGATGCACAGGATAGATGCATACAAAAAAGTTGGTGCTATCAATTTAATTAAATCCTTATATATTAAATAAAGAAGACTTTAGTACAGATGCTGATGTATTTCCGAATATTACACATAAATATATTGTACAATTACATGATTTTTGAAAGAAGTGTATAATTAAATGAATAAGTCCAAGGTACTCAAAAGCAGAAGCTTACAAAGTTGGCGTGTTCCAACCTCAACTTTTCCTAGTTGAAAAAATCAAGGTAATTTAATAAAAACTGGCGTCATTTCGTATTGCTACACGTCCACAATAACATTGTGTTTTGCATGCTATAATGTCCACAGTAGTATAATGAAAAGTTCGATCAGTTTCTATTTAACATGTTGGGAATTTGGGTTTGTTGTCTGACAAAATAAATGTCTAAATTTATGACGTTACGCGCGCACGACCTGTATAAATCACCAAGTCCCTGTCGCCAACGTGCAAATGTTGAAAGTATTACAAAATAGTGTCAGTGGCACACTAAAATTCTTGAGGGAGCGGCACATTCAATCTTTCTCGATTTCCCTATACTATTTGTTACCCACCAAGTCCAGAGTGAATATGTCGGTAAAGGTATTTACACAGAACTTCCCTCTTTATTTGTGGATGGCGGTCACTCTAAAAAATTGTTTATTGCGAAATGACATTGAGAATAATAATCGGAATATAGTTATCACTATTATTACAAAGAAAATCTGATAACTTTTGGTCAAGAAAATATAGACTGCTCATCCAACAGCAAAAATTCAATACTAGATAACAGGTGCCTAATATGGAAGGCTTGTGCAAATACCTTTACAAATGTCCACCATGGTTGAATTATTTCTTGGGATGACCACCCTGTACATTTTTCAATAAAAGTATAATAGTTGCATATGCCAAATATTATTGGCATCTGTCACATTTTCAATTCCACATCCATGAAGTATTAGTAGTGGTTAAGAAATTTCCTTATTTTTGAAATTTTTCAAAAATGTTGGTAAAAAAATTTTTTTTCTTCTGAAATAGGCTTAGGAATGTCATGAAAAGTAGAAATTTTAAGTTTGAGAAAAAAAAATGTGTCCTATTCTATAGTAGTGGTATAAGAACATTACAAATTTTAAAAAAAATCATTTTTTTTTAAATGGATTTAGAATGCCATGAAATGTGGAAATTTAAAATTTGAGCAAAAAAATTTTTTCCCATCTATTCTAGTGGTAAAAAATTTAAAAATGGTCAAAAAATGTTCAATTTTTTTTTTCTGAAATAGGTTTAGAATGTCATGAAACGTACAAATTTTAAATTGGAAAAAGAAAGTTCCTTTTTCATCTACTTTAAAACAGTGGTAAAAAAAGAATTTTCCCCAAAAAATTTGTTTTTGAAATAGGTTTAAAATGCCATGAAACGTGAAAATTTTAAACTTGAGCAAAAACACTTTTTTTCCATCTATTCTAGTGGTAAAATTTCTTTCCAAAACGGTAAAAAAATGTTCCAATTTTTTTTCCGAAATAGGTTCAGAAAAAGAAACATTTTTGCAAAAAAAATTTCAATTTTTTTTTTGAAATAGATGTAGAATGCCACGAAACGTGGATATTTTAAATTTGAACAAAGAAACAAAAATTTTCGTCGATTTTAGTGGTAAAAAAATTTTCAAAAATGTTGGTAAAAAATGTTCAAATTTTTCTTTCTGAAATAGGTGTAGAATGTCATGAAACGTGGAAATTTTAAATTTGAGCAAAAAATTTTTTTTTATTATTTATTCCCTATAGACGGTCCGGTCCACCCTGTATATTTTCCAGTGAAAGTTTAACCATTTCTGCGCTGACAGTAGCGCGAGCTACTTACCAAATTTGACTGTTCTCCGTCTAGTAGTTTTTTAGTTAATACACCAACAGACAGACTGATGGAATTGAGAAACCTATATCCTCGTAATCTACATGATCTGAAATAGTAGAGTGCTAGCTTTAATTTATTTTTACTTCTGTGGGCGTCGCGGGGTTACAAGCTGAATTGTGCATGAAACTGAAGTTTGTGCATTAGCGAATCAGAATCCGGAAGTAATAAAAAAATTAAGCGGGCAGAAGGGCAGTAAAATCGAAAAACGAGTTATTACCACTGGCGGATAGTGCAGCACATAGGCTACAAGTCCATATAAAAATCAATTGATATTTTGTACAGAATGTATTTTTTATCAATTTTTGAAAGTTGGCCACAGCGTTGGGTCTTACGGGAGAATAAATTTTAAAACTCGAATATCTCGGTTCCAACACGTCGAAAATCTGACTGAAATTCTGCAATTTTTATGTTTCCACGCTGTTTACTCGAAAACGAAGACCGTAATGAAAAAAACTTATTCTTACAAACATTTACTATCATCAATTTAGAAGGCAACAGCGTTTAATTGAAAATTTTTACTTGAATTGTAAACAAGATATGAATTAAAATACAAAATAAGTCATTTTTCAAGCGCTGGCTGATTCGCGTCTCCAGTCCGTCACAGTCGCATCTGTCTCATAAATCCCCGTAGCTCCATCTCGTACTGATACGTTGTCTATATTATCTGATATCTGGAATTTTAAGTGTGTGTGCATCTTAATTAGTATATTAATTAGTATATCGTAAATATACCCTTGTGGGTGGTGAGTGCATACGAATTCAGTACTACATTCCTAATACTTATTAAACTTAATTTTTCCATTTTTAGAAAAACTTAAATAGTGGTTAGTGTACAGTGTTACCAGGGTTAACTAGGTGAGAACTTTTGCTTTAGTTAAATGTAGGGAATTCTATATTCGATTATTTTTTTTTCAAAAGTTAGCACTGCACGAAATGGAAAGTTCTACAAGTGATAGTACTAGTTCTGAGAGCGAAATCGACTCACTTGTAAAATTTAAAACGCAAAAATAACAACAATGTATAATATGTAAAAAGACTGAAGGTGTTATAATGCAATCAACTGATGAAACTTTCTTTACTTTTATGAATTCCACTAAGATTAGGGATTACATAAACTAAGAGTCAGATGAGGATATACAAAAAGTGATTGCTGATGGCAAAACTGGAAATCTTTACATAAACTAAGAGTCAGATGAGGATATACAAAAAGTGATTGCTGATGGCAAAACTGGAAATCTTGTCAACGTTGTTTGGCATAAAATAGGAGCAAACAAAACATTGAAAGTTTAAGAAAAAGAGTGGAAAGACTGAAAGAGTATAGGGCAGCTGATGATATTGAACCTCCACCACTTCCTTGTAGATCGTTTCGTAAGGGTGGATTTGACATAAACAAATGTATGTTTTGTCAGAAGCGGTCTGCTGGGAAGAGATTGTCCCAAGTTATGTCTAAAAATATAGAAGATAAAATAAAAAATACTGCGTCGATCTCTTCAGAGGTTTTAGAAAAACTACTAACTAATTGCAAAACTAATTGCAATACTACCCCCGACTGAAGATTCTTTGCAATTTCATAGTTTGAGAGCCTATTATCAGACGAAAGTGTGGCTCAATTCCTTAGAACCCTGTCCAAAATTACTTAGCATTGCCGAATATGGAAGGAAAATTGATGAAACGGGTGATGTAAATCCGATTCTAACTTCCTTGCCGTCTTTTCCTCCGAATTTGGACGTTCTACCTTCATATGGATGCAAAAAAGGTAAGGCGGAGGTGGCAACAATTTTTTTAGTAACAAAACTAAATTTTGTGGAAGCAAGGTGTGCACTTGCAAGAAAAATAAAATGGGTTGCATTTGGTCCTGTAAATGCATGGCTTAGAAAACCTGCAAAAATAAATTGACCAAGACCACGGATTTGCCACCGTTAGATGCGAAAAGTGAATTGGACGAATAATTTTGTTTTTTATGAGCTAATCATATTCCGTATGATTGTTTGTTTGTTTGTTATTTATATTTATATTTGCTTTGACCATACTGATATTATGTCCTAGTGTTTTATAGAGTTATATTTTTGTAGTATTTATATTTATGTTTGCATTTATATCTTTTGTTTTTATTTACTTTTTACATATTTATGTTCACATGTCAAATCACTACGGTGTATTTTTAAATATCCAATAAATTATTATTATTATAAAATACGTCTTTTAGTATGTAGAAGTAATACATTATTTTTATTTAACTAATTTAATAATTTTGTTTGTGTTCTACATAATGCTACACTTGCATTTAGTAGCGATACCACCATCCATGTACGTATTGAAACAGTACGAGATGGAGCTATGGGGATTTGTGAGACAGATGCGACTGTGCCGGAGTAGAGACGCTAAACAGCCAGAGCTTGAAAAATAGCTTATTTTGTATTTTTATTCATATCATGTTTAAGATTCAAGTAAAAATTTTCAATTAAACGCTGTTGTCTTCTAAATTGAAAATATTAACTGATTGTAAGAGTAAGTTTTTTTCATTAAGGTCTTCGTTTTCGAGTAAACAGCGTGGAAACATAAAAATTGCAGAATTTCAGTCAGATTTTCGACGTGTTGGAACCGAGATATTCGAGTTTTAAAATTTATTCTCCCGTAAGACCCAACGCTGTGGCCAACTTTCAAAAATTGATAAAAAATACATTCTGTACAAAATATCAATTGATTTTTATGTGGATTTGTAGCCTATATGCTGCGCTATCCGTCCGTGGTAATAACTCGTTTTTCGATTTTACTGCCCTTCTGCCCGCCTTATTTTTTTATTACTTCCGGATTCTGATTCGCGAATGTATAAACTTCAGTTTTATGCACAATTCAGCTTGTAACCCCGCGACGCCCACATAATTTATTTTTAAGCATATTTAACGCTCCGCGGCACTCTACTAAAACGTAAAAATCCGAAAAAATCTCGGAGGGAGATTTTTTCTCGAATACAATACTTCCCTTCTGTGTGCGGGGAAGTAAAAAGTGGTTACAAAAATAAAATATTTGTATATGTTTCATGAACTATGACTTTAGCTATCAAAAATAAAGCTAAAAAAAACCTACTATTTGTTTATCTTTTCATTTCAAAAAATTATGGATATAACTTTTCGAAAAATAAAATAACTTCATCGATTTTCATAGAATATTTTCACAGGTATGTCCCGACCCAAATATTTACTGGTTCTTTTTGATCATGTACACATTTACAGGTCACTAAAACATTAAAATATTATTTGAAACATTGGTTAGATAATTACGAAAGATTATACTGATTGTCAAGAATAGTATAAGATAAAGAACACTGAAAAAAAAAAATAATCGAGTATACACTGCAAAATTTTCAAACAAAGCAAGAGTTGAAACACAACAAGCTAACCATTATACTCTTCGCCGATTTACTTCACATTTTATATAATTGTTGCATATTCTACACGATACTCTTCGCAGTTCTTTTTTTAAATAATATTAGTTTTAGACGTTTCTTGTTTAATTACAAGACATACTTTTCGTTCTTAAGTTATCGTGGTTACAAGAAACGCAATGAACGGATGGGGGGACGGACGGACAGACAGACAGACAGACAGACAAAAATCTGTTACAGAATAGTAGCATTTATATGCTAAAACTACTTCATTTCTAAATAAATATTCGCTTCTCTGATGTTTTATAATAATAATAATAATAATTTATTGGTGTCAAAATACATAATACAATGCTTACACACGTCAAAATATTGGACAATATAGTAGATGTAAAACATATTAAAAATGGATAAGTCACAAAATTACATAAGACACACAAGTGTGACACACAAGATTAAAAGTCGTATAAAATTATATAAACCAATTAAGAAATTAAGTAAGGGTAATAATATGAGGTCGTGAATATACAGTGCCTGTTAAATTAAATCTGAGAAATCATTCTCAATAAATTCTTCAAACCTATAGAAGGCCTTAGTTTTTAGATAACCTTTCATTTTATTTTTAAACTGCAAGAAGTTCAAGTTTTTTACTGAATGAGGAAGAGCATTATAAAATTTGGCAGAATAATAACCTGTTCCATTTCTAGATCTCGTAAGACGAAGAAAATTGACATTAATTTTATCGCTATTCCTTGTGGTATATTCATGGATTTGGCTGTGCGTTACATATTGATGTTCATTTTGTTTAAGATAAAGTAAACACTCGAGGATATAAGCACAAGGCATAGTTAATATCTTGAGATTAATGAATTGGCCTTTGCAATCATCTCTGTATCTAAGATGAGATAGTATGCGAATGCATCTACGTTGTAAGCCAAAAATATTGGAAGCATGCGCTGAGTGTCCCCAGTTTAAAATTCCATACAACATATTGGCATGAAAAGAACCATAATAAGCGGTCAGTAGGTAGTTCGGGGATACTGTGTTGACAAGGTTGCGAAGGAAATAGATATTTTTGGAAAGTTTGGTAGACAGTTTTGTAATATGTTCTTCCCAGGTTAATAGTGAATCTAAGTACACACCTAGAAATTTTACGGATGCATCAGTTTGTTCTTCTTGATCCCTGTTTCGCAATGTAAATATTAATGATTGTGTCTTGTCATCGTTTAGTTTTAATCTATTGGTTAAAAACCATTCGCAAATATGTTCTTCCGTGTTTGTGACCGTCTGTTTTAGATCATCAGGTGTGAGGTTAGTGTTTAGTGCAGTAGTATCATCTGCAAACAGTATAAAGTTCGTATTATCATCAGAATTGGCAAGGTCATTGATGAATATCGTAAATAGTATGGGACCCAACACAGAACCTTGAGGAACACCATGAGTAACCCTACGTTTTTCGGAAGTGCATAGGTTATAGTTAACATATTGAAATCTATTGGATAAGTAAGAATTAATAAGTGCCACATTGTCAGGATGAAAATTATAACCTAATAATTTGTCTGTAAGAATTTCATGTGAGACACAATCAAAGGCCTTAGATAAGTCAAAAAAACTAGCAGTTGTATATTTCTTGTTTTCAAATGTATCAAGGACAACTTGAACAACATTATTAATTGCGAGAGTTGTGGATCGCTTATTCCTGAAACCATACTGACAGCAGTAAAATAGGTTGTTATGTTCAAAGTATTCATTAATTTGATTTTTTAATGCTGTTTCAAAAATTTTTGCTAATATTGGTACCAATGAAATTGGCCTATAGTTGTTAACATCGTTATATCATCTGGCAGACGGTTAAAAAGTTTTGCCCCTATAAATATTGGCGACTGCTGATCTTTTATCACTCATCGCTGGAAGTCATAATCTGTTATACGCCCCGTGGAGTACTTATAGTTATATTTACATATTCTAAATACACAGCGCAAGGTTTTTTTTTTGCTTTATATGTATAAACTCCGATTTCGAGAAATAAAGTGATGCTATTTGATGACAGATCCCGTACAGCATAATCAAATAGTTTACTTATTAACAAACTGTGACTGATACAGTCTAATGCACTGCTAGAGACTGTCTGCATCAATGGATTCTAGCTTCATTTAAGAAAGAATGTATTCCTGTACCTGTCAATATGTCACTAGAAAATCTGTTGATTTCTTGTAATTATATTATAAATAATTTACCAGACGAACTAGATAATAGTAACTGAAAATTCTTGATATTCCAAATCGCATGGTTACAGACCCATAATTTTTCAAATGTTTAGGCATTCTTTATTAAGAATAGGTACCACTATCCAGCTTACTTTATTATACTCTTCGCAAATACCAAACGAAGAGTATATTGCATTCGATTGGCACATTTCTAAAATCGGTAATATTGCTCGTAGAGAAAAAAATTTTCATATCACTATGTTGGTGATCGAGTTCTGAACAACTTTCAAAATGTCCATCCGTCTGTCCGTTCATCACGTTCCTTGTAAGCACGATAACTTAAGAACGAACAGTCCGATTGTATTGAAATTTGGACAGTGAGTTAGTGTTAGCTAGAAGAAGAACCCCATCTTTGAGCAAAATAGATTGGTAAATAAAAAAGTTATAATTTTTTTTAAATAAAAAATATGCTTTATAATTAAACTAAAAATGTCTAAAACTAAAACTAATATTATTTACAAAAAAACTATATCCTATAGATCCTATAGAATGTGCAACAATTTTATAAAAAGTGCAGCAAATCGGTAAACAGTATAAAGGTTAGCTTGTTTGTTTATATATTTAATATACCCAAAATTCTTCAAGTTTATTTCTAGTTCAAGCACAAGTCTAAATTCTTAATTAAGTAATCAATATACGGACGTTGCTTTCTTGTCATACTCTGCCATTAATAAACACGGACCAAAATCCTAAATTATAACTGATTTTTGCTTTGTCGACTGTGTTTTATGATCAATAGTTTCTGAACCTCAAGGTTTATTTTCGATACCGCGACGGATTTGATAGCCCTCATAGTATTTAATACAATTGCGAAATAGTGATTTACGCAACAAGAATATAAAACAAGTGTTTTTTGCTTGGATGGATCTTTCTCGAGGGCCGGGAGCCAGGCAGTATAGTAATCGTAAAAGAAAATTCAAATTTCTTTTTTGTTGAAATAGGCTTAGAATGCCATGAAACGTCGAGATTTTAAATTTGAGCGAAAAAAAGTTCTGTCTGTGTTGGTCCGTCTGTCCGTCCATCCATCTATCTGTAACTATTTTTGAGCGCACGTATTCTCTGGAACCTTTCAAGATATTGACTTGAAATTTGGTACACATATGCACCATAACGAGATCTGGAACTAGATCATATTTTGCGCTAATTCTGGTGAAGCGTTGGACTTAAATAGGGGTAAATAAGGGTAAATAAGTAAAGTAAGCTGGTAAGAGTATCGTAACTATTTTGTACATGTATGTATTATAACGAAATCTGGAACTGGATTATATATTGAACTTATCCGGTGAAGGGTTGGGGGTAAATAGGGAAAAACAAGTGAAGCAAGCTAGTAAGAGTACAAAAATTTTGTATTTGGTGCATATAGTAAAACCCAAGGCGTTTGATTTTTTTATAATATTATTTATAAGAGCAAGCTAATAACAGTTCAAAAACTTCATTTTTGGCGTATATGCTAGAAAAATATAGTCAAGATGTTTTCCGTTCAAGAGACTTGGATAGGAAATCTGGATGTGGAAGTAATGATTCCTCAGGTAGCTGTTTTTTTAAAAACGTTTACAAAATTCTTTCTTGTACGACATACGAAAATAATGTACCTATTTGAAAGTATTAAAAAATCAACAATCTCTTAAAGATTCTACGTAAAAGAATGTACCTTATTTGTTCGAAAGCTTAATGCATATTTCATTGGACTACCCTGCGTTTCAAACACCAAGATTTGAAATTGAATTTTCATATCTGACAGTTCTAAATATACAATCTGTCGATTCTTGAGAAAAACATTTTATTTCCGTATTATTTCAAAACTATCTCTGAATTAGTCTCCGCATTTTGTCTTCAAAAGACATGACTCCCGACATTTTCATGACAAAAATAAGAACTTGCTATTCAAGGCATTTAAGTTGTAAGGCCAAAGTTTAAATAAGTTGTGAAGTCCTTCGAGTATAGTTTACGTTATCTAAAGTCTCGACAACTTCAAAAGTGATCTTGATTTAATCTGTGCTTGTCTACTTCATGATTATATATAATAAATCCCATTAAATAATATATGAAAAAGTTATTCAGTACAATTTTGTAATGATTAGTCACGACAAAAACAGAGCTATAACAAATATGTATCTTCTCATCTACATACTGAACTGGAAATTGATTCTCTTTTAATGTGTGTATTTGGAATTTAAAGAATCTGTCACTTCCTTGATTTAATTACATCTGACATTTGTCGGATATAAAACAAATTATACCGGACTAAATATATGTCACATGAAAGTCGGTTCCTTTATTGTAAACAATCTGTACACCCAGGCATTTCTGTTTTAAAGTGACAACTGAAAATTAGCAACATCTTCCTACACCATTAACACATCAATGAATTCAACAACTTTAATATTTTAATTTAAAACAACGTTACCTTAAATCACCTGCCAATTAAATTCAGTAACAAAGAAACTGCTAGACATGCAAACCTCATAATTTACCTGCAACAAAATAAATATAATTAATTATATAAATTAAAAAAGAAACTTATTTATGAATTTTATCAATTTTCATTTCTAACTTGTTGCAATTTATGATAAACCAAATAAGTTTTGAGTAAGATTTTAAGTATAAATTGCAACAAAATTATGTACACGTAATTTTGCTAAAATTTAGCTGTGTACATCCAGCTTTAATATTTGTGACATCGTCATTTAGTTGTCAAAATATACTGTGTGTGTAAAAACCAAAACCCCCCATAAAAGTTATTTACTTAAAGCTGGTGTTATTGCTAAAGCAGAAGACGATTGGTCAATGGGACTTTGTCTGCGTTATACCATTAACAAGAATTCACATTTCGTGAGCAAGTTATTTTAGAAACCTTCAATCTTTTAGCTTTTTTTCATTGACGTACGCAAAGGAAAACTGTGCACTTTCTTAAGAAATATGCTTCACCTTAAACGACGGCGATTTTTCGAATATGCATCATTTATGAAGTAAAAAACAACACAGTAACTTTAACCACTTCTATTTTTTATTAATCAACATTTGATGCTCAGTGTTCATCTCTATTTCGAACACAACCACGAGACATCTTTCACATTTCCTTCCTAATAACCCTTGAGGGTATGTTTTATCGCAATTGTTGTGCAGCCATTTTAATTCATTCAACCAATCCTCTCTGCAGTTTATTTGTACGGCATAAACTATTTCCTTCATGTACGCCTAAACATAGAAATCTATGGGTGTGAGATCTGAACAACTAGTAGGCCAAGATATCGGCCCTCCTCTTCTAATTCAGAGATTAGGAAAACGTTGATCAAGGCATTCCATGATATAGCGACAATAATGTGGTACTGTGTGTGAAACTGTAAGTTAATTGTCGTTTTTGAATTAGACAAACTTATTTGTCCTGGTAATCTTTTAATACAGAAGTTATTGGTGTTATTTTGATTTAATCACGATAAATGCTCTACAAAAATACACGTTTGAAACAAAATAGTTCGGATATAAAAACCGCGAGGAACATTCTTCACAAAACACAAGAGAATTGTAATATCATTGACACTAATGACTTTTGTGTAATGCATATTTGGGTTCATAATATAATAAACTGCCTCTACTATTACGTGCATGAAGGAATACATCGAATTACAAATAATTCTGTATATGATCATAGTATTTCATACACACACGTTATTAATATACTGAACTTATATTCTTGTACTCCACTGTTATTTAAATCCAGATGCATGGTTTGGATTATTGTGTGCATATGTGGGGATCTGCATTTAAATATTTATGCAAATTCTGGAATCAATCCAAAATCGAGTCACACGCAGTGGCTGGTAATATTTTTACTAGTTCATTTACCTGTTCACAACACGTATTATTTTCGATATTAATGTTTATTCTTAAGGATATTAACTCAGTGAAGAATAAATATAAACTGAAAACATGAACCTCAAGTATATGATATATGCGTTTAATGCGATAAATTCATTAGATCAATATAAAATGAACGGTCTATCAGCCCAGAACAGTGTTTTCTTTTCAAGTAGTTCATGCGACTCATGTAAACAATATAAAATCTTATAACTCTAGGAAAAAAAGGATAAATCTACAAACTTTGAACAAGTGTACTGTACTTAATCCTTCTGGCATAAAAGAAACTTGTTTTGGATAGGAGCAAAATGTTGGAGCAAGCGATTATTTGCTACGATTCCATGGCGTTGCGTGCATCACTTGTGTTTGCTTGCGTGCGTGTCAGTTGTTATTTTTCTTCGTACCGGAGTTTTCCAATGTCAAGTTTGTCTAATTTCAATTGGATCTCCAATTAAATAATTGCATAGGATATTAAATATATCGTTTAGTGGCGTTTGAATGTGTCGCCAAGATGGTACCGCTGCTGATTGGCAAAACACGCTATTGTCTATCCTGAGTTCGAGTCTTAACTGCGGCAGATGGCAATGTCGCATGGAATGGTCGTTGTGTTGATGTCTATGTGTACGTGACCTACTTGAGTGGTGAAGTAGCTATGCCTAAACTCCACAACGACATTAAAATAAATCAGACGACTACAAAAAAATCAATTGAATATGGATATAGGGCCTAAAAGGGAACCTTGCGGAACCCCTCTTTTTGTCGTAAATGGTTTAGAAAAAAGAGTATCACCACTAGTCAGGATCCTTGCTGGTTTCGATTATTCAAGTAATACTTGAACCACTGAACTGCATTTTCCTAGATTTCTAAGCAGGATAATTTTGCTAGCAACAAGGTATGATTTAAACAGTCAAACGCTTTACTATAGTCAATCAGCCAATCAGTTTCTTACCGATTTTTTAACATACATGAGCGCCTTAAGAATATAATAACTAGGGACTGGCAGAATATTTAGTTCCACAAATTTTTCCTTTTGTCATAACGCGTATCTACAGTGAGAGTAATCGAATATTCTGTATAACTATAAGTAAGTATAACATAAGCGAATAAATGCACTTTAAAATAAACGGAAATAAACTGGTTGAAAAAACATATATGGCCCATCAAGATATAATTTATTTGCACTGAACCAGTCAGAAGCTCTCAGTTGTAAGAGTTGCACTTCCTGAAATAAACTGTTTCGTTATTTATATTAATCATGGTGATGTCATCAGCGAAAAATACTAGTGACTTGTCATTTACACGACTGGCAGATATAGTTAACATATATTATAAATAATAGAGGCTCAAGTGCGGAACCTTGAGGTACCCCGAATTTTACTATTGTTGATGACGTCAATACTCCATTACATACAGCTATATGATCCCTGCCGGTAAGATATGGTTTTATGAAAGAATTCCGCAGGGTTTTATAGTAAAAATGGGTTTTAGTCGATTGTTCTGAAACTTTGGGAAAATGTTCTGGGCCCTCTGATTAAAATTCCCCTTGACCACCAATCCGACTGAATTCGATTTTTTATCTACAGGCGACTGAAACTGTGAACATCTGTGAAGGTGTGCTTAAATGTTCCAGAAAAATTCTGAAAATATTCAGGCTCATTTTTTGGAGAAAAATTACAAAAAAATTTTTTTTTGTAATTTCTGAAGTAGAAAAAAATAAAAATCTAGGGAAATTCTTGGCCGAAATTATTTTTGTCTGAAGTTCTGAAAACCGGCAGGCGTGTTCTTTGAAAAAAATAATCAACATCCCCCCACAGCTTTTCTTCAAAGTGCTTCCTTTTCCCGTAAAAAAAATACAAAAAACATTTTTTTGTTTATTTTTTCCGGGAGAAGGAAGAGCACTTTAAAAAAAAAACACCAAGAGACAAAAGATACTTATTTTTCTCAAAAAAATGAGCCGGAATATTTTCAGAACTTTTAAGGAACATTTAAGCAGACCTTCGCAAATGTTCAGTTTCAATCTCCTCTAGATAAAAAAATCGAATTCGGTCGGACTGGTGGTCAAACAGAATTTTAATCAGGGGGCCCAGGAGAACATTTTCCCCAAGTTTCAGAACAAACGACAGCGGTAGAGTTTAGCCCTATTTTCAAGTTTATTAACCGGGGTATCATGCTGCAAACAGCAGAAGATGCTTCCAGCAAAGCTTCTATTTTCAAATATACTGTCCCACCACCTTGTTAATTACATCAGTCGCTGATTCGCCAGAGCAAAAATCAAATTGAAAATCTCACAAAAAGAAAATTACAATTTTTATTAAAATTTCCCAAAAACACATTGTTTTCAAAGTTATTTATTACCCCATTATTATAACGATTTTCATATCGAAGTCGGTACTTGTAAATATTATTTAATTTCATTAGATACCTTAAATACCCGTTGAAAATAAAACAATTTGGTAAGCTTACCGATTTAGGTCTTGATGAATTTTATTCAAACGCACGATTAGCAGGGGAACTGAGGATATTGAGAATATCTGCAGAAAAGTATTCTTGAGATCCCTCACACTTCCAATGTTTATGTTATCGATTAGGGCCGCTGCGACGTTTTTTCAAAGCAAATAAAGTGGCTTCTAGCTAAGCACATAATTCAAGTTTTACGAGGCCACAACATAAATAAAAACACATTAAAAATGAGGAAGAAGCCTTAAATTTTGTATTAACACTCCGTTTAAATGGTCAGACTTATGGAGGAGCTAAAGCGAATTTTTGTAGTTTTATTACAAATGAACCACCTGAAATTGATATTTGCCGTTTGATCAAATTTTCTCTACAATTTGATACAATTTTCAATTAGCCGTTCGGGAGTACCATATATTTTTATGGAGAGACATATAAATTTAGTACAATGCTATGCTATGATAGCTAGTAATGCTATCTTTACGAGGTAATTATACATTAATTAAACAATAAAGTGACATGTTTGATACGTGTTTTTTTTATTATTTCTGTTAACGAGCGATTTATATCTTAAATAGCTGTGTTTTCAGTTATTTATACAATTATATGCGTTATTAATAACATCAATTTTAATTAATTTATTTTAATTCATAGGCGCAGAAACGACCTTAAGAAAGTGGAGCTCATTTCTCAATCCGTTAGAGAGGGTAATATTTATCGTGACAATAAGTATTCGCTACGGTTACTTTTACGAAAACCTGATCCGTGCGGACGGAGGATTTCGCTTCCGGGTGCTAGGTATTGCGATCAATGTAAGTGATAGCAACCTATTGTTTTCTGTTAGTAGAGGATTTTAACTTCAATTTGGTGCTACCTTTAGGCTTTAACTCGATGAGGGTGGTAACTACATAAAAAAAGAAAATATGATTTACCAATAAGTTCAATCAAGAGGGACAACATATACCGGGTGGCCACAAGTCAATGAACGCCCCCAATATTTTGGTTGTTTTTGTATTTAAAAACTTGTTTTTTTGTACAAATAAATTAGACAATAATAGGCTACTTTTAGACCAACAGGAATGAAATTATCACTTCCGGTTGAACCGGAAGTTACATCAACTTTTTTTTCTTAAATGGAATGACTATATTTTTTTGATGGTTTCTCATTAAGGATAAATTTCTATGTGCGACAGTTTTTTCAGATGTAAAAAATTCCAAAAAATAAGTGAGATACGAACAATTTTTTTAATTTTTTCAAAATGGCCGCGTCAGATGAATGCAATGTAAGAAAATTACTAAGTAGGCTATGGAAATTATTAGTAAGGTTGTAGGCTTGTCTGTAAATCAGAAAATAGTTGTTTGAATTACTGATAGGTACCAGTATTTTTAGATAAAAAAAACAAAACAAAACGGAATTTCATTTTCATTTCCGTAGGGGTCCTATGGAATATTTTTTAATGGAACTGTGCTATTTCTTTTATTAATCAGAAATAATGATTCATAAACTATAATTTTTTCGCCATCAATCATTTCTTAACGATATCCTTCGTAATAATAGAAGTATTTTTAAAAAGTAAACACAAATTAAACAAGAAATAATTTTAATAGGTATAACGTTACAACCATGAATAAATTACCAAGAATAACAATACTTTTTAAAACCTAATTTATAATAAACCATTATAAAAATTGTTCAAACTGTTCACCGTTATGATTAATACACAGAGTAGCGCGACCTATCGTTGCACGTCTAATATTCTGTAATTGTTGAGGTGTTATTTGTGCAATTATGTGTCGAACTCTTTCTTCCAGATCTTGCCTTCTGGTTGGAGCAGTCATGTAGACTCTATTTTTCAAATGCGCCCAAATAAAAAAATCGAGTGGGGTTAAATCAGGCGACCTTGCAGGCCATCTGACTGGATCATGGGTCCCAATCCAACGATCTGGAAATAATTCATTTAAATAATCCCTAACGATAAATGCATTGTGTGGTCCAGCCCCGTCTTGTTGGAAGTAAACCTCGTCAATACTGGTATTGGGAATTTGATTAATCTGTGGAACTATTATATTTTGGTTTCGTTAAAAATTATTGGACCTATGATATGGTCGCCAGGTACGCCTAACCAAACATTGAAGCCAAACCGCTCCTGAAACCGCCCCTGTCTCATAATGTGAGGATTATCAATTGCCCAATATCGAGTGTTGTTTCGATTAAATAATCCAAGGTTTGTAAATCTCGATTCATCAGTGAACAAAATGTTTTTGATAAAATTCTCATTTCTTAATTGGCGTAACTGTAACCAATTGCAAAAGGTTATTCTTCGTTGATAATCATTCTCATACAAAAATTGATGCAATTGATATTTATAAGAACGATAGCCGTGTTTCTTTAAAATTTTTCTGGCTGATTCTTTGGAAACTGGTAATTCATGTTCAATTTGTCTTATCGAAATGGTTGAGTCAACATGCAGTAAAGCTAATACATTAATTTCCGTTTTTTCATCCACAGTAAATCTTTGTTCAATTTCTACATTAGGTTCAGTTCTAAATTGTTGTTCCAACCGGGCGAAATAGTTTCTCGGAGGTTGTCTTCTTTCTGGATATCTCCGTTCATACAGACTTTGTGCACTAGTTACATTACGTCGAGTCTCTCAATAAATAATGATCATGTCAACTTTTTCATCTTCTTGTTTATAACAACTTTAATACACTTCCTTCAAAAAATTAGTGAGTAAGTCAAGACTAATTCAATTGTTGCGAATGTCTGTCATTTTCATGGCTATCTGCAATTGTGGATTTAAATGTAGATAGGTACCTTATTAAAATGATTTGTTGGCGCTTACTTGTTAAAAACCGTTCTATTATTACGAAGGATATCGTTAAGAAATGGATTAATGGCGAAACAATTATAGTTTATGAATCATTATTTCTGATTAATAAAAGAAATAGCACAGTTCCATTAAAAAAGATTCCATAGGACCCCTACGGAAATGAAAAAGAAATTTCGTTTTTTGAAGAAAAAAAAAACTAAAGATACTGGTACCTATCAGTAATTCAAACAACTATTTTTTTCTTTACAGACAAGTCTACAACCTTACTAATAATTTCCATAGCCTACTTAGTAATTTTCTTACATCGAATTCATCTGACGCGGCCATTTTGAAAAAATTAAAAAATTGTTCCTATCTCACTTATTTTTTGGAATTTTTTACATCTGAAAAAAACTGTTGCACTTAGATATTTAGTCATTCCATTTAAGAAAAAAAATGTTGATGTCACTTCGATCACTAACACAGTGACATGATTTTTTTCTCTACGAGCGATATTAGCGGTTTTAAAAATATACCGATCAAATGCAATAATATACTCTTCATTTTGTATTGGCGATAGTCAGTTATTTACTGTTGGATTATTTTGAACAATTTTTTTATAAATAAAATTTTAATCAAATTCAAGTTTCTTGACATCAGCGATTTTCATGTAGGGAATTTAATATGATGTTTCAGTGCAAAGCAAACATCTTAATTCACTAGTGCACCTTTATTAAGTTTAACTCTCAAAAGGGAGTTTTCAACAACACAAAACTGTATAAGTTTATTTGATAAAATAATTAGGAAACATAGATTTAGGTAAACCTATCTATTTCACAACCTACCAAAGTAAAAGTTATATTTCAAACCTTGTACGTATTAATTTCATGCATCACAGTTTACCCGCAGAATTAGAATTTCCAATGACATGAGTATGATAGCAGTCTATAGGGAAATAGTTACAACTTTTAAGCAATTCAAAGAACAAAATGAAGTTAATAAAAGACGCGGGATTGACTAAATTAGTTCTCACGACCGTAATTTAAATTAGGTTGGATAAACGAAATGCTGAATTGTAACTAGACTTTAACAGCATATAACCTATCTCAAATACAGCTCAATTAATAAGCCATATACCCCAAAGAAGAAACGGCAAATCAACTACGCACATGTGTCCTTTTTTATTTATTATTTTACCCCATGATTTTCATCTTTTTGTTTAACTCGTCAGGTTGAAAGTTCAAAAATTGTCGTATTTTAACATTTATTACTATTATCATATTTATTAAAATTATTTTTCTCCATTTAATGCATGTTTTCAGTTGGTTTTTAAAAACATGTATTTAAATTTTTCATTATAAAAATGACTGCAATCTAGTAACTGGCAACAATTATTTCAGATAACATTTAAATACCAACATTCGTAATATAAAATTATATTAAATGCGCCAAATACAAAATCTGTATCTTAGATTAAAAATGAACGTTCCGCATAAATAAAAAATGAGGCAGAAAAATATTAATTTAAACGCACCCTAATTTTAAATAGAAAAAACTCTGTCCTGGGAGACTAGAGCTTCAACGCACAATAAAGTAAAATCTGCAACAACCTCGAAAGAAGACAATAATTAATAAAAAATGAGGTAAAACAGCAAAGAGGAATCAAGCTTTAGGCAACTGCCTGGATCGGCCCCCATTTTCATTCCGTCACACTCTAGCATTCGCCAGATGTTCCGGTTCGTTGCTGCTGCATCTCTTGCTCTTACTTCATATATAAAGTATTAGCCCCGGTGGAATACCTCCACAAACAGCATTTAATATATTTAAAATAATTGTCTTTCAAGAGCTTTTTATGAAACATTAATTTCGGATTAAATGTAGGTATCTTTCATCCACGTATACGTCTTGGAGCGATTATTTTAGCGATAATACTCTCCATAGCGAACTAAGAATTTGAAACAAATAATTAAATGAAACAACAACGCACTCCAGAGATACAAAAAAAACCTCGTCTGGCACTTTATAAATTATAAATAGTATATTACATACCAAGGTGGAACGAGTTTCATTGCTGTCAAGAGATAAGATAATTTTCGAGACATTAATGAATGTAATTTAGGCCTTAAACATATGGTGTATACAGCTACTGGCAATGAAAATAATGCCTATTGTAATTATGAAATACTACTGTAGATCATCAAGATGATTTCTGTAGTTTCGTATTCTTGGTAGCACAATTGTGGACAAAGTTGAATCCAGCTCGAAGGACCAAAATTTGTTAAAAACTGAGCAATATTCTCTTCGTTTCAATCTTGTCATAATCTGACTTGACAGCCCTAGTAGTACAAAATACTGGACTAATATTGAACCAATATTCATATATTGATTATAGGCCAATTAATATTGTTCCTATATAGATAGGACTAATATTCATATATTGGACCTATATGGATTATACATTGGTGCAATAATTGTGCTACTAGGGAAGTGTAGCAAAAATATAAACTAATTTGGAATACACTGTACCACCAACTTCTGCCCCCAGCAGGTTAGGAAGTTGAGGTTGCCCGGTTCTCGTTTAGATAGTGGAGACTGGATCGTGGTTCGGAAATTATTCAAGAAAAACTTTATTTTTTTAGGTTAGGCGCCAGTAGTCATATTAAAAAAAGCATCTATAACGTACTTGTCTAATTGTACGACTGTGACTACTCAGAGATAATTAATGTTATAGATACTCATGAAATTATCAACACTAAGTTAAAAATATCTGGTTTATTGACTTTATTATAAAACTTGAAATGGTTTAATTTTGATTAATTGAAATGTTACACCTTATGGTTGGATGTAGCTACTTCCTTACAGAAAGTTATATATTTAATTAATAAGTTTGACTAGGTTGAAGACCAAAAAATTTACAAAATATGACAAATTATTGCTAAGCGGTGATAAATAATTAAATGGAAGAAAATTAATAATTAGCTGAAGGCAATATATAACATAAAACAATTTAGAAATGTATAAAAGTTTGTCGAAAGTTGAATAATGTCGTTGAAAGTTGAACGTTGAAAAGAAATGTTGAAAAGCAAATTCAGTTGATACAATTACCACCGGCTGGGTTCTGCAGTAACTAACCCTGGTCCTCGTCTTACTGAATCTTCTTGTGTTGCCACCACTCGATCATTGACTCCGTAGAGATCCCAAGAATTTAGATGTCGGAACTGTTACCAAACCAAACAACTTGGTGCTCTCATCCAGCGAGGACTATTCCATACCAAGCCACTCCAACCTTGGATTACAAAACTCCTTGGCAAATAGTGTGGTTCTCCTGGATTATAGCAGCCACCCAATTTTTCCTGGCACACAGTTAAGCCAAATGTATGGTAAAATTCCCAATTTAAGGATTAACTTAACTTCAAATCTGAAGGGTCAACTTAACACCTCCTTCCTACAAGAGTTATCATCTGTTACTACACTTGAAATTACTTGTTTATTAGTGGGCACTCTTAGTGCGTTTGATAAAATCCCCACGTTAATGCATTACTGGTATCTCTCTAAATAAATTACATTAACATGCCCTTCTCGCCCCTACTAATATCGAGTTAAATTCTTTTGAATTTTAATTATTCGACAAGGTTACGAAAACGTAATTTAATAAATTCGAACTGTCTTTAAACCCTTATTAAACCTCAATTACTCATTAATAAAATTTACTTCTAAATATATCTTAATACTGAGTTAAACACATGTCTCGAAATACCCCGTTCATACATTAACATGACCGCGTCTCTTTCAAGCCACGCGCCGCGAATGAAGGTAATTTGTGATCAACAAACATCGCGTTTAATTATGATAAATTCAACAATTAAATTGCAAATACATGTACAACAAATAGTACAGAAGGTAATTATATTTATATTATCAACTATCTATTAACATACCACACTAGATGAGGTGTTAATCGGACAGCACGTCTGTATTGCTCGAAGTCAAAAGGAAAATGGCTATCACGAACTGTTCGGATACCGTGTTTGATCTCTAAAAAACTAGTTACACTTCTATACTCGAGATGTCGCTGGTAGTGGGAACATAAATCATTCTTTAAATATAATACAAATCAACACAATTATTGTACTGTATCATTCTTATGCATTCATGAGTTCCAATTTAATCAGAATTATCGATTTATAATTTTGTTTATTGATTTTTGGGATTTATTCACTTATACAGATTTCTTCTTTTAAATATTTGTTGTACCAGATGACTTGTAGGTGTTTATCAAGAGAAGTAACAGATGGCGCTTGTATGCTAATTTATAATTTAAAGTTGGATTGACGAACACAATTTCTTCCAGATTCAGTAAGAACAGGGCTTTGGGATTGGACTGAAAAATTAAATAATAAGTTTACTGAATTGTGGTTTAAGACTACAAAAATTCATTGCTATTAGAATAAAAATTAACAAGTGGCATTCAGGTAATTTTGAATGTCACAACACTAGGAAAACAAAATTATTTGTTTTCTTAACCGCTTTTCAAGTCCCCAAGGTATTTCCTTGAACATTCAGGATGTTTTTGTATTGCGTAGAGGGAACCAGGCCATACAGTTTATAGTGGAAACCAAACCACCATTAACACAAATCGTACTGAAACATTCAATGAAATTATAGCCCCTAACATAATCAACGACAACTTCCAAAAGAATGTAGTTCTTCTTCAACGTACCGGTTGACACATCTTGTTAATACATCTCTAGAAATAGGAAATTTTCTTGATACACTTAAAACATAACGTGTTGTACCATTATATAAGAAAGATGAAAAAGAAAACATAGAAAGCCTGGGGTGTTCTTATTTACTTAATTCTATATCCAGAAAACCTTATTTTAAGTTTAATTCCCAAAACTGTTTCAGGAAAAATAGATATATGCAATCAGCAGTATTAAAATGCATTAGTTGACTATATACAGCATTAGATGAAGGAAAAACATCTACGAGCTTTTTATAGAGTTAGGTATCTACAACATGGTGTATATTCACATAAGATGAAAGTTGACATAGGTGTCCCACAGGGGTCCATTTTAGAACCCGTCTTATTTCTCAATTATATTAATAACCTTCCTAATATAGTGAGCTGTGAAAAATGCCTTAATAATATTTTCAGATGGTAACACATATTTATGCACTGATTTAAATACAACCGTAGTTATTGCAAAAACATAATATATGATTTAGGAATTCAAAAACTAGTTTGCTACGAGAAGTTATGTATGAATGAATCAAAAACAGTGTTCATGATTTTTTCACTCCATTCGTCAATGATTAAAAATAATTTACTAAAAGTTGAGGGAACGTCCATTTCTCAAGTGGAGAACATAAAGTTTAAAGGTTTATTTACAGAATACGTTTTGAATTGAGACGCGCGTACAGAATAACTTTCGAATAAACTTGAATCATATCATTACGTTTTGTATAGATTAATAAATATTAGCAACGACGTTACTTTAATGTAATTTTATCATGCACATTTTGCATCGCGCTTACGTTATCCAATTATATTTTGAGGATTTTCATGTCATGTAAATTGATAGAATTTAAAATTCAAAAGAAACATTGTAGAAATATCTGCAAGAGTATCATGTAGATATTATTTCAAAAACTTGTAACTATTAACACTTTCATGTATTTGTATTTATAGAATTTTAGTATACGTTAAAACAAATCTGGAAACTTTCACAATTAATGCCGATTTCTACCGTTATTAAATGAGACAAAGATCTATGTTGGTCAAACCTGCACACGGTTTGTTTTGATATGAGAAAAGTCATATGTACGTAGGAATTAAACCATATAACAAACTAATGCACAACATATAAAAAATCAAACTATACAAAAATCAACTAAAATCTGTTTTCCCTCATAACAACGTTTATAGTATTCAAGAATATTTACGATTTTAGATTTACTTAACTTATTTACGTTATACACATTATGTCTTTCAAATTGTTACTTTACTTTAATTTTAGATGCCTACTTTGTGTTTCAGATCTTGTACAATATTATATTTTCATTTTTAATATAATTTCTTCAATGTTTAATTTCTGTCTACATTTCTATATTTTTGTACTAGGTATAATTTTTATGCTCTATTTTAAAGTAATTTTACAATTTTATAATTTTGCATTATCTGCAATATTCTGATGTTTCCTATTTCATGATTTATGGTCTACTGAATATATAAAATAAATAAATATCTACAATGGGTAGGTATTACTACTTTAAACAACGTTTTTAGAATCTTTCCAACATTAATGAGTCCTTTAAGATTAGCTTAATTACATCATCAAACGTTCTATTCTATATAAACGACTTCAAAAGTAACGTCATCGATGTAAATATCTATACAGAAATACTAAAGCAGTCTGGTACTTGTACTAAAGCTCTCGGTACCACATTGTATCGGCACTTTAACAAATATCATCAGCTAATTACTAGAACTGGAATTTGACACCCCACTTATGGAGAATTGCGCTTATAACACCTACCCCAAGATATAATCCAACCCTAAATGATTTGAGACCTCTCAGCACCCTACCTGCTCCTTTTCAGATATTAGAAAAAGTGGTAAATTAACAGGTTGTCAACTATCTTATTAATAAAATTTTACCAACTCTGTGGAGGTGGTTAGTTGTATAGTAAGAGAACAGCGTACCAAAATAGTTTTATATAGACATCCCTATTACCTTCTATGTGATCACCTGATGTATGTTTCATTTCCAAAATTATTCTGTTATTCACCAATATGCAATTCTAAATAAGAACACCGTTGAGATATAAATAAATCTATATTGAGGTAATGAATAAAAAAATAATTACTATAATTACACGAATTAATTAATTACTAATACCTTTAGCTTCCTAAACAAAATGATTTCGCTTGCATATTTACAACTTCCATTGTTTCCTCACAAAGTGGGATAACAAAATATTTTTGAGACCCCTCAAAAGTGATTTTTGGGCAGCCAACGAGAAACTGAACCACGAAACCTATATTTTTAATGCAACATTCGGATTCAAAAGGTCAACATACATAACGGTAGGGGGGTCAGTCTTTAGGGAAAAAATTGTGTGTACCTGTGTTATTATAGTTTACAGCTTTTCTTTCTTTCATGTAGAAATTGTGACTAATTGGTCAGATTTATGTTTCGCTTTTTCTTAGCGGTACGTCAGTAAACAGATTACTAGGTTCCACAGTGGGACGAAATAACCATTTTTTGGTCAAAATTCTTATGAAACTCGGTAGGCAATCGCAGAAAAAATAATTTAAAGAATGCCATCGAGAAATTGGGGTTATTCCAAAGGGGGAAATTCTAAATAATTGAGTAAAATTCTGAAAAAAATTATTATTCATAGAGAACTCATCCTACAAAGCAACATAAAAATGGCGAAAAAGTTGCCTTTATAAAATAAGTTGGTTTTAAAGGGTGGAAGTAAAGAAAACTTAATAAAAATTCAGAAACTACAAAATTCTGTCTGTAAAATGAATGACAATATAGTACCAAAAATTGGGAAAAATATAATACAATAATTTAAAATATAATTACAAAATGAAAAGTAAAATCAAAAAATAAATTATGATTTACAAAATCTGAACTTAAATGACATATTTTAGAAAATACAATCCTTATTGTTTAGCAATAGTCACTTTCATATCACTTTGTGCCTCACTTGAATCATTTTCAGGCGTAGATGTACTCAATTCGTCAACATCAGATGAAACTGAGGTTTTCATTGATGCTATGTAGTTGACGGTATTTCTGGGTCTTTCTATGTTTCGACCTTTCACTGCTTTCATCAAAAGACAGTTTCTTTCTCCTCGCTAATCCAGATGTGCTGGGTAAATCATTATCCACCACAATATTATAATATAAATTATATTTTTCTTTCAGCCAGTCAGCATTATTTATTATTATATTAAATTTCCTACACTTTTGTTAAAACCTGCTTTGGAATCAGAAATTTAAACATTATAATGAAATTAAAAAATAGTCATTCTTCCGGCCTGGATAATTTGAGTTCTAATTTGATGATAGAGTCCGTCAACTATTTAATACCTCCACTTCCTTTTTTAACAAATTTATCACTCTCAGAAGGAATGTTTCCATCTATTTTAAAGTCAGCAAGAGTCTTTCCACTGTATAAAAAAGGATACATTATCAGACCAGTTGCTCTTCTGTCAACTATCGCTAAAATATTAGAACGGGTTATGTTCAATAGAATTGTATATATAATAGAATTCGCCACACAATGTAATATTATTATAGATTCGCAGCATGGTTTTCGAAAGAAATGTTCAACAGAGACCGCCCTAATGTCATTTTTAAACTTAGATCAAAATAAAAAATCTTTACGGATCTAAGCAAAGCCTTTGATCTGGTAAACCATACAATACTTTTGAAAAAATTGAATAATTATGGTGTACGAGGCAAAGTAAATAACTGGGTGATGTCCTACCTTACAAATAGAACTCAAGTAGTAAAAGTAAGTGGAATTAAATCCGAAAATTTGGAGTTTCGCAAGGTTCTGTTCTGGGGCCTTTACTATTTTTGCTTTATATCGACGATTTGCCTGGCTCGTTTGAAATTTTTTTAATTATGTTTGCGGATGATAACTCCTACTTGTGCTGTAGAAAATCTTTTGAAACAACTATATCTGATGTAAAAATTTCGCTAACAAAATTTGTTGATCACTCTAAATCGAATAGACTATTCTTAAATATATCTAAAACCGCTTTCATTATATTTTCTCTTAGGCATAGTACGTATGATAAAAGTCACTTAATAAAAATAGCTGGCAAGTTTATAGAACAAGTCTGTCATACCGGATTCTTGGGAGTATTCACTGACAACGCATTAAATTGGGATGAACACATTGACTTTGCAGCAAAAAAACTTTCTTCCGTCTGCTATGGATTGTATAGATTATCCAAAATATCAAACAGGAAAACTGTATTGGCATATTATTATACAAATTTTATTTCAAGGCAACATATATAATTCTCTTTTGGGGTTCTTCATGTCCTTTTGAAAGAATATTTAAAATTCAGTAGAAGGCTGTACGTAATATTATGGGAGTAACTAAATATACGGCCTGTATAAATCTGTTTAAAGATTTAAATATTTTGACATTGCCATGTATTTATATTCTAGAGATTCTAATATATGTTAAAAATAATCTAAGTAAATCTCTACCAAACAATCATAATAATAACTATGATACCAGGGAAAGTAATAACTTAAGCACGGCGTTACATAAGTTATCAAAATATGAAGAAAGCCCGAAATACATCGGAATAAAATTGTATAAGATCCCAAATTTCTCAGAAAGTATCGAAAATACAAAAACATTTAAAAACGAAACAAATCAATACCTAACAGCTAAATGTTTTTATTCAGTTGAATATTTAGAAAATTAGGTGGTTTTAATAGTTTAGTTAGGCTATATAACTTTATACATATTAAATTTATGACATGCATCTTTTTTCTTTTGTACCTAGTTTTAAACAATAATGAGAGCACGATTCACTAGAAAGATGCTCAATTTTGTGGTCTTTTGGATAATAAACGATTATTATTATTATTATTATTATTATTGATCAGAAATCGTTTTTCTGCTCTTCCATTTTTGTTTCATAGTTCTCTAATTTTGCTACAAACTCCATATATATTATGTCGTACATCATTTTGCATATTTTCTGGAAGCTCCGGCATATGTGGCTGGTTTAAGATTACATTTACAATGCACTGACAATTTACAGAAGAATCACAACCAGATTTTTCTTTCCATATTTAAAAAATATCGATCCCACTTAGCCCGTCTTAATTTCCAACCAATATAAAAAAAATATTTAGAGTACAGTTCATAGGATAAACCAGTAAATAGAATGTTCTACTAAAAGTAGATTAAAACATTATATACACAGGGTGTAATCAGTTTCATGTCATTAAAAAAAACTGGTAATGGGGACCGACTAGACAAACAAAAAACCTTTATGACTTTTCCCTATAGGGGCACTTTGAAAAACAGTGATCTAGGTTAACATATTTAATATTATGGTAGACAACTATTGAGAACCACTGCTTTTCTTGGTCGATGGACTTGTACTTCCCAATTACACAACTTTTAAATTGTCATAAAAAAGTGCTGGCCGGCACAAGCGGTGTCAAAGGATCATCGACCGCCTTTGATGTACCGCCTCAACTGAACTGAGACAAGTATAAAGAGGTAAATAATTCGTTCTCTCTTCGTGCACAATTGCAAGCAAATAATGGCCATAAAGGTTTAAACAGAGCATTTCTTTACATGTGTGTTTTTTAATTTAAAAAGCTTACTACCTACCTAAATGATTCAAAATCTCTGCATCTGTATCAATACACAGTTCGGTACGTCGAATTAAGTACATACGCACTTCGTTCAACAGTAAACACTAAACTATCAACTATCGTTGTCAATAAAGAAAAATAAAATAAAAACTTGGTACAAAAGCCAAAAAGGAATACAAAAAGAACGAACAAGTAAGTTGTGTCTGTATGCAGGTTCTGTGAGGACGAGGAGGAGACTTCCATCCACGTTTTCACTTCTTGCCCAGGACTGATGAACCTGAGGCACAAGCACTTCGGCGCGGGCTTTCCAGTGCTGGAGGAAATAAGGAGTTCTCCCGTGGGAAGGATTTCAGCCTTTGGGCTGGAATCCGGTCTGTACGGGGGAGCTCCATAATTTGTTAGCGGTAGCACAATGGGCCACAAGGCCTGAGTGCGGCGACCTCCAGGAGCCCCGCTAAAAGAAGAAGTTGTGTCTGTACGTAATCAAGAATTTGACAACTTGTACGGTAGGTCAATAAAATAAATCTTAACTATAAATACACAATGACGCGAAATTAAAAAATAACAAAAACAACGAACGGCGGGTTGGACGTGTGTACATAACGAAACACCGACAGTAACTAAAATATTGCACAAGGGAGAGTTAGAGTATAGTTTTCTTCAGATCAGATCTAGATCTAAGCCTACCTCAATATTCCAGCAGTTCCCAAAAAATTTTATTGAAAATTTGCGAAATTTTTGTTTATTGATTTTCTCCAAAACTATGAGCTTTAGACCCCATGTTATATAAGGTTTTTTTGTTTGTCTTGTCGTTCCCTACCACCAGTTTTTTTTAATGACATGAAACTAATTACACCCTGTATATAATAAATTAAAATTATTTGATTTTCGATTTTCTCAGCAGCTAACACGCAGGCTTTTAATGTAATATAACTCAAACAGTAGCAATGAAAAATACCTGAAATTTTCGTCACTTGTTTTGCAATGTATAAGGTTCATATAGTTAAAAAATTAGCGCGGGTCTAACTTTATGACTCAACGGGAGCTTTGTTATTTAATAATATTTATCGGCAAAATTCACTGGAATATATGTATGTATTTATATCAAACAATATTATCCATCAATGTTAAGTAGCATTAAGAGTACATACCTTGAGGAATTTAATCCATGTTAACCCTTAAGTACTGTCATACAATTCTAGGAACATATATACTGATGTGTCGTCTGAGAGACTACTTTAAAAAAATATAAATATATACATATTTGTTATGATGGTATTATACTTTTGTTTAAGTATAATATACTTCCCTATATTGGTATGTGATATAAATCATACACATTGAAAAAAAAATCGGTAAAGGTATTTACACAGAACTTCCCTCGCTCATGGCAGTCTCTCTAAAAAAATAATAATTACGAAATGACATTGAGAATAATAATCGGAGTAGAGGTATTGCTATTATTACAAAGAAAACTTGATAAGTTTTGGTCAAAAAAATATACAGATTGCTCATCCAACAGCAAAAGTTCAATACTAAATAGCAGGTGCCACATATGGCAGGCTTGCGCAAATACCTTTACAAATGTCCACCATGACTGAATTATTTCTTGGGATGACCACCCTGTACATTTTTCAATAAAAGTATAATAGGTGCATATGCAAGATGTTACTGCCATCTGTCACATTTTCAATCCAACATTCACGTAATGGAGTGGAAGTATAGTGGTGGTTAAAAAATTTCATTTTTTAAAAATTTTTCAAAAAATGGTAAAATAATTTTCAAATTTTTTGCTTCTGAAATAGGTTTAAAATGTCAAAGGTAGAAATTTTAAATTAGAGCAAAAAGGAAAGTTTCCTTCTGTTCTATAGTAGTGCTAAAAAAAGTTTAAAAATTAAAAATGATGTATTTTTAAAATAGGTTTAGAATGCTATGAAACGTGAAAATTTTAAATTTGAGCAAATAAAAAAAAAATTCGATCTATTTTAGTGGTAAAAACTTTTTGAAAAATGTTGGTGAAAAAAATTTTCAAATTTTTTTTTCTGAAATACCTAGGTTTAGAATGTCATTTAAATTTGAGCATTCTGGTGTTAAATTTTTTTCCAAACTGGTAACAAAATGTTGCAAATTTTTTTTTCCGAAATTGGTTTGGAATATCATGAAACGTGGAAATTTTAAATTTGAGCAAAAAAAATGTTTTCGTCTGTTCTATAGTAGTGATACATAAATGGATTAAAAATGTTTTAAAATTTTTTAAAAAATTTTTCAAAAACATTTTTAAATTTGTTTGAATAGTTTTAGAATGCCATGGAAACGTGGATAGTTAAAACCTGAACAAAGAAAGAAAAATTCTATCTTAGTGATAAAATTTCAAAAAACTTTTTTTTTTAATCAGGCTTAGAATGCCATGAAACGTGAAAATTTTAAATTTGAAGAAAGAAAAAAAAATCATTTTAGTAGTAAAAATTTTTTCAAAAATATTGGTGAAAAAAATTTTCAAATTTTTTTTTCCTGAAATAGGTTAAGCGTGTCATGAAACGTAGAAATTTTAAATTTGAGCAAAAACAAATTTTTACTTCCCTCGCATACCGAAGGGAAGTATTGTATTCGAGAAAAAATCACCCTCCGAGATTTTTTCGGATTCTGACGTTTCAGAACACGTAGATTCCGAAAATATAGGTTTTTCAATTCCGTCAGTCTGTCTGTCTGTCTGTCTGTCTGTCTGTCTGTCTGTTGGTGTATTTACTAAAAAACTACTTGACGGAGAGCAGTCAAATTTGGTAGGTAGTTAGCCCTACTGTCAGCGAAGAACTGGTAGAATTTTCACTGAAAAATATACAGGGTGGACCGTCTAAACGGAATAAATAGTGAAAAAAATTTTTTTTTGCTCAAATTTAAAATTTCCACGTTTCATGACGCGCTAAACCTGTTTCAGGAAAAAAAATTTTTTGAAAATTTTTTTTAAACATTTTTGAAAAATTTTTTACCAAGATGAAAAAAATTTTTTTTAGCTCAAATTTAAAATTTCCACGTTTCATGACGCGCTAAACCTATTTCAGAAAAAAAAAATTTTGAAAATTTTTTTCAAACATTTTTGAAAAAATGTTTACTAAGATGAAAAAAAATTTTTTTTTTGCTCAAATTTAAAATTTCCACGTTTCATGACGCGCTAAACCTATTTCAGAAAAAAAAAATTTTGAAAATTTTTTTCAAACATTTTTGAAAAAATGTTTACTAAGATGAAAAAAAATTGTTTTTGCTCAAATTTAAAATTTCCACGTTTCATGACGCGCTAAACCTATTTCAGAAAAAAAAAATTTTGAAAATTTTTTTCAAACATTTTTGAAAAAATTTTTACTAAGTTGAAAAAAAATTTTTTTTTTGCTCAAATTTAAAATTTCCACGTTTCATGACGCGCTAAACCTATTTCAGAAAAAAAAAATTTTGAAAATTTTTTTCAAACATTTTTGAAAAAATGTTTACTAAGATGAAAAAAAATTGTTTTTGCTCAAATTTAAAATTTCTACGTTTCATGACACGCTTAACCTATTTCAGGAAAAAAAAATTTGAAAATTTTTTTCACCATTTTTGAAAAAATTTTTACTACTAAAATGATATTTTTTTTCTTTCTTCAAATTTAAAATTTTCACGTTTCATGGCATTCTAAGCCTGATTAAAAAAAAAAAAGTTTTTTGAAATTTTATCACTAGGATAGAATTTTTCTTCCTTTGTTCAGATTTTAACTATCCACGTTTCCATGACATTCTAAAACTATTCAAACAAATTTAAAAATGTTTTTGAAGAATTTTTTAAAAAATTTGAAAACATTGTTAATCTATTTATGTATCACTACTATAGAACAGACGAAAAAATTTTTTTTGCTCAAATTTAAAATGTCCACGTTTCATGATATTCCAAACCAATTTCGGGAAAAAAAATTTGCAACATTTTGTTACCAGTTTGGAAAAAAATTTAACACCAGAATGCTCAAATTTAAATGGTATTTCAGAAAAAAAATTTTGAAAATTTTTTTCACCAACATTTTTCAAAAAGTTTTTACCACTAAAATGGATCGAATTTTTTTTTATTTGCTCAAATTTAAAATTTTCACGTTTCATAGCATTCTAAACCTATTTTAAAAATACATCATTTTTAATTTTTAAACTTTTTTTAGCACTACTATAGAACAGAAGGAAACTTTCCTTTTTGCTCTAATTTAAAATTTCTACCTTTGACATTTTAAACCTATTTCAGAAGAAAAAAATTTGAAAATTATTTTACCATCTTTTGAAAAATTTCAAAAAAATGAAATTTTTTAACCACCACTATACTTCCACTCCATTACGTGAATGTTGGATTGAAAATGTGACAGATGGCAATAACATCTGGCATATGCACATATTATACTTTTATTGAAAAATGTACAGGGTGGTCATCCCAAGAAATAATTCAGTCATGGTGGACATTTGTAAAGGTATTTGCGCAAGCCTGCCATATGTGGCACCTGCTATTTAGTATTGAACTTTTGCTGTTAAATGAGCAATCTGTATATTTTTTTGACCAAAACTTATCAAGTTTTCTTTGTAATAATAGCAATAACTCTATTCCGATTATTATTCTCAATGTCATTTCGTAATTATTAATTTTTTAGAATGACTGCCATGCACAAATAACGAGGGAAGTTCTGTGTAAATACCTTTACCGATTTTTTTCATCTTGGTAAAAATTTTTTCAAAAATGTTTGAAAAAAATTTTGAAAAATTTTTTTTTCTGAAATAGGTTTAGCGCGTCATGAAACGTGGAAATTTTAAATTTGAGCAAAAAAAAATTTTTTTCACTATTTATTCCGTTTAGACGGTCCACCCTGTATATTTTTCAGTGAAAATTCTACCAGTTCTTCGCTGACAGTAGGGTTAACTACCTACCAAATTTGACTGCTCTCCGTCAAGTAGTTTTTTAGTAAATACACCAACAGACAGACAGACAGACAGACAGACAGACAGACAGACCGACAGACAGACAGACAGACAGACTGACGGAATTGAAAAACCTATATTTTCGGAATCTACGTATTCTGAAACGTCAGAATCCGAAAAAATCTCGGAGGGTGATTTTTTCTCGAATACAATACTTCCCTTCGGTATGCGAGGGAAGTAATAATACTAGGTGTTTGAAAAAAATATATTTGGTAACTATAGATAGGAAATGTAACATAAATGCATATATACCGCATTTTGCGATTATGGAATAAAGGCATGAATGCAAAACTAATCCAGCTGTTTTAAATGTTATTTAAATGTTAGAAAAATATTAAAGAAGCGTTGGAATGAAAAAATGATGAACATAGCAATACATTTACAAACGTCAAAAATATGCTTCTCACATATCTTCCACGCAGCGGACGCATACCTTTTTTTGTACATTGAAGGCATAGGTATGGGCTTCTTACGTGTGTTACACAGGTATTTTGTCATTCTTCTCTTTTTACTTGGGCAAATGGAACATGGTTTTTCTAATATATCTTACTCAACCCCATCTAATGTTTTTTTACTCAATACCCAAAACGCGGCGTATGCAAAATTTTATTTCTCTAGGAATATGAAGACTGGCTTCTCTCCTTCTCATATGCGGTTCAGCTAGTTGTATTGCAAGTTGTTTTAGAAAATTTTATTTTTCTGGTATTTTGGGATTATTTTTATTATCTACACTCGTACTGACGTGTCGTCTGCCGGACGACGTTTTACTTTCAGTTTTAAGTAACTTCGGTACTATTCGGTAATATTTCTTTTATACGTGCTGTATATCTTTGTTTACCTTCCATTTGAGAGTACACTAATATTTGGATTTAAATTTTGTTAAGTAAAAAAGATATCGACATTTATAAAATAGCGGTAGTCTGTCGGACGACATGTCAGTACTTAAGGGTTAAAGAAATATTTTAAAGGAGAAAGATCAGCGTAAGCACGCACATAAACTTTATTAAACATTCACAGTTACAATTCCGAAGAATGAACAACGCTCTCTTACAACTGTAATTAAACTGACCTTGTGTGCGTGATGCTAAGGGTGCTTGCAGGTAGTAAGGGTAGTTTATTATTTCTGGATCTATTACCAAATTATGTAAGCTTTTAGATACGTGATTCCAAGGAGTTGATTTTTGGGTTTTAAGGCGTTCTGCCCCATTGTGGGTTCTATAGTAATCAAGTAACAAAACGTAATTAACATACGGTACATTTTGTATCATTCAAACTGATTAAATTGTTTCTTTCTTTCAATATTCTTATACCGCTCTCTGTATTTGTTCCAATTTCTCGTTAAAAAAAGACTGCGAGAACCTTGACTTACTCTAAATCACCCCATTTAGTGCAGTGCAGGCCATAATAGATCTTAGAGCAGCAATTAGGGCTCATTGAACAAATCGGTAAATTTAAACTTGTTTGTCGGTCTGAGACTATAAATAAAAGTTGGCGTGATTGCGTCAAATAAGAAACATGGACATGGCTTGGCGCGGCGCGGCGGTAGGTACCTCTTGAGCGTGGCCCGAGACTAAAGTTACAGGCCTTTTCAATAGCCATTCAATTATCTAGGTGTTTTAAGTGCGCCGGATTATTTAGTCGTAAATTTGAGTTATCGAGGTTGCCTTTTTAGACGCATAAAACGACCATGGGGATTCTTAACAAAATAAGAGAAAAAAATAAGCTGAAAAGTATATACAGGGTGTACCATTAATAATAGGCCGTAGTGCAGGGGTAGATTCTATGGGCTAAAATATGAGGATTTGACCAAAAATGCTTTAGTAAAATGTTGCCGTGGAAAAAGATACAGGGTGTATTCTGATCTTCGCCAAATTTGCTAGCGGAACTTTTTTTATTCTAAGAAGCAATAATATATGTATTACATCACATTAGATCATAGAAGACGCCGCAGGACCTGTATCGGATGATGCACTTTTTTCATATTTTCTTGGACGAAGCGTTGTGGTACTTATGACCAGAAAATCTGATGAGGGCGTCATTTCCACATATAAAAGGTACACTTGGTAGAACTTGATAACTCCAACCGTTTTCGAAGAAATTGCCGTTAAACATTTGAATTACACTCGATTATCCCGAGGCCAAACTGGCACCTCCTATCATGGTGTTGAAATTCCGAACTATGTAAAATCGCTTTTCCCAACAAATTTCAAAAACAAAATAAAACAGTTTCTCCTAAAGGCTGCCTATTTCTCAGTGGATGAAATAATTAGAGTTTTAAACAATATGTAGGCTTTTGGCATTTTAAAGTTCAGGTTTACCTACGTAGTTGAAAATCTTTATTTGTGTGTGACTTACTCACTTAACTACTATATGTATAGATATATCGATGTACAATGTTTGTCCTTTTAAATCCAGGATTTAATATATTCCCTGTTTGTGATCTATTTTTATAAATAGTTTGACTTGTGCATGTATTTTATATTTTTAGCATTAATAAATTTCTATTCTATTCTAGTCGAAAGATAAATTCAAATTTAATGAAACAAAGCGTATTTATTGAAAAGTGCGCTTTGGTTACGTTTTAGTTCTGTGATGTACGTCATTTAACAATTTTATTTTGTTTTTGTGTTCCTCGGGCTAATTTCTTTAACTTCTTTATTTTAAATGCTTCAACATAATAATTTTGCAAATAGAGAAATGAGGAATATGATACGTGTTTACGTACAAAAAAATTTTAGCGGTTGTGCTGCAGCGAGGAGATACTCATTTCAATATCCGAATAGAATCCAGCCAGACCATAAAATTTTCAAAGATCTGTTTCGTCGTTTGGGAGAAACGGGTTCATTTCGCCATAAAAATGATGTAGGACAATCGAAACGAATTACCCCAGATCAAGAACTAGAAATTTTAGTTCGAGAGGATGAAGTTCCTTAAGTCAGCTCAATTCGTTTATCAGCGGCAACAGGGAAGAGTACATAATCTGTTCTAAGAGTCTTACGCAAAGAACGCTTCTACCCATATCACTTCACTTCTGTACAAAACTTACTTCGAACGGATCTTCCAGCAAGGCTACAATTTTGTCAATTTGTTTTAAATAAATACAACAGGGATCGAAAGTTTTAAGAACATTTTATTTACCAACTAAGCAACTTTTACTCGCCGAGGCATTTTTAACTGGAGAAATACCCATCACTGGGAAGTAGAAAATCCTCATACCGTTAAAGAGAGGCATTTTCAGCACGAATTTAAGATTAACGTTTCGTGTGGCATTATCGGCGATCAGTTATTGGGACCATTTGTCCTTCCTCCAAATTTAAATGGACAGTCTTATCTGTTTTTTCTTCAAAATATTCTTGCTGATATATTACTTGGTTTCATGCTAGACATACGGAAAATAATGTGGTCTGTGCATTTCTCCCCTCATTTCTCCATTGAAGTCAGGAATTATCTTGATGAGACTTTCCCACGCTGATGGATCGGTCGAGGAAGTGAATTTGCTTGGCCATCAAGGAGTCCTGATATGATCCTTTGGATTATTATGTGCCGGGACATATGAAGTCCTTAGTCTATGCAAAAACTAACAATTCAAGAGAAGAACTGTGGGACAAAATACAAAACGCAGCAAATTTAATTGGAGGGCAGGAAAATGTATTTTTCAATGTAAGAAAATCTTTTATGAAAAGAATTAGAAAAGACATAGAAGTAGGTGAGGAGAAAGGGAGAAAAAGTGTACGCTGTTATTACGATTTTGTTTTCCCCCACGTTTTGTACTTTTTTCAATAAATACACTTTGTTTCAATAAATTTGAATTTGTCTCTCAAAAAATTATTAAAATGTTTAACGGCAATTTCCTCGAAAACGGTTGGAGTTATCAAGTTCTACTAAGTGTACCTTTTATACGTGGAAGTAACGCCCTCATCATATTTTCTGGTCCGAAGTAGCACAACGTTTCGTCCAAAAAAATATGAAAATAATTCATCATCAGATACAGGTCCTGCAGTGCACTCTATGATCTAAAGTGATGTAATACATAAATTATTGTTTCTTAGAATAAAAAAAGTTCCCCTAGCTGGCAAAGATCAGTCAAGAGGCTGTTGAGTTATTGCAAAAAAAAACAAAAAATAATTTGAATTTTGACACCCTGCAGCATATTTGGTTATATTCTCATTTTTTTTTTCCTAAATAATCTACCCCTGCACTATGGCCTATTATTAATGGTCCACCCTGTATAGAATCGTTCCTCATTCGCCTAGAATATAAAATAACCTATTGAAATTATAAAAAGAGGTTATCTACATCAAAACTAAACAAGCTGAGACAACGTATTTATTAAAAATGTAGAATATATACCATTTTAAACTGTGGAGTGGGTGTCACTCTGGGTGTCACTTTACTGGACGTGTATTAGGACTCTACAAAGGAGACATTTGTAACTAAGTCTGACTCTTGAGGTCAACACGATCAACTTTCCAGCATGATATGAATATTAATTATAATAATTACACAGAAAAGTAGGCATTTTATATATTTTTATTCCATTTTATTGATTTAAATATTCTGGATGTTTAAACAAAAAACGGCTGGACTGAATCTGATGAAATTTCTATCAGATCATAATAACGTTAATACGTTTTGATTGGCACAACAATGAAGTTGATATCATTTTATATTCGCGAGATATCGTGCAGGAAAGAAATTGTTTACGCACGTACGTGTATATAAACAAACACACATACACAGTTCTTTTAAAAAATAGTTGAAAAAATTCTGTAGTCACTTTGAAACATAAAAATATGTTGAAAATGTTGATTTCGCTTTTCGGGCCCATAACACTGACTTCCCTATATGCTGAGAAGTTAGACAGATTTAAATTTTACCTTATTATTAGTGCAGTGCCGTTAGGTTTTAACCTCGGAACCCCAGTTATACTGAATGGACTTTCATGATTTTTCATTAAAAATTGTTGTAATAACCCTATGTGTTATGCCATGTTAGAATCCGCATTAAATAGGCAACTTTTTCTGATCATCTTTCTGTAGTACACACGGGTTGTACATCATGCAGAGATATTTAAAAAAAACTGCGAAAAAACATATACAGAACATTCTCTTGTTTAAATAAATGCTTTCCATCACACAGATTTAATCCAATACCCTTTGATATACTTTTGGTAATGATTATAACAAGTTCCAGCAAAAGACTTGTTATAATAGTTTTTTTTTAGGAAATTTAAACCCTTAGCTATACTCCACTATAAAGAAAGTTGTACAATGTTCGTTTATTATTAATTATTATAAAATAAATGTGTATTTATTTACATATCTGTAATTGTACCTTGAGAAATAAAATCTTATGAATCTATCTTAATATGAACCAATTGTCGGAAATATTCATTTTCTACTTTGCATGTGTAATTAGAAGTGTCCTTGATTTAACACTTAAAAAATATTTGAATGTTTTCTACGATTATTATACTTCCACTCCACTACGTGGACGTGGAAATGGCTAAATGTAGGTTGCTGAGAATCTCGGTTTATTCACAACTTATCTCAATATTGTTCAAGTTCTTTTTAAAACTTTCTTACCAAATCGTAACCCTTGTTTCGTATCTCCAGCCCCTTAAAAAAGGTCCTCCTTGAGAGTACCGTTTGAAGAGGCTCTAAATTACAGCCTGTGTCCCCCTGTCGCAATAAACAAAAGACAGCCGCCCACAACTCTGAACTCTTAGCTTAGTTTTAGCGGTGTAATATGACTGACTATAGATCGGGCATAATTTTTTTATTTACTGACGAGTCTGAGGCAAAGGTTTAGTTATTATATAAGATGAAATTCTGGGTTTGCAGAAATTCAAAAAAAGTACCAGAAAAATACCAGGAATTGAAAAGCGGCAGTTGAAAGTAATTACTGCAAAAACAAACTAATATACAGGGTGTGCAAAATATTACCTCGGGCCTCTGTCTCACCCTCTGTAAAACGATTTTTCTACCGCAAGAAGACAGGGCTTTTTCTTGCACTTGTCGCCATAAATGGATGTGGAACAATTAATAAATAAAAGCTCCCTGCGGTGAGCGAATGTATGTATGCCTTGGCAGACAAACGAAGTGAACGCAAATGGAGAGAAGGAGGCGTACATGATTCAGAAACAGAAAACTTAGAAGAAGAATAAATAAGGAGATGATGATAGATGGAAACTAAAAAAACCATGGAAACTAAAAAGGAGCTGACTGTTGTCAGCAGCGAGAGCATTCCCATGTCCAACCCAGCGTATGCAGCCAGTACGGCGATATATAGAACATCCAAGGTTTGATTCCAGCACAGGGTTGGCACGGGGTGTACTCGGCGGACGACCGAGCTACGTGTTGGAACGAACCTCCAGATAGATGCCGGAATCGGCAGCAAGCTCACCTTACGCTAGCAAATCAATTAAATCAATCAATCCAATCACTATGGCATTTAATAATTGTAATGTGGGTAATAAATACAACCAATAAAAGCTGACAACCCTATTTTTAAAATCGGACGTCATAAGATTCACCGAAAACTGTTTCGCAGCACTCTGACTACAGCTATAAATTCTGCCTATGTATATCTGAGATCGTTCTCTATTGCTTAGAACCAAGGCAGTCGGTTTAGTGACACATCTCGAACATGGGCAAACGGACCACACGGTGGTATACGGGCAATCATATACCAGCAAAGTTCCAAGCTCAGGCAGCCGTACGGCCCTCTCTGTATTCCGTCCTTTTTAGTGCCCTTTTATGTAGCTTCTAAAAAGTAAAGGAAAATTCGTGGATTTGAATATTAAAATTGTATTAAAATTTTTATCATTTTCCCGACTGACATAAAAATTTCTAATGCCCATTTGATTTCAGGCAACAAAGTATTGGGTTGTAAAAGTATTAATACACACCACTCGCCTAACCTAATCCCTACGCATTTTTTAACAAAAGGTATCAAGATATTCGATTGTAAAAGTAACAGTCTCACATTTTAAAACGGGACGCACATAGGTATATTAAAGACACAAGTGTAAAATTTCACCCGTTTTACTAATGAAAAGCAAACGTTCAACTTTTAATGTACGCAAGTAATACATATTAAAATATCAACTACTTTTTCCTGGTAAATTGTGTTGTGCGCAAGTGGTTCTCTTGTACGCAAATGGCCCATGTGCTTACGATACCGATAAAACACGTAACCAGTTGCCAGAATGTTTCTTAAAATAAAACGTTTTAACCTGCCTGAATGAAACATTATACTCTGAGAACTTGACGTGAGAGATAATTTATTAATTATTTTTCATCACACTGACCTGCAGAGTTTTGTCGCATCCGGTTTAAAATTAGCAAAAACTCACAGAAGAGATATCTAGATTTTTCGACTTTACAATAGGAAACATTAATATATGTATATAAAAAACAACTTCAATATCGAAGACAGTCGACATTTAAAATTAAATCACGATCTTTCCGGTTTTCTTATATACCATGTCCGCAGTGATTTCTATTAATAACAACACTAAGCTCATCATGCCGTTACCCAGGAATGAGACATTATTGGGCCCTTCATTTCTGTCATCTTGAAAATATAGCGAGAACATGGGAAGACAATATGCAAAGAATACAAAACGTTGAAAGCTTCAGTGATGTACTTTCTGGACCGCCTCATTGATCTACACTTGGACCACTTTTATTTACAATACTTATTAATGAGCGAATATGATATGGAATGTAATATAGTGGCCGTTTCTATGAAACCTAGAAACAAACAGCACATTGGAATCGTCTAATACATAGACCGGTCAAGCTTTTTACGTTGTTTACACTTTTACGTCTATTAAAACTTTCAACAGAAATATAAGTAAAATGGTAAAACACTGTAAACAATTTTTTTTTATTTTTTTCCTCTGACGATGGTTAATAAAACCGAAACGTAAGAAACTATAAGAATTTTCATTTAAAGCTGACCGAAAAATCCCAGGTATACAACAAGTTAACATATTCATAAAAGAATTCTTTATTTCGGTAAATTTTTATTGTAGTCAAATAAAAAGAAAACAAATTAGAGGTAATTTTATTAGCTACACAAAGTATTTTTTACACTTTTGCAAAAATCAAAATTTAAAAAGATATTCATCAATCACGAAAAACGTATTGCCAAACCTTATGTCTCGCAGGTGGGTGCTTCATTATTTTTATTTTTCGTAAAGTGTACGTTATTACCTATATGACCTCAATGTTTCAGCCATCCATTTATTAATACGCAATTATAACAAATTTTCTAGGTTATTTACTGTGCTAGTATTTCTTCTATCGTACCTGTACGAGGAGTGTTATCGGCGTCTTGGTTCTTCTCAATGTTCTATGTTCGAAGCTCTTGGATATCGTTTTTAATTTTTGATATTACTTCCACATCCACGTAGTGGATTGGAAGTATAGAAATCGTAAAAAAAATTCAATTTTCTTTTTTCTAGAAATAGGTTTAAAATGTCATGAAACGTCGAGATTTTAAATTTGAGCGAAAAAACTTTCTGTCTGTCTGTAACTTTTTTTTGTCCGCACGTTTTCTCCGGAACGGTTTAAGATATTGACTTGAAATTTTGTCCACGTATATATATAACGAGATCTGGAACTGGATTGTTTTTTGGAGATATCCGGTTAAGGATTGGGGGGTAAATAGGGGTAAATACGGGGAAATATGTAAAGACAGCTGGTAAGAGTACAGAAACTTGAAATTTGATGTATGTACTACGAGCCAAGGCCTCAAAATTTTTGATAATATTTTTCGTCCCCCGACCACCCCCCATTCCATTATTAAAGGGGATGATACAATAAAATTGAGATATTCACTTGAAATTTGGTACACGCATATATTATAATGAAATCAGGAACTAGATTATATTTTGGGATTATTCTGATGAAGGGTTGGGGGTTAATGGGGGTAAATAGGGAAAATAAGTAAAGCAAGCTGCTAAGAGTACAGAAACTTGAAATTCGGTGTATGTACTAGAAGCCAAGGACTCAGATTTTTTATAATATTTTTCATCCCCCACCACTACTCCATTGTTGAAGGGGTTGGTAAAATAAAATTGAGATATTCACTTGATATTTGGTAAACGTACGTATTATAACGATATCTGGAACTAGATTATATTTTGAGACGATTTCGTTGAAAGGTTGGGGGTTAAATATGGCAAAATAAGTAAAGCAAGTTGGTAAGAGTACAGTAATTTGAAATTCGGTGTATGTGCTAGAAGCCAAAGCCACAAATTTTTTTATAATATTTTTCAACCCCCCACCACCCCTACTCCATTATTAATGGGGTTAATAAAATAAAATTGAGATATTCATTTGAAATTTGGTATACATATGTATGTATTATAACGACATCTGGAACTGGATTATACTTTAAGATGATTCCGTTGAAGAGTTGGGGGTTAAATAGAAGTAACTAGGGGAAAATAAGTAAACCAAGCTTGTAAGAGTACAGATATTTGGTCTTTGGTGTATATACTAGAAAGCAAGGCTTCGGGTCTCTTTCTAATATATTTCAAACCCCGTCACCTCCGCTCCATTATTAATGGGATTGATAACGTAAAACTGAGATATTCACTTGAAAGTTAATACACGTATGTATTGTAATGACATCTGATTGAGATGATTCTATTGAAGGGGTGGGAGGTAGTAGTTTATGAATAGGGAAACAAGTAGGGTAAACTAGAAATTTCATTTTTAACGTATATGGCAGAAACCAACGCCTAAAACTTTTCTATGACATCTGCCCCAAATATTAGCAAAATTCTATAACCAATAATTTCCACATACTAGAGTGCAAATCTAATCAAGGTGTTTGCTTTAAAGTAGCTTGGATGAAAAATCTGGATGCGGAAGTAGTGATTCCTTAGGCAGCGGTTTTTAATACGGTTTAGCAGACAACAAACGGTTAGTTATCTATACTTAATCATCAGTTTAATGCATTATTAAATGAAAGGAGATCCACATTTTACATCGAAAAAAAAAATTGTCAAGAAGTCTGAATTGTTTGAAAAAGTTTGACTTTTTTTAATTTTAGTTTTTATGTCATAACTTATTCCAGTCTGACTCATTAGAGTCAGTAAAATATTCTCCTGTCTATTTTATGTATGAAAACTATAGTAACTTTTAGGATAGAATTGACATATTTCGCCATAATTACAGCTAAATTGTTCTGTTAACACGGGATATATGAGAATAGCAAATTATCTATTTTATATCTGTATGACATATCGTACGTCAACTATTAATTTTGTATCTATTTATTTATGTATATGCGACCGAATTTTCCATCCCCTTAATGCTTTGAAACTGTTGGGCGGTACAAAATAGAATAAAACACAAATACCATAATTTCCTAAAAGGAATCCAACGGTCGTTTTACCACACAACCGGTTTTACTTAATTATTTTTGACGTAATAAACATTCAAATAAACTTAATTACAAATTTCTTTGTACTTCATGGAAACAAACTCGCTTAAATTCCACTAAATTAACACAAACGTACTTCCTTAATTGAGTTATCAAAAAGAAACTGTTTACGTTGTTACAAGTCTATATTTTTCTCATTACACACAGTAACAACTATAATAAATAACGAGCATACCTTAAAAATACACCAGTACTGCAATAACAAATTAATACACTAAATAACCACCAACAAACTAATTTTCACAACACAACACACAATACAAAACTCCACACGTAATTTTTAATCCACGTACTGCTATAACCTAACTGTCACTGAACTATGAGAATTATAGAAACCACTTTAGGCCCGTGTTAGGTCTAACTATCTGTGAAGGGCACAGAGGGCTGTAATGGAAATGGGGTGGTCATTCAACTAGTGAAGATTACAGAGAATTCTTAATAACTCAGGTTTGGGGTTACTACCTACTACAATAGGCGAGCCTTGGGGTTCCAATTTTAAAGAAAACTATGGAAGTGAGGCACATGGCACTAGGGCGCGTTGTATAAAGGATCAAAAATTGCGAATTGCTCGGTAACTAATATTTTTGAATGTGTTTACCATATTATTTATTTACCACAACAGGTTAAAAATCCAAATAGTACAACATGGATAATAATGAAAAATTAATGAGAGTTAAACAATTTATATATTAAATTTTCAACGTTTAAACCTAAACTAACAATAACAGGTATAGCAATAATTACTACATAATTACAATACAAGTAAAAGGAAAACATATATACTAATAACACGTAATCAAAAGGGAACAAATATAAAAGAAAATATCAATTATATTTGCGAAATCTCTTCAGCTGTTCGAAAAAGTAATATTAAAAATATATATCTTGGGATATATAAGAATTAACACTTTGTCGCAAACGTTATGTAATTGAATGTTGCCCATATGTTGTGTTGTGGACATCAACATGTATGAATAAAATTCCAAAATATGCCTACTGTATGTTTAATTTATTTGTAATTGTAGTTTTTCTCTCTTTATCCTGTTATTGAGCCTTATGCCTGTGGGATATCGTAATAAATAAATAAAAAATATAAAAATTAATAATAACAACTAGAGTAAATATTATTCTCCTCTGCGAGTTAATATTTCTATAAATAATCTTTCATAAGCAACTATGATTTTCTTTCGTACCGAGGAAAATGGTTGCTTTTGACTACAGAGTCGGGACAAACATAGTCTAGTGCCTACTATATAATAGTCGTACAAACAATGTATTTAGTTAATCACGAAATCATCTGATTAATAAATATTTGAGGATTAAGATTTTCCTGCCGGGACTAAATACCCAACAATAAAATCCTTTTAGTCCCTTTTTCTTTAAAGAAGTTGTATCATTCCTTTACTTAATCAAACCTGCACAAAGACCTTCACTGTCTGTCTTTAAATTCTGTACACTCCCATAAAGTCTTTTATTTAACACAGTGAATTCCGTTTAAAATTAAATTGTGAACAAGATGTACCAATTAAATTCTTATAACTGCTTGCATACCGCAATTATAGTATTATTAAACTCGTTAAACAATAATAAAAGAAATTACTTCGACAATTAAATTTTCCATTTTGTAAAGAAACTCTTGTGAATGATCGTTGGAGCTGCTTCCTACTCACAACAATTTTAACGATTAACACGATATATTATGCGTGATTTTATTTTATTATGATATAGTGGGATTATAACAAAAATATAGTTCATATCACTTTTAACTATAGTCCTAATAATAGACCAAGCGCCAGAAATTTTTTTGCGTCAAAATGAGGTAAAAGGTTGCTATTTTTTTTTTAATTGCTACATTTCGTGATTCTAAAAATGTATCTAGATTGGCGAATAAGAATCCCTTTTGCTTATTTTTTTACAGCCAAAAAATTTTTAAACAGTTTTATTGTCGATAATTTTTTTTTTGAAAGATAGATTCTATCCTATGGCCGTATCCTTTCTTACGCGAGATTCAAAATCCGCTACGGGTGAGGTTTCCTTCACATTTTGACGTAGGATCTATCCCCACTATGTTGTCCCTACTAATCCGACGAAATCGCTGTTAGAGACGTCATAGTTCTTTACCACCATGACGAGATTCATCGAGTTTATTGCGCCGCCGCCTCCTACATTTCAATCCGTCTGCACCCTAATGGTGGTGGGGGCAGGTCAATCCCGCTCACCTAACCTCCCCCAACTAACCGACAATATCTCGTATTCTCGTACTTATTAGGTTTCCCTCGTCTCTTTCGGTTCAGGTCGTAAAGTGTTCGGCCGAGCTACGAAATGCCGTCAATCAGTGAATCCCTTTCTTTTACACCATCGGCATGCGGGCAATTACGACGACGTCTGTCATTAAACTGTGTACCCCTTTCCGTTTCATTTTAATGCGGCTGTACGACGAAGATGGAAAAATGCAACACTCTCAAATGTTTGGCCTGCACTTTTGGAGGAATTGTCTTTCCACCACGGATTCTTCACTGACTTTATTAATATTTTTTCAAGTTTTGTAATTCATCGTAATTCCTTTTTCAATTAACTTAGCTGCAAAGGTTTGAACATAATTAATATAGTGCATTCTTTCAGTGCCATGTTCATGTCACGAAGAGAACTTTCTGATATTTGGCGTCAAGAACATGACATGAATTATTATCTGTAGCTTTGGTGCAAAAGCAAAATTCTAATATTTCAAGCTCTTGTCAAGCAGACGAACGTCGCCTCTTTATTAGATCGAGCACTTTTCTGTTTTAGGACTTAGGATGCTATAAGCAAAGATTAGAGAATTAACAAAATAGGACAGTCAGATGGAGAGATGGAGAAGACGAAATAGACGAAGACAGTTGTGAACTCCAATTTAAAGGGACACGAGATTCTGCGGAAACATTTTCGGGATTTGTCGGGTGCACACTAAATGAATTGGACCAAGCTTACTAAAAGACAGGTTGGCTCATTAGAAAGTGCTACGTCACGTGTAGATCTTAATGACAGCAGCATGTAGTTGTTTTTCTTCATTTTATAGAAAAAGAAGTTTCAATGTCAATGAATAATTCTATTCTAACTAAATAGATACCTAACATTAACATAGGATTACTTCATGTGACATAGGTTACGAAATAACTTGTTTCTTTCGTGACCTTGGGTTTTGGCTGTCAGCTGAGTTCGGTCTTCAATTAGGACCGTGTTGTCGATTTTTCACTATTGGCCTCTCTCTCTAATATTACCTTCTCCGTATGACCATTGTGGCAACTGCGCGAGAACTCCAATTTAAATGTCGAGGCCAATGGCGCCATTGCTAAAAGATAAAAAGTTTTCCGCTGGCTGTCCTATCTTGTTAATTCTCTAAACTTTGCTATAAGTCTGAGACGGACATTAGCATACAGGTCAATCCAATTTTTACTTCCCTCGCATACCAAAGGGAAGTATTGTATTCGAGAAAAAATCACCTTTCGAGATTTTTTCGGATTTTCACCTTTCAGATGATGTAGATTACGAAAATATAGGTTTTTCAATTCCATCAGTCTGTCTGTCTGTCTGTCTGTCGATCTGTTGGTGCATTAACTGAAAAACTACTTGATGGAAGACAGTCAAATTTGGTAGGTAACTAACGCAACTACCCCCGAAGAAATGGTTAGACTTTCACTGGAAAATATACAGGGTGGGCCGTCTAAAGGGAATAAATAGATAATGGGAAAACATTTTTTTCGTTCAAATTTTAAATTTCCACGTTTCATGACATTCTAAGCCTATCTCAAAAAAAAATTGTTAACATTTTTTATAAAATGGGTGATGGAAAAAAAAATTTTTTGCTCAAATTTAAAATTTCCACGTTTCTTAAAACATATTTCAAGAAAGAGATTTATTTTGAAAATTTAAAATATATTTATTTTATTATTTTACCACTACAATAGAATAGATGATGGAAAACACGTTTTTCTTCAATTCTAAAATTTCCACGTTTCATTATATTCTTAACCTAATTCAATAAAAAAATTTTTGAAAATAAAAAAAAAAATCCCACCACTATACAGTAGATGATGGACAAAAGTTATCAGGTTTGCTCTGTAGTAATAGGGCTAACTACGTGGTAATTATAATTCTCATATGTCATCTCTTAATTAATAATTTTTTAGAGTCACCGTCTTGTATGAATAAATAGGGAAGTTCTGTGTAAATACTTTTACCGATTTCTTTGTGTGTCTATATTATTATAAATATGTATTTAACACCGTATTTGTGGACTGTTTCTCTTGTTTCCAGCGGCTGTTGGATAAATAACAATAAAGCTAATTAAAATATTTAATTGTTTATAATTCAATCATTCCTACAACTATTTATACTATTTATACTGTTACTTTGTATACTGGGTTGGATCTGCGGTTGGTTCATTGTATTTCTTTAAATTATGTAGAAAACATGCTTTTTAATGTTTCCATAAGTTTCATTTAAACTCTACGGGTGTTTCGGCGTTTTAGGCCTTTGTCAAGAATACAATAAAGTATTAATTATACTTTTGACAAAGGCCTAAAAAGCCGAAACACGTGTAGAGTTTAAATAAAACTTATGGAAACATTAAATAAAAAGCATATTTACTACATTATTTAAATATTATTTTGCAATCTTGTAACGAAATATGTCACATAAAAAAGGTTATGAGTAAAATTTAGATATATCTTCAACTTTCAAAAATTCACCCCCTCACGCTATGAGAATACTTATAATTTTTTGCATGACTTAGTATTTATTTTTCTCAACGTAGTCTGACAGCTTCCACAGACAATAATTTATATAACTGTTAATCATTATTAGTTGAAATATTTAAAAGAACTTCAGGTAAGAATTTAGGTTTACAGGTAAAAAGAATCTGAGCAGGTAGTATAAAAATAAATCATAAATTGTCTGTAATATATAGGGACACTATATGATTGATTTTAGCATGTACAATTATTGTACATACTACAAACACATTAACAACTTTTAATACTTCCATAACAAAACCAGTATTACTGTACAGTTCAATAAAAGATAATTAACCCTGCAAAAAATTGTACCAAAAATAAGTTATGTAAACACAGTGTGCCGAAAGTAGCGTCTACATGATTTAATAATTATATCTTATGGAATATTGTCGAGAGTACTGGACACGTAATGTAACGTCTCCCATTATTGTATATTTAATTCAAAATGGCTGATTTGGGGCCAACTAAAAATGAGAATATGACGAAATGCCCCCTTCCTTAAGTTTAAGGATAAAATAGTTGAACTCACACACCAGATTACGTGAAATGCAGAAAAACTAACTATGCATGTTGATAAAATATTAATAATATATTTATTAATGTATTAGTACTAGAAATTCATTTACAGACGTGTTAGACAGTAAGATACCATTAACAAAAACAGAAAATCCACAACTTTTCTAACTCTTCCTATGTAGTAGATTATGAAAATATTTACGTAATATATAACGCAAGAGCTATATGATTTTCTTCTTTTTTTTTAAGTTTTAGTTTGTTTCATATGTTTACAAAGCAATATAGCTGTGTTGTGACCTAAAGTAATTGTATACAGTGGAAAGTTTTTAAAATTTTAAATGGACAAAATCAACTCAACCCAAGAAAGAAAAGGAAAGGAAATAAAATAAAACAGCAATCACAAGACGCTGCAGAAAGACAGATAAGCTATAAATTAATTAATTTTATTTTATCTGATTTAACTGATATTATTCTATTCTATCTTTCTATCTGATCTTTACCATCTTAATTTTTATCAGCTCGATCTATTGATTTGAAACATATTTTATATTACTATTTTTTAAACAAAATTGACCTGTAAGTAAAAACCTATTAGTCATCTAATCTGAATTTTAAAAACTTGTCGACTTAATTCTATATTATATCTTATAATTGAATAGAAATCTTGTAAAATATTTAGAATATTTAAAATATTCATACTATAATATTCAACGGTCGAAATATAATTTTTACCTTAACACATATTATAGGCATTGTTACCTGTAAAACTAACGAATGGTGGTTTAGTGGTTCCCGTTTAGACTCGGAAAAGTGAATACTCAAAAATATGCTCAAATAATAAAAATGATAATGGTTTAAACTAGAAATTCAATCACAAAATTACCCACCACATACCTCTATACCCCTAAAGACCACCAGTTTAAATAGGAAAAACTAAGCAACCAACACACCAATGAATGTTTTTACTTCCCTCGCATACCGAAGGGAAGTGTTGTATTCGAGAAAAAATCACCCTCCGAGATTTTTTCGGATTCTGACGTTTCAGAACACGTAGATTACGAAAATATAGGTTTTTCAATTCCGTCAGTCTGTCTGTCTGTTGGTGCATTTACTAAAAAACTACTTGACGGATAGCAGTCAAATTTGGCAGGTAGTTGACGCTACTGTCAGCGCAGAAATGGTGGAAATTTCACTGGAAAATATACAGGGTGGACCGTCTAAACGGAATAAATAGTGAAACAAATTTTTTTTCGCTCAAATTAAAAATTTCCACGTTTCATGACGCGCTAATCCTATTTCGGGAAAAACAATTTTTGAAAATTTTTTTCACCATTTTTGAAAAAAAATTTACCAAGATAAAAAAAATTTTTTTTGTTCAAATTTAAAATTTTCACGTTTCATGACACGCTAAACCTATTTCTGAAAAAAAAAATTTTGAAAATTTTTTTCAACATTTTTGAAAAATTTTGAACCAAGATGAAACAAATTTTTTTTGCTCAAATTTAAAATTTCTACGTTTCATGACATTCTAAAACTATTAAAAAAAAAGAATTTTTACTTCCCTCGCATACCGAAGGGAAGTAGGTATTGTATTCGAGAAAAAATCACCCTCCGAGATTTTTTCGGATTCTGACGTTTCAGATCACGGAGATTACGAAAATATTGGTTTTTCAATTCCGTCAGTCTGTCTGTCTGTTGGTGCATTTACTAAAAAATTACTTGACGGAGAGCAGTCAAATTTGGTGGGTAGTTGACGCTACTGTCAGCGCAGAAATGGTAGAAATTTCACTGGAAAATATACAGGGTGGACCGTCTAAACGGAATAAATAGTGAAAAAAATTTTTTTTCGCTCAAATTTAAAATTTCCACGTTTCATGACGCGCTAATCCTATTTCGGGAAAAAAAATTTTTGAAAATTTTTTTCACCATTTTTGAAAAAAAATTTACCAAGATAAAAAATTTTTTTTTTGTTCAAATTTAAAATTTTCACGTTTCATGACACGCTAAACCTATTTCTGAAAAAAAAAAATTTTGAAAATTTTTTTCAACATTTTTGAAAAATTTTTAACCAAGATGAAACAAATTTTTTTTGCTCAAATTTAAAATTTCTACGTTTCATGACATTCTAAAACTATTAAAAAAAAAGAATTTTTACTTCCCTCGCATACCGAAGGGAAGTAGGTATTGTATTCGAGAAAAAATCACCCTCCGAGATTTTTTCGGATTCTGACGTTTCAGATCACGGAGATTACGAAAATATTGGTTTTTCAATTCCGTCAGTCTGTCTGTCTGTTGGTGCATTTACTAAAAAATTACTTGACGGAGAGCAGTCAAATTTGGTGGGTAGTTGACGCTACTGTCAGCGCAGAAATGGTAGAAATTTCACTGGAAAATATACAGGGTGGACCGTCTAAACGGAATAAATAGTGAAAAAAATGTTTTTTCGCTCAAATTTAAAATTTCCACGTTTCATGACGCGCTAATCCTATTTCGGGAAAAAAAATTTTTGAAAATTTTTTTCACCATTTTTGAAAAAAAATTTACCAAGATAAAAAAATTTTTTTTTGTTCAAATTTAAAATTTTCACGTTTCATGACACGCTAAACCTATTTCTGAAAAAAAAAAATTTTGAAAATTTTTTTCAACATTTTTGAAAAATTTTTAACCAAGATGAAACAAATTTTTTTTGCTCAAATTTAAAATTTCTACGTTTCATGACATTCTAAAACTATTAAAAAAAAAGAATTTTTACTTCCCTCGCATACCGAAGGGAAGTAGGTATTGTATTCGAGAAAAAATCACCCTCCGAGATTTTTTCGGATTCTGACGTTTCAGATCACGGAGATTACGAAAATATTGGTTTTTCAATTCCGTCAGTCTGTCTGTCTGTCTGTCTGTTGGTGCATTTACTAAAAAATTACTTGACGGAGAGCAGTCAAATTTGGTGGGTAGTTGACGCTACTGTCAGCGCAGAAATGGTAGAAATTTCACTGGAAAATATACAGGGTGGACCGTCTAAACGGAATAAATAGTGAAAAAAATTTTTTTTCGCTCAAATTTAAAATTTCCACGTTTCATGACGCGCTAATCCCATTTCGGGAAAAAAAATTTTTGAAAATTTCTTTCACCAACATTTTTGAAAAAATTTTTACCAAGATGAAAAAAAATTTTTTTGCCTAAATTTAAAATTTCCACGTTTCATGACACGCTAATCCTATTTCGGGAAAAAAAAATTTGAAATTTTTTTTCATTTTTTACCACTAAAACAATTGAAAATTATTTTTTTCTTCAAATTTAAAATTTCCACGGTTCATGGCATTCTAAGCCTAATTCAAAAAAAAAAAAAAAATTTAATTTTTTTTACCAACATTTTTGAAACATTTTTTACCACTAAAATAGATGGAATTTTTTTTTTATTTCGTCAAATTTAAAATTTCCACTTACTATTTTTAAAAAATTATACCACGAAGATAGATTTTTTTTTTCTTTGTTCAGATTTAAACTATCCACGTTTCCATGGCATTCTAAAACTAGTCAAACAAATTTAAAAATGTTTTTGAAAAAAATTTTAAAAAAATTGAAAACATTTTTAATCTATTTATCACTACTATAGAATAGACGAAAAATTTTTTTAGAGTGACCGCCATGCACAAATAACGAGGGAAGTTCTGTGTAAATAACTTTACCGATTTTTTTATTTCACTGACATGCAATTTTCTTAAGCGGAATCTGCTTCTCATCCTCTAAAAGCCGTAAACAGAATTATTTAAATTGGTAGGGATGGATGTAGGAGAAATTGTCGTAATACTAGTTCATTTTCACGAACCTCAAGCAAACAAAAACCATAGATCACGCCGATAAAAAAGATTGAACAACGATCACTTTTCAGCCCTTATGGTGCAATCCCATGCACCTTACAATTTTCCACTTTTGGGGTTGTTATGATGTAGACTTACCCTCCAAAAAATTAAGTGGCTACCTCTTTTAAAAGGGATCAAAACGTGAGAAGCTACCATTCCCTCAAAGCCGCCATACTAGATCCGCCATATTGAATTTTTCGGATTTGTGATTTGAAGTAAACGGCTCCATTATTTTTATTTACTTTCACAACCAATAATCTCGCGAAATCGAAACTACGAAGCGATATTACTGATGAAATAATTCAACTGCTAGACATCCATATTGACAAAGGGCATAGCCGGATAGCCATATGAAAACTGCCCCCAAACGAAATGAATTTTTATATCAAGTACTTGATAGCCATTGGCCTAAGGTTGTTATTTACAAATTTTTAATCCGATAGCCGGCGTATTGGAATCAGAATAGCGGATAACGTGATTTTCGATTTAATTTTTTTGCCACTTAAGGAGTTCATGAAAAACTCTGAAAAAATTCACAATGCTTCCAACAGACACGATTTACTTTTGGTATTTTTTCAGTTTGTTGACGCGATTTAGGTGTCAAAGAATATTTGTAGCAAATTTTAGATATCAAAGCAAGAGGTATCAAAAAACTCCCGGTGACTTTTTGCTAACAGACAGAACCATACGGCAGAGGTTTTATATTAAATACATATTTGATATAATCTGAATCAATCGTGTCGATATTTGGCTCCAAACAAATTATCATATTAAATTAATATAAATTGGCAGGCAAGCCAGTAACTTCGTTTTTACTCCGTGGTAAATTGCTTCTGAGAGTGTAAAATTAACAGTTAACAACCAATCTTATGCTTACATTTTAACTGAAAATTAATTTAATGAATGAATTACGCAGTAAAATCCCTGCAGTTATATTTTGTGTTCCACGGCCAAGGATTGAAATTAATTCGTGTATGTAATATGGCAGTTAATTAGTGTACCTGATGGGGAAGGCTTCCAGTTAATTATAAACCATTATATCAAAGATAATGTGCTGCGAAGTACACACTGTGTTACATTGTAAATTGTTTGCCATCAACAAGTCGAAGCCATTGTGTATTTAGATATTGTTCAAGGCGGATTAGCTAGTAAGTAATAAATATTTATAGATGTGGAATAAACAATGTTTAGTCATTTTCTTTGCACGGGTCCGCATCTCAAGCTACGTAAATTTGTAATATCTAATTCCTTCCACTCTAAACATGGCGCAATGCATGATATGAGAGCTAATTGTCTGTCATCCCTAAATCAATCTCCGCATGCATTGGCGTTCCATTTAAGGGTTGAATGTAGCTAAAAATTTAAATTAATAACATGAGGTTAGGAAACTACTATTTTTATTAATTCAGTCATTCATTTAAAATAAAGAAAAATAGATACCGTGCACAGTGGGGCAAGAAGCTACATTTACGGACAAAAATCGCCTGCTAGCTCAAATTTTGAACAAATTTAGTACACATTTTGTTAAAATGCTCGTGAGGAATATAGCCTCAACGCCCGACTGCTACAATTTTGAAATAAATAAAACATAACCTAAAAAATCAAAAATAATATTAGACAATTTTTACTAAACAAATTTATCTAGATCAAATGAATCTTTTCTCGCAAAAAATGTTATGTAAGGGAATCTCAAGGTAGAAAAGAGAGAAAAATAATTTTGTAAACAACATTCGAATATGTGTTACATAATACAGAAAATTTTAATAAATCAATTTTATTGACTAACATGGCCTGTCAGCTTTATATTTAACCCGATTTCTTTTTTTTTAATGTTCAGGATGAATGCATTTCCTTCCAACGGACATTTGCTACAAATTTGATAACAGTAAAATATAACCTAAAAAATCCTATTTTGTCTATATACCGGGTGAGTCACGAATTGCGCTCGCCCCGATATTTCCTAAAATATTTGGAATGGAAAATTGAAATTTGGAGGACTTATTACACGACAAAAATGCCATCTTTTCAATAAAAAATCGAGTTTGGTGCACATCCGGTTTGACCGGAAATGCCCACAACTTTCGATTTTTAAATGGAACACCCTATATATTTTTACATTTTTGGAATCTAGAGGAAATTTTGAATACAAAACATCCATTTTGGTCACTTTTTGATATACATTAAAAATTTTATTAAAAAATCTATTTCTGAATCCAGAGTGCTGTGGTGCCCAAAATATATTTTAGTTTGTGTGCTACGTTACTATAAAAATAAAAAGAGGAATATGATTGCATTACTTAATTCTCTAGAGGCGTTTAAAATTTTTAAATGTGATTTTTACCCACTAACTCGGTTTTTTTAAATGGGAATTTAATGGTTAACCAACATTTTTAAATACCTCATTTTCATACGAATCTAATGATACCAACATTTTGAAAATCCGCTCAGAAATATTTGAGATTTCAGTCAAAATACAATGCAACCAAGCTTTTAGAAACATGCGGCTAATAGATAATAGATTAGTGGGCTTTGGAAACTAAAATGGCACAGTTCTGTGTAAATTTGGTAACCTAATAACATTGGAAAAATCATAGTAGCCATTGAATGTAATAAAACAATATCAGCTGTCAGACAGACTCGTGTAGTTATAGGCAATCTTGAGCTATCAAACATTTAATAATTGTGAGCGCAAAGAACGTTACAATTAAGTTTAGCATAGGTATGTGGAGGTAAACACAATTACATCCACAAGGACATTTGCAATAAATATCGGGCCTATAAATAAATAAAAATCAATTCCGTTTGAACAATTAAACTTAAACTAGGTAACAGTATCTTTAAAATAATTTATATAATTAAACCATAAATTGACATTTATAGATACTGTTCAAAATGTCCACCATTTTTTTCTATACACAATTCGGCTCTGCGTACAGTTGCTTGAATGGCTCTACGCAATTCAGCCGGAGTTATTTCATTAAGAGCCCGTACAACTTTATTTTGCAGCTCTTCACGGGTATTTGAAGAAGTTTTATAAACTTTATTTTTGAGAGTGCCCCATACATAATAGTCGAGGGGTCTTAAGTCAGGTGACCTAGGAGGCCACCTGATATGACCTTGATTTGCGATAAGGCGTTCACCATGCAAGTTGTTTAAATATTCCATCACTCTTCTGGAATTATGTGGGGTAGCACCATCTTGTTGGAAAAACAGATTTTGTAAATAGGCAAGGGGAAGTAAGTCAAGAAATTCTGCTGTCTGGTTTTGTAAAAAGAATAAATATCGTTCGCCAGTAAGTGTTCCATAAAAAAATATGGGTCCAATTATTCGATCTCCAAGTACTCCAAGCCAACAGTTAAACCCAAATCTTTCCTGAATATTCCCCCGCCCTACCAACCTCGGATTTTCTTGAGCCCAGTACCTAGTATTATTTCTGTTAAACATACCTTGGTTCGTAAATCTACTTTCATCTGAATATAAAATATGAAAAGGAAAACCTGGGTTTTGTTCTACTGCATTTAAGAACCAGTTGCAATATACTAGCCTCCTGTCGTTATCATCTCCATAAAGATGTTGGTGTATTTGGTATTTATAAGACCGAAACTTATGTTTCTTTAAAATTCTGCAAACCGAAGACTGACTAATGTCGCATTCCATTGACAATTCCCTTGTTGATGTTGTTGGGTGTACCATCACAAATCCTAATACATCAATTTCTTTGTCCTCACTTACAATAAATGTTTGATGGTCATTTTGTTGATTGGGTTCGTTTCTTAATTCTTGTTCCACTCTGGCAAACAAGTGTCTGCTTGGATGACGTCTGTTGGGATATCGTTGCTGATACAGTTCTGCAGCTGCAGTTGAATTTTTGAGACGCTCTCCATATATCAGTAACATATCGACCTTTTCATTTCTACTAAAATTATTCATTTTCTTTAATTTTTACTCAAAGAGATTTCCGCAACGCTTTATTTTGTATCTGTCTGACAGCTGATATTGTGTTATTACATTCAATGCCTACTATGATTTTTCCAAAGTTATTAGGTTACCAAATTTACACAGAGATGTGCCATTTTAGTTTCCAAAGCCCACTAATCTATTATCTATTAGCAGGATGTTTCTAAAAGGTTGGTTGCATTGTATTTTGGCTGAAATCTCAAATATTTCTGAGCGGATTTTCAAAATGTTGGTATCATTAGATTCGTATGAGAATGCGGTATTTAAAAATGTTGGTGAACGATTAAATTCCCATTTAAAAAACCGAGTTAGTGGGTAAAAATCACACTTAAAAATTTTAAACGCCTCTAGAGAGTTAAGTAATGCAATCACATTGCTCTTTTTATTTTTATAGTAACGTAACACAAACTAAAATATATTTTGGGCACCACAGCACTCTGGATTCAGAAATAGATTTTTTAATAAAATTTTTAATGTTTATCAAAAAGTAACCAAAATGGATGTATTGTATTCAAAATTTCCTCTAGATTCAAAAAATGTAAAAATATATAGGGTGTTCCATTTAAAAATCGAAAGTTGTGGGCATTTCCGGTCAAACCGGATGTGCACCAAACTTGATTTTTTATTGAAAAGATGGCATTTTAGTCGTGTAATAAGTCCTCCAAATTGGTCAAACCGTGGAAGAACTTACACTTAAAGGCTTACACGACAATAAACCTGACATAAAAACAAAACAAAATTTCTTAATTTATTGTAGGCATCTAATTACATTCTTTTAACATGGAACATGTTTATCGGGAGGGCACTTCAGAGGAATGCTGAACGGGGGGGGGGGGGGGGGGAAGTTGAATAATGAATGAATAATGGACATATAAATTGTGCAAATATAAATATAATATAAATAAAATTCGGAAAAATTTCCAGATTTCTAGAAAATGGAAGCAACTAATTTCGGTCACCAGTGTGCGGAAATTGATAAAATTGGCCGATTTTTGTAAATGGGCTTAAACGAGCAAATTTTCTAGAAATCAGGACATTTTTCTGAATTTTCATCGTTCGAGTGGGGAAATTTGTCCAATTTACAATTTTCCGCACTCGAAACATGAGAATTCTGTTGTTTCAGCCCATTTCTTTTTTAGAAATCGGAACGTTTGTCATAATTTTCATGAACTTTATTTTAATAACTAGCCACTAGTGGTGGAGATATGGCTGCATGTTCCATGAATTCCCATTTGTGTCTTGACACAAAGAGGAGCTGAAGCTTTTTATTTTTATTTTAGCCAACAAAAGCACTACTATATTATACGCAAAGATGTGCATTGCTTTCTGCTTGTTCGTGGATTGATTAGGTTCTGGTAGGTCTTTGCAGCTTATTGGGTGTACATTTCTGCTCGTTTATATTTCGATCTATTTTTTAGGTAAGATGTAAGACGAATTTGTACATACAAATAAAAGACATGAAAAAATACATATTCAGTACGTATAGAAAGAATACATATTCTGTTACGGCATAGTATTTTTCTTCATTTGCTATCTTAATTCCATTATAGAACATTTTTTGCTATAACAGGCTCATTTGATATAGCAAAAAATTATTTAGAAAAATGTTCTACTATTATTTTGGACTTTTTAGGTTATGTTTTATTGTTATCAAATTTGTAGCATATGTCCAATAAAAATGTGATCATCCTGAACATTATAAAACAAAAAAATTGGTTAAATATAAAGCTGACATGCGATGTTAACCAATAAAATTGATTCATAAATTTTTTTTGGGTTATTCAACACATATTCGAATGTATTGTTGTTATAGATTTATTTGACCTAGATAATTTTTTTTATAAAAATTGTCTAGTATTATCAATGCAGAATTGTCCACGCTTCAATTCAACACAATTTCGCACAGTTTCTCACAATTTTAACCTAGTTTATTCGCGATTTCGTAGGAGCTACACAGGCGTGCCTACCTCCGGCGTCATCCGAAACCGCACTCCCTGATTTCAATAGAGAAAAGTTAGACAAACATTGTGAAAGATTTTAATCTTTGAGACAATATTGGAGAAGGCAAAAATAATAAATCCTGTGTTTGCACCACTCTCCATCTTTCAAAACATTGTTAAATTTATGCAAACCTTGAAGAACATTTTACTAATTATTAGACATCTTCTGTTAAGTTTGGACCCTGATGCGATGACAGGAACATTACAAATAATAGATTATTAACATCATTTTGATATATTTTGTAGAAAAAAAACTGCGAAAGTTATGCAGATGATTGTTTAAGCAACAGAATAGTCACAAACCCGCTTAAATTTTGCAGAACTTTTTTACCCCGGAAGATATTTCACAAGTTTCTTATCTGGCAGGGCTCCGATTTTGACGTCATAAACAATTAGTGGGAGTCTAAATAATTACGAAAGTCATAAAATCGGGCTGTGAAGGTTTGTGACAACAATAAATGGCATAATCTAAATTTGCAACCTCGCAAATGTCCCAGAACTTAGTAGTAGGTAATTCAATTAACTTCCGGGACATTAAAGCAGGTGGAACGTGTTTGCGCTTTTGTTCTTTATTACAAATTGTTAAGTAACCTCTGTCCCTTGCCGTCCAGCCCTTCAATTGTAACGGCATCATTGTGCTGTGGATGTCTGGCTGGCTCCAGACTGGGTGCAGAAATTATCTTGTATATGCCTAATTACAATAAATTTGTTTTGAGTGATTGGTCATCGTAGCAGGGTGCAAACTTAATACAAGATGTCTAATAATTATTAAAATGTTTAAAAGTGAATTATTTATTATTTGTTTGCTTATAGTAATGAAACATATTCTTTATAGGATTTTGCAAACAAAGAAAAACTATATGCAAAAATATTAATGAAATCTTTGCAATTTTTCGATAACCTGACTTCTAGTTATAACACTAGCATCCAACATAGTCCCCAACGGCTAAGCAAATTAAACTAATATCTACATGACCCCCTACGGTATGTAAATTCAATTAAAAATGAGAACAAAGTCCTGAAATTAATTTATTTAGGTAAAAAACAAATTTTAAAGACAAGGTAGGTCCTTGTCTTTAAAATTTTTTCATTCTAATGGATTACATTTTCATAAAATCTCTCATTCAGTATCTGCTTAGCCGTAGGGAACTATATTGGATGCTAGTGTTATAATGAGAATGCCAAATAAGAAATTGGACAAATTTATTTCATAATTTTAACTTGCTAACATAACCAGAAGTCAGGTTATTGAAAGAATGCAAAGATTTCATTAATATATTTACATGTAGTTTTTCTTTTAGTTCTCATAGATAGTTTTTCTTCCCGCTGTTTGAAAAATCCTATAAAGAATATGTTTCACTACTATAAGCAAACAAATAATAAATAATTCACTTCTGAACATGCATAGAGTATGTAGACTCCAATACTAGTTAGCTAATAGCTAGGTGAAGATCTGTTGTTTTTTATCAATCAATGTCAAATATAAATTGTCCATACTTATTCATGGATATTGCCTTGGTTTTGCATGGGACATCGTTATGAATGGCCTTGTGCCTTTCTGATGAGCTCAGAATAAAGGCGAAAAACGCTTCAAAGGCCAAGCATTTCCAAGAAACCGAATGAGAGATTTTATGAAAATGTAATCCATTAGAATGAAAAAATTTTAAAGACAAGTTAGGTAAATACATTAATTTCAGGGATTTGTTCTCATTTTTAACTGAATTTACATACCGTAGGGGGTCATGTAGATACTAGTTTAATCTGCGTAGGCGTAAGGGAGTATGTTGGATGCTAGTGTTATAATGAGAATGTCAAATAAGAAATTGGACTTTACTTCAGAAGTTTAACTTGCTAGCATAAGCAGAAGTCAGGTTATCGAAAGAATACAAAGATTTTATTAATATTTTTACATATAGTTTTTCTTTTAGTTCTCATAGATAGTTTATCTCCCCGTTGTGCGCTGTTTGTAAAATCCTATAAAGAATATGTTTCATTATTAAAATGTTCGCCAAGGTTTGCATACATTTCGGATTTTTTTTCAAAAAGTTATTACAAATTTACGTTTTTTGTTAATTACACGTTCCGAAGAGTGGAAAAGGATGCATTATTTTCTTACCTCCTCCAATGTTGTCTCAAAATGTAAAAACCTTGGCAATCTAGTCAATCAAATCGTACAGTTCTGGTTGACTGTTCGCCAACTCCCAGTCTAACGAACATAGTTTTTTTACACCTTATTCTTATGATACGGACTATACGTTTCTCTCTTTTACTAATTCTCATTAAACCTTCCATATCGATACGAAAAGGTACTTTAATACAATATCCCAAACACACCCAATAATTAATTTCGCAAGTTTACGATAGATACACCCCATATCTCCTCCATGCAAACGCAGACACGGTGAAGTGTTTCGGTAGGTATGTAGTACATTCATAGTAAATTGTAAATCGGGGAATGTAATATAGTCAGTTTAAGGGTGTTAGCGATGAGTTGATACTCGCACTCACGATGACACGGTTGAGGTCGGGTATTGAGGCTTCCCGTTTATGCAGGAACAACATTAGAATCTATGCCAAATATTCCTGTTCGTGAATGTCTTTGCACATCGTAAGGGGGACATTAATTGCTCTAACAGTTCGGCTGAAGAGCATATACTCAGTCAAGTACTACATCTGCGCATAATTCCTTGTCGCACGTCGTATGCAATTTTAATTTACAAACATATAGGACAAAGAATTTAAAATCTTTTTTTTTAATTCCCTCTATCGTGCACCGACCGGAATTTTCGCCTGCTAGTGTAATTGGGGTATGTGAAGTACATATACTAACTACCTATGTGAACAGACATTGGTAACCATTCGATTAAAAAAAATGTCCTCCCCATCATATTCTCCCACCATACCAAAAATTTTCAAAACGAAAAAGTTTCGTAGTTATATACTCTCCTCGATGACCGAGTGGCAACACACAGACATAACTATGTTAAATGTTGAATGGAGTATACCGGGTGGCCACGAGTCAAGGTACGCCCCCAATATTTTGGTTGTTTTCGTATTTAAAAATTTGGTTTTCGGGTACACATAAATTAGATTATAATAAGCCACTTTTAGACTAACAGGAATGAAAATATCACTTCCGGTTGAACCGGAAGTGACATCAACTTTTTTTTCTTAAACGGAATGACTATATTTTTTTGATGGTTTCTCATTAAGCATGAATCTCTAAGTGCAACAGTTTTTTCAGATGTCAAAAATTCCAAAAAATAAGTGAGATACCAATAATTTTTAAATTTTTTCAAAATGGCCGCGTCAGATGAATGCGATGTAAGAAAATTCCTAAGTAGGCTACGGAAATTATTAGTAAGGTTGTAGACTTGTCTGTAAAGAAGAAAATAGTTGTTTGAATTACTGATAGGTACCAGTATTTTTAGTTTCTTTTTCTTCAAAAAAACGGAATTTCATTTTCATTTCCGTAGGGGTCCTATGGAATTTTTTTTAATGGAACTGTGCTATTTCTTTTGTTAATCAGAAATAATTATTCATAAACTATAATCTTCTCGCCATTAATCATTTCTTAATAATATCCTTCGTAATGATAGAAGTATTTTAAAAAGTAAGCGCCAACAAATCATTTTATCTACATTTAAATCCAAAATTGCAGATAGCCATGAAAATGACAGACATTCGCAACAATTGAATTAGTCTTGACTTACTCACTAATTTTCTGAAGCAAGTGTATTAAAGTTGTTATAAACAAGAAAATTAATATAAAATGGCTGAAAATTATTCAAGAGATGAAAGAGTTGACATGATCATTATTTATGGAGAGACTCGACGTAATGCAACTTGAACACAAAGTCTGTATGGACGGAGATATCCAGAAAGAAGACAACCTCCGAGAAACTATTTCGCCCGGTTGGAGCAACAATTTGAACCTAACGTAGATATTGAAGAAAGATTTATTGTGGAAGAAGAAACGGAAATTAATGTATTAGCTTTAGTGCATGTTGACCCAACCATTTCGATAAGACAAATTGAACATGAATTTCCAGTTTCCAAAGAATCAGCCAGAAAAATTTTAAGGAAACACGGCTATCGTTCTTACAAATATCAATTGCATCAATTTTTGTATGAGAATGATTATCAACGAAGAATAACCTTTTGTAATTGGTTACAGTTACGCCAATTAAGAAATGAGAATTTTATCAAAAAAAATTTGTTCACTGATGAATCGAGATTTACAAACCTTGGGTTATTTAATCGAAACAACACTCGATATTGGGCAATTGATAATCCTCACATTATGAGACAGGGGCGGTTTCAGGAGCGGTTTGGCTTCAATGTTTGGTTAGGCGTACTGGGCGACCATATCATAGGTCCAATAATTTTTAACGAAACTCTAACTGGATCAAGATATCTACAATTTCTTCAAAATAGAATAGTTCCACAAACTAATCAAATTTCCAATACCAATATTGACGAGGTTTACTTCTAACAAGACGGGGCTGGACCACCCAATGCTATTATCGTTAGGGATTACTTAAATCAATTATTTCCAGATCGTTGGAATGGGACCCATGGTCCAGTCAGATGGCCTGCAAGGTCGCCTGACTTAACCCCACTCGATTTTTTTATTTGGGCGCATTTGAAAAACAAAGTCTACATGACTGCTCCAACCGCAAGGCAAGATCTGGAAGAAAGAGTTCGACACGAAATTGCACAAATAACACCTCAACAATTACAGAATGTTAGACGTGCAACGATAAGTCGCCCTACTCTGTGTATTAATCCTAACGGTGAACAGTTTGAACAATTTTTGTAATGGTTTATTATAATTTAGGTTTTAAATAGTTTTGTTATTTTTGGTAATTTATTCATGGTTGTAACGTTATACCTATTAAAATTATTTCTTGTTTAATTTGTGTTTACTTTTTAAAAATACTTCTAGCATTACGAAGGATATCGTTAAGAAATGATTAATGGCGAAAAAATTATAGTTTATGAATCATTATTATTTCTGATTAATAAAAGAAATAGCACAGTTCCATTGAAAACATTTTCCATAGGACCCCTACGGAAATGAAAATGAAATTCCGTTTTTTTGAAAAAAAAAAAAACTAAAAATATTGGTAGCTATCAGTAACTCAAACAACTATTTTCTACTTTACAGACAAGTCTACAACCTTACTAATAATTTCCGTAGCCTACTTAGTAATTTTCTTATATCGCATTAATCTGATGCGGCCATTTTGAAAAAAATTAAAAATTGTTCGTATCTCACTTATTTTTTGGAATTTTTTACATCTGAAAAAACTGTTGCACTTAGAGATTTATGCTTAATGTTCCTGTTAGTCTAAAAGTAGCCTATTATTGTCTAATTTATTTGTACCAAAAACCAAATTTTTAAATACAAAAACAACCAAAATATTGGCGGTGTACATTGACTCGTGGCCACCCGGTATATGAAAATGATTTGCAAAACACCCAAACAATGTCCTTTCTCAATGAAGTTTATGCAAGAGTAAAAGATATTACAGTTAAATTAAGGATACCTTGTTATGTATAAAGTAATTTGTAATAGTTTCTCTGTAAATAAACATTTTTTTTTTCTTTCTCAGGGCTCGTCTGTTGGAAAACTCCGAGGGCACTGCAGTCTGCTGGGGTTATTGTGCTCTCCATGTCATGTTTTACTAGTCCCACTCCAGTACTCCTAACCCCTAATAAAGGTCTATGGACGGACGGGTGCTGATGAGTTCCGGATTTACCAGTGTCAGTGCCTCACAGTTGAGTATGATGTGATCAACCGTTTCCGGTTCCTTGCTGCATAGTCTGCAGTTTAGGTTGCCGTCGAATTTACTGATTGTATTCAAGTACTTCTTTACAGGAAGGTGTACTGTCAGAAGTCCTGTTATTAGTCTTAACTGAGTCCTGTTCCTTGTGAGCAGTTCTTCAGTTTGTTTTGCACATGGACCTTTAATTAGTGTTTTTCCATGTCGATTTCCTGGAATGTTCTTCCAGTGGTTTTTGTTTTTACTCTTGACCCAGTCTTTGATCGCCGTTCTGGCCGAGGTTTTACAAATGCATAGCGCGGGTTGTGGCCCATAGAATATATTAGCTGCCCCTTGTCCAGCTAGATAGACATCAGCTTTTTCATTGCCGTCAATTTTGGAGTGTAATGGCTCCCACAGTATTTGACTCTGTTCTGCTCTCCCAGAATTTTCAGCTCTTCGTGGCACAAATAAACATTATTACTATTATTATTATTTTGTATCTGGATACAGATTATGGTAGAATATAAATACTCAACAATAATTTAGTACGTAGTACAGTTAATAAATACTAAAAGTTCGCAGACTTGTATGTCACTTTTACACGTTTAGCTGATATGGTCACTTATTTATGTATGGCTGGGTAGACTTATTCATGAATAATGCGTAACAGAACTTTAATGGTTTGGCACTTAACGAGATAAAATTCGGTAAATAAATAAATGTTTATTTGCTGCCCATACATTGTTTGCTTTATATACAAACATTGAACTATAACAAAGAAATAAACACATCCCAGGAGTAGCCTTGTTTGTGGGTTAGTGCGTAGTTATCTATTTATTATTCATAGTTTTGTATCATTTAATATTTATAGCGGGTTCGAACTCTTTAATAATTTCTTTCAATAATAATAATGTTTCTGTCCATATTCAAAACAAAATCGTTGGTAAAACTATAAGTGAACACCTCATTAAAAAATCACTTGAATTTTAGTTCCCTAATTGGTAAAAAAGAATAAACCAAAAAATTACTCTGAATTAATTACTTACAGAACATTAGACAATAACATATGTTAAAGTTACATCACACGTCATATTTTTCTTCATACACAACAAACAAATTTTTTTTAAAATTGCTTTTGTTCTTTAAACATCTACAGATGAATGTTCTATTTGAAAAGTACATCGCGAAATATATTTATTTAATGGAACAAACGACTTACCTGTAACGATGTTCATTCCATTTTATATGAGCGGTCCTCCAAATAGAGCAACACCCTCCCGTCCCAACAATTGTATATTTCTGACTTGTATATTTTCCACTTAAAGTGTACCGAATATCTTCCTTGGCGATAGCGTCAAACTACCTGCGAAATATTGTTGACCGTCAAATAGATTACTAAATTTAGTGGCAACAGACAGACAGGCAAGCCGACTAACCAACAGACAGACAGATTGGCTGACTGCATTTTGTAACAAATCGAATACCTAAATATTAAAAAAGGCTTCACCTGTGCGAACGGCAGCTAATTTTTTGTTGGAGAGCATAGGGCCGTGGATTTAGAGTGTGGACATTCAAAGGGCTCCACCTGCTGGATACTAATGTAGTGATACAAATAATTTTGTCAGTCAGGAACAAAATTAAGTTACCAGCAATCATGCGATGGAAATATTAAAATCAACTAATAAGGTCCAAATTTACACTGCTATAAATAATAAAACTTAAAATTGTGGTAAATACCAAATAAATATCAGGAATGTTACTACCAGAAACAGAGATGTGTAGACATTAAACATTTATTACAAGTGAGATGCACAACAACAAAAAATAAATAAAAACTTCAGATGTTACCTAAACGTGGTTCATATGCATTAAAGAAATTCTGTGTATTTGATCTTATAAAACTTCACTGAAAATGAAACTTTACTCTAAGACTTGAGATTCTCTAGCAACTAAAATTTATCTGATTTATCAACTATGAGTTCTAACTTACAACGGCGAATTAAAGATTTACTATGAATTAAATAAAATAAAACATCTTATGAGCTGACATTTGCAATGTTCGCTGCTTACACTTAGATGGCAATGAATGTTCTAAAATATGTATATACTCTTAAAAGTATGTCACATGTAACCTAGTAGAAGGTAAATTAGCCTCACACAATAAGAAAATTAAGTATTTCATCATTCTATAATATCAACTTAGAGCTCAATTTATAGTTGCAAGATTGTGATATAATTTACTTTAATATATGAATAAAAGAATCACTGAGTAAATCTATAATAATTTCCCTTAAAAATATACAGACTGTCTATTTTACGAGGGCCACACCAAATATCTCGCTTAATATCTATTGTAGAAGAATAAAGTTTTAGAAACAGTTATCCCATTTTTTGTGAGCTATATTTCAGTAAAAAGAAATTTGAAATCCTTAGCCTACTTTATGAGATATATTACAAAAACCTGAAAAATAGGAAAACCACAAACGGTTATAGCTTCCTTATTTGAGGAGATACGAAAAAAGTTAAAGGAATGAAAGTTGACGGCAAAGACAATAAGAATAATAACGTGTAACAAAAAAATCGAAAAATGCAGTTGGCTTTGACATACGCTATTGTGCAAAAATGAAAAATACATATCTCAAAGTAGGCCATGACGCCATTAATTCCGTTATTTTTTTCTCATTCCAACGATATAAAACATGTCACAGAAATTTTAACTGATAGTGTCAATATTTAATATTTTACGAATACCACAATTCATATAATTGAATCGTAACAATCAGCTGTGCCATAATTAGTGGAAAACAATGTATACAGTTATTAATAAATTTGACAGATTGTCACTGTTGTATGTTGCGTTGTCGAGTTCTAAGACAAATTTTATATCAGTAATTATGGTGTATACCAATAATAACAAATTCGATATGATTAGCATTTATTGTCAGTGCAATTTTGACGCTGAGATGGCAGTCACGGTTTACGGAGATAGATTTCCAGATGCTCCGCAGCCAAATCGAACTATGTTTAGGAAGTTAGTTCAAAATCTAAAAACGCACGGTTCATTTTCAAAAAAAATAGTAAGGCGAGCGCATGTTGCGGATAATGTAAGAAAAGTGAATAGAGTAATGAATTATGTTAACCAAAATGAGGAAACCTCTTTGAGACAAATTCAGAGAAACTGTCGCATAAAAAAAGACAGTGCAAGAAAAATATTGAAAAAAAAACGGATTTCGATACTACAAAATGAGGAAAGTTCAACATTTAAATGAGGGAGATAAGCCAAGGAGAGTAAGATTTTGTAGATGGTTATTAAATAAGAAAAGGAATGACGCGCTGATATGTAGCAAAATTCTTTGATCGGACGAATCAAATTTTTCTAATAATGGATTTTTCAATAGAAATATGCATTATAAGTGGACACGAGAAAATACACATTGGTGCAGAGAGACTGCTTTCCAAGAAAGATTTTCTACGAATGTTTGGTTGGGTCTTTTAGGGACTAAAGTAATTGGACCTTATTTTTATGATGGCAAATTAACCGCTCGTAGATACCTTAATTTCCTGCAAAACGAATTTCAAGATTTTCTTTATGAATTAACAGTGGCAGAAAGATTAAATTATTCATATTTTCAACAAGATGGGGCTCCACCTCACACTGCTATAATATGTACAAATTATTTAAATCAAGTTATGCCAGATAGCTGGATAGGCATCTATGGACCCATTCTATATCCAGCTCGATCACCAGATATTACTCCCTTGGATTTTTTCGTCTGGGGTTACATTAAAGACAAGGTATTTCAAACTGCCCCTGAAAATATTGAGGACATCAAAACCAGAATTCGAAACGCATGTGAGGCAATTACTCCTGAAATGCTCCAAAATGTAATGCGTGACGTGTCTCGTAGAGCACGTTTATGTGTCAGAATGCATGGTGCACAATTTGAGCATTTGTAGTTAGAAAAATAAATACACACAATTTCTTTTCAATATAGTAGTAGGTAGTACTGTTATACATAGTTTTTCGTTTTTTTCTTTGGATGCTCGTTTTGTACTTGTATTTTTATTTATGAGATATTTGTTGGTTTGTATTAAATTGTAATAAATAATTACGGAATTATAATGATTATAAAGTGAATTTTTACTATTATGGCACAGCTGATTGTTACGATTCAATTATATGAATTGTGGCATTCGTAAAATATTAAATATTGACACTATCGGTTAAAATTTCTGTGACATGTTTTATATCGTTGGAATGAGAAAAAAATAACGGAATTAATGGCGTCATGGCCTACTTTGAGATATGTATTTTTCATTTTTGCACAATAGCGTATGTCAAAGCCAACTGCATTTTTCGATTTTTTTGTTACACGTTATTATTCTTATTGTCTTTGCCGTCAACTTTCATTCCTTTAACTTTTTTCGTATCTCCTCAAATAAGGAAGCTATAACCGTTTGTGGTTTTCCTATTTTTCAGGTTTTTGTAATATATCTCATAAAGTAGGCTAAGGATTTCAAATTTCTTTTTACTGAAATATAGCTCACAAAAAATGGGATAACTGTTTCTAAAACTTTATTCTTCTACAATAGATATTAAGCGAGATATTTGGTGTGGCCCTCGTAAAATAGACAGTCTGTATAACCAAGATGAAACTAAAAAACCTGTCAGAGCTTTGGCATTTTCTATGGCTACTGCAGCGTGACCTGTCACCTGTCGTAGACGTTCTCGACGTTGGTTACGACTACAACTCCGTGCTGCACCAAAATTTCTGCATGAATCTCCTGGAGACTGCTGCGAACAACTCTCCAAGCCAAAACTTCTCTAAATGTCAGCAGGATCCACATATTTGATTCAAATATTTGAGTAATAGACTCCCACCTATTACTCATCCACAGTTCTCAGTGTTGCCAACTTGAGCACCTAGCGAAAACTTTCCCTAGCCAATCGTAAATGCGCCACCAAAGGAGTTTTACAATCAAAAGACTGAATTTCACAAGTATGTAATAACTCAACTGAAAGAATATATCATTAACACCACTAACTCAAATTATACTTAAAGAAAACATGTTTACTTTCTGAACGTTAGGACTTTGCAGACATGCGGCACGTTATGCTCTTTAGAGTAAGAGTGGTTGCATACCTATTTACTCCAATAAGTGAATTAATTACAGTCAATTTACTGCAAGTCAAATGAAATTATTCATGTAGCCTTTTCAGATGCTACAATTTAAACACTTTAATTTCATAATGTACATATCAACCCGAAGAAATTTCGAAGAGCCATTATTTCACAATCCCTTTCGCAAAACAAGGAAAGTAATAAATAAATATAAATAAAAAAATATACATTTTTGATTCGGAATGACACGTGAAACATTTACTACGAACTAATTCAAACCTTAACTTAAAATTGAGATACCGCTTTGTTAAGGGCTATGTTCATTCTGTATTATTATATTATATGGAGCTGAAACATGAACTCTTAAAAGTCAATACGCCCAATAAACTGAAAGCGTTCGAAATGTAAGTTTTTAGAAGACTGTTAGAGATACACTGGACAGCTCATGTGACCAACGTTGAGGTTTTGAGACGGATAGGTGGAAATAGGGATCCTTTGAAGCGAAGAAAAGCTGCATATCTTGGCCACATATATCACAACGCAAAGTACCAATTCATGCAGTTAATCATAGAAGTAAAAATTCACGGAAATCGGGTATAGGTAGTTTTATTCATGGTTCAAAAATATCTAGAACTGGACAAATCTAGACACGCCCACAGACTATTGAGAGCCGCACATAATCGAGAAGATTTTGCTGTAATTGTTGCTAACATTCATTGAAATGGATACGTGTAAACGTGTAAAATATATATTAAAATAACGTGTTAGTTGATGACAGATTTTACGGAAAAATTCCCCTCTGTGATGCCGGACTATAATAATACACGCCTCCTTCTGAATTTATTACATAGTTTTATATTGTGAAAACACACTGTATACCATTTTTGTGTATTTTGCCACATTTTGCCTATCGGTGAAATAATGCACTGTCTAGCTACCTAATTAACTGTAAATTAAAATAACAGTTTGCTGTTACACCCTGTAAGATCTGCAACGCGGGGCGCTTATCCCTGCCGCTATAGTCTAAATTAATTTCGGTCTCACGTTGCCTTATTGTTTTGATTTAATTAAGATACCTACCGCTTACTTTATTAATGGAGGAGCCGTTCGGATTTGTGCCAAAGCGATATCATACACGGCTCTTTGAGACTGCACTTGCTACAAGCCTCCTTTCGCAGACAAAAAACCTATCTTGGAAGTATTTTGATATTCTTTATCTTTGTAGAGGGAAATTAATTTACGTATGCTGTATCTTAGTTAATTAGAGTGGGTAATGAGGAGGATTTTAATTAATTATGAACGCGGCGGATTTGTTGCCTCTGAGGTGTTCGTGAAAGAAGTGCACCATTTATATTATTAAATGTATCTTTCTGTGGTAGCGACAGCAACAGTGGATACGATTTGATTAAAATTAAAAAATAAATATTACGGTAAAACAGCTTAAACAAATGATTATATTACTAATCATAAAATTAATCTTGTGAAGGTCACAGTGTATTTACTAGTAGTTCTAGTAGTACTTTCAAGTTCTGGTTATTCAATTAAAAAGATAACTAGCGATTCTAAGACTGGCTGTAAGAGTTGTACAGTTACTCACGTAACACTCTGTATATCTATGTCAGTTCTCTTTGCAAATATGGTCTACACTCTACACCATTAACAGTTAAGGCAACTGTCTAGACATTAAAAGGTGGGCGTCACTGCAATGTTAACGAATATTCATCTCCAAATTTGTCAAACTAATAAATACGCTGTATAAATTCTTCAATAATTTCAACTTTTACATACTTTTATATGAACCGATATACAAGGAAACATATTTTTATAAAAAGTAAAAAAAATCATACATGGGACTTTCTGTAAATACCATCTACTTCTTTCTATACACAGTAAAAAAAATGTACGGAATAATGTTCCAATAATAACTATTTACAAAACTAGACAGTATGAAATACAGGTTCACTACTGGAAATATTAAAAGTCGTCCAGCACTAGCAGTGTCACTGACCATTAATATGATTCAACTTCAGTTGTTGATGTTTCTGCAGTCTACGATACCATGTAGGACAAGCGCATTTCTCGCAAAGCGTTGCGATACCTTATCAAAAACAAAAGTGTGCTATAGGGTTTACAAAGTCAATTGAAACTGGTCAGTGTTAAAGCACAGGACCGTGCGCACTTGATATTTTGTCCTATGTATTTAACAATGGTATCGAAAATCGAATAGTAGTTGAAACTGTGCAGGCGAGTCCGAGACTGGCAATGTAATCAGCCTGAATGAACCTGCACTTCGACTGCACTGGTTCAAAGAAAATAAAACGTACAGGTTCACTAGCATAAAAAAAATCGTTTCTCAGCAGTCATCGTGGACTTGTGAGATGTGCTTTCATTGGATTTGGTTTAAGGGCGGGTGGCGCACCAGGGTATTCTTCAGTCCGATTGGTCGGTCGGTGTTCGAGTTATATCAGTCATTAGTCAACGTGGACTCGATATTTCTCCAGTGCAGTGCGAAAAACGGTTTTCAGAACAGCTTTATACCAAATATTTCACCTAATTCGGTAATTGTATTAGATAATGCTTCTTATCACTCTCAAATATTAAATAAAATACCAAACACCAGTACAAGGAAGACATTTTAAAATTCATGAGAGAAAAAATATGGAAATTCCTGTAAAAGTTCCAATAAAGCATGCATTACTGAAATGAATAAAAGAACAGAATTTCAAAAGGGAACAATGTTATTGATAACTCATCCAATATACACAGTCATACACTTTTGCGGTTACTTCCGTACTATGCATATTTAATCCCATCGAGATGGTTTGAGCAACTTTAAAAGACCGTTTGCGAAAATGTAATGACTCTCCAACGTTAAGCGCGGTAGTAGTTGATCATATAAGAGAAGTAATAAATGACCTCGACAATACTGATTTATGGAAAAATTGCGTTAAGCATGTACTTAAAAAAAGAAAATCAATATCCAACACTACCCCTCATTGCGCCGATTATAATTAAACCGGATAATGATTCCTCTTCAGAAAATGAAGATTCGGACGCGTCAACTTTTAGTATTTAACTTTTTTAATACATGTTTTCAAAAAAATATATTTAGCTATTATATTAGGTTTGAAGTTTACTTTTTTATTGTTACATTTCTTGGAATATATTTTATTTAGTTGACAAGAAATTTTAATTTAAGTTACTTTATTCTAGAGACTCATTTTAATTTTGTTTTTATTTATGTTTTATACAAGTATTTATTTTTGTTGTACTAATTCTTTGCATTGGTTAAGAAACTTACATTTTTATTTTTATTTTAGAAGAAACTTAAATTTTATTTTTACTATTTAACATCCTTTTCCCTCGCCAATCTAACCTGTCCCATTCCCTCATCCCGGCAAGGATACGTTCATGCCTTCTCGTTGTTCCTTGCTGACCAATAACATGTTTCAATATAGAATGGGATAACTTTAATACTAAAACCAATAAATTTAAATATTTAGACTTTATATCTAAAACCGATATAATACTTCAAAAATATGTTATTGGATAAATGAACAAAAATAGCTTATCTAATAAACAAAAGATAATTAAAATTAATACATTTTTCAAAAAATTATAACATTTTCTTATGACAAGCATTTCTATTTACCTCCGCCCATGTACAATAAAGAGTTGCCGACTGTTCTTGCCGGCTTTTAATTTTTATACGATTTCAATTGCGCTCGTATACACTTTACGAGTTACAACCAACGGAGAAGTGTACAAATACTTAATATTACTAAGTCGCCCTGAAGAAAACCATTAGGCTTACCTCAGGGCTCTGTATTAGCCTTGCGATACCTTATAAAAAACAAGAGTGTGCTACGAGTTACAACCAACGAAGAAGTGTACAAATACTTAACATTACTAAGTCGCCCTGAAGAAAACCATTAGGCTTACCTCAGGGCTCTGTATTAGCCCCCTGCTCTTTACGGCAGACCTTTCCTGTTGATAATATAATCGCCACACAACATTGAAACTGGGAGCAAATAGAGCAGAAATTCACAACTGACCCGTCGAATGCAATGCCCGAATAAGCCACAAACGATAGAATATGTTTCATTTGAGTAAGCGTAAGTCCAACGATGAGGTAAAGTGTAATTTATTGAATCACTGTTACGACATGATCCTAACTCGAAGTACCTAGGCGTAACGATGGATATAACATTGACATAAAAATCAAACGGAGAACACCAAGGAAAAGTTGAAGGAAAGAACTTATGGTATCCAGAGGCTCACCTCGGTATATCCTGGGGGAGCATCAGCTACAACGCTCCACACAGTGGCGCTAACACTGGTCTACTCAACGGCTGAATATTGTATTTAAACATAGCTCAACGATTAACACCGAACTAAACTCCACCGTGCCTCTTATCACAGGTATCATCAAGATCACAGTGGCTTCCAGTTCTCTCGAACATAAAGTGCCCCTACACTGGGTAGGTCGAGGGTCGAGCATCCTGTATATGTAAACAATGAAACGAGTTCTGTCTTTTTAATTCATGAAAATATACAGGTAGTATGACACCACCACCACAGGGCGGGAAGAGATATTGTCTGAAATAACTGTTTCGGTGAAAGCATAAAGACAGCTTTTCAAAATAAGAAAGGTCCGATAATAATAAGGATGCAAAGTGTTGGAGAGCGTGTTCATACTATTATGTTGAGGTTTCTCCGGAATAATAACATAACATAAACACCACACATAGTAGACACTCCCAAATCCAAAACCTTTCATAGACTGTCCGGCAGGGCGTTACACATTTGAAAAAAACGCGGACAACATCCATTATCCACCAACATTGCCACTCCTGGTGATCGACCCAGTACATAATGTTCTCTAAGTTTGAGGGTCAATGTTTCCCATTTTTTACTTTCCAAAAATAACTATCAGGTCACGATATACAAGAATAATTATTTCTGAAAATTACTGCTGCACCTTTATATTGGTTAATCTTTAAAGAATTGTATCACCAGTCACAAATTCAATTTTTGTCATACGGTAGCACATCGTTAATTAAATCACATTGATACCTGTTGCAGTTCCACGTCTATGATTGCGAAATGGCCAAATGTATAAGATAATACTCGTCTTGATACTGCAGGGTTTACTACACAGTAAATTCAAAAGTTAGATGTAGCATTGTTCCAAGAGTCACTAGATTTATCACTAACAGATCATAAGTGACTAGCATCCGTTTGAGCAAGTAGGGCATACTCAGCGTATCTCAGATAACGTCAGAATTAAGAATTCTGGAATGACAGATCAGTCTTATTTCTGGCATTAGTAGGTAGTTCAGTTAATGAGTTATTAAGGAATCGGTATATACGTACACATTATTGAATAACTTTTTTGTTTCAGTGATCTATGTATTGACATTTAATCGCTTTCTTACCTCACGCTGATGTAGAAATTCTAATAAAACATTTCCACGTATTCCGAGTGCTTTTAAATACATGGAAGACACAACAGGAAAACACACGATTCTGAATTATTTCAAAAACATTACGACATTTCATCGCACGCCTATTATTATCTATCATCAACTTATTTGTTACACTCGGTTGGATTTGAATATTAATCTCGAATCGAATAATCCTAGGTCGTAGATGTGCCGGCAAAAAGTAAAAGTACAGAATCTCCGCGTTCACTTACGTTACAGCAGACGAGGTCGTCACACCGGTCCAGTGGATGCTGGAATGGACTAACAGGCGGAGGGGCAAGGGGGGAGACCACCAACCATCATGGTCTCGTGAGCAAGGTTCAGGTGCAAACCTTGAACCTGAAAGGCGAGTTTACACCATGGTAAAGTGTTGTGGCGGGTACGATTATAGTCCGGTAAAGAGGAATGCATTAGATTTATTTTAAAACAATTTTACAGAATATTAGACTAATATCATATTATTATGTGCGGTAAATTAACCTTTCAGCTTGTGACAAATTCAAAATGATTACCTATAGTTAATTTCGTGCTATTAGGACTTCACTGTGAATGATGGGTTATCAACATCTTTTATAGCATCACAGTTTTCAATTATGTTGCGTTTTAGACGTACCTAAATGTGAAAATAGCTGTCATTTAAAGATTAAAATATTATTATTCTGTGTACAGTTGAGCTTCACAGCTATAAAAGAAAAACATTATAATGCATAATATTTTGTATTTCTCATGTAATTATCTGTTTGAGAAATAAATAAATAAATATCAGTAACGGTGGCCTGATAATTATAATTCTCTATTTCTTCTAAAATATGTCAATAATTAATTCAAGAAAATTCTTACATTGTGATTTTGAGAAATACTATCGTACTAAAAATTCAACAATTTAATGCACTAAAACAATGAGAAAAAATCAGTTCGGTTAAACGTGTCTTCGTCCGCTTGTAGAAGATTCCGTATAGTAGAGTGCTCGCGTTGACAAAAGTCGCTTAGTTTTCGATCCCGTTGGCACTTTTAGAGTAAAATGTATGACCTTGTCAGATATGTTACTTATGCCCTGTGGATTACGAATCCACTTGTCGTCAAAGAATCGTCATGAATATAAGGGCGCAAATCAAAATTTTCTAATTAACTACACCACGCGATAGAGTCAATCATGAAGCGTATTTTATCCAAAAATCATTAAATTCTCTGTAGAATTTCTATTTTTAAAATAAATAAGGAAACGAACTTTTGCATAGGCTTATATGGCAGTAAAAATCAAAAATCCTCATTTTCTCTGTTCGACTACGGCTGAAAATTAATTATTTTTCGCCTACTTTTCCATTCCCACGACGATATCTCCCAAACTATTATATTTATCAAAAAAATATATTCTTTATAAAATATTTGCCATATATTCCAGATTACAATGGTTTTTAAATCAGATTTTTTGAAAATTTAATAACCAAAATATTTAATAATGTGTAGCGTGATATCAATTTTCGAAGCTTATCAGCGGCATGCGTTCGTTGCAAATTCTCGCTCTCCCACTCTTTAAAACTATTTCAACACACCCCACTTCGCACCCGCTCTGGCCTACCGTTAGATAGATTGGCGCATAGTAGCTCTCGTGGTTCATAATATTTTGAAATTTATATCTTGAAAATGATTATTACTACGAAATAAATGTAAGTATATTTTTAGAATATTAATTCAGTGTTACATGGACTTACATAAAAATTATGGCCTGCCTAATATTATTGTGTAATAGATTAACACATAAAAAACTCCCTATAGTTCACTGTTTGCAAGATACCTTGAGCTGGTATGTATTTTAAATTTTCTACCATATAGGTAACTGATGTATATGCTTTTTAGAAGAAATTAAAATAAAAAGTACTACTGATAGCACAAGTTCTGAAAGTGAGATTGAGAAAAATATAATTTAATGTAAAACAGATTCGTAACATATTAGCTTAATTTGTATGAAACCGGGCCCTGTAATCAAAGGTTTTGATAAATCGTTTGCAACATTTACTGATTGTTTAAAAATCTATGAAAAAATAAGTAACCAAGGAGAAGATGATCTATATCCTAGCATTATGTCATTCAAAAAAACAAACAATTTTGACTGGTTTGGCACCGAAATTGCTATTCTAGTTTTACTAGCCAAAGAAATATAGAACATTTAAGAAGATAAATAGAGAAATAAATTGACAAGAGTTCAGATGGATCCAATGTCTGTCCATCAACTTTTTCCTATGTATATTTTCGTAAAATAATTTTTTTAAATAGAGAAATGTACTTTTGTCAGAAGTACAACAATAAAGCTTTCTCAAGTAATGACCACGGAACTAGAAAGAAAAGTAAGACTACTAGCCCACCAGAATCCCATAATTTTCGAAAAAATTTGTGCTAACGATTTAATACCTATGGAAATTGAATATCATATTTCATGTTTCTAAAGTCGCTATAGAAAATGCAGAGGTTTATCTAACAATAAAAATAAAAGTGGAAAACGGACAGACAACGAACGGAGTTCTACTAAAATATGTAAAATTCTTGAGAAACGGTTTTTAAAGCAAAAAGGGTATGGTATGTCGTCAATTTATGATGAGAAGTATCTAGAATGGATAGATATAGGTCTAAAAGAGAGATCAGTAGATTACTTATAAATACATTTACCGGCAAAGGAGTCAAAATTGTTAAATCTACAAAGAGAAACGAAAAATATGTTAATTCAGAAAACGAGGCATGAAACTTTGCATTTTCTATTGTGGCTTTAGAAATATTAAACATGATATTTAGTTTCTATGGCATTTAAATCGTTAGCACAAATTCTTTAGAAACTTATGGGATTTTGGTGGGCTAATAGTCTTATTTTTCTTTCTGTGTTCCTGGTCATTACTTGAGAAAGCTATTTTATTGAAAAAAAAATCATTTTACGCAAGGACACGCCTAAAGAAGTTATTGGACATGCACTACATCCATCTGAACTGTTTTTAATTTTTTTCTCTTTCTCCATTTTTCTCCTTCAATGTTCCATATTTCTTTTGCCAGTAAAACTAGAACAGCAATTTCGGTGAAAAACCAAACAGCCAAAATGATTTGTTTTTCGAAGTGGAGTGTGTTGAAACAGTTTTAAAGAGTGGGAGAGCGAGAATCTTTAACGAACGCATGCCGCTGATAAGCTTCGAAAATTGATATCACGCTACACATTATTAAATATCATGGTTATTAAATTCTCAAAAAAATTGATTTAAAAACCATTGTAATCTAGAAAATATGGCAAATATTTTATAAAGAATATACTTTTTGATAAATATAATAGTTTGGGAGATATCGTCGTGGGAATGGAAAAATAGACGAAAAATAATTAATTTTCAGCCGTAGTCGAACAGAAAAAATGAGGATTTTTGATTTTTACTGCTATATAAGCCTATGCAAAAGTTCGTTTCCTTATTTATTTTAAAAATAGAAATTCTACAGAGAATTTAATGATTTTTGGATAAAATACGCTTCATGATTGACTCTATCGCGTGGTGTGGTTAGTTAGAAAATTTTGATTTGTGCCCTTATATTCGTGACGATTTTTTGGCGACAAGTGGATTCATAATCTACAGGGCATAAGTAACATATCTGGTAAGGTCATATATTTTACTCTAAAAGTGCCAACGGGGGGAAAGATAGAAATTAATTCGCACTCTACTAGTAGGAAAACAATTTTCCCTACACGACTTATCCAAAAAAATATAACAAAAAAATGAAATATCTCATAAATTTCTTCAGATGCTCAAATGAAAGTTATTTATCGCTGATAATAATAATTTATATTACTATTTTGTTCGGCTATGTGGTTCACGTGTTTTGGTAATTAGAGGTGTGGAGAGGCAGTTAAACACACAATAACTTTTGCATATACCTACTGAAATGATCCAAAATTATCTTTCTATAAAACACTGGCTATTATTTTGAGTCATTATTATACATGATTGGTTCAAATATAATGCCTGTAGTAGCATTTATAGTTTAAAGCTTAGAAGGTAGTGGCAGACAGATGGAAGGACGGACGACTAGAAGGACAAACAGTGGAACGGACAGACGCACGAGTGAGAAATGTGCTGTTGTAGCACGCTAAAAACATCAGTGGATTTACCACTGTCTTTCTGCCACACAGGTAGTATAGTATTTCTAATATCAATTGGAACAGTCAGTTTAAGGGTTGCTACCACCATATTTTATTACAAAGCCCATTTGCGATGGAATAACACCTAGGGAAAATACGTAGAGAAACGATAGTTTTAGGTAGAGTATTTTATTGGGTGGCTGTGTAATTGCTATTAGTATGTGTTTTTTTAAGGCCCGGATGTAGCATCTTGGTGAACTTTGGTTCACTACTGAACAGAGATCAAGTAATGAATTTAAGTTGTACCACTACGGTTCAAGCGTTCTGCAGTGGATCAAGAACAATTTAGGTGAACGGTCCTTTTGGTTGGTTCAAGAAAAGTTCAAGTAGTTCAAGCCCATACATATCCTAACTTAATCTAAATTAAGCTGTCATTTGCCGATATTTCAAATATTCGAATGTTTGCACCCATTTAACCTCTAGCTTTTCTGACGCGCGACTTTTAATTAAATGATGGAGGAGCAAACTGCAGAAGATATGTTTGATGAATTAACGGATGATGAGGATTTTGTGGAGTTGGTGCATATTATGTTGAATAGAAGACGTTGGGAATATTGTAAGCATCGCGTCAATCATTTCACTAAATGGAATAATACGGAATTCCATGTGAGGTTCAGACTGTCGAAACTTGTTGTAAGATTCGTAATAGGCAGAATTGCAGATGAATACGTAGGGCCTCCCGCCAGTCCCTCGAATTTTCAATTTTTCATCTGCATATTTTTGTTTTGCAAGTTTTTCAAATTTTCGTATTTTTTTTAATGTATGAAGAGATCTAAACTGTTGTCCAATACTGCAGTTAAATTCCCTTGTTAGTGTTTCCCATGTAGCATTTCTTTTGGCTGTGAATAACTATCAGTGTATTTTTGAATGAGCAACATTAATAATTGTTCTTCAAATACCGAGAAATTTGTCGTTCTATTAAATTTCACAGTTTTTTTCTCTGCCATCTTAAAAAACTTATAACGTTATAACGCAGTTGGATATAAACAAATGGCAAGTAACATAGATAAAGAAAATATTTACTTAATTTCTCTATGGTAAATAATAAGTATAAATAAAGTATGGTTAATTACGGTAGAATCTTCTTCTTCTGTTAGAGAATTATGTGCCATACTCTGATCCAGTAGTGCCAACAAGCGATGAAATCAAGTTCAACTGAACGAACGTTGAAAACTGATGGTACAACATAATTGCTCCTGAACCGAGTTCATCGTAGAACTGTCGTTCAGTTAAACTTAGCTTGAACGTGTTTTTGGTACAACTGGGCCTAAGTCTTTCAAAATAGGAACACTAAAAAAAATATTCTAAAACATTTTGGTTGACGCTCATAGACATGATATAAATTATTATGAATAAATTCTTTTACCTGTTTTTACAGTTTTCCAACCGACTTCGGAAATAAAACAGTGCTCATAAAGAATCCTTAACAGGAATCCATTTCTAGGCATTTAACCCTACGTGTTCAAAAATGATTAGATTCGGCACGTCATTCGTTGTTAATATTAATATTTTAACATTTCTTTGGTTTAAAAAAAATAAATAGCCGATATTAAAAATATACACATTTATTGCACCTGCATTGAAAAATTTAATTTCAGTTTAGCTCTTCATGATCTTTCATTTAAGAATTATTTTCCACAAGATTATTCCTAAAAATTTAATCCTAAAATATCGCCAGATTCCTCTTTTTTGCAAGAATTTTTAAAAATGAAAGATTTTATTTCATTACATTAACCATTTCCATCAACAGCTGAATCCTTCAGCACTTTATCTTGAAATTTCAAGTCGAAATCTCCACACTCATATTTCCTCTAATTTAGAACGTATTCAATCCTACATTAATATGGTTCCGGTACAGATACGGGTGTTCTATTAACCAGTTATCTCAGCGGACGTTAGTAAGGAGTAATTAAAAAAAAACAGTGCTAATTTTTAAACTATCCAGTGGTGTAACACAGAGCTCAATTTTAGAATCGTTATTGGTCATTATCTATACTTTAGATCGAACACTACCCGAAGGTAGTGTTTATAACATCATGCTGTTTACTGCGATGCTGACAACACGTAAGTTGTGATTTAGTTTCGTAGAGCTTTCAAAGCTGACAGTAACGATATTAGAATATTGAACAATACAATTAAACATAACATAATAACCACATATATTAGACAATCCACAAAGTCAAAGCTTTCCGAAAGAGAGTTACATATTTTTAAAAAAATGCCGACAACATTATCCATCCATGTTGATAGTGTCGGAGTTGGGGGGTCGAGCCCAGTATACGAGAGACAGATCGGCCAGGTGTGTTCGTCACACAACACACTTTAGCCTGCAGCGCTATCGGCAATGTATTATGAAACAGTTATTGAAAATTAATACAACTTGGGATTTTAGGTGAATAGTTGTTCATGACTCACCGACCATATCAATTTCATTATAATTAAGACAGCACACAGTAATATAAAACTTCTCTATAGGATGCACCTCTATATTTAGCGACACAACAAAAATGTTCCCTTCTCTTGTCACACACTATGTTACTATGTTTATTTCATGGAAAGCGAAGAATGCATTAGTCTTAGTTGTAATGCAATTTTTTAATAACATATTTTACCTAAAATTAAAGAGTTGGGCTGAGTTACCGCAAATTACCCTGGAAAATAATTGTCCTCCATATATAAGAGAGTTTCATTTACACCTCATCTTAACGAGTTTTATATTTGTGGGGAAAATACTTTCTTACTGATATCAAAATCCGACAACTTTGTTACGAAGTTTATAATTAATTTTAAATAGCTGCAGCAAATTCTTGTGTGTTAGTGTTTTTTTAAATTTTGTAGTTACAAAAACAAATATCGTACGGAATAATCAATAGCGCTTGCTTTCAATTTGAACATTTTTTTTAACCCCTTCACTACCAACCAAATTTTAAGAAAATAAGTGCCAAAACTCAAAAATTTGTAAAGTATTATAAAACTTAGTATATCGGGGTTTTGATGTCGTTGATTCCGAATCCAAAGTCAGATCTGTAAAATTCAAAATGGTAGATCCAATGGGGCGACCGAAATTTCCAAAATTTTAAAAACATTTAATTTCCAATATCAAAAATTTATTAAGTAAAAAATTATTTAAAAACAATCTTCTTGGAGGTATTTACAGACTCTAACAATTTATCTAGAGCAGAGATTCGATTTTTCTCAAATTTTTCAATATAAAAATAAATAAGTTCGAAAACTAAAAAAAAATAAAAGAAAACAGAAAAGAACTAGAAAGTAAATAAACACCAAAACAAATAGGATGCTAAGTTCTTTTGACGGCCTCATCGATGGTGCACCCTGGGTTCAGTTGATGCCAAGGATACTCTGTGCAGATGAGATTTAATTTTTAAATCTGCCAAATGCTACAAAAAACATTTGTTCGCTATAAAAAATTCTCAATTTGACTTTTAATTGTTTTTTTTTTTTAATTTTGATGCGAAAATCGTAATCAGCAACAACGTATAAACCTTGATCCAGGCATTATAAACTCTATTTTCAAAGAAATCAATTGAATTTTGTAGACTCGTCAGCACCATCCTACAAATCTGACCTAAAATTCGAATTCAGCGACCTCAACAACCCTTGTACATATTCATAAATTATGAGCAAATTAGGCATTAGTTTCCATAGCTTGCCCTTTTGCTCTACGCGAGGTTTCTGTCCTCGCTGAGCTGGCCTTAGAACACCTGCGTTATTCTCTTGAATATATATATATATATATATATATATATATATATTTGTCCTTAGCATAATGCTGCGTCCATACATGGGGATTGGACCATACACTGCTGCGTCCTGTACAATATTGCGTCCGTATATAGGACGCAGCATTGTTTTCTTATGCTAGCATCAACATAGTACACGATTGAAAAATTTCCAGCATCTCCGACTGTTCTTTGTCTCTTGGGCTATATGTAGGTACGGAAATAAGTTCTGTGCCATTTTACTTGAATGAGATATCGACCTTCATTTTTTTACGATTCGGACGCAGCATTATACGGTTAGTATAACTTAAAGTATATTTTTAGTTCAAGCGAATTATGTTTGAGGGCGCTTCAATTTTTGTACAGAAATATACATTTAATATACACTATTCAGATATGGCATAATGATGCGTCCGACATTTGGCAACGCCGCGTTTAACCGATATTTAAGTACTTCTTCCTCATCGGACGAGTGATGACTTCTGATATATGTGAAAGGAGCCAACATCAAATGCATGAGATTCTGAATTTCGGACGATTTTGATGGAACAAGCGGCATTTGATAGCTTACGGCTCACTGAATAAAAGTCTTTATGGGTACAAAGTCCCCTATTTAATATATTTGTAGTTACGGAGCGTAGAAGCGGCTAATTTTAAGTATTTAATAATAGGACTTTCTTCATCTGTACTGGGACAAGTGGCATTCGATACAGATTATAGATCCTACACATAATGAACACTTTTATCACTAAAATTAATTTTCATGAAAGAAAGCAACTTTAACGGACATTAATATTGCTCAAAGGATATTGTTGTAATTAGTAATTAAACAGTATCTTTTCCAAAATTGAATTGTGTAGGCCTTACCTTTTTGATATAATTAATCAAGTTGACATAAGAGAAACACCAATACTTTATAACCTTACTTGCTGGGGTTATATTATATTAAACTCTAGATTCAAAAAGCCGAGCCTCGAAACCGATCTCAAAGGTTGAGCAATATTCTGAGTCAATTTGCTAAATCAAAAAAATAATTCAGTTGATTGTCACCACAGGGCTACTATAACTTTTACGTAACTGAAAAATGTTTAAATAAGCACAAAAAATAGAAAACTCAACCGCAGGTCTTTATAAAGTTCACCGCAAAGACCAGAGAAAAAACGGTTTAATTGAATGAAATGGAACTTGTCAATTCAAAAACGGAAATATAACAACAATACATTATCAGAAATGTCTTTACAAAATACACGTACTATAACAAACATATGGCAACCAACTAAACAACACGACAAAATCAAGTTTACTTGATTCTCAACAAATATACTAAACAATATAACGTACCGGTTTTATTTCCGCTACATATTTGCAACCCATGAAACGTAAATCCTAACAATACTTATGGTTAATAAATCTAAACAAGGCAACAACTTACGAATGGCACTTAACATAAAATAGAACAGGCAAATTAAACAAAAGCTAAAGCCCACAGTAACCCCTGTGGGTAAACATGAAATGAAAATGTACACATGAATTGAAAATTTAAACAAATCTTAACTACAAAGTTACAGTGCTAATAACATTTAAACGTAAGTGTTTAACTAATAATAATTAAATAACCCGTGCCCCGATCGCTCGACTTCACTGGGTCCGTTAACGAACAGTAGAAACAGTTATCACTAAATACGAAAATTCTGTCTCACCAAATAATTGCAGATGTCGTAGAACCAAAATATTTGTAATGTAATGTAATGTAATGTAATTATTGCGTCAACCAATTTTACATTGACATTTAATAGGTTTGTCTGAAATGCAAAGTTTCTAACACATACTTCAGTTCTATCAAATATCCTCCAGTATTATTCAACGATATGCGGGATTTTACTGGACATCAAGTTGCTTACTCATATCATAACCGAAAAAATAGGAAATACTCGGGTTTTACTGCCGATATAATTAATAAGAAATTACTACGACGTTTAACTGTAGCAACGTGTAATTCTCATTTAGGCTGCACTGAACTTAAGGTAACTTTTACTTTTAGGGCACTAAATGCCTTCGCAAACTAAACAAATTAGAGCGATATCAAATTCAACAATCTCCCCTAAATTTATCGAAGTAATCTTTAATAATCCACCTTATGATCTAGCCTCAGGCAAACTGACCCGCCATAGGATGTCTCCTCTTCTCTAGTTATAGGCTCGCCCCCTATTGGTTAAAGATTTGTCATGCATAACCGACAGGATTTAAATTCAAATAATGCACGGACTAGTAGCGCATGCTTTTATAAAAGATGCACGTTACAAAATTGCAGCACGCATAATTGAAGTTTACAAATTAACTTAGCATATAATGACAAGTGAGCGTTACTACTTTATTTTTCGTTTATCACCAATTTATTGTAATTTATATGTTATCGCATTTTCAGCACTTGATGTGCCATTTTCAAACGATAAAAGATAACGAACATGCAAAGATAATTTATAGGATACTTCTAATAATTTCACGATCATGAATAAAATAATAATGATAATAAAGAATTTGTTGCTCAACAGAATCTTCCAGTTACAGGAAAATTTTACGAAATAAAAATAAATTTCATAAATGCAAAGTATACAATATAAAATATAAAAGGAAAGTATAAAATATAAAAGTATAAAATAATTATTTAGTTTAGAGTAGCTTAATATTATGGTACATATTTAAATTTAGGTTACAATCTATTTTGGACGGAGTTTAATGGTCTTGAAGTAATTATTTAAAGAAAAACTAAACATGTGACATGGTCACCAATAGAGTTATATATTTCCATCGTGAAATAAATGGGTGATTTAGCAAGGATGTTTGTTCTTTCAGATGATAGTGCAAAAGTAATGGTTTGACGCGAGTCTAAACGTGGAATTCTAAAATTAATTTACGATAGGACTTCTGGAGAGTCTATTGTATTTTCGATCAGTTTGTAAATAAATATTAAATTTTACATAATTCTTAGGTTTTCTAATTAATCAGAATTAAACCATATTATCATTAAATAATTGGGATATCCCTATTTGGGGTATTGGTGATCTAATTTAAAAGATACATGTTTAAGAAATTTCCGTTGAACAGATTCTAATGATTGTGAATATTTCTCATAAATAGGACTGTATATGGCCTAACCATACTCCAACTTCGAACGCACGAAACAAAAATATAATGTTTTTAATGCTTCTGAATTAGTACAATTTTTGAATTTATTAAAACAATACCGAGTGTTTTTAACGCAGACTTAGAAATTGAGTTAATGTGTTCTGTGAATTCCAATCTGGAGTAGATCAGTATACCCAAATATTTAACTCTCACAATGTGATAAAGAGATATTCAACCAGATTCACCTTCCGTGAATAAGTCGTAACGTTACATTTTGATACATTCACTGATAATTTATTCTCTAGGCACCAATTCTCAATTACATTTAACAGTTCTTGTAATCTTGCACAATTCTCTAGGGTAGTAATTTCACTAAATAATTTCAGATCTTCCGCAAAGAAAAGTTTGTTGCAATTCAATCCATCAAATATGTCAATAATAATTATCGAAGAGTGCACCCAAGTTTGAATCCTGAGGTACGCCAGACGTTGCGACCTAAGTATTTGATTTAAAACCACTGTACTGAACATACTGTAACCGGCTTTGAAAGTAGAACTTAAAAAGTTTATTAATTAAAAGTCTATGGCCGATGTGGTCAAGAGACTTCGAGATGTATATCACGTTCACCTGCCCTCGTTTGGCTAGTATATTAGAAGTAAATTGGGATAGACACGCTAAGTTAGATATTGTAAAGCGTTTTTCCATAAAAGCTGTTGAGATATAGAAATTATTTTCTCTATAGCAGAATATATTACGTTTATACATCGCCACCTTGAAAACCTCTTGCAAAATTGGATCAAATAGAAATACCTCTGTAGTTAAGCATATCACTCATGTCACCATTTTTATGTATGGGACATACTCTTGTCAGTTTCCAGCAATCAGGGAATGTACACATTTTTAGCGATAGATTGAATAAGATTAAAATGGAAAATTAGAAACATAAATAGAACTAGAGTAAACATTACAATTTTTTGTAAGTAATTTTGGTTTTAGGTATTCTTAATTTTATGATTCCAATTTGACTGGTGAACACCACGCCAATATAAAATATATTGGAGATAAATATAACAAAGCCACGGGAAAATTAATAACCGAAAATCCGTTTCAAGCAATTGTGACAGTGAACGGCTGCGCCAAATCGCACAATTTAATATTTAAAATGTTATGGTTTTAAAAGATCATGATACTCATTACTTATGTTACTCATGATTATAAAGGGAAAAATTTAGAAATGAAAAGAAAGCAACAAGTAGAAACAGAAAAGAGCGGAAAATAATTAAGGATCAGAAATTTCTGATATGATTTTATAATTGCATCGAGAAGAGGAAATGAGAATAAATAGTCTGCTGAGAAATTGACAACGCCTGATATGGTAATTAGTGTTTTATGCGTTATGCTCTCTGATTTCTGCAATGTTGTTTGTAAGCGGATTATTCCAAGTGTGAATTGGTATAATTTTTGAGGTATAACTTTGATGTAGTCTGCTAGTGCAATTATGTCGTGATAATGTGCATAGAGGTCCCTTAAGAAGGCGGTCGTAATGAGATGAGGTTCATAAACTTATATTCCAAAATTATTAGTTTTCTCATTACGATGACCGACGTGCTGCACCATGTCGCCGGCTCTGCGTATATAGAGGCCTGTCTTACAACAACGGTGGACATTTATTTCTTATCCTGTGTGTTTATTCTGCTGCACAAGACCGGATACAGGCACCTGGGCAAGGGACAGACTGTTCGTACAGTGTACAGTTTCGCCTTCATCACAGCTAAACGTTAATCATCTATCTAAGTATACACTCAAGTACTTCACGTTCTCTCACCCGCATTTACGAATCCATTCTTTAATTTCGAGCGGACCTTTGAGGAAAAAACTTTCTGCTGAAAGTAGCCTCTTTAATCCCACACTGGTGTTGGTTACTAAATAGTTATGGCATCAAAGTGTTTTTGGATTTAAAAAAGTAAATTAATTAAAGAAACGCTTCTTGCTCAAATTTTTTCCGAAATGGTCCTATAATGAAATATAAATGCTTTTCTAATGCTAATGCTAATCTACTTGTTAAATTCGTTGGATAGGTAAATATATCAAATTAGCCATCACTAAAATAAATAGTGAATATAGTTTTATACCATATTATATGACAGTATGAAATAGACGTTATTACGATTAATTTCGGAACATTCTAAAGTTGTGGGATTTCTTCTGTGTTCCCAGGACGCATAGTGTGTCAAGATTGCCTAAATCTGGAAAATCATTACCTGGTCGTAAACTATTAATGCTGTTTTTTGGAGTCTAAAGAAACATAAGGGCTCTGTCCATATATTTTCAAATAAACTATATAAAAAACTAGAGAATCCGGACATGTTTATTTTTCTGGATTCTTCAGTTTGGTGTTTTAAAACTGACTTTTCAATAAGGTGATGATAGAACATCAGCGATTCTTCAAGAAATTTTATAAAGATATTGTGGAGGTATATTTACTGCTATCACGAACTTTAATCCGTGAATGAATATTCTGAGACTAATTTGAATTGTTTTTTGAAAATATTGCTTATGGCAATTGCTCTTATGGTTTTTGTTTCAATTTTTTTAATTGTTCCTTTAAAATAGTTATTATTAAAGCCGTATGTGTCATGGAGTTGTATATTGCTAGTTTATATTTTTGGAGTAAGAGAGCAATTTGAAATTGTGGTATCAAATGTCGGTTTTCAGCAAATTTTAATGTTATTTTACTATTTCGTTTATGGTGAATATTTAGTAAAATACTTATTTTTCAGTAAATTGTGATAATTTAATCCATTCAAAAGGGCCAAAATGGCAATAAATTCAACACTGTGTCGGGATCAACTTTTATTTCAAATGGACGTGACCAGTTTTATACTAACAGAAATTTCACAATAACTTTAACGTATTTTGAAAATGACGTTCGAGATATTTATCAAAAGCACACTCTCCCTCGATCTGGGCTTGTAGGTTCCTGAAGGAATATGTAATAATGATTATTCATATAATGCTGAATTGCTCAGAGGATCAAGACATTTTTCTCTTACCTTGCAAATTGATGTTTATTTTTACTACAATATTGATTATTTATCCTAGAATAATGATAGACAGATGAAACAAAATTCGAATTCTACTTACAATTTTTACCATTTAAGTAATTCCCATTTGCTGGCTCTATAAAATTATCACGATAAATATGGCAACAGCGCCGGACGCAGTATTGTCCTAAGTTTGTCAAAAAATATACCGCCCGGACGCAGTATTGTATTGAGATTAAACAAAAATATTCTCCGGATGCAGTAGTGTACCACTAATGAAAGGACGCAGCATTGTACAGTATATCAACTTTTTTATTTCTTGAGTTATTGATAATTTGAAACTAGCCATGAACTGCATTTAATGAGTAGATCAAATATACTCCATTAGATTTGAGCTAAATAGCGTATTTCTAGGAGACGCAGTAAGGTTGGTTTTTGAAAGGACGCAGCATTGATAGCAGGATGTATATATATATATATATATATATATATATATATATATATATATATATATATATATATCACTCTTCGAGGAAAAGGCAGAAAACAACGGGCCGCTTAAATGTTGCCAAAAGTTATGAAAAAATTCAAACACATTATTTGCACAAGAATAAACATATTTTGTCTCTTGATGTTTTTTCCTAAAGTGCTCCCATTTCCCGGAAAAAAAAGAATTCATAGACTTTTGTTTTTAATTCGTTCAGGGTGAAGGAAGCGTTTTAGAGAAAAACTCCAAGAGTCGAAAGTTGTTTATTATTGTCAAAATTTTCTAGCCAAAAAATTACTTCGGCCAAGATTTTCACTAGAATTAATTTTTTTTTTCAGAAAAATTCCGATATTCAGACACGTTCTTCAGACAAAAATAAACAACTTATATCTCCTGGACTTCTTCGCAAAAACGCTTCCTTCTCAAAAAAAAAAAATGACAAGTGGAATTCCAACTTTTTTGTTATTTTTTTTTCCAAGAGAAGGAAGGACTTTGGAATAAACACCAAAAGACAAAAGATGCAGCACCTTTGCCCAAAAAATGTGCCTGATTTTTTTATTTTTTTTTGGCAACATTTGCCTCTCGCTCAAAGTGAATGAGGTCAAGTGACCTGTGGTTGGGGGGAATTCGTAGCCACAGATACCTACATACAACAACTTCACCAAGAGTCACCTTATTATATATCTTTCCTTACCACCAAAATTTGAAGGTATAGTGTGACGTAAAAGTCACCATCGAGTCCCGATAGTCCAAAGTGACCAGCGAAAACTCGACTAACCCGGTTAACTTTGAAATGCGGTGAGAGCTGGGTTCGTAGGTAAGGTTAGAATTCAATGTGTCAAACTATTTTAATATTTAATAACTTTATGCAAATGCTTGGAAAGTTAATTATATACGAATTATATAAGCTTGGGGGGCGCCAGCCAAATAACTTGACAGAGAATGGGATAGAGAACAAAACAACATAGTAGAAAGCCAACGTTTATAAAGGTAAAGTTTAATAATTAATTAAAAAATGTATAAGGTAAATAAATTTTAAATATATGTAAAAAATAGGCTTATCTGCACTTTGCAGATATGAATATAGTATCCTTTTAAGAAGGTAGGTATAAACAGTGTAAATACACCCTTAAATTATAAACTATTAAATTTACAACAAGAGATCCATAAGATATTCATTTGTATTTTCATTTTTTAGCACCGAAAGCAGCTGCTCATGGTTTACAAATTGCATATAAAGAACTTACAACATATTACATATAAACACTAAACAAATAAGAACGTGTTATGTATAAAACAGTGGCAAGAAAATGAGTGGCGACAAACTACAAAAAATATATATATACGTTGGATTCAGTAGCGCTGGAGGCTGATGAGACTCCTCACAATTTTATGGTTGAACCAAATAAATCTCTCCAGTGGGATGAAAATAATTAATTGTGTCACTTACTTGGTCTATATTACGTATCCTCAGAATCGTACGTATTACCTGGGAAAAATGTACAGTGAACGATGCCCAGACGACAACCCTGGACAACACGTCTGTTTCAAAGTTGCTAGTACCTGGTAACAGTTTCTTTTTTAAAAAAATAAGGAAATACTGTGGTTCCAATAAATCCTTGAAAGGCCAACAAATTTCTGTATTTGTATCTAGGCAGTATTCAACAAAAATAGGGCAATAGGGCTCCAAAAGAAAAACCAAGACAAAGAAAAAAACCTAAAAAATGCCATACCTTAATTTTATTGCCCAGGTATGTATTTATACTAAATGTTAAATATTTAAAAGCAAAATTACTGACCTTAGATGTTCTGAGGTTTTATTTAATTTAATTAAATAACTAAGAGACCTGGAGAACCACTTTTCTCTTCTCTCCACAAATTCTAAAGATGGCCGTCTCTTTTTTGTTCTTTCACCGTAAAAAATTTTAATCTTTCTCAATAATATCAAATTTGCTTATTAAAATTCCCTAGATTTATTTGACATCTGTCAATTTGAAACCAAAACAATTCTCGAAATTATTTCTATGAATGACTATGAAAAATAACCAGGTAGCTTACTAAATTTTGAAATTTGACTTAATGATTAGTTATAATATCATCCTAATTTAATACTATTACTTGTTTTAGGAGGCTAACGAAAGGAAACCAGCATAAACATAGACCATATAAGGACGAATAAATAGAGAAGTAGTTACGCTGGAGGATTCAACGTCTTGATAAATAACAAGCAGGTAGTCGAAACCAACTTCACCGATACGAACCGTCCAGAATTTCAAGACACGAGTGCTTCTTTGTTTATCGCCGATAGGTTACATACTGTGCTTCTGTTGAAAGTATTTCATGTTTAAATTTTATCGGTACTTGCTAATTTTGACTTGCCACACACCCCCTTTTGCTAGATTAAAAATATTAGAGCTTGGCTATAATATTTTTGGATAATTTACTACTCCGTAGTTATAAAGTTCACCTACTGAATAATTCTATAGATACTAAAGTTTAATATTTAACCTAACTAACCTAATTTACTATTGACACGAGTCTAGATTGGTATTACTTTGTCATTAACATAATCAATCTTTGATTGTTAATGTTACTATACTACAAGATCATAATTTTTTTTAAAATTATTATTGTTGTCGCGATAACTATGTCATAATCGGGAAAATTTATCTAAATTAATTTACTAATTTTTAAGGAACATATAGGAGCTTGTACTATAACTGGAAAATAAATATGCTCGTCTAAATATGCTTTTTATGGAATTTACACACCAAAACATAATTAGTGAAAACTATATACCATTAAATGTAGAAAGAAAAGAAACAAATAAGACTTCATTCACACGACTTTCACTGGCCAACACATTCACACGCTCAAACAATCTTTTTCTTTTTTTACGACTCATCTGGTTCAGATCCATGGTATGGTTTTAGATCTTTAACATGATAGTTTCCTACATCTTTACCATCTAGATCTTCTAATTTATAAACGAGTGGAGAAATAACTCTCTTAACAGTGCATAATACAAACTTTGGAGCTAATTTTGCTGCGAAATGTTCTGCTGCGCAAGATAAAACATAGTTTCTTTTCCAAACTTTGTCTCCTACATGGTAAGTATCTGCCTTTCGTTTACGTAAATTATAACTTTTGCAATTCTTGCGGTAAGCTTCTGCCAATCGACGTCTTACATCGTTATACAGATCCGGCAAATTTTTCATATCCTCATTATACTTTTCTCTGTCCATGCTATCCATGTCCATATTTTTTATGTCAACCTTGCCATAATAACTTCCTCGGGACGGAACATATCGACCAAAATTTAACATTGTCGGAGAGTAACCTGTCGCTTCATGGACAGCGGTTCGCAGAGCATACCCAATTTTAGGTACCTCTTGATCCCAACAACGGTGATCAGTGTCCTTTAAATATGAACGGATTGCAGTCTCTAATACTCTATTAACCCGCTCTACAGCATTTACTTGAGGATGATAACGAGCATTGTAATAAATTTTCACCTCATATTTTTCAGCTAGGTTTCTGAAAATATTACTTGCAAATTGTGTTCCATTGTCACACGCTAATATTTGTGGAACACCATACACTAGAAATACTTGTTCTTCCACAAATTTTTCTATCAATGGCGCAGAAGCTTTCTTTAAAGGATGAAGTAGACAAAACTTAGTGAAATAATCTGACACTAATAACAAATATGAATATCCATTTTTAGAACGCGGCAGTGGTCCAAGAAGATCCACTGACACATATTGCCACGGAAAATTTACTTTTTTGGATTGTCCCATGAGACCAGGACGAGCAAAATTGCTGACCTTTTGAGCATTGCACACGTTGCAGTGACGTACATATTTCTTTGTGTCTTGTAACATCCTAGGCCAATAATACAATTCCCTAATACGCTGCACAGTCTTGAATGTACCTAGATGTGCTGCTTGAGCATCATCATGACAACTCTTAAATATTTGAAGTCGTTGACCTTTGGGGACAACTAATTTCCAGTCTGGTAAATTTGTATAGTTACCAAAATTCGAGGGTATATGTTTATATAAGGATCCGGCATCTACCTTCCAGTCAGGGTATTTTTTTGGGGATTTCAAAACATTTTGGGTCATTTTTACATACCACTTATCATTTTCAGCATCGTCATTATTTACCATGACTACGCAGACTTCTATCGGAGACCTCGATAGAGCATCGGGTACAACATTTAATGCACCCTTCCTGTGTTCAATAATCATGTCGAACTGCTGCAATTTAACGGCCCATCTGGCAAGTCTGCCAGAAGGATCTTTCAAACGGTTTAACCATAGGAGGCTATAATGATCCGTTATGACTTTGAACGTAGTTCCTTCGATAAATGCCCGAAATTTTTCTGTCCCGTGCAAAATTGCAATTAGTTCTCTCTCTGTCACGGTATACTTCCTTTCAGCAGCTGTAAGAGTACGACTTGTGAAAGCAATGACAACTTCTTGCCCATCTTCATTCAACTGCGTCAACACACAACCAACGCCTACCTCTGACGCATCACACTGAATTGTGAACTGTTTATTAAAATCTGGGTTAACTAATATGGGTGCAGAAACCAATGCTTCCTTAACTTTTCGGAAAGCTTCTTCCGCAGCTTCATTCCACTCCAATTTCTGTGATTTACGTTTACCTTTTATCAGATTTGTCATGGGTGCTGTTAAATTCGAATAAAAAGGAATGAATCTTCTATACCATCCAACTAAACCGATGAATCTTTTTAATTCCGTCACTGTTCCAGGACGAGGGTAATTTAACATTGCTGAAACCTTTTCCGGATCGGTACGCAAACCTTCGCCATCTAAAAGAAATCCTAAGTATCTTAGTGATGGTAAACAGAACTCACACTTTTCAAGATTAATAGTTAGATTTGCTTGTTTCAATCGTTGAAAGACTTCATTTAAAACATCGATATGTTTTTCGAAAGTTGGGGTAGCAATAATGATATCATCTAAATAGACGAAGACAAATGGTTCCAAAGAATATCCCAAGACTTGATCCATAAGTCGTTGCTGAGTTTGAGCCGCATTATTCAACCCAAAAGGCATTACTACAAATTCAAACAAACCTCTAGATGGAACGACAAATGCTGTCTTTTCACAAGAACTCTCTTCTAGTGGTATCTGCCAAAAAGCTGATTTTAAATCGATACTCGAAAGATAATGTGCACCTGTTAATTTACTCAGAATGTGATCCACATGAGGTAGTGGATAAGCATCTCTTTTGGTAAGACTATTGAGTTTTCTACCATCAAAGCAGAATCTCATGTCACCACTTTTCTTTTTCACCAAAAGAACTGGAGAGGCCCACGGACTGTTTGAAGGACGGACTACTCCCAAGGCTAACATTTTGTCTAACTCCTTGTTAAGATGACCAAGCATGTAAGGAGACATATTATGATGCCTTTGCTTTACTGGTGCTTCGGTGCCTGTGTCAATCTTATGTACAATTGCATTTGTACGACCCAACTTCGTACCAGACATCCACGACAAAGCTTTAAATTTATCTATAATCGTATCCAACTCACTAATTTGATCTGCTGTCAGTTCAGATTTTGACCGAATTACTTTCGCAAGATTAATCTCACAAACTGACATGTTATATAAGCAATCCAAATTCGACTCACCGTCATCGATAAAATATGAAGCTTTCTTACAGTTTAAAACTACTCCGAAAGTCTTAATAAAATCACTACCCAATATGAGACTGTGCGATAATGAAGGAACAACTAAAACTCTGATAACATGCAAAATGTTTCCTATCTGAACTGGCAAATTTACATACCCAGATATTTTCTGCGCGGTACCGTCCGCTGTACTAATATTGACTTCAGGTGCCTCAAACAATTTTAAATCAAATTTTTCTATAAGTCTTAAACCTTTCGCACCAAAAACTGAGTTATTAGCGCCTGTATCCAACAAAGCTACTATACTACTATTAAAAACTTTAATCTTAATATAGGGTCTATTATCATTGTCTTTCTGAACTAATACTAAATTCGACTCGGGGTTCATATTACCAATATTGCTGTCTTCATCGCAAACCGCTATTATACTATCCAGATCATCAAATTTTTTAGTTGCCGTAGTGTCGTGACAAATACCAGTAGCCTGAGAAACTAAGTCCTTGGAATAAAAACTTTTCACGAAATCTTTCCAAGCATTCCATTCAACCAAAGTGGTTTTACCGTGAGAAAATTTGTTTCCAAAGCCATAATTATTTTTATTTCTTTTTGTGGTTATGGTATGTACAGTTGGATGCAAAGCATTTTGAAATGAAGCTCGATTTCTGTAGACCTTAGCATTAGAATAGCTCGAGAGACATCGGCCTACTGAGTGCCTCTTGGTCTGGCGTTTTTTTGAACACCTCTCACAATTTGGACGAATCACGCCCTCTCTGCCGCAACTATGACAATGAGGGGTTTTCTTGACTCGGGGACATTCACGTTTGACATGACCTGTCTGTTTGCAAGTGAAACATTTTACTTCATCAACTCTGTTGACTCTATCACGGTTAGGACCATTGTTGTTTCTCCTGGGCAACGTTGAGTATCCAGTGCTACGTGTCCTCGATGTGAACTCCAAATCAGGTTCCATTGTTGCAACATGTTTCCAAGAATTACCATTAATTCTTTGTTTCCGTAAACTATTAGCTTCTTCTAAAGTTCGGCACACTTCTCCAAGTTGATCAACTGAGGTTATATTTTGCAGAGCCAAATGCATATGATAGTCAGGCAGAAGATTTTGTCTGATCGTTTCTAATTTTTCAGCATGTGGTACACCTTTGACTAAGCGAGAAAAAAGATTTTCCATTGCCGCTATATAAATTACAACAGGTTCATTCTCACCCTGCTTCCGAGCGTTAATCTGTTCCATAAGTTCTTTGTCGTGTCTTGGAGACAGAAAATCTTTACGTAACAGTGATACCAAACCATCCCAATTATCAACTTTATTCCTTGCATGTCTATACCATATTAGAGCTTGGCCTGTGAATAATTCTACTGATGACCTGAAAAGTTCCTCCTTTGAAACATTACGTGAGAAGCTTAACTCTTCGACTTGCTCCAGAAAAGAGTTAACAGAGAATTGTGCTGTTGTACCATCAAATTTCAATGACCATTTGTGAAGTGGATAGGACTTACTATTACTGTTATTCGAAGTAGAAGGTAATTGAGGTCCCTGTTGTGCCTGATTATGTCTCTCTAATATTTCCTCGATATCTCCTTCGAGTGATGCAACCAAAATTAAATTATCTCCCTGAAATCCACTAGCTTCCTTGCTAATATTGTCAGGAAACCGCCTGAGCCTACCGTTCAGATGTGTTAGTCGAGTACGGATCCTTTTGTAAATTTCATCATTCGTACCATCGAAGTTATCAACCAACTCAGTTACGGAATCTATGCTATCCTTGATTTCTTCACGCTCATCCTCAAATTTGAAATCCTGAACTTCATGTTGCACCGCTGGTCGAGCCAAATCTTTTTTTAGTTCCCTTCTCAAAAATTTTCTCTTTTGAGGTATATCTGCTGAAGACGTAGTTATCCCTCGTATCTTCAACTCGTAGTTTACTTCATGCACCCTCAAGTAATTTGGTTCCATATCATAACTGATATCCATATTTGCCAAAATTAGTAACCCAAAATGCAATTTTTTATAATTCCGAATGAATTAAATTACCAAGTAAAAAAACACCCCGTATAATAAACACCTATTATAACAATGTTATCTAAAATAACAACAGTTTATAATCCGCTAAACGCAATAAATAAAGTGCCTATTTCAGATTAAAATAGATTGTACCAAGTTCACTAGCTCTCTCAGATACACCCTGTATAACACACTATTACAACAATATATTGCAACAAACATGTGACATACACATAAATTTCAATAAATAAGGTGTGTAAATAATACTACACAGAAATGCACCCTCTGCTGCGCACCCTGTATAAACCAATACACTCTGACAATGAGAGAAATACAAATAAACGTGTTACCACACACTAACAGAAAATAACTGTTAATATTTCTTGGTATTATAATATCAACTGCCCTATAATTTGTAACATTTACTATCAAATAAATTATGAAAATTTTGCCACAATTGTGTACTATTTACCGCCCTGTAAATTCAAAAACTGTAATATGGTAATATAGATCAGTTAGTACTATTCAGTAATACACCTATAGTAAAAATTATTATTTATGATATCTCATATACCAATATTCCTATATACACCCTGTATATCTTATAATTTAGCAAGTGCTGAATTTTATATTTAAAAACTGCACAGCAAGCAACGTTATCTGACGACAAACTGAAAACTCGGTTACACACGGTTTCAGTGGCTTCTACACTTCTTTTACTGCTATTAAGTTAACCAATTTTGTTTGTTTTGTCTCTTAAGGAATAGGGAAAGGTAATTAAGGAAAACAAGCTTATAGCACCGGCTAAGATGAAAGAAATAATAATTTAACAACTTCTAACAAGGTCCCACGCTTGGTTGCGCCACTTTTGTGACGTAAAAGTCACCATCGAGTCCCGATAGTCCAAAGTGACCAGCGAAAACTCGACTAACCCGGTTAACTTTGAAATGCGGTGAGAGCTGGGTTCGTAGGTAAGGTTAGAATTCAATGTGTCAAACTATTTTAATATTTAATAACTTTATGCAAATGCTTGGAAAGTTAATTATATACGAATTATATAAGCTTGGGGGGCGCCAGCCAAATAACTTGACAGAGAATGGGATAGAGAACAAAACAACATAGTAGAAAGCCAACGTTTATAAAGGTAAAGTTTAATAATTAATTAAAAAATGTATAAGGTAAATAAATTTTAAATATATGTAAAAAATAGGCTTATCTGCACTTTGCAGATATGAATATAGTATCCTTTTAAGAAGGTAGGTATAAACAGTGTAAATACACCCTTAAATTATAAACTATTAAATTTACAACAAGAGATCCATAAGATATTCATTTGTATTTTCATTTTTTAGCACCGAAAGCAGCTGCTCATGGTTTACAAATTGCATATAAAGAACTTACAACATATTACATATAAACACTAAACAAATAAGAACGTGTTATGTATAAAACAGTGGCAAGAAAATGAGTGGCGACAAACTACAAAAAATATATATATACGTTGGATTCAGTAGCGCTGGAGGCTGATGAGACTCCTCACAATTTTATGGTTGAACCAAATAAATCTCTCCAGTGGGATGAAAATAATTAATTGTGTCACTTACTTGGTCTATATTACGTATCCTCAGAATCGTACGTATTACCTGGGAAAAATGTACAGTGAACGATGCCCAGACGACAACCCTGGACAACACGTCTGTTTCAAAGTTGCTAGTACCTGGTAACAGTTTCTTTTTTAAAAAAATAAGGAAATACTGTGGTTCCAATAAATCCTTGAAAGGCCAACAAATTTCTGTATTTGTATCTAGGCAGTATTCAACAAAAATAGGGCAATAGGGCTCCAAAAGAAAAACCAAGACAAAGAAAAAAACCTAAAAAATGCCATACCTTAATTTTATTGCCCAGGTATGTATTTATACTAAATGTTAAATATTTAAAAGCAAAATTACTGACCTTAGATGTTCTGAGGTTTTATTTAATTTAATTAAATAACTAAGAGACCTGGAGAACCACTTTTCTCTTCTCTCCACAAATTCTAAAGATGGCCGTCTCTTTTTTGTTCTTTCACCGTAAAAAATTTTAATCTTTCTCAATAATATCAAATTTGCTTATTAAAATTCCCTAGATTTATTTGACATCTGTCAATTTGAAACCAAAACAATTCTCGAAATTATTTCTATGAATGACTATGAAAAATAACCAGGTAGCTTACTAAATTTTGAAATTTGACTTAATGATTAGTTATAATATCATCCTAATTTAATACTATTACTTGTTTTAGGAGGCTAACGAAAGGAAACCAGCATAAACATAGACCATATAAGGACGAATAAATAGAGAAGTAGTTACGCTGGAGGATTCAACGTCTTGATAAATAACAAGCAGGTAGTCGAAACCAACTTCACCGATACGAACCGTCCAGAATTTCAAGACACGAGTGCTTCTTTGTTTATCGCCGATAGGTTACATACTGTGCTTCTGTTGAAAGTATTTCATGTTTAAATTTTATCGGTACTTGCTAATTTTGACTTGCCACAATAGTATATACGATCTCAGTTGGAACAGCATAAAAACGAAAACTCGGATATTCACCACTTCTCGTGTACAGTCCACGTGGACTTGAACCGCCTGCCACTTGGAAATGAGGGCGGGATTAGATGCCTAGAGTTTGATTATTTGTCAACTTTACGTAGCTATATCGCGAGAGGTGCGACATCTGTTAGTGGACCGATAAACTTGAGATGCGAGAGATAGAGATAGTAGGAAAAGATCTGGCAACGCCGCATATAGTTTCTGACGCCAGCTGATCGACTCGTCTCTAATGTCAGCCGGGTAAAACCAGACAATACCTGCAAGATTTCATTGTCATTGTACTTTTACCATTGTTTTTTATGTGCATTATGTAAATTTTACTATCGGAAGATCGGTTCCACTCCACTAGGTGAATGTCGAAGTAATTACTGATTACAATCCCATATAATAAATAAATAATAAAGTATTCTATAATGAAGAAGCAATTCTACCAAACTTTCAGTGGTGCACAAACGAGTAAAAAATTCAATAACATGTTGCAAAAAAAAAGATGGACGATAATTTCGCTTTTCGAATTATCACGAACTGTCAAAAAATGACGATCCGCCTTCGCTCTTGTCGGCCCCAATTTTCGATTTTCACGTTGCACGATCATTGTCGGCCTTCTCCTCGCGATCGAGACTTACAACGGGTCTCCGATCGCCGTATTTATTCAGTTCTTACGCTTGAAAAATTGACTTGCGGCCGTGTTAATCGGAAACTATTTTCAAGTGGTTTCCCGCGTTCCAATCCGCCCGGGTATACTTTTTTTTCGTTTTCAATTTTTGGCAGATATTCTTGATCCTATAATTGCCATTCGCTCCGTTCTATTGCATTTCTTGGAGACATTTTGCATTTTCCGCCGCGGAATATTAAGCTGCACTATTTCAATAAAAAGTCAGATTAATATTCCAAGGCGGAAAATGCAAAACTTCTCCGAGAAATGAATAGAACGGAGCGAATAGCAATCATAGAATCAAAAATATCTGCCGAAAAATTGAAAAAGAAAAAAAAAGTATCCCCGGGTGGGATTCGAACTCGGGAAGTCACTTAACACGCCAAGTGCCGATGACGTCTTAAGGCGTCATCTCCCTACTACCTTTCAATGCGCATGACGTCTTAAGACGTTATAACGCCAAAGGACATCATGAGCAAAAAAGTGTAAATTTTATAAAGCGCGCCCATCACGCCTTTGGACGTCATGTTTTTTTGTTTATTTTTGCTTCCATTTTTTTTAAGATTATATTTTTGGCAATATCTGGTCAAAACCAGTACATGTGCAACAGAAAAACAAGCTTCATTAGGTTAGCCACCAGGTCATACAGGTCATATTACGTCAGCAGTCAAAGTGTTAAAAATAGTCGCCGATTAGCACGACTGCAAGTCAATTTTTCAAACGTAAGAACTGAATAAATACGGCGATCGGAGACCCGTTCTATGTCTCGATGGCGAGGAAAAGGTCGACAATGACCGAACAAAGTGAATCGCGAGGTGAAAATCGAAAATTGGGGCCGGCCGGAGCGAAGGCTAATTGTCATTTTTTGACAATTCGAAAAACGAAATTTTCGTCCATTTATTTTTTTGCAATATTTAATTTTTTACTCACTGAACTGAACTTGTGGTAGGTACCTTGTGAAACATCTTGAAAATAGTTGTTAATTATAAATTAAACACTGCTTTTAGATGAATCAATCAATATATTATAAATACTCTACATATGTTTCGGCTTATTACGCCTCTATCAAGAGTACATAGTAAATATAGTACTCACTATGTAATACTCTTGATAAAGGCCTAATAAGCCGAAACATATGTAGAGTATTTATAATATATTGATTGATTCATCTAAAAGCAGTGTTTAATTTATAATTAACAACAATTTTTTATTCATTTAAGCACCACTAAGAGTTTGGTACAAATGCACCTTCATTATAGATACTACTTAAACTCTTTTTGGAAAATAATCTAGCTTTATAGAAATGATTTCACGAAAACTGTCGCTGCCTCCCAGGCTATAAGAGTCAGGTATCTAGATTATTTTTGACAAATTAAAAAACATATTTTTATCTCTTTTAATAAATTAATGGAAAAATATATTATTATACATACAATAAATAAAATCGGAATGAAAATTCGTAATCTTCTACATTCTTCTATGATACTGCATTTAAAATAAACGCAAAGTATTTTCAAATATCCGCGCCAAGTATTAGAAATAGTGCGACGTTGCCGCGTCTACTACTCATGTCCTCATTCAATAATTTCAATAATATTCGGGTAACTGCCATTACGTTACTAGACGGTGAATCATCTCGATATTTATACACGTGCTTCCTCAGGAATCAATTTAAGTTTGCCTCGTTTTTGAGATCATTCTTAAATAAGGATCAGTCGTCGTAAGACGGAAAATAGTGTCATGACATCAATTTATTTCGCATGGCATCCATAAACGCAATGTTAAATATAAAAAACTGCGAACTTTGAGCGAATGAATCTCGGAAACGGTACGGTAAATGGAGTTCATATTTTACCAGAATATTTATTGATATGTGAATTAAGTTTGCTGAAATCGTATATACTATAATCAAACATCAAGGAAGGGTATACAGGGGTGTTACGATCTTAAGTGGGTCACACTGTATATGTACATATATATGACTTGCGGTCACTTTTGCGTGTCCGGGTAGTTGACCCTTTAATCCGTTCCAAACAAACTAAAATATTCCGTAAGAAAGTGCTGTAATCTTAAAGTTTAAAAAATCAGGATTTCTTTTCTAATTCAGGTGGATACGAAGTAGAACCTCCAATCACTAACATGACTAATAAACAAAATTATTGTTGTACCAAAATTATGTATTATATTCTCCAATCACACTTAGTTTATTGTTTCAAAAATGAACAGAAGTATTGTTTTTAAACCGCATTTACCGGACCATTGGACAAGAGTGCTGTGGCCTGCATGTTATGCAACGAACACGTCTTTTTTAAGCCCCCAACCGTTCTTCTATTGCGGAAGTCGTATACGTAGGTGTTGTTGCATAGTCAACGGACATGTAATAAACGATATTATCTTGGAGCATGTTTTAGATTTATCATGTTCAAGGAACAATGCCATTGTGTAGGTTGAATTACAAAAATTAAATATAAGCCTTAATGCAATCTCGCACACATTTTCCACTTTATGTTCACTTCAAGACGGATTTTCACGATAGTAATGTGATTTAATTTACTGTTTCATTGATTAATTCATATGAGGAAATAAGAAACAAAGGCAAATATCTGGTTGATTTCATTTGGATATCGGAAAGTTATGTACAGTTCATTAAATACAAACCATAATAAAGAAATCGGCAGCTACTGGAAGCGGCTGGAACCTATCCACGGTGAATCTTTGAAGCCGAAAAGACCACTAAATTGGGTTCCATAACGGCACTAAAAGTAATCCGATCTCAACCATAACCTTTTCAGATTTTTTGCATTACTAAAGAAACCCTCATGTACACTTCTGCACTTTTTTTCTCACTTGCACCACGTAACATCAACATATTGAAATTTATTATTTGCTGTTCTTCTCTTATGTTTCAGGACATAGGATTACACTGCACGTATATAGATGCGAGTAGAATGCTATACTTTGTCCATGATTGTTAGATACTGTTTATTTAATTAATTTTCATTTGATTTCTCCAATTTAAGAAAGATTCATAAGCCAACATATATAATTTTCTTGATTTTTCGGGCAACAAGTTTAATGAGGCGACTTCTGTAGCTTCCCTTACCTCTGGCGATGTCAAAGAAATCTCGTTTTCACTGTCAGTATCCATTTGTTTAATATACAGAGTGCGTAGGGAATGACAAGACAAACAAAAAAACCTTATATAATATGGGGTCTAAAGCTCATAGCATTGGAGAAAAAAAATAAACAAAAATTTCGCAAATTTTCATAACATTTTTTGAGAACTGTTGGAATATTGAGGTAGGTTTAGATCGTCGCGCGTGTCTTTGCCTATGATACTCAATATTTGCTCTAAAATGTCGGCGATCTTTAGCGATGCGGTAAAGATGAAAGACCTTTTCTGAGTGTTTAATAGATCTGATCTGAAGAAAACTATACTCTCCCTTGTGCAATATTTTAGTTACTGTGGGTGTTTCGTTATGTACACACGACCAACCCGCCGTTCGTTGTTTTTGTTATTTATGAATTTCGCGCCACTGTGTATTTATAGTTAAGATTTATTTTATTGACTTACCGTTAAGTTGTCAAATTCTTGATTACGTACAGACACAACTTACTCATTCGCTCTTTTTGTATTCCTTTTTGGCTTTTGTACCATGCTTTTATTTTATGTTTCTTTATTGACAACGTTAGTTGATAGTTTAGTGTTGAACGAAGTGCGTATGTCCTTAATTCGAAGTACCGAACTGTGAATGGATGCAGATGCAGAGATTTTGAATCATTTAGGTAGGTAGTAAGCTTTTAACCCAGGACACTCATTTATGTTACAAATGTCAATAAACCACATTTAAATTTTCTAAATTATAAACAATCCAATATTTTGTTCCAAATTAAAAAACACACATGTAAAGAAATGCTCTGTTTAAACCTCTATGGCCATTATTTGCTTGCAATTGTGCACGAAGAGAGAACGAATTATTTACCTCTCTATACTTGCCTCAGTTCAGTTGAGGAGGTACATCAAAGGCGGTCGATGATCCTTTGACACCACGTGTGCCGGCCAGCACTTTTTTATGACAATTTAAAAGTTGTATAACTGGGAATACAAGTCCATCGACCAAGAAAAGCAGTGGTTCTCAATAGTTGTCTACCATAAGAGTAAATATGTTAACCTAGATCAGTGTTTTTCAAAGTGCCCCTAGAGGGAAAAGTCGTAAAGGTTTTTTGTTTGTCTAGTCGGTCCCCATTACCAGTTTTCTTTAATGACATGAAACTGATTACACTCTGTATTACTGTTTTTGAGTAATATGTGAAATTTTTGTAAATAACTGACGTTTAAATCCCACAAATTTTAACGTTTCAAATCAATAACAAAATTACGCTTTGAATATATAATTCGATAACACTGAGTTTTGTGAACAGGGCGCGAGCATTGTATGTCTAACATAACCTCAAATATTACATTTTTGTAAGTTTATACTTATTTTTAATGTCTATTCACATTTTTGGATTGGTACCTGTGTAACATTAACGAACTCTCGGATAGGATGCATATAATTTTTCTAAATCATTGATTTTAAAAAATATATTAAATAATATACAGGTTGAAAATCCAACCTATAATTAGCGGACTATTTTTAATTGACCATTTTCGGTCACCTGATTTTGATCCAATCTGGAGGGCACACAAACCTCATCCAATCACAAAGGAATACAAATGTAAACAATTAGACAAAACAATAGCTATGTGCCCTCCACGCCACAAGCGTGACGTCAACCGAAAATTGTCTATATACCAGCGCCGCGGTGGTAAATCCTGAACTCAATAGTTGTTGAATAGGAAATCACGTGATCTTATGCTTCACATTTGCTTTGCTTTTTAATTTTCTTTGCGGAAACCAAATCGAAAGTGTACAAGCGTGACATATCGTTGAAATCGGAATTTTCGATTACAAATTGAAAGTAATTATAGAATAAACAACTTGTGCCAAAACGGCACAAAACGTAATCCGATCTCAACCAAAGATCTTCTGGAGCACTAAAGAAACTCCCGTACAACGTTTCATCCAAATCGGTTCAGTAGTTTCGCCGCTATCGTGCTAACACACATACACACACAGACATTTTTTTAAAAATCACTTTTATGGGTTCCTGGGATCTCAAAACGTAAAGATTTGATATTATCTCAATTCTCAATTTTGGACCAATTTTAGTAACCTTCACAAAATTTTTCTTTTTGGTAGGATAAAAATTGTTTGAATAATTTAAAGGTAAGTACATACATTTTCTAAAATTGTATGCAGACTACTCAACTCAGTTCTCAAAAGCTGATCAATGGAAATAAAAAGATAATGTTTTGGCTATTTTCATTTGTCAATATTTTGCCGAATATATCACGTATCATCCAAGTGAATAATCGACACAGAATAACTCTAAAAATATGATAGTTTAAAAATGGCACTCGAACGTTTGTCAGTCGAGATATAATGTTTAAATCTCAAACATGTCAGAAACAATCAGTATGATGTTAAAAACACATATAATAAAAATTGCCAAAAACACAAGGAAGTTTACCATATTTTCCTGAAATTTGTATTTTGTGTCTCATAACAAGTATCTATTTATCAACAATATTGTAGGAAGAGAGATAATACATTAAAGATCGTGACAGGTCAGTGTTATGATAATTAGGCATACAATTAATTTTAATTACTGACAAACAATGACGACTCCCAAAATAGAGTGCTGAAATATTGCTACTACTGGGTGAGCTGTTGAAAGTAGGTCTATGTGACAAAGACGAGGTTTAAATCATTTATTTTCACCCGTCGAAATATTAGAACAATAGAAACAAGAATACTAGTTAAAAGGGAGTGGGCACATAAGGCTCAACTTTTGGCCTCCTGCAGGACTATAAATGTTTCTATTAGGAAATGTATTGACTGTTTTGATTAAATTTAAGATCCAAAATTTACTGGTTTTATGATTGTTTTTCAACATAGAAAATTACTGTACGCTGTATAGGAAGTAAAAATTTGTCAAAATTTTAATTGAAATCATTAGGGGCTTTTCAGTATTTAAACAACAATAACACAAAATTATAAACGGTGTATTCATTCGTAGAAGTACGAAGTGCCGGTACATTTCGGAACAAGGCATTGAGTACGCGATAAATTAATAAAAAAATTAAAATTTTAGTAGAAACCAAGAAAAAGTAGCCCGAGAAGTAGCCTAAAGACTACGAAATTATTGGTGTCTTATAAAATCAGTGTAATAATCCTCTAATCGATACCTTACTTTGCTACCTATGAAGATTAGCAGGGAGATTTTCCCTTGTGACAAGATCACCTACCTCGCTGATTTTTTGCATACGTTTTAAGCCCCCTTAAGTATCCCAAATGCAAGTTCAATATTTTTAAGTCCTGCGGAGGGGAGGGGGGGTCTAACAGGTGCAAAAACTGTGTTTCAGTTACCTCGGCTTCTATTGAAGCTACGACAAAAGCGATGATACCAGCGTAGAGGACACTTGGAGCACTAAAACTTTGCTCCTATTGACTTTCGTCGTAACTGTAACGGTTATCGATTGAAGGGTTAGTCCAGGAGGCAGGGAGATTTTTCCTATATTAATATGACAAGATCACCTACCTCGGTGATTTTTTGCATACGTTAAGTATCCCAAATGCACAAGATTCTATATCTGCTGAGTCCCGTGGGGTAGAGAGAGGGAGCTAACAGGTGCTAAAATTATGTTTCAATTATCTCGGCTTCTATTGAAGCTACGACAAAAGCGATGATACCAGCGTAGCGAGGGCGCTTCGAGCACTATCACTTTGCTCCCTTTGATTTTCGTCATAATTGCAACGTTATCGATTGGGGGGTGGAGCAAACTTTTTCGGAGCAACAATTTTTTTTGGCCATAGCTTTTTTCTTAGTGCGTTTATTTAAAAAAAACTATAAGACTACCTAAATAGAACCATAACAAGACTATTTTTACTAACATAATGTTAAACGCCGTTTCTTCTTCTTCTAGCATCATAACCCAGGGTGGGTTTTGCCCGTCTGGCTATTTTGTTCCATTCTGTTCTCTCTTGAATTTTTTTTCTCCAGTTTCTAATACTTATAGCTCTCAGGCATTCTTATACATCTTCCTCTTCTTCGTCTTCCAGCAGGTTTCGACCGTCTGAGTTACTCTCGACTCCTCCATTCTGATGACATAACCCAGCCATGTTAATCTTTGACTTTTTATATATTTAATAATGTTACTCCTTTTATTGACATGATTCAGTTCAGCATTCATGCGGATTCTCCATATTCCATCAGCGTCCTGTACTGGCCCATGTATCTTTCTTTCGAATATTCGAATATTAAGTATTTTCCTCATCTCTTTTTGTCATGGTCCAAGTCTCACATTCATATGTTACTAATGCGTAGTAACATCGATTTTCACTGACTATACGTGGCTTGATTTCACTGCTTATGGAATTGGTTAGGTGAACTTCTGCCCCTAAGTATGTAAAGGTTTCAATGCGTTCAAGGTTATAGTTTTCGATTTGGACGCTGTTCTTATTGTTGGTTGGCGTTCTCTTCACTTCCATGTATTTTGCTTTATTTTCATTAATCATAAGACCTCTGCTCTGACACTCTTGTTCAATTTGAGTAAACATTTCTTCTAACTGGGTTTTATTCTGCTGAAAAAAGCTACATCGTATGCATAGGCATATATTTGAGACCATCTGATTCCAACATGTAATTGGTGTTTTTCATTACAGCTTCAAGTACCAAGTTGAAGAGCATTGAACACTGTTTATTATTTGATATTTTCACTTTTCATTTCGGATCACTTTATACATTGACTGCCAAAATAATAATTTCGGCTTTGTCATAGTCGGGTAATAACGAAGAATGGTAGGTTTAAAAAGCACGCTGGAATATAGTACAAGATTCAGACAATTTTTGAGAATGTTTCAGATCGCTCCTTTGGATCCATTGTATACCCTCAAAAAATATATGGAAACAATTAAAATACATTAAAAAAGTGCTCAGTTTTTCAATCATCTTTCAACTCTGTGTCCACTAAACTTTCAAAATTGTGCGCTAAACTTTCCGCACAGTGATATTCTTGAGCATTATAACAATTTTTTGGAAGAAACGGTCAGTAAACTATGAAAAAAATTTAACTGCCATTCGGTTAATTGAACCTTTATTACCTACTATGATGTTGATGTGTGTTAATTTTTGTACAGGTCAATGGCATTTAAAAAATAAATTACTGTCACAACTATTTTTGCGGTGATACAATCCCTCTAGAAACAAGTGACGAAAGCGACCATGTACTGCCAATAAGCCGAACGAAAACAAATGATCAGAAAAAGCCTGATTCAAACCAGAACAATATTTGTAACGATTACAATAGGTTGAAAGCTTTATTCTAACCACGACTGTACGACAAAAAGTAAAAAATGTAAATTTTTAACCAAAAGTTAAACACGTAGGGCGCATTGTTTGTTTAATAAATACCACATAAAAATTAGTTAAGAGCCCTTGTTACTACATTTTGAAAAAAATGTAGTATACGTTTAGCATTTTTCCGGTGCACCATCGAAACCCGAAAAAAACGTCGGATCGATGTGAAAGTCATATCTATCGATTCGAGAGCGAATTTAGAAAATTCCGTCCGTCGGTCAGTCGGTCTGTCGGTCTGTCGGTCTGTCTGTCTGTCTGTCTGTCTGTCTGTCTGTCACGCCCAGCCCCCTTAATCTGTTTTCGGATTGCGATGAAACTTGGGTGGTTAATAGGAGGTCTTTAGAAAACATTAACGCCGGAAGCTCGGCTCCGTTCGGAAACCGGAAGTACCCGATATAGACGTTTCGAGTTTTTCGGGAGAAATTGAATAACTCGATAACGGGTAGTCCGATCGAGACATTTCAAAAAAGAAATGGTGCCGCTGGCAAAGCTCTACAAATAAGTATACCAGAGACTATGTCGAAAAACAAACGAAAATTGATTTTTTTTGCAAAAAACTGGTTTTCTCGAAATCGGGCTAGGAAGCACGATAACTGTCCAGAATATTGATCGATTTCTATGAGACTTGGTGGGATCAAAGGTACCCGGCCACAAATCAAGCCTATTGCTGGCGGCCCGAATCCGTTGACCGCGAGTATGTTTTCCAGGGCCGAGTATGATTTTTCAAAGAAATTAATAACTCCCGAACCGAAGGTCCGATTTTGATTTTCAAAAATGGTAATTGTAGGGCTCGATTAGGTCTATTAGTTGACGTTTGTGACAAATTTGAGAAAACAAAAGCGAATCTACAAATCCTGAAAAACTTGATTTTTTTTATAAAATCTGCAAATTCCAAACAGTTTCCTAATAAAAATCTAAAATTAACTATTCCGTCGATCTATCTCTATAACCAGTATAAGGCATGGACCTTTTTGGACAAAAAATCTGAAATAGAGTTTTTTCGAAAAACTTAAAATAAACGAGTTATTTACGAAAATGCATTCCATAGAATTATTTAAAAATATTTTAAATTGATAAATTCTCCGTGCGATATAGGTGCAAACAAATAATGTAATGTTATATTTAAAATATCATTAATTTCCTTATTTTCATTTACTAAATAAAAATAGAACCGATGCCCTTTCCGTGTTTCAAAATGTAGTTAGCTTTTACTTTAGTCAATGCAAAAAAAAAAGAAAAACAAAACATGTCAAAGCACTGAGTCATCTTACGACCCTCTGCTGAAAATGTAATGAATCATCCCAACAAATTGTATTAAAAGCATATCAAAATGTAGTTTTTTTCACTTGTTACTAAAAAATTATGAAAATAAATAAACAATACAATACTCCATACTTAAAAGTTCTTTAAGCATTTTAGAAGAAAAAAACATTACTTACACTGCTTGCATTACATCAATACTCTCCAACACTCCACTCACCTAAAACAAAGAAAAAATGTTAGTGTACACTTTCGATTACCATAAAAAACAATTGATGATTTTATATTATCTGAAAGATTTATCGGCTTTTTATGCGATTTATGCGAATAAAATTGTGTAAATTAACCCTAAGCAATATGAAATTTGTTTGCCTACTCCAGCTGTCACAATTCTACCGTCTATTATTCTGCGTATCGAGATTTTCCATTCGGATTTCATTCTGTTCGTATTTTATCATTGATGACTGATGATGTGAATGTGGAAGGTAGATATGTCAACTCCGTCAAAGTGATATATTGGCCTGAAATATTCATAAAACCGTTTCCAGATCATTATTTACAGTTTGGATCTATGATGAACTGCAATCAAACCGAAAGTTGTTATACATACGTTTCGTCATAAATGGATCCTTATTAAACGGATGATTTTGTGCGGGAATTTCATCATAGGGTGTATAACATTTAAAGAGACACAATGTAGTGGAAGGTGGAGCAAACTTAGACGAGGTCAAAACACCCCTAAATTTACCGTTGAACAATAATTGTTTTTAAAATACGGGGTGGGTGTTTTATAATCCTTGACTAACACTCTAATTCTGCCATATTCTTGGAATGGGGGTACATATTTGGATAAAATTTGGTACAAATATTACACTCCATTCCACTCTAGCCAAACGCATAATTTATTAGAGAAAAATTCGAAGACCGGACTCAATATTTATAATGTTGCTCTTAGTGCCGTTAACATCATCCTGTGTATCACTGTTTGTCAAATGTTAGTAAACGTATTTAAAGTTAGTAGACCAATGTGTGAATTATTTATGAAAATTACCGAAAATTTGGGATATAAAAAAAAACCCTTCTTTGTATTGTTCAAGTTTGGAGTGTACCTAAAATATTAAATATATGAAATTATAATAAAATATAAATGCAGATCCTATCGGAAAAAAAAATAGAAAGTGTACTTTGACGCATCCATAAAAACTGCCTTAATTTTTTACGAAATAAAAACACTTTTAAGGTATTTCTCCAATTTTTATTCCAGACATTCGTCTCTCACAAGACACTTTAAAATAATGATAAGAGAAAATACGACATTAATACATTTATAACAAAATAACTACTACGAGTCATAACTGTAAGTTATAAATTAATTCAAGGATGACTTATAATTTCAGTAACGTTCAAAGATTTTTTCGTCTTACTTTATTCATTTCAAAATTGTTCTGTGAAGAAATGGTACCTACTGAGAAAATTACAAAATAGTCACTATAAAGGTAAGTTGAGCATTGAACAAGTTTTTGTTAATTGCGGCACCAGACTGCAGTAATGTATTCATGGCGATAGAATGCATGTATAGGTTTTATAATTAAGTGGCAATTTGCAACATAAACCATCTGATATTAACCTTTATTGTATAAAATGAAAATTTACATTAATAACATTAATCGATTTTTATTGCATAAAATATTAAAATATACATTATAATATTCGTCGACCTTTAGACACACATGGTAAATATAGAAGTGACAGCATTTTTAGACATAACAAATAGTTTATTTTATTATACACTCCACAAATACAAAACGAAGAGTATATTGCATTCGATCGGCACATTTCTAAAACCGGTAATACAGTTCGTAGAGAAAAAAATGTTTTCATCACTGTATTGATAGAGGACGAACCCCATTGTTTTTGGACAAAATCGATCAATAAATAAAGAAGTTATTAATTATTTAAATTCTTTAAATTTATATATTTATATTATATAATATTGTTACATTGCAAAATCGGCTAACAGCAATAAATCTGTCACAAATGAGATAAAATTGTGGACCAAGCGTTGGCGGTATCGATTCATCTCGCAGTTAGACAAGGCCATCACTTGCTAATACATTCTTATACTCTTGGCAAATATTTTCTTAATTACGATAAAAATGCGGAGAGTATTCTATAGAATGTGCAACAACTATATAAAAAGGTGGAGTAAATCGGCGAAGAGTATAATGGTTAGCTTCTTTGTGAGTGGATTTACTGATCTCTAATTTTGATAATAATAATACTAAAGGTATTTTTTTAAATAAGCTTCAGAACTGATAAACTAAAATATGTATTACGAGCTCTCAGTCTATAAGGTCCCAAGTGACTGAAAGAGTACTTCGCGGCATTTTCTGTGTACTTTTTTGAAATAGAAACAAACATAATTGAGAATAACCGCATACAAAATAGTTCTTCTTAAAATAGGTGAACCTTCGGTTGAGAATGTCCATAGTACCTTAAATGTTGTACAGCCAATACGAAGGTTCGTTCAATAGGGACACTCTTATTAGTAAATTGTTCATAGCATAGTTAACGAGCCCGACATGCATATTTCCCTACCGCACCAATACATTACAAGAGTCAGTGACACCCAAAAGTTTCTTGCATACAATGTCCGGAAATTATAATCCTGCTTACCGAACATCCAGAGACTACAGGATCATGACTAACTAAATACGTCAGCAAACGTTGTTTATGGCATTGACCATAGAAGAAGAAGGTAGAAAGTTTATGACGTACTTACAGTTTAACTCTTCTGTAATTTGGAACTACAATACTTCACTATATAACTCGTTAACTATTGATAACATTGATTCTAAGTATCAATTTACTAAAACAGATAGGTTGAATAAATGCAGTTATAGACTTTTTTAAATTCTCGAATAACCAACGTTTTTATCGAAGTTTCTACCTCGAATGCCTTTTTCCTCCCGATTACACCGTGCTGACGCTAAAAGTGGCGGGATTGTTTTTGATTGATTGTTTATAAAATGACGTGCAATGGATCTATTTATTCATGCATACCGCACCAATACATTACAAGAGTCAGTGACACCCAAAAGTTTCTTGCATGTCAATTGATAGTTATTCTTATAGGCCGATTCAGAAAGGTATCGAGATACATCACGAAACTATAAGGGTTCTGTGGAACCTTAAAAAATTACACTTTAAAAAAGCGGATGCATTTGTTGAATGGCCCCAAATGCAATATTAGATCCATTTAAAATCAATACTTAACCATAAAGTTCCATAAGGTTCCAGAATACTGCCACAAGGTTCTAAGTATATTGCGGCACTTCTTAAAAATTGTATATTTCAATTCAGAGCCATTCCTGAATCTTTTGCCACTCCGTGCAAATAGAAACTTTGCCGCCACATAAATTATCGAATATATTTTTTCAAAATAAGTTTGTGTATGTAAAGTATATGTATAATTTAAATATTGTCTAAATGTTCTTTATCGCATTTTCTTAATTTTTCTGATTTTCTCTTTGAGACTTCCTGCCACATGTGTTTCTACTTCTAACTGACGTCTCAGGAATCTACCAAATAATACATTTAAACAGTATATTATTGGAAAAATTACTAAACTGAGTACCAACTTTTAACTAGGTGTATCAATACAACTTATTTTCAGTTGGAAAATTATTTCTACTGAAACTTAAAGGGTTTTTAAGTTTCTCATTTAATATCTTAAGAAAATTGCTGATTAATTATACCTGAAAAACATATTAAAACAAATGAAACAAACAAACTGCAAAGAACTCTATTTATTAAATGAGCATGATACTTCAGAGGTGAGTGAATAACAGAACACTTTAGTTAAATATACAAAAACAATCTAGCATAAGCAATAAATACATATACAAAAAATTATTAGATGGAAATGCAAAATATAAATTCAAACATTCGCGACTGGCTAGTTCCGCGTAAAATAAATGTTTTACTATTATAGAAACAAGAGTTAATCATTTTTACAACAATATCAAAATCTATAAACTAGTTACAAAAAGAAATCGACAAGTTAATATTCGATGTGTTAGTTGTCGAACTAACATATATTTTCGCACACCGTGAAAGAGAGTTACTTGAGAACACGCTATGTAAATTCGACGCGATTCCACTTATTGGTTTTTCAGGGAAATCATCGATGAAAACTAAATGTTTATAACAGGATGCAATGTCCGGAAATTATAATCCTGCTTACCGAACATCCAGGGACTACAAGATCATGACTAACAATACTTCACTATATAACTCGTTAACTATTGATAACATTGATTTTAAGTATCAATTTACTAAAGCAGGTAGGTTGGATCAATGCAGTTATAGACTTTTTTAACTCATAGCGACAAATTCTCGTTTTCGAAGAATTCCCTGCATTTTTTCTGTTCGTGCCTTTTTCAACGTTTTCCTCGCCGCTATTTTGATTTTTAAACTCATTGTTGACCAATTTAGTTCCTTTCCTGTTAACTATTTTTCTATCCCCTCCTGGTACTTCGTTTTTATTTCTTCGTTCTGTAGCAGAACCATTTGCTGTTTTGTTGTATCTTTTTTGTGCTTCTTGTTTCTTCATTACTAGTGTTCCATATAATATTTTGTGATCTGTTTTGACGTTTGTTGTTTGTTTTGCCTTAATGTTTTTAACCCTGTCCCTTATTTTTCTATCCACTAGGATATGGTCTATTTGAGAGTTGATGTTTCCTTTCCTCCAGGTATTAAGGCAGGTTAGGTTTGCTCCACGTGTTTCTAACTGTTAGATCGAACAGACGTGCCAAGTTTTTTAGCGAGCTTCCATTATCGTTTGTCCATGTGTAAAGTAAGGCTTTTCCTATGATATTCTTGTCTTCATGTGTTTGGTCGTCCTTTCCTATATGCGCGTTGAACTCTCCTAGTATTATTATGTTCATTTTTCTATTCCTATTTCTTCTAGTCTCTTGGGTGATCTGTCCGAATACTCGTCCTGCCCGTTTGTCGAAGGGCACATGTACTCCTAATATGCATATGTTTTCCTTTCCAATTTGTAAGTCTGCCACGGTTATGTTTTCGTTTACTTTTCTTGTCTTTATCTGGATAGGGGTGTTCCGTCTTATTGCCCATGCGACTCCTCTGCTGGTTTTTTCTTTGTCCCCTCCACTTAGATCCCATTTGTAGTTTTGAGTAACTGCGGTTCCGTCTATCATGTGTGTCTCTTGTATGCATGCAACATGTATCTGTTCCATCATAAGAGCCTCATCGATTTTTTCTCTTTTCTCTCTCGTTATGCAGCCTCTGACATTCCATGTCGCCAGAATGATGTCATCGTGTTGTAATTCTTGACTGTTGGCTTTCTCTGTTCTTTGTGATATTTGGTACATGTTTATGTGCGTTGCTTCCTCTAATTCTGGGCGGGGTGTTATTGCCCCAGTTCGAGCATATGTTTCTTTTCGTTCTTCTGCTTCATGTTTTTCTGGTGCAATAATCACGCTATCGTAGTGATTTCTTCCGTTTTCGTGCTTCCTATATACTATATCTAGTGGTGTGTTTTCTCTTCCCTGTTGGTTAGTAGGATGGAAGATTATATGCCCTCCTTCTTGGTGTACTATTATTGTCCTGTTTTTCATATTTGCTGTTGCAGCAATTGTTTCCTGCCACCCCCCCCCCCCCAAATCCTTCTCTTCTCAGATCTCGAATGAATGCATTTATTTTTCCCGTATTAGAGTACATATCTATTGTAACGGGGTGCTAGTTCATGGACGGATGCCTGCATGAAATGATTAAGTGATTTTCGATATAATCAGCTACTTGTTTTCGTAGGGTTTTCGTCGCATTGGCATGTGCCTGTGATGTTATATTTTCTCCCTCCAGTTGGTGGCTTAATACTCCATATAGGCAGTTTCCGTCGCCGTCGATTTTTTGTACCAGTAATTGATGTGTTCTCGTTTCAACGTCCTGTATTAGTGTGTCCATTTTATTTGCCTTGTGTTTCAAACCCAATATTAGCTTGCTGTAAGAGAGTCTTTTTATTATGTTATGTGTATCGCGGTAAAATAATTTTTTACAGCGAGTTGCAAATGTGAAAGCGAGAGAAACCTCCGCACATGCAGTATTTTAGGTAAATTATTGTTATTATCGAGTGGATAAAAAGTAACCCGTTACACTATCAGTAGGATTTCGGTATGACAATGGACTCTCCATTGTCACCAATTTTAAGCAATAAGTTTATGAATAATTTTGAGACTATACACGTTCAAAATTGTACATACAAACCGCTTACCTAGAGAAGATATGTAGACGATATCTTTGCAATTTGGCCTCACGGTATTGAGTTACTAGATAATATTTAGAAAATTTTAAATAATGAAGACCTTCTATTAAATTTATTTTAGTAAAAGGAAACTAGAAATGAATTAACATTTCTAGACGTTTTAATTAAAAGAATAGTAAAAGAATGGTACGACTGAAATAAGGGTTTGTAGAAAACCAGAACACACTAACTGATATTTAAATTTTACTTCAAATCAGTCCACGCATGCTAAGCGGGGTGTTATAAAATGTCTGTGTAAGGCCAAAAGCATTTCTTCGGATAAACTATTAAACAATGAGGAAAGGCTTATCAAAGAGGTTCTTAAAAACAATCAACACCCTAAAGCCTTTGTTGATAAAACCTTCGTAAAACCAGCTCGGTGGCGCAATGCTGAAGGTGTTTGGCTTGCGACCGCGGAGTCCCGGGTTCGAATCCTGGCCAGGGTATGGATGTTAGTGGCGTTTTTTCATGTGTTACCGAGACGGTAGCAGGGACCTAGACCGCTGTTGGGTGGCACAACATGTCTTGTCGCTGTTATTTCTCCTGAGTTCGAGTCTCAGCTGCGGTAGATGGCAATATCGCAGGGAATGGTTGTTGTGTTGATGTCTATGTGTACGTGTCCTGGTTAAGTGGTAGAGCAGCAATAGCTGAACTCCGCCAGGACGTTAATATAAATAAGGCATTAAAATAAAAAAAATAAAATAAAAAAAATATTGAAAATAACAATCAGATACGACAAAAACTTGAAAAATGTTACACAGCGTTAATTTCTTATGTACCCGGATTATCCGGAAAGTTACACCGTATAGGTAATAGATTTGATATTAGGTCAGTATTTCAAACGAGCAACACTTTAAGATCTATTCTGACAAACACAAAACCAAAGCACCACAAGAAAAATTGAAAAAACTCCATTTACAGTATTGCGTGTGAGTATAACAAACATTACGTGGGTGAGTCATCCAGAGATCGTTCAGTATAAGATTGGCTGAACACAAAATGAAATTCAGAAGTCGAAGATTTGCGAACACCCTTGTGAGAACGGACATAGAATAAATTGGAACTTGGCAAAAATTTCACCAAATGAGGATAGATGGGTGTCGAATTGCTCCATAGATGTTTGTACAACCTGGTTGCCAATGTTAAAAAAAGAACTTCACAAACTTAACATTGTACAAAATAAAAAAACTGTTAACTATATCACCAATTCTATGTAAGTAGTAAGTATCGATGGATATTAAATATAACAAACATATTCTTAGAGCTGTGTGTTTATCATATACAGCACAAAAAATTGTTTAAAAAAAGCCTTTAAAAAGGAAACAGATTAAGTGTCCGAAACGTAGACGGAATATTTCATTTCAATATTTTTATACTTATCTGTGTAATTTTCCAAAAATGGCAAGCTCAAACTGATCCTTTGACGTAAAAGTCATAGGCGCGAAAAATGTTCTATTTGGCGTTTAGCACCCCTAGAAATACTACTCACTATGAAATACTGCTTACTACTTACATTAAAATACCACACTTCCCTTTTCCCGTTTTTTGCCTACGTGCAGATTGCAGGATACAGGCGTTTAATTACAGAACTGGAAATAATTTTTTCTGTGACAAAAATTTTTCAGCTCCCTTACATGCAGTACAAATCAGAAGGAACACTGTCACCAACAACATAAAGTATATATACTAATTCGTAGACTTCGAACGAGTTCCATAACCCACGCATAAATATACACTGCAATCTGTCCGAGTCCATTTAGATATTCTGTGTTATTACAAAATCAATCAACACAGTTTTATAAACAAACGTCTTAAACCCGACTTTATGACCGACCAAACTTCATATAATAAATCTTTTTGGCAACAAGTGCGTTTACGCTTTCCAGTAGCGCACTTTGGCATTCGCCCTTGATATAGAAAAAAATGCACATAACACTTGGTCTTAACTCTTGTTCTAATTGGACAGACGAAAAGACTTGGCAAGGAAATGCAACATTTATTAAGCGCTAATAAAACGGCATTAGCGAAACATGCACGCATTTACTTACATCATTACTTAGAATTAGACTTGACAAAAACACATTTTATAGGTTACACTGTAGGCATGAATTTATTTCAATCTGAATTACTAAATTCCGGCAATAAAACAGAATGTAATAATTTCTATAATTAAATTAGGTTGGCCCTATTAACTTATAAAATCCACTAAATTTTATAAACGCGCTGTTAAATAAGTTTCACATGCTGTTTAGACAATATAGTTCACAAGTTTATATGAAAGATACTACATTATTTTAGTATTTTGCAGAACACTGTCATACATTAAACAATATTTAATATTAAACACAACAAATTAGGTACTTATTCTGACCTCATCAGTATACCAATAAAGCTGGTCAATGACATCATTTTGAACTTATAATATTACAACCCTCGGGTAAACACCCCCAAAACCGTTTGGGTTGGAAATTACAACTCGAGATACCATCAACACTATTTACCAACTCTAACTCACAATTCGTATTACTAGACTAATATAACATTAAACACTATCCATTGTTATTTATTGACTTGGGATTACTTTGAACTTATCTGAAGTCAACTGCACTAAAAACTGACTCCGTGTCGCAGATTTGGTCCTTGCGTATCTTACTGACGGCCTTTCAAACATTCCAGAACATCGAGTTTTCTAAATTTCTCTAGAATAAATCTTGATTTTGCTTGAAAAACCACTCCCAGCGCCATATATAAAGGAGGGCTGAACTCCAGTGTATGCTTTTACAGAAGATGAAGTATTGAATGCATTAAAGAAAATCAAACTTAAATTAACCTTTAGGCCAGATGGCATCCCCCGTATTTTACGTGACTGTGCTGCTGTTTTTGCCAAACCCCTTACTATATTATTTAACTTATCACTAAGGTCCTCCAAATTTTCCGTCGCGGTGGAAATTATCAAAAATAACTGCAGTATTTAAGAAGGGTGACAGATCCGAAATTTCTAATTACCGCCCGATAGTAATAATAAATAATTTTGCCACGGCATTTAAAATTCTCCTACACCATTATACTTTTAACCACGTGAAGCATCAAATATCAATAGTTCAACATGGGTTCTTCAAGGGCCGTTCAACAGTTACCAATTTAATTAATATTACAGAATTTATTTCTGATTCTATTGACAGGGGTGTACAAACAAACGTTATATATACTGATTTTTCCAAAGCTTTCGATAGACTGAATCACGGTATCCTCTTACAAAAATTTGAATGTTATGGCATCTCGGACAACCTTATTGAGCTTTTTAAGTCCTAACTAACTGATAGAAAGCAAGATGTTGTATATCAAGATGTTAGATATATTGAGGTTTTAACCACGTCAGGAGTCCCCCAAGGTTCAAACTTACGTCCACTTTTCTTCAACTTGTTTGTAAATGATATAGTAGATAATCTAACTGTTAACTGCCTTCCATATGCGGATGATTTAAAACTCTTTTGTAATATTGCAAGTGAAAAAGATTGCTATGAAATTCAAAACAATATTGATCGTATTAATACACGGTGTGTGATAAACAAATTAGCCTTGAATGAAACAAAATGTAACGTTATGACATTTACAAGAAAACAAAATATTATCCTGCATGATTACAAATTAGACAATCATATACTTTTCCGGCCAGACACTTTTCGTGACTTGGGTGTGACATTTGATAAAAAACTAACGTTTGTAAACCACATCGAACTTCTGTCACTAAAAGTTATAGAATGCTGGGTTTTGTTATTAGAAACTCCGCACATTTTGAAAATGTACGCACATTAAAGCAACTCTACACTACTTTTGTTAGACCTCATCTTGAATATGCTTCAATAATATGGTGTCCAACTTATAATGTACACATACAAAATTTGGAAAGAATTCAACACCGTTTCCTAAAACATGCGACTTTCAAGGCTGACGCGACTTATCCAGCTGCTGGTTATCCACAAGAAGAATTGCTCTCTAGGTTTTGCCTAGATAGTCTGTCTAGAGATCCGTAGATACCGATCGCAATTAACTTTTTTATAGAATCTTTTACACGATAACATCGACTGTGGAGATATTTTAAGTATGCTTAATTTTCAAATTTCTAGAGAGGCATCTAGACACAACAATCTATTTCATTTGCCTTTTTCAAAAAGAAATGTAAAAAAATGTGCAAATGTGCAGTATGTACAATAATTTTAATAATCGATTAGATATATTCACTTGTAGTCTTACAGACAAAGAATCTGACTCTAACTTAAATTTTGTATTTTGTTACTTTTTGTTGACACAAATAGCCTCACCGTATACTATACATCTTGCATAAGCTGTATATTTTTTCTGCATGTATATTGTATATGTATATTTATATTAAAATGTATTATATACGTTTAGTTTAGTTAATTGTCTTTTTGATTAGTTCACATGTATTCATGTATAAATGTGTGTATATATGTATATCTTTTTGTATTTTTCACAGGTTACTATTTTTAATTTTAGTTTCTATCTCCTATTCTGTAATTGGGTTTTTTAACCTGTTGAATAGTGTATCAAATAAATACATAAATAAAATAAAAATAAATAAATACTATTAACCTAATTCACGTATGTCACTGGGATGGCATAACAACAATAATATATTTTCATCTATTAATCATTTTGTCTTCTCTCCGCTTGATGTCATCAAAATATGAGAGGAGTCGGGAGAATACAATTTGGAGGATCACTTTTAGGGAAGTATTTTTTGAATAATCAAGCTACTAGTATGGTGAGCTGTCCAAGAAATTTGTAGCTAAATTCTTCAGATCCACATTTCCAAAGCAGTAGTAAATTTGTTTCTAAATCACTCAACTTCCGAGGATAGAAATACATCAAGGACTATCGCACCTCATTTATGGCTTGTTACCTTTTTTTGGGACTGTCCAAAGTCTTAAGTTTATATAATTTGTTCACGTCGTATACATTATTTAAGAGTAAGTTTATACTCCAATAGTATCAAGTTAACAAACCAATCCACAGCTAATTCAGTTTTAAAATATTACTCGATCCTATGGTGTACTTCGTACAAACTAAAAACCACTTACCATATTTGCATCGGTCGATAGGTCAATTCCACAATGTTATGTATGTTGAAGCGCTTTCAGTTTATTTGTCAGTATTGTATGTTAGCATGACCAAAGTCGGTTTGTATACATACGCGTTGGTTGATTATTTCAATTTCATATCTATTATTATCAAAGGCTTAAAAGGACGACGTAATTATTATGTGAGATACAGGGAGTCTCGCTTGAAACCTGTAACTTTTTAATCGATTCAAATAGTATTATTTTTAAATACAGATTGGTAAAAATTCGGTTTTTGTGTCGACAAACGGCGGTTCGTATAATGCTTTAACGTTTTCTGTATTCTTTTCAATAACTCTTAAGATCAGATATTAATTAAAAAAGCGATTGTTGAAAAGTATATAAAATAAGTATAACAACTACTAATTGTTATCGATGCAAAAAAGAGGCTATAGGAGGCTAGGTCTGCAAAGTAAACAAAAATAATATCGCCAAGAGATAAATTTTCCTATTATATATACCAAAAAAATCTACTTGAATCGCCAAAAAGATAAAGATATTCCAGGTGTGTCTCACATTTAAGCCGTATACTCTAGAATATCTGGCTTAACTTTCATATTTTCGGATTTTGGTACCAAACCGCTTTAAGAAATGTTAAGGAAGAATTTGTAATCCGTTTTTAACACAAATTGCTAAGGCCCGGATGTACCATCTTGTTGAACTTTGGTTCACTGCTGAACAGAGATCAAGTAATGAATTTAAGTTGTGCCATTAAGGTTCAAGCGTTCTATAGTGGATCAAGAACAATTTAGTTGAACGGTCCTTTTGGTTGGTTCAAGGAAAGTTCAAGTAGTTCAAGCCCATACATAACCTAACTTAATCTAAATTAAATTGTTATTTGCCGAGATTTCAAATATCCGAATGTTTGCATAGGGCGCGTCTAAAATCTGACAGCTAACGAGAGTGGAGGACATATAACCTCAATGTTCCAAGTTAATTATCGTGAAATTCGCTGTTTTCGTTTGCTTTTTTAACTTTCTTGTGCTATCAGCTACGGAAATAAACATTTTTAAGTTTAGTTTTCATTATATATAGACAATTAAGTGTTTTGTATAATAATATTTCCTTTGATTTGGTAAGATGTTCATGGTTTACCTATGTGTTTTTAGTTATTTTCTTCGTATTTAAACAACGTATGGGATTGATCTTATTGTTATATATAAAGCATATTTAGATTATTTAAAATTTAAATGCTGTTAATTATTCTGTTACCAGTTTTATTTGTCGTTCTATTAAATTTCACAGTTTTTTTCGCTGCCATGTCAAACAAACTTATAACGTTATAGTTGGATATAAACAAATGGTAAATAACACAGACAAAGAAAATGTTTCAGTTCTCTATGGTAACTAATAAGTTGTATAAATAAAGTATGGTTAATAACGGTGGAATCTTCTTCTTCTGTTAGAGAATTATGTGCCATACTCTGATCCAATAGTGCCAACGAGCGATGAAATCAAGTTCAACTGAACGAACGTTTAAAACTGATGGTACAACATAATTGCTCCTGAACTGAGTTCATCGTAGAACTGTCGTTCAGTTAAACTTACCTTGAACGTGCTTTTGGTACAACCGGGCCTAAGTTGATTTAATTATTTTCGGTGATAAAGAGGCAACGTGACATGTTTCAATATAAAACAATGCCACCTACGGATATAACTGTTACCGATCTACATCTAAAAAAATATATATTCAAATGGAAAAATAAAAACGCCACAACTTGTTCCCCATTTATGAATGACAGCCTGTACAATTACTTACTGGAAGTACAGTAAACGTAAAAAAAAATTTAAAAATGTTTTTCTTGAACTATGGTTAGAATTAAAAAAAAAGTTTCTGTCTGTCTGTAACTTTTTTGTGCGCACCTTTTCTCCGGAACGGTTTAAGATATTGACTTGAAATTTTGTACACGTAAATATTAAAACGAGATCTGGAACTGGATTGTTTTTTGAACATATCCGGTGAAGGGTTGGGGGTAAATAGGGGTAAATAGGGGGTAATAAGTAATAATAAGCAAGCTGGTAAGAGTACAGATACTTACAATTCGGTGTATGTACTATAAGTCAAGGTCTCAACATTTTCCATCCCTCCACCACCCCATCACTCCATTATTAAAGGAATTGATAAAATAAAATTGAGGTATTCACTTGAAATCTGGTATACGTGTATATTATAATGACATCTGGAACTAGATTGTATTCTGGGATTATTCCGTTGAAGGTTTGGGGGTTAAATAGGGGTAAATAGGAGAAAATAGGTAAAGCGAGTACAGAAACTTAAAATTCGGTGTATGTACTAGAAGCCAAGGTCTCAGTTTTTTTACAATATTTTCCATCCCCCCACCACTCCCACTCCCAAAGATTAGAGAATTAATGAGACAGGACAACCGGCGGAAAACCTTTTACTTTTAGCAATGGCGCCATTGACCTCGACATTTAAATTGGAGTTCTCGCTCAGTTGCCACAATGTGACAATCAGACGGAGAAGGCAACATTAGAATAGCGCAATAGTGAAAAATGGACAACACTGTCTTGATAGAACGACCGAACTCAGCTGATTGGCAGCACCCAAGGTCACTAAAAAAACAGGTTGCTTTGTAATATATGTCACATGAAGTATTTCTATGTTTATATGTAAGGTATCTATCTAGTCGATGTTAAAATATTGTCAAAGTGTTCAAGTGTGGGCCACCCTACGAGCGACGTGGTTAGCGTCACTGGTTTCACCTGGCTAGCACAGTAAAGATACGGAGAGCAAAAGGGCGTGGAGTCAAGGCTTGGGCGCCATTGATTACTTAGGGTAATCAAAGAAAATTAAAGATAAAGATAAACAAAAGACAAAAGTTACATATATACAGTAGTACTATATTACAAAAATATTATATTACAACAAATGAACCATCACAGCATCAACGATACTGTATAGCAAAATATTAGACAGAAATATATATAAAAGAAAACTATATTACAAAATTTACTATATTACAAGATACTCTATATTACAATGTGCACAACGGCAAGGCAAATCTGAGGCGTGTACGAGAACCAAAAATATATTACAAAAGATACGTCTCGTAACTTTCACCTCAATACTAAAATCATATATTACACAAATTAGATAAACTTGAGATCTTTTACGAGAGACAAAATAACTATATTACAGAAGATAAGTCTCGTAAATTTATCTCAATATTAAAAATCATATATTACAACAAAATCACGAACTTGAGATCCTTTACGAGAGACAAAATACTATATTACAACAAATATGTCTCGTAACATTATCTCAAAGTTCATAAACCTTAAACACTCTCGTTACCATCAAGATGAACCACGACTTACTATGTTACCAACAGAAATGCATTACAATACTACGATAAAATATTTACAGTAAGGAATCACGATAAAATTAACCACGAAATTAATACTACGATGAAATGTGTGCGACAATGAATTTAAGATATAAGTAACTATGAATTAAAGTACGACAACGGATTAACTATAACAGCGTATTTAAAATATAATCTAACAAAAATTATAATAGATTGAATTTGAATTTCATATTTTAAATTTAGACACTTGGCTTTTATGACCCAAAACTACAATCATGTGAAAATAATCTCTTTTATATGTAGCAATCAAAAGTACTTATCTTTTATTGTGTTATCCTGATTAAGGAAAGTCCTACATACGATCCTGTTCTCCGATGATTATGGATTTAAATTAACATGTGGCTGCCTTAATCCCATTTTGAGGTTATGAAATCGTAGAAACGTTCCTACAAGATTTGTCGCCCAGACAAAATGAAGAAAATCTCATCGCTCAGAATGTTTTCGTATACCCTAATTCAAAATGTAGTATAGAAAGGTCAACTTCATACGAATATTGCTTGCTTAGTCGAAAACATAGTAGGTATCGCAAATCGAATGTAGATAATCTCAAATCTTGCTTAAAGCAAATAATGTAACATTGAAATACTTCTACGTTAAAATCATTAGACGTGAATCAGTTTTGTTATTAAGAAATTAATTCTTAATTTATAAGAATATAAGAAAAACCTAAAACAATATTCCAAATATTAGATGGCATTTGCCGGTATAATAATTAAAACCTTACCTCATGTGATCATCACGAGGTTTTTCAAATTCTAACATCCCCATTACAGGTCAAACAAAATTATAAATACGTCTAAGGCCCGGATGTACCATCTTGTTGAACTTTGGTTCACTGCTGAACAGAGATCAAGTAATGAATTTAAGTTGTACCATTAAGGTTCAAGCGTTCTATAGTGGATCAAGAACAATTTAGTTGAACTGTCCTTTTGGTTGGTTCAAGGAAAGTTCAAGTAGTTCAAGCCCATACATAACCTAACTTAATCTAAATTAAATTGTCGAGATTTCAAATATCCGAATGTTTGCATAGGGCGCGTGAAAAATCTGACAGCTAACGAGAGTGGAGGGCATATAACCTCAATGTTCCAAGTTAATTATCGTGAAATTCGTTGTTTTCGTTTGCTTTTTTAACTTTCTTGTGCTATCAGCTATGGAAATAAACATTTTTAAGTTTAGTTTTCATTATATGTAGACAATTATGTGTTTTGTATAATAATATTTCCTTTGATTTGGTGAGATGTGCATGGTTTACCTATGTGTTTTTAGTTATTTTCTTCGTATTTAAACAACGTATGGGATTGATCTTATTGTTATACATAAAGCATATTTAGATTATTTAAAATTTAAATGCTGTTAATTATTCTGTTACCAGTTTTATTTGTCGTTCTATTAAATTTCACCGTTTTTTTCGCTGCCATGTCAAACAAACTTATAACGTTATAGTTGAATATAAACAAATGGTAAATAACATAGACAAAGAAAATTTTTCAGTTCTCTATGGTAACTAATAAGTTGTATAAATAAAGTATGGTTAATAAGGTGGAATCTCCTTCTTCTGTTAGAGAATTATGTGCCATACTCTGATCCAATAGTGCCAACGAGCGATGAAATCAAGTTCAACTGAACGAACGTTTAAAACTGATGGTACAACATAATTGCTCCTGAACCGAGTTCATCGTAGAACTGTCGTTCAGTTAAACTTACCTTGAACGTGCTTTTGGTACAACCGGGCCTTATTAGTGCAATGGTTCAACGAGAAAGAGTTTCACCCGGCGTTATTTAGTTGAAATATCATTCCTGGAGCGCCATCTAGTATTCGCGAGCGTTAACTCTAACAGATGACGTACGTTCATCATAGTATAAGGAGTAAGGACACCCTATTAGTACTAAAGTTTGTGGGAATAATATTTCCGATAACTTATAATTTTTCTAATAATTATTAACAGTGTAACAAAGGATGCTATTGAGCATTTCGCATGTTACAATGTATGCATTATAACGACATCTGGAACTAGATTATATTTAGAGCTGATTGCGTTGAAGGGTTGGCGGTAAGTAGAAGTAAATAGGGAAAAATAAGTAAAGCAAGCTGATAAGAGTGCAGAAACTTAGAATTTGGTGTATATACTAGAAACCAAGGCCTCAGATTTCTTTTTAATATTTTTCAACCTGCCACCCCCACCACCTCCATTATTAAAGGGATTGATAACATAAAATTGAGATATTCACTTGAAAGTTAGTACATGTATGTATTGTAATGACATCTGATGAAGATGATTCCATGGAAGGGGTGGGAGGTGGTAGGTTATGAATAGGGGAATGTAAAAGCTAGAAACTTCATTTTTAACGTACATGGTAAAAACCAATGACTTCTGCTCTGAATATTTTAAAATTCTATGATCAATAATTTCCACATACTAGAGTGCAAATATAGTCAAAATGTTTCCTTTGAAGTGACTTGGATGAAAAATCTGGATGTGGAAGTAGTGATTCCTTGGGCAGCGGTTTTTTATCTAATAAAAGTATTGTCGTCGTGTAAAAATTCGACTTCGTTAAATATACATATGCATTTTCTGCATTTTACTTATATTTATAAGTAATAACCATATTTTAAATTCTAAAGCCCAAGGTTACACTATTAAAAGTATATTCTGTATTTCACTTATAACACGCCGTGTGTCATATGTTGTTCCTTATATAGCCTCTTAATGTATTTATAGCCGTTGATGGTAAATCATTATATAATTAATAATTATACTAAGGCATCAAATTCTGTTACCAAAATAACTTTATAGAATAGATAGATCATTAGAACCTGATATACCTATATTCTAGTCGATAATAAAAGAGCGAAAATTTTCACAAGCAATAAGATGTCTACGTTTATGATTTTATGAAATTGTAATCCACAGATGCTCGCTATAGAGTACTCATATTGAATGCATTAGGTACAAGAATATGGGGATATATTAATTTATTTATTAATAATTATTCGCTGAGAGACAATGATACCTATTTTTGTTGTTTCCATTGAAAATAAATATAAAACTGCATTATCGAAACATTAACAACGCCAGTTGTAGAAAATTTGTTTGTCCAAACAATGCGACGTTTCAGTGTTAGAACATCTACACTTGCATCTGAGAGTAATGAAGTCAATTCTCGGAAACATATTGAGTATTGTTCAATATTTGGTAGTCTAGCTATATTTTCAGGCTTAATTTAAAAAATTATTCGTATCTTCAGATTGCTTCCTGCAGCGTTCAATCGATAACCAGCCAAATAAATTAGTTCGGTTTCAGAATGCACAAGATAATATATTTCCGAACGATTTCTACTTGATTCAAGTTTTTCTACTGTAGTCATAAATTGTTTCGAACAATTTGTCTTGGTGTCTGATAAACTGACTAATATAGCGTGTTTTATCATGTACGATTTCTTTGCGCAAAAAGTGCTATGAAGGGTGTAATTAATTTTGTGTCATTAAAAGAAAAACTGGTAATCGGAATCGACTAGACAAACAAGACATTTGAGAACCATTGGGCCAATAGACGTGTAGTTCCGAATCATATAGAAGTCATAAAAAAATGTAAGGGTTACCTTCCGATTTGTTTCCTCACCGCCGCACAGTGGTCATTTTTATTAATCCAGGCGGACATAATCCTTTCCAACTCATTCCAATACAAATGTTATTAACATATCGTGCCCTAAACTAAATAGTTCTGAGAATTTTACCTTTATATTTTTATCATGGCCGAATTATAAGGAATTATGGACTGGTGCAGGTCAGGTAAAATTCAGTTTACGATTAGACAAGGTGTTTTAAAAAATTTTTTAAGACAAGGTAGATACATAAATTCATATAGCTATAGCTATATGCTTGTGACAACTGCTTTAAGGCATACACATGATATTTGTACCATTTTTATAATGAAAAAAAAAACATTAACAAGAATACTTGGTAACAAAAGTTGCTGACCAGTTACACGATATTATATTTAGGGTTACTTGAAATAAGGATAATATATTTATTTGCGGCTATTTTAAATAATTCTAATGGTTCCCAGGTTAATAAAATTATCATCTATCAACTTAAAAGTACGCTACTTTAAAAACTACACGGAATGAAAATTATAAGATATACTTTTCAATATTGCTTTAAATTTTTATATATTTACAATGAAGCATACTTGTAGTTATAGACTTACGAGTTTTGCTATTGAACTAACGATGTCAACGGACCTTGTGGCAGTTCATAGACATTATAAAATTATATAGTATAAGATCCTGAGGCGAAACTAGAATATGGCAGACGATCCGAAGACGCCAATATGTCGTTGGATTTCTTTAAAAAAACCGCACTTCTCATGTTCCGATAATCTACTGTTAGTTATATTAAAGAATATACCGAGTGCTAAGTCAATTTATTATTTTAAGTAAGTACTTTAGGACATTCTGATGAAATTGTAATTTTGCCCTAGAAAAATTCGAATGATTTTGTAGAAGACGACGAATCCGAAGAGGGTGTGGTAATAAACAATATTTTTCATCGAAAGCTACTAGAGAATTTCAAAGTTATTATCTATAAGCTCTAACAATGAGACGGATTATGACAGACGACGATTCAGAAGTTACAGTAGGAAAAAATTACGTTAAAATGAGGTGGGTGAAGGCAGAACTCTATAATTTGAACAAGTATCCTTCTCAGAACAAATAGCTGGTTACGGAAATTAAAAATGATAAGGGGCAGTGAAATTTTTTATGCAAAAACCCTCTTTACTAGCAGAAAAGTACATAGCTCTGCATCCAGAAGTCCATCCCGGGGAGGGAAGCGTGGTCCAACGCGTTAATTTTTAATCAAAATAAAATCTTTGAGTGCAGCTCTGAAATTTTGTGTAGTTATAGTTTTTAACTGTAGAAATTGCGTAAAATTATTGCCAGAAGTGTAGATCGGGGATTAAACGTTGCCAAAAGTCGGTAAAGTTGTAAGAAAATTCTTTAAATTATTAAAATTTGACATCGGTCAAGGTTGCCTTTATATTTAAAATCTCCCTATTCTTCCGGGTTTTTCGGATATGAACGTACCAAGACATTAATGAAACAAAAAACAAATCAAATTCGGAAAATGTCAAAAAATTGTATTTTTCGTTCACTTCTGTCGGCTCGAATTTTCGATTTCGCCCATGAAATTAACGATGCCGTGAAAATGCCAATTTCGATCTTTTGATATCGACATTAGGAAGCCGTCCTACTGATGTATTTATTAAGTTATGAATATTTAAAAATTACATGTTTTGCTTTTTCCGACGAGACTAATTGAAATATCAAGTCCACCCTAACCGTAGCACATCACGTTAAGCGACGACATTCACATTGGATTTCTCGGTTCGAATCCTGTATAGGTGTACTTTTTTAAATTTGTTTCGAACTTCTTGGCTGTTATTTCTTATCCTAAAATTACATAGCATTTATTTATTTAGTCTACAATTAAAAACTACAACTACACAAAATTTCAGAGCTGCACTCAGAGATTTTATTTTAAATAAAAATTAACTCGTTTGACCGCTCGCCCACGCTTTCGTCCGTCCCTGGGATGGACTTCAGCCCTTGTACTTTTCAGCTAGTAAATGGGGGTTTTACATACAAATTTTCACTACACCGTATTGTTTTCAATTTCCGCAATCTCCGTCTAAATGACCTCCTTACACAGGACATCTACTTCATCGAATGTATAGTGAGTGCACTAGTAGAATTAGTAGTATTAAAGTTGTTATATAGAAAAGTAGATATACTGTATAACATTTGATAACGTTACAGTGTTTGTTAGCAACATGTTAATGAGTGGATTTGCTGATGTGCCAAGAAAAGAGATGTTTTGAGAATCTTGGATCATCAGTAAGAATCTACATAATTTGAAAAAGGAGCATCAGTATACATACTACGGAATTTATAGGAAACACTCGATTCCTATAAATTCCTTAGCATACTATTGTAAAATTACAAGAAAATAATTACAGAAGTCTACAAAAAAATCATGTCCATTTTTAGGCCTTATTATACTCTTCGCAAATACAAAACGAAGAGTATATTGCATTCGATCGGCACATTTCTAAAACCGGTAATATTGCTCGTAGATCGAATTCTGAACAACTTTCAAAATGTCCATCCGTCTCTCTGTCCGTCCATCTGTCTGTCTTTCCGTCACGTTTACGCACGATAACTTAAAAACGAAAGTCCGATAGTACTGAAATTTGGCAGTAAGTTAGTGTTAGCTAGAGGAAGAATCCTATTGTTTTTGAACAAAATCTATCAATAGATAAAAAAGTTATTAATTTTTTAAATTAAAAAAAAATCTTTTGTAATTAAACAAAAAATGTTTAATCATTTACAAAAAAACTGCGAAAAGTATAATGGTTAGCTTGTTCTTTATATAGGCTTTATCTAAATCGTAGAAACTTTTTTTAAGGACCTGTCACAGGTCCAGGAAGAGACAAGTTTGATTTAAGTTCAAATATATTAAAGCTTTTCTTATTTAAGAAAATATAAGTTAGCTTTCTTTTCAAAATTATAATTGTAACTGTTATTATTATTGGTTGGGAGTGTCTATTAGATTATCGCAGCAATTTATGTTCCTGAACATCTGCTAATTTCTCGATATATTCTGTTATTGATTATACCTATAAATTATTGTAGCCACAATGTAAGTTATAATTATTACTGTAAGTTTATAAGTATATTCCTCCTAATCTCTAATCAGGAGCTATAATTTATTCACTTTTCTACATAGCATAGCCCACACAACTCATATTAAAGAAATAGGTATACTGTAATGGAAGGCACACAAATCTTAGATAGCTTTATGGTACAGCAAACGAAGAAGAAAATGGTGTTTTGGGAAATTTTGACAACTTTGTGACAAATATGTACTCATATGTAAAAAAATGCGCTGAATACGATGGATGTGGTAATTTTTTCAAAAAGTGCCGGAGACACCTATAATTCTACGATTTTTAGCATAGAAATTGAAATAATAATAATAAATTTTATTGATCACATTACATGACATAGGATAAGTCGAAATGTTACTCATAAATAAAAGTATGGTGTATACAACTGAGAATAAAACATATACAAAACTATTAAAAAAAAAACAGAAAAAAAACGAAAATAAATAGACGTCAAATAAAATTGTACAGTAAATAATAAAAAATGATTATTTCTGTGATATCGCAGACACAAACTCGTCAATGCTGTAGAAGCCGCCTTCTAATAAAATGTTTTAAGTTTATTTAAGTTTAGTACTGCTGATTTCACGCACAGTGTTGGTCACTGCATTATATAAACTAACACAGTTGTATCTTGGAGAATGCTTATTTGTTGTAGTATTATGAATAGGAATAGTTAAGAGTTCGCCATGTCTAATATTGTAAGAATGGTTATTCGATATTTTAACAAATATGTATTGTTTAGTGTACTAAACATTTAAACATGTACACGCGCGGTAAGGTTAAAATTTTATTTTCTTTGAAAATCGTTCTACAGCTTTCTCTAGATGATAAATTAAATATTAAACGAACTAGCCTTTTTTGCAAAAGCCATAACCCAAACTCATAATGTTTAATGAAATGTGTGAGTACGCCAAAGCATCTAAAATGTTTTTCATTTGGAGGATGCCAAAATATGCTTTATATAATTTTTTGCATACCGTATCTAGGTATATGATTATCCCATGATAACTTCGAGACCAAGATATTTTATTTCATCATTCAGTTGGTTGTCCGTAATTTTAAAATTAACTGCTATAGATCTTCTGATATGAAAATTCATTACTACAGTTTTTTTGGTATTTAATATTAATTTATTACTATCACACCAAGAGCTTAAAGTATCAATAGTATTTTCCGCCTGTAATTGAATTTCCTTTACACTTGTTGCCGTTGTCGTAATAACAGCATCATCAGCAAATATAGTAACATGTCCTACATTTTTTATGTAATCAGGAAGATCATTTACAAATTGCATAAATAATAAGGGCCCTAGGAGAGAGACCTGGGGAACTCCAAGTTTAACTTTGTGAGCCCTAGAACTCACATGATTGTAGTTCACTATTAATAATCTCTCTTCAATATAGGTTTAATTCAGTTTAAGGCAGTATTTCTAATTCCTAGTTGAAACAATTTTGATTTCGCGGTCAATAGTATCGAAAACTTCAGATAGGTCGAAAAACATTAATACAACATACTTACCATTATTTAAACAGGAATATACATAATTAATTATAATCAAATGTAAATGCAAATTCCCTACAATGTAAGAGTAATCTAAAATAGAATTGAGGAAATGAATATATTACTAGCATCTAGCATACTTGTAATTATTTCAAACTCTTACTAAAGACTTATCATAGATAAGTACAAAAACATATATCTTTCTAAACAAAATGTTTTGCTGGCTATATGTCACAAACAACATTGAATTAAAAGAAAGAAATATGCACATTACGTACAGGTAACTGTCACAATAATGTTAATTTTAATTTTAAATTATCCTGTTCAACAAAACCAAAAAACAACTAAAGACTACTATTTCTTTCTTTTAATTCAATGTTGTTCGTGGCATATAGCCAACAAAGCATTTTATTTAGAAAGATATTTGTTTTTTTACTTATCTATGATAAGTCTTTAGTAATAGTTTGAAATAATTACAAGTATTTTTGCTAGTAATATATTCATTTCCTCAATTCCATAATTAACTAAATGGCAAGAAGCAGTTTCAATTCATCTACCTGATCTAAATCCATGTTGTGATGGCGTCAAAATACATATATCGATACTTATGCATTTTCTTGAAAATAACAAGAATAAAATGTTTTTAAAATAACGTTATTCGTGAGGAGTTATTGTTAAATTTTTCAAAAAATTATATTAAATGCATAATAACGACTTAACTAGAATTTTTACAAAATATTATGCTTTTGAAAATGTATTCTCCATTTTCAATCTCGCATAGAAAATACCATTTCGAACATTTTATTCTTATGATTTTTCCAATTAAACGCATACATAACGAGATATTTTGAATTTTTATCCTATCTTTAGCTTTCCGGAAAAAAAGTACTGCGTCACCGTGGTGACAGAATACATGGGTAAAAAATAAGAAGATCGAAAATGCACATATTTCATACTCCATGTACTCGGAACAATATTCGCGGCTTTTAGGTATTCCGTTTGTTTTTAATATTATCCGAATTCGCATAATCGCCCATCGTTAAAACACACAATCATCGTCACTCTATTAACACATCTATGTCAAAATTCAGCGTTAATTATTTGCGCCAACCAATCGATATTGTATGATTAAACAAACTAAATTATTTACGTTTGATTTAACGCAACAAATTAGATCATCCTATTGCACGGAAATTTATTTAAATCCACCCAAACAGCAAATTATTAACCAGTAAATAGTCAGAAATCATGGGCTATGGAGGCAGATCAATAAAATATAGCTTATATGTACGTTTCATATGCGAAAAGGCTGAAGTAAACGAAAAAAAAAAAATAGAAATACCAAATATGGAACAGAACAATGATACTTGGAACAGCAGTAGTTGGGAGTTAAAACAATGATAGTGGTTGAAGAGTATTCGGATTTAAATGCGACTTTACGTATTTTAGCAGCTTCTATCAGAATTACAAGCATTTCAAAAATGTTATGTTAGGTATATTTTGATTGACTGATTGATTGATTAGCCAGTGTACCATAGGAATTGCTGCCACTTCCATATATCCAATCTAGATATTTTTATAGCCGGACCCGGCTACTTACACCAAACTGGACATGCAACATGCCGGTTGCCAGCAGCGAGAGTCACATGACGCACGTTGTAGGAATATAGGATGGGAAGTGTAGGTGTTTGTGAGATGCTTCTTTTAAGTTTCCATATCATCTGTAACGAAGCATTTTTCGTTATGGAAATTGCACTTCAAACCATCGTCTTTGTTAATATTAATAGGTTATATATTTATATTATATTGCATCGGACTGTAGAGGCTAGGTAATCCTTGCAAATATTTAAGTGTAAGGGCGTGCGCAATGTAGTTTGCCATATACCATAAAATATATTTGCACTTATTTCAATTAGTTATTTAGTCTGTGCCGAAGACTCATCGCGAGCACTTCAATTTCCATTTTTCCATTTTCCTACCTGCCTTTCGTCAAGCAGTGCACGTTTGCTGGAGAATTTAGTTGGTGTCCGACCGACCACAAGGATAGACATGTGTAAGGGATAGTAGGTAGAGAAACTTGTAGGTAAGACCGCTTATATCTTCTAAGTCCCAGAACCCGCCCAAACTGACTACGCCGTCTCTCTCTCTACCGATTGTGCCTGCCGTTCATGGAGAGAAGTCCACTCCAGGCCATTGAGTATCAACTCGGTAACTGCCTAGTCACTCCTGGTATCCGTATTGTACTGTCTCTATACCACCCGTTTCCACAGCTTTTGGGCTATTGGCACCACTCACTAATCGTTTACCGTATAACCGTCTCATTAACAGCCTGACCGTTTTATCATCGTATCATCACCATTTTCACATTAGCTTTGCTTTCGTTTACCATAGCCTCACTTTGGATTAAACTCTGGATCGTCTGTTTGGTAACAGTAATCGTAATATTAAGTAGTATTGTAAATAGTAGGTTCTGAGCTAATAAATATTATTATATAATCTGAATCGTTCTTTTTACTGTGGTGTATGTGAAGTCTAACTATTCCTAGACCCACTGTAGCTACTCAAGCCCTGCTGAATCGGCTCACAGTGGGCCAAACCGAACTTTCTCGGAAAATTAACTTTCTGAAGGCACTTCATGGCCAAATGAGCTGATTATTTTTTTTAAATACTCAGAACCAAATTTCGAATTGATCTCTCCAGGCGAAATTTTAATTTTCATTAAGTTTGACAGTTCGCAGCTGTCTACCTTCTGTCAAAATACAAAATCTATGTTTTTCTCGAACAATGGTATCTAAGTTAGGAACAAAAACCCTTGAGAATTCTGATCAAGAATTCAATGTCGGTGTAACGTATTAACACTCGACAGCTACTAAATCTGCTATCAAAATACAAAATCATGGAATTTCTCCACAAAAAACTGAATTAATGGAAAAATCCTCTATTTAGGACTTTGAAAAATGCGGATCACGAATACATTGTCATAATGCAACCTTGACATTTAGCAGCTGTCAAGTCTGCTGTCAAAGTAAAAGACTTTGAATTGGATCAGTATGACATTTTTGAATAAATAAGGCTTCACATATGGTTAATTTGAATTAATATCTGACTATGAGGAGAAAGTTTTCTAAGGACATTGCATAATAATTTGCGTAATTTAATTAACGTATATGCCAAATACGAATTTAGCTGCAATTCTAACGTTTAGGTATACATTAAAATAGATCATTCTGCGCCATTGGCTTTAATTTTAAAACATGATTTTAAAGTTTCCTCTTATGTTTGGGTCCAAAGAACCAACGATTTACGGGCATTTAGCTGAAAAGAAATGAAGAGAAAATAAGCCTGTGTTTCGTCTGCATAATCATTATTTTTATTTACTTAGATTATTGGCCTTACAAAGTGTTTTGGCCACAAACATAATACAACTAACTACGATGAAACTGCATAATTATGTATAGTACAATTCTCAGTAACCTTACAAAAATCGGAAATATATATATATATCGAGTACACCAAGAGACCCAGTTTAGATCCCTGCGGTACACCTAAATAATTATGTCGGAATTTCGATATATTATTGTTATATAATACCCTTTAACAGCGTTCAAGTAAACAGTGTCTAATTAATGTATCAAATTCGGCTGAAAAATTGCAATATGTCACTTTATGATATAAAATATCAGGTTCACGTAGCGAATACCTTACTGTAATCTAACCAAATCATTCTATCTTCATCGATAGCTCTAATCAAGTCATATATGATGAATTGACACGTATTTTCTCAAAATCGTGTCTAGTTAGTTCAGAATGAGAGTTATTCTTGGTGGTTAGCTTAGAATGAAAACACTATATGTTTCAAAACAATGGTTCTCTTGTCATACATTATTGGCATTTCCTCAATTACGACTTGAAAGAACAGAGCACACACAACGACGAAAATAATGTTATAAATATGATATATTTATAACTTCGCCGTGGAAACCATTCCTAACAAAACACCCACAATGGCCAGTAAAAATTAAAAGTGAATGAACCTCGAGTGGACCGTTATATTGTGTGTAGGTCGAAAAACGTAAGAATATGTTATGTAGTATACGAAAATGGATAATATGAATTCTTACAAACTTACAAATATAACTGGATTCTCTAGTCGCGTCAATGTAGCATATAAATAGAATTTTTAGTTAGAATACTTGTAAAATGTACTATTAGGTATTGAAACAGCCCATACCCTCTTGCATAATTTATTTCCCTCTTTTCGTTGATACAAAAAAACATATAAAGGTAGGAGTTTATGTGAGTGATGCTTTTTTATACGCTGAACCCAAGTTAGGTTATGATAGTAACTTTATTGAATAGATTCCTTTGCAAAGTTTGATATTAGTTGTTTCTGTTTATCGATTTAATTTTAACAACTGGATAGTTAGTATTTCTTTTAGTACTCTTACTTAGCTACACTTTATTTACTAACGTTTTCACTGTAATAATAAACTTCATTTTCACCTTTTTTTTTAAACAATTTATATCTCGCTTTTTTTACAAAAGAGAATACATTGAAGGAAAAGACAGAAAACGCTTTAATGCTTTTATTTTAGGACAATTGTTTCACATCAGTAGTAAAAATAAAATATTCGATGAGACAACAGGCACAAAATAATAAAATATTCGTTGATACAGTCACAGGAGCAGCCACATTAATTTAAACAAGCTAACCGGTATACTCTTCGCCGATTAACCGCACATTTTATACAATTGTTGCACATTCTACAGGATACTCTTCGCAGTTTTTTTTGTAAATAATATTAGTTTTAGACATGTTTTGTTTAATTACAAAACAGACAAAAAAGTGTATGCAATTTTTTTTTAATTTAAAAAATTTATAACTTTTTTATTTATTGATCGATTTTGTTCAAAAACAATGGAGTTCTTCCTCTAGCTAACACTAACTTACTGTCCAAATTTCAATACAATTGGACTTTTCGTTCTTAAGTTATCGTGCTTACAAGAAACGTGACGGACGGACAGAAAGACGGACGGACATTTTGAAAGTTGTTCAGAACTCGATCACCAACAGAGCGATATGAAATGTTTTTCTCTACGAGCAATATTACCTATTTTAGAAATGTGCCGATCGAATGCAATATACTCTTAGTTTTGTATTTGAGAAGAGTATAATAACGGAAATAACTTGGGATAAATCGTTAAATTTCATTTCAGTAGAATAATCAGGTCAGTCATGCAAACAGCAAAAATTATTTCGTAATGGCAATCGCCGTTTATTCTGAAAAATAGATAAATGAAGTCGGCATACGTAGAATCTGATGCCAGGCTCTGGGAAAGTTTCCAATAGTTATATGGATGCTACGGCAATTACAAAAGTTTGTATGATTTTCACGAGTGCCGGTTTAGGAGGTCACCTAACGTCGGAATTTCAATGATTTGAAGGCGCACCCCTCACAATAAAATAGATGAAGTGACCATCAAACTAAATCTTATAACTGCCGGCAATGTTTGAAAACATGTCTCGTGGCAAAAAGAGATATATCCAAATGTGAGGTAATAAGTTATTGGAGGTTCAAGTACCAGGGATGACACTTAATAGGCCGGGAGCCCGCGTATAAAAGTGCTGACTATCCGGCGAACTCTAACAATGTGTGTAGTCGATTGTTCGTACATAAGTGATCAATGAGTGGCCTGTCAGCTGGCTGGGTAGCGGTAGGGGTGGGTGTGAAAGGGTTGAATCCATCTTTAAAAAATAGCATTCAGTTTTTCACGATAAATAACATTTCCGGAAAATTTTTTCACATTTTTAATTTAGAAATTATAGTGAACCCATAAAAATGGTTTAAATATATAAGTTTCACATTTTTTTATAATAATATATATAAATCACGCTCATTTTTCGAATTTTCATGTATTTTTTAATGAGCAATAGTGTAGTACATTATCATGAAACTGTAACTCGAAAAATTAGCAAGTTACAAAAAAACTCAAAGAGGCAAAAAATGTTTAGAAGGCTACAATGGATACGTCTGATTTTTTTTCAAATTTTTAAATTACATGTTCTCAAAGCACTACAATCTCAAAGAAAGACGTAGTTTTTCATTATTTTCTGGAAAAACTCGGTGAAAACGCACTTATACGCACACAAAAGTTGCAAATAAATAATGTTTTCAATTTCGATGATACAATCAAATAAACTATTTGAGATTTTTGCTTCAACTTTAACATTTCTCCTCTCCCACCTTTAGGAATTTTCGAGAGCCCATATCTCGAAAAATATGCATTTTTCGAAAAAATTCACAAGAATAAAAATATCTTATTTTGAACCGAAAAAGGTCTTATAGTTTTTTTAAATATACGTATTAAGAAAAAAAGTTATGGGCAAAAATAATAAATATTTCCTTATCGGATGTCTCTTTCTAGGGAAGGTCACCTTAAGGAGCATACGATTCATCTTAAGTATGGATAGGTTAATGATTGCCCAGCAAGTCCCTGATCATAACGTAATAAAAATCAACAAGTCACGGATGATTAAAAATGCAACAAATACCTGACAGCTGAATTTTTTAGAAAATACTTCATTGTAACATTTAAAATGAAATTTTATTAATTCTTTTGTAGCACGGTGTTCACAATTAGCGAGAGAGTATTAGTTTCTTGAAAGAGATCTTATAGAACACACTTCAGTTATAATCACCTTAATTTTTCCGCAGTAGTTCCAATTTAAAACTCAACTGGTCGTTATAATGATCGCGTTAAGAGAAATGATTTTATAATATTTCCTATATTTGATGTTATATTCAGTTATCGTCGTATCGCATGCAGATAAATTTGTGTATTTTATAATGCTCTTCATGGCACTTCGACATGCGAATTGCAAATTTCGCGTACAGATATAATGAACCGATGTAATTATTTATTATATATTACAACGAGTACAAAGGATTTCTGTGTATAAAGGTAAAGCAAAGTCGAAATAAGAGTTGCGACTGTTCTATATTTTATCAAGTGCTATTTAGATATATTGGTACATTTATCTCATTTTATTAAGGAGCTGATACAAAATCCTTCGCTTCAGGATTATGGATAGATCTTAGTGAGGCTCTTGTGTGTGTATAGTTGAGAAAACACACATAGTAGAACAAAGAAGCAGAGAGAGTAACAGTAATCTCTGCTGTTCTTTTCATCGGCTCTGGCTGTTTTTTCGAAAAGCTCTTCGACGACCCGCCTTAGAACGGGTTATGTTCTTAATAGATTTTTAAGTTTCTTGAATTAAGCTTTTTTTTTGCATTCTAAAACATCATTCATATTTGCATTATTCTGGATATACACAATTTCATTAAATTATCAATGTCTTTACTACCTCGACGTTGATGTACTCGAAATATGTTCACTGCATTTCCAAATATATTTTCATCAGTATCGTTCGTGGCAGTAGATGGCCGTGTATTACGATGCCCCAGCGCAAATATTAAAAATATCCGATAAAAACGTGATAAAATAAGACATAATAGTATAAGTTGTAAGAATTGGAAACACCAGTCTAGTTTAACTTTATTCTGATAGTCCTTTCCTTATTATACATATGTCTAGGGTTAAGTGTAAGAACAAATGGTATTATCTAAACTTCGTCCTACATTGTGGAATTATTTTTGTTCTCTTTTCAATAGAGTCGTTCATCATTATTATTATTTTCTTCTTGAGTCGTATTTTTTACGCAATTTTGAAATAGTTTGTAAACTACTGCCTTTTTCCTTGTCGACTCCATACTTCCCTCATGATGCACCAAAAGCTCTCCAGAGGTATCTTCAGATGACAAAATAGTACATAATGTTTATAGTTCAGTTATTTCGGTATTTACCTCGGACTTCGATTATTTTTAGTCACCGTCCATTCACTTTCTTTCCCCTTTATGCATGAACAGGGATTTGAAAAACAAAAAACTTTAATTGTGCTTATTGAGAATATAGCTGAGAGTAATGAGAAAACCATCAGGAACTCCAGGGCTTTTCAAAACGAGTGAAATTCAAAACTATCAATTCCCTATAAACCTTAATTTACCTGTAGTCTAATCAAAACTGTTAAAAACTTGGATATGACAGTCATGTATTCATCGAGAAACAAATTGCAACCTTTACGCAACCCAAAGGATTAAATATTATCAAATTAAAAGTTCGGAATTTCCAGAATTTTAAGTATGTTGGGCAAACGAAATATCTAATTCGAACAAGTTTGAAGAGACATAATACGGCCCATTTTAAAAATCGAGGAACTGAAAACCCCCTGTCTCTGATAACAATCATAGGTTCGATGCTTTTGAGAACTTTATGGTGCTTATTATCATAAGCAAGGTAAGCAAATTGGAAATAGACAAAAAATATGAAATGTAGATCACACTTCATTGGTGGTAATATAGTCGTGACCGGTTTTTTGGCCCTCATTTATTGGCGTTATGTAATGTTTTTGAACGTCTAGTAGACTATCAATGGCGTCACTGTAACACCGCGCCCGAAAGAATGACTAAAGCCAAATTAAACATTCTTTGCTAGTTTACGTTTCTGTTTTTAATGATCTAAATATTATATTTTTAAATAGTAGTCTTTGTGTAATCTCGACCTATGTATCCTCAACAATGTTCGGCCCGATCAGCTAACCAGCATTATATAAATGAATTTAAAAAAAACGGTTATTAATTTGATTTATTGTTACTTAAGGACAGGATCGAAATGTCAAAAACTCGTAAGCTAGTACTTATGTTAATCCTAGATGGCACAGTGTGTATCTTATTTTATTTTATTGGCAAGTTTCAATATTTGTCGGAATGTTGTCCGCATTGCCACATGTACAAAAATTTCTTTAGTATAAGATATAATAAATGTTACAAATTATAATTATAAATAATACCCAATTACATAAATAGTCGTAAAATAGGTAGTATCAGGTTAGGTAAATTCTAAAATGTAGGTGTGCATAATTTATGCCATGTACAACTAATATCATATAGGGATATTGTTTAAATTTTAAAATGAAATAGTTAACCACATTATTAATTTCGAACTAAACAGCAAGAACCTTTTATCCAAATTATGGGAACATATCAAAGTTTTAATTATTGCAAATGGCAAAGACAATATCTATTTAAATTTGGCAACTGTGCATCATCTAATTTTTATTGGACCTAACAGTTGTAAATATGTCCTTGAACGTAGTATGTGTGAGAAGCATTCCTTGTTCTAGCGTTCAACGTCAGCCTAGTGGCTAGCGCGTAGGGTCCCTGGTTCAAACTCCTACGTCCGCTGATTTTTTTTTCTTTAATTGTTTAATGATTAATATATTTTTTCACTAATTCTTTTCTATGATTTCTTTACGTTAGGTTAGAGGTTTTTATTCTGCTTAAAATAATTTCATTATTTCGTGTGATTTCTTTAGGTTAGATTAGTAGGTTTTTATTCTGATATCTAATTGTTATAATAATAATTATTAGCGCCGCAGGCAGTATAATCGTCGCTGATAAAGAAATGGGGGGTGCGGCGGTGTCCCCCGCCTTTTTTTCACAAAATAACAGGAAATACTTCAATTTCGACAATTTCTCAATTTGTAGAATTTATTACACATTTACAAGGTAATGCGCATGCTCGAAGCTCCGGACTTTCGGCAAAGATTAAGGAATTAACAAGATAGGACAGCCAACGGAAAACCTTGTATCTTTTAGCAATAGCGCCATTGACGTCGACATTTAAATTGGAGTTTTCGCGCCAATAATAAAAATTGGACAACACTGTCTCCTGATAGAACGACCGAACACAGCTGACTGTCAGTAGCCAAGGTTACTAAAAAACAGGTTGCTTAGTAATATATGTCACACGAAGTATTTCCTATGTTTATATGTAAGGTATCTATTTGGTTAGGATAGAATTGTACATTGAAAGAATAATTTTGAAACTTTTTTCTATAAAATGAGGAAAAAACAGCCACACGCAGCTGTCATCGAGGTCTATAAGTGACGTAGCACTTGTCGATTTCGATGAGCCAACCTATCTTTTAGTAAGCTTGGTCAAATTCGTTTAAAGGTGTTTCAGAATCTCATGAGCCGCGAAATGCGCAAAAGGCAAAGTTTAATCTGAGTTATAAGTATGTTTTTGAAGACACTGGAGGCTGCCTTGCTGTATACATAAACAAGAGCTATGGACAGTTGATGAAAACACTAATGCCATGAACCATATTTAAGGTTCAAACATAATTTATATATTTACATTTCATTGAAAATTCACCTAATTTTTGACAAAAATGAACAGAATTTATTGTATATATTGTATACTTGGAATATAGTGCCATTTTAGTGCTTGAATACAGTTGCAAACTGTTGACCATTTAATAATACTTTCATTGTTTAGTTTATTTAACAAATTTAAATTTGCCACTTTTGATTTCATTCATAAATCAAAATCATTACCTCTTTTCATTCATAAGGATATTGGCGCCATCTTCTAGTTACATGATGAACTTATTCTAAATATTCTTTACAATTATTCTGATGACTCATCGATTTGTGTTAAAAATCAGTTTCATACATTAAAATGTACAAAAGCAATTTTATGCAATTGTTTACTCAGATATGAGATAATGACTGTAATACGCATCAAAACGACCTAATTAAATGTACCTAAATAACTCTGATTATCTAATATAGCTACAAATGTATCGTCTGATAATAAGGCAATTTTAAAAATTTATTCCGATTTTATCGTGCACTTAAAAAAGAAACAAACAGGTCAGTTGTCTTTGGCCGACTTCTGTTATAATACTGCCCACTTTAAAACTTGGTTTGAATTACTTATAAAAAAGTTATTTATGAAATACCAAGTGTCGATTTGACGGAATTTTAATGATTATTAGGCAACCACATATACACTTTATGACATTTCTATCCTGACCTTAAGATCCGTTCAAATTGTTTATGAGCTGAGAGTCTAACTTAAGTTAGCCTTGCAGAAGTTTTTATTAATTATTAGAGAAATTAATCACATTAAATTAATGACTGTAATGTAAAAGTTTGGTACAAAAGAAAATTAATGTAAATAAAACTTAAAACACATCATCGTTTCAGAAACAGATATTTTTGAAATGACGCAACACATTAAACAATGATTATTATTCATAAAATTCAATAATACCTATTACCTGCTTTAGATTTACGAATTTCACAGATAACGTAAGCAATGGAAATGTTTCGTTGCGTAAACTTCACGAAGTAATAGCCTATGGCAAGGTAATCTCTGTTGTTATGTTGTTGTACATAATAACAAATGTGTGGAAATAAATACATTGTTAATAGAGGTGGAACCATCCTAATGGGTCTATTTTGATTATAATTGTGGCTTGGTACAAGAGGTGCCTAAGTCAATAATTCATTGAGAACACTTACTTCAACAAGTGACTCTTTCAAAACAAAAAATGCAAGTAAATTGTTACCTCTTCAACTGTGAAGTTATTAATTCAATGATAAACTGTTAAAAAAACGAGATTCCAGAAAATGTGTAACATAAAACATTTATAAAACTATACAATTTTGAACTTAACAAATCCCTTATATTGAAAAACAAGATTACTTAGTTACTTCTCGTAGTCGCACCAAGAAGAGGATATATCTAAACGACATAGCAGCATTTTACATAAAAATACATTTCTTTTAGAAAAACTTCTCGGGTATAAATCGCTGGCTTGAAGCGTGTGGAAAAAAGCAAAAAAAGTGTAATATATTGAACTATTTAAAAAAAAAGCAACTAAAAACCCAGTGCCTGGTTAATCGAACCTTTCTCGTGAATACACAAGTATGACGCTTGTGGGAATAATTTTTCTTAGGTGGCATTTATTTTATTAAATGGTTTTGGAATATAATTATTTTGTTAATATTTTTTATTATTAACTGACTGTTTATGGTAATTGGTTCGTAACTTTTTTAAGTTAAGATACTGTCCAAATATTGTTATTTACTTTATTATTAGTCTTTTGTTTTGGGAAATTTAAATAATCCCTGAACTTTGCTTATTGGACAATTCTAATATATTTTTTAATTTTGATTAGAATTGGGATTCACTTTATTAAGTATTGATTGACTTATTATATGTTAAGACGTTTTTCCAATTAATTCTATTATTGTTTTTTTATCATTGAGACATTTTGTAAAATTTGAAAAAGCTACATGAATAATTTCATATTTAAATGCAGTAAATTGACTAATTAATTCACTTATTTGAGTATAGAGGTATGCACACTCAACTTACGATCTCGAATTTGATAGTGCACGGTAGCCTATCTTCGATGTGAAATTACATAATAATTGTGATATTCAGTCTTTTGACTATTGAGTCCTTTTGTGGCTAGAGAAAATGTTCTAAAAGTGCACAAGTTGGTAACACTGTGGAAATTTTAACAGATTTCGGGTCTGGTGCTCTCGTTTTTCGACAGACACGAGATGGCTGAACGGCGACGGTCCCGATTTTGTGTTGAAGAATTTGGGTTTTACATTGCTGACACGTTCGTGAATTTTATTTAATGTACCCAGTGTTCCTTTACCGTCCTGTCGAAAACATTATTGGTTGCCTTAATTTTGTCGCCACGTGTCTCGTGAGGTTATGTAATACTCTCTATATGAGGTGAGATTTTATTTTTTTAGTTTGTAATTTTATTTAGTTCTTATTTATTGTGATTAATACAGAGTGTTTGGGACAGACCTATGTTTGGAGGGCCTATGTGTGGATAGGCATATATTTGGATCAGGCAATTTAGCGATTTATGTAAAAGCCCAGTTGTTTGGTGCTGTAATTTTGGTTATATGGGGCCTAGTATTTAGAGTAGTAATAGGAAGAAGTCTATTATTCAGAAGTTTAGTTAGGTGTGGGTCTGGCTGAGATTCGGGTTTTGGCTTGGAGAGTTGTTCGCAGCAGTCTCCAAAAGATATAATGCAGGGAGTTTGATGTCCGGCATGCATTTATGGTTGTAGTCGTAGCCAACGTCGAGAACGTCTAAGAAGTGGTGACAAGTCACGCTGCAGTAGTCAAGGAGAATGCCAAGGCTCTGATTAGGTTTTTTGTTTTATTTTAGTAGTATAATTTTGAAGAAATTATTACAGATTTAGTCAGTAATTTTTTTGGTTCATACATTAAATTAAATCATATTACCATTTTTTGCAATCATAGTGTAACGCTAAATTTATGTGTGGAATATTGAAACAGTTTAAGATCTTATTGTAAAGACATTGTATGTGGGGTAACATGTAGGGTTGGTATGCCTTTGGCCACAGTGTACATGAAATATTTTAAGGGAACATACATATTTTAGATCATCATTTACATCTGAGTTTGAACAGTGATTATTGTAATTTATTAACTCATGAATTTTTGTCCATTTACGTCACACTTTAGTGACAAGTAAACTCGTAGTAATGTCTTTTAATTCACTGTCGAGAACTATAACTCATTGTGTATAGTATATGATCCATGGTTGCGAGAGAACCTCTCAAAGATATTTTAAATCACTTGAATGGTTTTGTTAGAGCAAACATATAGAATTTTCTTCGTTGGGTATAGATCAAGTTAACTAACTTTATTTATTAATTTTTTGTTATTCTACCTCTCACCTGTGTTGTAATAAATGTTCAATGTCTACATGTTCTCGTTATTCGCACTGATACACCTGATATTTGCCCAGATTTTGTGATTTTGTAGTAAAGTATAAATTTTGACATTATTAATAGATTTTAAGAATTCCATCGCATGATTGCTAGTAATTTAATTTGTTCCTGGCTAGCAACATTATTTATATCACCACATTTAGTATTCAGCAGGTGGCGCCCTCTGTGGTCAGCACTCCTTACTCACGACCCTATGCTGTCCTCCAAAAAACTAGCAGCGGTTCGCAGAGGTGAATCACTTTATAATATTTAAGTATTAAAATTGTTACAATTTAAATAATCTCAAAGCAATTACCAATCTCCATCAGGCCCAGTTAAGACGCCCAAACATCTATTCTTAGTTGTATCTATTTTACCTTGACAATTGTTTATATTAGTACGTCACTATATTTTATTTTATTTTTTTGTTGTTTTTTTATCTTACGCCCAAATGTTTATTTTTATTTTTTTCGTTTTCTTTTTTTGCTTTGACATTTATTTCATAATAATACAAAATTATTTTATCTCATTTTATTTTTTATTGGACATAACCGAGGACAGGAAATAAATTTAATATAATAAATTCGGCATTTTCCTGCTGTAAGTTAACCCCAAATTTTTACGAGCAGTTGGTGGGGGACGGTCTTCGACTGCGTTTGAAGATCACAGTGCCTGGCGCCCATTCTAAATCAATTCGTACCATTCACGCTAACCCAAGTGAACCCTCAGGTAATGATCACCGGAGACATCATTCCTTGCTGGGAATTGGTAACGAAGCAAAATGCGATCGACCTCGTCATGGCGCCCAACGTGGGGCAAACTAACTAGTTCGGCTCAGGAACCGCGCAGGTAACCCATCGGGCAGGATCCATTAAAATTCTTGTAGGATTTTCTTACACATTTTTTGCTTAATAGATAATATTCTTGCAAACTTGCAATGATATTATCCTTTACGCTTGATAACTAAACTAATATTTGACACATACCAATTATTTTCTCTGAAAATGCTTAGATTTTATATAATTAACTATTTTAACAAAAAAATTTCAAATACATTGATTAATAACCGAATAAACATGACGTTGCGTTTTTGAGAATAACTGCAAAATTTTATAATAAAAAATTATAAAAAGATTTCCTCGTACAAAAAATGCAGTGCTTCATCGGTGTCTAAAATATAATTTACATAGGCATATTTTCCAACATATAATGGATTTAAAACTGGTATGGTCAAAATTTCCTTAAAAAGTCGGGCATTTTTCAATATAACTTAGCAGAACTTCAAAACTGTTCAATATACATTATTCAAATTTCAGTGATTGATTTAGAATAGACTCATAATAAACACATAATTTTTTAAATTTTTTCTGCTCCTCCGTCTCTGAGATATTCGCGGTTAAAATGAGGGGTCAATACATTTGAATCGTATATTAGAGCCAGATGTCGTTATAATACATACGTGTACCAAATTTCAAGTGAATATCTCAATTTTATTTTATCAGCCCCTTTAAAATGGAGTAGGGGTGGTGAGGGGTTGAAAAGTATTATAAAAAATCTGAGGCCTTGGCTCCTAGTACATACACCGAATTTCAAATATCTGTGCTCTTACCAGCTTGCTTGACTTATTTTCCCATATTGATCCCTATGTAACCCGCAACCCTCTAACGGAATAATCCAAAAATATAATCTAGTTCCAGATGTGATTATAATATATGCGTATACCAAATTTCAAGTGAATAAAATATTTTGATAATACAAGCAGGTATAAAAGACTGAGCGCCGCGCCTGATAGGTAGGATGCACAATTATGCACGTGTACTTATACTGAACAGTTTGATTAGAGGGCGCCATTATACGGATGATTTAGAATGCACATTGTTCTTTTCAAATGAATACCTTATTATTACATTATTTTAAACAAAAACCACATCAAAATTTCCAAAATAATTCATTGTTTTACGAAATGTTCTTCATTTTTTATTTCCCTATTTCCCTTTCTGTACAATATAATTTATTATTAACGAAAAATATGATTTTACGATTCCATAAAACTAGATTTTTTTGTAAGAAAACTTATGCAAACCGCATCAAAATCAGACGATTTTTAAGCAAATTAATGCGGAAGTCGTTTCGAAGTTAGGTATAGAAGAAAGCTTTTAACGAGATACTAGTCTGTTTCTGTACTTTCAGGAAGGAATAGAGTATTTAGCCCAAGAGGCGGTAACATCAAAAGTACCGCGGATTTTAAAAATTTTAGTGAAAATTGACTGTAGAAACCATACGTACAAAATGAGTCCGGTGTGGCGAGGTTTCTCTAGCCTGAAGTATTTTTAATTAAATTAATTATTATTAAAAAACAATTAAGTTTTACCGCTATCGCAGAAATTGATTTCAATGAAAGCATTCATTAGGAAATTTGATGCTCTTTCAGTAAAACCTGGTACGAAAAACATCTACTCTGCCTAAAATGTCTGTCATACCTAGTTGAAGGAGGTGGTAGGTAACAAGTTTTACCGTCATCGCGGAATTTGATTGCAATTAGAGCATTTTTTGGGAAATTTCATGCTCTTTTAGAAAAACCTAGTATGACGACCTCTACTCTGCCGAAAATGTCTGTCATACCTATTTGCAGGAGGTGATAGGTAATAAAGTTTTGCCGTCATGGCGTAGAAACATGTTCGTTTTGTGCGATTTTTCAGAATATCATGGTATGACGCCCAAGAACTGCCTATCATACCAGTTGTACTTTTAGTGGAGGTCAGGAGTCGGAAGGACACGCAAGTATCTGCTACTGGCAATTTAGTCCCCCTCCACCCGTTCTCGAGTGTGCTGAAACCGATTCCGGAGTTCAAAAAATTGTTTGACCCCGGCTACCCCTGAAATCGCCCCAACACCACCTTATTTAAAGTCTCTTTCCTGGCGCAAACATCAATACAATCCTGTATTTTGGTGAATTAGCCCTTCCCATAACTTAAGGTGGTAATTCTAGAGGGGAATGGTCCCAATCACCCCTACCCCTCGATTCAACCCGTATAGGGCGATGGATTAATCTTTTTTTTTTGTAAAAAATATTTACACTTTTTAAAAAGTCAGTTTGTTGGGGGGAAGACGAAGGTGACCAGCGTTATAACCAAGGGTGGTTTCTATCCCTCCAAGGGGAGGATTTTTTTTGCAAAATATATTCAATATCTTTAGAGAGGGGGTTTGATGGAGGGAAGATGAATGGCGACCAGGGTTGGAACTACCCTCAGGAGTGGAAATCCACCTCCTGGAGGGGTTGTAATCACCCCTGGTTATAACCCTGGTCACCTTAACCCACCCCCTCTCTGAAAATGGTGAATATTTTTTACAAAAAAAATCCACCCTCTGGAGAGTTTCATTTACATATAATTTGTGGCATTTTGAAATAATTCATTCAAATATTACTAAAAGAATTATCATACGCTTTTTCTCAAGTTACGAATTATATAAAGTAAAACATCAAAAATCAGTCTTTCTTGAAATATTATACCAATATTAAAAATAAAATTCAAGGAAGAACAATCGATGCTATTGCCAAAAAGAGGAGAAATGAAGGTTATGTAATTAATAATTGTTAATTTTTGGGAAATACTATTTATTAATAATCGTCAAAGTTAATATCATCACAATCATAATGTCTATCGTCCTCTGATTTTTCACTTTTGTCTTCATTTTCGTTATTAATAATGATTTCTTCAACTTTTAGTGGAGCTGCTTGGCCAACATACCATCGTCATACCACCGTTCAAGTTTAGTTATTTTATTAAGTTGCCATCCACACTCTGTCGGGTTATATAAACTACAGATTGGCTGTATGTAGAGAACTATACAAACGATCTCGTTTGTGCCAATAGGAGGAGGCGTATTGATGCAAGTTTATTGTATTTAAAAATAATTTAGAGCAGTGGTATTTTGCTTGCAAAATTTTGAGGTATGTCAAAGAGTTTTTGCAATTCAAAATAAATTTATTTACTTCGTTACTTTTTTTATTTCTGAGAGTAAAAATTATGCAATAAATCGGTATGACACGTATTTCCGGCAGTTTTCGGACTGCGATACCATGATATTCTAAAAGAGCGCACAAAAGCGAACAAAATTTTTTACTCCAAAACGGTAAACCTTTGTTACCTATCACCTCCTTCAAATAGGTATGACTGACATTTTCGGCAGAGTAGAGGTCATCATACCAGGTTTTTCTGAAAGAGCATGAAATTTCATAAAAAATGCTCTAATTGAAGTCAAATTTAGCGATAACGGTAAAACTTTGTTACCTACCACCTCCTTCAAATAGGTATGACAAACATTTTCGGCAGAGTAGAGATAGGTCGTTATTTCTGTAACGCTGTTTTGTCGCGGTATTTTTTAGTAACGTAGCGTCGCGCTACGAAATGTCAAAATAACCGGTTACTCGCAACGAGCATTATCACCAAGTAACGACTGCACGTTGTACAACTGACTTGCTTTGTCGTTGCAACGGGCTAAAGTAATCGGTTACTCGTTACTCTAACATCTGAAGGTTGGATTATATGTATTTTGGCAAGCAGGATCGAAATATACAAAGATATACAGGTTATCATGTAAATTAAATCGTAACCGGAAGACGACAATTTTGGTTTTTTTTACATCACATAATTGTATTCTGTTTTCATATTACTACACCAGATTTGAAAATAATTCATTGACCCATCCAAAAGTTACAAGAGTGGCTAAATCACTCGATATACCACATCCAAACTCAAGCAGCGGTTTTATAAATATATAACCAAGTTTAAAATATTTATATATTATCTATACCTTACACTTACAACATAATACTAATCTTATTATAACATATAGATATATCCTTATTGGTGTCTACCATTTAGTAAAAAAATGTAAGAACCCATATATAAATAATAATAATAATAATAATAATAATTTATTATCCATAAGATCATACAAATAACGATATGGGACATGTCAAGAGCAATAGTAAGTAATAGATTAACAAAACATTATAATGTATAGGTTGTAAAAACTTAACGCTATAAAATATAAAACATACGTATAAAATGGATAAAATAATTACATAAAGTATACAGAACAATGATATAAGTGTGAACATTTAGAGTACATTAACAGTATATTTTTAGTTATCTAGGCTCCTAGAAGAGAAAACAGAACAAAAAATTGTTTTTATTTCTTTTTTAAATCGTATCTAATCTATATAATGACTAGGTAAGCTTAAGACTCAAGAATGACATTTTGGAAATCATAAAATTCCTTGAGACTGTAAAAACAATTTTTACAGAGGAAAGAATGTAATGCCTTTTTATAGCCATTAAAATTATTTATTTGTTTGATATTTCTAGGTAGATGGTTATATATATCACTGCAGGAATGGAGTGCGTTTTTTTTGGAAGTTGCTAGATTTATATTTTTTAAGTGTATATCATTTGAAAAACGAGTTTTGTGATTATGGATGTCATTGTTTAATGGAAATGTATCTAAATTATATTTAACAAATAAAGACGACTCGTATATTAATACGCTAACAGTGGTTAAAATGTTGTTGTCCTTAAATATTACTCTATATAATAGAAACTAACACGAGGCGGTAATTGCAGGAACACAATCCATTGCTCGCGCATGCGCTGCTCTACTCTCTCTATTTTGATATTGTTCTTTTAAATCAATCATTATAACCTCAAACTCAAAAAATTATTGCTATAATAATTAAAATAAATTCTTTATTTGTGTACAACTATTGAAATGGAGTGGGCTCTGTATTCACTTTTTCAAACCAAAGTAATCTCAATAAACATACATGTATGGTGCATAAAATTAACAATATGAGTGCAATTGAATATAAAGGAGATTAACTGCTTCTATTTAAGTGCATGGAAGGGTGTATCCTTCAAATACAAAAGCATCCACAGCAGAGACATGAATTTCACATAGAATAAGTGGAGAAGAAAACGTTTGCTACAATGGTACCTATGCACCCAATGTTAATAATTGAATTTATTGTTAATTTTAGTTATAGAATTTGAGATATGGCTAAAAGTTGAAGAGAAAAATAATGATGTACGATATGTGAAATCCACAGGAAGAAAGAAAAGAGATAATAAAAAAGTTAACATATTTGCAATAGTGAACATAGCTGATTATTTTAGGAAAGGCGAGAATTAAACCCGAAACAGACGAAAGAGAAATGTAAAAAATCAAGGCACATCCAAAATAAATAAATTTTGCAGTAAATTTTTTGCATATATGTGTTCACAGACATTACAGTAATTGTTTCCGATAGATGAAATTTTGGCAATTATTTTTATGGCAAGAACTCACCGATTTTGCCAAAGTAGTATATTGTCCTTGCCCTAAAAATTATTTTCACAAGCACAAAATTTCAGGTATCGAAAATGACAACTGTAATGTCTGTGAACACATCTGCAAAAAAATTCGAAAAAATCCGAAAGTGGGCCGTGTTTTAAAGATTTGCCATTTTTATAATATGAATAAACATCATTTTCATTATTATAAAAATTACAATGTTTTATTAATTTTTTTTAAATGTTTTTTCTTTTTCAAGATGACTATTATAATCGCCTTCCAGCTCTGGATTCGTATAAATTCACCTTCTTGAATTATTCTTTACAGCCACCAGTCAATGGGAGTATTTGCGATTATTTTATTAAAAACGAAAAGAAAACCAACCTAAATTGAATGAACTATGTACACAGTTTTTAAACTTTTAACCTGGAGCAACTGGGATTTGTATGAATAATCTCTCCTTATAATAGTTACTTATTGTTCTTGGGTAGTTTTTTTATGATTTTATTATTAATTGTATGCTCTACAGGTTTTTATTGAGATTGTTTTGGCTAGAAATAGTCTTATTGCAGTGAAAACAGTACACGCTCTTTTTCGACACAAATGAAGAATTTGCTTTATATTCAAACAATATTTAAGTACTCTAGATTCTAGTTTGAGGTTATATGCACAGATTACTCTGCATCATGGATCATTTGATTTGGCATGACAATTGACATTTTAAAGAACGAGGGACGGCGCATGCGTGAAAATGGATTGTGTTCGTGCAATTACCGCCTCGTAAACTAACAAGCGTTCTATACATTGCCAACGCGACTAGGCGACTGAATGACTGAATAGGTTACGTTACCCTCTGAAATAACTGAATTCGGACAACGCTACGCGACAAAAGTGACCTCTTTTAATCGCGTTTCGTTTGACGGAGCCAATCGAATCATTTCATTTCTGTCGTTCCAAAATCGCGTTGTTTTATCGCGGTATTTTTCTGGAGCGATCCCGTTTGTAACGCTACATCAGTGGAACCGCTTTTCCCATCTCTATACCATACCAGGTTTTCCTGAAAGAGCATCAAATTTACTAAAAAATGCTCGAATTGAAATCAATTTCCGCGATAACGGTAAAACATCATTGTTTTTTAATAATAGTCAATTTAATTAAAAATACTTCCGGCTAGAGAAACCTCGTCACACTGGGCTCATTTTGTAAGTATGGTTTTCTACAGTCAATTTTCACTAGAATTTTGAAAATCCGCGATGACGGTACTTTTGATGTTACCGGCTCTTGGGCTAATTCATATTATTATTTATTTATTTTCAATGCTTTCTCTGCACTACAACCATAACATACATAAATATAAAGCATATTCATTCCGGATTTTCAGTATGTGAATAATACATAAAGATAAAAAAGACCACAGTTGTTTCATATTTTAGTGGAACATCATTTCCTCTAATGGCAAATATCACAAAGTAACGTTAACATAGTGAATTAAACATTATCCATTACTGTATGAATCGAATATTTGCTTTTAAATTTATAAGCCACGGTCTGCAAAACACAAATAGACTAAATTAATAATTCTTTTTTGGTAATTGTAAATGAAATAGGTTGTATGAAAAGCTGCACGTTTCATAGATTCTCATTAATTACAGTTTGTATAAAGGCAAAACTGAATTAAATTAAATATATTCTCCGCCGAAATGTTCATTTAATGTATTAAAGTTATGAAAGTATTTCTGTGCAATAATAGTATAATAATTATTGCAGACATTTAATCCTGGATGACTGTCACAACTTTAATATTAAAAATAAACGTTATTTGAGGGAGATCTATCTATAATGGATAGGCAGTGTGTGGTTATTCATGGCATCAGGTCTGTCTAGTACCTTGCGATATTGGAAATCCAGCTGGAATTGTGCTATTCAACACATATAAGGACATTGTCGATGACCTAGGTGATAAAGTCGGTTCTAGTTTAAAATGACCGATGTATGAATTAATACTGCGTTTTCACCCTCTCTTGCACACAAACTTAAAGCAATAGCCTAAAGACATTGTCAATGTATGTCTACCAAGATTCTTTCCCACTTCGTTTGAGACGGAAATATGAAATGTACACCGAGGAGTAAGAAACATAGTCATAAGCTCAGCGATTCTCAAACTGTGTGATTTAACGACGAATATTATTTATTTCCCTGAACTAACACTACTCTAAATATGAAAAACGTCTTTAGATGAAATATTTAAGTTATCTTGTTAGTGATAAATAGTGGACATTCATCCGTCAAACGAACAATGTCAAACCACTAAGTCTTACAATTTTCTAGTACGTCCATATTACACGTTTTAAAATAGAACGAACATAGGAAAGCGTAGCTCAATGGATAAAACATTTTTACATGAATTAAAAATATTATCAGCTACTATGGATTGCAGTACTTTCGGTATAACAGAACACGATGAAACACAACGGTAGTTTTCAATATCAGATTTTGGACCTGATTTGTGAATAGGTGTACTGTAGGAAACTTTCCAAATATTGGAACACTCACCTGTCTCTAATGAAAGTTTAAAAATATGAAACAGAGGTAAGGACAAGGTTGGACTGCACATTTTTAAGAAATAAGAAGGTATACCATCGGGCCCTGGATTAGTATTGGAATTCAAAGATGATAATTTGTCAATAATCAAATCACTGTCAATATATACATTATTTAATATGACATATACAGGGTGATTCACGTAGGCCATTCATTAGAAATTTTTCAACTTGCAGTTGGATTAGAAATTTGAAATTTGGTATGCAGCCATAATCGATCATACCCGTTCTATCTAAAATATTTTCAGTCCTCGAACTATACAGGGTGTCCCAAAAATTGGTACCAACTTTCTTATTTTAAATGGAAACCTATATTTTTCTTTATATGGTTCGATTGGTCTTCTAATTCTGAGTTTAGAGAACCTAAGTTATGTTAACTTATCTATTACAATTTTTGACATATGTCCAATTTTTTTAAAGAAATTGCCGCTGTAGTAGTTTACGAACAAATTTGTATCTCGCAAACCTTTCAAAATGATGAAACCAAATTTGTGAAGCAGTTAGCTGGAAGTCCAGGCTAACTATTGATGTCCCATCGGTGGTCCCATTTTGTACCATATGGGCGCAGTCGATTTTCAAATGCCGCAATCAAAAATTGTCAAAAAGTCAATTTTTTCAAATGGCACCTACTATTTTTTTCACACCATTTGAAAGAAAATTGAATTTTAGGGTGAGTTACTTAAGCATTCCCTATACCTAACTTCACCCCATATCGAGTTATTCAATAAAAATCAAGAAATACCTTATCTTGCCGAGAGATTCCTTACTTCATCAAGTATGCCATGGAAACAAAAGACAGTTGTAATAATTTTTAAAGAAAAATATGGATTCTTATTTAATTACACACAACACCAACAAATTATTATTAACGAACAAGAACAATGTTGACGAAATTCTGACGTAAATGTTCAATGTGACCACCATATTTTTGTTCAAATATTCTATTATTCTACTTTCAACAGATTGCGTAGCACATCTTTGCGCCTACCATTTCTGACGCCAGAAATCAATGCAAAATTGAATTTTAGGGCCACTTTCATTAACATTGTGTATGTCTATCTACAGTCGTTTTTGAGTTATTGGCATTTTTTGAAAAAAATATTGTTTTTTTTTCTCAAGGGTAGTAGGCTTTGGAAACAATCATTTCGTTTTAATTTTTATTCAAAAATCGTATTGCAATAATAAATAATAACAACAAATAAACAGATTAACAAAATAATTATTTCAATACAAATGCTCAATGTGTACCGTTTTCACTGACAGAATTTCGTCAACATTGTTCTTGTTCGTTAATAATAATTTGTTGGTGTTGTGTGTAATTAAATAAGAATCCATATTTTTCTTGAAAAATTATTACAACTGTCTTTTGTTTCCATGGCATACTTGATGAAGTAAGGAATCTCTCGGCAAGATGAGGTATTTCTTGATTTTTATTGAATAACTCGATATGGGGTGAAGTTAGGTATAGGGAATGCTTAAGTAACTCACCCTAAAATTCAATTTTCTTTCGAATGGTGTAAAAAAAAATAGTAGGTGCCATTTGAAAAAATTGACTTTTTGACAATTTTTGATTGCGACATTTGAAAATCGACTGCGCCCATATGGTACAAAATGGGACCACCGATGGGACATCAAAAGTTAGCCTGCACTTCCACCTAACTGCTTCACAAATTTGGTTTCATCATTTTGAAAGGTTTGCGAGATACAAATTTGTTCGTAAACTACTACAGCGGCAATTTTTTTCAAAAAATTGGACATATGTCAAAAATTGTAATAGATAAGTTAACATAACTTAGGTTCTCTAAACTCAGAATTAGAAGACCAATCGAACCATGTAAAGAAAAATATAGGTTTCCATTTAAAATAATAAAGTTGGTACCAATTTTTGGCACACCCTGTATAGTTGGAGGACTGAAAATATTTTAGATAGAACGGGCATGATCGATTATGGCTGTATACCAAATTTCAAATTCCTAATCCAACTGCAAGTTGAAAAACTTCTAATGAATGGCCTACGTGAATCACCCTGTATACCAACGTTAGAAATCGCTACATCCTTATCATATCTGACGTAAACAGATTCGAAGTAATCGGCAAACATGTCACAAATAATTTTAGGATCAGAAGAGCTATTACCATTAAATTTTAGTTGATTGGGTAAAGTATTATTTCTAGATTTACTATTTACATATTTCCAAAATGCTTTTATATTAGACACCGAATGGGATTGTGCTGAATGAACAAATTTCCTATAGTCATTATTGATTTGAGATTTGGATTGTGATCATAACTCTTTATTGTAAGTGTATATCGAGAATAATAATGGACCCAATATAGACCCTCGTGGAACTCATTGCTTTACATCTAAGGAATTAGAGGATCTTCTTTCATAAGTAACTATTTGTGATCTATTTAAAAGGTAATTTTCTATTAGCTTTGATAGCAAATCCAACAAATGAAAGAATTGAAAGCAATATTTTGTGATTAATGGTATCGAAAGCTTTGGAAAAATCTAAAAGAATCAGTGCAGTTAAGTTACCATCATCTGTAGCTCTAAATATATCATCTGTCATGTCGAAAAGTGTAGTATTGCAGCTATATCCGGATCGAAAGCCAGACTGTGTTACGGGTAACATATCATGTTCTTTTAAAAAATCTTTAATTTGATTTTCCATAGTTCTTTCTAAAATCTTGGACATAGTGCACAGACTTATGGGGTGAAGATCCTTTAGTTCTTTAGGAAGTTGTGTCACCAATGCTTTCTTCCATATTTTTAGGGAAAACGCTATTTTTTAAACAAAAGTTTACAATGTGTGTAATATAGAGTATCAAATGAGGGCAGAATAATTTTAAGAGTTTTATGTTTATATTATCATATCCAGTGGCATTTGTTTTGATATTGTTTATAAATTTTTCAACGTCCGATTCATTTACCCCTTTGAATGTAAATAGCTGGGTAACGTTTGTTTTCTTGTCATTTATATAATAATTGAGGAGTTGGAAATTATTTTTTGACGTCACTGTAATATTTAATTCTTAACATAACCAACAAACCTATAACACTGTAACATTATAGGCAATTTTACATCAGTTTTAACTGGCGAATTTCCTAGCAATCATTTTCCGGCAAATGAAAGGTTCATGTCAAACGAACCTTCGAGTATTTTCACCCTTTATTTTAATTTGACGTTCCATTAAAGCAGTAAATCGGATGCGAAATTTGCCAAACCGGAAGCCTGACAGTAAAGAAATGAAAGAAGTAAATTAAAATAGACATCGGGAAACGCTTTGTTCTTTTTGAAAACGTATTTGTAGTCCCAGTGATCCCACGGACCTGAAATATGCATACTGGATGTTAATAAAATGAAATAACGAACACAATTCCCATTAAAACCATTCCATTTTTACATCCAGTATATATTTTATATCGTCAAGTTGCTTAGACGCTATATTGCTCCCCAGTCCTGTGCATCTGTTGATAACAAAACCTGTGGAAAATATGATTTCCGAATAAACAAGTCCTCATCCATAAACACTCGTGCTCATACTGGATGATGGATTTAACAAGTACCTACGTGCAATCTTCAATTCAAATTCAATTTTCCTTAGTGCACTGAATACGTGAATGTGTGGCATATGTTTTTCCTGCCGCTCTTCTTTATGTACCTGTTGATATAGCACGTAACGTTGAATATAAAATCGAGTTTTTACTATATTTTATCCCACAAACATCGATAGGTCGCATTTCTAGACAAAACTAAATGTAACACGTGATTAATAGATTACTAAACCAGCAGTGGACAGAGTTATCTTTTTGTGAATGTTTTATGAATTCTTAAAAAAAAATGTTGTACAGGGCGTTTGGCAAAGCAATGCCGACCCTGAACACGGAGATAACTAAATGCGTAATACTTATACAAGGCGTAATTAGTTTCATGTCATTAAAAAAAAAACTGGTAATAGGGACCGACTAGATAAACAAAAAACATAAGTATATGACTTTTTTCTCTAGGGGCACTTTGAAAAAACTGACCAAGGTTTACATTTTTAATGTTAAGGTAGGAAACATTTGAGAACCACTGGTTTTCAGGGTCAATGGATGTTTTAGTTCCGAATATTAGAAATAATAAAAAAACTGTAATAACCAACTTGTGTTAACGCCAGTAGAAGTGCGGCACTTTGATGGGATTACTTGTACCGAAATTTTTATACCACTAATTATGAAAATGTAAATAATTTCTCTCTATCGGCACAACGTAAGCATAGCATGGCCGCATGGGTTTAAATAGGCTTTGTTAACATGTGTTTTTTAATTTGGAATAAAGTTATTGTAGCTTTTATTGTCCTTTATAAGAATTTATAAAATTTAAAAGTGGTTTATTAACATTTGTAACATTGTGTTAAAAGTTTAAAAAATTAGTAATTATTTTATAAAATTGGAAAACGAACAGTTAGACGTCCCAGATATGATAACAGAAAATAGTTGTGTATTTTAAGTTAGGAAAAAATCTGATTTTTTTAACGAATTGAGCGCATAATTTTTCCCAATCAGGTATCGGAAATTAAAAATCGAGTCTACTCTCTATGAAAATCAATGTAAACAATAATAAACAGATCAAAACCAGACAGCGAATAGTAATAATAATAATAATCATACCTTTAATGCCCAATAGGTAACACCCAATAACTGAACAATTCTTTTGAATTTTTTACAAGAATTGTTCGAAATGACCTCCATCTCCACGTATACACGTTTCGGCACGTCGAACTAAGGACATACGTAATCCGTTCAACACATTTGGTAAATTAGGATCATTTTTTATGATTTCTATGCACATTAAAATACGTTGTTGCCATTGTTCTAAAGCTCTTCTGCACCAGCTGCATTTCCATCACTTTCTCCATACACCAAGTGCATATCCGCGAGCTCTGGATAAGTGTAATCTGCCATAATGTTCAAAATCTACGTTTTAAAACACCACAGTAAACTGAGAATTAACGTTATCAATAAAGAAAACAAAAATAAAAACTTGGTAAATAAAAAAAAAATAAAAAAAAACCGCTGCCTAAGGAATCACTACTTCCACATCCAGATTCTTCATCCAAGTCACTATAAAGGAAACATCTTGACCATATTTGTACTCTAGTATGTGGAAATTATTGGTCATAGAATTTTAATATTTGGGGCAGATGTCATAGAAAAGTTTGAGGAGTTGGTTTCTATCATATACGTTAAAAATGAAGTTTCTAATTTACCCTACTTATTTTCCATTATTCACAACCTACCACCTCCCACCCCTCCAATGCAATCATCTCAATTAGATGTCACTACAATATATACGTGTACCAACTATCAAGTGAATATCTAAATTTGATGTTATCAATCCCATTAATAATGAAGCGGAGGTGGTGGAGTTTGAAAAATATTAGAAAGAAATCAGAGGCCTTGGTTTCTAGTATATACTCCGAATTCCAAATTTCTGTACTCTTACCAGCTTGATTTACTTATTTTCCCCTAGTCCTCCTGTTAACCCCAACCCTTCTACGGAATCATCCCAAAATATAATCTAGTTTCAGATGTCGTTATAATATTACAAGTGAATGTCTCAATTTTATTTTATCAACCCCTTTAATAATGTAGTAAGGGTAGTGGAAGGGTTGAAAAGTATTATTAAAAAATCTGAGGCCTTAGCTTCTAGGACATACACCGAATTTCAAGTTGCAGTACTCTTACCAGCTTGCTTTACTTATTTTTCCCTATTTACCTCTACTAACCCCCACTCCTTCAACGCAATCATGTCAAAATATAATCTAGTTTTAGATATAGTTATAATACATAAATGTACCAAATTTCAAGTAAAAATTTAAATTTAATTTTATCAACTCGTTTAATAAGGGAGTGGGGGTGGTGGGGGGATGGAAAATACTAATAAAAAAACCTGAGACCTTCGCTTCTAGTATATACACCAAATCCCAAATTTATGTACTTTTACCAGCTTGCTTTACTTATTTTCCCTTATATACCCCTATTTAACCCCCAATCCTTCAACGGAATCATCTCAAAATATAATCTAGTTCCAGATGTCGTTATAATACATATGCGTATTAAATTTCATGTGAATATCTCAATTTTATTTTATCAACCCCTTGAATAATGGTGTAGGGGTGGTGGGGGCCTGAAATATATTATTAAAAAATCTGAGGCCATGGCTTCTAGTACATAGGTACACCGAATTTCAAGTTTCTGTACTCATACCAGCTTGCTTTACTTATTTCCCCCTATTTACCCCTAAATAACCCCCAACCCTTCAACGGAATTATCTCAAGGTATTATCTAGTTCCAGATGTCGTTATAATTCATACGTGTACCAAATTTCAAATGAATGTCTCAATTTTATTTTATCAACCCTTTTAATAATGAAGTAGGGGTGGTGGGGGTTGGAAAATATTATAAATAATCTGAGACCTTGGGTTCTAGTACATACACCGAATTTCAAGTTTCTGTAGTCTTACCAGCTTGCATTACTTATTTTCCCCTATTTAACCCCCAACCCTTCAACGAAATCATGTCAAAATAAAATCCAGTTTCAGATATAGTTATAATACGTACCAAATTTCAAGTGAGAATTTAAATTTAATTTTATCAACTCTTTTAATAAGGGAGTGGGGGTGGTGGGGAGATGGAAAATACTAATAAAAAAACCTGAGACCTTCGCTTCTAGTATATACACCAAATCCCAAATTTCTGTAGTCTTACCAGCTTGCTTTACTGTATTTTCCCCTATTTACCCCTATTTAACCCCCAACCCTTCAACGGAATCATCTCAAAATATAATCTAGTTCCAGATGTCGTTATAATACATACGTGTACCAAATTTCAAATGAATATCTCAATTTTATTTTATCAACCCTTTTCATATTGGAGTAGGGGTGGTGGGGGTTGAAAAATATTATGAAAAAAATCTGACGCTTTGGCTTCTAGTACATACACCAAATTTCAAGTTTCTGTACTATTACCAACTTGTTTTACTTATATTCCCCTATTTACCCCAAGTTAACCCCCAACCCTTCAACGGAATCATCTCAAAATATAATCTAATTCCAGACGTCGTTATAATACATATGTGTACGAAATTTCAAATGAATATCTCAACTTTATTTTATCAACCCCATTAATGGGGTAGGGGTGGTGGAGGGTTGAAAAATATTATAAAAAAATATGAGGCCTTAACTTCTAGTACATACACAGAATTTCAAGTTTCTGTACTCTTACAAGCTTGCTTTACTTATTTTTCCCTATTTACCCCTATTTAACCCCCAACCCTTCACCTGATATCCTCAAAAAATCCAGTTCCAGATCTCGTTATAATATATATGTGTACAAAGTTTCAAGTCAATATCTTAAACCGTTCCGGAGAAAACGTGCGGACAAAAAAAAAAGTTACAGACAGACAGACAGACAGACCGACAGACAGACAGACAAAGAGAAATTTTTTTTTCGCTCAAATTTAAAATCTCGACGTTTCATGACATTCTAAACCTATTTCACGAATAAAAATTTTTGAAAATTTTTTTGCGATTACTATACTTCCAATCCACTACGTGGATGTGGAAGTAATAACACAAAAAGCACGAACGAGAAGTAGTGTCTTACGTAACCAAGTAACGACTTGAACGATAAATCAATAAAATAAATCTTAACATAAGTGGCACAAAATTCAAAATGAACAAAAGAAACAGACAAAACCAAGGAACGGCTAGGTCGCGCCGTGTGTACGTTGTTTACCAAGTAAGGACACAAACTGAAATTATTACTTGAGAATATTACAAGGGAGAGTATACCATGCGTAATAAGATAATTTGGCCGAGAAGAAGCAAAAAACATGGCGGTGTCCTCTGTCGGTCGCGTTTAACTGCTTTGTAGGCATACTTTTCGATGATCTCAGGCGCACCATACTTATTTGCACGAATGTCAGAGTATGCCAGCAGTTCTCAAACTATGTTATTAATTATTTTGGAAATTTTTGTTTTTTTTTTCTCCAAAACTATGAGCTTTAGACCCCATGTTATATAAGGTTTTTTGTTTGTCTTGTCGTTCCCTACCACCAGTTTTTTTAATGACATGAAACTAATTACACCCTGTATAAACGATTAAAAAAATGGAGATTTAAGAAAAATACCAAATCGGTAAAATAAGGAAAACTGTAGCGATTTTTATTAGCTGTGAAATAATTTGAATTAAATCCTATAACACAATGCCGCTTTAGCATTAGAGGGGTAATTATTTGATTAATTCGGTGACAATGTAAAACTATGAAGTATACGTCATCGATATTTTTTCTATTTTCTTAAGCAAAACTTGTAGAACACATCAGTATAAGAGTATAATTAGAGTCCCACTAAGACCTAGGTACTAAGAAGGTGGTAGGAAGCGCAATGTACTTTTATGCTTCATGGGTTTTCATGAACATTATGCAGGTTGCACTTTTTGTGACCTCTCGAAAGCGTTCGGTATAATATATTCCTAGGAAAATTGATAAATATGGTGTAAAATCAAATTTAATAAAACTATACAAAAGTTATAGACCCAATCGATTTATAACGGTGTGACGTCAACAATAGTGAATATACATTATGGAGTACCTCAGGAGTCCGTGCCTTGACCCCTATTAGTCTTGATGTATGTCAATAATAGTCAGTATGGCATTGACTTACTGTAATATGTTTCAAATGTTAAATTTGTACTATAAGGCAGATGATGCAACTAAAGCAAATTTCAATGAAAACCAGATTCAGTTGGAGAATCTTATGCTGTGATCACCGTCGACTACTTTTAAGTAGTTCCAAGCAACATTTTGTGTTTAAACGATACCAGAAATGCACATATGGTATTGTCTACTCGTAGTATTGAGAATTATGAAAACTCAGATGATGTAAGATTTCTGAGAGTAGTTTTTGATTCCAAACTGTGTTGGGACAAACATGTGGACCATATCAAAATTAGTAGCAAAGTGTTTTTACATGACAAAAAATCTAACAGAGGAAGAATCCTTAAATATCATTAGAAGAGTGTATTTTTCTTTATTCCATGGCACAATTCTAAATTGGAGACCCGCATCTTACTTTGATAGAATAATTAGTTTACAAACACGAGGTGTGAGATCGCTTTCTGGTCTCAGATATTGAGATGACATAAAATATAAAAACACCGAACCCAGAATACAAGTTCTTTTATTTTATTTATTTATAAGTACCTACTTAGTAAATGTTAAAGAAAATATTAGTGATTATATCGTTCATATAAATGACCATGATACAGGAACAGGATATTATATACGATTAGAAAAACACAGAAGTGGTAGGTAGTGACATTTTCTATCTTGCCCCTTATTTTTTAGCAAATTCCCGTATCACATTACTTCTTCACTATACCAACAGTATTGTGACCTAGTTAAAAATTCACTGCCTATAATTTTCAAGAATTTGATCGACTAATGTTTTATGAGAAATTGTTGAAATTGTTTTACTAATTTTAAAATATTTTAAAGTGTAAAAAATGTAAACTGTTATTATACTCTTCGCAAATACAAAACGAAAAGTATATTGCATTCGATCGGCACATTTCTAAAACCTATAATATTGCTCGTAGAGAAAAAAAAATCGTATCACTATGTTTGTGATCGAATTTTGAACAACTTTCAAAATGTCCGTCCGTCCGTCCGTCTGTCTGCCCGTCCGTCCGTCACGTTTCTTGTAAGCATGATAACTTAAAAGCGAAAAGTCCGATTGTATTGAAAGGACAGTAAGTTAGTGTTAGCTAAAGGAAGAACTCTATTGTTTTTTAACAAAATCGATCAATAAATAAGAAAGTTATTAATTCTTTAAATAAAAAAAGTTTTTTTAATGTTTTGTAATCACTAAAAATGTCTAAAACTAATATTATATACAAAAAAAACTGCGAAGAAAAACAAATTTTTGTCAATTTTGTAATTTTTGGGGAGATTTTAGTATCAGGGGAGGGGTAGTTTCAACTCCGGGGGTTGATAATATGCTAGATGAACAAAGTCCATACGGCTTACCTGAAAAACCCAAACCAACAAGCCTTCGCATGCCTTGAATGAAAAGAGGGTGGTATTTCGCATTTAAGTGTAATCCCTTAGGGGTGGGCCTAAAAATATCACCATCGTGTTTACACCCTCGAGAACGAAAGGGGGGTCACAGCATTTTTCAAGTTTATCCCTTTTTTGCAGCATTTTTATGGACTATAAGCAAAACGAGGGCTGGCACGCTGAACGAGAATATAGCACATGCCCAGCGGAATGACCAAGTGTTTCGAAGTCTGAAGTATTTAGAAAAAAAAAATTATTTTAGCGCTGTTTATTTCCAGCATCGCCTGATATTTAGTACAAATATACAAAAATTGAAAGTTATTATTTGAACAGATTCTCGTTTTTTATAGTTCATAAATTAATTTCTTACTTCTGTTTACTAAATACTACATATTCATTAATTTCAGGACTGCCATTTTAATATAAATACGATAATTGAAGAACAACCACAATACCCAATAGCTAACGATTCAATCCACGACACAAAAATCGAATGCGACACCATGCACTACATCGCTTCTACGGATTTTTCTTATCTAACTGAAAAGGTAAGTACTTTATTGGGTGACATTCAATGCGCCCTATTCTATGAATGCATGGCCCCCATCTCAAAAGCCTCTTCTTCCGTCCTTCCCTTTGCTGTAATTTAATCCATCCTTTAGAGATTTTCTCTGTGAGAAATATGATTGATTTCGTATATGTGCCATACATTCGGGAAATATCCTCGTTTTTTTTTCTCGGCAATACATACACACACATTTTACAAAGTGCCTGAATAAATTACATCTTCACCTGAGGTGGTCCTTTTTTTGTATGGGTTTGATGGGAGCGTGAACTTACACGGTAACGTAAAATAGGCCTTATTGATGTTGTTTAGGCCATGTTAACCTAAAATATTTTATGTGAAAGGATGCGGATTGTTTATTCGATATCTGCGAAGACGTTTCTTGAACCGTAATTCGCTTTTAATAAAATACGTAGGTACAAACAATTTTCAACTATTCATGATTCTCATTTATATACCGGGTGAGTCACGAATTGCGCTCGCCCCGATATTTCCTAAAATATTTGGAATAGAAAATTGAAATTTGGAGGCCTTATTACACGACTAAAATGCCATCTTTTCAATAAAAAATCAAGTTTGGTGCACATCCGGTTTGACCGGAAATGCCCACAACTTTCGATTTTTAAATGGAACACCCTATGTATTTTTACATTTTTGGAATCTAGAGGAAATTTTGAATACAATACATCCATTTTGGTCACTTTTCGATAAACATTAAAAATTTTATTAAAAAATCTATTTCTGAATCCAGAGTGCTGTGGTGACCAAAATATATTTTAGTTTGTGTGCTACGTTACTATAAAAATAAAAAGAGCAATATGATTGCATTACTTAATTCCCTAGAGGCGTTTAAAATTTTTAAATGTGATTTTTACCCACTAACTCGGTTTTTTTAAATGGGAATTTAATTGTTCATCAACATTTTTAAATACCTCATTTTCATACGAATCTAATGATACCAAAATTTTGAAAATCCGCTCAGAAATATTTGAGATTTCAGCCAAAATACAATGCAACCAAGCTTTTAGAAACATGCGGCTAATAGATAATAGATTAGTGGGCTTTGGAAACTGAAATGGCACATTTCTGTGTAAATCTGGTAACCTAATAACATTGGAAAAATCATAGTAGCCATTGAATGTAATAAAACAATATCAGCTGTCAGACAGATACAAAATAAAGCGTTGCGGAAATCTCTTTGAGTAAAAATTAAAGAAAATGAATAATTTTAGTAGAAATAAAAAGGTCGATATGTTACTGATAAATGGAGAGCGTCTCAAAAATTCAACTGCAGCTGCAGAACTGTATCAGCAACGATATCCCAACAGACGTCATCCAAGCAGACACTTCTTGTTTGCCAGAGTGGAACAAGAATTAAGAAACGAACCCAATCAACAAGATGGCCATCAAACATTTATTGTAAGTGAGGACAAAGAAATTGATGTATTAGGATTTGTGATGGTACACCCAACAACATCAACAAGGGAATTATCAATGGAATGCGACATTAGTCAGTCTTCGGTTTGCAGAATTTTAAAGAAACATAAGTTTCGGTCTTATAAATACCAAATACACCAACATCTTTATGGAGATGATATTGCAACTGGTTCTTAAATGCAGTACAACAAAACCCAGGTTTTCCTTTTCATTTATATTCAGATGAAAGTAGATTTACGAACCAAGGTATGTTTAACAGAAATAATACTAGGTACTGGGCTCACGAAAATCCGAGGTTGGTAGGGCGGGGGAATATTCAGGAAAGATTTGGGTTTAACTGTTGGCTTGGAGTACTCGGAGATCGAATAATTGGACCCATATTTTTTGATGGAACACTTACTGGCGAACAATATTTATTCTTTTTACAAAACCAGACAGCAAAATTTCTTGACTTACTTCCTCTTGCCTATTTACAAAATCTGTTTTTCCAACAAGATGGTGCTCCCCCACATAACTCCAGGAGAGTGATGGAATATTTAAACAACTTGCATGGTGAACGCCTCATCGCAAATCAAGGTCATATCAGGTGGCCTCCTAGGTCACCTGATATTATGTATGGGGCACTCTCAAAAATAAAGTTTATAAAACTTCTTCAAATACCCGTGAAGAGCTGCAAAATAAAGTTGTACGGGCTCTTAATGAAATAACGCCGGCTGAATTGCGTAGAGCCATTCAAGCAACTGTACGCAGAGCCGAATTGTGTATAGAAAAAAATGGTGGACATTTTAAACAATATCTATAAATGTCAATTTATGGTTTAATTTTATTAATTATTTTAAAGATACCTACTGTTACCTAGTTTAAGTTTAATTGTTCTAACGGAATTGATTTTTATTTATTTATAGGCCCGATATTTATGTTCATTTAAATAAAACTCTGAAAACCGAACTGATGTCGCATTCTATTGCAAATGTCCTTGTGGATGTAATTGTGTTTACCTCCACATACCTATACTAAACTTAATTGTAACGTTCTTTGCGCTCACAATTATTAAATGTTTGATAGCTCAAGATTGCCTATAACTACACGAGTCTGTCTGACAGCTGATATTGTTTTTTAGATTCAATGGCTACTATGATTTTTCCAATGTTATTAGGTTACCAGATTTACACAGAAATGTGCCATTTTAGTTTCCAAAGCCCATTAATCTATTACCTATTAGCAGCATGTTTCTAAAAGCTTGGTTGCATTGTATTTTGGCTGAAATCTCAAATATTTCTGAGCGGATTTTCAAAATTTTGGTATCATTAGATTCGTATGAAAATGAGGTATTTGAAAATGTTGGTGAACGATTAAATTCCCATTAAAAAAAAACCGAGTTAGTAGGTAAAAATCACATTTAAAAATTTTAAATGCCTCTAGAGAATTAAGTAATGCAATCATATTGCTCTTTTTATTTTTATAGTAACGTATCACACAAACTAAAATATATTTTGGGCACCACAGCACTCTGGATGCAGAAATAGATTTTTTAATAAAATGTTTAATGTTTATCAAAAAGTGGCCAAAATGGATGTATTGTATTCAAAATTTCCTCTAGATTCCAAAAATGTAAAAATATATACGGTGTTCCATTTAAAAATCTAAAGTTGTGGGCATTTCCGGTCAAACCGGATGTGCACCAAACTTGATTTTTTATTGAAAAGATGGCATTTTAGTCGTGTAATAAGGCCTCCAAATTTCAATTTTCTATTCCAAATATTTTAGGAAATATCGGGGCGAGCGCAATTCGTGACTCACCCGGTATATAATAAGTCTTTAAATTTTTGCAATGGTACAAAAACGAGAAATAATTGTAAATAACGAAAGCCTCCCAGAATAAAGGCTCAGCCTGTGGGTAAAGTTGTGTTATGCAGGCTGTCTGGGGTAATATATAGAAATATTTTGCACAATATGTTTGATCAAAAAAATTTAAAATTTTTATTATTTTCTTCATAACTTAAACTTTTTTTGATTTAAAATTAATGAGAAAAAGCCAATGTTTTCAGCGTACATAGTACAACTATAATCAGAAGACGGAAGAGACAAAGATATTGTGCTCACTTGTAGTATTTCTGATACGGGTCTCATACTATTACAAAATGTCATTTAAAAATAACGAAACAGTTTTATTTTTAACAGTATCGAAAACAAAACAAAAAGTCAGGGACTGAGCCAATTTTTTAAATTTTGGATCTTACCTAAAAACATCATCCTGTATATGGATTTTGGCAATGTACAATACAGATTTTTAAAATAATCTAATAGTGTGCCTGAACTATGTATTTAGTTTTTTTGGCACACTCTTAACGCCTCGAGAATTAACAGCTGAGTTTTACAATAAATCCATTTAAAAAATATTTGGGTGACTGTCGGTCACAGAAACATCAGTAACTACATGGACGACATTATTTTTGTGGGGAAAGATTTAATTATACTGTCTATTTGCTACAACGATAAAAAATGTAAAAATATGTAAATGTGGAGAAAAGTAAAGAAAAAATTTTTTTTTAAATGTGAAGAAACAAAATTTTTATTTATTAGAACAAACACAAAAGAGTAAAAATCATATGAAAGTGAAATATAACTGAGACAATAAAGCTCCTAAATAGTTAGTACTATTAATTAAAAAGAATTTGATCCAATACAACAACACAAAATTAAAATAACACACCTAAAATGTAACGAACAAAAAAAAATGAAAAAAAATGGCTACAACAAATTTTCAAAATGTCTGCCCCCAAGCTCAATACACTTCTGCGTAACTGTAAATTATTTATAGCATTTCTAATCATCTGAGTTATTTTTTATTTCAGTGCATTCCCGTTCTGCGTTCTGTTAATTCCTGTATAATGGTAACTTCGGTAGCATACACTTTTTGCTTTAAATGGCCTCATAAGAAATAATCCACTGGAGTCAGGTCTGGGGACCTTGCAGGCCGGGAAACTGGACCATTGCGACCGATCCACCTGTTGGGGTAATGGTCATCTAAATGTTGCCTCACCTCTCGTAAATCGTGAGGACCTGTACCATCGTGTTAGTAATGAAGTCCTCTAATATTTATACCTTGTAATAGTTCTGATAATATATCTCGCAAAAAACTTAAGTACATTTCACCATTCAAAATAGCCTCGAAGAAATGGGGTCCAATTAAATTATTATCCAATAGTCCACTCCAAACATTTATAGACAATTTGTGTTGGGAATTCTTTTGAGATGTGCCGTGAGGATTTTTTTCTGCCCCTAAGTGCATATTTCTACTGTCTCTGGTAAACTGAGACTCGTCAGTAAATAAAACCCTTGAAATTGTTCTTCTATGATTCAACACCCAACGACAACACGCTTTTCGGGAAATGTCATCTCTTTCTTCAAGTCATTGAACAATTTGTAAGTGGAAAGGATGCAAATTGTTGTTTTATAAAGTTTTATCAAATTAAATTAAGACAAATCTCGAGAACATAAAAAAAATTCTTAATCCCATCTGACAGAGGTTTAAATTATTTTTACATTAGTTTTTTCAAAATCAATATTGAATCAGAAATGACCCTGGAAAATGGAATATTAAGTAATTATTTTTAGTAGACATCAAAATCATAGTTAAGTTTATAAGAGTTAGCAAATAACCACAATATTTAGCCAAAAGGTATTTCTCATCTAAAACAAAGACTGTTTTGGCGTTGTTTTAAAATAAGTATTTTAAAAAAGATAAACGACTCAAATCTCACCCTTTTTAATTACACCCTGTACATTCTTTACGTACTTTACGATGACACAACGTATATTTAGTATTTTTAATCAACAGTGAACATAGTATTTTAGAGGGTAATTTCTGATTCGATTTTGATTTTCAAAAAACTATTATAAGGATAATTTAAAACTCTATTAGATAAGATTAAAAAATAAATAAAATGCTATTTACAATAAAAAAGTTAGTACTACTTCCGGTTACACTTGAAGTGAATGTTTCGGTTTGGTAATGCCAAAGAATATATTTTTATGTCAAATATTTTAATTTTTGTACTCGTGGACGTCCGGTATATCTTTTTAAAAGACCTCATCAAAATCGGATTAGCTGATGAAGAGATATGTGACTACAGACAGACATATAAATCTACATGTTAAATCTATAACAACACGTTTGTGTCGCGTGGGGGGTAAAAAAAAGAAGAGCTCTTTACTATTTACCTGATTTGTTCAATAGTGGATTATTGTTATACCTATGTAACTCGCGATGAAGTGAACAGACTCCCGAACAGTGTTTAATTATAATTGAATTTGAAGTTAATAGACGGAGTAAATGGATTTTCTTCTGTCACGATTATCCCAGACATCACTTCCACTTTAATAATTATTTTAATTACTACCAACAACAGAGTTTCGGAAAAATAAATAAAAATGCAGGCCTGACTAATGTCCACAAGCTTTTCATTTACCTAAATACCCTATTATAGAATTCAATTAGCTCATAAGGACATATAGTTTTAAAAATGCACATAAATTTATGTAACAAACATATCTCTTTAGCTCCCCAGGCAATTTTCTACTACAAATAGAACAAAAGTTTATACAGAAATACAAGTGGCATCCTTCACACGTGGTGTCCAAATCACGTTTGTTATTGAAAATGTGGAATATTCCTGCTAAATCCCCCAAGTCGTTTCAGCAAACACTGAGATATTTTCCTACGAACATATTTTATACCTGTGTGAAAACTAAATATTAGAACATCTCGGATTCTTACAACAGGTCGCATATCTTAGCCAGATCACGAGATGCGGTTTCATAATATTAGCGAAGGATGCACCACAATTCCCCCTGCGCCCGTGGCCGAACATTATAATATACTGCAATATAGATTATTATTATTAATATAATATAATATTCCACGGAGCAGAGTAGTACAACATTCTATCATGCACAAATACGATTAATAACACGTATTTAATACTTCATCAGTACTAACTGTAAATATATGTCGGAGACGTCCCCTTCACGTTCCTCGTGCGGACGCCTTTCGACAGTTTTGTAGACGCCTGTTAACTCATAATTCATTGAATATGAAATTCATTCATAATCCATTGAAGTGAGAACGTTGTCAACAAGTACCGATTGCATTAAGAAATGTGAAGAGTAACCATCTCGTTATGTGGTCCTGTGAACCGTCAGATGACGTCTGGAGTCCCTGGAAGCCCTCTTCCCGGCGAGCGGAACAACAGTCCCGTAGATAAATACCTATTCTTAAGACAAATTTGGTAGAGAGTAGTTGAAATCGCGGGACTGGTAGTGGTGGACAGGTGGACTGCTAGCTCCAGTATTTTGGTGGTATTGTGTGTATTCATTTACCTGTTTAGATAAATCATGAATCATGTTACTTTGTAATTTATGCGACTATTACTTAAGTGATTTTATTGTTTTTATTAATGTGTGGCCTAAATCTAATAGATCCGCCCTAAAACGCCTCTCGCCCCTGGCCTATTCGACATATATAAATATATGGCCAATATAAAAAAACCCAACCTTAAAAAATAAAGTCAAATGTAAAACTGAAGTTAACCCAATATACGACGAAGATCTATACACCTTGTGGAATTCTTCAAAAGAGTAACAACAGAAATACCTCTGGTACAAACCACGAAGAATTTGAGAGATCAAGGTGTTAGCACTATTTTAGGATTGTAAAATGATAACAGACCCTATATCGAAGAGATAAGAACAACAAGACGTTTGTTACGAACTGGAGTCACAAGTTGATCACAACAATAGAAAGGATCTTTTTCGAACAGTTAGGTAGTTATTACATATTCTAAACCCAAAACGCACTTTAGTACTGGCAAGGATCAGGTTGTAGAGGTTATTTGAATGTCAAGTCACCCTATCTTCATGTGAAAATTAGCCCCAGGAAAATCAAAACATTTGTAAAACGCTTGGGGGTGCAATAGGCCAAAAGGAATTAACAAAGATTAACAAGCTAAAAAACTACATTTTGATATGCTTTTTATTCCTGTTGGGATGAATAAGTACATTTTGATATGTTTTATTTTTCTTTTTTTCTTCTTTTTGTATCGACTAAAGTAAAGGCCAACTACAAAATCGGTCAAATATTTATAGAGATAGAATTTTCTCCGGTATGCTCTTCATTTTCTTTGGTTCGGACATCTATAGATAATTTCGTGTATAACTAAACTAGAGACGTTTTCGATAAAGCACGATATTAAAATCTGCTTCGTAGTAAAACCTGTTTTGTTTTGCATTCGTATGTTTCTTTTAAAATGGATACAATGTAGGAATTGAAATTTATTTTTTTCTGATTAAACTCATTTAAAATATCAAAATTTTACAAAAGATACAAATTTATCATAATCAGTTTTTCTATCGAGCCCTACAATCGCCATTTTTTAAAATCCAAATCGAACCTTCGGTTCGGGAGTTATTAATTTCTTTGGAAAATCATACTCGGACCTGGAAAAAATACTTGCGGTCAACGGATTCGGGCCGCTAGCAATGGGCTTCATTTTTGGCCGTGTACCTTTGATCCCACCAAGTCTCATCGAAATCGATCAATATCCTGGACAGTTATCGTGCTTCCTAGTCAGATTTCGAGAAAACCAGTTTGCAAAAAAATTTAATTTTCATCTGTTTTTCGACATCGTATCTGGTATACTCTGTTCTGAAATGTCTCGATCCGACTGCCCGTTACCGAGTTATTCAATTTTTCCCGAAAAACTCGAAACGTATGGATCGGATGCTTCTGGTTTCCGAACGGAGCCAAGCTTTCGGCGGCAGCGTTAAGGTTTTCTAAAGGCCTCCTATCAACCAGCCAAGTTTCATCAAAATCCGAAAACGGATTAGGGGGTCTGGGCGTGACGGACAGACAGATAGACCGACAGACCGGCTGACGGACGGACGGAATTTTCTAAATTCGCTCTCGAGTCGATAGATATGAGATTCATTTCGATCCGATGTTTTTTCCGGATTTCGATGGTTCACTGGAAAAATGTAAGAACCTATACTACATTTTTTTTCAAAATGTAGTAACAAGATTTGTAAAACGCATGTGAGTCCTGGGCAACAACTAATTGTGTAATAATTCACAAAAGATCTTTTAGGTCGATATGAAGGACTAGAAGAGCCTAGCATCAATCAACAATCTATATACAATAATGACGTACTATATACACAATTTTTAATTTAGGTCTCTAAAAAAATTGGAAGCGGCTCAAATTATTCTTAAACTTGACCAGTTTACTTATGACTTATAAACCCAGTCCAAATTAGGATACGCCGTGGCTTAGTCTAACCGCGCCGCGGTACTCTCCCAATTACTTCTCCATCAGATTTTCAAGATGGGATCTTCTCAAAAGAATGAAACACGGTCCTTATGACTGAAGAACCAGATAATCTCACAGTAATTATACGTTTTTAAACTTATTACAGCACAGTATTTACGTCGTTGGATGGATTCCATTCGGGCGTTAATAAATGTTCATGGGAAATACCTTATTAACCACGTGAAGAATAACCATATAATGCAAGATTCCTAGGGCTAACGTTCCCCTGATTATACAGGTAATCCCTGCCTGTTTCTGTTTTTATACACAAAATAAACTCTTTTGATTTACTGCTCCCTTTGAAAAAAATAAATGAGAAAAATAAATAACGAGACAGCAATGCGGTGACTCGTACAGACACAGTGTTCTGATATTTAAAGTGCTGGAAGGGATTTGATATTTTCATTATAATATAAATTGTAAAAAATATACAAACAATTTGAATGTCAAGTCACCCTATCTTCATGTGAAATTAAAAATTGGTATAATGTTTAAAGGAGAGACAAGGTGAATACCAGAATCATAATATACCCACAGAGAACAAGGTAACATTGACTAACTGCTGTGACTAAGAGTCCAGACACGTATGTATTATATCGATGACAAGTTTGGTCAGACGACAAATGAGTTAATTTAAGAAAAAAGTACGTCCACGGTGATTACCTGACAACTCTACTTCTTAAACACATTTGTTCTGTAAAAATATAACTAAAAAAAGACATTAAAATGGATCGGTAGCAGGTTTTGTATGTGTTATAAGTTTGTACCTATCTTGATGAAATTGGGGGCATCACATAGCTGTATAGTTTTAAATGGTAGGCCCCGTGTATTTTTAGATATGTGGATGTCCTTTTACTCATCAAAATTGTTGATTTATTTATTTACGTCAGTTAGGTGTAGTATCCACAGGTCGAACAGCCCAGTTACTGGACAGATAGAAACAATTACAAATAAAAAGAACCACATACGGATTGGTCCAATGTAATGCGAACATTCTGATATACAATGAAATTATACCGATCGGGCGCATGGACAGCAGGTCGTTGACTACAACCAGTGTTGCCAACACTACTGTTTTTTCAGTAGATCTACTGCTTTTTGGTTTCTTTCCCAGTTTTTCGTCCGAACTGCTAAATCTACTGTTTTTTTTGCATATCATATAGATCAATTGTTTTATTAAGGTATTGCCTGAAATTTTGAAACTCCACCAAAAAGGAAAAATAGGCCTTTTCATCATAGAGAATCTTTGTGCGCATGCGTTGCGTTCCGTCATGTTTCTTCGGGCAGATTTCGCATGTCAACATTGGATTTTATATGAACATTAGTTTTTTAAGCAAATAATGATGAATCTGTTGCTAATTTTCTGAATATAAGAAGTACGATATCGTGCAGTTTATTTGAAAAATTTGAAAACAAGGACCTATGGGTAAAGGAGCTAATAAACGCTATTGTTTTGGCGCGTGTAAAGGGACTGTCGCTTCAAATCTCTCAGAAACTGTTTTTATTATTTTCTGCCATTCCCCAAGCCGTGTGCTGAGTACAGAAAAGGTCGTACCTATAAATTCTCAAGAAAAAAACAAACAAGACATTGCCAATAGTGCGGAAAATTCCAGTCGTGTGCTTTCACTATCCACAGAAAGATCTTACGGTAACTTCATTTTCAACTGCATTATTGACCCTACAAAAAATGATACAAATAGAATATATGATTGTATAATCAATTACTGCACGAAGAATATCGTCAACTCTTCAACATTCACATGTTAACTTAACACAATTGTTTTCTCTTATTGCTTTTGTAGAAACACCGATGTGTTGACTGTTGAATCCTAACCTTGCAACCAGGTCTTTTTTTGCTTCCACTCACTTTACGTCCATGGTAATTGAACCAGCGCCTTAGCTGAGTGCAAGTGTGTTCTTTCACAACTTTGTGCACTAATTTTGCACCGGCAGTCACACTTTCATTTAAATTAATGTTAAAAAATGATGCCGGCCCAGCCATTTTGCTAGAAAGTGTCTGAAAAATCCATATTTCCCGCAAAAAATATGGCACTAGAGCATGCGCGCAACCATGATAAAATCGTCTTGAAAAGGCCTATTTTATGGAATATGGCCTCCCGCTCTTCAAAATTCTGGCCGAGAAATATATTTAGTTCTAAGGAATACCCCCCCCCCCGCTCTTCGAAATTTTTTATAGTGATAGATAGTTTATTATTATGAATGCCACCCCCTGTTCTTTGAAAATTTATTTTGAAGATTGGTGGGAGTCGTATGTTGCAATCTCCCCGGTCCCGACTTTCTCTCGACGGCCCAGTGTTTCATTACAATAAATTCCCTGTTTTCTACTGTTTTTTTTTATTATCTACAGTTTCTTCGCCTAACGGAGTTACCTTTTCTCAGAACGATGCATGATGAACGCGAGCCAGTTGTTCTCGTGCATCGAAAATCGTCATATCTACTCGACTCCCGTCAGTGGATGAAAGCCCACTGGATATATTGCAACCATGTTCGGATTTGACTGGATCGATTTATATATAGTGTTCCAAAGCAACAAATTCATGTTATAATTATTAATTTTCAGGAAAAATTCTGAAGCAAATCGAATTTTGATTTAAAATTGCCTTTTTTAGAATGAAAATAATACCTCCTGGGTTCACCCCCTTTGAATTATGAATACACCCCCGAAAACTTTAAATTAGAAAGTTCTAAAGGGATATTGATGATTTATTCAGCAGTATAAAGTTTGTTCAATTTGGCGCATTAATTACTGGGAAAATTAATTTCGAAAATCTAAAATTTTGTAAATGTCCTGTAACCCGCCTCAACTTTTTTCATAAAATGAATCGAAGAGTCAAATATTACGAATGTATTTTCCAATTTATTGAATGTACTCCTAATGTATTTAACAATTAAATGTTCAAAATGACGGCCAGTCGTCTCTTGACAATAAGCAAGGCGTTCTTTGAATTCTCAGATGAAATTTTGTATGACCACAGTGCTTATTTTGTGAATTTCTCGTGTTATCCCATTTTCTAAATATGCAGTCTTATCTCATAAAAAGCAATCAAGGGGGGTCAAATCCGGAGACGGAGGGGCCGTTATAAGCCATATTTTTCTGAACACTATTCTCCGTGTTGTGATAAATTCTCTTCGGCTTCCGTTGATACCGGACGTAAAAATGTAGTTCATGAAATTACCACCATCTGCATTGCACTAGACCAATGGAAACGTGTACTATACGATACTACACTAGTGTACATTCTTCAAGTAGAAAAGTGTCCTTCCAGCATATTCTCACAAATCCTGTAATTTCTTGGCCATATCGATTCTCCAAAAAGTTGAGCTCAGATTACCAAGAAACTAATGAGAAAGACGGTTGCAGGTGAGGCTGTGCGCCTAACTGGCAACCGCGGTAGATTACGGAATGCCGTCAGATGTGCTATACAGCAAACGGAGGCCAAACCGGGATGATTCGTGCACCACAAAAAGTCAATAAAAAGATTGATAGACTCGCATTTCATTATACTGTTACACCATCCCAGTGGCGCCCGGAAACTAGGTACGGCTGGCTTGATTTTAAAAAGTAGGGATAGCATTACCATACCACTATACATTAGAATGTCTCGTCTCTACTGGAATTCAACTACCACTACATAGGTGGCGCTAGAAGTATGATTCAAGGTTTCTACTGGATTATTCGAGATTTCTGTATCAGAAAATATTCGAAAGTTCAAAAAAGGCTATATGTGGGGTACATAAGACGACCAAGTCAGTTTTAGTTTAGTTAAGTTCAGTAAGTCCGAAGTTATCCCAAGTGAACTAGATCTAGTTTAATGTTATCTTAGTGGAATATTATGTATTGTACATAACAAGTTAATAAATAATGTTAGTGGTATCTTGTGTTATAATTTCCAAACCCACGACGGGTGGATAATTAAAATAGGGCAAATACAAAAAACACAACACTATATTCACACAATTATTACTTAACAGTTTTCAAAATTATTTCTAACTAACTCTTTTAAACTCTCACATTGTTCATTTAGGCAAGTCAGCAGGAATCAATACATTCCACCAATGTTTATAAGAGATATTATTTATGGGTGTGAGGTCCTGTGGGGACCAGGTATTGATGCCCAGTATTTGACCTTGATCCTGAGAAGGCGTTTTCAGGTATCAGCTGAAATTTGTTTACTAATCTAACTGACTACATAGTTGTTAACAAATAACAATATGGGTGACATACAGATACGTAATAATCGGACGATTATTCTCGATGATGTCTATGTGACATCTATAATGAAACAGTCGATATTTGTTCAGTTACAACGTTAAATTTTTGCATTTGTAAGACAAAAACTGCTGATAATATAATTTTATAAAAAATGTTTCACTTACTATTAATCAATCGACTGGCATCAGAAAGAAATATCCTTACCTGAAAAAAAAAACAAAAATGAAAATAAATCATTGAATTAAGCCGAGTTATGGGAAATTCTAATACACAAAATTTATGAGACACATAAGTGTAATATGCGTAAATATTATTTATTACCTGTTATTATAGATAACAAATACAACATACCCAAATGAAAACAAATGGCCTCTTCACGCTCTAGACAGTTTAATGCTAGTATAAAAAAATGTGTGTATTGAACGAAATACGAGAAAAATATACTATGATATTAACGATGAAAATGTAGTTACGAGACAAAATAAAAATAATTTTAATTGGTAATAGATTTTTTCGTTAGATCCTTGTTCTTTGTTTTAAAATCATGTCATTATCAGATAAAATAAATGTATTCGTGGAAGTAGGTTGAACTTCTTTTAAAATTACTTGACAACGGACGGTCAAGATCTCCACCGTTTGAAAGTTCAAAACATTGTTCAGAGAAAAATTGTAGGAGATTAAGAGCGGTATATTTTAAAATTTACATGGTGTTTCACATAGTGGTGGTAAGCTTACATTTGAACAGCAGCGAGTGCAAACAACTGGAATGACGAAGAGAAGGCTAAAGCATTAATCGTGGCTTTAAGAGGCCAAGCATTGGAGTTGCTCCAGACAATTCCGGTAGACCAACAACGGAATTTTAGAGTTTTAGAAGCTGCATTAGATCTATGATATGGCGATCAACACCTTGCTCAAGTATACCAGACCCAGATGAAATTGCGCGTTCAGGAAGCTGGAGAGAGTCTGCAAGAATTTGAAGCTGCGGTGGAAAGACTGGCACATTTAGCATATCTTAATGCGCCTAGAGAATTTAAAGAGCAATTGACAGTGGGGGCATTCCTAGATGGGATAAGGAATGAGGAGATCAGGCGAGTCCTCAGGCTATCCCAACATAACAGTAGTAGTGAAGCATTGATGCGTGCACTAGAAGTAGAAGCCATCTAGAGGGATACTCCAAAGTCAAATATTGGCTAAATTGGATACCGCAGGAAGACAAGGAAGGCCAAGCGGGGGTATTATTAAATGTTACAACTGCGGCAGAGCAGGGCATATCAAACGAGACTGTCGACATCGGAAGTCGAGGAAAGTGAATGCTGGAGAGGTTGAAGAGACTCAGAATAGAAGTAGTGGAAGGCCAAGTGGACGGCGTATGAAATGTTACAGGTGCGGAGAATGAGGACATATTCAGCTAGAATGTCCACGGAGGAGCTTGGAGAGAGTAGAGGCCAATGCTGTGAAGCCGAGGGGAAAACCAGACGAAGCCGGTACCAGTGGGGCTGTGTCAGATAAGGAACGTGGTGCCCATAGAGAAGTGAAGATTTCCCAGCTACGGAGCATTACGAGAAGTCCACCACTACAAGGATGAGAATGAAATGAAAACCCAGAAAAATGCAGATATTTCATACGGAAGAAGGTGCAAGGAATGTTGCAAGTACTACCACCAGGAGAAACTGCAGGTCACGGGAGCAGTCAACAGTGTCAAGGTGGAGGTACCGGATGACAGGACAGATGAAGCGCTCAGACAAGAGCAACTGAACGATAAGGAAATTGGGCCTATATTGAGAGCCAAAGAAAGGGGAACTCGTCCAAAATGGAAGGATGTTTCGGGCAAAAGAGTGGGACTGAAGACACTATGGGCGCAGTGGGACTCACTAAAAGTCATGAATGGGCTGTTGCGGAGAGCGTGGGAAAGCTCGGATGGAAAGCAGGTGGTTATGCGTCTAGTGATTCTCAGGTGTCGAGTAGCGAAGGTGCTTCAGGAAGTGCACAATGGAACATCAGATGGACACTTCGGTGTTAATAAGACCCTGAAGAGAATACGGGAACGATTTTATTGGATAAAAGGTCGTCAGGATGTGGAGGCTTGGTGTCGCAAACGCAAGATTTGTGCAGCCAGTAAGGGGCCACAGACTGGAAGTAAGGTTGAAGGGTTCAACACCGGAGCTCCTTTCAAGAGGTTGGCTAACGATATAGCGGAGCCATCACCAGCTAGTGACCGGATGAAGGCTCGATATGACCGTAAGGGTAGTTCAGAAGGATTATTCAAGGCAGGAGATCTGGTTTGGCTGTACAACCCTCCACAGCGAAAGAAAGGAAGGTCACTGAAACTTCGACCACCTTGGAATGGACCGTATACTGTTATTACCCGAATTAATGATGTCGTCTATCGGATTCAACGAATCAAAAAGTCCAAGATAAAGATCGTGCATTTGGATAGACTGGCGAAATACACTGATGATTCTGAATTGCGTGATCGGGACGATCAGGCTTAAGGAAGGGGCAGTGTTATGAATTACACCCCCCTATGATACGCTTATGCCTAATAGTGACTGAATACTTGTAGAAAGAAATAGAGTTTTCTAGAGTGTGGTAGGAGAAGATTCTTCATTGTGTTTTGGATGGATCTAGAGGCAATTTAAGAGTATATACCGGTGCAGGAGGAGAAGTTTTACTAAAAGGAAGTTAATAGCGAAAGTGAGGTTATAAATTAAAGGAGAGGTTATAAACATTGTAAAAGTTAGTTTGTGTAATCAGTAAATTATTAAATAAGGTGTTAGTGGTTAAAATTATTTATAACCCACGGATTCATACAGGGCGTTTCCAAAAGGGTGGAAAACTCGTAACAGTATAAAGTACAAAGCAGAAGGGGATCTCTTTTATAAAAAAATTAACTGATCAAAATACTTAACCATCCTAATAATATTTGTCATTTGCTAGCGCTGAATAAAAAATCCGTCTATGACGTGATTCTCGAATAGCAAATAAACTTAATATTTAGAATGGGTTAGGTTAGGTTGGGTTAGATATCTCACCCTTGTTTTTATCCCATTTATCTTACAGTCTGTGTGTCCCTGGCAGGCCCCTGGGCGAGAAAAGACTAAGAGTGTCTTTGTTTTATCAGTCTATTCGTGATCGGTTGTATAGGTTAGGTTAGAATTATGGTACAATTAATTAATAAATACGTATTAACTTCGCATCTGGCTGTATCGACTAAGTCGCAATGCCGAAAAAAAATTAAAAGTAATTACTTATAGTGTTTTAAAAGAAGTGGAAGACTAATTAATGACCTAAATCCACTCGTGTAATCACTGAGTACTCACTTCAAAATGCAATTCATTTACTACCAAGTCTCTTCTTGAAAACGGAAAGCTAAGTATAGAGACACTTGCTGTTGACGTCATCGAGAATGCGGCGCGCATATATTATCCAACTTCCGTGACCGACGGCGAATCGATTCCACATTCAACTGGTTGATGCTTTACTAGGATTGTAGGATTTTACACAAATACTTTGGACGATAAACTTTTCATGAAGTTGCTGTCGCAGAAAGTAAACACAATGTTTAACCAGCCAAACTGATAAAATAAACGTTTGAATAATACGAGCGTGTGCCGCAGAAGTAATTTTTCTACGGTAATAGATTATTCAGTTTTTATTTGACTCACTGTCGTTTTAACTAGGACAGGTACTCTACTATCTAACACGCATGTTTCAGGTTCGCATTTCACATTACAACAAATTAGATATTGCGGGAAAACTGATTAAAACCAAGTAGAATGGCGAAAAGTATTCTTTGAATACGTAATTAGGGGTTTTCACTATGTGCAAATTTGCTTCTTAGATATTATTAAAATGAAGTAAGTACTTGTTACACTAGAGCACTTCTTGGTATTTAAATAGCATTCTATCGCCACCAAATTAAAATTTTAACAAATAAATAATAAATGACAAAGTTTTAATAATTGAACGAGTATGCAAATCACGCTATGATTGGCGGTGACGTCGTTGGCTTTATTAGTGGCTTTATTCGCTTTACTTGTTTTACATCATGTGATTATATGTAATGTCTAATATGGAATTTATAAAAGCTAATTCCGGAAATTAGAACAACTGTATGTAGAACAACCTTATATTGCACATAAATGGAAAAAAATTATAATGTATGAAATAAAACCACACGGGGAGTTTAAGTTCAGTCGGCGATGAAGACAGACGCGTTTAAGTGGCTCCTAGAAAATCTCAAATAAACTCGGTCAAAACGGTGCTAAATCGTACGAAATTGTGATGATTTAAAGCGCGGACAACTCTATGTTAGTTGATATAAATTAGCATAAGTCTGGCCAATTCATACAGCTGATATTTGATATCTGATTATAAAATCACTGAAAGCATATAAAAATAACTTGAAAATGGGATATAACTAAAAGACAGCAAACACATACAATCGAAAGACCCAGTGCTAGGTGTCAAGCGGTTTATATCATATACTCATTAATTACCCAATAAACACAAAATGGTTGAATAAACGTCTAATTTTCGTTAATACCGCAAGTATAACTATGGTTGTTAGTTAACCTCTTATAAAGGACAAAATGTCCGCCTCAACAACGTTTAAATATAGTATACTGAAGAAACATATCAACGTTTACAATTTATGTTTAATAATCTTTGATAAGAAATGAAAATATTTGGTATCTATTCGACGCTTAAATATAGTATACCAAACACCAATTATTAATGTTTACGAAACAATTTAATTAACCTTTGACAAAAAATGGTTATTATATTGTATAAAGAGTAAGAACAATAAACGTCTTTAAGGTACGTTTTTTCAATAATAAATTGAAAATGGTTATTTAACGTACTTATTTAACTTTGAAATATAGTATAATATACTTCCTTTAAGATACGTTTTTTCAACAATAATTAAAAATGGTTATTTAACGTATTTATTTAACTTTGAAATTTAGCATAATATACTTACTGTATATACTGCATATACAATATATAAATTAAACGTCATCCAAATGCGGATGTTTTAATCTGAAATGGGTATAGGTTAAGATAAATTAAACGTTAGAATGTAGAACATAAAAGTGTAAAAACATTTATTTTTAATAAGCACTACTAACAATAAAATTTTGAAAACGTAGAAATCAAAGATCGGAATATTTTTAATGTATTTTGATAGGTAGGGGAGGCTCAGGTAAAAAATAGAAATAAAATATAAAAAAAATATATAAAAAATTGTAAAGGTTGCGGACACTAAAAGAAAAGTAGTATCCTAACTCAATGTTTATGTATCCATCCATCCATCTTTTAAATAAACGTTAAAAAAATATTTTTTTGTAGTAAAAAAATAAAAGGATATGATGCGAGATGCTGTAATATGTAAAGCTAAGGACCCGGCACTAATATTATGGAAATTGGGTTTCGGTCAAATTTCTTCATATTCCAGGACTTTGTAGATCTTGGCATCCTGATCAAAAGTTCTCATGGGCACAAGGTCGGAAATTGGACAGTTTTCCAGATATCAGGGGTGCAAAGGAGGGGGCTCAATTCTTGTGGGAAGTAGCCCCCGCCCCGGTAAAATTCGCTGGAATCGATATATGTTATTCCTTCCGATCTCCTGATCAAAAGTTCTCAAGGGCACAAGGCCGAAAAATGGACAGTTTTCCAGATATGGACGGTGCAAAGAGGGGGCTAATTTCTTGTGGGAAATGACCCTAGATGAAATTCGCTGGAATCGACATATGTTATTGCTTTCAACCTCCTGATCAAAAGTTCTCATGGGCACAAGGTCGGAAAATGCAGCTTTACAGATATCGGGGGTTGAAAAGTCGACTTTGCACCCCCGATATCTGAAAAACTGTGCATATTCTGACCTTGTGCCTATAAGAGCTTCTGATCAGGAGGTCGAGAGGAATAACATATGTCGATTCCAGTGAATTTCTCTGGGGGTCACTTCCCATAAGAAATGAGAACCCCCTTTGTACCCCCCCCCCTCTATCTGGAAAACTGTCAATTTTTCGACCTTGTGACCCTGGGAACTTTTGATCAGGAAGTTGAGATGACACATATGTCGGTACCAGCGAATTTTACCGGATCGGGGGCCACTTCCCACAAGAAATGAGCAGCCCCCTTTGCACTCCCGATATCTGGAAAACTGCTCAATTTTCGACCTTGTGTCCATGAGAACTTTTGATCAGGATGCCAAGGTCTACAAAATCCTGTAATATTAGCAAATTTGACCGAAACCCAATTTCCATAAGATTAGTGCGGGGTCCTTTTTTAAATACTCGCTTATTTAAAACCTACCCTACCCTACAATACAAATGTTTACTGAGTTTGAGACTTTTCATATCTATGTTTGGCTTGTTTTAGCCAATCTTGGCATGCTTGGTTTATGGCCTTATCAGTTATTTCTCCAAATATTGCATATCCCTGCTCTTTCCCCTGAAAAGCTATCTTGGCAGCTTCTGCAAAAAAAAAAAAAAATAACCACCGCATAGCATGTGCTCTAGTGCTCTACATAAACTGTGATTTTTTGTCAAAGTCGCATGTTAAAAATTAATTACATTGATGTCAATTATAAAAGCAAAGTATAATTTATATCTCACCATTAATTGCTTTGTATGCATTTGTTTCTCTAAAAGGGTATTTCTTAGGTTGATTCGCAGTTTTCGGGGCACTACCGGCCCAGTTAAATGCCATACCCAATTTATTTGTTATGAGATATTTCATCATGTTCATTACACAAGTTCTTACAGTGGTTCCTCCAATAGACGCTAGACGGGTCCTCTAAAAAAAGGATCAATCGTTAAAAACAGCTTTTAATAAACAACTATACAAGATGTACCATATATATAAAATTTTGATCTTTGTCCAACCAATCTTCCAGTTCGCCAAAACGAGATTTTCTGTTTACTGGAAATTCAGGTGAGTCTGCAGGACGCTGTAACGCCTGAATATTTTTCACCTGTATGGCTTGCCAGATTTGGGACAAAAACGCAGATTGTTGGTCAAGCGTTGTTTTTATTTTTTCCAAGTCTTGGGTCACATTTTGCTGCCATACGTCTAACTGCTGGCTGTTACTAATGCTAGCGGCATTTGTCGTAGTCTGCAAATTTCTCAGAATATTAGGACTTGATCTGATGGGAGCATGATTTCCACTGCAATAAAAGTTATGCTATATACCACAGTAACACTAAGAATTAAAAAAGATACGTACGTTTCATTTACAGTACTGCTTTTATACAATGGGATACGTGGGAACGGTGATGACGGAGCAACCAAATTTTGAGATTTTCGCTCTGTATTATGGAACCTGTAATGCAAAGTAAATGTAGTTATGTGTATCTTGACATTTAACAGAAATTTTAACATGAACATATGACAAATTATTATAATTGACTTCAAAGAAACATGACTTACATGAATGTAGAGGAAATGATCGATGGGGTTCCTTGAGGTGCCTTTGTAAATTGGACATCTTCCGAATCTGTATCACTGTTGCCATTTAAAGAAAAAGGAGAATAATCTCTTTTATTTTTCTTTCTTTGGCGAGAGAGAGGGCTAGCAATCTGGGTATTATCAGAATCTGAGGAATATTGATAGGTTCCTATTGTGCGTGTTGCTTGGCGTTTTGATTTTCTATTTTCTATTTGCTTTGATGTGTCTTGGTAATCGTTTTCATCCCCGATGTCTTCTATTTCCTCTGTCTGTGAGTTTTCTTTTTGCTTTTCGGAATTATGAAAGTACTTTTCAACACTTTGTGAGTATTGGCCCCCATCATTTAATTCTTCTGTTATCTGCATGGTGTTTTCACGTCGTTCTAAGTCACTACCGCTGCTTTCTGTTATTATAACTTGCAAGGCATTGTAAGCTTCTTCGTATGTTCCTAAAATAAAATTAATAACTCAAAAAAGCGATAAAACATTTAACAAGCGCAAAATACCTTTAGTAACATGGATCTTTTGTATAGGATAACAACCCCATGAATCTTTTGGCTGACTTAACCCTTCAATCATAGCGTCAAGGTGCTTCTGAGATTTTATATGCATTGGCCACAGACATTCTGACTGGTTATCTGTCAGCCAAATCAAGGGCACAACAGAATACTCTTTTTTGTTATTGGAAAATTCAACAACAGCAAACATTTTATATTATCTGAATAAATTATTAATAGTAATAAAATTTGTTTTAAAATGCTGAAGAATGTGTTTAGCGTAAACTGTAGGTAATTGAAACAAGAACTTTACAATTAGTATTTTATTTCGTGGTTGACTGGAATTGCGATAAATCCATTTTTGTATGGCAAAGCCACATATTTGTGTAAAATATCGCTTGCAAGAATAATATTATACATGCCTTGTCCACTCACATAATAAATGCCTAATTCTGATGACTTAACAGGATATATATAAAAATCTTCCTTATATTTAAAATACTGTCCTGTACATTTGTATTTTCCATTTACCTTACAAATGGTCTTAATGACGAAAATTTTATCACCCACTCGGACGATATTGTCTGGTTTTCGAATTGAAATTGTGCATGTTGACGAAATAACTAATTTTTTGCAGAAGAAGTAATCATCCGAATTTTTATTTGTGATTCCACAAGGAATAAAACTGTTTCGACAAAGGTATTCCTGTGGTTTATTAAAAACTTTTGATACCTCAACTATTCTATTATGAATTTGAGCCAGTGGTAATTTTTTACCTCGAACCTTCCTTTTTATTCTGCCCAAATAGCTTTCAAATCGAAAACAGCTATATTTCTCTAAGGGGCCATATGCTGCAACATCATCGCTTATATGTAATAAAGAATGAACGTTGAAAACGACAAAAAACTTGTCATAAACCTCGGGAGATTTGGTAACAAATTTTTGAATGCATCTTTTGGCAACAGTAATGTATTTATTGATTAAAGTTTGGCTGCTTAATATATAAACTGCAACGTGCAACAATAAAAAATGCCTGTACATGGGCGAGTTAAGATTGTTTCGTAATACTAGTATGCCGCAATATAACAAAAAAAACCGAAATTCTACAGCCTTCCATCGTTTTATGTCTTTGAAGGTTCGTATTTTTCTGCCAAATTCAGAAGGAATGCACTTTTGAATAGAACATATTTGATTATTTATATCGAGGACAGCAGCTTTGGACATTTTTATTGGTCGTTTGCCTTCTAACCAATACATTATTAACCTTCGCATCACTCCCAAATAAATAAGGTGCATTGGATCAAGTACAAAACTTGAAACCAATCCTATACCAAGATCAACAAGAGGTGAATGACCCTTTATATGTTCATTAGTCGTATCATGATAAAAATCTTCGTCTGATCTTAATTTTGCTTTCAGATTAACTGGATAAAATCTTTTTCTTTCTTCTCTAGAATATACGCTTACGATTTCACACCTTTCACATCCCTGTTTGCCATTATGGCCAACGACTTGCTTAAGGTATGCCCGGGCAGGAGCATCACAGCAGAAGGCCTCCAACTTAATCTTAAATTTTTTCTCTTTAAATTCAATACCTTCATCGATAAGCTCTTGACATTCATCTATAAACGGCTTTAAAAAATCTGTCAAAGGATTAGGTTTTCCTACACCAGAGAAAATTGCAGCAACAAAAAGCGATTCTTTGTTTTTAAAATTTGTACAACGCAAAAGTATTGGCCAAAATTCTAACGCACTACTATTATAGATAGGAATTCCATCTATATTAACAAATATATTAAGCTCATGGTCAGTATTGTGAAACTCTTCAGTTGTCAGTTTATCAAGTAAATTCTTCTTAATACCAAAATAAACCATTTCTCCATTATTTAATTTGATGATATTTAAAACACTTCTTGGAGTTCCAAGCAGTGTCCTAGGATCGTTCTTAAGAAATGGATATTTAGGTTTAATTAGAACTATTAACTCTCTAAGACAGTGGTGGGTAACGCCATTACGTAATGCCCATAACTTGAAATTTTCTTTAAAGTTATTTTCATCGTTATCATTGGTGCAATGTATGTTACTATTATCAGAAGCTATATTTACATCAATATTTGGGGTCTGGCTACTTTGACATGTTGGGTCAAAATAAGAAATGTCATTTGTTTGGGTGTCAATATTATTTAAAACTGTACTATTATTAAGAACTGGACTAGCTACAAATGTTGAAACAGCATCATTATTGGACCCAGTTGTCTCACGATCAGAGTTTATAAATGTAAAACATTCGTAATCTGTTGAAATAGTTTTATCAATGATACAGTTTGTATGTAGTGGTTCAAAAACCTGTTTTTCGGAAACACATCCTTCAGCAATTGTTTGATTAGCGGATTGAACAGAAATTTTATTGAGGGTTTTTTGATAAGAGATTGCTGTTTTTCTCCGAAGATGACGGCTTGAAATTATTTTTGGCATTATCTCCAGCATTAATTATTATTGGACAACATGTAGGTACCTTAAATAAAAGCTGTGTTAAAATAAATGTCATTAAAAAACATTAATGCATTAAGATTATATTTTTGCTGCTTTTGCTACTTTACGTTACTACCTCACTGTATATATACAAGGTTATTCAAATTCGAGGCTCACTACTGAAATTTCGTAAACATTAAGAGATACAGCTAATTTTTCTATTATCGTTTTAACTTTTTTATGTTCTTCTCTTATACAAACTACACATTTACAAAGCAGTCAGAACATAATAATTTGACGTTTCGTCTCTAAAGACCACCATCAATTTTCTTATTTTCAATACGGTCCTGGTAATAATATATGGTTCTTTGTTACGGTTTGTGATCTTAATTCGACGTACTGGTTTAAGATTGTTAAATTTGTAGAATTAATTATGTCTTTAATTATGATAAATTTCTACGAATGTTATTGATAATCTACCTCATCTATGGTAATACCTCTACAAGTTTTCTCATACATACTGCTAGGGTCAAACTCCTGGAAACCTTTGAAATAACATAACTTGCCTTAAGGACGGTTTTAGCTATGACGAAACATCGAATGTTACATATCGTCGTATTTGGGACAAAAAACCGTAAGAAAAACCACAAAATCTTAACAGGGCCATATTGAAAATAAAAATTTTGATGGTGGCCCTTCAAAGACGAAACATCAACTTAATATTTTCTCACTGTCGCGTTGACAAGTATAAAAAACCGCTGTGTAAATGTGTCATAGGTTTTAGGATACCTTATATGGCAAGAAGAGAAACAAATAAAAATGAAAATCGGTAAAGGTATTTACACAGAACTTCCCTCATTTATTACAGGGCGGTCACTCTAAAAAATTATGGATCACGAAGTTGCCTATGGGAACAGTAATCGAAATGTCGTTATCACTATTATTACAAAGAAAACCCGATAACTTGTGGTAAAAAAATATACGTTTCTCTTTTTGAAAAAAATTTCAAATAATTTATTTTTTGAAATAGATTCAGAATGTCATAAAACGTGGAAATTTTAAATTTGAGCAAACATTTTTTTCCACCATTCTAGTGGTAAAAAAAATTTCAAAAATTTTTTCTTTGAAAGAATTTTCAATTTTTTTTTTATTTTGAAATGGGTTTAGAATGTCATGAACGCGGAAATTTTAGATTTGAGGAAAAGATTTTTTTTTCCATGCGTGTTAAAAAAAAATTCAAAAAGTGACAAACATTTTTTTGAAATACTTAGATTTAGAATGTTATTAAACGTGGAAATTTTAAAAAGCAAAAAAAATATTTTTTTCCATCATTTGTGGTAAAAAGATTTTGAAAAATATTGTTTTCGAAAAAATTTTCATTTTTTTTTATTTTGAAATAGGTTTAGAATGTCATGTAATGTGGAAATTTTAAATTTGAGCAAAAAAAAAAATTTCCATTCTATGGTGAAAAATTTCAAAACTTATTTTTTTTTCAAAATGGTTTAGAATGTCATGGATACGTGGAAATTCTAAATTTGAGCGAAAACAAAATTTTTCCATTATCTTTTCCCTTTAGACGGTCCACCCTGTATATTTTCCAGTGAAAGTCTAACCATTTCTTCGGTGGCAGTAGCGTTAGCTACCTACCAAAAATTAGGCTGCTCTCCGTCAAGTAGTTTTTTAGTTAATGCACCAACAGACAGACTGACAGACAGACAGACTGACGGAATTGAAAAACCTATATTTTCGTAATCTACATGATCTGAAACGTGAAAATCTGAAAAAATCTCGGAGGGTGATTTTTTCTCGAATACAATACTTCCCTTTGGTATGCGAAGGAAGTAAAAATGCAAAAATTGTTTCTTGAAAAAATCTCAAAAACCAAAATTATTTTTCAAGTGTTTTCTCGCCGCATTAAGCTTAACATCACGCAACTTTGCCCCAATTTAAACAAACCCGTTTCTTTTACTAGCTGCGTTTATGAAATCCCATTAGTGAGCCTCTAATTTGAATAGCCCCGCCACATTTTTACCAACAAAAGATTAAAAGTAATTTGGACGATATTAGCATGTTAACAAATATTAAACCTTTATTCAACTATTATTTCCACTTTATCAGCAGGTGGTGGTATAGTACTAGATACTAGTATTATTAAACGTTTATTCAACTATAATTTTCACTCCCGATTAATAGAGGTTATGGGTAATAATAAGTATTAGGTACGCCACCCACTTGTTTTACCTTTGTTAACCTGCTAATAAAGTTATTATCATACCTAGGTAATACCGGATATCAAAAATATTAGAACCTAACCAAAATCAGAATTCGAAGAGCTTTATACTAGATAAAAGATGGGCGGGTACAAGTACATATGTGATTTTCCCAACGGTTTCTAAAGCAAAATGGCACACAGTAAATTTGACCAAGGCATTATGTTTAAATAAATTGAGATTAAAGCTAAAAAATATATATTCTTACCTTATATTGACGATTGTTCATAAAAATACCACAAAACACGGCAAAACAATAAAACATGTCCACTATTGTCATTATGTTCAACGTTCTGAAATCAAAAACCTAAGCGGTGTTGTCAGATGCAAAGACTTAGATTCCTAGGAAAAAGTTATAACTTTGGATAAAAAGTTCCCAATTTCTTTTTTTATATAAATATTAGCCGAGGAGCTAATTGTCTTTAAATTTAAGTTTTTTCATAAGAAATAAAGCATATAAGATAAAGAAATGTTTAAATACAAAATAAAAACAGTAGGTTCTGTATTTAGTTATTAAAAAGTGATTACAGTTTCTTTTTTTATGTAATATGGCGGATGCACTAAAATCGCCAGAATTTGGGTGATTATGAATTTTTCCTTGGTTCCTAGTACTGACCGACAATTGCCATATGTGTCTGCATGGGTAATTTTCCCAGACCTGACAACGTTGGACGTAAGACGAGACGTGGGCCGACAAGTACTTTCAAAATTACTCACAGCTCAGCTGGCGGCGCTAGTTCTGTGGTGATTTAATGACTACTGTAAACGTTTATTGGAAGTGGAACTATTTATTGAATATGTAGGTTAATTAAATATTAAAATTATAGTTCTACGAAATACTGAAATTGTCTCATTTTACTGACACCAACTGTTAATTGTCTTTTTTTTTGTTGTCGTCGCCAAAAGGTTTGTCAAATTATATAAAAACGGCAACCTTTGAATATTTTACTACTGGATAATACAAAATTTATTCATGTGTCATAGACGTTTAATAACAGTTGTTGATTTCGGTATAAAAGACGAAAATCGTAAACAACAAAAATACTTAATTTTTTTCACGTCAGACTTTCAGTGATAATTATTTGGTAAAAAATTTATAATAACAAAAATAAACAATTATGTAGTAAGATACACAGAAAAAAACACAGTATTTATGGTGTAGCCTCAAAAAATGGTATACCGTACACGTTTATTACACGTTTTCGAACATAGACGTTGACAAGAAACATTTAATAAATACACTATAACCAAAAAATTACCAAAATATTGTTGAATACACGTATATTGAACTATAATTCCAATTCTTGTGTTTGTTGGGTACCCTGCAACAAAAAGCCATAGTGACAGATATATGAAGGGAAGTGTAACAAATTAGACAAGACAGGCGATTAGTACATATTAATGGATGAACTTAATTTATTAACACAGACAAGTTTTGTTTACTTTGTAGTTTTAGTTTATTAGTGTATTAGTTTATTTGTTTATTTATTTATTAAAATTAAACAAATTGAAATTGAAAAGGTATTAAACATGGGCAGTGAAGTAGAAAAATTACCCAAAATTGGAAAACGGAAATTAATAATGACTGCTGCAAAAACAAACCACTATACAGGGTGTACGAAACATTCCCGCGGACCTCTCCCATAACCCGATAAAAAAACTCTTTTTTTACCGCGAGATAGGGCACTTCCACCGTAAACGGATATTTACCCGTGGAACGGAAGCTCCTTGCGGCGTATGTATGTATGTAATGTATGTATGTCCTGGCAGACAAACGAAGGGGACGTAGTGATGCAGGACGTTGAAGCGAAAACACAGATTTATGGGAAACACGAAACCATATATGGACGCAGGCGGGCAGGAGAAGGTGCACACTGCTGGATTTAGGAACAGAAGAAAGGGAAAAATTAGAAGACGAATAAATAAGGAAATGGTGACAGATGGAAACTTAAAAGAAACATCTCACAAACGCCCACATTTCCCATCCTATACTCCTACTCCATGCGTCATGTGGCTCTCGCTGCTGATAACAAGTATGTCCCAATCCAACTCAGCGTATGCAGCCGGTCTGGCGATATATAAAACATCCGAGGTTTGGTTCCGGCACGCGGTTTGGCCGTCCGTTGGGCGTGTTCGGCGGACGACCAAGCTGCGTGTTGGAACAAACCTCCAGACTGGATACCCGGAATCGGCAATGCACACCTTACACTGGCAAATAAATAAACAATCAATCAATCAATCAATGTATGTAATAAAACTACACAGATATAAATTTAAGACAGAAATAAAAAGTACCAACATACAAAGCCTAATTAAGATTTTCAATGATTACACAGGTCTACAAAAAAAATGTCCTGTCTTTGGAATCAAACCCATTATTTCCTAAGTACTTTGGTGCGCAGAAACCAAATTTGGCAAAAAAAATTTTCTACCGCGTCAATTTTTCTTTACACCCCCATAACTCTTATAGAGGAGATTTTTTGATTTTTTTAAATTACTTTTTATGACCGTTGTATTTGTTTCTTGGGTCGCTGACCACGAATCTGAAGTCAAAAATAAATTTCGACCTAATGACAGGTGTTAATGAGTTGTCAAATTTCACCAAGATGTAAAAATTGATAACACTGATCTACAAAATAACAACATTTTCTGCTCCAAGGACTAAACCTATCATTCCTTAAGTATTCTTGTGTGCTGAATTCGAACTTTCAATTTAATAAATTTTCTACTGCGTAGATTTTGTGACGTTAAATTAGATTCCGCCCATATATTTGTATGTGGGAATATAAACTTAAAAATTAGTGAGGCTACGATTGTTTTTTTTTTAATGTTGCTGTTGGTACCTGAGGAAAAAAAGGATATGAATTTTCTTCTTTACTTTTGTTGATAGCAAGGAGACCAGGTAAAATAATGTGTATTCATATTTATCGATGGCTAAGTAAGAATACTCCAAGAACCTTAATGTTTACTATGTGATTTTTAGTCATTATAACTTAGGTTCATTGTTTTGTTATGTCTGGGGTGTTATTATAACTTCATTTAAGGTAATTTTCCGTGTTATTGTTCGAAGGAAATTTCGTTGGTTAACCTAAAAATGATAAACGCACATACGAAATTTAGTAATCACTACAAGCGGGCATATATTTTATGACTTTTTGTAATTGTTCAAGCTAATGCTATTTGCTCTCACCTGTAGTGGAGAATCCTCATTTAGTTAAACAAATAAGGTTGTAAACATTCGAATTTACCTCTCCTTGATCAGCTGTCATATTTAAGAGATAGGGAATAACGTGTTACCAACATTTGGTTATAAATGGAATATTTACTAAAGTCATTAAATTGTGGTTTTATTTATTTTATTGTTTATATGGTCCAATAATGGGTTTTGTGTATCTTAGTTTCTATTCTAAGGAGAGTTTTAATCATTCTATGGCTGGAACTAATTTTCTGTTACTTATCAATTCCTAGGGTATTTTCCTATGAGATGTTGAATTGTGATTGGTCGTTAAAACAGAAAAAAAAACAGGTGATTAGAAAAGAAACGGTTGGTTTCGAAAACCGGCGTGCTCTTTTTTTCTTTATTGAGTCGTCAAGCCGATTAGTCAAGATTTTTATAATTGCTTGTAAAAGCAACCCCAACTTAATTACGGGGGATTATACTATAACATTCTTACATTTGGAAGGCCTAATTGTGTGTAGCTGTTTGAAGCCAAATTTTGTTATAGATGACTTCTAAATAAGCAATAAATACGACATTGTTGAATACCTGTTTGTGCCCTGACGATTTTGCGGGTAAGCACCATCTTGAATTTTCTGGAAATACTGACTCCTAATTTTTGTCATTCTTTTATGTAGGCAATTTGGATAATTTGGGTAATTTGGATAATTTGGGTAATTTGAAATAATTTGGAAAATCTGGAAAATTAGACATTGTACTCAAGTGATACTAAGTTACAAAAAATTGTGAAGCTGATAAGCTGTGGATGTCTATTTGATTTTTATCGACTTGGAAATTGGTGAATCGATTGTTGGAAGGTCCCGTGCCGCCATTTTCTGAAGTCGTCGTTTTGGTATGGTCACATGTCACAGTTGAGACACATGGTTTCTGGTTATGAGGTCACATGGATTTAAATGTTGATGAGATACTGAAGCTGAGGTGTACATGAGGTTTTTTGCAGTAACAACAGCATAGTAACCTGTACTAACAGATTTTTGCTCAACGCTGGATACCGGATGAGTACCTTTTTTTTCTAATGTTACCAGTATAACTAAAAGTTATATGTGTATTAATAATCTGCCGTTATATTGTAATCTTTACTTATTTCTCTATATATATATGATATTTATGGTCAAATATTTTTATTAGTTACTCAATTAAGCATTATGTGAAAATAAGACATGTGAGTAACTGCGCAGTTAACATCTTATTTACAGGTATTTTATGGTTATATCATTAGTTTGTAAGGTATATCAATCTTTTTATTTACGTTGTTTATTGGCAGCATCAATATAGAGCAACATATTTTAATTTAACCTAACTATAAATCATTGACAGTACATCGTTAGAGATCGTTAGTAAATAGTCAGTATATTTTTAACAATTCATTTGCAACATATCAGTGATCAACCAATAGTGGTTTTTTGTAAAAAAGTAGAATATTTTTATTTGTAAGTTATTGGTACAATAGCATTACTAATCGTAGATCTAGTGAATAAGATTCTTTTTTTATAATTTCCTATTAATAATATTCATAAAGCTGAGCCGATTTGTACGTTATTAATTGTATTTTGTATGTAAATTAAATAATTATTTCAAATAGATTTCTATTGTGTTTTGACTTAAATTAAATTTAACACGGTTTTTGGTAGTTTTTTTATAATCGGTGTGTCATACTCAATCTAAGGGGGCTGGAATTTATAGGAAATTACCTGGCGCTCATTTCAACTTATGGCAAAATTGAAATCGTTAAAAATAAACGATCTTCACCTCTGAGATTCTCGTGATAGAGCTAGCCGACCTTAAGATTTAAGAACTAATTGTAATTTAGAGTCAAATTTCACTTTGTATTTCTTAAATTCAATTTGACCCCTAACAATTTCGAGTAATTCGCGGTTTTTGTTGTCAAAACAGCATTTTGGTAATAAAAATCGCGATTTACTCAAAATCTACGTGGTAGAAAATTTTTAAAATTGAAAATTCAGATTCAGCACACAAAAAATATATAAGGAATGACAGGTTTAGTCCTTGGAGCCGAACTTTTTTTTGTGTAGATCTACACAAAAAAAAAAAAATTTAGAAAATGTTTTCAAAATATCTCCTCTATAATAGTTTATGGGGGTTATATGGGGTGTAGAGAAAAACTGACGCGGTAGAAGATTTTTTTTTGCCAATTTTTTTTTTTTTTCAGCGCACCAAAAATACTTAGGAAATGATGGGTTTGATCGCAAAGACAGGACTTTTTTTTGTAGACCTGTGTTATTAATTATATTTTTGAGGGAAAATTCTGACGTGACTGAGCAATTCTGACCAAGGCATCGGATTCAGTGGCTTAAAATACAAGGGTATTACGCTTTGTTCAAGTGTACGCTATATTTTTGTGTGTTTGTGTGTGCTTGTGTTATTCAGCGAAAATTTTCTAATTGAGGCAAATAAATTAAAGTAAAGAGTAAAAACCGCTGCCGAAGGAATCACTACTTCTACATCCAGATTTTCCATCCTATATTTGCACTATAGTATGTGAAAATAATTGATCATAGAATTTTAATAATATTTGAGGCAAATGTCATAAAAACATTTGAAGCGTTGGCTTCTAGCATACATGCCAAAAATAAAGTTTCTGGATTCTTATTAGCTTGCTTTACTTATTTTCTGAGACCTTGGCTTCTAGTATATAAACCAAATCCCAAGTTTCTGTACTCTTACCAGCCTAATTTACTCGTTTTCCCCTATTTACCCCTACTTAATCCCCAACCCTTCAACGGAATCAACCCAAAATATAATCTAGCTCCAAATGTAGCATTAATACATATGTGTACCAAATTTCAAGTGAATATCTCAATTCTGTTTTATCAACCCCTTTAATAATGAAGTGGGGGTGGTAGGGAGTTGAAAAAATTATAAAAAAAAACTAAGGCTTCTATAATAGTCCAGTATACTTTAACTTGGCCAGTCCAAAGGTCGCTTCGTTGGTTGAACTTAGCTTTGTTGACATTACGTGCACAATGTTCTTAGGCTATTGCTTTGACTTTGTGTGCAAATGAAGATGAAATCGTACGCGCACTTATTGATTCATACACAAGCCAAGTAAAAGTTTACTCGACTCTATTATATACACCGAATCTCAAGTCAATATCTTAAACCGTTCCTGAGAAAACGCGCACAAAAGTTACAGATCGACAGACAGACATTTCTTTTGCTCAAATTTAAAATCCCGACGTTTTATGGCATTCTAAACATATTTCAAGTAAAAAAAATATGATTTTTTTTACGATTACTTCCACTACACTACGTCACTACTGTCACAGCATAATTTCGGTCTTAAATTGAAAAAACTAGACGATCACGTAAACTGCCAAAGGACCCCGCACCAAATGCATGGGTAATTTTGTTGTCGGCGGAATTGTCGCCAATTCAAGGCATAGAATCCTTATTCCATTCTCAACGAAAACTGTTATAGATAATGTTCCAAAATGTCTTTATTTTAAAAATACAGCAGGTCGAAGCTCCAAATTTCAAAATTTTTAAGAACGCGATTTTACGTATTTTCTATCGAAATGGTACTTTTAATATTTAATTTGCGTTAAGAATATATTACTGATGTAGAGTGTAACATGGGGAAATACATGTCGGCGCCACCGAAAATAATTTCTGTACGCCTATGATTCTTAGGAACCCAGCACTAGTACTTGTGACTGTTTATTATTTTTGTTAATATAAACATTGTGGTTGACTTACCTACCCCAACCAATAACAGTTTAAGATTCGATGCATTTCCTTATATGGGCATGGAAGCACGCTTATCTTAAGCGAACGAAACAGATCGGCTAGCTCAGGGAACAAAAAGGCATTCTATGATTACCTGTGAAAGAGTTAAGATTTGATTATCGCGGGCTAGCGGGTAGTGGATCGTTAGTTCCTTTGTTTTACTAGATTTATCCGATGGTGTTGAGACTGTTTTGATTATTTCTATTGAGACGCACCCCCCCCCACGCCTATTATTTTCGTGTTAAATTCTGGTTTGATTAATTACTAGTTACCCTCCCCTCTCCCCTGATTGTATAATTATTAAAACAATTAACTAATTTGGCTGTGTGATCGTCTAGTTTAGTGGTAGGACTCAAATTTACGTTTGTGATTATGTAGTACTTGTTACCATAGTTCTTTTTCAGGTTTGATATTACTGTTTCCATTTATTTATTGAATTGATAATTAACTATTTATTATGACATTTAATGATTCGTTCTTTACTCTAAATATTGCTATTAATTTACTTGTCAAAGTTCTGATTATAGTTCTTTATTTAATTGTTCAAATTAAACACTGAATATTGTTTTGGCACTTGTTCATTTAATTGATAAAATAATTAAGTATTTTTATCATACCCTGTATAAAGTTCAAACTCAAAATTATTCCTTTTTATTTAATTTACTGAATTATTTATTTTATCTTTTCTGTTAACTTTTGTTTAAGTTTTTATCATATTTTAGATTTCATTTTTATTCACTATTGTAATGCTCAAGTAAACCTTATGTTTACTTATATTATTTTAAATATTCGTTTTATTTAAGCACAAGTAAATCTTATATTTACTTGACTAGTTTTTCTGGTAATAATGCACTTTATTTTCAATTTCTGGTAAAGGTAAAAGAATTAAAAACAAGTAACGTTTTTATACGTATAATCAGACAATTGTCAGAAAGTATCATTTATAAAATATTGGTGTGGCAATGGCCAGAAAATAGTTGCTTACATATAAATCAAAATGTGAGTAATTTAACCACAAATTTATATTACAGCAACAGATTTCGTTGGGACAACAGTCACGTGTAAGTTTGTCGAATGGTCAAATAAACAACTCCAATAATCACTAAAAATAATAATGATTATAACGAGAATCCTCGTTCAAAACTGAAGTAAAAAATGTTGAATGCGTAACATGTAAAGTTCATACTTGGGTGGCGAAAACTCGCAATAGTTTATTTAATTGAATGCACGGCAAGTTGAAATCTCAAGTAATTGCCTATTCAAACATAGTTTGATTTCGAAGCGTAGAATTATGGTATCTGATCAATAAACTTGATTCAGAACCAGCCAATTGGCTACCAATAGGTTTTTGTGTTGCGAAGATTGTAAATTGTTCAAACAATTGAATGAACAAGCAATTTGTATCAATTTCAACTCGCCCATGACATAAATATGTCATCGTGAATGAATAAAAGGTACAACACCCAGTACAAAGTTTAACATGTGATAATATTTAAAAGTATAATTATGTTAAACTAGCAGGGGGCAAATCACGGTCTTATCAGTGGATGACCCACAAAAGTCCAGTGACAGCATCCCTACAAGTAGGACATAAATAAACCGGCAGGTCCGAACAGCTGTAAAACCTTTCGTACCATCAAATATTGTAGAAGTTCATTGACCACACGACAAAACAAAACGTAACAGAAATTGTTTACCAACAAAAATCTGCCGCTGTTGAAAAGTAAATATTTTAAAAGTTACGGTTTTAAATAAGACATGATTTAACATAGTCTGAAATTCAACAAACAGCTAATTATGCTACAAATAAAATTTAATATTATAGAACATTTCTAAATAATAAAATTCTAACTAGTCAAAGTGCCACAGTAAAAAAGATCCCCTCGCGATTCCGAGTATCCGAAATATAGAATCAGTTCGTCAATTATTTAAAGCTAAAATGAATCAAAATAGTCCCGGCTTGATATTATTAAGTTCACGTAACTACATGTAAATACCGAAAAACCGAAATAATCATATTGATTTACCTGGTAATTGATAGACCGCTAAATGACCTGTGTCATTAGGGGTGTTATCACGCGGCTCGCTCATGTCCAGCGAGTCGTAGCTGGACGGCGGTGTCTTATTATTTCTGGACATCATCCCCTTGTGTCGTACTAATCTGCTAAGCCTTCAGCAATACAATAATAGTACGGCTTTGTAGCAAGTTGGTTGACCAGTGGTCAGCAGCGGTCAATTCGTAGAGCGAGGATTAATTATCCCACTCAGACTCAAAGAGACTGAGGATTAATTATCACTCTGCTTATTGAAGTTTGCTGTCAAAGTGAGGACAATGCTTCGGAATCGGCTTGACCAGTGGATGGCAGTCAGCTAGTATATGGATAATTATCAGACTCGTATCCGAGGATTAATTATCATTCAGGATGGTGGTCAGCAAGTAAAGCATTGATAATTATCAGACTCGTATTCGAGGATTAATTATCATTCGTAGTAGCGGTCTCAAAGAAGTGACCCCTGTACAAACTTCTCGCGGGTATTTATACCCGAAAGAGCGATGACGTTACACACAAAACTGCGTAGTTTTTGGTACCGTTCTCACGGAAAACCGAGCCATCTGTGCCTATGCCTTATCTTTGTTTAGATTAACATCGTAAAATTTCAAGTGATATGTGCCTTTTCGAAGTGGCCTTTACATCAAGTTTTGTACGTTTTAGGTAGACTTAAAAATATTTAAAACTATACGAATCGGACAAATTCTAAAACATTTATGTTCTAGCATGAAAATTGGGGTAAAATATTATTAGGTACGTACCGGGTGATATTTAATCGCGTGTCGAATTATACAGAATTTCAGAATTACGTAAATTTGGATTAATAGAAGCGGAAATAAATTTTTAAATTAATACACAGGGTGTGGTTTTCTTCACTATTATTCGTATGGACAATTAGACTTTGTTATTAAATTTTGTATTAAGTGAAATATCAGTGTTGTACTTGCTAACATGTCCAAGCGGTCTAACCCTAAACGTGCCCCCGTGGTATCCGACATCAGAAGTGGGATCAAGACTGCAAACCGGACATTCGGACAGTGAGGATGAAGTGCCATTACAACAAAGTGCGATAAGTGCAACTTTAGAAAGAGTTAGAAAATTAGAAGAGCAACTATTGTTAGCTTCTACAAAATCCCCAACAAAATCTGCTTCAACATTTACTAATGTAAAGCTGCCAACATTCGATCCTACATCAAACTTTGCAGACGCCGACATACATTATTCCAATATTCATATTAAATGTGATTTCGGGATTTTAAAGTAAAATTGACATTTTTATTGCATAATATTTAAAAAACATAGGACAAATTCACGTCACGTTTCTATAGTAATATAAATAAAGCATAATAATATTTTTGATTTATATGACTTCTTAGTAAAAAAGAGATATAGAAATATAAAATAAAAAGAGTTATATTATGTATATCTTTCAATTATTCAGAATAGCTTAGCAAATTAGATTAGTATGCTTTATTTGTAATCAACAGTTTAATAAATAAATGAAGAAAATGACGTACAATCGCGTTTTTCAAATTTTGAATTTTGGAGCTTCGGCCTGTTGTATTTTTAAAATAAAGACATTCTGGAACTTTACCCAAAAGAATTTTCATCGAGAATAACCTAAGGATTCTGTCTTGAATTTGCAACGATTCCGGCGACAACAAAATTACCCATGCATTTGGTGCTTGGTCCTTTGTACGTTTTTCTGTCTCAGTCAAAAGAGAGACAGATAAACAATATGAGGGAGAAATGATCCATTTCAAAACGTTAAAAATAAGCTTTTGTTACCAATAATGTACGTACAATAAAGTTTGGTCTATTTTGTAGCTAAAAATCAAACAACCTGAATTTCCATCAGAGAATTTTGTGAGCATTTTTGTAATCGAATTACATATCCATTATTTCGCTCGTTAAATATTGCTTTTAATTGAGCACGTGCAACAAAAAGTCACCTTTTTACGTGGAATAAACTACGGGCAAATAACATGAAACCTTCCAAAATTACTGTACTGTAATACATAAAATATCTCTCGGATTGAAATACGAGACGCACAGTCGAATGCTTCATAGACAGATCTGTTTGTAGTTCAACGTTCAATATTAAAAACTAAAAATAAACATCAAAGTTAAATGGAATCTCGATATCGTTTTAATGAAGTCTTTCGCAGTTCTAGTATTACAGATAATGTAAACAGTTTATTTATGAAATAGTGCAAACTTTATTTTAAATCAAACTTACTTGCGTACTTGAGTCTAGAATTTATATTACTAAATATTATTTTAAGAAATAGTAGTTATAATGAATTATTAAAATTTACGATATGTTTTATACGTTATACAGGATATGTTTAACACTTTCCAACTGTTAACTGCACTTGAAAAAAAATGTGTACGATTAAATTCTATAGTTTGACAGAATTACAGTCCAGTAGAATTAAGCAAAAAAGTTAGAGTTAGCTGTTGTTTCACCTATAAAGGGTACCCCCTTGATTGAATTTTGAAAAATCATATATAATCGAACTTCCTTAAAAAATATCGACTTTAGGAAAAAATTACAAGAGCCGTTTTGTCTTTAACATGTCCTAGAAACCCTGAAAAACCTTTTTCTTAGGTCAAAATTCTAAATTTTGACAATTTGTTTAAAAATATTTGTTTGAATAAAAAATTTGTAATATTTTATTACGTAATTTTTAAAAGTACGTTATTCTCTAATCCTTGAACTTTGGGCGATAAAAAGTTAAATGAAGTAATTGATTTTGCAACAAAAAAACTGTTATCAACTTTGCAGTACTATAGGGCCGAATTGAGAGTTATAAATAAATAATCGAATAAGTTTAATTGAAAAAAAAAGCTCTTTGTTGTCATTTTTTGCGATTTTTGCAAAAGCTTATTTACGAATACAAAAATGTCGCTCAGGTCAAAGGAGTTGGGGTCTGCTTGATATACAAGGCGTCCCAGATGTTCTCCTAGATCTCTTTTTTATTTTTTGCAGATTTTACTTTTTATTTTGCTTTACCTTGGCGGATCGGTATACAGGTTGTCTCAAATGTGCTCTCGGCGTTCTTGCTTGCACTCCCACTGTAAATGGCTATTTACCCGTGGAACGGTTAATAAATAAAAGCTTCTTACAGCGAGATAATGTAGGTCTTGGCAAGCAGGCAAAATGAACGCACTGATGCAGGGCGTTGAAACGAAAACACAAATTTCTGGGAAACATGAAACCATATCTGGATGCAAGCGGGCAGGAGGAGGTGAACACTGCTAGATTTAGAAACAGAAAACTCAGAAGAAGAATAAATGGTGGTGATAATAGATGGAAACTTAAAAGAAGCATCTCACAAACACCTACACTTCCTATCATATCCAACCCAGCGTACGCAGCCGCTCCGGCGGTATATCAAAATATCCAGATTTGATGTCTGGAAGGGGCTGCAATGCCTACCTAACGCTGGCAAATCAATCAATCAAATCAATCGATGGTTTTTGTAAATAATTCCACTTTTGTAGAAACATCATACTTTACTGCATCTACCGTATTTGCTAACCTCAGTCTACATACAACATACTGAGCAAATTCTACATACACGCTGGGTCATGCCTCTGCCGTTGTCTTTTAAAAATTTAATAATTCTCTTCTGATAACAGGCATTGTCTCTTTAAATAATGTAACGAGGTGAATTTTCCGTTGCCAAAAATGCAGTTTAAATTAATAACATACCTCGTTATTTGCTCCGCTTACATTCGAACATATTTATTGTAAATTATTATCATAGATTTCTCCTAATTTAGCTAGCTGAAATCGCGAAACAGATTTCTACTTTAAACAGGTAATTTGATAAACCTGGCAGTGAGAGGCTGTCCATAATATTAACATTAATTACACGATTTGATACTGAGGGCGCTGGTAAGTCAGCTGCGTAAATTAGTTTCATTAGAGCACATTTGAAAATCACTTCTGTCCGATCCGTCAAACAGCCCAGTAGGGTATTATTCCGTATATCCAGCAGATGTAAGTACACCGTTTTATCACCGCCGCTGGTTTCTTGTCGACCTTTTTATATTAATACCGATAAGAATAATTCACTGAAATGTGTGTTTTAAAGCAATAATTTGAAACCGATTCCGTTTAAATGTATCAGAATATAATTATTATTATCCGACTTTGCCAAAATTAAATGAATTTAAATTATTACAATAGTAAGAGAGTCCGAGTTAGGACATGTCAACTTCTCCGATTTTATCCAAATAGCTATGTTCGCAAGAATTTCCAAATGGGAAAAAGAACATAGATGATATTTCGAGAGAAAACTGTGTACCGTTTACCGCTTATATTATTTTAATCCAGACCATTTGTGATGGTACTGCGATAAAATAATATGTTGTTCTACCAAATGGGTAGAAGTTTTAATTACCGTATATTTTATTTTAGCTAGGTCGTAGCAAAATAAAATCTGTCTTCGCAAAAATTATTTTTGTGAAATTTATTGTAGTGTTATTGTTAATTTACCGTTCATTTTGTACTGATACGAAATGGAACAAAATTCCTTACTTTGAAATAATTTATAGAAATTTATTATAGTCCGGGAATTGAAAATAAAATCTAGGCTACCGTAAATAAATGAACTAACATTATATTCTGATACATAGAAAATTTTCCGCATCAAATCCGACAAGATACCACGTGGCCGAACCGAAATGCATTAAATGAAGGCACCCAGCTGTGGGGTTTGAGGCGCTTGGCAAACACCGCATCAAGTGTTGATGTAATTTCAACATTTCCGAACCGAACCGAAATACCACCGTTCTGATTATTGCTGTCTGTCCGTCTAGGCAGAATAATCTCCGCCGTAAGCTGATACCAAATCCGATAACCGTTTTATTTTCCGAACCGAGTGTAACCAAGGTTACACACCGCTCCGAATCCGATAACCGTTTTATTTTCCGATCCGAGTGTGACTTAAGTTACACACCGCACCGAATCCGAAAACCGTTTTATTTATTTGGTATCAGTTTTATTTCATTTTGCCAAGTTCTTCACACTTACACTCTAATACAATATGTAGGCATGATTATTGCTGTAGATAACCGCTTGCTTTTGCCTGGTATTTGCACGCTGTCCGTTTTTTTAAATTACTTACTTGTGTAGTTTTTTCCGTTTACTTTTTTTTACATACCGCTTTACTACTGTTGTTTTTCACCGCTTTCACCGTCTGCTTGCTTACCACCGCTTGCTTCCGCATTAATGAGTAGCTAACTAGCTTCTCATCGCCTGGTTACCCGTACGTCACCAAATGGCGCCCTACCTAATTCAAGTTAAATTAAAATGACATATCTTAAGTTTTGTTATTGTATTTATCAGAAACTCCGTATTTTGGTACCTAACCGTTTTTTATTGTTTTGTAAAAATTTCATTGTGTGTTAATAAACTTTGTTATTTACCGACATCTGCCTTTTACTGTTGAATGTGAGTGAAAGTCTAATCTGCCGTCCAGACCCCTGGACATGCCGTGTCTCCACTGTAGCTATCCCAGCCCTACTGCAACAGGCTGCGTTTAGGAGGCTAATGTGGGACCTTTGCCCCACGTAAAAATTGCAAAGGTGGCGCTCGAGATTACCGAATTTAACCGAAATACAGCTCAGCGCCAAAGTGACGCTTCCACTTACCTATGCGCTAGGCAACTGGAAGAAAGCACGTCACAATAAAATAACAAAACCAAGATCGCAAGGGTAAACACCAGGGTAGAAGTCTCTTTGTTTGATGTAAGAGTCCTCAAAGTGTCTTTGCGATATTGGTTATGTTGACTGAACCGTGTGAACACAACTCATATAGGTGTCCTGATACGGTGGCATGGAGTAAATGGAGGAGCGAACCAATCATCAGAATGGAGCAAAAACTCCTTTCCTTACCTTCAACTGATTCTATTAAAAATTGATTGCTTGGGCTTAATAGGGAGAATACGAAATGGATGATATGCCCGATAACAGAACACTCTCTTCTGAATAAATACATATATACAATTATGTAGAAGAATGATCTTAGATTTCGGATGTGTGGACTGTGGAGTGGAGGATGACTTACTGATATTTACTATTTTTATTTGCGGTTTTATCTAAAATTCTATCTGGATGAATAAAAATTGTTCATTGAAAACAGATACGTGTGGATATGGAATGAGCCTGTAAATTAAGTCTATATAAAACGTTCTCCGCAAATTGGTTCTGTTGTATAAGAACGCTTTTCAAAGATTTTCCGAGCCGTGATTAAAATTGAATAAGTTTTCATATACAATATAATGAGAATATTATATGCCATGGATAAATAATTCAAAAAGTATATTTTCTTGCTTTTAAGAAATAATGAATAAGAAAATCTGTTATACAACCTTCGAATTGAATTTACTTTGAGAGAAAACATTTATTTAATTTATAGGAAAATTTATATTAATGAGACATAAGAATTTTCTACATCAAGAGAATTTATTTGAATATTATTACATTTTCAACTTCCACAAGCTTGAACAGTTATATTATACGTACTTCCGTTACTACTTTAATTATTATCTAATATTTATATACTACAAGTATTTCAACCTTCAAGAGAGGCATTTTGAAAATATAGATGATATACAAATAAACAGTAAAAACTATCTACAAAAACTGTCCTAACAGCTATCCCCTTCAACTAATATTCTTAGCTGGCTTATGCACGATTTGGAACGAAAATAGTCATCTATTGTCACATCTGGCCTTAGATTCGACCAAATAGAAATGAAGCAAAAATACATAAATTAATCTAAAATGCTATCGGGGAAGTGAGTTAAGTGTCGTCGTGAATAGACATGTTTTAAATATGCTCTCTAAAAGGCGGTAAAAAAGCTGTAAAAACACCGTTAAATTCGATAAAATTTCAGCCACCGGTAGATTAAGAAATTCTGCGTGAAATTAAGCGCCTCAATAGAAAACCAGAGTTCATATGGAGTTAATAATTACAAGATTTTCTAATAATATTAATTCAAATAAAGCAAACAAGCTCAACTGAAGTGCAGTGTCCCTACGTACACCCTAGACGACCCAACAAGATACTTTTTAAGTGGTTCATGAGCAACAAATAATAGCATAGTCAGTGTCAAAATGAGGCACATATGTTTACAAAGCCAATATAGCTGTGTTGTGACCTAAAGTAATTGTATACAGTGGAAAGTTTTTAAATGGACAAATTCAACTCAACCCAAGAAAGAAAAGGAAAGGAAATAAAATAAAACAACAATCACAAGGCGCTGCAGAAATACTGATAAGCTATAAATGAATTTATTTTATTTTATCTGATTTAATTGATATTATTCTATTCTATCTTTCTATCTGATCTTTACCATCTTAATTTTTATCGGCTCGATTTATTAATTTAAAACATAATATTTTATTATTAATTTGGAAGGCGGAAATTGAAACCGTTTGTCTCAAAGAAACGACATACAGGATGAGCAAATTATCTCTTGGGATCTCTTTTTTCTCATAACGCGCAAAAAAATATTGTTATGGTGAGATAGGGCCCATCCCAGCAACTGCACCGTAAATGGATATTTACCTGTGGAACGGTTAATTAATAAAAACAAAACAAAAAAAATAAAAGTTGCCAGATTCAGAAACAGAAGAAACAGGAAACCTAGAAGAAGAAAAATAGGGAGATAGATGGAAACTTAAAAGAAGCATGGAAACTGAAAGGATTTTCTGCCTAATAAGTCAGAGCGGAGAAAGTCGAAAATGGTTGATAGTTAACCTTTATAGGGCGGGCTATCAAAACTTACGAAAAAGAGGGACCGGGGTCTAAATAGATCCCACACTTAACATCGAGTAAACTATATCTTTTCAGTAATGTAATTTAATAAAAAGTCGTTTTTATTACTGTTTAAATAAAATACCTTTATTAGTAAAAAGGTAACAAGCTACAAACTATTACATAGTAATTCTACATTTTTTACAAACTACCTCGGATATCGCGTATTCTAGACATACAAATTTGTTACATTTAACACATATTTTTTTGGATTTCCTGTCTTGTCCCCTTTGACACATGAAGCATCGCCCCCTGGTATTATTTTCTTCATGAACTCTGTGTCCTGTTGCCTCTAGTAATTCGGGAAAAACATCTGCCATATGTATTTTTCTGTTCAGCTGAATGTATTTATTATTATATCTCCAGAACACATTTTCATTTATTACTTCCTTGCTAGTGCCAAAATAAACATTTTACGTTTATCTAATTTGCTCTTACACAAATCCGGATTTTTCAGCAACCACAATTTATAAAACTTTATACCAGCTATAAGATGAGAAAATATTACCACTGACCATCGATTTGACTTTCTCTGTGCCTAGCTAATTTGTCTGAGTATCAACAGTACCTTTTCCTTTATTGTAATAAAGAATAGTATCTGGTTTATAAGACTGTTCCTGATTCAATAAATCGAATTCCCCGGAATTTCATTGGATTTATACGGATGTAAACGGAGGTTCGGGGTCTGAAAAGATCCCTGGATCAAAAACTGAAATTTAAAATTAACACAACCTGTAAATATTAAGGTATACACCATATTCTATCAATAAGTATAAACTACAGCTAAATGGAAAGACAACGCTAAAAATTTTAAAATTATTGAGATATAGTACAAAAATATACCTTGGGGTACAAACGGACCCCGGTCAGTCCTATGAAGGTTAAGGGAAATTAGATGGCAAGAGACAAAGACACGCTCTCCAAAACGAACGGCTGAGACAGGAGTTGATGAGAAAGAGCTTTTGTGGGACTGTGCACCTAACATGCAACCGCAAGAAGCCAAGCGTGTTATACGGCAAATAAAGACCAATTAGAATAGTACTTGAATGACAACACGTTGTGAATATTAAGAAGAAATTCTTTGTGCAGTACGAAAAACTCTGGAAAGATACTACACCGTGTAGAAAATAGTAATTTCGTTTAGTCATGTACATGTTAGTCTCCTCCTCGTAAATTAACATGTTTCATTTCCATCTCAGAATATATTACGATTATATGAATTTCTTGACGTCCTATTTTCAAAGCAGACCACTCTCTTTTTGGTCGTTTATTAATTGGTTCCTAATTAATTTTATCGTGAAAACCGGAAATTCATTCAAATGAAAGCAGCAGGGGGAAGTAAAAAGAAAAGAATCCCGATAAACTTTACCTTTTAAGCACAAAAAGAGATATGTACATGCAGAATACAAAACTCCATGCAAAAAAGAGACTGGAATATGCATTAGGATAATTGAATGTATTTGCATGTTGAAGTAAGATGGAAGATCTACAGGGACAGAGTGAGATGTTCCACTCGTGTATTATAAATGCTAATGTAAGATGCAGCTTAGAAAATGACATAAAATATCTCGCTAACTCTACCGGTAGACGAAGAAAAATAAGTTACTTCACATTTCCGATTCGGTTTACACGACTAAAAGATTTCTAGACTACTTATGTAGTGCATGTATTATTTGTATAATTATAAACATATTTATTGATAATAATTATTTATTTAGGGAGTACTCACATGTTACAGTACAGCAGCCCGTTAGCAAAAACCTCTATCAAAACAGCGAGCTTTATCTCAGGGAAGCTTATGAAATTCGAAAGGCACTCTTTCATACGACAAAAGTTCAAAAAAAGACACGGGCGGCTGGCAAACGACATTTCGCCGTTTTCCGTTGGCCGTAGCTGTTATCCTGGCCATACTTATTAGATTTTATTTAGTATTTTGTAATTTTTCTTCCAACCAAAATAATTTAATGGCTATGATGTGAAAACCTTCAATTAAAAAGACACGTATTAGCTCCGAAAAATGTTTCTTATGTAATTTGACCGCACAGATTAAGAATGATGCCCAATTTGTAATAGGACAAAAAATCAAAAGCCCACCAAAGAAAAAACTAAGTCGTCTCAACTCCGACAGTATAAGTTTCTTGTCGATGATATGTCGTGTTTTCTGTTCAATTTTCCTTTTAACACTTTTTTGAGACACGGTAGAATCTATACTAGAAAATCTATGAATTGTCTGTTTTTTAAAATATTAAATAAATAAGTCTTCCAACTGAAATTAAAAGCTATGATACATTAAAATTGTTTAAAAGTAATTTTAAGAGACTTTAGTTTAATATTTTTAATGTAATACATAAATTGTAAATTTATAAGCACTTTAGATATACTTGTCGGAGACAGTACTCAGGTACACACCTATGAGCACATAATTCACTGATGTCAAGAGAGCGTTGTCAGGCAAGTACCGATTGCGTTGAGGAATGTGAAGAGTAAACATCTCCATATATGGTCATGTGAAGAAGACGACGCACAGTGGGGCTGAAAAAAATTTACCATTCAAAATTCTCCACAGCCTTTAATTTTTGTCCAATCGTAATATATTTTTTTCCAAATAATCGTCAGACTTCTGGCTACAAAACTGTTGAGGCAGATTTTTGAAAAAAGTTGAAACTGAACTTCGTTCGTCGTTATAGTTGATCAAAATTGGTCGAATAAGCAGAAAAATCAAAATAAATACATAAATTGTCCAAGTTACGGCTACTTTTTTATTTTCTTAGTCCGTTTTGAGTAAATAAATAAGAATATACCCTAAAAAGTGTCCTGAAGTTATTCACCAAAAAATTCGCCAAAATATAGACTAAATCGGTCAGTAGATAACATTCCAGAATTTTAAAAATATTTACTTCCTTTATAGAAATATTTTAGTTATAGCTATACTTATTCTAAAACACTTTGGCAAAACAGGGCAGCTAAAAGCCTATCATAACTTTAAAATGACAAAAAAATTACCAAAATTATTATGCAGCAGAAAATAGTTTCGAAAGCTAATAAAATTAAGTGAACAAGGTCAACTGTACCGACGTATGCAAGTTCAACTTCAATTTTTCTCAAAAATCTGTCAGGACAGTTTTGTAGCCAGAAGTCTGACGATTATATAAAAAAACATTATTACGACTGGACAAAAATTAAAGGCTGTAGAGAATTTTGAAAGGTAAATTTTTTTGCAGTCCCACTGTACGACACCTGGAGTACCCTGGGAGAAACCCGCTCCCCGGCGAGCAGAACAAAACTCCTTGAGACTCCCATGGATGATTATTCTAAGTATAAACTTGAAGTGCGAGATCGCGGGAATAGTAGTTGCGGAGTTGCGTACTGCCAGCTCCTTAAGATAGTATTACGTGGCATTGTCTGCAATTTTAACAGTAAGACATTATTATCTGACATTTATATAAATCTTGTCATGTTACTGTGTTATTTATATAATTGTTAGTTAATTGATTATATTGTGTTGATCAACATGAGGCTTAAATCTAGTAGATCCGCCCTAATACGCCCTTCGCTCCTGTCATCTTCGACATATTTATACATATATACGTGAAAAAATATACAGGGTGTTCCATTTGAAACAACAAAATTGCCCTATCCCCGAAAATACGCTATGCTATTTCTGGTTAAACCGGAAGTGAGAAAAAAAGATGATTACTCGGGAAAAAATTTATCAAAATTAGAAGGAGACTGGTGAAAACCGCATTTCATTATCTAAACTAGTTCACAAGTTACATAGGTTTAGAAAGGGTCAAAATATAATGGGGCACCCGGTATTTTAAACAAGTAAACAATTAGTACGGACTGGCGCTTTGTCTGAATTAAAATTATAGACCACTAATCCATTGATTTTTTAAACTTGAACAATACATGTTACACACAGAAGACAAAATAAAGATCTAGGAAGGATAATGCTAACGTACCATCGTCCGATATATCAATACTAGATATTAGATACGATGCCCACTTACTTTTATCGCTGTTAGACCACATGTGCATTCTTCTCCGATCTTCCCACAACTATAAGTATCGTTGTAATAACCTTTTAAAATCTAATCTCCTCAACAACATTCGAGAGCAAACCGAATGCTCAATACTGCACTTACGATGCTTACACACGTACTTATTTTCCTCAGAGACAAGGCTTTCCGAGGAAATAAAAGATGAATTTTATTCAGCCACGTACATACACTTCTATTATAGTAAGTGGGAGGAAATTATTACAAATTACAGGTATCATTTCTGTTTGATATCAAATAGGTATAACACGATAAAATTTCTTACAATGGATGTGTAAACGTAGTCACTTACTTAAAAGTAAGTGGTTTATTTGTCTTAGATTTTTATTTCAAATTTGGGAAATTGTACATAAAAAAACAATACGATACTCTCATCAAAAGAAAGTAATGCATTAATGGTACATGAGTCAGCGTGCAATTACACGACACATTTGTGTCAGCTAGATACATTATTAATTCCGTTCCTTAAAACATAACATACAAAAACAGTGATATGAGAAAGTGGTGCAAGCTTCACTAAATGACTCAATATGTTTTTTACAATTGGTACAAGTATTTGCATCGGGCGAACATCTTTTTTAGCCAAAGTAAAAGAAGGTCAGCTATAAATACACTGAGCACCGTAAATACCAACTCCCTGATATACTGGTGGATAGAAAAATAAGGGAGAAGGCTAAAAATATTAAAACAAAAAAGGAAAACGAAAGACAAGGAAACTGGAAGCAAATAAAGGATACAACAAAACACCAAATAATACTTAGAACATTTTCCTACTATAGAAAAAAGAATATAAAGAAGAAATGCCAGGAGGAAACGGAAAACAATTAACAGGTGAAGAACTTAACTGACCAACAATGAGTTCAAAAATAAAAATAGCAACGAGGAAAACGCCGGCAAGCATACATATCGGTTAATGGTGCAGAGGCAAATATACACCCCCGTTAGTGAAGGTATGGCGGTGGACACTTTGAACCTGTAAGGTGTCTACTTCTAGGTTACCTACGCTTAGTAAATGTCAAGCATCACTAAGAGAAATTCCCTCCTTTCATGTCTGCCATGCTCTAAGGCTGTTACCAATGTATCAGGTAATTGTACGCAAACTCCTACTATACTATAAGGAATTCGAAGAAATAAATGTATCAAGAGCGTCAATGAAATTTAAGTAATACAACTTTGGAAAAAAATAATAATAATACCAACTCTGCAACATGGGACAGAAAAGAAGTAAGCCACAAAAGATTATTTTCAAACGTGAAAAAACTGGAGTGAACATATAATCTTCTCCGATTCATTGGACTCTTTATATAATTGTTGCTCATTGTCGCACTCTTTGTAATTTTTTCGTAAATAACGTTGGTTTTAGACATGTATTAGTTATGAAGTCAACTGAGTTGGTGAAACATCCACCAGTATAAATTTCAAGAAAGTGCATTCAATTCATTTGCGTTTCGAGCCTAAAATTTTCGGGTCTAAAACTTTGCCGCTCGACCAATATCCATTACATGAAGACTTGACAATTTCTGAATATCTGTCTAGCTGAAAATAATTTTCCAACGGTTGGACATTATATTACTATAAGATACAAATAATGTCACAAGATTTTTTTTAATTAAAAAACGTAAACGTTAAGAAAGCAATCTCTTAAAATTTAAAGATTAATAACTTTTTCATTTACTGATCGATATTATTTAAGAACAACAGAGTGCTATATCTGGCCAACAATAGGTGCAAGTCTAGATGAGTCTTCGCTATACTCGTATATCGATACGAAAGGTTAAGCTACTCGAAGCGCTGTTAGTACCTGAATTGATATGTATATAAGCGCATACGTAGAAGATATACAATTTTAGGCGGGGGTTACGTAGTAGATATACCATCCCTTGGAGGGGATGTAAAGTAGTCGGTACCTTGTGTACTAAATGTTAGTAAAAAAAATCTGACACTAATTGTTTGTCCAAATTTCAATACAATTACAAGAAAAGTGACGTATGGCTGGACAGACGCATATGCTCTTCGTTATCGTATTTCCAAAGAGGTTAATACAAAAGGTAACAACAGTAAATTTGGCATTGCCGCTTTAGGAAATAAATGTTTGCACGAGATCCTATAACAGAACAGGAATGAGTCCAACTGAAGCAAGGTGCACACCAATCGATTTGACGAGACTGCCAAGGCAAAGGTTTTAAAAAAAAATGAAGCACTATTGTCTAAGGCTCCTAAGGGGTCATAAAAAATGTACTAATCATCATTTAAATAAATTCGAAAACAGCAAATGTGGTGTCCTACAGGGAACAATACTGAGGCCAATATCTGTAGCGTACACATAAATAATTTAATAAAAACGGAAACCGAATACTGAGCTCTGCGCGTGACTACTAAACTGAACACAAATTTATTTATTTATTTATTTACACACGTGAACCTAACGTAATATTTATTCAATTACGGGCCAGAAAATACAGACAACATAAAAGTATATATTGTTATACATATTATTGTCATGCGCGGATTGTATAAGAGGGAGATACACAGATAGAGAGCAGCAGCTCCAGATGGAGCAGTGCCAGAAGCCTTGTCCTACTAGTAGAAGCGGCATGTACTGTAGCTTTATCTGAAAAAAATTCTTGACATTGGCCACTTTCCATTTGTACCGAACCTCATTCCACATATTGCATTTTTCATATACTTTTTGTAAATTTAATGCCTCATTTACAATAAGGTCCTGCAGCACCACTCAACACGCACATACAGACAACAACCATTTCCTGCCACATTACCATCTGCCGCAGGTGAGACTCAAACCCAGGAGAGATAACAGCGACTGCTACCGTTTAGCTAACACATTAAAACACTACCAAACACCCACCATAGCCGAAATTCGAACCCGGGGCTCCGTGAACTCAAGCCTAACACGTAAGTAGTGAACCTCTGAATCGGTATTTCATCATTCGAAAAATGTCAGTCCAGTTCAATTATTTGAAGTTTCAATACAAGACCAAGAATGCGTTGTTAGGAAAACAGAAAAAAAATCACTTTTTGGTCAGGTATAAGTATTTTCTGTTCCTTCCTTCTCAGCCGCTAGCAAGCAATCTTTTGACGGTATTATAACAGGTAAAAGTTGACAGGCGTGGAATCGTTATTTTAACTTCTACGTATGCAAGTACCTCAATACCGAGTTTTGTGTATTTATATCATATTAGTTATGTTATATTACTCGTATAATAATTAAATCAAATTCTATTTACGGGCTGACTTCTTTCCTTGTATACCTGTTACTCAAAGTGCTTCTATAATAACTCAACTCCTACAAATCTGATTTCCTCTCCAAACTTGTAATGCTTTCGCTGCTTTGTAATGTTAACTTGTAGAAATTATTAAAACCATAAAATTTATTTTTCTTTATCCGAATATTAGTACTAAATTATAAACTATTTTGAATAATAAACTTTAATTTGTTATAAATAACCAAACAAGCAACTACACTACCAAACTAGCTCATTGTCTCGGCATGCTTTGGGTCCTGGGTAAGGTAAATTTAGATGGTATGATGTTATAAGTTATAATGACACTGATTTGCAGATGTTATGAGAAATAATAAAAAAGTTGTTAAATGAGCGCCAACTACTTTATACAATAGATATTTGATGAAAACTAAAAGCAGTAAAAGTATTCAAATATAAGTTGTTAAAAATTATTTATATAAGTATCAAATGGAATTTACCAAACTAATCAAAGGCAGATTTGTGAATAAAAGTCTAAGAAAAATTTAAAATCAGTTTTATTAGAAACTGGTCAAACTAAGTATGGTGAATATAAAATAATTCAACTATATTCAACCCAAGAATAATAAAATACTATTACCTATAAACTATAAAATGTTTTCCCTGACTTCTTACCATGAATATTCATTGAAACATAAAAAAAATGTAGACTTTTATGTCTAACATATATATACATATATATACTATATAATCAATATGTATTTCCCAACAATTTTTTTAACAAATACTAAGTATTTCCCAAGAACAATATAGGTACTTAAATGATATGATATAAGAAACAATTGGTTGTTAAAATTGGGTGATCACCGAATTTCTCACATATTTATAATAGAAAAATTTATATTTATAAGCATCTGCTTATGTAATCGTATAGATTCTATAAACAATAAAAAAAATATATTTTATACCATATTTTAACATTCAGATTAAAGATTAATATTAATAAAAGAAATGTGAAGTAGAAATTTGTTGTTTAAGAAAAATATGAATTTAGCCACTTAGCTGATACCAATCCTGATGTACTTGTAATCTGAAATAGGCGCATCTCCGGACATATCATCTGGAAGAGATCCAATTAATTGTTAGCAACTCTGTCCTGGAAACAGGAAACCATTACAGCGATGTTCATTTAAAAATCCACCATTGTTGAATCGACTTGTAAAACAAAATGGCTAACCAATATCTTCACATCAAAAGAAATGTTCTAGAAGGTTCAGGAAATAGACATATTTTTTATAGTTGTTGTACCATAGTCCACATGAAATTTAACGACGTATTTATGGTGAGAAGTGGTAGAAAATTAAAACGGGGACATCCAGAAGAACATTTATACTTCTTAACTTATAAATCCCTATTAGAAATTTATTTTAATAGGTAACCAATAGTAACTATTCCATGGCTCACTTTAAAGGTAAGAAAGACCCTACAAGTCGAAAAATGTGATATAATAACTGAAAGTTTTATTACTAATTAAATTTTGAACGTCACAAAAAAAAGTAAAAAAAAGGAATTCATTCAAATAACTTACGGAAATCATTCCGGCCCACACAAATAACATTTTTGCCATTTCGTACTTTCTTCTAGGAAACACCTATACTATTTAAATAATATTACCAATCTCTAACATAACTATGACAACGGCTGAATATAACGAAACGACGCACATCCTTATTAGTCGAAGATCGGACAGCAAGTAACGCTAGACCACTTCACAGGATATCGTTTTTTTTTTTTAAACCAAGAATCTAGGCTAGTCAAATGACAACTTAAATATACATATTTCAAATGTAATATGCATCTCACAAATTTTGGCTAATAGTTTCATATATGTAGTTGAATAACATAATATACAAACTAACTCATTGTTTTCACATTTTAGATTTTATTTAATAAGAAGTTAATTAATGATTTGACTACGCTTGAAATGGACATGTAAAAATTCAGGGTAGATGACCAACTGTACAATTGAATGTTTAATATTCTGCCTGTTGACCGAAAGGAAATTTATAGCTTTATTTAGATATACTATATTATGATATTAATTTTTAAAATAAAAAATACAGTACTTATATCGGCAAATCTAAAAAAAAGGATGATGCTAATCTATAAACAAGAAGAGTAGTAATATACATGCTACACCCTCCTCCTCCTAAAAGAGTATGTACGCCTATGGTTATTTATTTTATGTTTACTTTAAAATAACTTATCAATAAAATTTATTTACAAAATACTTAAATGTTTTAACTTATTATACCAAAGTATATTCAGGTTTAATATCTTGTAATATTTAATGTTGTGGATAGTTAGAATTCTTTGATAACTACGCGTATCAAACGTCCAAACAGGAATTCACAGTCGAGAAACAAAAACACCATCAGATAAAGACACAATCAGGTAAAGACATAATCGGGAGACAGAAATTAAGCTAACCACAATAAATATTACATTAACCAGATAATTTACTAAGACTTAAAAAGAAATAATCTATTTACAAGTTCAAACTTACTTTTATAAAGACAATGTTCAAAGACATTTCTAGAAATTTCCTTGGATTTTTTTTTATCCAACAGATACATCAGAATTAGATCCTAGGTATGGTTTTAAATCCTTGATATGCCAAGTACCAGCCTCAGAGGAATCTAAATTCTCGAGCTCATAGATAATATTCGAAATCCTTTTTCGAATTACGCACAAAACATATTTGGGCGCAAGTTTGGCAGAAAATTTTATAGTCGCGTCCGACAGCACTTTATTTCTGCGCCAAACTTTATCTCCAACTTGAAATTTAATATCTCGTTTTCTCAAATTATAAGACTTAGAATTTCTCTCATAAGCCTTTTCAAGTTTTTCCCTTACCTCAGAAAATACCTCAGATAGACCTGTTAAATCGGAAATATAACCTTGCCGGTCATTAGGAAGTAGGTTAATATCTTTAGTGGAATGAATCTCACCATAATGGTCACCTGTCAATGGAACATAACGTGCAAAATTTAAGAAAGCCGGTGTGAAACCAGTAACCTCATGTTTAGCTGTGTTTATGGCTTGTTGTATCTCTGATAAATGTTTATCCCAATGTATATGTTTATCTATATAACTTCGTATGGCTGTACCAATGGTTTTATTCGAACGTTCTACAAAATTCGCTTGGGGGTGATATCTAGCATTAAACCATATTTTTTGGACTTTGTATTTATCCGTTAAGGCTTTAAATTCTTTACCAGCAAATTGTGAACCATTATCACATATAATAATTTGTGGTACTCCAAACACTAAGAAAACATAATTTTCTACAAATTTTATAATATTTCGCGCAGTGGCGGTTCTTAAAGGATGAATTAAGGTATATTTAGAAAAAAAATCACCCACAACTAAAATATGAGTAAAGCCATTTGGTGTTCGGGGAAGAGGACCCATTATGTCTACAGCTATTATTTGCCAAGGATATAATCTACTGTTTTTGCACTGCCCATAAGACCTGCTCTTGCCTCATTAGAAATTTTTTGTGAACCACAGACTCTACAAGAACGCACGTATTTCAGTATATCCTGGCGCATCTTCGGCCAGTAATACAGATCCTGAACTCTGCTAAAGCTCTTATAAAATCCAAAGTGTGCACTACTAGGCGGATCATGATATTTTTTTATTATTTCATTCCGTTGAGATTTTGGTACTAATAACTTCCATTCTGATAGGTTACTTTTTAAGGGAATTTTTGAGGAAACAAATTTATAAACTACATTATCTATAACTTTCCAAGTAGAATAATTTGCAGGAAACTTGACAATGTTTTCTCTCATTCTTACATAAAACTTATCGGTATCTTGAGGAGATATATCTAATAGATCAACTGAAATAGGAGTACTCCGAGATAGAGCATCTGCTACAATATTATATTTACCTTTTCTATGTACTACATCGAAGGAATATTGCTGTAAATTTAGAGACCATCTAGCTAATTTTCCTGAAGGGTTTTCTATATTCTTTAGCCACTGAAGTGCTGAGTGATCTGTTATGACTGTAAAATGGCTTCCTTCTACATAATAACGAAAAATTTCTAAAGAAAACAATAAAGCCATAAGCTCTTTCTGAGTCACGGATAAATTTCTTTCAGTGCGAGTTAAACTTCTGCTAGCAAATGCTATAACTGATTCTTTACCATCAATAAATTGTAATAGTAAACCGCCTAAACCCACATCACTCGCATCACACTGTATAGTGAAAGGTTTAGTAAAATCTGGTGCTGATAATATAGGAGCAGAGATAAGAGCTTGTTTTAATTTTATAAATGAATTTTCCGCTGCTTCGGACCAAAGAATATTTTGTTTTTTTCTAACTTTACCCCTTAAAAGATCATTTAAAGGCGATACTAATGTGGAAAAATGAGGAATAAAACGACGATACCAAGAAGTCATTCCTATAAACCTTTTTATTTCTGTAGTATTCGTAGGTCTAGGATAATTTACCATAGCCGAGATTTTATCGGGATCTGTACGTAAACCTTCTTCGTCAACCACATAACCAAGGTATTTAAGAGACTTTTTAAAGAATTCACATTTTTTTAAATTAACAGTTAAATTGGCATCTTTTAGAATATGTATTACTTCCTGTAAAATTTTAATATGTTCGTTAAAAGTAGAGGAAACTATTATAATATCATCTAAATAAACAAATAAATTGGGTTCATATTTTGGACCGAAAACTGCATCCATTAACCTTTGTTGCGTTTGCGCACTATTAATAAGCCCAAACGGCATTCTAGTAAAATGAAATAACCCACGACCAGGTACTGAAAATGCTGTTTTTTCCTTAGACTCAGGTGTTAAAGGAATTTGCCAAAAAGCTTTACGCAAATCAATTGAACTAATGTATTTAGCATTTCTAAGCATACTTAAGATCCTGTCTACACGATTAAAAGGATAGGCATCTGGTTTTGTAATTTTATTTAGATGTCTGCCGTCAAAGGTAAAGCGATACTCCCCTGATTTCTTTCTTACTAATAGTACTGGCGAAGACCAAGAACTATGAGACGGTTCAACTACCCCTAAACGTATCATATCGTCCAATTCTTTATTTAAAATTTTCATCATAAAAGGTGACAAGGGATATTGTCTAACTTTAAAAGGTCTTGCTGTACCTGTATCAATATCCATAAAAATTTTGTTAGTACATCCTAACTTTTCTTCAGAAGAAATCTCTTTAAATAAATAAATTATATTATCAATTTGAAACTGTTCTTGTTTACTAAATCTCGGTACTTCTTTCTCAATCAACTCGTTTTTTAACATCCCTATTTCTACATTTTTGACTTCACTATTTACTGACCAGGTATTTTTTGATATGAAAAAAGGTGATATTTCTTTACTTAAATTGCTAGGAATTTTATAAAAATTTTTTACATTATCTAACCACATTTTCCATTCTAAATTTTGTTGTTTATTATCTATAAAAACCTTTATCCTTTCATGCCTATTAATATTAGGTTTGAAGCGGCATGTTCTTCTAACCTTAACTATTCGTTTTTTGAACATATACAGGTTTTTACCGTTTCTCCTTGTTTTCCACACTTGTAACAAAATTTATTTTTAGGAGCTCTGCAATCTTGATAATAATGATTTTCTAAACGACAATTAAAACAGATTATTTTTCTATGACCAGTCGAAGTAGAAGGACTGTTGTCATTTACTACAGATATATTTTGATTATTATTATTAGTTGTTTTACTTTTACTTATAAAATTTCTAGTCTTATGTTTACTCTGAACATGTTTCTTGCTGATATAATTTCTATCATTATTTCTAAAATTCGGCTCATTGTTACTAGTGTATGCTAATTCAGGTTCTAATGAACAATGACTAGGTGGTGGATGATATTTGTTTTTTATTGAATCAGCATTATCAATCTTTTTGCAATAGGAAATAAGCTCACTAATAGAATTAATTGTAGTCAATGCTAATCTACTGATATAATGTGGCAAAATATTTTTCTTAATATATTTTAATTTAGTAGGTTCAGGTACATCTTTATTTAATCGACTAAACAAGGTTTCCATGATAGCTACATAGAGAGTAATTGACTCGTTTTTACCTTGAGTACGTTCTCTTATTTCAATCCACAAATTATCATCGTAATCAGGTGGGAGAAATTCTTTAGTTAACAGAATCTACTAAAGATTCCCAATCAGATACTGTATTTTTAATTGACCTAAACCAAATTAGAGCATTATTACTAAATAAATCACAAGCACTATTGAAAAGTTCAGACTTAGAAACATTTCTGGATGCTGACAACTCGTCTACTCTCTCTAAAAATGATTTTAAACTAGAATTTCTATCCCCACTAAATTTTAAATCCCACTTGTATACTGGAACAGTTTTACAAGCATTTTGTACTGCATTATTAGGGTAAAAATTTGCATTCTGCATTATTGTTGAATTTAAATTAGGTTGTAACGCTTCGGCAGCGCCCTGTTGTTGAGTATTTTCGAATAACAATGCTTCTAATTCTAAACATGTGGCCTTAGCCTCTGATTTATATTCTGAAATATCACGTGATAAGTCTGCGTTATCGTTTTCTACTTTAATTTGGCCAACTCGGTGTATTAAATGAATTAAATAAGTTTTTATACGTATATGCCCCGAATCAGATTCTGGGCCTTCAAAATCATTTATTAAAGATCGAATTTCATCAATGCTTGAATCAATAGCCGTTTTTTCTGTTTCAAAATCAAAGAAATCATATTCGTACTCTCTTTTACTTAATTCTTCTTTGTCTAATAACTTTCTTAACATTTTACGTTTTACACCCAAGTCTTTTTTAGTAGTTTTTATGTCCCTAATTTGTAATTCATAATCTATTTGATTTTTTGTCAAATAACTTACTCTCATATGATACGTCTCCATAATGCTAAACAAATGTATAGATATAAAATTAAATTTCTACAAATTACTAGGTATAAGAAGTGTCAATAAAAACTGCACAAGTTTTTCTCCTTAAAGATAATTGTGTATATTCTCGGAAATTTACCTGCAAATTTCTAAAATATTTGGATCAAACACCACACAATTCTACAAATAATGTACGAAAGATATTTAAAGTAATATTCTAAATTAAATCGACCAAATTTGTCTTATTGTTTAGAAAACATTACCAAACTTACTGGCTGCACACCAATTACTCTCCCAAATTTTGACTTGCTGCTTATATAAGATTTATGCCTATCTAATCAACCAAATTTGTTTCAGCGGCCTCAAACTTATATAATTTGATCTATTCGTCTGTCCGTCCATCAGATACCGTATTACCAGTTGTACATACACCAGAAAAAAATCTACTATTTATGAGAACTTATTCACAATACCTCTCTTTGATAGTCTAGCTTGTCCATTTGTTAAAAAAAAATTTCTTAGTCTCATACACACTTGCAAATATTTAAAAAAACAAATAATAAAAAATTTATAAAGAACAATTTTTAACCCCCTCTCTCGTAAAGAGAAGTGTGCTACTTACATAAGTGCTCGTTACTAAAATACATAGAATGTCATTTTGTGTAATTCTGCTATATTATAAAACTACTTGCCATTTGTGTAATATTACTAACCCATTAACACGTTGGTCGCCATTTTGTGTAATTCTACTCACCCTATTACAACGTTGGGCGCCATTTTGTGTAATGCTAACTTGTAGAAATTATTAAAACCATAAAATTTATTTTTCTTTATCCGAATATTAGTACTAAATTATAAACTATTTTGAATAATAAACTTTAATTTGTTATAAATAACCAAACAAGCAACTACACTACCAAACTAGCTCATTGTCTCGGCATGCTTTGGGTCCTGGGTAAGGTAAATTTAGATGGTATGATGTTATAAGTTATAATGACACTGATTTGCAGATGTTATGAGAAATAATAAAAAAGTTGTTAAATGAGCGCCAACTACTTTATACAATAGATATTTGATGAAAACTAAAAGCAGTAAAAGTATTCAAATATAAGTTGTTAAAAATTATTTATATAAGTATCAAATGGAATTTACCAAACTAATCAAAGGCAGATTTGTGAATAAAAGTCTAAGAAAAATTTAAAATCAGTTTTATTAGAAACTGGTCAAACTAAGTATGGTGAATATAAAATAATTCAACTATATTCAACCCAAGAATAATAAAATACTATTACCTATAAACTATAAAATGTTTTCCCTGACTTCTTACCATGAATATTCATTGAAACATAAAAAAAATGTAGACTTTTATGTCTAACATATATATACATATATATACTATATAATCAATATGTATTTCCCAACAATTTTTTTAACAAATACTAAGTATTTCCCAAGAACAATATAGGTACTTAAATGATATGATATAAGAAACAATTGGTTGTTAAAATTGGGTGATCACCGAATTTCTCACATATTTATAATAGAAAAATTTATATTCTATAAACAATAAAAAAAATCGGTAAAGGTATTTACACAGAACTTCCCTCGTTCATGGCAGTCTCTCTAAAAAAATTATAATTACGAAATGACATTGAGAATAATAATCGGAGTAGAGTTATTGCTATTATTACAAAGAAAACTTGATAAGTTTTGGTCAAAAAAATATACAGATTGCTCATCCAACAGCAAAAGTTCAATACTAAATAGCAGGTGCTACATATGGCAGGCTTGCGCAAATACCTTTACAAATGTCCACCATGACTGAATTATTTCTTGCGATGACCACCCTGTACATTTTTCAATAAAAGTATAATAGGTGCATATGCCAGATGTTATTGCCATCTGTCACATTTTCAATCCAACATTCACGTAGGAGTGGAAGTATAGTGGTGGTTAAAAAACTTCATTTTTTTAAGATTTTTCAAAAGATGGTAAAATAATTTTCAAATTTTTTTCTTCTGAAATAGGTTTAAAATGTCAAAGGTAGAAATTTTAAATTAGAGCAAAAAGGAAAGTTTCCTTCTGTTCTATAGTAGTGCTAAAAAAAGTTTAAAAATTAAAAATGATGTATTTTTAAAATAGGTTTAGAATGCTATGAAACGTGAAAATTTTAAATTTGAGCAAATAAAAAAAAATTCGATCTATTTTAGTGGTAAAAACTTTTTGAAAAATGTTGGTGAAAAAAATTTTCAAATTTTTTTTTCTGAAATACCTAGGTTTAGAATGTCATTTAAATTTGAGCATTCTGGTGTTAAATTTTTTTCCAAACTGGTAACAAAATGTTGCAATTTTTTTTTCCGAAATTGGTTTGGAATATCATGAAACGTGGAAATTTTAAATTTGAGCAAAAAAAATTTTTTCGTCTGTTCTATAGTAGTGATACATAAATGGATTAAAAATGTTTTCAAATTTTTTAAAAAATTCTTCAAAAACATTTTTAAATTTGTTTGAATAGTTTTAGAATGGCATGGAAACGTGGATAGTTAAAATCTGAACAAAGAAAGAAAAATTCTATCTTAGTGATAAAATTTCAAAAAACTTTTTTTTTTAATCAGGCTTAGAATGCCATGAAACGTGAAAATTTTAAATTAGAAGAAAGAAAAAAAAAATCATTTTTTTAAAAATATTGGTGAAAAAAATGTTCAAAATTTTTTTTCCTGAAATAGGTTAAGCGTGTCATGAAACGTAGAAATTTTAAATTTGAGCAAAAACAAATTTTTTTCATCTTGGTAAAAATTTTTTCAAAAATGTTTGAAAAAAATTTTCAAAAATTTTTTTTTTCTGAAAAAGGTTTAGCGCGTCATGAAACGTGGAAATTTTAAATTTGAGCAAAAAAAATTTTTTTTCAACTTGGTAAAAATTTTTTCAAAAATGTTTGAAAAAAATTTTCAAAAAATTTTTTTTCCTGAAATAGGTTTAGCGCGTCATGAAACGTGGAAATTTTAAATTTGAGCAAAAAAAATTTTTTTTCATCTTGGTAAAAATTTTTTCAAAAATGTTTGAAAAAAATTTTCAAAAAATTTTTTTTCCTGAAACAGGTTTAGCGCGCCATGAAACGTGGAAATTTTAAATTTGAGCAAAAAAAAATTTTTTTCACTATTTATTCCGTTTAGACGGTCCACCCTGTATATTTTTCAGTGAAAATTCTACCAGTTCTTCGCTGACAGTAGGGTTAACTACCTACCAAATTTGACTGCTCTCCGTCAAGTAGTTTTTTAGTAAATACACCAACAGACAGACAGACAGACAGACAGACAGACAGACCGACAGACAGACAGACAGACAGACTGACGGAATTGAAAAACCTATATTTTCGGAATCTACGTGTTCTGAAACGTCAGAATCCGAAAAAATCTCGGAGGGTGATTTTTTCTCGAATACAATACTTCCCTTCGGTATGCGAGGGAAGTAAAAATATATTTTATACCATATTTTAACATTCAGATTAAAGATTAATATTAATAAAAGAAATGTGAAGTAGAAATTTGTTGTTTAAGAAAAATATGAATTTAGCCACTTAGCTGATACCAATCCTGATGTACTTGTAATCTGAAATAGGCGCATCTCCGGACATATCATCTGGAAGAGATCCAATTAATTGTTAGCAACTCTGTCCTGGAAACAGGAAACCATTACAGCGATGTTCATTTAAAAATCCACCATTGTTGAATCGACTTGTAAAACAAAATGGCTAACCAATATCTTCACATCAAAAGAAATGTTCTAGAAGGTTCAGGAAATAGACATATTTTTTATAGTTGTTGTACCATAGTCCACATGAAATTTAACGACGTATTTATGGTGAGAAGTGGTAGAAAATTAAAACGGGGACATCCAGAAGAACATTTATACTTCTTAACTTATAAATCCCTATTAGAAATTTATTTTAATAGGTAACCAATAGTAACTATTCCATGGCTCACTTTAAAGGTAAGAAAGACCCTACAAGTCGAAAAATGTGATATAATAACTGAAAGTTTTATTACTAATTAAATTTTGAACGTCACAAAAAAAAGTAAAAAAAAGGAATTCATTCAAATAACTTACGGAAATCATTCCGGCCCACACAAATAACATTTTTGCCATTTCGTACTTTCTTCTAGGAAACACCTATACTATTTAAATAATATTACCAATCTCTAACATAACTATGACAACGGCTGAATATAACGAAACGACGCACATCCTTATTAGTCGAAGATCGGACAGCAAGTAACGCTAGACCACTTCACAGGATATCGTTTTTTTTTTTAAACCAAGAATCTAGGCTAGTCAAATGACAACTTAAATATACATATTTCAAATGTAATATGCATCTCACAAATTTTGGCTAATAGTTTCATATATGTAGTTGAATAACATAATATACAAACTAACTCATTGTTTTCACATTTTAGATTTTATTTAATAAGAAGTTAATTAATGATTTGACTACGCTTGAAATGGACATGTAAAAATTCAGGGTAGATGACCAACTGTACAATTGAATGTTTAATATTCTGCCTGTTGACCGAAAGGAAATTTATAGCTTTATTTAGATATACTATATTATGATATTAATTTTTGAAATAAAAAATACAGTACTTATATCGGCAAATCTAAAAAAAAGGATGATGCTAATCTATAAACAAGAAGAGTAGTAATATACATGCTACAGCTTTGAAGCTTATTTAATTTAATCCATAAATACAATATATTACAGCTGAGCATATACGAAAATCACATTTCTTTGACCGTTTTAGAAGCATACTCACAAACAAACAACTAATAAAAACAACAAGTTATTGAATATACTTCTCTTTCTTTCACCAAAATTCTTTTAAAGGAGAATATAGTCAAAATATAAAATGATATTAGGTTTATTATTTAAAATTTATACAATACTTCCATGAAAAACATATACTCAATATTCAAATTCAAAACTTAATTATCTAAAATTTATTTCCTACAATTTGTTAGAGCTTTTTGCATTCTTTTTTAGGATAATGCTAAATAGTTGTAGCATCTTTTAAAACTTTTAAACTAATCATGGATAATCTAATCATATTTAGAAAATAGAGAACAATTTTTAAACAATTAATAACTCTTTAAAAATTGTTGACTGCATTTAAATTTTTTTCTTAACTCCTTATATTATTTAAATTACCGTTCTAAAGTAATCATAGCTATTCAACCACCAACGAGGACATGTACACTTTGTACACATAGACAAGAACACAACCATTTCCTGCGGCCGCTAGCACACTGCTACAGTCTTAGTAACATATTAAAAACTCCACTAATCATTTATTTCGTAATAAAAATTTCCAAAAATTCGAATTTGATTTCTAAGATTGTACAAAGATTTCAAATATTGTTAATGCATAAATTACAAAAATTGTTCTGTCTTTTTAAGACCAATTTGGAACGTAATTTTTTTTTATAATTAGAATAAAGTGCACGCACACTTATCCGTACGTTTTAAAAATGCACAAGATGAAAATAAAACTCTTAATTGTTTAATTTACTCTATTTAGTCATAGCCGGCGTAGTGAAATGAAGAACATAACCATAATATTGAACATATTCCATAAAAAGACTCTCTAACTGGTTTTTATTACTTAACCATTATTACATAACACTAAACAAAAACAGGTAGGTATATTACTTCGGAATATGGTCAACTGTCGTTAGACGGCATATGGCAACCACGAAATGTCAAGTTTACACTGAAATATTTCAATTATAATAACAAACATAAACTGCGTTTCCCAGAGTCGATCACCCTATAGGGTGGCTCAGTTCTGCTTTCAAGCTTTGGACAAATCAAAATATTAATTCATTGCAATTAAGGATAATGAAAACTAGATTTTCCATTACGATTGGTACACTTAATTCACATATGTTTAAAATGTTTGAAAATATTCTTAATCGCTTTCCAGAGCACCCGAATGACTCGCTTAAATCTATGAGATCTAGCTCTGTCTGAATACACAGTTTCTTCTATTGAAGATTATTGTATATTTAATTAGGTTACCCTGGAAGACTCTTCGACACATCATACAAGGTGCTGCCTTTGATGTTGAAGTGAACTGAAAATGTTGCTAACCGTCTTGTAGACTCAATGGCCTTTTTAAATCTAATAGAGTCGGGTCTAGTTTAAAATGACCGAATTAATATTGCGCATACATTTTCAGTAACATTTGCACACAAACTTAAAGCAATATCCTAAAGACATTGGTCAATGTATGACTACCTAGATTCTTTCCCACTTCTTTTGAGGCGGAAATATGAAATATACACTGAAGAGTGAGAAACATAATCATAAGCTAAGTGATTCTCAGACTGTGTGATTTGACGACGAATATTATTTATTTCCGTGAACTAACACCACTCAAAATATGAAAAACGTTTTTATATGAAATGTTTAAGTTATTTTTAGTACTAAATAGTGGATATTCATCCGTCAAACAAACAATGTCAAACCACTAAGTCTTACAATTTTCTAGTACGTACATATTACACGTTTTAGAATAGTATGAACATAGCGTCGCGTAGCTCAATCGGTAAAATACTCGAGCAGCAATAAATGTAAATGGGGTGGTTGCGAGTTCAATCCTCACTTCTACTTTTTTTAATTTGATTAAGCTCTATTAAAAATTAATAATTTTCCTTCTAAAATTTATATTTTATTAAACCGCACCGCGAGTTTTGTTAAAACTTTATTTTTTCCAAAAATGTGTCTTTTATTACTACTGGTACGTATTTATTTTTAATAAAATCGACTTTCTTACGTTTAGTGCGGCCAGATTATTTATTCGATTGTCACATGAATAGCTACGGCCTTTATTTTTTTATTTATTATACATTACATAGAATACACCTTCAACTTTTCGTATTTTAAATAAATACCTAGTTGAACCCACAATTCTGTGGTGGTGCGGTATGCCAAGATTGTCGAGGAAAACCGGGCTTCTGCAGTATTTTTAACGTCCCCTATCACCTGATGATATGGGTGTAGTTTATCTATATTTTAACTAATAAATACACGCCCCACCACCAATAATTTGGATCGAGTAATAAGTGGATCATCCTACTTAGATAGATGTGGTATTTAGTGATTTATCGGGCCGCGAATGTTAGTTTTGGAAAAACATCAAATTATAAAAATAAAATAGAAATATTTGATAAATATGGCAACTAAACGAACAGTAAAAAAAAGTTGGTAATAAACGGATTATTTGATAAAAGAAAGGCAAAACAAAGGATCCTTGATACCACTCGAGCATATTCATGAGAGTTTCTGCAGCTTTAAACATAAGTCTGAGTACAATTGGCAGAATTCAGCACAAAAAAATTAATAATGTACCCTTGGCAAAAAAAAAACTAATTGGAAAGAAACCAAAAACTTTGGATGTATGTGAAGGATTTAAAATGAAGATAAAGGATGTAATTTATAATCTCTATGATTCGAAAACACATTTTACACTAGTTACGTTGAAGGAAATGCTGAAGAATAAGGAAATCATAAACTTAAGTAAGGTAAGGCTCTTAAAACTATTAAAAGTTTGTGGATTCAGGTATAAAAAAGATTGTAACCGTCGCTATTTATGTGAACACATACGAATAGTTTAGCAAAGGGTTCAATTTTTAAAAAATATATGGAAAACTATAGCAGTAACCTTCGAAAGATTGTATATATATATATGAAACATGGATATTTGCCAGAGGAAGTGTTCGAAAATCATAGTAAGATTTAACTACAAGTGCCAAACAGAAAAAATCAACTGTAGGATAACGGTTTATTATTTTGGAACATCAGATGGTTTTATTCCGGGGGCAAGATTAATTTTTTCTACTACCAATAAAAGTATGGATTATCATGATAACATGAATTGTGACAATTTTGAGGAATGGATACAACATCAATTACTACCAAGTCTTGAAGAACCAAGTTTAATTGAAATGGATAATGCTTCATATCACACCCGACAATTCAATAAAAAAACATGAAATTGCAAAATGGTTAACTGAGAATAATATTCCTTTTCCTTCCACAGCGTTGAAAGTGGACTTGTTAAATCTTGCTCGGAATAATAAGAAGGTACCAATGTACTTTGTTGACGAACTTCTGCGCCAGAATGGACATGAAATTATTCGTTTGCCACCTTACCACTGCCAATTTAACGCTATAGAGTTAATATGGACTAATACAAAACGATATGATAAACGTTTAAAAATGGATGGAACTTTTTATAATTATTTAGCGACATCATTGCTGTTACAGGAGAGAATTGTTTGAGAACTACTGGCATTTCTTATACATCAAATAAAATCTTTCGTTCAGACGTTCTAGCGGCCATGACACAAGTCAGCTTAAACTGTACCTGACACTAGATCAACATGAAGAGTGCAGTGATGGTATCTACATCAGGATTATCCTGTTTCTAAGAAGTCATTAATGGCAGAAATACCCTTTTACAGCTTTCGGTGTTTCTTTTAAATTATTTGCATAAGAGTAACTGCGGAAACGCAAGGGGGTTCCAGATTGATGCTGGTCGAAGGTGGATGTGCTGTGTGTAACGCTCCCGAAAAAACGCAAAAAGAACTGGTTAAAGATCCATTAAATGCGTAAAATGAAGTGTAATAATAGAAGAACAAAGTTCACACCAAATTAAAAATTGAAAATTATTGTAAAATGTTTGTCAATAATAGTAGGTACCAAAAATAAAATAAAGTAAACACGTGTCTAGTGCAATCTAGCATAGTAACACTTCCCATCCTATATTCCTAACCCCATGCGTCATATGGCTCTCGGTGCTGGCAACAAGCATGTCCCATGTCTAATCCAGCGTTTGTTCCGGCACATAATCTGGCAGTCCGTTGGACGGTCAGATGAAGCCGTCCAGACACGACAGAAATATGCCACAGCGAGTGAAGGATGGACGACTGAGCGACTGCATTTGGCCCTTCGGCGGGCGACCGGGCTGCGTGTTGGAACAAACCTCCAGATTGGATGTCCGGAATTAGCTGCAATGCCCGCCTTTCGCTGGCAAATCAATCAATAAATCAAGAGTAACTGGGGGAACGCAAGAATATTAAAGACCTGTTCTGTTTCAGGTGTAATAAAGTTCTTTACAGATTTTATCTTGGCACAGCCGATGATATTTAAAGAATCATTTTTTTGTGTGTTTGATAAAATCCTTTACAGATTTCCTCTTGGTAGAGTCATCTCCTCCTGAATTCTTTTAAAGGGTATTTTATTCGTTCATTCAGTAAGCTCCTTGCCTGCATACCATAAGTCAAGAAAATGCCTTTGCTGATGCAGACGACAATCCACAATATAAAATAATTAAAAGATTCTTCTCACAGAATGATTGTTATTTTAGGGCTGAATCATATTTAAGTACGCACAGTTGCCTTCAAGCAAAGTATAGTTCTACGAATCCGTTATCAATAACGATATCTACAATAATTCAGTCTACAATAGAATATCTTTCACGATATTCTGATAGAATATCTCAGAGGATATGAAGTATCTACGAAATAAATAACAATATGTGTTTGTAAATGGATATTGGATCAAAACATTTCATTGCCTTGTTCAGGTCCCCTCAAGGATCCAACCTAGGGCCACTGTAATTTCTCATGTTTAAAACTAGTTTAAATAATTGAATTTTTCAAAAATTTATTATATGCAGATTACTTAAAAAATCACATTAAAGTTGAAACTAATATGGATTGCTCCATGCTTCAAAATTACATGATAAAGAATATCAACAGACACTCCAAAATAAACTATCTTTGAATAATAAAAATTTATTATGACCCATACTAGGAGAAAAAAATGGACTATAATTCGCAAAATAGATCATATAAACTTGAATAGAGTTGAAACCACGGGGAACCTAGGCATAGTTTTTGACACCCAACTTATATTTACTCTTACTGGCAATATTTGCTCTATAATGAAACAGGTTAATAGAATGTGTAGCTTCACAGTACGTAATATCAAAATGTTTGGCAATACAAGAACAGTTAAGGGAGCACTACAATCCTAAAGTACTGGAGAGTCCACGTCATATTGTATATCTACTTAAATTATGAGATGAGAATACTTATGTTTAGATATACGGCCTACGAGAATATTTAGAATTTTCTATTTAGACTATAACTACCTAATAAATTCTTCTCTTCACAGAATCTGCCAGTATTTATAATGGGATACAAAACACTGATATATGTTGACATTAGCTGAAAATGTTTAAAATTTATGTTAAATATATTGTTTTAACTATTTTTAATTTATGTTATGTATTAAGTGTGCTCTTGTATTGTCACTCAGCAATAGAGAAAAAATTTCGCAGTCAGATATTTTTTTATTCATTTTAATATTGTTCTAGATCCTTCATTTAAATATTATAGAACAACCTGAAAATCCTGTGAAAAGTAACTGTTTCAACGGAATACCTTGTTCCAATGTGAATAAAAAATGAGTATCTAGAATTTAATTCAAAAAATTCCTCCATGTTCTAGAGCCACCCGGTAACCGTGCATCTAGCAAGTTCCCGCTACAACAGCAGACATTAGAGAAACCAGTTCCTTATTCTTCTTTCTTGTATCGGTCAGGTTGATGGCCGAAACCCGCTTCACAAGGTACACGGCCGCATACCGATCACGAGTTACGACAACAAAGAAACTGAAAATGACCAGAAACAGAAAGTGTTCCACAAATCCAAATACCTTTCCTAGCAGACACACTTGCGTGAAGTACTGCCATACGCGGGCAGTCAGTTGCCGTAGATCAAGGCTCGCAAAAAAGGAGATAGTTATGCAATGCTCACGAGATTCACTGGTTCGTGACAATCCATATAGTTACGGAACTATAACCTAAAAACGTCGGCGTTAAAGCTTCTTTGTTCGACGGTTAATTAACCTTAGCTTGGAGTGTAGTAAAAAAATAGTTGTTGTAAAAGTTTAGCAGTGGCGTAGGCAACAGCATATTTAAGGTTTTTGTCATCCTGCGTAGAAAACTTTACAAATACAATGATTTTTGTAGGTCGTGCAGTTGAAAGTCTAACTTTTTAGGTAACCCAAACATAAAATTCAATAGGTTCATTTAACAATGGAAATGTTTATGGAATCGGTAGTATAACGCTAGGATATTGTCTAAATGTTATTTGTGGCATTATCTTAATGTTACTGGTAAAAAACCTCTACGCCTGTAACGTTTACGTCAAAGGATCAGTTAAATGTTGGCTTTTTTTTAAATAAACAACACAAATAAGTATAAAAACTTGAAATTAAATATTTCGCCGACGTTTCGGAAATCTAATCTGTTTCCTTTTTCAAGGCTTTTTCGAAAAATCTTTTTTGCTGTGTAGGACAAATACACAGCTCTAAGAATGTTTGTTATATTCAATATCCATATATACTTACTATTTACATAGAACTGTTGATATAGTTAACAGTTTTTTAGTTTTTATACAAAGTTAAGTTTGTGAAGTTCTTCTTTTAACATTGGCAGTCAAGTTGTAGATGTTAGGAAAATATTATGTGGAATCTAATAGGAGAACCGTAGAAGCTATATGCGGTATACAGGGTTATTTAACGAACGTGGGTATTAGACGTTTCTTGGGTTCTGTTGGGTTTAGGAATTTGAAAATTAATGAATTTTTGGATATGACGGATCTAACGAAAATATATTTAGGCGAGTCTGCTGGGGATTTTTCCCAAAAATTTTCTATACCATTTGAGTTAGACACGAATTCTTATAGGAAAAATTCCACTGAACAAGATCTTCTTATGAAAAATTTTCCTCAACCGCGAGCTTCATTTTCAAATAATTATTTAAGGTGGCCATTCCCTAGAAAGAGACATCCGATAGGGAAATATTTATTATTTTTAGCTATAACTTTTTTTTCTTAGTACGTATATTTTAAAAAACTATAAGAGTACCTAAGTAGAACCATAACAAGACTATTACTATGAATTTTCACTCAATAATTTTAGTGGTTTGCAAAATAGCTCGATTTAAATTTAAAAATTGTGTTAATCTTCCAATTTCCTAGTTTTAAATCGAGCTATTTTGCAGACCACTGAAATCATTGAGTCAAAATTCATAGCAATAGTCTTGTTATAGTTCTACTTAGGTACTCTTATATATTTTTTTAAATATACGTACTAAGAAAAAAAGTTATGACCAAAAATAATAAATATTTCCCTATCGGATGTCTCTTTCTAGGGAATGGCCACCTTAAACAATTTTTTTTCGTTTTTATTTAATAAAATGAAAACAGTTTGACGGATCCGAAAAAAATCTTGATTCAATCGAAAGATATTTTCAATACGCGTCGTTTGACACGAGACACAACTCATTTTGTCAACGCGTTCATTTGTTATAGCCAAAATAAATTTCTTAATTAACAAATTGATACTCCGAAACTAATGAAGTCAGGATATTGCTTTTTTCAAAATACATGCCTTTTATACCAAAGAATATACCCTAATTTTTTGGTCCGATATCTTCAATACTTTTTAATTGTTTAAACAATTGGCATAATTTGTTAATTAGCAAATAACTTCTTTTTCGAAATTCGGGCATAACCCCCCATAGAAGTCTGCATGGATGCAACTTCTTGCTCTTGTTAATTTAAAGTTTAAATTAATTTTGCAAATTAACAAATGAAATATCTCGACTCTGGGTAAACGTATCGAAAAGGGGTTTTGTACATATGAAAGTGCTTGGAAAAAGGAAAATTTTGAGACCAGAAAGAACTTGATCGGATAACCGGAACCCGAAATAAAAGTGATATTGCGTGAGAGGCTCTAATTTGTTTATTAACAATTTTTTGAACACAAGGTTTGGTGCAAATGAAAGCTAACAAGTTTTTCCATCAACCACAAAAAGTTCTACAACAAATATTCAATCCCTAAAGAGTTGTATGAGTTTTGGACCCTTAAAAAAATCTCTCCCTCAACGTGAAAATAGTAAGACAGGGTTCAGACTTTGCGAAGCTGAAAAAATTCCCTGAATTTTCCAGGTTTTCCACAACCAATAATATGAATTTAAGTAGATATATTTTTTAGCGAAGTAATTTTTATATGACATAAAATAATTCCTTGAACTGAATTAAATCAGTGAAAATTCTTAATAAATCTATAGTTTTCCATATCGAGACGCAGAATTCCCTGATTTTTTAAACAATTTATAAAATTCCCTGATATTTTCAGATTTTTTTAAAGGATTTTTAAATTGCCTGAGTTTTCCAGGTTCTCCATATGAGTCCGAACCCTGTCAGGGTTCGGATTCTTAAGAGCCCATAAAATTCCCTGACTTTTCCAGGTTTTCCATGACTTTTTAAAACTAGTTTCCAGGTAACAATTAAATAATAATTTTGCCAATACATATTTCAACAAAATGTAGCCATCATACTACAGCTCTTTTCCTTGTAATGGAATGAACATTGAATGCCTTTTTAAAAAACATATTACTGCTTACCATTAGTTTATTTAAGAATAAGAGATATACTATGCATAAACTATTTATATTATATATTTTATAAAACATAACAATTTCCTTACTTTTAAAATTACGAAGAAAATAACAAAATTAAGTAAAAATTTCTAATTATTGATCGGGTAAAAAACAAGTTCAGTTTTGCACAACTTAAAAGCTTTTAAAATCAGGCAATGCCAAAATAATATATTAATAAAATATGTTAACTTTGGACACTATATAACAGGTCTGACTGACCAATAGCGTATATAGTTAAAGAGTTACATATATTTAACAATAAGTGCAATTATTCGACTGAATATGACGGATAACTGCAAATAGAAGGTACACACACCAAGGCCTGCAGGAGTTGCAAGTGCATTTGCCAGTTATAACGAAGACGTTAATTTGCTACCTAAACTAATTAAGCTCGTGAAATTTATTGTAACGATCAACTATTGAAATTGGCTTCGAAAGTCGTGAATATCAATCCCGCAATTACAGCCAATTAGCATGTCATATTTCTTAATAAGCAATTATTATATGAATTACGATGCGAAATTAAGTTAAGATTTAAATCAGAATGTTTAAAAGTGAATTATTTATTATTTGTTTGCTTATAGTAAAGAAACATATTCTTTATAGGATTTTGCAAACAGCGGAAAAAACTATCTATGAGAACTAAAAGAGAAACATATGTAAAAAATATTAATGAAATCTTTGCATTCTTTCGATAACGTTACTTCCGATTATGCTAGCAAATAAAAAATCCTAAAATAAATTTGTCCAATTACTTATTTGACATTCTCATTAACACTAGCATCCAACATAGTCCTCTACGGCTAAGCAGATTAAACTAGTATCTACGTGACCCACTACGGTATGAAGATTGTAACATATTTTGATACCTAAATATTAAAACATGTTATTCCGATGCGAACGGCAGCCGATTTTTGTTGGAGAGCATAGGGCCATGGGTTAGGATTGTGTGTGGACACTCAAAAGGGCGCCACCGGCTGTGTGTTACGCAATATGATTTAAATAATTTTGCCAGCACGGAACAAAATTAAGTTACTAGCAACCATGCGATGGAATTCTCAAAATATCTCTATGATCTCAAAACTCTTACTTTACTCTATAAAGTTTCAAAATTTAAACAAATACCAGGTGTACCAGTGCAAATAATAAGAACATGTAGACATTCGACATTTATTACAACACACACGAGATGTACAACAATAAAAAAACAAATAGTTTCCCAATTGTCCCCTGAACTTAATCTATATATGCAAAAGAAATGCAAAATATGTAATTGACCCCTTCTAAAGTTATTTCAGTGATTTGACCTTTTTTTTATGGAAATGCAACTACGGATTAAATGATACCAACAATGAGTTTTAGATTTGCAACAGCGAGTTAAAGGTTTACAATGGATTAAAATTACCGCTTGTCACTAATTTATTACGTAACAAACAAGATTCTGTGAGCCAATTTTCGCAATGCTTGCTGTGTGCACCAGAATGTTACAGAATGATCTAAAATAATTATGTTCTATTAAAAATATTTCATACATGACATAGTAGAAAGTAAATTAGTATCACGTAGTACCAGGCGTTACTTACAGTAAAAAATCTTAAGATACTTCATCATGCTAGGTATGTAGTTGCAAAATCGTTGTGCAATTTACTCTGTTTCAACAAAAAAATCACTGAATGAAACTATAATAATTTCATTAAAATTATTTAACTAAAATGAAACAATGAAACCTGGTTAGAGCCTTGGCGTTTTCTCTGACAACTGCAGCGTGACCTGTCACCACTTCCTAAGATGTTCTCGACGTTGCTTACGACTACGACTCTGCGTCACTCCTAAATCTCTGCCTAAATCTCTTGGAGACTGTTGCGGGCAACTCTCAAACCAAAGCTTCTCAAAATGTCAGCCGGACCCACATAAAACCAAACATCTGAGTAACATACTTCCTCCTATTACTCCTCTAAATACTGGGCCCCCTTACATAACCAATATGACAGCACGAAACATATGTTTATCCCAATAATTAGCCTCTCCGAAAATATATGCCCCTCCAAAACACTCTGTAATAATTACAATAAATAAGAACCAAATAAAATCCCAAACTAAGTAAAATAAAAGCTCACCTCCTATAGAGAGTATGGCATAACCTCACGAGACACGTGGCGATCAGATTACGACAAGCAACAGAATTCCTTCCTGGAATTTACAAAATGCTTCTGGCAGGACGGTAAAGAAACACTGGGTACATCAAATCAAATCCCTTTTCAGTGTTAGCGATGTAAAACCCAAATTCTTCACTACAAAACCAGGATCGCCGCCATTTAGCTACCTCGTCGCTGTCGAAGAACGAACCCCCAGACGAAAATCCCTTTCTCCATTTCTCAGTGTTGCCAACTTGAGCATCTAGAGAACTCTTTCTCTAGCCAATAAAAATGCGCCAACAAAGGGCTTGTAATATAAAGACTGAATTACACCATTGTGTAATATCCCAACAACAAGAACATGTGAGTAACACCTCTGTCTCAAAAATAATACATAAAAGAAAACACGCTTTCTTTCCTTGTTGAGAATTGCAGATATGCGACCTGCTATGCCCCTTTGAAGTACGACTGGTTGCCTACCTCTCCACTCAAACCAATCAGGGTCAATTTACAGTATTCAAACTGAAATTATTAATGCAGCTTTTTCAAATGCTACAAGATTCAGTTAAAAATGAGAATGTCAAATAAGATACTGGGCAAATTTATTTTAATATCTTGATTTGCTAGCATAACTAGAAGTCAGGTTATCGAAAGAATGCAAGATGTCATTAATATTTTTTACATATAGTTTTTCGTTTAGTTCTCACAGATAGTTCTCACAAATAGTTTTTTTTCCGCTGGTTGCAAAATCCTATATATGTTTCATTACAAACTTACATGTGTCGACGTTAAACAAACTTTCTTCCAATACTAATCGATTTTTAATGATAAGCACTAGAAACTATAACATATTGTGTCGTGGACATGTTTACGCGGGACATATTACCTAGAGCCAACCCTGGTTTTAACATAATTTATCGTTACCTCTTGAACTCTGCTAATTATATACTTTAGTGAAGATTCCTTACAACGTAATCGAAAATAATTATGAAACATTTCTCTTCTGTTGGTATTTTCTCTGACAGTGAAAGACTAAAAAATAGAGTCACCTATGCAGCTTTTCAGTTTTTACTAATAGTACAGGCAAATTAGCTATTTAGGGTAACAAAAATTAATAAAAGGATCATCTCTAGGATTTAAATAGGTAAGAACCTGGAGAATGAGATGATGCATTCTTTGCACTTTCAAGTTCCGGGAAAATTCAAACAAAATTGTCGTTTTTCTTTGCTCTAGCGTCCAAAATAATGAAAATAGAGAAAAAAGTTCCCAACAAAAGTTGTAGCTCGTCTCTTTCTCTATAAAAAAGGTCTTTACAAATTTTTGTCTTACTTAAGCTGTTTAGAAGATAAATCAAGTTTTATAGTTTTAAACCGCTTCGACATGCGCGAAAAATGAGAATTCCCCGGGAGTTTCGTACGACCGGGCTCATGGATCGATAATTCCTACTATTCAGAACCCCTAAAAAATTGAAAATAACATAAAATGTAGAGATAATTCTCAGCTTTAATGTGGAACTAATCACAAAATTCATACAAAAAATTTATCATAGAGAAAATGTGTCAGAAGATGACTTATAAAACTTTGAACAGTTGATCCACAGATTTATTCATATCTTTGCCGGGAGTCGTTAGAATGATAATTCACTTTGCATATATATTCTTATATAATGATATATTAATCCAATTAACGTTTTATTGCAATTACTTCTGTTGGAGACATATGCCTTCCAGTCAAAGTAGAGGGTATATTTCGCATCGATCAATCACCCCCAAGTTTTGGAGTTCAATTCGCTATATCTTAATTAATAATAATAGCAATGTCTTAATTTTTGGATTATAAGTACAATAAAACATATTCTTTCGAATCACTTTACAGTTCTTTAAATTTGTGGAGTACTTTTTGAATTTGTCTACATTATTCATACATGTTCAGAAAATGCACAATTAAACAGTAAAACATATACAACTTATTTGTTTCTTAACACTCTTCAATGAAATTTTCACGAAATATGGATTAAAGTGCGTGGAATCGAATCCATGCAGTGAAGAAGCACCCATTGTTACGGGAGAAATAGGCAGGATGCATAAAACTCAAAGATATGAATAAATCAACTGTTTAAAGTTTACTAAGCCACTTTCTAATACATTTTTCCCTATGATCAAATTTTGTATGAATTTTGTGATTAGTTCCACATTAAAACTGAGACTTTTCTCTGTATTTTATGTTTGTTTTTAGCGACTCTAAATAGTAAGAATTATCAATCGATGTGTCCGGTCGTACGAAATTCCCAGAGAATTTCATTTTCCGCGCATTTTGGGAGCGGCTCAAAACTGTGGAAAGTGGATTTATCTCCTAAACGGCTTAAGTAAGACGAAAATTTGTAAAGATCTTTTTTGTTGAGAAAGAGACGAGCTACAGATTTTATTGAAAACTTTTTTCTGTATTTTCATTATTTTAGCCTCTAGAGCAAAAAAACCGAAAATCAAAATTCCAACTTTTTTAAAATTTTCCCGGAACTTGAAAGTGCAAAGAATGCATCGTTCCATTCTACAGGTTATTGCGTACTTGCGGAGATGATCCTTTTATTAATTTTTGCGAGGTTTTCACAAAATTTTACCTTCGTTGCCTGTACTATAATTATATACTTAAATACTTGACTTGACTGAAGATTAACTACAATGTAGTAAACTTGCAAATGAACAATACTTCTCTTAATGCTCAGTTCTAAGTATCATTATTTTCTAAAAACTCTTAAGCTTTTCAATAAGGGACCGAAATCAAGCGTACAATTTACATTTCAGCACGATGCCTATTAGAAACAATTCAATTGAAACAGCATGGCAAAAGAGCAACAAGTTCCACGTTCCGGAAATACACGAACTACGATTTCCGCTCGCCCTGATAGCCGTAACTTTTCACCCAAGAAGAGGGAAACGAATTCGGAAGTCGGCCATTTTAAGTCGATGGAAATGTTTCCGTCTTGTAAGAGGTATGGACAAACCATCGAAACACAATGCTTATACTGATCTCATATGTAATGCTAGATAGTCCAGTTAGAAGAATGATGAAATTTTAGAATTCTTACCGTATATTATAAATGTTTATTATAAAATATATTATACTGTTTTTATATTTATTTATTTTTATTTTTTTTTAAATTTTAGGTTATAGTTTTGTTGAGCGCCAGGTTTGTTGCCAAACCGATTTTATTTTTCTCTCCTTTTGAAACAGTATAATTAATAGCATGAGATGTCAACTCTTTCAGGGTCAAAAGTGGTTTCAATTGCTCAAATTCACGTTTCTCTCTTACCGGCAAACTGTAAGTTCGGTGGCGCAATGCTGAAGGTGTTTGGCTTGCGACCACGGAGTCCCGGGTTCGAATCCTGGCCAGGGCATGGATGTTGGTGGCGTTTTTTCATGTGTTACCGAGACGGTAGCAGTGACCTAGACCGCTGTTGGGTGGCACAACATGTCTAGTCGCTGTTATCTCTCCTGAGTTCGAGTCTCAGCTGCGGTAGATGGCAATATCGCAGGGAATGGTTGTTGTGTCGATGTCTATGTGTACGTGTCCTGGTTGAGTGGTAGAGCAGCAATTAGCTGAACTCCGCCAGGACGTTAATATAAATAAGGCATTAAAAAAAAAAAAAAACCACAGCCACTGGTTTTTACAAATTTTAATATGCTAATCAATTTTAAAAATAAACAAAATGGAATATGATAAACGAGTATAAATTTTGGACAATAATAAAACTTAAAAACTAGAATAAAAGTGCAATTTGGCCTTTATTTAGTTGAAAAATTCTTTGATACTGCGCTCTTTTAATCATTCGCTTGATTTTACATACCTAGGATTTAATCTGATTGGTCATTTAGATGTTACCTTGAATTCTATCGATCGGTGTTCCTTATTCTTTTGCGTGCGCACGCTTCAGCTCCTGGTTTCGTTTCTTAACTACCGGTTGCGCAGCTGACGTTGAAAACCTGCTTTGACAGGGCACTTGACTTCGAAAATTTTCACTTTGTTTTAAATAGCACTGGATTTATTATTAAATCTAGGTAAGTATTTACCAGATTATTTACACTTCAAAATGTGCGTTGCACAAAACAATACATTTTAAATTTCTCTTCTTATTTGTAAACAAAGTTTGTTGACATATTTGGTTATAGAATTTTATTTTAAATTATGATTTGTTTCAGGAACGGAACTATTACTTATTCAGCATATATTAGTCCACTTGGATATCAAATATTTTAAAATTTATCTTCTATATGGTTTATTAATTAATGTGAGTATGCTGGTTTCATTATTTATTTTGATTCTTAAAAAGTGAGGTTATTTTTTTCTCTCAATTTATGCGTCCTCACGCTCTCGACGTTCAAAACATGCTAAATTTGAATTTGTGGAATTCTATTGGTCCACACAAGCCTAATTTGACATTTATATTACAAAACAGGATACTTGATTTCTGTCATTTTTTTATGAAAAACTTTATTTTAATATAATTCTTTTTGTAGATTGAGAATGATAAAACTGACTTCATATTCATTTACTAGAGCTTATCCTGCGTTTTCTGATATGCCATACTATATGTTTTTGTCAATATTTAAAATGTTTCTATTACCATCTATTTTTACAAATATTCAACTAAAAACTATCTTATACTAATATAACTACTATGTAAATTGATTAGCAATCCTCTCTGAACATTTCTATACTAATAACACTTATCCTACTATATTTTATCAAAATAATGACCAAAGCATTTTTTGCCTTTTTAGGGTACCGCAAACTGTCATTGGTTTTCTTGATAGGCTTACAATTTATCTACCTTGATGAAATTTTAACATACAACTTATGAAAACTATTGGGAAAAGTTCCCTTCAACACCATGTCTGGGTTTTATCAACATAGATTTTCTCTATTGTGAGATACAGTCTGAAATATGTAAGGTTATGCACCCTTATTTTAATTAATGGATCTTGAGACCTCTAATAGTCCAAGTATTCCAGAACTTTCACGTTCTTTAGTGAAATATAGTAAGTATCTACCATATCCATTACTTTTAAGTCAATACGATGTGAAATTCTACAGTTTTTATTACTTTTCACTTCTGCGGTGGAGTCTACCGTTCTTACTAATAATGTTTTTGTATCCATGATTTTGGATATGCCTTTATCAAGTCTTTTAGTGCTTATAGCTCACTCATAAGTACTTATTGAAAATTTCACTACAAATAATGTTTTTATTTCACATTTAAATAGATTTTTGTTAATTTTCATCTATATTTCCCACTACTATGCTACTTATGTTGACCATAGGTCAAGTCCTTACCTATATCTACATGGTGACGTAACTTAATAGATATTAAACCATTTTTAACGTCCTGTACATATTACGTTATATAAAATATTCGGGTATGGTACATTTAATTATTATTTTTGGTCATTTGGCCTTTTACGTTTCGTTTACAATAAATTAATAATTTTGGTTGTGTTTCATTAGAACTTAGGTTTGTTATCCTCATGCTGTTATTGCTCAAAGATCTCAGTAATGTTTTACACCTAACGCATAGGTTTTTATAATTTAATTTGGCTATTTTGTAGTGGATTTTTCAGTTTTCTCTGTGAAATCAAATTTTTAACAATCTGTACAATTCCTTGGGATGTGACTACCTTGTTGTCACAACAATATATTATTTTATAATAAACATAGGTAAGTGAAGGAATTACAAATCTAAAACCAGAACAGAAAAGGAAACATTCTATTTTTTTTTCTTAGGATCCGATCAAAGAACTTATCCCTAGATACATAATGTGTATTGGTTTCTTTGTGGTTCAGATAATCACAGCCTAAGGCACTTCAATTGAAAACATTCCCTAAGTTCCCGATTGGCTAGTTGATCAATTCGTGGCTTTTAGTTGATAAATATACGTAACGTCTCGGACCCGATCAGTTCGGTTCGTTTACTGTAATGGCGAACATCTGTACGTATCCGCCATTAATGGTAACAGGTGTTTTTAGTATTTCAGAGTGATTTAGTGGTGAAGATGTGATATTTTATACAATTTAGTGACAGTATACTTATTATAAAATGGTGAAGTTTTGTGCGGTGTGCAGAAAAGGGTTTAGAATTCTTTTACCGTTATATAGAGAATATCACAGAGAATTAAACACCTTATAACAGCTTTTGTAACATGTCAAAAACTAAATGAGATACTTTACCCGAAGATAATATTAGGTTTTTGAAAATATTTTTTTTATTATTTTGACAACCATGCAAAAAATAAAAAAATGTTTCGAATAAAACTTTTTGCAATTTTTTAAGCTTATCAAAAAGGTATATCATTATATTACATATCATCCCTGTCGTTGAAATGTTCCTATTTGATTAACTCCTCTCCACATTTCCCCTATTCAACTATTGAATATATAATTGTATAAACTATTAGAAATGTACTGTCATATAGTGAGTAATAGCTTTTATTGATTGTAGCCACCACTGCATGTCAAAACACATGCAACTTTATAAGTCTGGTCTAAAAAACGTCATACAAAAATTTTGGTAACTAAATGAATAATGATAAAAACTATGGAAAGGAACAGAATAATTTTTATTATAGAAATTTAAAAGTTAATATTAAGAGGGAACAACGCGATCTAAGGTTAGTGGGGAACAGGGAGTAACACACCAAGTGAAGAGAGATCTCCCTAATAAGCCAATTTTAACAAAAAATATTCTTCAACAATCCTGTAGGATATATTTATGTACAACTTACACCTATTTTCAGTTTAATAACATCGCCCAATGGACTCAATTAGTTGTGACGTCACAAGTTAGGCAACCTCTATATACTAGTGTCATGACACACGGGTTGCCTGCCAAGCACACTGGAACTTGAGCCTTAATGCATATGTTTATAAGGCGACATTTTCGAGGATAGAAACATAGCATAGAACTTTATTTTATTTCTCCTCTGGAAGAAATATTTAAGGACTTCGAATAACTATTTCACATTCAAAAAATATGTTAAAATGTATATATCTATGTATGAGTTATAAAAACTTTATTTTAATTTTTGTTTACAGTTTTTGTAATACTTTATACTTGTGTATGTTTATCGATACCTTGTCCATGTAATATGATAACTGAAATCTCTTAAATATTTCTTACACGGGAGAAATAAAATAAAATTGTATGCTATGTTTCTATCCCCGAAAATGTCGCCTTATAAATATATGCATTAAGGGTCAAATTTCAGTATGCTTGGCAGGCAACCCGTGTGTCATGACACTAGTATATAGGGGTTGCATAATCATGTGACGTCACACTAATTGAGTCCATTTGCCAAAAACAGCTTATTGTTAAATAATATTTTTTAGTACAGTGCTGTTTTAGTAGATGGAACCACTGTGATAGAATTTAATATGACCCTGACGACGCGACGCGCTCATGTATTCAATACATTCGTACTATCTTTATCCATACATAGAGTACTATTATTATGAGAAGATGCTCGGGGCGGAGCTAACGTGCGCGAATATTTTTACCAGTGACACATCATCTGGGGTAGAAGGATATACAATAATTGTAATCAAATTTTCGAGGTCGAAGAGCTGTGTAATGTAGAATATTAAAGCTTGTCACACTCTGGTGTTTACGATGAAGACATACTTCACTGAAAGTAAGGTTATATCACTTAATTCAATCAGAAACGGCGAACACAACAAGTATATCGCAGCACAAATCCTGTGACAGCAGGTTGACGGTGCCACTGGCTTCGACGTCAAATATGACGCAATACGCTCTCATTGGCCTAGAACAATGGAAGCACACAAACTCGTTTCTGCGCATTATTTTTTGCGAGCATCTTCTCATAATAATACTACTCTAATACAAGAGTTCGAGAAGTTGATGTTCTTGTTTTTCTTGAATATATAAGTTAAATGCTGCCGTTTATCACATAGTTCTAGTAGCTACATGAATTCGACATAGCGTTGTCGTTCAAATATTCGTAAAGCTTTGGTTCAAATCTCAATGTTTTTACTTTTTTTCCTTTCGTTTGAATACTTGTCAAAGACAAGTAATAAGAATAATTACAATAATTTAAAATTAAATAAAAATGGAACTAATTGTGTATTTATATATATATATATTATGGCCACTTCGACATTTTGTTTTTTGGACAATGAAATAAATACAAGGTGTTCATTATTATGTTTATTGTTGTTATTAATAAATAGTTAGTTACCTTGTACAGTTCCTGAAGACGAGTAATAAATATTTTACTGATAACTACCATTGTTTAGTGTCAAGTAAAAAAAAAATGAAAGAAAAGTTTCAGAAGATGTAAGAATTATACCTACGCATAATTATTTTTTCCCAACGGTAAACGTCTCCTCTATTGTTCTCATATATCGTGTGGATTGTATTTATATATTACTTCCACATCCACGTAGAGTTGGGGTTTAAATAGGTATGAATAGGGGAAAATAAATAAAGCAAGCTGGAGTACAGAAACTTGAGATTTGGTGTTTATACTAGTTGCCAAGCCCTCAGATTTTTTAATAAAACTTTTCAACCCCTCCACCACCCCCACTCCATTATTAAAAGTGTAGATAGGATAAAATTGAGATTTCCACTTCAAATTTGATACATTTATGTATTATACCGACATCTGTAATTAGATTATATTTTGAAATTATTCCGTTGAAGAGGTGGGGGGTAAATAGGGGAAAATGAGTAAAGCAAGCTGGTAAGAGTACAGAAACTGAATATTTGGTGTATGTAGTAGAAGCCAGGCCTCAGATTTCTTTATTTTATTTTTCAATCCTCCCACCACCTCCATTCCATTAATAAAAGAGTTGATAAAATAGAAGTGAAATATTCGCTTGAAAAGTACACGTACATGTATTGTGATGGCGCATGGCGTTTGATTGAGATAGTTCCGTTGAAGGGGTGGAGTAATAATTTCAAAAAATAATCTAGTTCCAGATGTCCTTATAATATATATCATGTGTACCACATTTCAAGCGAATATGTCAATATTATTTTAAGAACCCCTCTAATAGTGGAGTGGGGGTGATAGGAGGATGGAAAATGTTATAAAAAAAATCAAGGCCTTGACTTCTAATACACTAACCATTTTTTTCTTATGTGTGTGTACCTGTGTAATTAGTTTCAATATGAATTTAATTATTTATTTAGAATTGATCAGGTTAATCAGAAAAAATATCCATATGGAAAAATGTCAGTGGCGTACCACTTTTTTGGTGAAAAATATCAGAGGACATGCTCGCAGGGACGCCACTGGTGAAGCGATAAAATAATTTTTCTAATTGAAATATGTGGTTCTATTTATCCTATTAACACATACCAAAATTAAAAATAATGTCTAAAATACTTTCTGATTGATTGATTGATTGATTGATTTGCCAGCGTAAGGTGAGCATTGCTGCCAATTCCGGTGCAGGGAGATTTGTTCCACCACGCAGCCCGATCGCCCACCGATCATCCCACCGTGTGCCAGAACAAACCCCCAGTGCTTTTATATACCGCCGGACCAGCTGCATACGCTGGATTGGACATTGGACATGCTTGTTGTCAGCAGCGAGAGCCGCATGACGCATGGGGTAGGAGTATAGGATGGAGCGTGTAGGTGTTTGTGAGATCTTTCTTCTTGTTTTCCTTCTGTCTTCATCGGATGGAAAGTGTAGGCGTTTGTGAGATGCTTCTTTTAGGTTTTCGTGCTTCTTTTTACTTTCAGGTTTTTGTGATATGCTTCTTCTTAGTTTCTGTCTGTGATCATCTTCTCTCCTATTCTACTTCTGAGTTTTCTGTTTCTTCTGTTTCTGAGTCTGGCAGTGTGTATATCCTTGATATTTCTTTATTGTATTCCATTTTTTGTTGTGAAAAACTTTTCCCAGTGTGTATAATCCTTTCCTAGCTTATTCATAATCCTCTCGATTGTTGTAATCCATGTGTTAAAAAATAACGATTAGAAAAAAATTTCAACGCCCTGTAGAAATAAATTTAAGCCATTGCGGACATATGTTCATATGAACTTTTCTTCATAAAAATGGCCTAAGGAATGACACCCGGAAATATTAGCACGTCATTAAGGAACACCCTGTATACGCCAAATCCCAAATTTTGTTACTCTTACCACCTTGTTTTCATTATATTCCCCTATTTACCCCCCAACTCTTCACCGGATAAATTAAAAAAAAACAATCCAGTTAAAAATCTCGTTATACCTATACTTACATGTGTATAAAATTTCAAGTCAATATCTTAAACTTAAATAATGTGTTTATTTCATCCAAACCGCATACAGTAATTCAAAACAGTCTGTGTATATTTTTTTATTATTTGCATGTAACATTAGGTGGACCATTTTCTAAAATATGAAAGAAAGTAGTTAGATACGAGAATCTGAAGGAGTAATTATAAAGGTAGGTATTTAGGCAATATAAATACAAACAAAATGCAAATAATACAAGTATAATGGACATTTAAAGATAATATAAAAAATAGAATATAAGCACATAAAATAGTAAAATCCTTATACATTTTTAAAACTACACATATACAATGAAAATCAGTTATTATAGGCATCAATCGGATTGCACCCATCTCTCGGGTCTCGATTATGCTAGACCTTTCATAATATGTGTACGTATTCTCCAACTGCAAAGAAAGTACGGACTTAGTAGGGACAGACAAACTAGAGCCGGCTACGGTAATCATTTGTCACACCCGCGTAGAATTTGTAACTGATCTACTTGCGTTGTTCGCTCTTAAGTATTGTTCATCTTCTTCCACCTCTGACGTGTCATCTATATTATAATGATTTTAATATAAATCGTCAGCACAAGAACACGCATCTGTACATTGCAAATTATTTAACTTACACTTACAATGCTTATTTTTACATTGCATTTTTTTGCAACCGCAGGGAATCAGTTCGACAATTTTTTCGGGTGCGGCGTTTTCCCAGGATGATAATATGGGCACGTAACATGTTTCAGATTTTCTTCAACCATAATTTTCTAAATTTAGTCTCAACAATATTTTTATGTGAGTTGATCCAAATGTCGCGCTCTGAGCAACGCTGAAGTCAAAGCAGCTTCAGTTAGTTAACTGATCACTCTCCATTTGCTGCTTTGAGAAACAGTACCACCGTAGATAAGGCAAAGTTGGGATTTTTTCTTTAGGAGCATACACTAGGCAAATGAACCCTTTCAATTGTTTAAATACCTCCTTTATATCAGTGTTAATGTCTCCCAGAGCAATAAGAGCTGCCAAGAGTTTGTCATCAGCTTCATAGAAGGCCTTTAGAAATGTAGTTTTCCTAACAAATTTAGTATATGGGAAACAGGTGAATTACGGCTTAGGCCTCGGCTACGATACGAGGGGTGAGCGGTAAGCGGCAAAGCGGTAAAAATACAGAGCGGCAATGGGGTAAGCGGTGCCGGCTACAATACGGGCTGCGATACGCCTGCGGCAGTCTCGATCACTCCGAGCAATTTGTGCAGCTGTTGCTCTATTAGAAAGTAAATCATTATAGGCATCAATTGCACAGACACGGCCTTCACTGTTCTTCCGATATCAGTTTGGTTTCACCATTATTTAGCTTGCGTACTAATTTCACATTTTTATTTTCGTTTTTTAGACATTGTTCACCTTTACCTTGGATTTTATCATTTACAATAACTTCATCCTAATTTCCGTTGCAAGATTTTCGTTTCAGAGAAAACCCAATGTTTGTAGACGACGTATCGCACTATATTGAGACGAGCGGCTACCTCCTAATTTAATGTTTGGACCCTGCCGCGGGCGGTACTAGCTACGCGGCAAGCGACGCCGCCGTGCTGCTCAACGTTATCTTAGCCAGATGGAAGCGATTTCTACACAAAATCATTCAACTAAAAACTTTAGAGGCCCCGCTGAGCCGCTCAGATAATTGCCACTTACCGTTCACCGCTCGTATCGTAGCCGAGGCCTTATTATTAGCGCCTACGGCCGCTCGGGAAGAGACCGAATAGATTAGCTCTTGTGTAGGATGACGTCAAAGAACACCGCGGCATGCGCGTTGACATCTTAAGGAGTGAGGGAGATCCTATACCATACTCATACACCTTTCTGAAAAGCTGAGAAAATGAGGGAAAAGTTTTTATGAAGTAATTTTGGATTTTTTTGGTTTTTCACAAAAAAAATATAAAAATTGGTTAAAAAAGCATAATTCTCCACGTTTAGGTCGTTTAGTTGTTGAAATATGGATTAAAGCAATATAGCATTTTTTTGTGTTTCATGTCTTATAGAAAACGACGAAAGATTTTTTTGTACGTATTTCCGCTCAGATATGACCGATTGTTTTAGTATTGAAAATACTACTGGGCGCATGATATAGGACCCATCTTATGAAAAACGTATCGAGAGCGACAGATCTGTCTAGGCCGCTGCGCCGGCCTTGTAATCGTACCGTTCACTTAACGCCATGCTATTAGGGATATCACGTTTCAATAACAATCCAAGCAGTGTCTCGAAACTAAAATATAAACATAAACACTCCTAAAATTAATGGTCTCTTGTGATACATGCCGACACTGCCATATCGTATGTCACTTAGTTTGCATAACTTGCGTTATTTCTTACAGAACACCATCACTTTCAAATTAACATTAAAAAAACAAAATAACCCAATAAAACATGGACTAGCTTAATTCGATCGTATGGACAAATATATTTAAAATTATGTAAATAAAATTATCAAACACATCGAAGTATGATATAAAAAAAGTACAGCAGAAAAGCACTATACAGGGTGTTCTACAAGCTTTATGACAAAATTTGACAGATAATAGCTGGGTTAACCTATAAAAATTTTATCAATAAACATGGGTCCAATTACAATGAACCCAAGTGGTATTATTAAATTTGATAAAAGTTTTATTATTTTTTATTTTATCACTAATCGCTAATGGTACCTAATGTAAATGCTGAAAATACTATCATCCTAGCCATCCATCCTTGGACTCCAAGAGCAATATAGTTGCATCTGGTATTTTCAATACGCTTAAGATACATGCGAAAGATGCAAGATCAGCGAATTTTTTTTATAAAAACTGGTGGTGGGGGTAAACGGTGTGGGGATGGGGGTGGCAAGATGGATTTTCGTTAACAGGAATTCACTCTTATTAATCCCATATAGGTTGCCAATCATCGGGCACTTTAGTGCAAGCGAACCCATTTTTTTCGCCCTAGGGCCTCCTACTAATTTGTGTCAATAGATATATTTAAATGTTTAGGCTAAATACATTTGAAATACATCAAGCATTATCTTATTGTAATTTTGCATATTGTTGTATAAAGAGCAGGTGATGAAAATATTTATCCTTCTACACATCCGTCACTGTTGTTTAGGAAATGTTAAGATTATTTATCCTTTTTTATGGCTATGTAATGTGATTATGTTAAGAGCAAGGAAGGTATGTAGTGAAGAGATAGCTGTTATGAATCTAGACATTTTATACTAGTAGATTTTACGCTATTGTTTCTCTTATTCGGAATTGACAGCTTCCCCGATACAAGTAAATTTTAATTGTTTAGTACAAAATAGTACCATTTTTATTATTGATTTGAGCCTTCATTAAGTTCATAATATTTATTAATAATTGCCAAATGTCTCCGTCAGTTGATCTGTACGTAAGTAAGTACGGAAACAATAATAGGCTGTAGTTCTTAACGGATTTATTTGATTTTTTTAATCGCGGCGGTGTCTACTGTCAGAACAGAACCCTGACGAATTTTATAATAATAGGTCGAGTAGTTTAATTGTTATATAGAATTACTTAATACGGCAACGAGTTTTCGCGGACCATTTTTCTTGTTCTCGGTGTCTATTGGGACAAAAAATAATTAAAATTAAAATAAGAAAACAACTACTTTTTATATATTCATATAAAGAATATGTTTTATCTCCAAGTTCAAGTAGTTTTAGTAAGTTTAAAATTGCGTTTGGAAAGATAATTCAAAGTTCTACCGAAAGACGAAAAATTTACAGGGTGCCATATAAAATATTTATGTTATAAAAACGCCATAAATTAATTATATAGCCAAAACAATAATTTGTTTTAGGTGAAAAGTGTCATAAAACATACTTTGGCTGAAAGCTATGGGTATTTATTAAGTGCTATAAACTTAAATAAGTAGTTAAATATGATTTTCAAGACCACTAAGTGATTAAATACAATCTATTTTTCAATTATGATTCGATCTTGATTTTGAAAATACTTTGTTATTTTTAAAGAGCTAGCAGTTCTTCAAAAATAAGAACAACAATCAATTTAGAAAAAAGTTCTAGCATAGTTTTTACATTTACTTACTTGACCGTACTAACTCAAATCTGCCCTGTCGACTGCTTCTACGAATGACAGAAATGGAACATTATACGCCTAAAAAGAGTTTTCACTTTATATAGAAAATGCCATCCTCGATTTCCAGTATATTTGATAAGTCAGCCGGTTTATATTTACGGTTTGTGAGTTATGAAAAATGCAACAGATAACTTGGCTCGAATAACATTTTCCAATAAATAGATTCTTTATTTTACACTTATGAGGCGAAAGGGCTGTCTATATTTTAGGGAATGGAAATCGGCACTAGATAGTAGTTTCATATTGGAGTTATAGTATTAGTTTTATAAAAGAGTCATCTCAATAATTCATTCCGTGACTATTTTTGTCGACTTTCTTATTAGTCGAGGATGCCACTGTCGAAAAGTGTGCAGTAAGTCGGATCAAAATGCGGCTTTTTGCGTTCCATTCCTTGATGCATTTGTTCAATTTGTTACCTATTCTAATTTTATACAAGTGTGGAATTGCACTCGTGCATCGAAAAATGCACTTTTTCGCGTGCAGTTTTTGAGGTAATAAAAAAAAATCATTATTCGGTAATCCATGGCAGAAATTTGGTTACTCGGTGGCTCTTGGGATCGCTGATCACGAATATAATGTTCAAAAAGTGCCTAGATGTACCTGGGGACCAGGAAGTCCTGGTGTGAGGCTCATCCCCGCAGTTTTTCTCTAAATTTGCTCTGGAATCCAACCACAATCTTTACTCGGGGGGGTTTTAAAGTCAAAATCATCCCCAATATACCTGGAACTCAGGGCGACCTGGTTGTCTAGGCCATCCCTTGTACATCAACGCGAGTTTTCACCGAAACGCATCTAATATTGTAGCTCGGGAGTTTTTGGAGTCGCTGATTTCAAATATGATATCAAACAATTTTCTCGATACACATGGCGATCAGGACGACCGAGGCATCAAGATGATCCACTGGAATTTTCTTCAAATGCGTTTCAATTCAAATGAATTAATTCACTTGTTGGTTTTCGAGGTTGGGGATCCGGACGACTCGTTTATCGAGATATCTGCGGGAATTTGCTTGAAATTTGTTTTAAAACAGAGTAGAACCGATCACTTGGGGGTTGCCGTGGCCGCTGATCATGAATATGTAGATATATAGCAAATACATAGCAACATACTTACGTTAGCATAATGTATGGGTATGATGTTCAGGAACGTATACATTTTTCTGGGCCTGACTCAAATAGAAGTGAAAAACACAAGGCAATTATTTATTAATTTTGTCCAGCAATTTTAAATAATGATATTATAATCATGTTGGAAATCAATGATAACAATAAATAATTAAAATGAAAAAAAAATCATTATAATAAAGTTACCTAGACAACAAGAACGCCCTTGTCCTCATACCCATCGAGGAACATTTTTGAGACTCCAGGTACATCGAGGAACTTGAATATTATGTTGATGATCAGCGACACCAAAAACCCCCGAGTAGCCAAATTGGGCTAATTTCCACCATGGATTATAGAATAATGAATATTTCTTAATTACCTCAAAAACTGCACGCAAAAAACGTATTTTTTCGATACACAAGTGCAATTTCCCACTTGTATAAGATTAAAATAGGTAACAAATTGAATAAAAGCATCAAAAAATCGAATGCAAAAAACCGCACTTTGATCCGTTTTACTGCTCAGGTTTTCGATAGTTTCGAATATTTTTATGCTAAATTTCCTCGACTATAATGTAAATCATCAGTTCATCCAGGGTGGGTAGTCACTAGCGCGTGGACGGTCAATATTTGAAAAATGTCTGTGATAAAAGTTATGGCGGATCAAGACAAGTGTACCATATTATAAAATAATTTTTAAATATACAGGGTGTTTTACATAACGGTGGCAAGATAACAGTTGATTTTTTAAATGGAACCAAACATCTTTTCATATATCTATATCTGACTCTTAATTCTCTATCCAGGCATATATCATGTTTGGCGTTGTCACGTTATCCCACATTTTCTGATAAAAAATTATGTAAAGAACGCATTTTCATAAATTCCTTTCACTTATAATGTCAGTTAAGATCATGTACTAACTTCGAGGCCTGTCATAACGTAACATAATTCTACAGGGTGTCCTCCACGGTGAATTACATTTTTACATATTTAAACTATCATACCTCCATTATTTCAAATGAAACTTCCTGTGCGTTTTTACTTAAAATGCATCAGTGATTACTGATATATTTTAATACAATTTCAAAAAAACCGTCGAAAAATAGTTGACCTAATGAGGTATTAGGTTGAAGGTAATTGATTGATTGCTGACACATTCTAAGTAAAAACATACATGGGCTTCCACTTGAGTGGATCAAATCATTTTTAACTGATAAAAAACTTGAAGGAAAAGTTGATGATGTAATATCCGAAGAATTTGACATTAATATGGAAGTTCCCCAGGGCTCAGTCTTGGGGCTCCTTATCTTTCTGCTGTTCATAAATGAACTGCCCAAAAATATACCACAAACAACGATGTTTGTCGATGACACGTCGATGGTAGTAACAGCAGCTGACAAATTATGGTTAATCTTATAGTAAAATGAGTTTCATGAATAGTACACTAAAAATTTGGTAATATTAAAAAGTGCAGAAGAGTAAGCATGGGCTGAATACCCCTCGAGAAAATTATGAAAAATTTTGAAAAAAAATGTTATAGATAGTAGGGGGCATTTTTGAGAAAAAAAATTGGTGATGATAGTGTCTCAATATACGTAATATTTGTTTTAAAATGTTTCATTCTAATATTTTGGTATATTACTTACTGCAAATAGTCAATAATTTTTTGTTTAATACCTCTTTGGTATGTCTGTTATATAAAATATTACGAAGTAACTTATAATACTTAGAGTCATATGAAAGTAGCCTTATCAGGCGTATCATATTACATATGGCAGCTGCTAACTCATCATCACCTGATTCACAGGCTTGTTCATAATATTACTTTGTTCGAGTCAGCACTTGTAAACTTATAAATACATGTAAAGGAACGTTGGCTCTTCAGTCATTTCGTTTCTTTCACTTCTTCATGTCTGGATAGTAGGTACTATCCATTTAAGTAAATACATCTTTTTAAAAAGTTCCTTGTGTTGTGTGTGATGTAACATATCTATCACATATATAAAAATCATAAAAATTGGTTATGTTACTAAATTTTTGATTGATTTGATTGATTTTCCAGCGTAAGGTGGGCATTGCTGCCAATTCCGGTGCAGGGAGATTTGTTCCACCACGCAGCCCGATCGCCCACCGATCATCCCACCGTGTGCCAGAACAAACCCCCAGTGCTTTTATATACCGCCGGACCAGCTGCATACGCTGGATTGGACATTGGACATGCTTGTTGTCAGCAGCGAGAGCCGCATGACGCATGGGGTAGGAGTATAGGATGGAGCGTGTAGGTGTTTGTGAGATGTTTCTTCTTGTTTTCCTTCTGTTTTCATCGGATGGAAAGTGTAGGCGCTTGTGAGATGCTTCTTTTAGGTTTTCGTGCTTCTTTTTACTTTCAGGTTTTTGTGATATGCTTCTTCTTAGTTTCTGTCTGTGATCATCTTCTCTCCTATTCTACTTCTGAGTTTTCTGTTTCTTCTGTTTCTGAGTCTGGCAGTGTGTATATCCTTGATATTTCTTTATTGTATTCCATTTTTTGTTGTGCAAACTTTTCCCAGTGTGTATAATCCTTTCCTAGCTTATTCATAATTCTCTCGATTGTTGTAATCCATGTGTAGCATGGCCTCCCTATTTTCAGTTTGTTGCTGTTCATTCGCAGCGCTTTCTTCAGTAGGTGTGTCGTGTCCCGTCTTTGGACATGTCTCCAGTATTTCATTGCGTATGATTCTATTCTTTTGATTATTGTTCTTCCCTCTAGTAATGTTGACGTTTTCTGTCGTTTTTGTGGTTTTCCTGTTTTCGCTAGCAGTTGGATAATGTCCCTTTCAGCTCTTCTCAGGCTTCTTCGGTTGGCCTTTATCATTGCTGCGTTTTTGACTCCATATATCATCGTAGTAGGCATTATGATGGTCGTGTATACCTTTTTGGTTAGGCACCATGGTGGTTTGTTGTCCTCAATGAAGGGTAGTAGAGCTCTTGTGACTCTGTAGGCTGTTTTGACTTGGTCCAGGACTGTGGTGAATAGTCGGGGGGATAGGGGACATCCTTGTTTGACTCCTATATTCTTCATTTTTGATTCCGTCGTCTGTCCAAACCATTGTATTGCAGTGTTTTCGTGTAGGCATGCTTTTATTATTCTGTTTATTAAGTATTGTGGTACTCCCCTGTTGAGCAAAGTGTTGACTATAGCCTCATGCCTTATAGTATCAAATGCCTTTTGGAGGTCAATTGAGACTATATATAGTTTTGTTCCTTCTTTCCACTTTTCTTCCAGGATCCGTCTGGTGGTGTACATGTGGTCGTCTGTCGATCTACCCTTGATAAATGCCGTTTGATAATCTGGTAGTTCGCCGATGTATTTTTCCATTTCTCTGAGGAGGAATTGTGCGTAGTATTTATACCCTACACTGCTGAGTGTTATTCTTCTGTAATCGTCCACGTTTTGTGGTGATTTGATTTTAGGGAGCGGTATCTGTATGGTTGTATTCCATTCCTCAGGCAGGGGTGTGGTTTCCGTCCATGCGTTGGTGATGATTTCTAGGATTAGCTGTTTTATGTTGTCCGGTCCATAGTATACTAGTTCGTTATTTATTTTATCTATTCCCGGGGCCGTGTTTCTTTTAGCTCTGGCCATTATTTCTAGTAGTTCGTCTTTTGACGGTGGCTTTCCCAGAGGCCAGTGGTCCATTTCTTGTATTGGTTCTATTTGACTTCTCTCTGCGTTTCCTTCTTCTAGTTTCCTGACCCAATGCTGCAGTGGTATGTATTTTCTTGACTGCGTATTGTTGTTTCTCCTGTATGTTTTGGGGTGTCTAAAGGTTTGGTTTAATCTCTGTCCTGCTGGAGTGGATTCTATGTTTTCGAAGAATTCGAAAAAAAAGTTTTTCAAAATTCGATTAATTCATTTATTTTTAAAACCAGAGGGGACAGGGGTGTAATATATTGCAGAATAGTTCCTCATAGCAATGTGATGTCAAGGTAAAAACATCAGCCCAATTTCTCGAGGGGCATCCAGCTCATGCTACGCTCTCTGACAAAAACTGAATGGACATTTTTTCCAACAAAAAAAAAAAAATAAAAACCACCTGACAACTTTACAGTTCACATTTCAAACTTAAATTTGAATCCATCAAAATATGTTAAATTTTTGGGAACTTACTTGGATAGCAAGTTCTGTTGGGACAACAATATAAATGAACTATGTCAGATATTAAATGAAGCGTGTTTTGCAATAAACCAACTTCAATCTACAATGGACATCAAACATTTTCTAAATGTATATTTTATTTTGGCCTATTGCCATCTGCCATATAACATTATATTATGGGGTCAAAGTGTTGATATTCAAAGGATGTTTGTTTTGCAAAAAGAATACAAAAAGAACCATTTTCAAAATCAATCCAAGAGGTAGCTGTAAGCAATATTTCATTAACAACAAATTACTAACCGTTCTATCCACTTACAATTTTTCTGTTGAAATTTGTCAAATTAAATTTAAATAAGGTCACACTGAATGGACACCAGCACTCTCACAACACAAAATGTCGAAAAATGCTAAAGCCTCCTTCTTATCACACGACAGCTCTGTACAAGAAATCACCATATTATAATGCAGTAGCTCTCTATAAGAAATTACCTGATGATATTAGGGGGTGTCAATTTTTATAAATTATATAAGGAAATTGTTTTTATAGTGTCAACGACTTTTTTATTATGTAATTTTATATTTCTTGTTTATTTATTGATATTTCTAAGTATGTTACTCGTATTGACATTCACATCAATTCTTATACAATAGTGGTATAGTGTTTAAATTGATCTTATTTTTTCTTATTTTTCTAAGTAATTTTATCTTCTACCTCTCATATGTTTTATATTACAGCTTTCAAATTCAGTAACTGGCTTACCATATGTACAATTCTGTATCACTAGTGGTTAATAAATATTATTTGAAAAAAAATGACGTATGACAGTTTAAAAATGTAGTATTTTGAATCATCCTGTAGAAATAAATTCGAGTATGCGAGGCCTGGAAATAGTAGATCTTGCACTAAAAAGTAGAAAATGTGTAATTGGGTCTAATTAATTAACCTAAAAGCGTGGGGCGCTCAATATACTTTAAAAAATTCACAATCAACTGTTTCAACTTTTTCCGGAGTCGGCTTCGCCTCGTCCGGAAATATATGATCCATTACACCGCTGTATTTCCACCTTAAATGAAAACTGGTACCTTGACCCCCTCTGATATATGCAACCCATATTACATTTGCGTATATCAGCCGTTGCATATACGCAGCCTCACTCGACCGCGACACCGCTAGATTTCCACCTTAACCTTCAACCGTTGCATACGATAGTCTCAGTTGACCGCGACACTGCTGTCTTTTGATCTTGAACAAAAACTGGTAACTCTACCCCATATACGAAAACATAAACATGTCCAATGTTAAAAAACAGAAAATTTTACTCATAGTGCGTATATATGTTTTTGCGATTGTTAATTAGAACCAATTATACATTCTCTTCTTCTTAGTACATTTGTAAAAAGTCCAGATCAGAAGGTTGCGTGTTCTATCACGTCGGCGTCACCAATTTGTGGGGTAAAACCCCACAGTATTTATGTATTGACACTGTTCAAAATAATATATATTTATAAATGTTACAATACATAAATATTGTGGGGGTTTTACCCCACAAGTCTCATCAGCTGGTTTTTAAAAGGTTGTTTCTTAATTCAAAAAAAAATTATTAGTCAATTTCAAAACACTGTGTACCTGAAAGAAATCCTTAGTTTTTAGGGCATTTTTGATAATAGCGGGTTAATCGGGACAATCGTGCATCTCCCGAATGCAACCGAGCCAGTGGCACCAGCCAAGATGCGCATCTGGCCGAATATAATATACCACTGTCGATGAAGCAATAATTTCCAACTATATTGTGGTTTTTAAAAGTCTTATTTGGGGTAAAAACCCTCTAAGCGCTAACATCAGAAGTGGGATGGAAAATACCGGATAAGGCAGTGACAGTAGTGAACACGTACGAAAAGAACAAGATATCTCACTACCAAGAAGTAAATAAGTTGCAATGGCAGAACACTTTAATAATTGTAGTAGTAACCCAACATCAACAACTATCAGAATTAATACGCAACACAAAGATGGCCGCAGAGCCCGTGTTGAACGTGGATGATCCTATTTACGCAAACGTCAACGTCATCCTCTACGTCTTTCCGCTTATTTGCGCAAGCGTCAACCTCATTCTCTACGTCTTTCCGCTTAGCAGAATTTAACCCTGATGCCAGACTGAATGTCGGACTGGCTGGAAGACGCTACAAGGTTAAAAGCTGAGCTTAAAATTAGCGACATTGTGATGATTCTAACGCAATACCGACTGAATCCTTAAAAAAAACCGTCGACGCCACCCTATTTTACTCATTGTAAGAAAATCGGACATACAGAAAATTATTGTTGGTATAAAACGCTTCTTCATCAAAGACTTGATCTAGCCACTTCACCCATAGCTACTTTGTTGTGCAACACTGAAACCATCTCATTCCCATATTTCATTGATGGTGGAGCTGACTCATCAATCCAAGCAACACCTCTGCCGAGAAATTTCGTATAATGATCAAAACCTCTAAACGCTAAAAAATGTTATTATACTAATCCTGCTATCCGTTCTTTACTTTTGAAGAATCTCCATAAATAATTATGTATAATACATGTTAAAATCATACTGTGAGTTACTTTCACATCGAATAAAAATGCTAGGGGTATCATTACTATTATATTTTTCTCGTGAAAGAAAATTAAATGTTTGAAATATAACCTTGCCAGATTAAAGGCAGCCCGCAGTAATTTTTTTCCTCGAAGACAAAAGCCGCTCCTTTAACCACTATAAATAATGAAAAAAATATCAGTCACGGCGTTAGGGTTTAAAATATGTCGCCATTTTTCTGAACTCGAAACCAGAAAGGGCACGCCGCTAATGCATTTGGAGTGTACTAATGTCATCACGGTGCGCGGCACAAAAGAGTAAAATGCTAAATACGGCGTAAAGGAAGAAGTAATAAAGGAACAGATCTGAGGAATCCGGTCGTAGATAAAAAGTCTATAAAGCTCTTGCCGTGACGTGTACACTCACTGTCAGAAATCACACATTCTCAGGGCGGACCTATAGGGCGAGCCGTTTAAGTAACATCTTTAAATAAGTTAAATAACAAATTTTAAAATCTCCGATACCAAAATATTGACTGTACAATAACTTGAAAAACCGCTGCCTAAGAAATCACTACTTCCACATCCATATTCTTCATTCAAGTGTCTCTTTAAAGCAACACATCTTGGCTATATTGCACTCTAGTATGTAGAAATAATTGGTCATCGAATTTTAATAATATTTGATGTCATAAAAAAATTTGAGGCGTTGGTTCGTTCTTAGCATATACGCGAAAAATGAAGATTCTGGAATCTTATTAGCTTGCTCTACTGTTTTCCGCCAGTTGCAAACCCAACCCCACCCGCCCCTTTAATGGATTCATCTCAATCAAGAAATCTGATCACCGTCACTGCTACAAAGAACAGTGATTGCTAAACGTTCACCGTAGCGATCTCTGTGATAAAAAAAATTGCCGTTTGTCCCATCTCGGTACACAATGCTGCCTTATTTATATAGAGCGTGGTCACATGTCTCTTTTGGTGGCTAATATTTAATTTGAATCTAAATTTCTTTTAAAATTATTAAAAATTTTTTTTTTTTCAAAAAATTGTTTCAGCTGTAATATACATATAACATGCGTATTTTATATTTTTCGACTTAGAAAAAAGTGCACACACCCTATTGTACCGATTTTGAGAAAGTTCAGATATCTCAAGCATACGTCAGTTACATCTGTCGGCGTTAGGCGGTCTTTCTGTCAATGTAAATGGATGTTCAGTATAATGCGTACAAGTTCACACAACCACATTTAAAACAGATATTGGTAATACTCTTTTATTCCTAAAAGTGGTAAAGAAAAATACACGTGTTTTAGTGATACACTCCCCAATATATCCAGCCCTCTTCAAGTGAATATTTATAATAATTTTAGTACATTACTTTCGACGTTACAAAACTAGCTAAAAAAATCGGTAAAGGTATTTACACAGAACTTCCCTCGTTATTTGTGCATGGCGGTCACTCTGAAAAATTGTTAATTACGAAATGACATTGAAAATAATAATCGGAATATAGTTATCACTATTATTACAAAGAACACCTGATAAGTTTTGGTCAAAAAAATATACAGTGCTCATCCAACAGCAAAAGTTCAAAACTAAATAACAGGTGCCAAATATGGAAGGAAAAATTCCATCTAGGTATTTTAGTGGTAAAAAGTTTTTCAAAAATGGTGAAAAAAATTTTCAACATTTTTTTTTCAAATAGGTTTAGAATGTCAGTCAAAAAAAAATTCCATCTATTCTAGTGGTAAATTTTTTTCCAAAATGGTGAAAAAAAATGTTGCAAATTTTCTTTTCCGAAATAGGTTTGGAATGTCATGAAACGTGGAAATTTTAAATTTGAGCAAAAAAAAATTGTTTTCGTCAATTCTGTATCCAGTGATAAATAGATTAAAATTGTTTTTTCAAACAATTTTTTTTTCAAAAAAATTTTTTATCAAAATAATTTTTAAATTTGTTTGAATAGATTTAGAATGCCATGAAAACGTGAAAATTTTAAATTTGAACAAAGAAAAAAAATCAGTGTATAGTGGTAAAATTTTTTCAAAAATAGCAAAAAAAAATTCCATCTATTTTAGTGGTAGACAGACCGACAGACAGACTGACGGAATTGAAAACCTATATTTTCGTAATCTACGTGATCTGAAACGTCAGAATCCGAAAAAATCTCGGAGGGTGATTTTTTCTCGAATACAATACTTCCCTTCGGTATGCGAGGGAAGTAAAAAGTACAAAGTAAGAAATTGTGTGATTTACGCACGAACATTTTTAGGTGCTGATACATAACCTAAGGCCAACCCTGGTTTTGACGACATGGATGTGAGTTCTGGTCTTTTAGACGAGTCTGTAGGGGATTTTTCCCAAAAAAATTCTATACCATTTGAGTTAGCTACGAATTCTTATAGGAAAAGTTCTGCTGAACAAGATTTTCTTATGATAAATTTTCCTAAATTTGTAAAAGTGATATTGCGTGAGAGGCTCTAATTTGCTTATTAACAACTTTTTGGACACGAGGTACGATGCAAATGAAAGCTAATAAGTTTTTCCATCAACCACAAAAAGTTCTACCAAAAATATTCAATTCCTGAAGAGTTATACGACTTTTTGACCCTTAAAAAAATCTCTCCCGCAACGTGAAAATAGTAAGATTCGACGCGCCATGGGGTAGGGGGTTCGATCCTCGGTGTGGGCAAATTTTATTTCGTCAAATTTTCTTTTTTTTTTTTCATGTAACCAAATATTTTTTATGATAACAAATGTTTTTACTTTCTGAGAAATTTTTAAAAACGCCGTAAATAATTTCTTTTTGCACCTTTGCAAATTAAATAAATGGCCCTCTTGCAACAAACATATGATTGTTCTTGTCCAACGAGGGTTTGTCGGTAGTTATTGTTTTTTTACAACTTTCTGTGAAAGAGAAGGCTTGTTTTACTTTATTTGAGGGTAGGGGTGCTTATCGAAAAAAGACCAAAAATAAAAAGCAAACAATTTTTTTTCACTTTTTTCTTATAATGAAAAAAATTCACGTCTCATGAAAAAAACACACATTTTGTTATTTGTAAATGAAGTTCTCAAGAAAATTATTTATAGCGTTTTTTACAATTTAAAAATTATTTAATTATAAGAAATATTTTATTGCACGAAAAAAAGTGAATTTTACAACAAAAATTTGCCCACGCCGAGAATCGAACCCGCCACCTCATTGCACGTCAAATCTTACTATTTTCAAGTCGCGTGAGAGGTTTTTTTTAAGGGTAAAAAATACGTATAACACTTCAGGGATTGAATATTTTTTGTAGAACTTTTTGTGGTTGATGGAAAAACTTGTTAGCTCTGATTTGCACCAAAGCTCGTGTCCAAGAAGTTGTTAATAAACAAATTAAAGTCTCTCACGCAATATCACTTTTATTTCCGGTTCCGGTTATCCGATCAAGTTCTTTCTGGTCTCAAAATTTTCCCCTTTTCAAGCATTTTCACATGCACAAAACCATATTTCGATACGCTTACCCAGAGCCGAGATATTCCATTTGTTGATTTGCAAAATTAATTTAAACTTTAAATAAACAAAAGCAAAAATTGGCTTTCTTGCAGACTTCTATGAGGGTTATGCCCGAGATCAATATTTATCGTTTACAGTTGGTTTGTTGTTGGTCAGTTTTTTAAACAATCAAAAGTATTGAAGATATCGGGCCAACAAAAATAAGGTATATTCTTGGGTATAAAACGCATGTTTTTTGAAAGAAAACAATATCCTGACCTCGGAGTAATAAATTTGCTAATTAAAAAATTTATTTTGGCTATAACAAATGAACGGGTTGACAAAATGAGTTGAGCCTGGCGCAAAACAACACGCATTGAAAATATCTTTCGATTGAATCAAGTTTTTTTTGGATCCGTCAAACCGTTTTCATTTTATTAAATAAAAACGAAAAAATAATTAGTTTAAACAATTAACCCCTAATTTCTTGAAAATTAAACCTAAAACTTACATGTTTAATAACGAAAAACTAAAATCAAAATATCTTAATATATTATCAATGTTTTACTTGAAATGCTTAAATCTCTGTATCAGTGACGCATACTCACAAAAAAGATTAACTGAAGTAGAATTAAATAAAAACGAAATGGAACTAAAAACTACTTTTGACAATACTTACCTACACAACTTTTACCAGCAATTATACGAGGAAAGAGAAATTATATTCACTAATATTAAAACTAAACACAAAAATAAAGTTAATCGATTAATGAATATGAAAATAAAATCAGAACCACTTGTAATAAACGAGAACTGACTTACGAACTTAACCAAAACAAAAATTCCCAACGCTGTAAAATATATTTTGTCTCGGACAAAATTTTCTCTACCCAGCAACACTTTTCTGGTTGATAAAATGATTGCAAGCATAGAACAAAGCTTAATAAATATCGAGGATGAAAACAAAATTGAAATTAGAAACAAGGTGTGTAATATACTTACAAACTACAAAAATAAACTTAAAAATACAAGTAATAAAACTAGAACCCAATTAAATCATTATATTAATGAAACTAAAAAAATTTTAACGAAAAATTCAGATATATTTGTACTAATGGCTGACAAATGTAACAAAACAGTAATAATGTACAAAACAGACTATGAAGGAAAAATCCATAACATGCTCAGTGACACCACTACATACAAAAAACAAAACCAAGATCCAACAAAAAAATTCAAAACAGTATTAATAACATTATTAAATAAAAAAATAAACTCATCTGTCATAATGGCCACGCCCCATTCATATATGGCCTACCAAAACTACACAAAGAAAATATCCCATTAAGACCAATAGTTAATAATATAGACAGTCCCACATACAACCTTTCACAATTTTTATCTAATATAATAAGCAATGTTTTGGGAAAAACAGAATATTATGTAAAAAACTCCTGGCAATTTTGCGATTATATAAAAAAACAGAGAGTGCCTAAAGACCATTGTATAATTTCACTTGATGTCACTTCACTATATACTAACATACCGACAGAACTTGCAATAAAATGTATAAAAAACAAATGGTCCGAAATTAATAAACATACATCTATTACTGAAAACGAATTTATTAGTGCCATTACATTATGTCTAAATTCTACATATTTTACATATAATAACCAATTTTACTCTCAAATTTTCGGAACTGCTATGGGTTCACCCATATCGGCCAGCATTGCAAACTTAGTTATGGAAGAATTAGAATGTCAGATATTAAAATCATTAAATTATAAACCTATATTTTACAAAAGATATGTAGATGACTGTATTATCTGTTTGCCAAAAAATAAAATAGAATATACTGTTAACAATTTCAATAGTTTTCATCCACGACTGCAATTCACCACCGAAATTGAAAAAGAAAAAAGCATAAACTTTTTAGATATAACCATTAAATATAATGAATCCGGAATTATTGATACTAACTGGTACACGAAAGAAATTTGGTCGCAGAGATACTTAAATTATAATTCACACAATACCAATTACAAAAAAAGCGTTGTTAATAGTCTAACAGATCGAGCCATTCAACTTTCACATAAAAAATATAGACAAAACAACTTGAAAAAAGTTAAAACAGTCCTCGAAACAAACTCCTATCCTATGAACCAATAATTAAAAAAAGAATACATAAGATCTATAATAAAAATATAAATCAAAAAAGTAAAAATAATAACAACTGTGTATCCATACCTTACATTCCAAAAGTATCCGAGAATATTTCAAATGTATTAAAAAAACACAATATAACAGTGGCGCATAAACCCTATACTACAACAAAAAAATTCTTTACAAAACTAAAACCCAAACTACAACCAAAAGACGAAACTAACGCAATTTATAAAATACACTGTAATAATTGTAATAGTACATATATTGGCCAAACAAAACAATACCTGCATAAACGAATATATACACACAAATATAATATAAGAACACTAAATCAAAATTCGACAGCTCTTACCAAACACGCTTTAGACAATAATCATAGCTTTAACTTCGACAATACAAAATTTTTACAAAAGGAACCAAATTATCATCGAAGGACAATACATGAAATGTTACAAATTAAAAGACATAACAACGCAATAAACAGCCGCACTGATATAGAGAATTTAAGTGAAACATACTTTGACTTGTTAAATTAACTAAAAAGGGGATATTATTAAACAACATATATTTTTACATCTTTCCATCAAGTCCGCAAGATAATGTCTTAAAATATCATATTTGTAAAATGACATAAAATAATCGTACGTTAATATAAATATTGTAGTTTTTCCTCTGACGATGGTTAATAAAACCGAAACGTAAGAAAATATGAGAATTTTAATTTAAAGATGACCGAAAAATCCCAGGATACATCAAGTTAATTATTGGACCATGAAGCTTGCGGTTTAGGAAAATCTTGTTCAGCGGAAATTTTCCTATAAGAATACTTTGCTAACTCAAATAAATGGTATACGAAATTTGTAAAATCACCTCTTTTTTACCCCAGGCCGACTCGCCTATTTAAACATTTAATGGTTTTATTTGACTATTGATTAGCAAATTATTAGAGTTTTAACTGGGCATGAATAGTAGATTGTAAAATGCTTAGACATTTCTATTTATAGACACACTAATGATACAAGTAAAATTAATCATAATTGAATTTTAATATATTTTAAAACGAAGACACGCGATTGTTTTGTTACATACTTGCAAAGAATATTATCGAGTTAATATCAGCAACACAAACGTGCTGGCAGCTAATTTTAACTGTAAGAAAAAATCCCTCTTTGACTTTTTAACAAATAAAATGGAAGTAAACCCTGAAGCATTAAGTTGTAATGATCTATTACCACAACATCCTTTGAGAGAGCGTTTTATGAAAATTCCTCTCTTAAACATAATGAAGGAAAACAAAGGGAAATCCGAGCTGCCCCGCTAAACGACGTAATCTATTTTAAACTATCGTGTAGTTGTTTTTATGCGCATTTAAAATTGCAAATGAAATTGTGGTCCCAGGATAGAAAATAAAAGAAAAACCGCAAAATAATTACTAATTAACGGCTAATGAAACAATCGACAGAGCTGCATAGCCGGCTCTGTTTTGCAAATAAATAGAAAATGTTATAATTCGATGTTGTTGGGTTTATTATCGACGAAATAAACTCTAACAATTTGCATTTATTTATCCAGGATTTTATTACACAATTTTGTATCTAGTTATAAACATAGAATCGATCTTGTGTCCATTTTCTGAAGCATACGATAACGCAGTAGTTTTTTTTTAGACATATCATATCTATGTGCATACATAGGCGATTTTAAACATTGCTTAGTTTGACCTACATATTACACATGATTTTCAAAAAGTAAAAATTTTGGTAAATGTGAACAAAATAATCTTGAAAATGGGTAGATATCAACGAAACAAAAAATTGTATGAGTTTAAGGTTAGATGAAGCAAATATCAGTGATACACATGGTGTTCAGAAGAAAACCACAGATTCTAGAGATGTTTTTATAATAATTCGACGTACATCATCTTTGGCACCTTTTCAACAATTTTTTTCAAATATCTTCAAAAAGCTTTAAACGGTTTAGTGCCTTCAAATTAGTAAAAAAATCGCTGGTTTATGGACAAATTTCCTACAGCTATGAGACCTACATAAAATGAAGCATTTGGGTTACCTCAGCATGATTTTCACCCCCCCCCAGTTCTAAAAAAGGGTGGTTTTTGAGAAACATATACCTATACACGAATTTTAGCGCTCTTCGCCTTTTTTTCGATTTCGAGGAAAAACTATACATTTTGGTGAAAGATATCAGGAGAGCAAAGTTGTACAGCATAAAATTTGCTATAAATGTTATCTCGTTTTTGTCCGATTTTCGCATAGTTTTGCCGCTAGAGGGCGCGAAAGAAAAATATATAGACTTTCGCGCCCCCTGGCGGCGAAACTGCGAAATTCACACAAAGACGTAGAGACAAAATTTGTAAGAAATTTTATACTGTACAACTTTGCTCTCCTGATATTTTTTACCAAAAGGCAGTTTTTCCTCAAAATTGAAAAAAAACGCTAAAATTCATATATATGTATATATTTCTCAAAAACCACACTTCTTTGTAACTGTGAGGGGGTGAAGACAGAGTTAGAAGATAGGGAGAAGCAGTCACGTGATCAAAAACGCCATTTTGTTACTACTTTTCCGTCAAATAGTGACAGTTTGTTTTCTGTGCGATTTATTGTGATTTTTACTGATAATTTGTTAAATTTTAGACAATAAACATTAAAAGGACTATCGTGTCGTGTGCTAAAAGAAGTTGCTCTTCTAGAGGTGGTGTTGACAAGAAGAAATTAACAGAAATAACATTTCATAACTAGTGTAAACAACAGACAGAGCCTTATTAAAAAAAAAACAGCTAACTAAATGTTTTTTTAATATACTCAGGTTATATATTAAAATGGTTTCCTTTAGAATAACATTGCACATTTTATATATCAAGGTAAATAAAAGCTGTTACATATTTTGCCAATAATTTTTTAAGTATTAGGAAGTTATATCAAAAAATGTTTTATACAAATCATATTTTTATCGTTCTCTTTTTATCTACAAGGTTGGTGTTTATGTCATTAAATGAGTCATAAAGCCATATTATAGGGTGTGATTTAAAAATAAGTTACTAACTCAAGTGTCAAAATAGAAATTTGTATAAAAATTCGAACCACAAACCTGTTCGTTTTTTATTTCACTTTTGTATGAAACATTATTCAATAGAACTAGTAATTAAAAAGTTATATCGTATGTATATTGTTGACATATTATAATGCCACATTTTTTAAAAAAACATTTGAACATGCCTATTTAGGTAAAAGTACAATAAATCAATCAAATAAATCAAAGTATTAGGCATCAAAGCAATAAAATTGTATCAGAGGCCAATAAATATATTTTAAAATGTTTATTTTGTGTTTTATTTGCATATGTATTCTTTATTCTAATTCTTTTTGCTAAAACTCTTGCATTTATTGAATTGAACATTTATTTACGTTATCCGTCTCATCGGGGTATATTATTATTTTCATTAGTCCGGGTCTGGCAAAACCACTATATTGTTACTACACTTAGCCACGCCTACTGATGCCGTTTCTGTATAGGATGTCGTCTCCCTACCTTCTAACTCAATGGGTGAAAATCATGTTTAGACAACCCAAATGCTTCACTTTTTGCAGGTCTCATGGCTGTAGGAAAAATTTCTTTAATTTTTCTTAATTTGAAGGGATTAGATACATGGTACATTTGAGGCGAGGTACGGTGCCAGTTTAAGTGGCGAGAACTCGATTGGCGAAGTTAAGCAACGCCGGGAGAGTCCGTTACTTGGATGGGTGACCGTATCTCATTTCGCAGTCCTGGTTAAGTGGTGGAATAGCTTTAGCTAAACTTCGCCAGGACGTTAAAATAAAAAATAAAAAAAATGTATTAAAATACATCCTATCACGTGCTGTAAACATGGCTTTCTAATTGTAATTCCTAAGAGTTTACCTGAAGGAGTCAGCGGGCATTTTGTATCATAACAGACATTTTGAATCATTGATTGTGCTGCATTTTTGACTTCGGGTTTCAAAATTTAAGTTTTTTTTTAAGGAAGGACTCTTGACCTAAGTCGCTAAGATACAGCGTTTTGGAAAAAAATGGATTCGAAATTTTTAGGCCACAAAAACAAAAACATATTTTTAATGTAAATCAGTGATCTGAAAATTCACTAATAAACAAAATAAGAAAACTCATTAGATTTTCTTTCCTGTCGAATTTCCAAAATGGAGTGTTTGTGATGACTTGGATGGGAAATCTGGATGTGGAAGTAGTGTGATTCCTTAGACAGCGTTTTTTTGAAGACGACTTTCGCAATGAAAATTAATATGTCTCAAGTAAGTGTCGACATTAATGATTGTGCAATTCCTATTTACCGATTTCTTCCCACCGGTGCGTAGACATAATTTTGACTCCCTTAATAGATATAAATTCAACAGGATTCCAGTGAAAAATCAATAAGCGCCAGCACACATATGATCCGTACTAATATAGATTTAAATTAATCGACCCGTGCGGGCCTTTAGAGCCCCTCTAATAAGGATTGAGTTATTTACATCGCCGGGGGTCCATTATTTACTTTTAATAGGAATTTCAGGGGCTTTATTGCCAAAATAAATCTGCTCGGTACCGCGGATTTGCCGCCGAAATTAAAATACATATATAAAATATTATTACGGGCTCTCATGTATATTTTATTAAAAGCTTCCAATGAGTTCGATTAGTTTTGTATTAACAGTCGGAATGGCCCTAATGGAAATGCAAATTATGTTGATTGATTCATTGGGAACATATTATTTTACGCGCTGTTTTTGATCTCCATGGAAACCAGAAATCATATTCGCATTTGTTTGACGATGTCAAATTAAGATTTTGCAACCAGAAGTATATTGATTAGTGATGACTGAAATATCTTCCCTTCTTACTCACAACCTCTTGAAAAATGTTTTGAGATTCATGTAATGTTTTAGCTCCTTTTGCTGCATAGCATGTGCAACAGCCTCATACACCCAACGCGGATGCCTGTTAGGCGCACAACTTTACCAAACCTCTTCCTCATTAGCTACTTCGTGGCACTACCCGTGCCTAACGTTTTTGAAACTTTATAGTTATTTTAAAAAATGCAACAAGACCGTGTTCCACGAACTTGTGTGAAATTTGCCAAAACAATTTATCTGTGTGTATGTTTTCGTTTAATATTATTATGCTATGGAACCTACCGTTTTATTAGTTAATTACTATGCAATTTGTCGGCGCAGTCCTCAAGCGTTTGACTTGTGATCACGGAGTCCTGAGTTCAAATCCTGGCCAGGGTATGGACGATTAGTTGCGTTTTTAATATGTTACTGAAACTGTAGCAGTAACGTAGACTGCTGGTGAGTGTCGTAACCAAGGCTCGGGAATTTTATCCCGGTGTCAAAGACGGTTCTCATATAGACATAATATTATAATGTAGAAAAACGACGAAGTGGTGAAATATTCATTACTGGCAGCTAAATTGCATTTTTGATAATAAATTTAACTTAAAAATGGTAATGGTTCTTACAAAAACATGTGATACACATCTAGCAAATATTATATAATGCAAAATGGGCATATTGGTTGACTAAAAATGTCCCGAATGAATCTGTGGAAATTAATGGCTATAACTTTGTAAGAAGAGACAGGAACGCTGGCGGGAGAGGGGGCGGAGTTGGTATATATTTAAAAGACAGTCTACATTTTGAACTGCTTGAAAATAGCGATAATTTTGAGGACCTGTGGATTTGCATTAGGTATAATACATTAAATATTGCCGTTGGTTGTGTTTATAGAGTGCCTAATCACAATGCGAATAATTTTTTATCGGCCTTTGAAAATAATTTGCTTGGGGTTCTACTTAAAGTAGACGAAACAAACTGTCTCAGTGATTTTAACATCGACTTGTTTAATTTAAATAATTGTTCCACTAAACTCCTTGGCATTTTACACAGCATCGGTTTAAAACAGATCATTAATGAGCCCACAAGGATTACGTTAAACTCCGTCACATTATTACATTTTATTATAGTAATGGAAAATTGTATTTCCACATGCGGTACTGCATCTGTTAATAATATTTCGGATCATGAATTAGTCTATGCGAGTTTGTGTTATAATAAAAGAGTACTACTCATATACCAACTACATACAGACATAAAAAATATGAATTTAGAATAAGCACGTACAATCCATTCCGTGGAAAAATATTTATGACATTGACAACATTGATGGTAAAATTACATTCTTTAATCAAAATTTCAAAATATTAATAGATATACATGCACCCGTAAGGACATGTACTTTTAAAAACAGAACAACCCTGGATTACCGATAACATTAAGTTATTAATTACGCTTAAAGAAAAGCTCTTGCTAAATTTAAAACAACCAAAAATCCTATTCATTGGAAAGAATATAAAAATATAAAAAACTTTACAACTAGTTCAATTAGAAGAGACAAAAAAGCTTACTTACAACACTTCTTAAATAGTGATAAAAAATCTGGGTGGAAATCTTTGAACAACCTGGGTATTAACACTAAAACAAACAAAAAAGAGTATTTCTGCCCATCTTTCAAATGTAAACTCAATCAATCATCACTTTTTAGATTCCGTACCTCATACAGTACTGCTTTGGAGTGATCAGAGTAATACAGAATAGTTAGTTAGTCCAATAATGTGACAATTTAAAGTGGAAATATTCTGTTAATTCAGTTGTATTTTACACTAACATATAGATAAAGAATCATAGAACAATTAAATGTGATAAGTTTGTTTATTAACTGAACCACTGCATCATAAATTGCATCTTTAAAGTGGATATATTTGTGCTATCAATCAGTTTTTATAGTGGCTGAAATATAAAAACAACAAAAAAATCATAGCTTTTTGTTATGGTACTGACTTTTATCAGTTTAATCTAGTAAACACTAAATATACAGGGTGACCTATCTAAATTTGAGAAGAGTAATATGGAAATAAATTAACAAAAGAGGAAATGGAATGTGCAAAATGTAAAATAGAACTATCCACCGATGAACTGGGAAAAAAAATTAAGTGCGATCAGTGTAATGCCCGACTTTGTCAAGCATGTTCTGGTCTTAGAGAGACTGAAATACGAGTCATGCAACTTAACAAAAGATCATTAAAGTTAAAATGTGATGTATGCGAATTTAGCCTGCCTAATAGCTTAAAGCATTTAGAAGAAAATTTTAACAATAGGCTTGCCAAAATCCAAAAGGATTTTACAATTCTATTAAATTCACTAAAAAATGACCTTAATGAGGGCATATCACACACCAAGGCCGAGATTGTAACCCTTAGAGAAAGCAATATTGAACTAATTCATCTTCTGACCAATTTTGATAAATCTCAAATCCCATCATCATATTCGCATGCTAATGCTTCCCTGTCACCAGCATTAGAGAGGGGACATGAATTGAGAGTTGATAAACCTGTTAGTGCAGATGGAGTATCCAATACTCTCAGACGGGACGACTTGCACTCGTCACGTAGAACACCTAAATCATATGCAGAAACCATGAGGAAGCACACAGAGTTTAATAAAAGTAATAAAAATATCCCCAAATTATCAACACAACCAATGAATCAGTCAGATTATCACACAAATAAAAACGGCACTCAAAACACCTATAACTCACAGAATGCCATGTCAGACACAAAAAGCCAAGATCTAATTGACGATAGTGCTCAACTAAATCCTACCCAGATGGAAGCTGAATATAAAGTTGTCCAAAGAAGAAGAAGAAAAATTAATATAGGTAGTGGCGATGGAGATCAAAAATTTCATGGAAACATCAAGAAAAACAGAAAAATTTGGTTGTTCGTAACTAGAGTGCCGGATGATGTAGGAGCTGAGGATATTAGGAATTATATAAAAACACACACGAAACCTGTAAATTCCCCAGAACATACCCATATTGAACGGGATATTGAAGTTAAATTATTGAACACGAATAATACTAGACCCAATAACCAGTCTTTTATGGTTGGAGTTGAGCCCGAGTTCCAGGATGAGATCTACAATCCAAGTTTTTGGCCACGAAAAATTGGCTATGAAAGGTTTAACTTTAGAAAAGGACAACGTTTTCTGAGGAATACACCAGAATCGCCTGACCCTAAACAACCATCGTCTTTTTTAGACAAAGCCATATAGAAATAACAACACCCAAATGCTCACCAGGTTTACACTCTAATGTCCAGAAATTAGCTGAATTAGATGCTAAAACCATTAAATTTCATAATGCTGCAGCACCATGTAATAGTGTTATAAATAGTATTAAAATAAGTCATGTAAATATAAGGTCTCTGAATAATTGTTTTGCTAGCTTTAAAGAAATTGTTCTACAAAATAACTATTCTATAGTAGGTGTTTCAGAAACCTGGTTAATGCCAGACTATCCTGATAAATTTGTGACTATCCCGAACTACAGCGTATTAAGAACTGATCGCCATGGAAGAGGAGGTGGTGTTGCAATTTATTTGAAGGCTTCCTATCGGTTCACGAAACTTTTCAGTTCTACCTCGCAAAATGTCTTGGAACAACTATGGTTAATAATGACGTGTAGACGACGAAAAGTAGCTATAGGTGTAATTTATCGACCCCCAAATACAAATGTAGACATTTGTTTAAATGAACTTACCATTGTCATGGAGCAAGCATATTTAGAGTCCAATACAGTAATACTTATGGGTGATATAAATATTAATCTCCTACAGTTAAATTCTATAGACACAATTAGATTTAATATATTTCTGAATAACTTTGATCTATGTCAAATAATAAAAGATCCTACTAGAATTACTGGTAATACGGAGACACTGATAGATATTATTTGTATAAGTAACGACATTGTAGTAACTAATTGGGGTACTATGGACTTATTAAATATTACAGATCATATGATGACTTATTGTGAAATAGACATTGAGGATGAAAAGGTATGTTCAGAAATCATTTATTATCGTAATTATACAAATTTTGACCCCAATAGTTTTGCTATTAATGCTACGTATAATACGCCCTGGGAGAACGTTTATACCGTTCAGGACCTTAATCATAAAGTAGAGTTACTTAATACCTATATAACAACACTCTTTGATAACCATGCCCCTGTATGCTCCTTTACAAAGAAATATCACTACCGTCCCTATATTACATATAATATCAGACAAATGATTAAAATAAAAAATAAAGCTCATTCAAAATACTTAAAAATGAAAACTAGGGCAGCACGTGAATATTATGTAAGTTTGAGAAATACAGTAAATGAAGCAATAAAACGAGAAAAGAAGGCATATATGCAATTTGTTTTGAATAAAAATAAAGGTAATAATAAATTGATATGGAAAAAATTGACTAATTGGGGAGTTCGTACGCAATCTGGTGCAGTAAAGAATAGTATTCCGAACGAGTTATTAAAGCCTCAAGAAATTAATGATTATTTTTTGAACGTGGCAGGTCCTTCCATGGTAGATGACAATTTACTCTCTTTTTACAACAATAATCGGCTAAATCCTAATCTTAGTTTTACTTTTAGACAAATTGATAATGATGATATACTTAATGCATTAAAAACTATAAAGAGCCAGGCTCTAGGTGTTGATAATATCAATATAAAGATGCTGCTGATTATTGTACCTTACTGTGTGGATATATTGAAACACATTTTTAATGAATCAATAACACAAGGTGTCTTTCCAGATATTTGGAAAATTGCAAATGTTTTACCTATTCCAAAAATATCTATACCGTTAAGCTATAATGATTTACGACCCATATGCATATTACCGACATTATCAAAACTATTTGAAAAAATAATATCTTTTCAAATAAAAGACTATTTAGTAATGAATAATATATTACCCGAAACTCAATCAGGCTTTCGTGAAAAGCATGGAACAAACACTGCATTATTAAAAGTTGTTAATGATGCAGCTACAGCACTAGACAAGTCTTGTTGTACCATTTTAGTGTTACTGGATCAGAGTAAGGCTTTCGATCTAGTTAACTTTAATTTACTTGCAGCAAAATTAAAATATATAGGTTTTGAAAATGCAACACTTGAATGGTTATGTAGTTATATTAAAGGTAGATATCAAAGGGTTTTCCTTAATACACATACATGCTCTTCAACAAAAGAAACCTTATCGGGAGTACCACAAGGTAGTGTTCTGGGCCCTATCCTTTTTTCTATATACATATTTGATTTAGCTGCTGCTCTATCAAAATGTCAAAGTCATCTCTATGCAGATGATATCGAAATGTACTTATCTTTCTCATATAAGGAAATACAAATATCTATTGACTATGTAAACAGGGATTTACAGAACATCTTTATTTATTCAGAACGGCACGGATTGCGTGTAAACCCCAATAAGACAGTAGCAATATGTATAGGGCCAGAACGCCAAAAACTTGAGATCGAAACAAAATATAACTTGAATATCAACAATGCAAATGTTGAGTGGGTTGCCTCAGCAAAAAATCTTGGTGTAGTTATGGATGGAAGTTTATCATTTAAGGACCATATTGAACATATCTTTAAAACATCTATGTATAAATTAAAAACATTATATTCATTTAAGAACCAATTAAATCAGAATATAAAGCTAAAACTGGTCAAAACATTAATATATCCTCAATTAGATTATTGTTCATCAGTTTATTATAATTTTCTTCCACAATATAATAAAAATAAGCTGCAAAGAGTACAGAATGCATGCATACGTTTTGTCTGTTGCATTCCATATATGGCTCATGTGACTCCCTATATCAGAGAATTAAATGAGTTAAATGTGGAAAAGCGTATGCAATATCTAATCACAATATTTTTGTATAAATTAATTAAGAATAAAACACCAAAGTATCTATTTAATTTGATTCAAAGAAGATCAAATACACATGATGTAAATATAAGATTAGATACATTTACAATTCCTCAACATCATACCAATAAATTTGAAGGATGTTTTTCTTATATAGCACCAATGTATTTAAATAAAATTATATACAACTTAGATTTGTCCCTACCTCAGTTCAAAAGTAAATTAAAGATAATATTAAATAATTAGGACACCCTCTCGGAACTGTTATTTGTAGACTGATTTATAGCTAGCATGTAGGTGTTTATATTTATACGTATTTTTTTTATATATTTTAATGTGTATGTTTTGTAGCTAGCATGTAGGCGTTTATATTTATATGTATTTTATATATTTTAATGTGTATGTTTATATTAATTCATTTACAACATAAGATTTTAAAATTTGATTTTTATACTTATAATTTATAATTTAATAGTAGAATATTTAGTTTTCAAATGTTTTAGGAGAGGTGGAAGAAAGCTTCGCTAACCTCATCCTTTTGTGTAAAATATGTGTTTTCTTTTGCACAATAAACAGTATTATTATTATTATTATTATTATACTGCACCTGATAATATACTAAACTATTACAGTAATGTAAAAGAGTCTCTAAATTCGGCTCTTACCTTCAAAACAGTCACAGTAGCAGAAATTAGTAAACTCTTATTTTCGATAAAAACCAGTGCAGTCGGTGAGGATGGAATTCGCATAAATTTTATAATATATTGTCCTTATATTTTAGAATTCTTATGTCATATTGTAAATTTCTGCATTCATCAATCTGTTTTTCCCACCGACTGGAAAGAAGCTCACATTGTATCACTACTTAAAATAAATTTACCTCTTACCTATAATGATCTAAGACCGATTAGTATTTTGCTAGTAATGTCAAAAATATTAGAGTACATTATTAAAGCACAGCTTATTGAACATCTGGAGATTAATAATATTCTACCTGATACTCAATCCGGATTTAGGAATGGCCACAGTTGTACTACCCGCCCTTTTAAACGTCACAGATTACATATTAACGGCAACAGATGCTGGGAATGCACAGTGTTCTTCTTCTCTTCTTCTAGCGGGGCGAGCAAAGGTCGCCGCACTCAGGCCTTGTGGCCCATTGTGCAGCCGCTAACGAATTTATTGAAAGCCCCCACACAGGCCGGATTCTAGTCCAAAGGCTAGAATCCTACTTATGGGGGAATTTCTTATTTCCTCCAGCATTGGAAAGCCAATGCCGAGGTGTTTGTGCCTCAGGTTCATCAACCTAGGGCAGGAAGTCAGGACGTAGATAGAAGTTTCTTCCTCATCCTCGCAAAACCTGCAGTCGGGGTGATCCACCACCCCCATGGTGTGCAGGTGTTTCCTGAAAGAGCCGTGTCCGGTCAAAAGACCTGTTACCCTGACTTGCACAGTGTTGGTACTGCTGGATTATTCCAAGGCATTCGACACTCTGGATCACAGTGTTTTATTAAGGACTTTGCAATATATTGGCTTAGATGATGCATCGCTATTATTTTTTTTAAATTATTTGACTACTCGGAAGCAAAAAGTCGTACTGGATGGTCGTACTTCTGGTTTCGCTAATGTGGTAAAGGGGGTTCCGCAAGGATCAGTACTGGGACCTATTTTATATACTGTATATACGTCATCACTACCTAATTTTGTTAAACATTGTAAATTACAAATGTATGCAAATGATACTCAGGTACTTTTTTCTTTTTTTCCCAATGTAGTTGTGACATTGTAAATTCGGACTTGGAAATAATTTACAAGGTTTCATTGGAGTACTGTTTACATTTCAATCCTAACAAATGTATTGCCATGTTTTTTGGAAGAGCTGCTCACAGAGACTTATCTGCTAATGTTCGGTTATCGATAAATGCCAATCAATTACCGCTTAAAGATGAGGATAAAGATCTAGGCTTAATCACTGACACATCCCTCAGATTTGATAAACATATCGCATGTTGTATTAAAAGAGCTATGACAACGCTAAAAATACTGTATAATGCTCGTCACATTTTAAATACTGAGAAGAATGTTGCCTTGTGATACCCTTATTTTATCAATCTTCAATTACTGTGACACAGTCTATGAGCCCTGCCTATCTGCGACTACTGCACAGCGGATCCAAAAAATACAAAATTGTTGCTTGCGCTGTTGTTGCACCATGCAGGTTCAGTGTAAGACCAGCTGACACTGGCAAATTGTCAATCTCAGCTGAACTCCGCTCTTTCATTTTTTGTCACATATTTATATTTGTATTCATATTACGCATTTCGTATTTGAACAAAGTGTATTATTATTATTATTATTAAAAGACAATTTAAAATCAAACATATTCTTTCCTGTTCTGTTTAATGTATGGCGTGTTTATTTTGTTTATTTTCATAATAATTAAATATGAAAACCCAATTAACTGCTACATAAAATATTTTTCACAATTAAATAAACAATTCTTATATAATATTGAATCATACATAACAAAGTTATTAATGACATAAAACTGCCATGTACCGTGTCATCACAAATGCACATAACGTAATAAGGTGAATTTTATCTCATTTTAAAATGTTACCTAATACGTATACAGACTTTTATTGGAAATCTACCACATTTGTGAAACGTACTGACAATTACCTGAAAATGCAGTTGATTCTTTTTCATTTTTTGCACTGTTGAAGGCATTCAACCCTGACCGAGTGTCAAATTAGATTCCAGTGTACGGTGGTACTTTTATATGTTTTTTACTAATGTGGTTTTATTATCTCCAATTAGACACCGCCGCCGAGGTTGTGAAACATTGCAAAATCCCTTTTTACATACTGTGGCAATTCTTGGCATTCACCGCAGTATTTAATAAAGGGAACGGGTAGACCATCCGAGATCGCATTTTCGCACTTCAGAACATTTGGAACAAATATTAATAATATATTTTTATATTCGTTATAGGTCGAGAAAAATTATATACATCTACGTTACTTTAAGGTAGTGAAAAATACCTGTGTGTGTTGTGTGTGTTCAATACCTCCTCTTCGAGTGAGTGTTTATAATAAACTGACCATATTAACTTTAGATATTACACAATTCCATAAATAAATAGATAAACTCCGACAGGACGTTAATATAAATAAGATGATTAAAAAAAGTAACTGATACTTGTTATAAAATTTTAAAATTTTCAATATGTAGGAGTAGTAGCGTCTTTTTCCGTACTTTATTTTGATCATGGCTTTGTCTCGTTCAAAAATCTTACACCTTCTTCCACTATTTTTATTTGGATGACACCTTGTATTATGGTACTAACTTTAAGCTTGTTTTGTATTACTTTGATAGATACATGTACTCAAAATATGACCTTATCAGATATCGTCTATTTTCTTTATTTAAAAAATTAAAATAAATTACGCACAAAAGAAATAGAAATTACTTTAATTTTTAGAATTCCTTGTTTCCAGTCCCATGTATATTAAATTGCCTTAACATAATATACTATAAAATTATCCATTTTATTACAAAATGTCTTAAAATATCACATCTTCCAAATAACACATGCCTGTCGTAAAATGCTTACTAAGATTAATTACATCCGATTTTTATAAATACGAAAATACGCGCTGATTTGAAAATATTTATAACTGATACTAAAATTTGTTCATTTTAAGAACTGGAACAACTTATAAGAATCTTACATTTATCAAGGACATAGCGCAATGGGTTTCATGCATATCTGTCGAAAAAATGAAGTATTCCGAATTAAGTTAACGATTCCCATTAGATAAAATATATTTACTGATGTGTTCATCGGACTATTAAGTTAAATATATTCTCATATTATGAAAACTATTTTCTATCCATATAATTTTTTATTGATTGCTTGTATGATGATGATTCTAATTATTTAAAAATAGGAATCATAATTACAGTCATTAAAGTGTTATTCTGTGTAATAAGCTAAAATAGAAATACTTCTTGTGTGTTTATAATGGGCATAGAATTACATAAGTTTAAGATAGCTAAAGTAATCTTCATATGTAAGACTGTGTTTCTGTTATGTAGAAATATGGTATGGTATATTTTTTATGACTAATGGTGATATCTCAAGGGGGAGTTTCTTATTAATCTTTCTATTCTAATACAAGATTATTATATATTGGTTAACTTTAGTATCAAAATTAATATCAATCAATATATAACATAGTATATTCCAAAGAAATTGCTCAGATCAGGACCGGAATGGCTTAGGTTTCTTGGTGGGCCTTTAAATGTTGTTCCAAAATTGGGTCATGGTTCCTGAGAAAGTAGGCGAAGTGCATAAGAAAATTTTCGTCAGTAAACTAATTCTCATTTAATTAAGGGTTATTTACATTGATTTAGAAAAAGTGTGCCCAAGAATAAATCACAATGTCCTTCGTTTTGGTCTTTTTCACTCGTATCTTAGAAATAAACTGTATAAGGGTTCCATTTTTTGATGCCTGTAAAACACGGAATACTATAAATGCAGTTTTTTTAATTTTGCTCGTGGTTTGTTGGTTTCGTCTTTGTCAGAATAGATCTTAAAGTGTTGCTTGTTTGAAATACCGTCCTAATATCAAATCTATCACCGATGCGGCGCAACTTTTCGGATAATCCGCATACATAAGGAATTAACGCTGTGTAACGTTTTTCAGGTTTTTGTCGTACCTGATTGGTATTTTCAATATTTATGAAGGTTTTATCGACAAAACCCCCAGGGTATTGGTTATTAATAAGAACTTCCTTTATAAACCGCTTCTCATTGTTTAGTATTTCATCATTAGAAGAAATGATTTTGGCCCTATCATACAAACATTTTACAACACCCCTCTTAACGTGCATCGACTGATTTGAGTTAAAATTTAAATATCTGTTGGTATGTGTTGGTTTTCTATAAACACTTGTTTCAATTGTACCATTTACTCTTTTAATTAAAACATCTAAAAATGGTAATTCATTTCTAGTTTCCTTTTCTAAAGTGAATTTAATAGAAGGTTCTTTATTATTTAAATGATCCAAAAAACTATCTAGTAACTCAATACCATGAGGCCAGATTGCAAAGATATCATCTACGTATCTCCACCAGATAACCGGTTTGTATGCACAATTTTGAACATGCCTAGTCTCAAAATCCTCCATAAATATATTGCTTAAAATCGGTGACAATGGAGAACCCATTGCCATACCGAAATCCTGCTGATAGAAGTCATTTTCTAATTGAAAATAAGTTGTTTTTATACACATAGTTAAAAGTTCCATTATAGTATTTACACTCAATTTAGTTCTCGCTTCCAAATTATTTTCATTTAACAATTTGTCTTTGATTATTTTTAAAGTTTTGTCCACTGGGACGTTAGTGAACTAACTACGTCAAAACTAACCATCAGATGTGTATTATGAATACTGTTTTCATAAACTTTTTCGATAAAATGTTTACTATTTTTTATATACGAGTCAGTATTTCCAGATAATGGATTAATAATTTTAAGCAAGAATTTTGCCAAATTGTGGCATGGCGAATTAATGGAACTAACAATTGGTCTTAATGGGACATTCTGTTTATGTATTTTTGGTAAGCCATAAAAATGAGGAGGCTTGCTATAATGCGGTGTAAGCTTCCGTCGTTCAAAGTCATTAAAATCATTTTTGTATTTAAATAAAGTTCTATAAATTTTGCCCTCAATTGATTTTGTTGGGTCTTTACTTAATTTTGAGTATGGTCCTTCATTGATAAGTGTCATAATTTTCTCATCATATGTATTTTTATTTATAATGACTGTGGCATTACCTTTGTCCGCTGGCAAAATTTTAATGGATTCATCTCTCTTCAAAGAGGATATTGACCGTTTTTCTTCCGTGCTTAAATTTTCTTTTATTTTATATTGCCTCTCTAAAGCAATTTTTGCCCGCACGCGATATTCATTTCCGTCATCTGTTGGCATGTTTTGTGCAGTTTTTTCTACGGCTGCTATTATGTCAAATTTTCGAACCGATTTTGGGTTTATTGCAAAATTTAAACCTTTTGACAAGACCAATTTGTCTGAAATTGTTAAAATCCGTTCTGACATATTAATGACAGTCTTGTCAATTAGAGGATTATTATTTATATTATTCAATTGTCTAATCTGTTTTTCTCTCATTAAATTTCTAAATTTATTTATATTCGTACTTTTTTGCAAATTAAAATGTTTGTTGTAACTAAACCTGATGTTCCGGTGTATATAGTCGAAATCTTGTTCCACGACGCTGTAATATAATTCGTTTTCTCTGTAATTGATTTCATTAATAGTTCGTTCTTTTTGGTATCTATGATGTTGAATCCTTTCCCTAACCATTGATTTGCTGGCTTTATCCAAAATTCTTCTTGTTTTGTTGTTCTCAAAAGGCATTTTTAGCCGTAAAAATTTTGGTATAATTCCATGTTTCCGACATTTACATAAGAACGTGATGGTATTTTCTGATCTTGCCAGCTTCTTATAACAATTTTCTAAAAATCTAAAATACTGATTGATATTAGGCCCCATACCTGTTATCTAAATATTGTCTAAATTACTGTAGTATATTACTGGAAAAAACCTCTACGCCTGTGACGTTTACGTCAAAGGATCAGTTAAAAGTTGTTTTTTTTTTTTATAAATAAACAACACAAATAAGTATAAAAACTTGAAATTAAATATTTCGACACGCAATTATCCTCATTGCGTGTCGAATTGTTCCGTAGATGTCTGTACAACTTGGCACAACTTGGCTGCCAATGTTAAAAGAAGAACTTCACAAACTTAACATTGTATAGAAACTAAAAAACTGTTAACTATATCAACAGTTCTATGCAAACAGTAAGTATCTATGGATATTGAATATAACAAACATTCTTAGAGCTGTGTATTTGTCATACACAGCAAAAAAGATTTTTCAAAAAAGCCTTGAAAAAGGAAACAGATTTGATTTCCGAAACGTCGGCGAAATATTTAATTTCAAGTTTTTATACTTATTTGTGTTGTTTATTTATAAAAAAAAACCAACCTTTAACTGATCCTTTGACGTAAACGTCACAGGCGTAGAGGTTTTTTACCAGTAATATACTGGTTAATTGTGATATATTTTCAGACAATTGCTAATGCGTACAGAAATCTAGGCTTTATTATGCGAAACTCAAGGCACTTTAAAGATATTTCCACACTTTCTCTCCTATTTAATGCCTTTGTACGCCCAAAACTAGAATACGGTGGTATTATCTGGAATCCACAATACAATATTCATATTCTTAATTTGGAACGGGTTCAGAGAAGGCACGTCAAATATCTCTCCCTTAAATCTGACGGAATTTATCCCCCCAGAGGGACGCCACAATCTAACTTACTAGCTAGATTTAATCTAAATGACCTAGCGACACGTAGAGTCTATTTTTCTGTTTTGTTCCTACACAAACTATTAGCAGGTCGGATAGACTGCCCGGATATTCTCAGTTCCATACATTTCAATGTTCCAACTTTTCAGACTCGCTCATACGCCCTATTCTACTTACCTACGCCAAGAACAAATATATTAAAATCTTCACCTATTCACAATATGTGCTCTAACTATTTAAGCTGTCAGTTGAACCTTGATATTTTTAATTGTAGTACTAATAATATAAAGCAATGTATTTTAAATCAATCTTAACCTTTAGTTCCTACTACATCACCGTTTAGTTAAAGTACCTGCTCACATTACTTTGCATTTTCCATTATTAAATCTATAGTTATTATTTCTTTGTAAAATATTTAGTTTTAAGTTTTTACTCTGTATTGTATACATACTTATTTGTATATTTCCTGCCCTGTAATTGGATGCACATCTGTCTGGGCAGCTGTATTCATAAAATAAAAAAAATTAAAAAAAAATAAAATAAAATATTTTGTAGATTCCCATAGCACCGCTTAGAAAGAAAACATACATGTGGCAGGAAGTCCCAAAGAATTGAAGAAGGAAAAAAAATTAAGATAATGCCACAAATAACATTTAGACAATATTTAGATAACAGGTATGGGCCTAATATCAATCAGTATTTTAGATTTTTAGAAAATTGTTATAGGAAGCTGGCAAGATCAGAAAATACCATCACGTTCTTATGTAAATGTCGGAAACATGGAATTATACCAAAATTTTTACGGCTAAAAATGCCTTTTGAGAACAACAAAACAAGAAGAATTTTGGATAAAGCCAGCCAATCAATGGTTAGGGAAAGGATTCAATATCATAGATACCAAAAAGAACGAACTATTAATGAAATCAATTACAGAGAAAACGAATTATTTTACAGCGTCGTGGAACAAGATTTCGACTATATACACCGGAACATCAGGTTTAGTTACAACAAACATTTTAATTTGCAAAAAAGTACGAATATAAATAAATTTAGAAATTTAATGAGAGAAAAACAGATTAGACAATTGAATAATATAAATAATAATCCTCTAATTGACAAGACTGTCATTAATATGTCAGAACGGATTTTAACAGATTCAGACAAATTGGTCTTGTCAAAAGGTTTAAATTATGCAATAAACCCAAAATCGGTTCCAAAATTTGACATAATAGCAGCCGTAGAAAAAACTGCACAAAACATGCCAACAGATGACGGAAATGAATATCGCGTGCGGGCAAAAATTGCTTTAGAGAGGCAATATAAAATAAAAGAAAATTTAAGCACGGAAGAAAAACGGTCAATATCCTCTTTGAAGAGAGATGAATCCATTAAAATTTTGCCAGCGGACAAAGGTAATGCCACAGTCATTATAAATAAAAATACATATGATGAGAAAATTATGACACTTATCAATGAAGGACCATACTCAAAATTAAGTAAAGACCCAACAAAATCAATTGAGGGCAAAATTTATAGAACTTTATTTAAATACAAAAATGATTTTAATGACTTTGAACGACGGAAGCTTACACCGCATTATAGCAAGCCTCCTCATTTTTAGGGCTTACCAAAAATACATAAACAGAATGTCCCATTAAGACCAATTGTTAGTTCCATTAATTCGCCATGCCACAATTTGGCAAAATTCTTGCTTAAAATTATTAATCCATTATCTGGAAATACTGACTCGTATATAAAAAATAGTAAACATTTTATCGAAAAAGTTTATGAAAACAGTATTCATAATACACATCTGATGGTTAGTTTTGACGTAGTTAGTCTGTTCACTAACGTCCCAGTAGACAAAACTTTAAAAATAATCAAAGACAAATTGTTAAATGAAAATAATTTGGAAGCGAGAACTAAATTGAGTGTAAATACTATAATGGAACTTTTAACTATGTGTATAAAAACAACTTATTTTCAATTAGAAAATGACTTCTATCAGCAGGATTTCGGTATGGCAATGGGTTCTCCATTGTCACCGATTTTCAGCAATATATTTATGGAGGATTTTGAGACTAGGCATGTTCAAAATTGTGCATACAAACCGGTTATCTGGTGGAGATACGTAGATGATATCTTTGCAATCTGGCCTCATGGTATTGAGTTACTAGATAGTTTTTTGGATCATTTAAATAATAAAGAACCTTCTATTAAATTCACTTTAGAAAAGGAAACTAGAAATGAATTACAATTTTTAGATGTTTTAATTAAAAGAGTAAATGGTACAATTGAAACAAGTGTTTATAGAAAACCAACACATACCAACAGATATTTAAATTTCAACTCAAATCAGTCGATGCACGTTAAGAGGGGTGTTGTAAAATGTTTGTATGATAGGGCCAAAATCATTTCTTCTAATGATGAAATACTAAACAATGAGAAGCGGTTTATAAAGGAAGTTCTTATTAATAACCAATACCCTGGGGGTTTTGTCGATAAAACCTTCATAAATATTGAAAATACCAATCAGGTACGACAAAAACCTGAAAAACGTTACACAGCGTTAATTCCTTATGTATGCGGATTATCCGAAAAGTTGCGCCGCATCGGTGATAGATTTGATATTAGGACGGTATTTCAAAGAAGTAACACTTTAAGATCTATTCTGACGAAGACGAAACCAACAAACCACGAGCAAAATTCAAAAAACTGCATTTATAGTATTCCGTGTGAGTGCAACAAACAATACGTGGGTGAGTCATCCAGACCTTTTAGTGTAAGATTGGGCGAACATCAAAATTATATCAGAAAAAATGAAATTCAGAGGTCCAAGATCTGCGAACACGCGTGGGAGAACGGACATAGAATAAACTGGGACTCGGCAAAAATTTTAACAAAAGAGGCTGATAGCAAAAAAAGAAAAATTAAAGAATCCGCGATAATATTATTGAATGAGGATAATTGCGTGTCAAATTGTTCCGTAGATGTCTGTACAACTTGGCTGCCAATGTTAAAAGAAGAACTTCACAAACTTAACATTGTATAGAAACTAAAAAACTGTTAACTATATCAACAGTTCTATGTAAATAGTAAGTATCTATGGATATTGAATATAACAAACATTCTTAGAGCTGTGTATTTGTCATACACAGCAAAAAAGATTTTTCAAAAAAGCCTTGAAAAAGGAAACAGATTTGATTTCCGAAACGTCGGCGAAATATTTAATTTCAAGTTTTTATACTTATTTGTGTTGTTTATTTATAAAAAAACCAACCTTTAACTGATCCTTTGACGTAAACGTCACAGGCGTAGAGGTTTTTTACCAGTAATATACTGGTTAATTGTGATATATTTTGTAGATTCCCATAGCACCACTTAGAAAGAAAACATACATGTGGCAGGAAGTCCCAAAGAATTGAAGAAGGAAAAAAAATTAAGATAATGCCACAAATAACATTTAGACAATAGTTTTATTCATGTTGACTCATGTTTTGTCGTTTTAAGAACTGTAATTACCTATTATTACTTTATCATTTTATGCGAAAAAAGCTGCATTCCTCTGCATTTCTAATCATAATTTTACTTTTTAGGTACTTATGCTATATCACGGAGAAGTCTCTTAGAGGTAATTTCAATGGAATATGACAAAAAGCAAAAAAAATAATAGAATGTACCTGCATGTCCTGAATCGCTTTGGTATAACATTATAGAAAAACTTTAGAACGGGCAATAATGTACAAAATTTTAAAAAATGGATATCAAATTTCTGAAAGATGGCAAAAATGTTGTAGAATTAAAGTCAAGATGTTAGAGGCTAATGACTCCTGGTTGGATGGGGAAATTAATTTTAGTGAACTGGAACAACCATCAACTTTCAAATCACCTGGTCTGTCAATAAAATTGTTGACCTCTTTTCTCATAACGCGCAAAAAAATTAATTGTTACCGAGAGATAGGGCCCTTCCCAGCAACTCCACCGTAGATTGTTACTTGTGGAGCGGTTAATAAATAAAAAATTATAATAATAATAAAGGGGAAAAAGGGGAAAAAATACAAAAATAAAACAAAAAATAAAGGCTGCCAGATTCAAAGACACAAGAAGCAGAAAACTTAGAAGAAAAATAAGGAGATGACGATAGATGGAAACTTAAAAGAAGCATGGAAACTGAAAAGAAGCATCTCACAAACAACTGCACCACACCCCAGCCGATGATGACAAATGGAAACTTAATAGAAGCATGGAAATTTAAAAGAAGTATCTCTCAAACATTTACACTTTCCATCCTATATTCCCACCCCATGCGTCATGCGACTCTCGCTGCTGACAACAAGCATGTCCAATATCCAACCCGGCGGCGTATGCAGCTGGCGGTATGCAAAACATCCGAGATTTGGTTCCGGCACGCGGTTTGGCCGTCGCGTCCGTTGGGCGTGTTCGACGGACGACCAAGCTGCGTGTTGGAGCGAACCTCCATGGATGCCCGGAATTGGCAGCAATGCCCACCATACGCTGGCAAATCAATCAATCAATCAGAATAATTTGTTGACGATGATGTCATAACCGTCAAACAAAGAGGCATTAATTGGCTTGGCAAAGCATTTTTTTAAAATGCAACTTCACTGATGAGTTTGTCCTGCCTTATATATTAAACGGTGTCGAGACTGTATCCCTTACACTAAACAGAGCAAACCTTCTCCGGGTTTGTCAACGAGCAATGGAACGTACAATGCTGGGGATCAGCTTGCGGGACCGAGTTAGAAACGAGGTCATTAGAGACAATACAAGAGTCTCTGACGTCATAGAGCCCATTGCTAGAACTAAATGGCGCTGGGCATGGTACGTCGCCAGAGATAATATAAAGTGGACGAAGATTATAATGCAGTGGCGACCCAGAGAAACTAGGTGGAGTGTTGGGAGCCCCACACACAAGATGGACAGACGATATCCAGAGGCAAGCCGGCATAAACTGGATGTTAAGTGCTCAAGATAGATACCGTTGGAAAAGTATGGAGGAGGCTTATGTCCAGGAGTGGACGACAACGGGCTAAGGAAGAAGAAGAAGTAGATATATTAAAACCTCAGTAGAAATGTATTACCATGCATTATACTATTTTGCAATTTTTTATAACATCAAAATTTGTTTGGTTATTATCAAGACCCTTCTTGAGAAAATGAAGGGTATTAATATTACTTTTTTATGTCTATAAACCAAATTTTAACAAATTCATATTTTGAATTATTGACTATGGCTATTGACCCCAAAGAAGTTTACACACAGTAGATGAAACGAAAGCAAGGTTTTTCTTAGTTCTTGGGCCGGTTTCCGACAATTTAACATTGAAAAACAATAACATTATAGTAAGCCAGATTATATCTTTCAATAAAGAATAACTGTTGGTATTTAGTCTCATTTTGCATCTTAAATAGTAACTGACCTATCACGACGAACTGCTTCGAAAAACCTTACCGAGACTGCATTCCCACGGCACGCAGGCTACACAATATACACTGGAAGGGCAAAATAATAAAGAGTTAAAATTAAATACTGTTTTTATACGATATTTCAAAGATTTATGTCGATTATCATGTTTATTGGCACATCAGAAAGCTGCCCTGTAAGCAAAGAATATACCTCGGAATATCTATCCCATATGCAAATTTCAAACATTTGAGTATTCGAGAAAGACATTCTTTCTTAAAAGTTTTGCTTGTTCTGGGATGTTTTGAATGGTGGATAAATAATAAATCATACAGGTTCTTCAAAGCAGTTGAAAATATTAAATTGAGCTTCATCAAACTACCTCAATTTCTAAATTTTATGAATACGCTCAACCAGGTATCAACTACCGAAATAAGTGATTAAATGTTAACCTAAGTTAAATGTGATGGATTCGGCAATGCTGCTTATCGAAAAAAGATTGTAGCTAGAGTTGAAGATTCATAGGAAAAAATGGATGAATTCGAGTTACTTTAAAATCCCCCCTAATTGCTCCTCAGAAACTGCTAAATAAAAAAAAATTACTGTTTGTATATTTTACGTTCATTCCCACCCACACTCCAAATTCGCCCTTTAAATAGTTAGAATCTTTAAAATATTTTGACTGCATTCCTCATGGAACATTCTCTATGAGGTCAAAGTTCCAACCTCATAAATTAATTCTAAATACATGCATCAAATATATAGGCACCATTACTAGATAGGCAATAGTCAGTTGTTTCTATCAGTCAATGTCAAGTATTTAATGACTAATTCAAAAACTTCACAGTTGTGGAAATTTAAGAAAACTTTTTAAAACTACTGTCTTGGATTTAGAATGAAACGTTTTATGAGTGGCTTTATGTCTTTTTGAAGAGCGCCAGGATAAGAACGAAAAACGTTTCAAGGGCTAAGCATTTTCAAGAGACAGGGTGATAGAAAATCAATCCTTCATGAAAATGTAATCCATTAGAATGAATACTTTTTTAAAGACAAGGCACGTAAATAAATTTAGTTTGGGGCTTTTCTGGTCTCTAGATTGTAGGTTATCAAGTTTTGTTTTCAGTAATTTTAATTTTTTATTGAATAGATAGGCTTTTGTTCTCATTTTAAACTAAATATTCATGGCCGTAGGGCACTATGTCGATATTAGTGTTACAACGAGAATTGTAAAATAAGAATTAGACACATTCATTTTAGAATTTTAATTGCTGGCATAACTAGAATTTACAGATCTTCTTTTTAGTTCTCATAGACAGCTTTATCTGCTATTTGCCAAATCCTATAAAGAACATGCTTTATTACAACCTCGACCACTGACACTGTTAAATTTTTAAAAATAGTTTTACTATTATTACAATCACAAATTAAAGACTTACCAAAATTGTTCAGAATTTCGATCGTATAAATTGTCACTTTTCACCCCGATGAGATGGAGTGTAAAAGACGAGAAAAAAATAACACAATGAAGGAGGGCGCGATTACACTTGTAGCTTTTAATTCGGCACAAGAAACTACAAAATCATTACGGTAAAACCAACCCAAGTAGGAATCAGAAAACCATATTATCCAAATTACAGCTGTTAAATTTATTCTTACAACTAAATTAACTTATCTATATTTCGTAGACTACCGTAAGGCCCTTAATCAATCAATCAATGAATGGCACAAACTGTGTGCTATATTATTGGAGATGAAAACACCGATTATATAGAAAGAAAATTTTGTTCTGCTGAAAGCATGACAGTGAGTGTAGTAAGTAAATGTTGCTTTGGTAAATGTCGAGAACACCAACTTCGGAAAATGTTAAAGTTCGCGGACGCCAGACAGAGCTCAGCAGCTCTACCAACCGCACTGTTCCTTCCTAAAAACACAAACTGGCGTAACCAGCATATTATGAATTCTACAGGAAACTAAAGAAACGATATTCCTTAGCATTTGATTTTGTTTATTGAAATTGTTATTAGTATATGTGTTATAGTTCTTTGCCACCATATTGTCAACACTGAACACCAAAATATTTAGTGAGGGGAAAAATCCTATTTTCGGGAAAAAATAAAAATCTCTATACATACGATAAATCATAACAATTCGAAAGAAAGATACGTTACGCAAATTTAGCATATAAGATTTTTTCTTAAGGCACTGTAAACACACTATTGTAAATATAGACATGAGAAATGATAACACAATCCTTTATTAACATAGGTAATAGAACAATATATTTTAGTGTCATTATTCACCAACACATTCTGTTTCTAATGGGCAAGTTTTTGTAAAATTCTTGATATTCAGATACACGCACTACAGGCGCTTTGCACGTACATAGCGGGAATAAATTAATTTTTGAAATTTTCACAGGCTCCATGTCGAAAGAAGTCACATCTCAGTCAAGTGAAGATCTGCCATTCTGAATCAATTTAATACAATCATAGGTTGGAGTAAGGTGACCGTTTTTAAAGAATATTGTTTCAGGGGAGCTCCTCTTCACCATATTCGGCCAGTTAATAGTGCATCCAGATTCATTTCCTTGTACTTTCAAAATTCAGAGTTCATTGGACAACGACTTAATGGCTAAGGAGATCAGAGAACTTTAGGGGGATTACGTTGTAGGGATGACTTCGACGCGTTAGTCGAAATATTGCGTACACCTGAGAAGGTATAAAGATTAACACAAGAGAATTTCACATCAGTGAGAAGCACCAAAAACATCCTCGTCGCATCTACGTAGGCAGTTCACAAAACCCGTATGGTGGATCTGCATCCGAATCGTAATAATATTCTTCAGATATAGGCGACGACCGGTTAGCTGTTTCATATATTTGTTGATGTAGGTTCTGCTCTTTTCGTGATTTAGTTCTGCATTCAATGATTTTCTTTTGACGTTAGATTACAAACTTTTCTAGAATGACCTTGCTCTCTTTTTTACAATGTTTCCCCGCTATTTCTTTGGCTAGATCATGTAATGGAAGGTCATCGGATCCGTCAGAATTTTCACCCTGTGTATCATTTGAAGTGGCACATAGTTTGCTTAAGGGGATGTCTTCGGATTTATTAGAGCACTCCGATTCACTCAAGTTTTCAATTGCAAGCACCTTTCCTTTAGACCACTTCTTACAGTAGTACATTTTTACTTCACTGCCCACAGATTTGCTCTTATTTAATTTAAGTTCAATAGAATAAACTACATTTTTCTACCATTCTCCCAAAGCGCCAGCACGTCCATTCTTAAACATGTTTCTATCAATCAGTATTAGGTTTAATGGAAATCTGTAAAAGCATATTGCACATAATAACTGGCTGTACATGGTGAAGATAGTACCTCTCTTTTACCAGAAAAACAATAAACGTATTATTATACACGTGTACACTTTACGTAAAATTGTTAGGTTAGTTTAAGTGACAGACCGTATAGCTCTGTTGATGTCTTTCGCGCATATCTAAGTATACGTACGTCGTTGCTTCAAGTAACATCTACATTAAGCTTTGCGCACGAAGTGACGTATCTGTGGATTCTGCAGCTACGCCAATACGCGATATTTTGATTCGGAATTTTTTTAGATTCGCTTTTGAATTCAACTTGAGTTGTGAGATTACTATAAGAATCTCAGTTGCGCAAAATTTCAGAATTAAAAATTATGACAAAATTTCGTCGTACAAAAAATGCAGTGCTTCGTCGATATCTAAAATATTATTTACGTAGTAGGCATATTTTTCAAGATATAATGGATTTAAAACTGGTATGGTCAAAATGTCCTTAAAAAGTAGGACATTTTTCAATATAACTTAGCGCAACTTCAAAAGTGTTGAATATACATTAGTCAAATTTCGGTGATTGATTTAGAATAGTTATAATGAACGCACTATTTTTTCAATTTTTTCTACTCCTCCGTTTCTGAGATATTCGCGGTTAAAGTACAATACATTTGAATCGTATATTAGAATAAAATGGAATAGAATAAAGTTTATTTAGCAAAAGCTATTTACAAAAACACATAAATTTATACATAATTCATTATCTTGTGCTCTAGCAGCTATATATAATTTAGCAACATTTTTATTAAATAGTTTTAAATTACTGGAACATTTCATTTCCGTGGGCAAAAAGTTGTAAACGCGTAGGCCGTCGCTAAAAGTTGATTTTTTTAAGAACGATATTTCTGTATGGTCTATGTTGTAGTTTTCAATTGTTTTAACATATTCGAAATAGGTATGTCTCTATCACAATTTAATATTACACACATTTCTTTATTATGTAACACTTGTAACCTCTTAATATTTGATATGCTACATGATATTAATAATGAAAAGAAATAATTAAAATGTGGGTAAATTATAGTATCATATATAATTAATTTTGACCATTGTGTTAAATCGGCAGATAGTCCTTGCAAGAAAGAGATCTACATACCAATTTTCTTACATAAATAATCTACATGTTTTGAAATCATCAACTGTTGATCTAAAATAATTCCTAATTACTTAATTTCACTTACAAATTCAACGTTTGGGTTATTAATGTATAAAAACACTTGATCATTGAAGTATTTTCGGCAATTAACTTGAGCTGGAGTTTGGAGTTTGTGGGAGGGCAGTCACAAAGAGCGACTGCAGCACCTAGGCCCCATTGGTCCCCTTGTACTCCCGAGGGATACAAGATTCCACCTAGGCCTCCAACCATCCTAATCTAGTGAAGAAGGTGGTGATGCTGCCTAGGGGAATATCCCTCAAGTCGGCCAAAGTAGGCCAACGTTCTCCCAAAATGGATTCTCGGCTAGAGGAGACTGCCGGGCACTCACAGAGTACGTGTTGGACAGTCTCGTCTTTTTGTTCACAACCTCTGCATAGGGGTGTGCCGTTTAGCTCCATGTTATAGAGGTGCTTTCTCAGCTAGCAATGACGAGTAAGAATTTCTGTCGCGAAGTGCAGGTTTTTCCTGGACATTGCCAGGTAGGTCATCGTTGTATCCTTGTCGGGGTATCTAAGCAGATCCCTGGCGAACTGACAACTATGGGTTTCATTCCACAGTTTTTTAAATTTTCTGTGGGTGTTATCTTTAATTATTAGCATCATTGCTGAGGCCGGCAGTATGTTAGAAGGGCCAGGTCCAAGTATACTTAGACTAGCTGCCTTCTTAGCGAAACTGTCAGTTTTCCTGTTGCCTCTGCACTGTGCATGCCTTTTGACCCAGCATATAATGACACAGTTCATGCTGGAGGCGTCCACAAGTGCTTCATGGCATTCCCATACTGACCATGTTGTTATTTTGTGTCTCTGTAGGCCAGTAGTGATTGTCTAATATCAGTGTAGATTCTGATTGTTTTTCCCGTTATTTGTCTACGAGAAATTTCTTTTGCGGCTATGGCAATTAGCTAAACTGTCTAAATCCCGATTGACCACTATATAAAAGTTTGTTCTCTTCAAACTACTTCCTTAGCTGTTCCCACGATTTCTAATACTTTGTCTACTACTGGAATTAAGTTTATTGGTCTATATTCGCTGAGTTGCTTTGGGTTTTGAACTTTTAGAACTGGCACTAGAACACTTACTTTTAATTCAGATGGTACTTTTCAGGTTGTCAACGACGTGTTTATTAAATTTTACAATGGGTATCCAACTCTGTCAAATATTTCTTTCAATGAGTTAATATTCAATATTAAGCTTATTGTCTTGAACTCAAATAGTTTAGCCGCTACTGGTACTTCATTTTGAATTTCATCATCATCATCATCATCAGATAAATATTCAATGCTGTTCGCAATACATTCAATACTATCAGCATAATATTTGTTAAAATTTTCTTCAGTATGTCCCATGTCGGTTTCAAAGTTATATTGGTTGCCTCTCCTCAGTTCTAGTCTCAGTTGCGGCAGATGGTAATGTCACAAAGAATGGCTGCTGCAGCATATGAATATCGGTCCTATATAGGTCCAATATTCATATATTGGTCCTATATGGATTACATATTGGTCCAATAAGTTGTGCTACTAGGGTAGTGGAATAGCTATAGCGAACCTTCGTCAGGACATTAATACAAAGTCGACAAAAGTTTTTTTTTTCAGTAGCAGCATTATTGTAAAGAATGTGCAAGTAATTCATGTCAAATTTTGTTTCCTTACTTAAATTACATTTTGCAAAATAACATCAAATTTGGCATCGCCCGAACGCATTTGCTGCAATGTAATTTAATATTTAATTATTTCATCGACCATGCACAGTACACACATACGTCACCACTCCAGGGCACAAATTCGAATGAATCGAGCGCATAAATACTGTAACAAATCATTTATTAATTTAATGTTTGTGAAATTCCCATGATACTTCGGTCAAGCTCATTATTTATGTCAGAATCATGTGGGAGGTCAAAATGTTCATACACTATTCTATTTACCTTCCACCAGCTATTGTCGGGTAGTTTAAAATAATTTCGGCGGTTTCCGCTGTAATTTGCAGCCGCTTTTGATCTCTCCCTCTTTCTCGCTCTATGCATGACTGTTTTGCTAATTAAAACACAAGATAATTAAGTTCAGGTTGAATATTTTAATTAGCTGTTGTGTATAGGTGGATGCGCTTATTTTAAAGTAGATACTTACGTAAATGATGCCATTTGGATGCAGAAGAACAAAAGAGAAAGCTGATGCACTCCTGTCCAACATACAGGGCGCGCCAAACTCAAATCTCTTTTTTAGGAAAATAAATAGTTAAGATCTGTATTAGCTAATGAGGTCTTCTTAACTAGGTGACTATCTGGATGAAATTTTAATTAATATTTTTTTGTGACGAAGACAATTCACTAACAAAAATCAGTATTCTTAATAGTAATATGTTAAGAACTCCCGACAAGGATATATCTATAACTTTCTACTGAACATCAAAATCCAGTTGATGAAAGTTTCGTCAAAATATAGGGTGCCTACGATATTAGTAGGCAGCCTAAAAATTTCTTGTAAAGTAAACTTCATATTTCTATAATATATTTCAAAGCTGCCTTGCCGCCTATTACCACTAGGATAGAGCGGGGCATGGATTAAAATAAGAAATTAAGGGAAACTCGCCAGTATCAGTTATAATTTCTAATTTACGCCACTCACTCCTAAAATATTTTACGATCTAAGGGTCACTACTGTTTACTTAATTTTTTACACACATACATAATGCTGTAAAAGGGCAAGCAGAACGGCACAGGTATTAAGCAGAGACGGACCACAGTCTTCTGCGATATTTCGAACGAGTTTTGTTATATTTAGAATATATAGGTTATGTGCTTCATACAATAATACAGTGTGTGGTTCAGTGTTTACATTTTATTTTGATTGTGAGTGCCTAGAATGTATAATACTTTAACAGATAAGTGAAATTGCTCTTTGTTTAAGCGTATTTTATGTAGTTGTGTAAAAATATTCCGGCGGATGGTGAAATATTCGAGTGTTTTCCATTTTTTAGTGGCTGTGGTAAAATAATATTGTGAAAATGTTCAGGCCTTGGGAAGATCCTCAACCTAGCACCAGCAGAGAATTTAACGAAGATGTGGGAAATGGCAATGGCTCGCAAATTACAGAGAAAAGTTCTAGACAATATTTATGCGAACATACTAAGAAAGTAGTTTTAAACGTTTATAAAAATATAAAAGAAAGTGAAGGTGAAAAAGAAGCTGTGAAATAATTAAGGATGTGGTACCTAATCTAAAAGTTAGATCGGATAAAGGAGCAGCACGAGCATTAAATTCGTCTATGGTGAAATTGTTAAAAGATTTAATTTATAGCAAGTATATGGAAAATGAGGTACCAACGGTGGAATAAATACATATGGAACTGAAAACAAATGGTGCAGTGTCAGTTAGTCAAGCAACACTTCGGCGCTGGATAATAAAGATAGGATTTAGGTTCAAGATTATTAATAAAAGGGCAGGTATTATTGAAAGCTTCAGAATTGTGCAGTGGCGTAATGAATATTTAGAAAATATAAAAAAAATTCGAAATGAACAACGACCTATTTATTATTTAGATGAAACTTGGTATGATACCCATGATACAGTGAAAAAAGTCTGGATAGATGGTTCAAAGAAATGTAAAGTTGATATGCCTGCAAATAAAGGAACCAGATTAGTAATTGTACAATGTGGATCAGAAAATGGATGGGTGCATAATGGTCTCAAATCAAGTGAAAAAAGAAAATGGAAGAATCAAACGTTGACTATCACCAAAACATGACTGCGGATATTTTTTAAGCATGGTTTCAGACTTCATTGCTACCAAATATACAAGAAAACAGCGTAATTGTTTTAGACAATGCTTCGTATCATTCGCGAAAAATTGAGAAAATACCAAATACGGGAACAAAGAAAAAAGATATTCAAGAATTTCTCCGAAAATATAATTTGGAATTTGAAGAAAATTTTAGGAAGAAAGATCTTTTGGAAATTGTTAAGAAGCAAAACTTCCCAAAACAATATGTGATTGATAGCATGGCTAAAGCTCAAGGACATACAGTTTTACGGTTACCCCTATATTTTTGCATTTTTAACCCGATAGAACTAATATGGAGTCAGCTGAAAAAAGTATTCGCAAAAATAACACCTTCCCCAAATTTGATGCCAAAGTAGTCGACCTTATTAAAGCTAAAGTGTGGGAGAAATAACACCAAGTAATTGGAAAAAGGTATACAGCATGTCATTAAAATTGAAGATGAATTTATTAAGTTAGAAAAAAGCATCAGCCCCAATCAAGACCGTTTAATAATATCTGTAGATTCAGATACCGACGATGATACCGATTTAGAAAGTGGTTGTGAAGTGTTGAGTGAGTGTAGTGATTAGAGTTTTAAATAAAATGTTATATGTGATTTGAATTAGTGTACATTGTGAATTTATCGTTTCATTAGTGTTTTACATACGCGCAAATGCAATATAACGTGATTTTTATTTATTATATTATATGTATACATATTTTATTTGATAATTATTTATTTTTTTCTTTTTCAGAACTGAATTTATTTATTTTATAGTTATTTATTTGCTATCTAGAATTGAATTTATTTATTTCAATTATTTGTTTATTTTCTAGAAAACCAAACCCATACATTAAATTAATTAGATTGTAACTCACGGCACAATAATTTTAAGAACGGTCCTGAGCCGCAATAAATTACGTCGGCTTTGACACTTTTATGGCCGAATTTTATGGCTTTTTTTTGGGTTTGGGTTTCTCGTGCCGTGTTCACTCCTTTGTCGGGAATTTTTTATTTGACGTTCACTTTAAAAAAGATAATGATTTCAAATTTTAAGACATTGCATGGTTGGATACTGTGCACAGTTTGATTGCTCCATGATCTGATTTTGATATCTGGTTTAACCGGAAACAATATAAACTTTGTTATTTTTAATGGAACACCCTGCATATTATTCGAAATTTAGATTGTCCATGAAATTCTAGGTACGAAACATGTAGCATACATATATCTATCTTTGACATGAAACTACTCTTCACAGGATTTTGCAAACAGCAGGAAAAAAAACTATCTATGAGAACTACAAGAAAAACTATATGTAAATAATATTAATGAAATCTTTGCATTCTCTCGATAAACTGACTTCTGGTTATACTAGCAAATCAAAAATCCTAAAATAAATTCGTCCAATTTGTTATTTTACATTCTCATTATAACACTAGCATCGAACATAGTCCCCTACGGCTAAGCAGATTAAACTAGCATCTACATGACCCCCACGGGATGAAGATTCAGTTAAAAATGAGAAAAAAGGCCTAAAATGAAATTTATTTACCTACCTTGCCTTAAATTTTTATTCATTCTAATGGATTACATTTTTCGTTCTCATTTTTAACTGAATCTTCATACCGTAGGGGGTCATGTAGATACTAGTTTAATCTGATTAGCAGCAGGAGACTATGTTGGAAGCTAGTGTTATAATGAGAATGTCAAATAAGAAATTGGACAAATTTATTTTAGGATTTTTTATTTGCTAGCACAACCAGGTTATCGAAATAATGCATTGGAAAGATTTCATTACTATTTTTTATATATAGTTTTTCTTTTAGTTCTCATATATAATTTTTTTCCGCTGCTTTCAAAATCGTATAAAAGTATGTTTCATTACTATGAGCAAACAAATAATAATAATAATAATAATAATAATAATAATAATAAATGTGCCACTATCTGCCACTAATATGCTTGCCGTTCCTGTTCTGCTCTACTCCTTTGGAGTAGTCAAATGGACTGTAGATGAGCTGCGCCAATTAGATAGAAGTACCCGCAAGATGATGAATATCCATAGGAGCATTCATCCTAGATCGTCCGTCCCTCGTGTGTACCTCCCACGAAATCGGGGGGGCAGAGGGCTCTTGGGGTTGGAGTGTATGCATGGCAGAGTGGCACTGAGCATGGCATGTAATGTCCTTAGGAGCTCAGACCCGCTCCTGCAATTAGTGAGAGATCACGAAAACGCAGGGGTGGGTGCAGGATTGTTTAAGGCAGCAAAAAGAGCCGCAGATGAACTTGGTCTCGTATTCGACGATAGGCGAGGTGGCCGGCGCGGTGCTGATCCAGAGTCAGTCACTGAACTACAGCCAACTCGTCTGAAGGCCCAAATAAAAGCTGCCGAGCAGGAACTTCTGTTTAGGCAGCACGTCGATAAACCCATGCACGGTGTATACTATAAGAACGTAGAAACACTGGGTTTGTCGACTAGGCTGACATTTGCCTTTTTAAGGTCAGCCGGGCTAAAGTCGGAGACCGAGGGATTTATTGTGGCCTGCCAAGATGGTGTAATTAACACGTTGGTCTACCGAAGCCGCGTAATGGGTGTAGAGGTTCCTGATATAAGCTGTAGGACCTGCCACCAGGCGCCGGAGTCGCTCATGCATTTACTTTCTGCATGTCCGATATATGCGATTTCGGCCTACATCCAACGCCATAACGCGGCGTTACGGGTGCTGTACTATCATCTACGGCACTCGTACGGGATAGACCAAACACCAGTGCTGCCTTACGTCCCCGGAGATATTGAGGCCGTTGTCGAAAACGAGAGGTGCCGAATTTATTGGAACTACTCGTTTCCGACAGTCAGGCTAATTCAGGCCAACAAGCCTGACATAGTCCTCCTCGACCATCAAAACAAGGTGATGTTTGTGATCGAGTTCTCGGCACCCGCTGAGCCAAACATCGCTTTGAAAGAGGAGGAAAAACGGACCAAATACCGTGATCTCCGGTACGAGCTCCAAGTGCTGTACCCAGGCTACTCGGTCAAGATGGTCGTCCTCATAATCGGTGTACTCGGAGGTATGAAGCCTACGCTGCTCTCAGCATTGAAGACCATACCGGCCTGCCAAAAATCAGCCGAATGGTTGGCAGGCCAAATGCAAAAGGCAGTCGTCTTGGGGTCCCTGCGTCTACTTAGGGCACACGATTCTGGAATTTACAACCACTAACCCTGCGGGAGGTGGGGAGTGGTTGTAGATAATTCGCTGGCGCTTCCCCCGTGAGAATATTGGAAACACGGGAGAACTGTCCAGTATCGCTAATGCGGAAAAAAAAAATAATAAATGTCTTTATTTCCCAAAAAGATGAACAATGAAAAAGAATACAAAAGAATACAAATTTTATAAGAACGTTAAATGGGAAACAAGGGGAAGTTCACTCAAAAGAGTGCTCTACCACTTAACCCTTGTAAATGAATAACAGACAATGGTTAACACAGAACAACAGAAAACAAAGAGATAATATTACTCAAGCCAGATTTTGTTTGTTCATGAAAAGTTTCCTGATACATTTTTTGAACTTATAATTGCTGAAAGTCTTAAAATCAGTAATACATATTTCACTTTTAAATATCTTTGAAAGTTTTCGAGAAAATGGGGGTTGAAATTGTTATATCGATCACAAACTATTTCATTTTCATACAAAATAAATGAATGTAGTAATAAATCCGTTACGGTTATTTAGTTTCTTGGTGAGTAAAATTTGATAAAAAAGTCATAAAAATCTCATTTCCGGCTGAACCGGAAGTACTACGAAAGGTGATTTTCAGGCTCAAATTACTTCGATATTTTTAATGGAACACCCTGTATTGAACCTTAAATTGCTTTCTACGAACCCTTCTGGATATTTTTTGTTTCTGCTGTCCTCTGTCGAAAACCTAATAGTTTATGAGATATCGGCTACTGAATGATCAACTGCACTGTTACATAGGCTAAACAATAAATGTTTAAACAGATCTTTGATTCAAGAGGGCTGTGTACAACAAAAGAACTGTTTACCGATTTTCATTTAATTTTGACAGTACTGCTGCATTATTTAAGAGTTTCCTCTCGACAGTTGCCATTTAATTTTTGCGTTTTATTCTTGATTTACCTTTTAGGAAGTATTTATGTGTTATCAGGTTGTTCAAAATGGCTGTGTTTAGGTGCGAGTATCAAAGTGATATGTTATTAGTATGTGGAGAGGTAAGAAAAAACCAAAGGGAAGCCAGAGCATTGTATGTCCCACGTTATCCAGAACGTGGCCACCTTGTGCACAATATTTTCCATGGTTGGAAGAACATTTAAAAATAGAAAATGATAATGAACATGAGAACAGATTTATTGTAAATGAGGAGGCAGAGATAAACACACTGACCTGTGTTGAGATTGATCTAATAAGTTCTACAAGGTAAACTGCCAGTGGTATTCGGAAGATCGGGATATCTCCCGAAAGTGTTAGAAAGATTCTACATAAACATAAGTCCAAATCTTTTAAGCACCAAATCCATCACCATCTTTACGAGGACGATTATCAACGAAAATTGCATTTTTGCAATTGAAGGGTAGAGGCTAAAAAGGTGAGGGCCGCAATATGTTAGTTTCGATAAAAACGAATTTTAAAACTTGAAACCCCATATTATTTAAACTGTATATTTTACAGATTTTGGTCAAATTTTCAGTGAAGACTATGTAAATTTATTTCTAAACAAATCACTAATTATTTAGATTGTTTCAACACAGGCGTACGGAATGAAATTGAAAAGGGGTTATGCACGTTTAGACAGGGGAAAAGGGTATAGGTCCAAACAGTAATGTTATGTAATAGTAGACACTGACTTGCTTAACTTCTTATAATTCGTGACTTTTATCTCTGTTACTCTGTGCAGTTAGGCATATGGAAACTCTAGATCTCTGGCTACATTTAACCATATTTACTTTAAAAATCGATCTTTTGGACCCTCACCCTTTTCAGCCTTCAATTGGTATCTAGAAATTGTGCGTCATCAGCCAAATATAAAACGATGCATTTTATTTTCGAACGAATCCCGATTTACCAACATAGGAATGTTTAACAGGAACAGTACGAGATATTGGGCAACTAAAAATAATCGTCTATTTAGAGGAGGGGCTTTCCAAGAAAGATTCGGCATCAGCATTTGGCTGGGCGTTATAGGAACACGCATTGTAGGACCAATATTTTTTTATAAACCTTTAAACGCGGCCCAGTACCTACATTTTCTACAGAGCGAAATTCAAAATTTTATTGAAGTTTTACCTGTGCAGAATGAACATGTCTTCTATCAGCAAGATGGTGCACCGCCCGATAACGTCCGAGTAGTCACCGACTATTTAAGTGAAACTTTTAATAATCGCTGGATAGGTACGCATGGTCTTATACGGTGGCCGGCGAGGTCCCCAGACCTTACACCTTTGGATTGTTTACTGGGCGCATATCAAGGAAAAGGTGTATAACACACAACCACATAACATATGAGATCTTAGAAATAGAATTAGGCAAGTGTTATTGTGTGAAATTTTAATTTAAATTACTTTATTCTAGAGACATATTTTAATTTTGTTTTTATTTATGTTTTATCTACACAAATATTTATTTTTGTTGTACTAATTCTTTGCTTTGGTTAAGAAACTTAATTTTTATTTTTATTTTAGAAGAAACTTAAATTTTATTTTTACTATTTAACATCCTTGCCCCTCGCCAATCTAACCTGTCCCATTCCCTTATCCCGGCAAGGATGTATTCATACCTTCTCGTTGTTCCTTGCTGAGCAATAACAGATTTCAGTATAGTATGGGATAACTTTAAAACTAAACCCAATAAATTTAATATTTAGACTTTATATCTAGAACTCATAATACTTCAAAAATATGTTATTGGATAAATGAACAAAAAGAGCCTATCTAATAAACAAAAGACAATAAAAATTAATACAATTTTCAAAAAATTTTCTTATGACAAGCATTTCTATTTACCTCCGCCCATGTACAATAAAGGATTGCTGACTGTTTTGTCGGCTTTTAGTTTTTATACGATTTCAATTGTGCTCGTATACACTATATTCATTCCCGATACAACAGTAAGTTCCAACCAAGGGGGAAAATGTATATACCTGGTGTACACTAACGACCGGTGGAAAGGAAATTATACAGTGTCTCAATTTTTCGTGAAATATATTTCAGAATCAGGGAAGAGTGGATTCATCATGAAATACATAAACCCATCCCATACACGCCGGAAGAAGCAAGCGGGACGAGAATGTATTTTAAAAATACCTAAGTGCAATGAACACGTCCGCCAAGATTGAAAAATGTGTGCAGTATTTATATTTTCAACCCTTATAACTCACCCCCAGGGGTTGATAATTTTTTTCTTATTTTTCTCATAGAAATTTAGTTACCAAAAGTAGGTAAACTGAGTTTCATAAATATCGAAGGTTGTTTAAATACTTTCAACCCTTATATATTTTTTACTATTTGTCCCTTAATAACCTATGCACAATAAGTACATTTGCAGAGTTTCAAAATTTTGGCCAGAAATTTTGAATTCTAGCCCACTGTGCGCCGTACAACCAGTGTATTTAATTACATTTTTTTTTATAAATAGAGACAGTGTAGAAGTCGGAAGTCTCGTTAATACAATGTAAAAAGACAAACCAAGAAACCGTTCAAAACACAGTTTATAAATAAAAATCTATGAATTGGTGCTATATCGATTTCCCATTATGAAACATCCAAGCTGCCCATTAGTCGTAGACGAAAACCTCAGGCGTAATTATATATGGAGGAATAAATACGTATATTTTCTCTTCGGAATTGAAATTGATGTATTGGCAAGCCACCAACTTGTGTTTACATAAATCAAGCTTCTATCAGTGGGTTCGTGTAAGGTTTTTATTCTTGTGCATTCTATTTTTGTAAATTGAACCAGAGGAGAAAAAACACGTGCTTTAATTATGACCGCTGTCGATTAATACGCTGGCTTATTTAAAACTTCAAGCTATTCAAGACGACTGGATGATTTATTACAATTGGAAGTAAAATTGCCTTACCGAACAAAGTCCCTTGTAAATCCACGCTTGAACTACTCACCTGAAACAAAAAACAAAATGTTAAAATATGGTTCATACCATGAGTGCGGGAGACTAGGTCACCAAACAGAATAAGCTTTATTGTACCTGATAGGCAGATACAAAGTTATTGTTACTGTCGGCATTGTTATACCATGATGCCAGAAATTATTTTAGTAAGAGGTAGTCATGGAATTAAAAACTGCTTCTTAGCTTATGTCATCTTTTTGTAATGAGTATGTTAAAGTTCTTAAAGTTACGTCCCATACTGACCATCTGCAATAATGTGCATATGTTTTTAAGTTTATAGACAAAATAATAATAAACTAAATAATAAGACCATTAACGCTGCTATTATCAAAAAGCCAATTTAAAGAAACTGTTGAAATTGTTCCTCACCATGTTCAATGCCCAATACGCGTCCTTATTTTACGAACAACATTTTGTAGCGTTAGCAGTTGCACATTATTTAACTATTCTTTGTTCTAGGTCTTGCAAATTAAGTACAGGGGTCCCGAAAATATTATTTTTCAAGTAACGGATAATGATATACGACCTCTCTAAAGCTTTTGATTCCGTAAACAAGACTGTACTTTTTGATAACTTAGAGAATATTGCTATAGGGGGTTTCTATTCTATCTATCTATACTTATAATCTATGGCTGTGGCTGCAAAGCCATTCGCACAACACCGATGTTTCAGAGAGGAGTCTTAAGGTCGGTAAGTACCTATGTTAAAAAGATTTTACTCTCAACCTACTACAATTTGTGTGAATAAAATAACTTATTTCTGATATTTAAATATTCATTAATACATCAATTATTTTTTATAAATTACAGTATTTTCTTTTTTTTCTACTTTTCATTTTTCTCTCCTTTTCTTTTTATTAACATCGGTATGTTTTAAAGTACTTTTCTTTATTATATATATTTTTTAATATTTCTTTTGTTTTTTTTACTTTTTTGTTTCTTGTTTTTTTAGGCTTTTTTGTTTTTTGTTTGTTTTTTTCTCTCTTCTTACTTCCATCGCATACCGAAGGGAAGTATTGTATTCGAGAAAAAATCACCATCACGATTCAGATCGTGTAGATTATGAGAATATAGGTTTTTCAATTTCGTATAGCTGTCTGTCTGTCTATTGCTAACTAAAAAAAGTACTTGACGGAGAACAATCAAATTTGGTAGGTAGCTGACGCTACTGCCAGCGAAGAAATGGTTAGATTTTCACTGGAAAATATACAGCGTGGACCGTCTAAAGGGAATAAATAGTGGAAGTATTTTCTTTTTGCTCAAATTTAAAGTTTACACGTTTCATGACATTCTAAACCTATTTAAAAAATTTTCAACATTTTTTCACTACTAGATTAGACGGGATTTTTTTTTGAAAATTTAAAATTTTCACGTGTCATGATATTCTAGACCTATTTAAAAAAAAAATAATTTGACAATTTAAAAAAAAAATTGTCAATTTTTTTTACCACTACTGTCAATAGAAGGGACAGAAAAAAATATTTTCGCTCAAATTTACAATTTTCCCGTATTATGACATCATAAGCTTATTTAAATAAATAATAATAATTTTTAACCACTCAACTACGTGGGAAATTATACAGGGTAGTCACCCTAAGAAACAATTCAACCATAGTGAAAATTTGATAAAGGTATATACGCGCGCCTTCCATATTTAGCATCTTTTATTTAATACTAAATTTTTGCTGTCGGATGACCAAAAGTTATTGGGTTCTCTTTGTAATAATAGTGATAACTACATTCCGATTATTATTCTCATATGTCGTTTCGTAATTAACAATTTTTTAGAGTGGCTGCCCTATATTAATAACGACGGAAGTTCTGTGTAAATGCTTTTACCGATTTTTTTTTAGGATATTAACGAGGACCACAAGTTTGCCACGGGGCCCGTCATAGCATATACATCACAACACTGAGCCACGGAAAGAAATATGATTTAGAACATAGGACAAAAACAGAGGAAACTCAAATATCTAATATTACAATGGTTCTTAAGTCTATATTTAAATTTTATTTTTTTCAATAAATTTATAAGTATAGCATTAGATATGATTCTAAATTATTTGACCTTAATATATCAATTAAATTAAACGGCTGTGTTAAATAATTATAAAACGACCGCTCAACTAGTTAAAAATGCATACAAACAACAATATTAACTATCAATGTCAACTTTTAAATTTACTATAATTTCATTGAATGTTGTTTTCATGGTATACTTGGCAAAGTTTACTACTATGTTCTATCGTTTCGCCATGTTCACTGGTGTTCAAGGACATCAACTAGGTCCGAGAGAATGTGATGAGGGATTGCTCCCCGAAGAATGTTCTTCTCTCTCGCCGTCACGAATAGGGTGCCTGAAGCGGTCTGCCGTCAAAAGAGATGATATGATTGCATCTTTTATGGATGCCGCATGCCTAACTCCATCTTTGCAATCGTTCGACATGTTCCATATGAAAGTCCAATTTCCTGAGACACACATTTCAAAGATTTTACAGGTTCTTGTTTCATGCGTTGACAAACGTCATTAACAACTTCTTCCGTACGAGCAGTTGCATTACCAGCATCTTTTTATGAGTTACACAAACAATTTCGCGAAACATACCAACATAATTAGTAATATATGCATAATAATCCTTTGGCATGCTGTCTTTGTAAGTCTGGGAAGTGCTTCTGAGAATGACCCAAACATTAACGATGACTGTATTCTAAAATTCCATTATATATATATGGGTGATTCTACAGTAATCGTACATTTCGTAGTAAGAACAATATATCACATAAAACATATAATAGATTAACCTTGCATGGTTTATAAAATTAAACATTTGTTACCTTACATACCATAGAAGGGACCATGCACTTTACGCTTGAATATGAATTTTATGGGGCTTTTTGAAAAATCATGCGACAGACGAATGATGAAGAAAACAGGATAATGACAGAAAAGCAGTAAAATGATAATCATACATTTATTAATCGAAAACTAAGTATCAGGAAAATATAAAAACAAATCTGTGTTTAATGTCTAATAATATTACATTATTGAATCTTGAAAAAAATATATTATTGTTCAAAAACATCGACCGGTTCTTTAAATTTATAAAATATTCTTTCGCCCTGTATATTTAAAGAAGGATTCGGTAATGTTTTAATTAAATCATCAAAAGGTACATCATATGCACAAGTTTCATCTGCTTTAAATAATTTTCTGTCTTTGCCACATACTTTTAAGAATTGAATTTTGGTCTCACCGTCTTCCTCATCCATATCTCCGATACAGATACCAACATATCGATATTGTTTTTTTTTAGATTTAAAATTTACCAAAACATAGTCACCATTCGAAGGTTTAGGAAAAGAGGTTTTGCTTGTCGTTGGTTTATTAATTTCGTCTATATTTTCTTTTTCAGATGAAATGTTGGAAGAAAGTGAGTTGGATTCCTTGTCACTGTCTGAGGTACTGTAAATATCAGAAACGTTGAGCTTGGCAATGGATTCATCATATTTTATGGTTTTCATAAGAAAGTGTTGGCAATCGTACATATTTTTACAAAAACAACTGAGGTTCTTCATACAAATTTCCAATGGGTTTTTACCAACAATTTGGTGAACTTTTAGAGTTCCTTTAAAGATACGGAGTGGAGTGTTCAGCAGTGATGAAGAAACTTGGTTTATATCATTGTCTGTAATAATTCTTGTCAGCACTCCACTGCAATTTTCTTCAAGCACTTTGGCAAACGATGCAAGATCTGTGACATCTTTTCCCTCTGCCACGAGTCTATCTGCAGTCCTTTTGCATACTGCGCCGACCCCATCTGGAGCACCCTTGCCGTGCCCGGCCTCATGGTAATTCCAGGTGTAATGTTTCACTGTTTTGTAATAATGATGCAATTTATTTGCCATTATATAAAACATTGTTTTGTTGCGGTACTGGGTAACAGGGCCGTCACTTAAAAAATGTAGGTTAACTATTTCTTTGTGGGATTCTTCCATCCAGTTCAATATCGGTTTTAAATGAGCCCAGATGGCAGCAGCATCATGGTTTAAGTTCTCAGATAATGTGCAGAAACACTGAGTTTCAATGAGGCCAGAATCGACATTTTTGACATATATTACCGCAGTATGAAGACAAACCTGTTTTCTCGATCCCCCAAAATGAAATGATTGTATCTCTGCATTGTATTTTCCGGCATAATTTTCACTAAAGTCAATATGAATCAGGGCATCATGCTCCGAGAGATTATCCTTTAATTTCTTTATTGCCGCGTACTGATGACTAATATTTAACTGATGGTTTAAAAACTTGGGCACAAGGCTCTCAAACTTCTTAATAACGTTATATGGATTATCTACGTAGGATCTTTTTGTAACTTTCTTGACAGCTCTCTCTTTCTTAATTTTTTTATCAAAAATTTGTTCAGTCACGTTTTCCCATTGCTGATAATTTATTGAAATGTTGTTGTCAAATTCATTGTAACCAATTATTAAATTCTGACACTTAATACATTTTCTATTTAGACAGTTATCGTTGTACTTGTTGCAGCATATGACTATTCGAATCTGTGTGCTTGATTATCTGTCTTCGGTTTAATGTCTGGATAATGAACTCGAAATTTGCATGTGTTGCACATAAACACGTATCACGATTTTGTACAGATGGCTTCAATATCCAAAATGGTTTGAGTCGACAAAACATAGAGTATGAAATAGTTGCACCACAATTTTTTTTAAATTTATCGTACAAGTTTTTCATTGAGTCGAGTAAATACCTTCTTTGTTCTTTTTGACCATTTTTTTTAACAAATTCCTTTTTTCCGGCACAGATGCGGCTGTTACTGTCTTCTTGTAGAAAATTCACTAACTTTTTCTTAATTTCATCTGGAATTTGGTCCATTCTTTGTTTTCTTTTAATCTGTAATAGTTTACCTTTTTGTTTAGTGGAGTTCAGTAGTCTTCTATAATTTAGTATGTGCTGGTGTTTCATTACTTTATATTTGGTTACTGTATCACCAGAAATAACCTTTGTGAAAACTTGCTTTTCCTCTTGACTGCTTAATTGGCTGTAATTATCAGTAAGTTGTTGTTTTAATACTTCACCAAAGAGAAGGCGCTTTGCTAGATCTCTTTTATTGTTTTCCTTAATTAATGCATTTACTTTAGTATTTGGAGTCACACTTTTATTCTTTTGTACTTTGGAAAACTTATTTTGATAAAATTTGATTTTATTTTTCAATTTCTTTATTATCTCATCCTTTTCTCTTAATTTTTTATTTTTTAACTTTCGATTTCTTTCTGCTCTTTGTTTGCCTAAAATGGATCTTCTATCTTGTACAATGTCAGGTACTTCCTGAGGTTCTTGCCTTTCGCCATCTGCCCCTAGTAAAGCCCTTCTTGCTCTGTACCTAGCAGTATTTTCTTTCCATTGCTTCCTTTTAATCCTTTTTTCCCTTGGTGTCATTTCCTTAATCGTTTTGAGTTTTCCTTCTTCTCTTTTTTTTAAATAATAGAGTCTCTTCTTCTCTTTTAAATCCTCCAACAATTGAGGGTTATTTTTAATTTTTTTATATCTTTCCCTTTCCAGTTTTTTCTTCCTTTTTAATGTTTCTTCTCGACTACTTTTTTTATTTATTTTTCGGGCCATGATAAATCTAAAATGATAAAAATAAAGTCATAGCAGATAAGTACTAAAAAAATAAGCAAAATATTTCTTAAAATGCAGATGTTGAAGATTAACATTAGAACTAAGCTAGATTTACAATGTGCGCCAAAATTAACTACCTCTTTATTGAGTGTTACATGCTGCATTAATAAAAAAAAAAACAAATAGGTACTTCAATCCTCAGTAAAGAAGTCTCATAGTAGAGCTTGAAATAATCACGGATTTTTATATAGAATAAATGTTGACTAGTAGAGCTTAAAAACACAGTTCTATTCATAAGCACTCATATATTGATGCATTATGTCATTATCCTGAAAGCATGTCACTTTCCTGTCGACTAAATAACAGGATAATGACGCCAGACAAATGACATTTAAACCTCTAAAACACTATAAACTGCAAAAAAATACTTAAAATCAGTATCAAAATCTAATAGGCTTAATCTTCCTATAATCAACTATAAACAGTCATGATTTAATTATGAAATTATAGTAATTCTAAAGAAATATAACTTACCAGGAAAATGAAATATTCAGTGGCACTAGACAGGAGACACTAACATAACTGTTGTTTAGACCAAACTGACTTGATAAACTCATATATTTGATTCACTGTTACAAACTTGACAATATAGCCAGTAATATGGCGCCAAAGTACAGAAGCAATGTGCGATAAACGGCGCGAATTTTGAATTTCAAAGTTTGGCAGGAAAATGACATTGATTGCGGTATCAACATAAAAAGAATAAAATATAGGAAACTCGTTACTGGTAGGTGATTTTTTTCTTTGGTGTTATGCAGGAGACTATTTTAACATATTAAACAGCAAGTAATCTCCTGTTTATTATGGTTATAAAATTTAATTATCTTACTTAGAATACAGCTAGTAGGGATTGTCACATGGCAGGAAAGATGACAAAAGGACATATGGTTTACTAAAACAACCTATTTAAATTTTTTTCTGGAAAAACCAAATAGAGTCACGTAAAGTATGGTACACAAACTACATAATTAATGACATTTTTCACAATATATATGGAATAATACACATAAAAGATCATGTCATTTCAAAGTGCACGATTATTGTAGAATCACCCATATATAGTGCAGTCAATGACGCAAAAAAAGTGCCTTGAGTTCAGAAAACTTTCTAATAGATTGAAATCGAATGAAACCTTTTTTATTATATATTTTATTCCAAAAATAAAAAGGTCTATATTATTAGAAGACCTGCTTTACGCTGAGAATTAGGAAAATTGAAAACAAGTAAAATACTCTATTTTCATAAATTTTCTCCTTTTTTTATAAGCTCTAAAATGCCACTAAATTGAATTTGAAGGTCCCCTTTAAGTATTTAAGGGTTTTCGGGGTCGCTGAATGTGAATCCAATGTCAAAATAATTTTTTTCAAAATGGCGGTTCGAATATGGCGGACTTATATTGATTAGGGGAGCTTAAAATGATAAATCTTGTTGTAAAAATCAAGGTATTCTGACCCATTCCGTACTCGGGGCTTCTTGGGGTCGCTTATTACAAATCTGTTGACGAAACTTGAAAATTCAAAATGGCGGATCCAATATGGCGGATATATGGTGGACATAAAATTATAATAGTTGTAAAAATCAAGGTATTCAGACCAAATTCAGTACTCGGGGGTTTTCGGGGTCGCTGATTATGAAATTGAATATTGAGAACTGGAGTCGCCATTTTGAATTTTTCAATTTCCATAATATACTTGAGGGTTTAAAATTAGTTTCTATCTACATATAAAATATCAAGTTTAGAAAAGTCCGATTATATTGAAATTTGGAAACAACAAGTTGCTGGCAGCTAAAGGAAGAAGTCTATTATTTTTTTTTTAAATTGATCAATAAATAAAAAGTTATTAATTATCAATTTCAGTTTAAAATTTTTTTTTTTTTTATATTTTCTAATTAAACGAAAAATATTTAAAACTAACATTGTTTGAAAATTATTTGCAAAAAAACTGCGAAGAGGATCCTGTAGAATGTGCAACAATTATATAAACAATGTAGTTAATCAGTAAAGAGTATAATGGTTAGCTTGTTATAGAAGAGATTGTCAATTTTGTTACTAGGTTAACTTTATTGGATAGAGGAAGAGAAACATAACAAAGACCACATATAAGGCAGACACAAATAGTAGAGCCTTGTTACATTCAACATTTATTGGAGATGACCGACCTCTTTCTGGCTTTTACTCGCCACTAAAAATTTATATGATCGATTTATATAAACAGAATTTTAAAGCGATCCTCTGAATCATTTTTTAAGTAGTTACACAATACTATTCTCTCCGCTTTTCACAATATATTTATATTCTTCATTAATATGACGAAAATATTCAAGTGCTTTGTTCAGAGAAACAACCATTTTATCAATATAGGTACTTTAATTATATTTCTAGGTAAGTAACTATGACAGAGAAGTTTAAGTAGTTAATAACAAATATTTCTTATAAATTATACATCAGTAAAATTTTAAGTTAATTCATTTGCATACTGACCTTCGATATGACATCACCCTTACTTTTGCAACCGCTTCAACAAAACGAACAATTCTTTAAGTTTCATTTACTTGAACATTTACAATGTCGACATGTAGAATAGGTAATGCTAATAATGGTAACTTTGTAAACATCCCAGCTGATAGTTAATTTAGATGCTATGGTCTACTAAAGAAACACGGTAAAATATGCTCAAGGTTACCTAGCGATGAAATCATGTCGCCAGAGGCTGCGCATTCTCGTATACGAAATGTGTGATAGATGATAAATATACTATTTTTGGTGTTATTTGATACTCTTTTATTTTAAGTGGCATTTACAAGTGCATTTTTTATAATAAGCATATGTATGTTATTGAGAAGATGATGGTATACATAATGACATGGTAAATGTACAGTTGTTTCTTTATGTTATATATTTATATTATATTGATTCTGTCATCGTCAGAAAGGTATGTGATAAGGTGTGGCAATTTTCTACAATTTTTTTAATCGCAAGCTAATTTTTTGTTGCCGTCTTCTTGCATACTAGCAAATTTTTCTATATAGCACAATACAAGTTTTTTCTCAGGCTAATATTAAATGATTCTTTTTAAATATATTATTTATCTACAAATATTAGACATGGATACCTAATTAATTAAAACTAGCTTCGTTTTATTATGTGATAAAAGATCTCACATTGTAACATTTGAAATATTTATACAATCTTCAATATGGAAGTGTTTTGAGCACCCCCACCCCCCAAGACGATCAATATAATAACACGATGTTTGCACAATAGTAAATATTGCGCAATATTATTAATCGAATAAACATTGAATTGGTGTAGGGCAAACCAGTAGTTCAATAAAAAATCGGCAGCTACTGGAACCTCCACACCCGGTGTGAAGTCAAAAAGAGCACTAAATTGTATACCATAACAGCACCGGTTGGAGCCGGTTGAGACTAGGCCCCGCCCCCGAGACTCCGCCGTGATCCCCGTAGGGCTCAGCCCCCAAAATGGGACCTCCCTTCATGTCCCCTTTTTCAGTGGGGCCAACAAAACCTCGCTCTGCGTCAATCCACTTTCTCCTGCAGTCGATGAGACGTTCCTAGCGCCATCTAGAGACCAGGCTAGGCTTTCTTTATTGCAAATATATTAATAGATCGGGAGCGTCCCACGGCACATCCACCATCCCACGGCCAGCCACTGTCGAACTCCGAGTATTGACAATAAAAATATCATATTACTTATCTTCTATAAGCGTCAAATATATATCTTCAAACTAAGAAGTTTAAATATATACATATGTAGATTTCCAATTTAAAAAAGAAAATGAGGCAGTTTCTTAATACATTAGATTTTTCAAAATTATGTACTTCGGCCACTGCGCCACTATTACAATATATATCACGGACATCTAGAAGCAGTTTATGTGCCAGTAAAATAATGAAGTTTATACAACATTAGAATAGTTCATTTAACACAAATTGGAAACACTTGCATTAATACATTTTTTAAGCCTATTTTCCAAGCATGATTTAGATTTCAGCTTCTAATAATAGTCATTCTGGACTTGGGAGTTGCAATAGGTATATTTGCTCTGTTTCACCACAAATTAATATGTTGTAACAGGTAGTTCATAAACCAGAAGAAACAAAAAGTGTCTATAGGTGTCATCAGTTGCATGTGCAAAACAGATTATATCAGATATTTATAGACCAGGCGAATTTGTTTTTTAAATTCGGATAATTTTAGAAAGCATAGAATCTTCACTTTTCGGTAGGTAATAATGTAAATATCATTAGGTTCAAGATACCTAAACCTACTTGGTCGTCGGTTGATTGCAATAAGTGGTTGGAAGATGTTACAGGGCTCCCAGATAAAAGGGGGGTGTAGTATAAAAAAATTATGACTTTAGAGGCAGAGGCTGATGTTGTACCACCAACCTCTGCCCCCAGCAGGTTAGGAAGTTGAGGTTGCGCGGGTCTCGTTTTGATATGGGAGACTGGGTCGTGTTTCGGATATTATTTTGAAAAATTAAATTTAGGTTACGCGTCAGTAGTCATGAAAAAAACATCTACAACGTACTTGTTAAACTGTACGACTGTGACTACTCGGAGAAATTAAAAAATGTCGTAGATACTCGTATAAAATTTGCAAAAATTTACTATCACAGATAACAACATTGTTAAATATATCTGGTTTATTGATTCTCTCTTATACACGTGAAGTAACTAAGGTATTAAAATTTAGTTGAAAATGTTACACCTTGAGGTATGGATGTAGCTACTTCCTTACAGAAAGAAAAAATTGTATTATCGATATACGAAATGTTGAAGACCAAGGAAAAGTACAAAATATAAAAAAGGAGTTTATCGTAAGTTGTGGTTAATGCAAATAATTAAATGTAAAAAAATAACAAATAGCTGAAGGCAATATATAACAAGTTGAATAAATTCGTAATTGAAACTAAGATGATACTCTCACCACCGATTGCGTTCTGCAGTCACCAACCCTGGTCCGTGTCTCACTGAAGCTCCTCAAACTATGTCCAGCGCTTCTTCGATTACTGATATCCCACAGAGTTCTCTAGACGTTCTCAGAACTCATTAGCTCGTGAAGGGTTACCTAAACTCCAAAAAAGTTCAACAGCTCTCATCCAACGGGGAATATTCCAATTCAAGACAACACTCCATTAATTAGGATTACAAAAACTCCCTCTCGGCAAATAGTCGGGTTCCCATGAAGCCAAACTTTAAGGTAAAGTTAAGGGTTACCTTAACATCCAATTCGATCCCAAATTTAAGGGTTAAATTAACACCTCATTCCAAAACCAGATGAGGTGTTAAACGGCCAGAACCATGTCTAAATCGTAACGAGTTCGACGGGAAAAAAATCTAGTTGTCATCTAATTACGCGAGGTGTCACTGACTGACCAAAGTACTACGGGCAACGTAAATAATTCTTTAAATACAAATCTACATAATTACTCTACTATATTGTTTCTATGGATTCATGAGTTTTAATTCAATTAGAATTATCGATTAATAATTTTGTTTATTGATTTTTTGGATTTTATTCACTAAACAGATTTCTTTTTATTATTTGTTGTACCAGGTGTCTTTTGTAGATGTATCGCAAGAGAAGTAACAGATAGAGCTAGTATGCTCTTTTCCTAATTTAAATTTGGGAAGTTGGTGACCAATGAATTCGTTGAAATTCAGTGAGACAGGGACGGCTTCAGGACTGAATTGAAAAATTAATAAATAAATGTACTAGTTCGTGGTTTAAGACTACATAAACTCATTGTTATCAAAATAAAAATCAATAGTTGGCATTCAGGTAATTTTGAATGTCACAATGTATCCGGTATACTCTGCAGGGTAGGGTGGTCGCCCTGTGCCCTAAACAAAATTTTCGTATTTTACGTGCAATCCCCTCTCTGCGTTCAATTGGTGGCGAAAGAGGCTCACACAGCCGACTAGTCAAGTCCTTGGGGGTGGCTTCGGTGAATTGGGGTGGTGAATGTACGCTGGTGAAAACAAATAAGCGTCTTACTAGAAACAGATTTAATAATCAAATGTAGGTACGATTTTTAATAATATCCCACAGAAATAGTATTACACAAAATCAATATTCCTAGATGTGTGGCCCACATTTAACTTATCACAAAATGCACGACAACTTAAAACTAATAAAACCTTAACTACTACTATGCAATATATGACCCCCAAAGTATACTGGATTAGAAAATTACATTAAACTACTGAATAATAACGTTAAACTGGGCAAGATAGTCTGAACTAGGCGAGTGACGATAGACTAAATTGAAAAAGTGAAAAACCTGCAAGCGTTGCGCGTTGTGTTCAAAACTACTGAAAATTAAATTGGTTATATGCAAAATATTTAAATAAAACTGACAATTTAATGTGTAAAATATTAAACGAAATAAGTATAGAAACCCTATGCCTCACGTGAAAGGTGGGATGTTGTATCATCCCTCGTTATGTTATTTAAAGTTGCTTACCTCCAGCAGGTTTCACAATGTCTACAGTAGGCCTACCAAGGGAGCGTAGCTTCCAACGGAACCAGGCAGGAGAGTCTCACAGGTGCAACCCAGGACTCCATATCCAACCAACAGCTTGACAACCAAGTTTCAGCAAAACCAAAGTTCACGTACTATCCAGACTCAAACGAACAAATAACGAAAAAGGTAAGACGTAGGGTTAAACGTACAGGAAACGATACCAGTAAAAGTCAAAAATAAAGGTCACGTAAAATTGAAAGTAAAGTCGAAAGTAAAATTGACAATAAACTCGAAAGTAAAAACTCCTGCAAGAAAGAAATAACGAACGTTACAAGCTAAAAACCTATATATTAATATCCTATGGCAAGCGCCTAAAATAGGCGGAGATCAATAGCACCTGGATCACATTAGGGCAACACTTTCAGGGGTTGCGGTACTTAACCTGGTCCATACTGACAAAGACTAAAAGCCTGAAATTGTAGTATACGGATGGTGTAACATACGCCACACAGGATAATGCTTTCTGCTGAGGCTTATTGCAATCAATTTATTTTGTATTGTGGATTTTAAAATAACGTGCATTATTTAAACATTACAACAATAAAAAAAGCAATAAAAACCCTTACTAAATCACATTGTCGTTAGCTTATAATAGTTACAACAACTCGTATTAAATATAGATTTAGGAAAATAAATCAGCTGTTTCTAAAATCATAAATAAAATGAACAAATCTTATTAAAGTAGAAAATATCTTCTAATTTGTGAATAAATCTTTAAAAGATCGTGCAACTGAATGGCACTAATAAATCACACACAAAATGTAAACAAGTTCCCTAGGAAAATAATAAAGCACCGAGATCAGAGTAGTTAATCATAGGTCGTAAAGTGCACACTGTAATGCCTACTGATCTCGCCTGCTAACCAGTGAAAAGTTGGAAAACAGCTCCCTATTTACAGCCAATGCTGAATTCTTAAAGTGGATGGTTTATGAGTTGTATTTTTAATTGATAAAAATTAAAAATATATTACAATTAATAAAAAATCAAGATTTAGGTAAAAACAAATATACTTTTATGGTTACTTTAAAGTACCGTTTTTTATTGGGGTCAAATAATCGCAACATTTAACCAAGCTATTTTGTTGTATGCACAAAACAATTCATGATAGTGCAGCATTCACTATTCTTTTCTATTCTCGTGCCCGTCATTACAAAGTTTTCGTTCTGTTTAATGAGTTGTGTTTCGGCCAACACTCCCACACCGAAAACATCAAAATGTTGGTGAAAATTTATACGAGCTGACAGTAGAATGGTGTAAATCGTAAATAACCCGTTTAAATAAATGATTGTAATATAATAAACAGTTATGGTGCCATTAAAATAATCCTGGAGTAGATTTTCCAAAACATATTGTGATAAATACGAGTGTATTAATAGGTATTTATATGCATTTAATAAGTTTTTCTTTATTTAACAAATATCTCCGCCGAACAGAAAATTTCTGACTGTATTTCAGATTGATCACAGACGTCTAGGAAATTAAAGATATAGTATATATGATCTCAATTGGGACAGCATAAAAACGAAAACTCGGAGTAAAGTCGGCATCTCCTTTATGGGACATAGGCGGCGGCGGTAGAAATGTAAAAATGCTTTAACTACTAAATAATTATGTTTTAATTGTTAAAGAAAGGGATTTCTATAATACCTTCATTCAATAGAAGTGGTTAATGAAAAAATGTGTTTCTCACATTTGATGTCACATAAATGATATATTATGGCTACGTGTATTGTCTAGTGGCCTACCTCTCGTTCTACCTTCTAGCGGAAAAGTTATGTAATCTTAAGAGGGAGTTGCATAGATGGTATATAATCCTTCCGAAGGGGCGCAAAGCAGCGACTGTCTTGTTTATTAAATGTTAGGTCATGATACTATGAACTTTGCAGTATCATGATGTTAGGTAAGTAGAAAATTTCTACTATTCTATAAGGGAAATAATCGGCAAAATTTTAAACGGGGAACTCATTTCCTGGCATCGGTAATTGGTCTCAGTAGCGGAAATAGGTCGACGTTAAATAAACAAATTTCAAGCTTTGTCTATGAACTTTAAATAAACATATTTCATTCGTCACTATCCGAGTTTTCAGATCATGATCGGTATTTACATTACTAATAATTGGATTAATAGGTGGTAATATAGAATATTCATTTTCCTTTTTTATCACACTTCCTTCACATATCGCTTTTGCCTATTTCGTCTACTATTATCTTTATATTCTTTAAGACAGACTCACTTAATTGTGGGGATTGATTATATTCACGTAGTCTTGTTTTTACATCAGCCCACACCATATCAATGGGGTTGAAAACGGAATAATATGGAGGCAGACGTAAAATAGCATGATTGTGTACCTCAAAAAATTTTTCAACGGCATATTCCTTTTTAAAATTTTGCTTTCCAATCAGTTCTAACTAAGTCATTTTTGTGTTCTTTTCTCGTATTTCCAAGCTCTTACCTTTCATATATTGAATGATATCACCTTTTCTTGTGTTGGTGTTCGAAATTTTTGTGTGTTGCCGCGAACGGTATGACGCATTGTCCATAACAATTACAGAATTTGGTGGGATATTTGGTAACAGCTGTTCCTTTGCCCACTTCTCAAATAATTCGGCTGCCAAATTCTCGTAGTAGTCGGAAGAGGATTGCTTGATATTTTTAGCAGACAACAACAACGCATTTGGAATGAAACCGTTTTTACTTCCATCATGTAAAATTATATTTCTTTTTCCCCTAGAACATGAAGTACTTATACTACCATTCGTTTGTCCATTTTTTTGTACCTAAAACTGCAATCGAGCAAAAAGTTTCGCGAAGTATCTAATGATTTATAGTTATAATCTGGATAGTCGCGTAACTTATCCCGAATCATTTCTAATGCTTCTGTTCATTGTAAAAGTCATACACAAATCGATGGATGATATCTTTGGACGCGTTATCAAGTTTTTGTCCAACTCTTTTCCCTTTAATAGAATGATCAACTACATCCCCGGCTCTAATAACAATATAAATTATAGTACGGTTAAATTTGGTTAATTCACAAATCCTCTTCACAATATGATTATGTGAAGAATCAATATTTTCGCTTTTTAAACACGAATAAATATTCAAAATAACCCTTTGAGTTTGAACGTGTTAAGTCTTTATTTTCAAATTCCCCTTGTATAGGCTCAGTATCAAAATCGTCCGTTTCGTTTTTACTACTATCGAAAAGCCTCGAAAATGCCATTTTAAACAATTAATTGCAAAAAATCACTCAAACGCAGTAATAAAACTAATAATTTGTTCAAATATTCACTAGTATTAAGTAATTTGTAACGTTGCCTGGCTGTACTGCACGGGCTCGTACAGATCATACGATACAAAATAGTTCATATGTATTTTTTTACATTTTAAGTGTAAATACAAATTAATTATATGTACATTTTATTGATTGAAATAGTAAATAAAAAATAGTTCGCTCAACCAAAGAAACATTTTCGAATGAATAATTTTAAATTACTTCAATTAATGTATTAAATTCTAGTTTATAATATATCGACCGAATGAACGCAGAACTGAAAAAAATTGTTTTTAATGTAATTTTACTGTGCGATGTGCGAGGGGTGCTGTACGAGGCTCAAGTTATTGGTTTGGTCACTTTCATTTAAAAGCACGGTTTTATTTAATTTTACTGTGCGACATGCGAGGGGCACCAATGTGACCACTCTAATTTAAAATAATGGTTCTATTCAATTTTAGTGTGATGTGCGATGAGATGTGCGCTATGCGGTGCGCCGACGTAGCCATGCACTAGGTTATCACATCTAAACGGTTATAACTTACAACAATGTTTGCAGAAATGTATAACGAATTTTTTTTAAAAATCTAATTTTTTATACGTGAAAGGACAGAATTTTGCAATCGAAACCAAGTGATAAAATGTAATTTTTACACTTAACGCGCCAGCTTGCAATTCGTATCCAGCGTTCGGGGAGACATATATTCCGGATAATTGCCGCCGAGCACTACTGTCGCGCCGCCTGGCGGATTTTCAAAGGAACGCTGCAGAAGGTGTGATCCAGCTGATCGAGAAACAAAATTAGTAAACATTGTTTAATATAAGTGTTTGTTTCTTTGGGGCAATTTTCACGAAAGAAGTAGGCAAGCACGAAAAACGAAAGTTTACAATGAATCCTGAGGGCGCACTTATACCAGATTACGCTCTTTAGTAAATATGTAAATATTTAGTGGTATATTTTTCTACTCATTTTTCATATTTCGATCAAAAAGTAAAATTTTCAAAACATATAATCATTTGCAATTTCATATGTACTTCATCAAATATAAAATTGATTCAGTGCTAAATTATAAATATTACTAAGTAGTCTGGAGTGGGTATTGAGTGTTAAATTATCCCGACCTTTCACAAGCTTCTATTGAAATATCAAGGAAAAATATGTATTACGTTATGCGACTATGCGAATGCATTTACTATGTTTACATCATAACTTTAGGATGATTTGACAATCCAAACGCTGGGATTACTTGTGGGAGGTGAAAACGCGTTTGTTATGACGTCTCGAGGAATATCAAACGCGTTAACATGGCGTAGTATATTCTAACAGCTGAAGTCTGCTATATTTTGTTGCAAAAAGTTATGACATTCCTTAATTTAAAAATTAACTTATTAAACTTCAGTACTGTTATAGGTTGACGATTTTTCTGTTACAGAATTTCTACCGCCTCTACAACCACCACACATGGAGCATATTTTTACAGTATTTATCATGACTGACACATATTATTTTTAAGTCATTTGGATTCAAAAGTATAATACGTATATTTATGTCGACATTTTAAGTACAATTTTGTCCATAATTTTCTAAAACAATTTCGATACTACTATGAGATGACTGCGATGCAACGCTCAGTAAACTCTATGAAAGATTCCTTGCTCATCATTTATATTTAATGAGAAAGTGCACGCCAAACTGGACCCCATAAGAATAAGAGAAACTTTGAATCATATCTCATACTTTAATAATTAATTATTTGTATCGAATAGAAAAGTGTTAAAAGAAATAATTGTTGGTTTTATACTGTAGACATTTAGTTTTAATTTTAATGTTATGAAACTTTAAAAAGGGCAAATCTCTTAATAGCACCATTTAGCCAATAACCAGCTGTACCAAATGAAGTTCATTCTGTACTGCGCTAGCAAGTGCCTGTTTGTACACAAGGCCATATATCACAGTATGTAATACGGAAGATGGGGGCCGCAGTACTATTGAAAATGACTTGCAGTAGAAATATAACATAGAATTCGTCGCGTATTTTAAGCTATAAAGGTAACGTACAATGTGATTATTATTTTTCAAACAATAATATGGCCATTTTATAATATCTCACCGCTAATTAAGCGAATAAATGTGCCAACACACTTTCATATTTCAAATTACAAATACGAATGAGTCCTATTGTCCCTCTGCTCATAACGAGAGAGAGAGAGAATTTCAGCTTTCTTTGCAATTTTTTCAACCCACTATAGAGATGACAAGAACAGTACTCTAGTTTTTTTCGTAAATGGTATGTAATAGAAAAAAATAGGGAATATACGATTTTAATAAAAATAATCCATTGAGTAAATTCGTTAGAATCATTGGAATAGTTTTTTCCCGAAAATGACTGCATAAGGTAATTTTGTATTTGTTGAGTAATCACGTTATCAACATTTCGTTAAATGGCATATATACGAAATTAATGCGTCGGCGATGAGTATGAAAAAATTCAGAGAACAGCAGTTTTCATTTCAAGAAGAGGTTATAATGTCTGTGTCAACACATGCGGCAGCTGGTAACATCAAAAAAACGTTAATGATGATGAAGTGATTAAATCACTAACAATATGTTGACGACAAGGTTACTTGACATACATTTTATGTGATGCCTAAAATGTTTTCTTAAATATAAATCTTATTTATGCCTGAAGCGGTAAATGGGAAAGAACATTTAAGGAAACGAGATAATAGGCATTGAGATTACATTTTTACACCATTAACTTGTTAGTATGTTAACAAGTATCAGTAATCTCCATAAAAAAAAAAAAATGATAATTCCTTTACAAATTATGGTTTCTCAGACATGTAATGTTGCTTCGTAATTAGTTCTTCTTTGAAACATTCCATTTCACAGAAACATTTACACAAGTTGCAATGTTCGACCTTAGGAGACTCAAATACTTACCGCCATATTTTAGTTTGTTGAATGTAGTGTTCATAAATATAAGAACACTAGACAAAATTATTATTATTATATTGATCTTTTTTGTGTGATGATCCTCAAAATAAGTTGCTGCATTCTTCTGTTATTCTCAGAAAAGACGTTTACTATTTCTCCAAGGTTACTATAAATAATTCGGCTAGATATCTAATCATTATTTTTGTTTTTCTGGCACGAAAATTAGAAATAAAAACAGTTTAATAAATTTCGGAGCCTTCAAATTAACAGGTATTAGGGTATTTTTATCAACGTAAACTGTCGACAGACAACCCCAACACATGTGCATAGAAACCATTTCATGATACTAAAATTTAGGGCGGGATAAAATAAATAAACTTACAGGAGGTGATGAAGTTTGAAGTTTGAAGTTTATTGAAGTAAGAATATACACTTTTACAAATGCAAAGTATTACAATATTCTTATAATATTACATTACATGATTACATTACATTATTACATTACATTACTTACATTATTATATTACCTTACAATTTACAGTTTATTAATATATATTATGAACATCCCTAGCGAGCTAAGAAGACTCACCTAAGCACTATACGGTGCTTGTGTTGTGTTGTTCTTCTTATTTCGTTAAGGAATTTTAGGTAAAGAGGAAAAATTGACAAACAGCAATATTATATTTAGATTACTTAGTCTGTTAAATATGGTAATAGCAAAATAAGAGATATTAATGGAGAATAATAAAATAAAATAAGATACATAAAAATACATAAAAAATAAACAATTGACAATAGTGAAGAGAGACAAAGAAGTGGAGAGAGTAGAGGCTCGCGTATTATGTTTTTTAGGGATTAAATATCTTGGTAAGTACATCATAATTTTCTTTAATAAAATTCTTTATATGTAGCTTATATTTGTTTAATTTTGTTATTTTTTTCAGGTCAGGAGGTAACTGATTGTATTTTAGGAGCGAAAAAGAAGACATATCTCTGAGTGTGAGTTTTCCTATTTAGTGGTAATTTAATAGATAAATTCTCAATAAATCTAGTTTGCCTAATTTCTTGAGAGATGTAACTTATTTTATTTAAGAACATCCATATTAGGCACTGGTAAGTGTATATACTTCTTATATTGAATATGCCGCTTTCATTATATAAGAGTTCTGTACTATATAGCCTACTTTTCCTAAAAATTCTTTTGATAATTGTATTTTGTGTACATTGTAGTCTATTTAGGACGTCATTGAACAAACCACCCCAGGCACTAATGCAATACCTTAAAACCGATTCCACTAAAGAATAGTAGAGGATGCACATATTTTTTTGTGTTAGAATTTCCCTTAAGGTATAAAATTTATAAATAAGCTGTCTAAGTATCTTTGTTATATAGAAAGTATGTTCATCCCATCTCATATGCTGATCTACTATAACACCTAGGTATTTACTTTTATTTGTTTTTTCTATTAGTGGACACGTATCGCAGTTTACTGTTTTTGTACAAGTTATATTATGTATCTTCAGTGTCTTTTCTACAGGTTGGTCTTTTTGTAGTAAAGTGAAAGTTATATATTTAGTTTTAGCAACATTTAAGGTAAGTAAATTAAAACTTAACCATATGTGTATACTTTTTAAGCTAAGCTCTGCAGCGCTGTATACCTCATTCCAACTGTCACCTGTGTGGATAACGACAGTATCATCAGCATAAGAGATAAGATGACCCTTAAAATTGATTATTCGGCTAATGCTATTGATATAGACAAGGAATAATATTGGGCCCAACACCGTTCCTTGCGGTACACCAACTGTCACTTCCCGTGGGTAGCTTATAAAATTTTCTATTTTGACACGTTGTAGTCTGTGTGACAAATAATCTCTCAGAATATTAAGAGCTGGTCCTCGGATACCATAGTTATATAATTGGTTTAAGAGTTTGTCATGTGATACTGTATCGAAAGCCTTGGCCAAATCAAGAAAAATGGCAATACACTTTCTTGACTCGTCCAAAGCACCCACAGTTGTTCTGAGGAAATCTATGACAGCATTTTCCGTGTTAGAATTATTTATAAAACCATATTGCCTTTTCGTTATCACATTGTGTAGATGGAAGAATGAGGTTAATCTCTTTTTTAGAGTTTGCCCGAAGATTTTTGCAAAATTATTTATCACGGAGATCGGTCGATAATTTGTTAATTGTTCTGGGTCACCTGATTTATGTACGGGTGTAATAATTGATTCAGATTACCATTTTTATAGGTTAAACTAATAACGTGAACCAGTGGTTTGACGATATATTTATGTAAATTTTTTATTAACTCTGATTTTATTCCATCTGGTCCGGGAGAACAGTTACCCTTAAATCTTAAAAAGGTTAGAAATTATATTAATTATTTCTGTATCTGTTACTGGTTGAAGAAATAAGGTGGGTGCCACCGATATGTCATTTAGGAAGTTATGTGGTAATTCATTGCATTTGTTTATTTTTTGTACCATTTCAGGTCCTATGTTGGTAAAAAAATCATTTATAACGTCAACTTTTTCTTTATTCTCCGATATTATATCACTGTTTTTTTAGAATTTCCCTTTATTGCATTAAGTTTTTCTCTATAGCATTGATTTTTTGTTTGTTTAATAAGTTTGTTTAATCTGTTTCGATATGCTTTATACTCATCACACAGTTCTTCTGTATATCTATTGTTTAATTTCTTTTTTAGGAAGTCTCTTTTTTTATCGAATTTATCAATCCAATGGTTATCCAAGGTTTCATCTTGTAATTTTTATTATTGTGTACAGAATGTTCGCTTGTTGCTAGTATTATATAATTATTTAATTTATTTATAAAATTATTGTATGATATTTGTGTGTCGTTACAATTGATAACCTCAGTCCATATTTCATTCTCACACAGAGAATTTAATTTATCATAATCAATTTTTTTTACCGTGACATTAGTCTTGTTAATAGGAGCATTTCTTTTGGTATTAGGAAAGGTTATATTTAGGAAGATAGTGTTATGATCAGATATATTAGTTTGAAAGATGGAAACTTAAAAGAACCATCTCACACACACACTTTTCACCCTATATTCCTACACCTGCGTCATGAAGCTCGAGGTGCTGGCAACAAGAATGTTACAAATCCAACCCGGCGCACAGTGGGCCAGTTATCAATTCTAGCAAATAAAAATAAATATAATATATAAAATAAATTATTTACTTGCATATTTTGGGAAGAAAGTCAATTAGTTTACTTCATACACAATGTTTTATTCAATCAAAATGAAAACACATACTTTTAAACGAAAATTTTCATATATTACAACATTTATTTTTATTCTAATCTGTATCGGAGTCCTCAGAAATGTCAAAGTCATCGTTAGCATCACGATCGGAGTCAGAATGGATAATTTCAGGCGTATGTATCTGAAGTGCTTAATCTGCTAAGAACTTAAGGACATCCTTCGGTAGTCCATTTTTTTCCTCCAGATTGTTGACGTGCTTTTTGATAACTTGGAGATTATAGGATCTGAAGAATACAGTAAAGCGTGAAATACATCTTCCATAGTTTTTTTTTCTATGTATGTAATTCCCTCAATTTCCTAACAGCTTTGTTTCTGGATTCTAAAGCTTCCTCTGACAACATTCCTGTGGAAAGAACAGCTTCGACCGTGAACATATAGAGCCAAGGCTTCTTCCGGTGTATATTTCCTAGCCACCGATTTTGAAGAACTACGGAGCTTCCTTATTCCTAGTCACTCGCTTTGGAGAGTTTGCTGTGACAGTTTGTACTATTAGCGCAGCATCTCTTTTACCAGACATTCTTAAACTGGTGCTAGTCGCAAATGATAACTAATGTGTAGTATACGTTTCGAGTAAAGGCAAAACTGTTTGCATTTTGGACTGATCACCCGCCTCAACAAATTCCTTTCATGATCGAACTTTTGTCGTCTTTGGGTTTTTAGTAGGGATCAGAACCACGTCATTCAATCATTCATTATGTCGCGCGAGAAATACCTGGAGAGATCGATTACATTTCCGCTTGTATGCAAAGTTCTTGTTTATATTTTTTATTATTATTTTGGTTGTATCCTCCTCATGTTCCAATAATTTAAAGTGCAGAACTTAAGCCAAAACTGCAGCATTTATGTTTGTTGTGTCATGTTCTTGACGCCAAATATCAAAAAGTTATCTTCGTGACATAGACATGGCACTGAAAAAAATGCACTGTATTAATTATTTGCATACCTTTGCAGCTAAGCTAATAGGGAAACGAATTAAGATGAAATGCAATACCTGGAAAAAAATTAACAGACCAAATCTCTTCAAATCTGAGAATTGCGGATCTTTCATAAATTATGATTAGTTGGTGTAATACGCCTATAATTACAATTAAGCAGAGTTACTTAGAGTTTACAACTAAATTATTAAAATGAAATGCGTTAAAATGTTGACTTACCTTTGTACAATTCTCCACGAAAATATTTTAATGAATAGGTAATAAATAAAAGCACAGCGATATTTGCAGTGAAACACATAGGAGAAGCACTGATGGAAGCAGGGCAGATTATGTTCGCTTTTATAATAAGTTTGAGAGGGCATTCCGAGAAGATACATTAGAGCATTAGATATTGATACTTGGAAGATGAACAATTATCTGAGACCTAAATTAAGTAGAACGTTTACGATTTTGAGACCACTGGTTTTGTGATTTATTATTTCCTAGAATTTCTATCTGACCCACTGTGTGGCGTACGTAACCAGTCCGGCGGTATAAAAAAACATCCAAATTGGACATCTGGAAGTGGCAGCAATGCCTACCGTAAGCTGGTTAATAAAGCGAATCAATCAATAGTTAGACCCGAAGCTTCGAAACTGACAATGTCGGCGGATAGCGGATAGTATCTGCGCTTTTTCAAAAGTATAACACCCTACCGGGTATTGCTGGATTTGGAGTTGGAGACTGCCTAATAAGTATGATTTGTTTAAGTTGTTTCAACCAAAATACATTTGGACAATATATAATGATGACACGTATCCACCCAGTATCAGCTTTGAACGAGGGATCACTTGTATTTTTTTTATAGAGTTTAATGCCTGCATAATAGGTCTTGATAATGGAATACCCTGAAAATCCTACGTCAACCAGCCAATATGTTAAGTAAGATATATTACGATTCCGGGGAAACAAATTAAAACTTAATATTTATTTATTTACAGCTTTGTATAATATTTCTACGGTCAACTTGAAAATTCAGCCTAAAGCGTTACTACCCGGATAAATCATTATAAAGCCTGATGTGATAGAATAAGAGCCGAGATCGTGCTTGAATATTGCAAACGATATCCGTATACGAATATAGCTAACCAGATATGATATGCGCTTACCTCAAACGAAAGTAGTCGGTTGTTTACCTGGCTCACCATTACAAGTCCATTACCTGCCTTTGGTTCATTCTTAATATTGCCGGTAGCATAGCTGTAGGTTAAATAATATTTATTTACTATTATTGAATCAGTTATGAAGTTGCTCATTAGATTAACATTATTTATTATCAATAAATCATGCATTATAATAAATAATTTACATCATACCTATCAATTAGTGTAAAGTAGTAAAACAATATTTACAATAATTAAGAAGTGATTCTATTTCTCGCTTTTTTATGATTTTCAAACTGACTTTGGATAACCTATACGAAAGTGTTTGATGCTATTTTTTAATTACCTTAGACGCAATCAGTGACGAAACTACATTGTAGTGAACCCATTAATCAATAGACTTTCACTAGTCTTTATACAAATTTGTCAACGACCGTATTAGAATGCGACGGAGCGTTTTATAGGAATTTGTGTCTGGACGAGTGCCAGAAATGCATGTATCGGGTGCAATGTCAAATTGTAGGAACACATCTCAGAAAATATAATGGTTACACTTTTTATTTGAAATTCACCCACGTCGGTGTGCTATTGTACTAATTCCTTACTTTTATAAATCATCTTGATGCCGCGGTTCTTGTCCTTCTTTACTTTTTGCTGTGTAAACACATAATTCCTGAGACTTTTCTTTCTCTTATTTTGTTTACAAAAAGAATAACGAAATCTATTGGCACGGGTCGTCAAATAATAGTACCTAAGCAATTAATTTTTCGTTAGTTGTTAGGTAGTAATGCATATAATTTGAATAAATTGTGGCCTAAATAAAAGTTACTATACAGTGTGTTCCAAGATTCGAGCCAATATATTAACAGTAACTCCTAAACATAAAATTATTAAAATTTTAATTACAGACCTCAAATTTTCACGAAGTTGCAAAGGGCAAACACATAAAGAACACTCTTCATTACTTCGCTTTGGGAGATGTTTTTAATTTTCTCAAGGCATCAACATGAATATGTTTGCTAACGAAGCACACACTATATGAAATAATCACATATTCGAAATAAATGTAAAAAGTTACAAAAATACCACATGGTTATCTCTCAGCCTAGGGTTCCGGGTTCAATTCCCGACCGCAGCGCTGGAATTTTTTTTTAAACAAAAAAGTGAATGCTCAGATATTGAGTGTGTCTGTTGTCTCTAAATTTGTAATCCACTCCTAAACGTACTTGCTTCAGGGATCACCTATGCTGTTTTTTTTAGTATGAATTAATTTTATGACAGAAATAGAAAATAATAGAACCTTTCTTAAGCGTTATAATTAAAATTACCGACATCGTTCGCAGAAAACGAATAGTTCACAGTACATTTTAAATTTTAACTCAACACACTAACTATACGAAAAATGTTTAGATGTACATGTATACGAGCCAAAATAACATAATCAAATGATGAAATTTTTACTAACCATCTACGCTGTTTCATTGAATAACAATCAACATCCTGAGGGTTTTGTTGATAGGCAGTTTACAAACATTGAAAGTAAAATGGGCATTCAACAATTATCACAACGTAAATTTAATTCTATTACAGTAATTCCACAATATATGTTTTAGCATATACATTTCGAAAAATTACAAATAGATTGTCTATACGAACGTTGTGTGAAGTCGGTAAATTCCAATAATTGTATTTACAATGTTCCTTTGACTGCAGTAAATATTGTGTAGGATAGTGTACGTGGGTAATCTACCTTTCAGCATGAGAATTGCTGAATGTACTTGCCATAAAGGGATTAAGGAACAAGAATTTACGAAAGGACCCGATAGTTGAAACAAAACGTAAGGAATCCTATGTTATTATTTTTATAAGAAGCTAAATGGATATCTTATACAGACTGTCTATTTTACGAGGGCCACACCATATATCTCGCTTAATATCTATTGTAGAAGAATAAAGTTTTAGAAACAGTTATCCCATTTTTTGTGGGCTATATTTCAGTAAAAAGAAATTTGAAATCCATAGCCTACTTTATGAGATATATTACAAAAACCTGAAAAATAGGAAAACCACAAACGGTTATAGCTTCCTTATTTGAGGAGATACGAAAAAAGTTAAAGAAATGAAAGTTGACGGCAAAGACAATAAGAATAATAACGTGTAACAAAAAAATCGAAAAATGCAGTTGGCTTTGACATACGCTATTGTGCAAAAATGAAAAATACATATCTCAAAGTAGGCCATGACGCCATTAATTCCGTTATTTTTTTCTCATTCCAACGATATAAAACATGTCACAGAAATTTTAACCGATAGTGTCAATATTTAATATTTTACGAATACCACAATTCATATAATTGAATCGTAACAATCAGCTGTGCCATAATTAGTGAAAAACAATGTATACAGTTATTGATAAATTTGACAGATTGTCACTGTTGTATGTTGTATGTTGCGTTGTCGAGTTCTAAGACAAATTTTATATCAGTAATTATGGTGTACACCAATAATAACAAATTCGATATGATTAGCATTTATTGTCAGTGCAATTTTGACGCTGAGATGGCAGTCACGGTTTACGGAGATAGATTTCCAGATGCTCCGCAGCCAAATCGAACTATGTTTAGGAAGTTAGTTCAAAATCTAAAAACGCACGGTTCATTTTCAAAAAAAGTAGTAAGGCGAGCGCATGTTGCGGATAATGTAAGAAAAGTGAATAGAGTAATGAATTATATTAACCAAAATGAGGAAACCTCTTTGAGACAAATTCAGAGAAACTGTCGCATAAAAAAAGACAGTGCAAGAAAAATATTAAAAAAAAAAAACGGATTTCGATGCTACAAAATGAGGAAAGTTTAACATTTAAATGAGGGAGATAAGCCGAGGAGAGTAAGATTTTGTAGATGGTTATTAAATAAGAAAAGGAATGACGCGCTGATATGTAGCAAAATTCTTTGGTCGGACGAATCAAATTTTTCTAATAATGGATTTTTCAATAGAAATATGCATTATAAGTGGACACGAGAAAATACACATTGGTGCAGAGAGACTGCTTTCCAAGAAAGATTTTCTACGAATGTTTGGTTGGGTCTTTTAGGGACTAAAGTAATTGGACCTTATTTTTATGATGGCAAATTAACCGTTCGTAGATACCTTAATTTCCTGCAAAACGAATTTCAAGATTTTCTTTATGAATTAACAGTGGCAGAAAGATTAAATTATTCATATTTTCAACAAGATGGGGCTCCACCTCACACTGCTGTAATATGTACAAATTATTTAAATCAAGTTATGCCAGATAGCTGGATAGGCACCCATGGACCCATTCTATGGCCAGCTCGATCACCAGATATTACTCCCTTGGATTTTTTCGTCTGGGGTTACATTAAAGACAACGTATTTCAAACTGCCCCTGAAAATATTGAGGACATCAAAACCAGAATTCGAAACGCATGTGAGGCAATTACTCCTGAAATGCTCCAAAATGTAATGCGTGACGTGTCTCGTAGAGCACGTTTATGTGTCAGAATGCATGGTGCACAATTTGAGCATTTGTAGTTAGAAAAATAAATACACACAATTTCTTTTCAATATAGTAGTAGGTAGTACTGTTATACATAGTTTTTCGTTTTTTCTTTGGATGTTCGTTTTGTACTTGTATTTTTATTTATGAGATATTTATTGGTTTGTATTAAATTGTAACAAATAATTACGGAATTATAATTATTATAAAGTGAATTTTTACTATTATGGCACAGCTGATTGTTACGATTCAATTATATGAATTGTGGTATTCGTAAAATATTAAATATTGACACTATCGGTTAAAATTTCTGTGACATGTTTTATATCGTTGGAATGAGAAAAAAATAACGGAATTAATGGCGTCATGGCCTACTTTGAGATATGTATTTTTCATTTTTGCACAATAGCGCATGTCAAAGCCAACTGCATTTTTCGATTTTTTTGTTACACGTTATTATTCTTATTGTCTTTGCCGTCAACTTTCATTCCTTTAACTTTTTTCCGTATCTCCTCAAATAAGGAAGCTATAACCGTTTGTGGTTTTCCTATTTTTCAGGTTTTTGTAATATATCTCATAAAGTAGGCGATGGATTTCAAATTTCTTTTTACTGAAATATAGCTCACAAAAAATGGGATAACTGTTTCTAAAACTTAATTCTTCTACAATAGATATTAAGCGAGATATTTGGTGTGGCCCTCGTAAAATAGACACCCTGTATATCATTAAAAACGGAACTATTAATTGTCTTGTCAGTCGAATTTTTTTCAAGTAAAATACATCTCTTGTTCTCACAGAAATATCTAATTAGTTCAGAATTCCGTTATTTACATGGAATTCCACGTTATCTCGTCGAAATTTACTTGACGCCTATATTAATCTCATCTTTTACTTAACCGCAAACGTAAACTTTCTAGTTAAAGTCTGTTCCCAAAGGTCCGTGCAGATTATAACAACTCCACGAAAAGATTAAACTAATGCATTAACTGAAATGGTGCTATTTTAAAGCCAGAAACCTCATTTTCAGCATCGTAAAAACTGTCGTTGGGACGAGTTCACCTGCTAATTAACCATTGTGTATTGTGTTGTGTTAATTTTGTTGAATTATTTACTTACGGGAGATGGGAACCGTGTACGGAATATTAATTAATAAGGATGTCGTTTAGTTGTAAGACGGTAGGAGAAAAAGTAGATTACTGTAAGATGGGTCATACTTTTTAACAGACTTTAAAACGTTTTTAAAAGGAGGAGGTTTACACGCCACGTATGTTTCTTTTCATTTTTGTTCAACGATGGCTGGTATAAAAAAGCGGCTTGTGCATTGTCTCGATACTAATAACGCCCTAAACTGTTGCCAGTTTGGATTCAGAAGTAAATGTAGCACATCCCAAGCAGTTTCCAAGGTAGTCGTCGACATAGTCAATAAATGGTCTTGAGAGTGGCAAATTAGTATCAATTACATTGTGACCTTTCAAGGGCCTTTCACTGCGTTTCACACGATACTTTGTTAAACAAGTTATACCCCCTGTAGCACAAGATATTGGGTGAATATAGGTACAATGTGTTACCTATATTGTGTATTGGGCCAATATATGTCAGCTTTAACCAATATTGTAACAATATGATTATCAGCTGAGCTGTATTTTCAATATTTTCACACAAAATATAGCCAACATTTTACCAATATTGGCAAATCAGATTTAATATTAACATTATTTAACCAATATTGGCGTAATGTGTAGAAACTGATATTAGTTCTGAATATTGGACAAATATAACTCCTTTTTTACTTTTAGGTATTCAATTATCATTTTACTTTAACCATTCGTTTATGTACAAGTTCCCATCATATCTTGAAGAATTTTTTCCACCTTTCCACCATTTTCCCCAATTTCCACTATAGGCACTGTTTCCCAATCTTCCCACCACCTCTCACTATCCTCGCGTTTTCCATAATATTTCCACACTTTCCCTCCATTTTTTTCCATTATCATCCCCTATCACCTTCGATGTAAACTAGCCTACTATCGAAGTTGAAAAGATTTCTATAAATTTACAAAATTTTATCAAAATATATTAGGCTATTCTCGAGGTAGATATAGTTATAACAAACATTCAAACAGACACATAAACAAAGATGAAAATATTTATATTTCTAAGAAAAACAAAACTACAATAATATTTATCTTAATATGAAATTAATTTACATATATTAGTACAAGTTACGTATATTTTGTATTTTAAATTTGCCGCGCGAAACAAATTTACAAACGGTAGTGTGCGCCGGTCTCGACCATATTGCAAATGCCGAGTTATTTATTTATTTATTTATTTATTTATTTATTTGAATACAACCACCCAACAGGTAACCAATTACAGGGTGGGAACATTACAATACAGAATACGAAAACATTATATTAAACTAAAAACTAATTAAACTATCAGGACATAAAACATTGCATATATGTAAGTAAAAATATTATAATAAAATAGATATAAGATAATTATAGGAGAAGTACAAAAAGAGAACGCTATAAATCATAAATTAAGTTGTTTAATTGAATTAATATTACAGTTAAATATATCTAGCTGATCTTGCTGTAGATTGTAATTTTTACACATGAAATATAAAGGTGAGAATTTTAGTAAGTTAGTTCGAGGGGTAGGAAGATAGAAAGTATCACGATTCCGACTTGTTATACGAGGTATGTGAAAATTTATTTGTTCTAAAATGAGAGGGCAATCAAACATGTTATGAATAATTTTATAAAGAAAGACTATTGAATGTATTATTCTTCTATTTTCCAAGTTAGACATGTGAAATCTGTCCAGCATAATATTTTGCGAATAACCAGTTATTGGGTAGGTACCATCTTCAACAAAGCACAAATACTTAACAAAACGGCGCTGAACATTCTCAACATTATTTATGTAAATTGCATATCCTGGAGACCATATCAACGAGCAGTATTCCAATTTTGATCGAACAAATGAATAGTACAGCAACTTCATAATATCAGTGTTGCTGAATCCTTTACAGTTTCTTATTATAAAACCTAAACTTTTTAAAGCTGACGCGATGGTGAAAGTAATATGCTCCTTAAAACTAAGGCACTTATCAAAAATAACTCCAAGATCCTTTACTGTATCAGGTCTCTGCAATATTTGACCATTTATATGATAGTTGTAATAGATGGGATGACGCATTTTAGAAAAGGTGAGTATGTTACACTTGGATATGTTAAGAGGCAAGCAATTGGATAGGCACCATTCATTAACGATATTTAGGTTATTCTGAAGATTTTCACAGTCATTTTCGTTTTCTATTACGCAATATATTTTCAAATCATCAGCATATAAGAGGCTCTCTACATTGAGATTAGCTATAATATCATTTATGAAAACAACAAACATAAGTGGTCCCAGTACAGAGCCCTGGGGAACACCGGAAGTGGCGAGAACGTCAAACGACCTGTGACCACGGTATTCCACATACTGACGCCTGTTCTTTAGATATGAAGAGAAGAAATCTAATTGCATCACTGACAACCCAAACTTACTCAATTTCTCTAATAGAATACCATGATCCAGGCGGTCGAACGCCTTGGAGAAATCCGTGTAAACGATATCAATTTGCTTGTTCGCGTCCAGTTGCTTGGAAATGTATTGCGTGATACATGCGAGGTTAGTCTCAGTGGATCTACCGGGAACAAAGCCATGTTGGTTAGATATAATTTGGCGATGTACGTGATTAGACAATGATGTATGCAAGGTGATCTCGAAAACTTTAGCGAAATTGCAGATAATTGTAATGGGCCTATAATTTTCAGCTACCCCCTTGTTGTCTTTTTTAAAAACGGGACATAAGCGAGAATATTTCCATACATCGGGAAATGTACATGTTTTTAGTGACAAATTAAATATTGTTGTGAGAGGACGAGCAAAGATGGCAGCGCAGTCCTTGACAATAAAAGCAGGGATGTCATCTGGCCCTTTAGTAAACTTAGGTCTGATTTTCTTCAACGATTTAAGTACTTCTATCTCAGAAAAAGACGTTAATGGTAAATTTGTACTATTACTACTGGTGTCTTCGTGAGAATTATATTTTTCTTCGTCATGGTTAGGTTTCAAGTATGCAGTTTGAAAAAAATTAGCAAAAGCGTTGACAATATCCTGGGGATTTGTGCATTGAATATCATTATAAGTAATATTATCAGGGATGGAACTGCCTCCTCTTTTACCGTTAATGTAGGACCAAAATTTTTGGGGATCATTTTTTATGGTTTCTTGTATATTCAGTAGATAATTTTCATGCAACTGTTTCAAATCATCTTTTATCTTTTTCCGTATGTCACTAAACTCTCTATATATATCATCAATCTTTGTTTGTTTGTATTTTTTCCAGAGACTGCTTTTTTCTTTATGTCTCGTATGATGTTGTTCGTGTACCACGGTGGATATTTAGATGGTCTGGGAATATATTTGGGAACAGCTTTGTCAAAAATTTCTGTTAATTTTGAATATAACTCAGAACACGCGATGTTAACATCTGTTTGCTCATTTAGGAAAGACCAGTCTGTGTTGAATAAAATGTCGTATAGAAGAGGATAATCTGCCTTTTTAAAATTATAAGTTTCTGTTGATTTACACGGGAAATTTCCAGACTGAGACGTATTTATGGTTATTGATATATCCAAAGGTGGATGATGTAAATCTTCAGTTAGTAAACAGTCTAATGATCTTGATACCTGACAGTTTCTGTTTGACAATACTAAATCTAAAGTAACGTTATTGATATTTTTAACAGTGTTAAATTGCGTTATATCAAGATATTCCGAGAACTGCCGCAGAGAGTTTGCTCGTGTGCCTGAAGTAATCTTAACGTTATTGTATTCTGGAATATTAAAATCGCCTATAATATAAACATCACCATCATTTAGATAGTTTAGTGATTCAATCATCTCGAACAGAGATGCATAGAAGCCGCTGGGTATATTTGGTGGTATATAAATTATTAAAATAAAAACAGTTTGAAAATTAATTGATACTTTAATACCTACAATATCAATATGAGGAAGAGAATCCCGTATAAAGTTGAGGTCTAGTTCTGCATATATATATTTTTTATGTACCGCAATAAGTGTGCCGCCGCCTTTACTTTTGTTCGTTTCCGCAAATTTACGATCACATCGTACAATATTATAATTGGGGGACAGAATTTCTGCGTTTAGTACGTGAGAATCTAACCAAGTCTCCGTGAACGCATAGATATCATAATGACATGTATATGCAATTGTGTGTGTTTCTTGCAACTTTGTATTTAGACCGCGTACATTCTGATAATAATTTTCTATGACAGGTGGTATGGACACGGAAGTTACTTGAGTAGGTGAATTTAGATTAGGCGTAGGTGTACCATTTAATGATGTACTTATCTCACCTACTAGCTATGCAGAAGACATTTTAGATTTTAGTTCATCAATATTCTGCTTATATACAAAACAATTGCGATCCCAAGCAGCATGTTTAATATTAAGCTCCGTTTTGTTAATATTTGAGTGGTCTATACAGTTGGCACATTTTAAAATTGCAGAGCTACAGTCACTCAAATTGTGCTCACCGGCACATTTTGGGCAACGTACTGTGGATTTACACTGATTTGACATGTGGTTGAAACCACTGCATTTAAAGCACCTACGTATCTCAATCGAATCATAAACACTACATAAATCATACCCTACGAATAACTTACCCTCTCCTATCGACATTACTTTATCATAAAAATCTGTTTCCACTTGCAAGATAGCCTGATAAATGTTTGCGTTTCTTTTTGTAGACCATAATTTTAGTACTTTGAAATCGCGCTTCTCAGTATCTAGATGTTTATTTTGAAACTTAATGTACTGAATTAGTTCATTTTCCGCGAGTTCTTCGGACATGCCCACAATCCTTATTCGAGGTTTTATATTTCTTGCGTCCTTGATGTTGTAGTTTTCTGTTAATTTATCCTTGGCGATTTCCTTAAGTTTCAACGTATCCTCTGAACTGGAGCATCCGACCAGAATACCCCCCTCTTTAACATTCTTAATTTTGGAGATGTTGATATTGTTTTCTACCGGGTTTATACTGTTGAGAACTGCAGCTTTAGTCGTTATATTGTTTTGTTCTAGGTCCTTTGGCTTTATTATAATCGCTGCCTCGGTTTTCAGAGCAGCTGAGTAGGTCTTTTTTATTGCTGAGTTGTTTTCAGCATTAATGTCGGCAATCACTTTTGCGGCAGAGTGGGCAATTTCATTTTTTAAGTCATTAAACTTTTCGCCGATGTCTTGTAATAATAATTTGACTTTTTCTTCAAATATGGATTCCAAGTATTCGGGATCCCAGGCAGGTTTATTAATACAGCTCTCACATTTCCAAGAAAGGGCGGGATAGCTAGACACAGATGTCAACAAATCAGCTGGTATATTAGTGCATTCAATGTGATATGAATGTTGACAAGTGCCGCTGCATGGGATAGCTGGTTTCCTTGTTGTTATTGGGCTATTGCAGGTTGCGCACTTCTTAGCCATATTCTCAGACAACTATTGCTCACTTAAGTAGGTAGATATATTTATGAGTTGCAGAGTTTAAATTGCCAGATGTTGCTATACCCTTAGGTTCGGGGTACTTGCCTCTACTTAAAGCAAGTTAACCATTTGTTTATGATATGGAAGCTTTGAAGTAAAAACTTGGTATATTCACTATTCACAATGTTAATTAAATATCAGCTATAAAAAACCAGCTATCGTTGCACTAAGATATATCAGTATGTAGCAAATTGTTTACGCTTTACTCTAACACAATTTTGTCCAATTTAGCAAAGTTCTTACCGCATTTATAACAAATTCACAGGAGCGTCACGAATAACAGGTCAGTTCACTACGGCACACAGGCTCTAATGGCAGTAACGTGTTGTGGTGCTCGAGAAATTTGCCAATTTGCTAATAAAAATAGTGTACAGTTTATGAAAAGTGCAGTAATTTAATAGGTAAATGTTCATGATCCTATTCAAGTAGTAATTGGTAGCAAACGGCGCATTATTTCAATTAATTTTCCTCATGTTTACAAACGCTTCCTGTATTTGTCGCCTCTTGTGTTCTGTTCAATAGAAATTGTTGTACCGGAGATATATAATGTTTAGGAATGTTTGTAAGTTAACTATATCATGGCATTAAGATATTTACCATTGTAATTTACATTAACTCAAATATTGAAGCGTTTAGGTACCTAACTCTTCTATAAATATAAATTGTAGCAATATTGGGCCAATATTTTTCCAACATTATAGGTACCTAATCCTTTTATAAATATAAATTGTAGCAATACTGAGCCAATACTTTTCCAACATTAGCAAACCAAATTTAATATTAATATCCTTTAATATCAATGATTATCGATCTTTCGAATGAAAAAAATAGATATTTTCTTGACCTTTCTATCTTTCAGATGAAACATCGTTGGAATATCATTCTTAAACTTTTCTGTTTAATATTTTAATATGTCAAATTTAAGTTGTAACAAGAATTATTATTACAGCTCTGAAAGTTTAATGAAGATTGTGTGTGCTTACGCTGGACTTTGTGCTTTTAACACGGATCAAATTCCTCAGGGAATACTCTTTAACGCTACTTAACATTGATGAATAATATTGTTTTATAAATGTATAATCATTTCTTTATTTCAATGAACCTCGCCGATAAAGAATATTAAAAAACAAAACTACAGATTTTACATTACAAAGGTTTATTCTTGAACAATATCAACCAAAATTTATTTTATTCATAGAAGGAGAAACGAGGTATAGTTATCCTTTTTTCAGGTTTACATTTTTAATTGTTTAAGACTTAATTATGATTCCTAGGATAATACATAAAGAAGGTTATCTATATAACTAGATGTATGACTTTCCGTTTTCAAGGGAAAGTAGTTAAAACGAAATATTGATGATTCCCTTGGTAATGAGTGTTATAAAGAAACGAGACAAAGATTGGCTATCCCCCATTTCTCCGCTTATGAATAAAATTAGGTTTGGTTAGTAGTGTGCAGAAATAAGCCTTAATAATGCAAAATGGTGAACCAAGTATCAAAAAGTCGTGCCAATAAAAGCAGAAAAAATCTATACTTAGGCGCCATCCTCTGAGGGTTGTAACTTCCTTAGGAAACGTTTCCAGACATAGGAAATTTTCTTACTATTTTTGCATGTGACATCAGTGTCTAAAGGGAAATGTGAGAATTTCGGCACACTCTATATATTTTAAATATTGTGTAGTAATGGGGCGTGAATGCTGCTATCTAATATCTATTGGTAGCATTACCAATTACACCAATGTTGGGATTCAATATGGCATTTATGTTGGTATATAATATGACAGCAATATGTGACTGCAATATTGGACATTTATTGCAAAAATCTATATTGGCCCAATATGTGAATCCTATATTGGTCCAATCAGTTTGTGCTACAAAGGACTGTTGTGGAATTAGGGGTTTATTCAAACATTTTTTGGATCATATTGGTCGAATAGAAAACAAACCATATGTACAAAAAAAATTCCGATAATAGGTCAGTTATACACGGAGTAACCCAAGGTTCAGTTTTGGGACCCCTGTTGTTTATTATATATGCCAATGCGTTATTCCATAATATGTTCCCTAACACATGTGTTGCATTTGCTGATGATACAACCATAATAAATCCAAATCCAGACATGAATAATCTCATGCTAAAAAGTGTCTGTTTCTCAATCCACCAATGTTCTACATCCAACAATTTGAAACTCAAGAAAAGACTCAAAATCTAGTCTTTTCTATCAGTCATATTATAACCAAAGGAAATAGTGCAAAACTGCTCGGTATCAACAAGAACATTATCACTGGAGACTCTGAGAATGATCTATTTTGCGTTATTTCATTCATCCATTAGTTGTGGTATATTGTTTGGGGGTACTCTTCTTACGAAGATACAATTTTCCGGCTACAAAAACGAGCCGTCAGAGCAGTGGCCGGTGGCTTCAGAGATCACTTCAAGCCTATTTTTAAAAATCTTCCGCCTTTATGTATTTATATCACGTTACTAGAAATTTATAAAAATAAGATTCAATTTGCAACAAATGCTGAAGTTCTTTACAATGGTACTAGAAATAGAGCTGATCTTCGAACACTATGCTTTCAACTTTTGAAAACAACAAAAAATAATTTGGATTAATTTAGATTTTTTTCAATATCTCAAAAACCAATACTCCTATTTCGGATTTCTTTATGCCACATTAGAAAACTTTGCGCGCATTTAACTGACTCCATATCTTACGGTTTCCGAGATCCCAATGGTAAGCATCTAATTTCAATCAGCTTGTATAGGCCTTAATTATGTAAAATTAAATGAACTATTCAATATGAATGTACTACTCTTTCGTATCTGATTGTTACTCTCATAGTTCTTGCTATAAAAGTTTCCCAAAACTTGTTTCTTTTTTATACCTACATAAAGATTTTTGGAACACCCCCTATATATTCCTACTGACCATTTAATAACTGATAAACATAATTGAATGTCCATTATAATAATTTTACCAGTTCGTCTCGACTTATTATGTTTCTGTCGATAAACGATAAGATCAACTATATCACAAGTAACATAGTAATAACTATGACAATACAAAACCCCTTCTATTATACAAAGGCATTAAAGTAGTTATGAATTAAAGTGAGGTTTTAATACAGCTAATGGCTTGCTAGTGTGTTCTTTATATGTAATGTGTTAATTTCGTTAAAACCTTCAATAATATTTGTAAATGTTGGGAGGAAATAATGGATATTACTTCACTTTGTTATTGTTATCAAGTTTGCTTGAATAAGCCGTCAAGTAATTTTGTCAGGCTTAAAAAAACGATCTGAATATTCGGAACCATTTAATCATATTAACGGCGGAAAACCATGTATGTCCTTAAAAAGGTACTTGGTTAAGGAAGAATTGTATAACATATCTTCTCACTCTGCATTTAATGATCTTGAAGAATACGCAGTAAAAAAAAATGGCATCCAATTCCGGACTCGGCTCCTGGTTCGCCTCGTCCGTAAAACAACTTGTACTGTAATAAGTCACCTACCAGACTTATAATAACGTAAATTACTATTTCGTTCCTGTTAGAAAGAATATTCGGTAAAGCTATTTTCATGACTTCTGTACTTCAATTGAAAATATCTGTTGCCAGACTGTTTAGCAGGACAAATAATAAAGCAGCACACAAAATACAAAATATCAGTGAGGCAGTTTATTTGCTACGAAATAACACTATTTTTACAGTCAACGAGAAACAGATAGGAACGATTGAAAATGTAAGTATAATGCAACACATTGTGTTTTGATTGTGACTCTTTTAAATATAGGCACATAAGACTTGGAATAACTTTTAAAATAACAAACTTGAATATATATTTTTTTTGCTATATATCCACTGACTTGCATAACCGTGTACCTTTTGTGACGTTTCCATACTTTTCTTGATGAATCTCAGTCACGAATTATGCATAATTTGTATGCACTTTCAATCTACAAGATCTAAACAAGGTGGATAGCCATGGGAACAACACACAGACTTAATTGCATTTAACAGATGATGTCAACGTAGATCATCAGAAGTCAACAATGTGACCTCAATTATACAATCACTAACATGATACAGAAGAAAGTCACTTAATTTTACCAGACAACTCTTATAATCATAAATACTTTTTAATAGAGAGAGAATTTCTCAGATAATAGCAAACATATTTCTTTTTAAAAAAATAATAATTCATGAAAAGCATCCATTTAAAAAATTCCCATAGAACCCAGCTAATCTAGATAAGGTCTGTCGAAGATGTTCGTGCATTCCGACATGCGCCAGAATGTCGTGTGTACAATTCAACTCTACTTGTTGAATTATTATTATTCAGATTATAGAGAAATATCAATTATTTTTAATGGGGTGTTTGCATGGTGCCGAGATAAATGCACGTATCAAGAGATCGTGAAAAACAAAGTGACCTGTATTTTATTATTTTTTCAATAAATTAGTATTTTGTTCATAATAATTAACGTAAACCTAAAAATAGTGACGTACGAAAATTGAATTGAATCTGCGCCATCTGTTATTAAATAGAACATGTATATTTTTAAATATTGATTCAGTCTTCTTCTTCTTCTTAATTTGCCCAGAGATATTACCAAATGTCATAATTCATAAATATAGAACGGCGATTTGTGAATGTTGTGATTGATTGTTTATTTTTGTATTTTATCGGTCTAACTCTAGTTTATCCTCGAGGTATTTGAAGAATAAAGCAAATAAATTTGTTGCATATCGTTTTTCGTAAATATATTCAGATTTTAACATGTTGCTTTGTTAGGTCATAAATATGAGTTCTTTTAAGAACTGCATTGTACCAGCTCCTTTTTTGCATGAACACATCAGTGAATTCACTAGACAAAATATTTTTAACTGTCCCTAGAGACTTTAAACGCAGAACCGATTGGTTTACTGCTGTAAGAAATAATACAGACATTAATTTGGAGTGGTCTGAAGCAGCACAGTATTAAGGTGCGTATAAGCTTAGCGAACCGAACATGTAATGTAACATGCAATGCAACAGATTCGTCAAATTGGGACGGTCTTGCGAACACGATACGAATGGCTATTTCGGAGCGCGCTGCGAACCACCGCTTGTCGGTTTTTCGACGAACACAAAGGGATTCGCAGTGCGTAATGGGACGGCATTCGTGATGATTTAATGTTTTAACGAACATGGACTAATCGGAGGAGGCGGCTTTGCTGTTAATAGAAATTTACAAGTATCATAGTGTTCTTTGGGACCAAACGGACCCGAATTATTTTAATAAAAACAAAAAGAAAGATGCGTGGATGGAAATTGCTGCTTCCATGTAGCAACCAGAGGAAGCATGTAAAAAAAAAAGTTCATTATTATTGTTTTATTATGTAAGTTGATTATCATAAAATTTTTATATTGGCCGTTACTGTGCTGGAACTTCAAAACTCCCAGTAGATCGTAGAAGCTTTCGTTTTTTACTTCCCTCGCATACGGAAGGGAAGTAGTATTGTATTCGAGAAAAAATCACCCTCCTGAGGTTTTTTCGGATTCTGACGTTTCAGATCACGGAGATTACGAAAATATAGGTTTTTCAATTCCGTCAGTCTGTCCGTCTGTCTGTCTGTTGGTGCATTTATTAAAAAAACTACTTGACGGAGAGCAGTCAAATTTGGTAGGTAGTTAACCCCACTGTTAGCGAAGAAATAGTAGAACTTTCACTGGAAAATATACAAGGTGGATCGTCTAAAGGGAATAAATAATGAAAAAAATTTTTTTGGTCAAATTTAAAATTTCCACGTTTCATGACACGCTAAACCTATTTCAGAAAAAAAATTTTCAAATTTTTTTGAAAAATTTTTTACCACTAAAAAATGTTTTTGTCTTTGTTCAAATTTAAAATTTCCACATTTCATAGCGTTCTAAACCTATTAAAAAAAAAATGTTTAGAATTTTTTTTACTATTTTTGAAAAAATTTTACCATTAATACAGACTGAATTTTTTTTCTTTGTTCAAATTTAAAATTTTCACGTTTTCATGGCATTCTAAACCTATTCAAACAAATTTAAAAATTATTTTGATTAAAAATTTTTTTGAAAAAAAATTTAAATGTTTATCACTGGGCATAAAATAGATGAAAAAAAATTTTTTTGCTCAAATTCAAAATTTCCACGTTTCATGACATTCCAAACCTATTTTGGAAAAGAAAATTTGCAACATTTTTTTTACCATTTTGGAAAAAAATTTACCACCTAGAGTAAATGGAAATTTTTTTTTCCTCAAATTTTAAATTTTGACATGACTGACATTCTAAACCTATTTGAGAAAAAAAAATTTTACGAACATTTTTGAAAAAATTTTTACCACTAAAATAGATGGAACGTTTTTTTTTCTTTGCTCAAATTTTCAAATTTAAAATGTTCACGTTTCATGGCATTCTAAACCAATTTCAAACAAAAATACCACTGTAGAATAGAAGGAAACTTTCCTTTTTGCTCAAATTTAAAATTTCCACGTGTCAAAAATTTTGATTTTTTTTTTTTAAACATTTTTGATAAACTGAAAAAAAAATGAAATTTTTTAACCACCACTGTATTTCCACTCCACTACGTGTATGTGGAATTGAAAATGTGACAGATGGCAATAATATTAGGCATATGCACCTATTACACTATTATTGAAAAATGTACAGGGTGGTCATCCCAAGAAATAATTCAGTCATGGTGGACATTTATAAAGGTATTTGGCCAAGCCTTCCATATTTGGCACCTGTTATTTAGTATTGAACTTTTGCTGTTGGATGAGCACTCTGTATATTTTTTTGACCAAAACTTATCAGGTGTTCTTAGTAATAATAGTGATAACTATATTCCGATTCTTATTTTCAATGTCACTTCGTAATTATTAATTTTTTAGAGTGACCGCCATGAACAAATAAAGAAGGAAGTTCTGTGTAAATACCTTTACCGATTTTTTTTTTAATATTTGCGATAATTAATAAGGCACTACTGCCTAAAACCAAAGCTTCAGCTTTATCGTCGGACATGTTTTTGGTCTGTTACCATCGGATAGACTAAACAGTTAACCTCGCTTGCTCGCGGCGTGTTCGTCAAATCGCACGGTTCGTAAGATGTTCGTGGCGTGATCGCGGGAGACAAATTTCAACGCGCATTGCATTGCATGTTACATTAAGGTGCGTATAAGCTTGGCGAACCGAACATGTAATGTAACATGCAATGCAACAGATTCGTCAAGTTGGGACGGTTCTGCGAACACGATGCGAATGGCTATTTCGAAGCGCGCTGCGATCCACTGCTTGTCGGTTTTTCGACGAACACAAAGGGATTCGCAGTGCGTAGTGGGACGGCATTCGTGATGTTTTAATGTTTTAACGAACATGGACTAATCGGAGGAGGCGGCTTTGCTGTTAATAGAAATTTACAAGTATCATAGTGTTCTTTGGGACCAAACGGACCCGAATTATTTTAATAAAAACAAAAAGAAAGATGCGTGGATGGAAATTGCTGCTTCCATGTAGCAACCAGAGGAAGCATGTAAAAAAAAAGTTCATTATTATTGTTTTATTATATAAGTTGATTATCATAAAATTTTTATATTGGCCGTTACTGTGCTGGAACTTCAAAACTCCCAGTAGATCGTAGAAGCTTTCGTTTTTTACTTCCCTCGCATACCGAATAGGGAAGTATTGTATTCGAGAAAAAATCACCCTCCGAGTTTTTTTTGGATTCTGACGTTTCAGATCACGGAGATTACGAAAATATAGGTTTTTCAATTCCGTTAGTCTGTCTGCTGGTGCATTGACTAAAAAAGTACTTGACGGAGAGCAGTCAAATTTGGTAGGTAGTTAACCCCACTGTTAGCGAAGAAATGGAAACTGGAAAATATACAAGGTGGATCGTCTAAAGGGAATAAATAATGAAAAAAAATTTTTTTGGGTCAAATTTAACATTTCTACGTTTCATGACACGCTAAACGTATTTCAGAAAAAGAAAATTCAAATTTTTTTGAAAAATTTTTTACCACTAAAAAATTTTTTTGTCTGTTCAAATTTAAAATTCCCACGTTTCATGGCATTCTAAACCAATTTAAAAAAAATACCACTGTAGAATAGAAGGAAACTTTCCTTTTTGCTCAAATTTAAAATTTCCACGTGTCAAAAATTTTGATTTTTTTTTTTAAACATTTTTGAAAAACTGAAAAAAAAAATGAAATTTTTTAACCACCACTGTATTTCCACTCCACTATGTGTATGTGGAATTGAAAATGTGACAGATGGCAATAATATTAGGCATATGCACCTATTACACTATTATTGAAAATGTACAGGGTGGTCATCCCAAGAAATAATTCAGTCATGGTGGACATTTATAAAGGTATTTGGCCAAGCCTTCCATATTTGGCACCTGTTATTTAGTACTGAACTTTTGCTGTTGGATGAGCACTCTGTATATTTTTTTGACCAAAACTTATCAGGTGTTCTTTGTAATAATAGTGATAACTAAGTATATTCCGATTATTATTTTCAATGTCACTTCGTAATTATTAATTTTTTAGAGTGACCGTCATGAACAAATAAAGAGGGAAGTTCTGTGTAAATACCTTTACCGATTTTTTTTTTAATATTTGCGATAATTAATAAGGCACTACTGCCTAAAACCAAAGCTTCAGGTTTACCGTCGGACATGTTTTTGGTCTGTTACCATCGGATAGACTAAACAGTTCACCTCGCTTGCTCGCGGCGTGTTCGTCAAATCGCACGGTTCGTAAGATGTTCGTGGCGTGATCGCGGGAGACAAATTTCAACGAGCATTGCATTGCATGTTACATTACATGTTCGGTTCGCCAAGCTTATACGCACCTCAACATGTTCGGTTCGCCAAGCTTATACGCACCTTTACATAGTAGATAAACTAGAGCCCACTACAATGCATTTTAAAGGACGAGGGGTCGACTAAAGGGTATACAAAAACGAAAAACAGATTCGTGTGTAAAATTTTCTGCTGAATTCGAATTTCGAGTTCACCAGTTAATTCGGAATTGCGAAATTGGAGAAAAAAACATATTTTTGTCAAAACTCGGAAAAGCATGAAAATGTGTATTTTCTTATTTCTCACTCAGTATCTCGAGCCTTGTGAGAGATATTGATCTCAAATTGTATGAAAACATTCCTCCGATATTGTTCTTGATTGATGTATGAGGCACAATTGTTTTATCGCGACATCTTTTTTATAAAAAAATATGTAAACTATTATATGATATGCAAAAATAAGAAAACGCATTGTAAAATATAGTAAGCGAGAAACTTTTTTATTATTAAAGATAGAATGAACGACAAAAAGTAATGTTAAAGGGTAAAGGAAATTTTTGGAAACTACATTCTTTTTGTTGCTGCTTAGTCGCAAATGAATTGCTAAAATTCTGCGCGTCCGCAACACATAGTTTCACTTTTGATATTAGTGACTTAACTATTATAATTATGCCTGCTCGATAGAGATTACACTGCATTGGGTGCGGAATAACTGTGGCTTCTCAAAGAATTAATTCATCGAAAAGGAACACACACTATTTTTTTTCATTTGAATTACTAATTATGAAACACACATTAAAAATAATAAATTCAAATATTTCACTCTACTTGCTTACTATATTGTTATAACCTCAAAATATGACTTATTTCCTGCGTAATGTTGGAAAAAGAAATTTACAGAGAAGATTTCTGCATTACTGAGGTATTAGTTCCAAAATTCAATCATAAGCAAACAAATAATAATTCATTTTTAAACATTCAACACATATGCTTAAAATTCTCCTACGTAAGATTATTTATTTAAATTTAATTTTCAAAACTAAACTTACCGGGCGTAAAAGAAAAACTGAAACCACGCAAAACCCATTAACTTTAATTGAAGAACATAATGAGCCTATTAAAAATATACTTTTTTTAAATGTAAATACCCCGTTAACCTAGTCTGCCCCGCCTTATTCTTTGTTATATATGGTTAACTGCTTTCAAATGATAAATTTTCAGTATGTCACCTAGGTCAGCATACAAAGTTCATTTTCAATTTAAAGATTAAACTGTCCTCTACATGAATTTTTATGTGTGCCCGTGTAAACATTTACCCAAGTAAGGAATACTGAATTTTTAAAGATCAATTTTAAATGAGCATTAATGTGCATTTGATTATGAAAGTATTAATAGGGATTATTAGAAACAATGTAGAATTTATTTACTGAAAAAATTCAATCGGTTTTTTTACCCTAGAAGCACACCTCAGGCTTCTTATTTTGATAATAATCGGCATAATAACTAAAATCACTCTGCAAAATTTCACAAATTCACAAATAAAAAAATTGTGAGCAAGATTTCGGACTCACCTTATTATATGTTGTGAGGGGTGCTGAACAAGAGTATGAAATCAGAATAGCAAAAGATACTTTTTCATGAAAATTTATATTTTCCAAGTTACAACGATTTGAAGATTACGATTTTAGATTTAAAAATTGGCACTTTGGTACCCGTCAATAGCTCAAAGTCTTAGATTTATGGAAAAAGTGATATGGTACAAAAAATAATATTATGAAATTATAAGTGTTTCGATTTGTGTTTATTTCTGTACGATGAATAGTTCTAACGATATGACAGTTTAAAAATGACGCTCGAACGTTTATCATACAATCAGTATGATGTTAAAAATACATATAATTGAAATTGAAGGGCTTGAAGCACTCTGATATTATTTTTTTTTCTATCCGTACGGCTTGCAACACAGTGATGTTATGCGCAATATAATGAGTGCTTTGTAATTTTTTAAATGAAAAATTTAAGATTTTCCTGCCGTCATTGGCCATAGAACAGAAATTTAAAAAATCTGTACAGTTTTTAGTTATATATAGTATTATAAAGCTCTGATTTTGAGAGCTTCATTTTATCAAAAGTTTTGAAGAAATACGAGATTTAACTGCATTTCTTTGGCACTAAAAGTTCAAACCCCACATTTGTAATGTCACATTGCCGAAACTATTAATAATTTTAAAAAACAAATTAATATATCGCTTGTTAAACTCTGTTTTTCTATATTGTCATATTTTCCTTTAATGCAATTATTTTGGAGTTATTTACAAAAAAGCAATTTTTTCAGCTAAATCGTAAATTTCTTGTTAATTTAAAGTAAGCATATTTTTTAAAACGGCTGCTTTAAAAATGTCAAAAAAAAATAGAGCATATTAGTAATGATATATTAATAAAAACTGCTACAGACTTTTAGAATTTCCATTATATGGACAATGGCAGCAGGAAGATCCTAAATTTTTTCTTCAAAAAAAATTATAAAGTACTCGTTGTTTTGTACATAACATTGTTATCTTTCAAGGTGTGCGGATATAAAAAAAAACCTATAAAAGAGTACTTCAAGCCCTTTATTATATATATTTTTAACATCGTACTGATTGTTTCTGACATATTTGAGATTTAAACATTATATCTCGACGGATAAACGTTCGAGCGCCATTTTTAAACATTCATGTTTTTATAACTATTCATCGTACAGATATAAGCAAAAAAAACCGCTGCCTAAGGAATAACTACTTCCACATCCAGATTTTTCATACAAGTCACTTTAAAGGAAACATCTTGACTAGATTTGCACTTTAGTATGTGGAAATTATTGGTCATTTAATAATATTTGGTGCAGATGCCATAGAAAAGTTTGAGCCGTTGGTTTCTACCATATACGTTAAAAATTAAGTTCTTAGTTTACTCTACTTATTTTCCACTATTCACAATCTACCACATCCCACCATTTCAATGGAATCATCTCAATCAGATGTCATACACATACACATACGTGTACTAACTTTCAAGTAAATATCTCAGTTTTATTGATTTGATTGATTGATTTGCCAGCGTAAGGTGGGCATTGCTGCCGATTCCGGTGCAGGGAGATTTGTCAAGTAAATATCTCAGTTTTATGTTATCAAACCCATTAATAATGGAGCGGAGGTGGTGGTCGTTATAATACATACGTGTCCCAAATTTCAAGTGAATATCTCAATTTCATTTTATCAACTCTTTTAATAATGGATTAAGGGTTGTGTGGGGTTGAAAAATATTACTAAAAATTCTGAGGTCTTGGTTTCTAGGACATACACCGAATTTCAAGTTTCTATACTCTTACCAACTTTACTTATTTTGCCCTATTTACCACCAATTGCCCCCACTCCTTCAACGCAGTCATGTCAAAATATAGTCTAGTTTAAGATATCGTTATACGTGTACCAAATTTCATGTGAAAATCTAAATTTAATTTTATCAATTCTTTTAATAAGGAAGTGGGGGTGTGGAAGAGGATGGAAAATATAATAAAAAAAACTGAGGCCATCGCTTCTAGTATATACACCGAATCCCAAAATTTCTATACTCTTATCAGCTTGCTTTACTTATTTTCCCCTATTTACCACTATTTAACGCCCAACCCTTCAACGGAATCATCTCAAAATGTAATCTAGTTTCAGATCTCGTTATAATACATACGTGTGCCAAATTTCAAGTGAATATTTCAACTTTATTTTATCAACCCCTTTAATAATGGAGTAGGGGTGGTGGGGGGTTGAAATATATTATAAAAAAATCTGAGGCCTTGGCTTCTAGTACATGCACCGAATTTCAAGTGCCTGTACTCATACTACCTTGCCTTACTTATTTTCCCCTATTTAACCCTATTTAGCCCCCAACCCTTCAACGGAACCTTCTCAAAATATAATCTAGTTCCAGATGTCATTATAATACATACGTGTACCAAATTTCAAGTGAATATTTCAATTTTATTTTACTATCCGCCTTAATAATGGAGTAGGAGTTAGTGGAGGTTGAAAATTATTATAAATAATCTGAAACCTTGGCGTCTAGTACATACACAGAATTTCAAGTTTCTGTACTCTTATCAGCTTGCTTTACTTATTTTCCCCTATTCACCCCTATCCAACCCCCAACCCTTCAACGGAATCATCTCAAAATATAATCCAGTTCCAGATGTCGTTATAATACATACGCGTACCAAATTTCAAATGAATATCTTAATTTTATTTTATCAACACCTTTAATAAAGGAGTAGGGTTGGTGGAGGGGGGTTTGAAAAGTATTATAAAAAAAATTGGAGTCTTAAGCTTCTAGAACATACACCGAATTTCAAGTTTCTGTACTCTTACCAACTTGCTTTACTTATATTCCTCTATTTACCCCTATTTAACCCGTAACCTTTCAACGAAATCATCTCAAAATATAATCTAGTTCCAGATGCCGTTATAGTACATATATCAAATTTCAAGTGAATATCTAAATTTTATTTTATCAACAACCCCTTTAATAATGGAGTAGGGATGATAGGGGGTTGAAAAATATTATAAATAATTTAGCTTCTAGTACATACACCGAATTTCAAGTTTCTGTACTCTTACCAACTTGCTTTATTTATTTTCCCCTATTTACCCGTATTTAACCCCAACTGTTCAACGGAATCATCTTAAAATATAATCTAGTTCCAGATGTCCTTATAATATATACGTGTATCAAATTTCAACTGAATATCTTAATTTTATTTTATCAACCCCCTTAATAATGGTGTAAGGGTGGTGGGGGGTTGAAAAATATTACTAAAAAATCTGAGGGTTTGGCTTCTAGTACATACACCGAATTTAACTGTAATCCTACCAACTTGCTTTACTTATTTCCCCATATTTACCCTTATTTAACCCCCAACCCTTCAACGGAATCATCTTAAAATATAATCTAGTTCCAGATGTCATTATAATACATACGTGTACAAAATTTCAAGTGAACATCTCAATTTTATTTTACCAACCCCTTCAATAATGGAATTAAAAAATACGAAGCCTTGGCTTCTGGTACGTACACCGAATTTCAAGTTTTCAAGTTGTACTCTTACCAGCTTGCTTTACTTATTTTTCCTATTTACCCCTATTTAACCCCCAACCCTACATCAGAATAATCCCAAAATATAATCTAGTTCCTGATGTGATTATTATATATTGACGATAAAATTGAATTTGTTACTGATAATATTTTGCAGTTATTCAATACGCATGCACCTATCAAATCTATAAAATGCTCCAAAAGAAAATATGCTCCGTGGTTAACAGATAACATTAAATTTATGCAGAAACTACGTGATAAAGCCTTGGCAAAATTCAAACAAACTGGGCAAAATGGCCACTGGGTGTACTATAAACAGCTTAGAAATGTAACTAATGCAGCTATTAAGGCTGAAAAGAAGGCTTATTTAAGATATAAATTTAATAATTGTAATATTAAAGAGAAATGGGGTGAATTAAAAAAATTAAATATTGCTAAAAATCAAAAGGCTAATATACCTGAACAGTTAAGTAATGTGGACACTATTAATGATTTTTTTATCAATTCCTCTAATAATAATGATAGACCTAAAGACGAGTTAATAAATTTTTATAATACCAATGTTAAAGAAGGCATAGATGGTTTATTTTCTTTTAAACTTATTTCTGATATAGATGTAATTAAAATCATTCAAAACATAAAATCTAAAGCTTATGGATATGATAAATTAAATATAACTTTAATACATTTATGCTGTCCTTATATAGTTCCATTCTTAACTCACATATATAATGCATGTATAAATACACACTACTTTCCTAAAGCTTGGAAAATAGCTTTAATATTTCCTTTACCTAAAATCAGTCAACCTAGCCAATTGAGTCACCTAAGGTCCATTAGTGTTTTACCGGTCTTATCAAAGATTTTTGAAAAAATCTTAGAATTGCAAATTAGAGAATTTGTGAATCTCAACAATGTTCTACCATTAAAGCAGTCTGGATTTAGATCTGGATTCTCTTGTGCTACGGCTCTTGCAGACGTAACTGATGACATCATTGGAGCTACTGACAATAACAAAATAAGTGTATTAATATTATTAGATTATACAAAAGCTTTTGATATGATAAATCACCAATTACTTTTTTCAATTCTACAGTTTTGTGGCTTTGAACGAAATTCCTCCAGTCTAATTTTGTCATTCTTGTCGGATAGAATTCAACAAACAGTACTTAATAATAATATTTCACAACCACTAACGGTAGTTTCAGGTGTACCGCAAGGAAGTATACTTGGACCGTTATTGTTTACAATTTTTACATCGAATTTTCACACATCCTTGCAACACTGCAATTACCATTTATATGCTGATGATACACAGCTTTATTGTTCATTTCATGTTGAAGATCTACAGGAATATAGGAATTTAATTAACAGCGATATAAAGAATTTGGTGTCAGTTTCTACTGATCATCTACTTAAAATTAACCCTAGTAAATCATCTGCTATAATATTTTGCAATGACAATGCTCGTGAATTTCTGTCGAGAGAAATTAATATACAGATTGGAAATGATACAATTGCCTTCAATAACAGCTCTAAAAGTCTTGGTCTCATTATTGATTATAAATTGAGATTTAAACAGCATATTACGAGTAAATTAAGATCAGCATACGCTGCACTAAAAATGATATATTCCCAGAGACGATTTTTAAGCATGGAAGTAAAAAAAATGTTATGTGATTCTCTAGTTTTGTCCCATTTTAATCATTGCGACGTGGTTTATGGCCCCTGTATTGACAGCATCGAGACCCGGCGCATACAAAAAGTACAAAATGCTTGTCTTCGCTTAATTTTTGGAATTCAACGCCGTCAAAGAATATCTCGTAAATTGAAAACTGCAGGATGGCTGAATATGTACAATCGCCGCAAACTTCACATGGCTTGTTTTTTTCATAAAATTTTAAAGTTTAGATCGCCACCTTATCTCCTCAACAAGCTCTCTTTTAGAAATGATATTCATAACATTAATATTAGACGAAGAAATATTCTCACCATACCACAACACCGTAAGGAAATATTCAAAAGGTCATTCTCTTATAACATTGCTGCTTCTATAAATAATCTACCCTTTAATGGACTCACTCTTTCGTGTGTAAGTTTTAAAAAAACATTTAAAAAATATTTAATGCGAAATCAGTAACAATAAAATCTTACCTTTTCCCGTAATTTCTCTGTTTTTAAACTTTGTTCCTTCTTTAATTTTCTTTGTTTCATTTTTTTTTCTAATTTCTTTTCTTTCTCTTCCTCTCATTTCCTACTTTCCTCCCTCCTTCAGCTCTAGTTTGCCTCTTTTTCATTCTACTTTGATGCGTTTTTTTTCTTATTTTTTTTTATGATTGTTTCGATATGAGTAGTATATTTATTTAATTTATCTACCTCTGACATTATTTATAGGCAATAGTGGAAGAACAGTTTACTGGCTTGTCAGTAAACTGAACTACTCGCCTTTTATTTACCTGTTGTGTAAACATGTATAATTTATATTGTTAAATTTATCAAATTGGGTAAATAATAAATGCTTTATTATTATTATTATTATTATTATTATTATTATTATTATATGATATGAGTGTCCTTAAAAATAGTTTGGCTATCAGTTATAAAAAATATATAAAATATTATTGCTTAATCTTACGGGCGCCAGTCACGATTAACCCCGCGACAAGGTAATAATTCCCTAGCTCAATTCTGAACATGAGAATTTACTGCTACCTCCGCCTCTACACCTCAGGAGTAAGTTCTACGGAGATTATGTACAATTAAAATATTACTACTCCGATTTACTATTACCTATACATTTTGCATGAGCCCTTCTTTCTACCATTACATTTTACCATATTCGAAACTTACTGCTGCTGTACGAGGCTCGTGCAACACATTTCCCTGTTCTGCGCTGAGGTAGATTCTGGCTTAAAACGTTATATTTATCTATTATTTTATCAAGTTATGAATTGATATTTTAGCAAATCTTTACTAATGAACAATGTATTGCTATCATTGTGACTTAATTATTTTGCTATTTAGACCTTAATGTTCCAAAGTTTAGCTTTATAATAAAATATCCCATATCACAATAATATATGTGTACCTAATTTCAAGCGAATATCTCAATTCTATATTATCAACCCCTTTGGCTTGTAGTAGATACATCAAATTTCAAGTTTCTGTACTCTTACCAGCTAACGTTACACATTCCCCCCCATTTACCCCTATTTATCCCCCAACCCTTAACCAAATATCTTCAAAAAACAATCCAGTTCCAGATCTCATTATAATATACCTGATATACGTGTACAAAATTTTAAGTAAATATCTTAAACCGTTCCGGAGAAATCGTGCGGACATAAAAGTTTCAGACAGACAGGCAGCAAAATTTTTTTTTGCTCAAATTTAAAATCTCGACGTTTCATGGCATTCTAAACATACATACAAGAAAAAAAAAATTGAAATTTTTTTACGATTTACTATACTTCCAATCCACTGCGTGGATGTGGAAGTAATACAATACTTGTAATTTGCTAATCCTATTTTTTGTATCACTTTTTCCATAAACGTAAGACTTAGTTATTTACGAAAAACAGTCTCAAGGTACCAATTTTTTAAAGCTAAGATCGTAATTTTCAAATCGTTATAAATTGGAAAATATAAATTTTCATGAAAAATTGTAAACCACCTTTTTCTCTTACAATATGATTCTATATCAGATTCGGTGGTTACCATCTTACTTTTTTGCACACAAGTAAAAAGCGGCAATTTTTAAAGAGCAAGGCTTTTTGTACTCAGCATTAGAAACACAATGTAAAAACATGAAAATCCATTCATTATAGCTGGGTTTCGAGATAAAAACCTAATTGCACTCGACTACTAGCGGTAACAGTAGGTCCTAGCAGTCATGGCGCAACGTTAAATTTTATGCCAGAAAGAGATAGAAGTAGCAACTTACCTCGCAATATCTAAAAGGGACAAGAAAATTACCTCTAAAATTTATTTACTCTACTTCGATAGCTGTAAATTTATACCTAGAATATGTTCCGACTATTAACTATTCTCGAGGTCGAATCTGCCTTTAAAACATATCCACATACACTTCAAACTTTAAATTAAAAAAAAATGTTTGATGACGTAAGTGATACAATATCACTTACCATTTACAATTTTACTATTTAAGAGCGATGTGCCTAAGAACTAATGCAAGACAGACTAAGCTAATTATAAGTAATTCATATTTCTCTATAATCTGTATAAATTTCAACAAGCAGAGTTGAGTTTTATACGAGACACTGGCGTCTGCCCACAGATTAATTTAATTAAAAATAACTTAAAAAAAATTGAATTGGGTTGGCATCGATCTGCTGATTTTTATCACATTGGCAGATAAATTCACAAAATAGTAGTGTTGTCCAGCAGACTTTTGTATCGTGGGAGCTTGAACTATTTCTATTTGAGTAGCACCACGAACAACTAAAAAATAATCATCAAAGGCATCTTGAAACTGCGAATAGTTTTTATTGCAAGTTTGGCCGGCGTCCAAAAGCCGCACTTGTTGATTTCGTATTAACAAGGGGGCGAGTCGAGCCGCGCCGACGATGTCGCTCTAACAGGATTGGCGGAGAAGCCTTCTAACAACGGCTTTATTGGATTCGAAACCAATTGCCTGTGAATGAGGAGCGCACTTTGAGGTTAGAATTAGTTTTAGTGAGAAAATTAGATTGCGCTCTGGTTTCTTATTCCATTCCCCTTTGTTTCCGCCGCCGGATTAGGAAAACTGTGACATTAACCACTTCTTACACCACACGCGGTGATTTTTCAAGAGGCTTTTCCCTAATTGAGACATAATTGCCTTGGCTCGGGGTTTCTCGCTCCGCTATTAGCGGTATTGATTATTATCCGTGAAAAGAAGTTGTATCTGTGTAATACACTCGTTTAAAACCAAGAAAGTTTCTACATGAGTAAAATATCTTAAGATTTTAAACACCGAAGCATAAAGTAAAGATACGTACTATCCTTAAAAATAGTACATAGACAAAATAGACACAGATTTGCTGGAATAGTATATTATTTAACGAGGGGTAATGTAAGTAAAATACACGCAGATGAAGTTTTCAGCGCCAGCCGCAAGCGAGTTCTCTTCCAGAACATAGAAATAAAAATAAGGGCTCTGCCCATTTTACAATAAAAATTTGGGTGTATTTCAAAAAATCTTAATTTAATTTTACCACTTCATACAGGACAAAAATACGCAAATGATCTTAATTTATCATCATTACAGTTATACGAACAAGCAACAGAACTGTAGTATTAATAAAAATAAACAATTTGGTGCACTATGAACATGTACTCCTGTGAACTCCTGACATATACGCGGAACATGCTTGAAATTAAATAGTCTTATCAAAATTCCAAAGACCGTTGTTTATATTTCTAAATTTTTCATCATCAGTCTATTTAAGAACAGGTCTGAAACAGAAATAATAGAAAAATCCGAGCATTTCACTAGAATATGGCTGAGATTTGTAGATGATATTTTCGTAGTAATCAATACAAGGGTTGTAGATGTAGACAACTTTGTATCGAAATTAAATAGACGTTTCACTTAATTAAAATTTACGTATTTAGATACATTAGAAATTAGGAATAGTGAGATAAATCCGAATTTTATATAAATAAAAATAGACACCAGTACTCTAAGAGTCTAAGGTATATCCTTAGTGGCTCATACCACTGTTCCCAGCATAAAATGTCTGGTTTTAATTTCTGGATGCATTGCCCATTAAGTTTTTCATTGAATGAAGAGAGATTTGCAAGACAGAAAGCTTTAGTTCAGGAGCAATTTCTTTCGAACTCAACGGAGTTTAAAATTTGCATCAATTCCATAACAACCCCGGTTTATCCGCGGTTATGCCAAGTCTAAAGAAAATAGGTATGATAATTGTTCACCCATCGGAAAACAAATTGCAACAACTTTTAGGAATCTCAAGGATAAAATTTTAAATCACATCAAAGGCGATGGTTTTTTTAAATAAATTACACAGGCCTGCATTTGATAACATTTTCAAAGTTGATTTAAAAATTTTAACTGTTTTTTGGTAATTGGGTAGCACTGATTTCAAATCTGCTTTCAGTTTTTTTGTATCACGTAAGGTTATTTTTCAAACCAGCAAAATCAAGAAATTTAGAAAAACACGATTTATTTAATTTATAAGCTAGTTTTATAACATATTAAAAAGAAAAATACAAAAACATACAAGATATAGACATTGAAACTATTTGGAATAGTTGTTTATTCTTTACGCTGCTTAAAAAACCGTTTTCTTTTTTCAGAAAAGCTTCTTTTTGTTGTTTTTCTGTCATATTCAGCTAAAGGAAGATCTCTCCTCAATGTCCAACAGTAATCGGCCATCATTTTTGTGTCCCAGCGCCCCTGGTATCTTTTTTCCACCTCTTTATTATCTTGATGAAATCTTTCACCTTGCTCTTCACTCACGTCCCCAAGATTTTCCGGGAAATAGTCCAAATGGGAATGTAAAAAATGAATTTTTATGCTCATATTGCAACCAAGAATCCTGAATTTTTCCAGCATATTTTCAACGATCTCAACATAGTTTGTGTCTTTATAATTCCCTAGAAATGTATGTACAACTTCTTTAAAAGCATTCCATGCATGTTTTTCCTTATCTTCCATTACATTTTCAAATTCTCTATCTGTCATCAAGCTCCTAATCTGCGGCCCTACAAAGATTCCCTCCTTTAATTTTGCCTCTGACAGAGCCGTAAATGTGTTTCACAAATATTTAAAACAATTTCCTTCTTTGTTTAATGCCTTAACAAATTGTTTCATAAGTCCAAATTTTATGTGAAGTGGTGGAAGTAAAACTTTTTTAGGGTCAATAAGACTTTCGCGAATTACATTTTTGGTTTCAGGTGTTAAAGTCTTTCTTTGTGGCCAGTCTCTTTTTATCCAATGCTGTTCTCGGTTCCTGCTATCCCACTCGCACAGGAAACATGGAAATTTAGTAAATCCAGACTGCTGACCCAAGAGAAGGCCTAAAATTTTTGGATCTCCACACAATTCCCAGTTGTGATCTTTATATTGTATTCTTAAAAGTAATTCCTCTAAATTTTCATAGTTTTCCTTTAAATGAACTGAATGGCCGACAGGAACAGAAGCAAAAACATTGCCATTATGTAAAAGAAGATGTTTTTAATATTTTTTTCTTTTTTTTTTTGGGAAAAAAAAATTCTGTTGGTGATGGAGCCCAATGGTATTTAATTAGTAATTTCTATATAAAAACTGAGCTTAACAAACAAAAATCACGTCATCACAAATTTCATGCAGGCCTGTGTTATTAGAATTGTAATTCGAAGTATCCCCAGTAGCACCAATATTGCACCAATATATAACCAATACAGGACCAATATATGAATATTGGTCCTATATAGGTCCAATATTCATATATTGGCACTATATGGATTATACATTGGTCCAATATGTTGTGCTACTAGGGATGTTGGACAAGCAAAACTTCCAATTATAAACAAGATTTAATGAACATACGGCCCATTTTAAAACCGAAAAGCTAATAAGTCTAGCACGAGTCGGTCAAGCGTTTCTCAACAACCATAGAGTAACTTAAGGCTAATTAGAAGTTTAACAAATAATAGACAGCTGGATGCTTTCGAAAGCTTAGAAATTGCAAAATTTAAAAACAGTATAGATCGTGATAAAGGACCTATCTTATAGTCCGTTTTATTGGTTATTAGGTCCAGGTTCATCGAATCAAAGCAGAATTCAGGTAAAATAGACTGGCCGAATTTATTCAATGATGACATTATTATATAAATTTAGGATTATTATACTCTTCGCAAATACAAAACGAAGAGTATATTGCATTCGATCGGCACATTTCTAAAACCGGTGATATTGCTCGTAGAGAAAAAAATTCATATCACTGTGTTGGTGATCGAATTCTGAACAAATTTCAAAATGTCCGTCCGTCCTTCCGTCTGTCCGTCCGTCTGTCTGTTCGTCCGTCACGTTTCTTGTAAGTACGATAACTTAAGAACAAAAAGCCCGATGGTATTGAAATTTGGACAGTAAGTTAGTGTTAGCCAGAGGAAGAACTCTGAAAAGAAATCGATCAAAGTTATTAATTTTTTATATAAAACATTTTTTTTATTTTGTAATTAAACAAAAAATGTTTGAAACTAATATTAAGGCTGCCGTGGGGGTGCTTTTCATAGCACCCGTAATTCCTGGCCTGCTTAGGAATTACGGGTGCTATGAAAAGCACCCCCACGGCAGCCTTGGAGACCTATTAGACCTCCCCCCCACTTAGTATAGTGATCCAGGGAGAGGCCAGAATGGGACCATATCGGCTGCAAAACTCAAATACCCCAATTCTCCACGGAGTTAGATCGGAGAGACATTTCAGGATAATAAACATTGTAGAAGACCCTCTATTGAACATGATACCAAAAATCACCTTCAACAAGCCTGTCAATATCACCATTGGAGATAGGAAGGACTGGTTAAAAAAAGCTCCTGACATACTTCGTAAGGGCCTAACCTGGTATACTGACGGGTCTAGGGCAAACACAGGAGCTGGAGCTGGAATACATGGTGAAAGACCCACGGCAAGTATAAGTCTTTCCCTTGGGCAACACGCCACTGTATCCCAATCAGAAATTCTGGCTATACTTGAATGTGTACGCGAGAATGCAAATCGACAATATGTTAACCAGCAGATCTCCATTGCATCAGACAGTCAGGCGGCACTTAGGGCACTAGCCTCTAGCAAAGGGTCATCCCGACTGGTATGGGACTGCCACGAAGAGCTGAAAATTCTGGGTGAGCAGAACAGAGTCAAATTACTCTGGGTGCCAGGACACTCCGAAGTTGACGGCAATGAAAAAGCCGACGAATTTGCTAGACAAGAGACAGCTAATATATTGTATGGCACAAAACCCTCGCTGGGTATTTCTAAAAGCTCTGCCAGAGGGCGATTCAAAACTGGGTCAAGAGCAAACACAAGAATCACTGGAGGAACATTCCAGGAAATTGACATGGGAAAACACTCATTAAAGGTCCATGTGCAAAATAAACTGACGAACTGCTCACAATGAACAGGACGCAGTTAAGACTAATAACAGGACTTCTGACTGGACATTTTCCGGTAAAGAAGTATCTGAATACAATCGGCAAATTTGACGGCAACCTAGACTGCGGACTATGCACCAAGGAGCCGGAAACGGTCGATCACATCATATTCAACACTGGCTCGCAGAAGATCCTGTATCTACTGGCAAGCACGAACAGACCCGAAATTCATCAGCACCCGCCCGACCATGGAACTGTATCACCTGATTAGTGGTACAGGGGTACTGGAGTGGGCGGAGTGAAACATGACAGGGGGAGCACAATAAGCCCAAGAGGTTGCAGTGCCCTCGGAGTTTTCATTAACAGACAAAAATAAAACTGCGAAGAGTATAATGGTTAGCTTGTTTTTAGTTGCACTTTAGTTTCAACCATCTCAAGATGACCAACATTGTTGACGAATCGCGCTTCCAGTACAGGTGTTTTGTTGTTTGTGGAAACTACTTTCCAAACCGCGTCGCATTGAAAGTTTCAGCCTCCCCCAGGACTACATTTCAATTAAAGTGTATCCACGGAAGGCTGAGAGTAATAAATATGCGTGATTGCCTCGTGATCGCGACGTGTTCCATCCTCATTGGTTGCATTTTTCAGGAGATTGCCAACGGATTTCTCGAGTTCAGTTGTATGTAATTTGCGTAAGAGTGTATTTACATTTGTTCGAAAATTTGAATTATTATAACTCATAAACAGTTTAGTGAATCCATTTGAAGTTGATGGTAGTTTATTATCAAGTTTAAAAGAACAATATTCTACATTTCCATTAATATTCAATCGTTTTAAAATCGATCAGGAAACTTCTTGTATTTTTAATAATTTTACGCATGAATGTCTCTGGTGAACTAAGCCCACGTGAACAGCGCGTGACAGCGCTCAGAGCTTAGCAAATATACTATGCTATCAATTACATGATAGCCCAGTCACTAAAGATATTTACCTCTAAACAAATCAGAGGGGGATGATTTAATGAGTTCTTTGGATGGTAAGCAATAACATCACGTAAAGTCTGCATGATTTTCAGACCCGCACCATTAAAAAAAAAAATCAAAAATAATATAATATAAATTCTGACACTTACAGAACATATAGACCAAAGTATCACGTATACATAGAATATAGTGGTAATGGCACATTTGTCTACCTGTAGATAATAGAGGGCACTATATTCAGGTACCAGCGCGGGAGCGTCGGCTTCGCTCGACTCCGGTTTTACTGCTACTATGTTGTGTATGACTTTTTATAGAATAAATATCATTTATAATAATTATTTTCCATTATCTCCTCTAAGAACTATTGTCTAATAATGCAATTTCCATAATATATTTCATACCTGAGGCAATATTTTGCAAATCTAGGACGACGCAATTTCACACCTCGCTTGTTTTCTCCACTGCTTCTATCAATAATTTTTTACGGAAATCATGTGACTTTCATAAAGAATGTATGCTCTTTGTGAAACTATTTTTATTTTCCCAATACACTCTTTTTGAAAAAATACCGAAAAAAAAAGTTCTTGATTTTTTTTTTTACTAGTTGCCGATCTGGAAATGATGTAAACTTTAGATGATCTTATTAATTGCACGTCATAGAACTCATAAAAAAATTAATCATCTGCCTCCGAACATGTTTGAGATTTATAGAAAAAATTAGCTAAACCACCTGGGGTATAAGCATCTACGGGCTTTCGAACTGGAACTAAACGCCTGTATTCTTTAATTTCCTAATATTGAATATCTAATAATAATATCCAGGTTGTTACCTTCAAAACACCATGCTATATGTCAATTTCAGAGACTAATTACATGAAATACTAATCTGCCTGCTACTCTACAATGTATACTAAAAGTTACCTACCATTAAAACAAAATATGTATTATTAAACAACCAAAGTTATTTTAGTATTATTGCTACTAATGATATCATTTTCTTTAACTATCCATTTCCGAACATTAACGCCGACTTTTATTTAGAGTCAAGAAGATTAATTTATAATTCTCATACGATTTTTCTATTCTATTTCCTCGAATAGCCCGTGAGCAATAATTGAAGTCCGCCATTTTACTTCTTTTTTGCCTTTTGCAATTGAAATTATTTTTGCAGGAGTCCAGAAATGTAATTCCGTTGCAGACTGGCCGATTCCAAGGCATACGTGAGCCTCATTTGTAACACCTGATTAGACAGTGGCGTAACCAGAGGGACAAAATACAAAAATAAATAAATATATAATGCAAGGACCGAGACCCAAAACAGATGAGAAAGACGTAAAAAGTTTTCATGTATTTCTTGAACCAGCCAGACCACTGTGGTCCGAAATAAATAAGAATTTGACAAAATTCAAATTTTATAAGTGTGTAATACAGCTTTCGCATTCCAGGGGTTCATTAGGGTACATCTCAGATAATATTTCCTGGAATACCGACCCATTTGTTCGAGAAATCTACCTCGATGACCCTTCAAACATGAATAATTGTTAAACTATTATTTTACTTCAGTTTCTTGGCAGATTTTAACGTGTGACTGTGCTTCAAATATTTGTGCTTTTGTTTTGTAATTTTTACAACAAAAACTTTAAGACAACTACTTTATTTACATACAAAATATTTCCACAAATTTTAGTTTGAAGCGGCTGATTCTATTATTTTTTATAAACGTAATTTCTTTGGCATTTTGTAAATTCTATTAGGCCTAAAGAGAGTTTGCCATTAAAAGCCACGGAGATTTTCATTCTAAAATACGCTCTAGGTATTAATACACTTTAGGTATAAGATAGTGTCGTTGCCGTCAGTAGTATGTCAAACACTATACTATGGAGACTAAAAGCTTTGCACAAATAGTACATATTGAAACGATTGCATCAACTCCACCCTAAACTACCCTAGTTTAAGCAACCATCAAATTTAAATTTTTTATTTTAGAATGCCTACAAGAAGAGAACTGTTTGACGTTCTGTCGGACAAATCTGGTGAAATGCGTGTAGCGCAGAAGACTCATGTGGTGGATTATCTAGTCAATCACTATGGAAAGGCAGGGGATGCGCAAGTAATCGTTCGCATAAGAAACGCTGTATTTGACTTCTGCAATAAAATTTTTTCAAGACTGGACCAATGCAATCGCAATTGAGAAAGATTGTGTCAGAAGCATGGAAAGTGGCTTGACACTAATTTTGATGTTGACGAAGAAGGGGAACCGGAGAAACCTGATGAAACTGTGTCAAGTGCTGAACCAAGCACGTCATCGGATTCGACTATTTTCTGAGTTTGATATTTTTCCATTATTTTTCTCGTATTTTATAAATCATTTTAAATAAAATGCTTGCAAAAAAATACATAAATTATCACTTTGTCAAAAAGCTATCCCTACAAAGCCACCCCTAAGTTTGATATTTTATAAAAAATATTTTTTTCACAGTTCATGAGTCATTTTGAATAATTTGCATGAAAAAATACCTGTGAATAGCCACTGCCAAATAACCACCAATTAAAACCCACCCCAGATTTACTTAATTTTCTCACTATTTTTCTTGTGGTATGCACGTCCACTTTTCTATAATTTTGGACCACTGTGCAGAGGCCAGAGCTTTGAAGTTTAAAATGAAGTTTCCTGTGTGACCCGTTTTTAAAAATTGCAATTTCAATGTTGTTGCATTTTTAACCATGAGCACGACCAAACAAAATTGATTTCGCGTCAATTACAAGTGCATTAAAATGAAAATACGACGAAACTGGTAACAGCTGCGAAAAAAATGTGTAGAGAAGTTGTAGAGAAGTACAGTTTAGACAAAAGATCAGTGGCAGCGTAAATATATATTCTATTGTTAAGGCACTATAAGAATTTCAATTCGATGTATCTGTAAGATATGATTTACTTACTTCTTCTGGATGCATCACTAAAGGTAGGCATATGTTACAACTGATTTTTTGTAGACAATTTAAGTTTCTACAACAATGTTTTTATATTGTCTTTTCTTTCATGTACTAGATTCAAAACGCTCTTGCTGCTTATCCTAGATTAGCACTTGCACAGCAGTAGGTACACTTCATCTTTATACACTTTGTTAGTATATTATTTTGTTTAGGGAGCGCTTTATAAGATCGGTGATCAGACCTCCGTTCTTACATGGTAATCAGCACACCTTACCTGTATAGGTAGTATCCATTTTGTTTGGGAGCGCTTGATAAGAAGAATGATAGGCACCTATCATGTAGGTGTACATATCTTAACAAACTTGAACCTTTCCAATGTGCAATGGAACTACTAGACTGTATGGCTTATATAGATACGTGATACCATTCTCACTGGTGGCCAGGCAGTAGAAACAGTCTTCCTGCCATCCATCCCTCCCCATGCTCTGACTTTCCCATGAGTTAAAATGAAACAATGTCTGTTGAAGGGTTGTTTCGCTATAAGCAAGGCTCAGGATCAATCCTTAAAGGAGAATAAGGCGGATGTGAGGGTGATTATTTTCCTCGTGGTTAATGTATGTAGAATGCTCCATAGTTAGAGTATCACGTAGCCTGTGCATTGTTCAACAGTTAGAACAAAAAACGGTGCCAGAGACATGGAGTATATTGTATAGTTTTGAGCTCGCGCGAGGCAAGTGTTTTTGACTAGTATAAACACATAATGAACCATTAATCTCATTAAAATAAATAAACAGAAAGTTTTCATACCATCTGTGATGTCGAAAATATTTCCAAAATATTTAATTTTACGATATACTTTATGCTAATTTCGTTGTAATATTAACCATCATAATACAGGGAATGCCAGCAAACTGCTGCCCTTTCTTTAATGTTTGAAGATAACATAAACCCAATCTAAATATTTTGTTCCGCTACTGACATGAAGCTCCGCATGCCTTCAAAATGGCATTTCCTAGCCACTATAAATGTAAAAGCGATTCGAGCAATTAATTGGACTAAAGTGAAAAATGTGCCACCTCATTTGAAATAATGGTCTTACTCAATTGGATATCCAATTTAACTTCAAATAATTCCCCTTTCTTTACATTGTTAACAATGCAGTTTGAAGTCAAAATTAAAAGAGAATGGACATGTAATAATAGGAAAAACCTTAATAGTTTTACGTGGAGAATTAGCTGAACTGCAAATAAACAGCCCAATATTGGAACATTATTTTGCACATACCGGCCTCTCAACATTTTGCTGTATATACTTATGCTTTCTTTTCTTCACTGCATAAGGGAGTGTCCTCCGTTTATATTTAATTTGTGTTTTCCGAATTAGCTACCCTAATTTAATAAAGAATATAATTAATATAACTTCGTCAAATACACAAAGTTGTAAATCAAAAGGTGTCGGTGGCTCAATGAATAGCCTATCCAGTTTACACGTTGCGCATAGTTAGCGGAGTGTGTTGGAGCCATACATACGCCGAAATAATTGTTCATTAAAAATATTACCCAAACAATGGATAGAATTCTACAATAAACTGTAGGTCCTAGGCTCCTTAAGAAGATAAATTTAGATCTAGTGTACTTAAGAGTCATACAATTCTATCATCATACAAGCCTTCTAGAAATCAGAAAATCATCATCTTCATTTAATTAGGTTTTTTTCTTACAGGTTGCAGTGCTAAGAACCCACTGTACAAAAGTTTAAGTTCATTGCACCCCCTACTCTCATCTGTTCCTCTCATGAAGACGAGTAACGGTCCATGGAAGCACTGGTTAAGTCTTCAGGTGCCGAAAATCGTCCCCCGAGATGTACAAGCTACCAAAGCCACTCACATAAGACGCAATGAAGCATGAAATCGTAGAACACTGCCTTTTCACCAAATATTTTGCGTTCCAAATTGACCATTTAGTTGGCTATGTGTATATTTAATGTGCAGAGTCATGTAAAGATTCCCACTGCAGATCATACCTGTTTTCTCTTTAGCTGTAACAGATCACTGGTCTTTGATTTGGATGATTACCCAATGCATGTGCATTGCCGACATTTCTTGTACTCTCGTCTAGTACAAGTAATATTTTTGACTAAATAGTTCCTTTATCCATTCTTCTCCGGTTCTGCAACATGTCCTGAAAGTTGGTTCGAGTTCCATCAACACTGACCTTGATGGAATCCTAATATCTCCACTTTTATTTCAGCTGTGTGGTATTGTGTTAAGTCAATTTCATTTTTACTGCTCCCTAGACCTTAAGAGCTACTTGTGTGTCAGTGATCATGTAGATTCTTCTTATCTGAGGGTATGACTATTGCAGCACGACCCAAGTTCAACTTGATATCTGTCCCTAGTTAGTCCTCCATAATTTCAACTCCAAGCCTTTGCACTTATCTCATTAATTCATCTGCAGTGATGGGCACATGTTTTCGTGTAGCCAATTCCATTCTACCTATTCCAGTTCGATATAGTATCCCTTCCTTGGAATGAAGAAGAGGTAGATAGAGTAGTGCTTCCATAATTATAGTAGGCGCTATTGTCATTTCTCCCATTCTCCCTAGTCTAATCTTTGCAGTTTTCTTTGTCATTTTCCGGCTTCGCATCGTCAGATCAGGAGGACGTTGATTAGTACTGGTATAGAATAACAATATTCTACAGTCAGCGCACCGTTGTTTTCTGTTGTTTAGTATTTAAGTCAGTCCCAAACATTCAACTTTATTCCTTCACCTGTTAGTTCTCTTTCCCGAAAACACAATTTTGTCAGAATTCTAAGCTTCTTTTTCCTTGTGAAAGTCCCCACAGACATCCTGTGTGCATCATTTGTCTACCACGTTTAGGGCTGTTTGCAATATTTTCGATGTTAACGTCCTCAAATTTTCCCATGACTAGGAAAATTTAATGATGTTACTCCTGGATAACTCTGCCCTCAAACTTTTAGGGAGAAAGTGAATATATAATTATTTCAATCCTACCACACAAGCGGCGAACTTATAAAAGTAATTAACTTTTATGAATAGTTAACTTACAATGTAAAGAAGGAAACCAATAATTAATTGATGAATATTTAATCACGGTCATTTTCCTGAATTCAACAAGTAACCTTTTCATGCCCTTGCACAATAATCTCACAGGTTGAACATTTCGCCGTGTCGGATTAGGGCCATTTTTCGCCCCTCGCTGTATGGATGTGATTATTTTTTTATAGTTTCTACAGGCCTCATCATACATAGGTCAGTTACAGAAGAAAAATTACTCGAACTTCGGAAAAAACAAACAAGAACGGCTACAATTCAGCACAGGGTTATTTTCAAAGTATATTATAAGCACAAATGCGTACTATTCTATATTAGCGTTTCATTGAAAATAATGAGGTTAAGTTTTGAAAATTAGGTATTTCTTAAATATTTATGGAAATACTAATCTGGTCAAAAAAAAAGTTAAATTATTTTTTGAAGAAGAGGATATTTAAGAGCAAAAAAGTCTAATGCTATTTTTTTGTAGGACAAACAGTGTTAGGTTATGTTTAAATGCGATCAATATATGTAAGGTTGTAAATATCATATTTTATATAATTATGGGTAAAAACCTTTGAAAAAATTTAATAAATTACACATCCCCTCGAAACTTTTTCGGTTTTTGCCTTGTACTTTCTTCTGACAAAACATATTAGAGTGGATTGTTGTGAATTGAAAGCATAGGGAATTATGAACCAAATCCAGAAGGTACACGTCCTAAAACTACGCCGTCACCGAACTCTGTTTGGTAATGTAAAAAACACACATATTTGACGTGCTCGCATAAAAGTGAATTTAAAAAAAGCCGTTAACTGTGAAATTAAAAACTGTGATACGCACTATATATTATACAATGCTTAGCTTCAATTTAAATATTTCTTCTTGTTAAGACTAAATTTCGCTATTTTTAATTGAAATTTTATGGTTAATTTAGAAACTTTAGAAATTCACAAATTTCAAAGTGCTCTCTTTTAAAGTCAATAAACAGAAAAGAGTGTACGTCATTATTGAATTAAAATGTATACGATGAACGTACCCCAACAAGAATAATACACTTTGATCAATATTTGAAGATAGAACAACATTTTAAGTAAACATGTGTCTTTTCCGCGAACTATTTTTTTTACTTCCCTCGCATACCGAAGGGAAGTATTGTATTCGAGAAAAAATCACCCTCCGAGATTTTTTCGGATTCTGACGTTTCAGAACACGTAGATTACGAAAATATAGGTTTTTCAATTCCGTCAGTCTGTCTGTCTGTCTGTCTGTCTGTTGGTGCATTTACTAAAAAACTACTTGAAGGATAGCAGTCAAATTTGGTAGATAGTTGACGCTACTGTCAGCGAAGACATGGTAGAAATTTCACTGGAAAATATACAGGGTGTACCGTCTAAACGGAATAAATAGTGAAAAAATTTTTTTTTTGCTCAAATTTAAAATTTCCACGTTTTATGACGCGCTAAACCTATTTCAGAAAAAAAAATTTTTGAAAATTTTTTTTGCAAGTTTTGAAAAAATTTTTACCAAGATGAAAAAATTTTTTTTTTGCTCAAATTTAAAATTTCCACGTTTCATGACGCGCTAAACCTATTTCAGAAAAAAAAAATTTTTGAAAATTTTTTTTGCAACATTTTTGAAAAAATTTTTACCATGAAAAAATTTTTCTTTTGCTCAAATTTAAAATTTCCACGTTTCATTACGCGCTAAACCTATTTCAAAAAAAAAAAATTTCAATTTTTTTCACCAACATTTTTGAAAACATTTTTACCACTAAAATATGAGAATTTTTTTCTTTCTTCAAATTTAAAATTGTCACGTTTCATGGCATTCTAAACGTATTTAAAAAAAAATAAAATAATTTTGAAAATTTTTTTACCAACATTTTTGAAAAATTTTTAACCACCAAAATAGGTGGAATTTTTTTTGGTTCAAATTTAAAATTTCCACATTTCCATGGCATTCTAAACGTATTAATAAAAATTTTTCCGAAAAATTTTCTTGGAAAAATTTATGTATTCATCACTAAGTAGGTACTTACTTTAGAATAGAAGAAAATATTTTGTTTGCTCAAATTTAAAATTTCCACGCTTCATGACATTCCAAACCTATTTCGGAAGAAAAAAAATTGTAACATTTTTTTACCATTTTGGAAAAAAAATTACCACTAGAATAGATGGAAAATTTTTTTTTGCTCAAATTTAAAATATACACGTTTCATGACATTCTAAACCTATTTCAGAAGAAAAAATTTTGAAAATTTTTTAACCAAGATTTTGGAAAAAATTTCAAAAATTTTTTTTTTCTATGTTCAAATTTAAAATTTCAACGTTTCCATAGCATTCTAAACCTATTCAAACAAATAAAAAAAATTGATAAAATCTATTTCACTACTTACTATAGAATAGATTTTTTTTTACCACTTTGGAAAAAAAATTACCATTAGAATAGACGGAAAAATTTGTTTTTGCTGAAATTTAAAATTTTCACGTTTCATGACATTCTAAACCTATTTCAGAAAAAAAAATTTTTTCACACATTTTTGAAAAATTTTGAACCACTAAAACAGATGGATTTTTTTTTTCCTTTGCTCAAATTTAAAATGTCCATGTTTCATGACAGAAGAAAAAGGAGTGAACATTTTTATCCAACAGTTTTGAAAAATTTCAAAAAAAAAATTAAATTTTTAACCACGACCATACTTCCACTTCACTGCGTGAATGTGGAACTATCTAATGGCAATACTATTTGACATATGCTATTATACTTTTATTGGAAAATATACAGGGTGGTCATCCCAAGAAATAATTTATGGGAGACCTGTTATTTAGTATTGAACTTTTGCTGTTGGAGGAGCACTATTTTTTTGACCAAAAGTTATTAGGATTTCTTTGTAATAATTACAATAACTATATTTCCATTATTATTCTCAATGTCATTTCGTATTTAATATTTTTTTAGTGATCGCCATGCACAAATAACGAGGGAAGTTCTGTGTAAATACCTTTACCGATTTTTTAAATGTATATACATTCATCAGGAGCCATCCCTTAAAGAAATAAACCAATACTTCTGAAAGTCTACACCTTCTTCTTTAAGATATTTTTTCTCTTTTATTCTTAGGTTCATTTTTGACGGAGATGACACTTCTTATGAAATTGCGTGTAAAAATTTGAAAATATCATGCGCCAAATTTCAGTAGTTCTAATTTCTTTTTTTTCCGAGGTTAAAACTTTTGGTAACTGCGCTAATAGTAAAGTGTCAAACTTATTCGTGATTTCAGAATACCTGAAATAAAATATTACAATATTTCCCAATCTGATTGAGATTTCCCTCGCAAACAACGTTTATAACGAATATATATGCCACATACATGGTCTGTAGGCGTTTGAGGATGGATACATTTGCTGGAAATACTCCCCAAAGGCGACTCTTCAACATCGTATTTTGTCGAATTCTCTCAGTTTTGATCACATCAACCGGAGAGAGGACGGTTGATTGTCCAGGGAAAACCAAATGGCAAGAGACCAAGAAGACGTCCACCAAAGCGTTGGGCTGATGCTCTCAAAGTAGCTTCCTTTAACAAATTAAATCCGGCAATTCATATTTTCAAAATTAAGAATTACGTCCCTCTGTCGCTCTGTAAAGCCCCCGAGCTAGAAAAACACTTTTTACATTTTTAGAATAATTCGAAAAGCAAGCCTTCGGCTGCTGGAGAGTATACACAATAGGCCGGGCCGAAAAAACTTTTTTTGAAACTGAAGTAGCAATAGTGCGGAAAAGCTGTGGTAGGTGCCACTTGTTACACACGTTTTTTTAAAAAAATTTTGAAAATATCTAGCCGCCCCCCTGGGGCAGTAAAAAAAATATTTTTTTTTGTGTCACTCTAAAATTCGCGTTAGTGCGTAATAGTTGCGTAATGTGTTCCTAATTACCTATAAAAAAATCCAGTGTCATAGCTCATTATCTAGCCGAGCCCCGCTAGCAATGAATATTTTTCACCTTGAATAAAACGAACTTGAAATCGAGACGAATTGAAAATGACGAAATATCTATAATTCTCAACTGCGCATGTGTCACATTTAGAGCGATGCCTACGCTCACACTGCCTAGAGCAATCATCGGATGAGATCAGTTCTGTCACACTTGTTGACTAGTACGCATATCAGTTTTTGTAGTGAGAAGCATACAGTACTGTGTTCGTTATATGAAACAATATTTTGTGACGTTTTACATTCTTGTTGTTATTTGTGTGTCTGACGATGGCTAAGTTACCCGTTAATACGCGATTAAAAACTAGTTGTCCTATGTTTGGGACCGCAGAAGACCTTGATTGCGAGTCTCCTACTATGCTCCCAACGTATAGAGACATGATGCGATGTTATCAGAGTGTTCGTTTAGAGTTAAAAGGTACTGGAAGCAAGGAACCTTCGGCAGCAGAGATCTCGAAAGTGGTCGCCAAGAAAGTTAAAATAATATGGCAGGTTGCTTCGATTCCTACAGTTTCGCATGATCGCATTGTAAAAATGGTTACAACTTATCACAAAAAATACCAAAATTTAATCAAGCCTTTGAAAAATATAAATACACATTTTCTTCAAGATAAATTAAGAACATTTGGTACTGACGCGGAGAAACTTTTCGACACATGTTCCTGCAAGTGTAGTAACCTACCAGAGTGCAGCTGTGACAGATCGTGCAAAGTACCAGAAAAAGAAATTAAATTTTTGATAGACCAAAGAAGCGAGAGAAATATGATTATTGGAAATGTGGATAAGATCGCTACCGGAATATTGAAAAAACGTATAGCAAGAAAAGCTAAAGAGGCCGAAAATGCTGTGCTTGAAGCTGAAGTATTGATGGGGCCGATGTCATTTGCAGGAACTAGTGGAGTACAATGATAAAAAACGTAAAGAACCACAGGAGTCTGTGTCGAGTGATGAAAACGAGAAGTGCGAGGTTGCGGATGAAGATTTTAAATGGTCCTACAATTTGGACAGAAAGAAAAGAGTGAAAAATACGGAATCTTCTAGCCAAATGAGGGTTTTTATGGAAAAAACTGCAAAAGCCTCTGATCTAACGGGCGCTTCACATAGAACAGTTGCCAAGATTACTACCGCCGCGCTTGAAGATTTCAAGTTAGTTTCATCCCTTGAGCCAAATTATGTTGTGGACAAAAATAAGATCAGGAGAGCAATAACCAAAAACAGAAAACAACTACAACAGAAAGAAATGGCCGAAGCACAGTCACGATCAGTGAAAGGTCTGTATTTCGACGGGCGAAAAGACCAGACTTTTGTGCAGGTAGAAGGGCGCCGAATAGTAGTAAGTGAAGAACATATTTCACTGGTGGAAGAACCCAGTGGGAAATATTTTGGGCACTTGTCGCTTCAACCTCCAGTTAATGCAGTGGCCATAGTACAGGCTATTCTAAGCCACATGCAAAAATGTGAAGTTAATTTTGCAAACTTAACTGTTATTGGGTGTGATGGCACAAATGTAAACACCGGCTGGAAAGGTGGGGTGATTCGTTTGATAGAAACACATTTAGGTAAGCCCCTTCAATGGTGCATATGTTTGCTACATGCCAATGAGTTGCCACTTCGGCATTTGCTTCTAAAGTTAGATGGTGAAACAAAAGGCCCCAATACATTTTCTGGTCCCATAGGACGTCAACTGAGTGAGTGTGAGAAACAACCTGTTGTGAATTTTAAACCTATTGAAAGTGTATTACCTGTTGTAGACTTAAATATTTTAAGTTCAGATCAACAGTATCTGTATAAAATATGTCATGCTGTGAATGATGGACAATGTTCCATAAGCTTAGCCAAAAGTAGTCCGGGTAAGCTAGCTCATGCTAGGTGGCTAACAACTGCCACCCGGCTCCTGAGACTGTATGTGGCTACCATTAAGCCGTCAGAGGTCCTCCAGACATTAGCAGAGTATGTAGTCAAAGTGTACGCACCCATGTGGTTTCAAATCAAACAGAAACCAATGTGCCAACATGGTGCCATACATTTATGGAAGACAATTCAACTTGTCCGAGAGTTCTCTGAAGATATTAAAAAAATCATTCACCAAGTGATTGCGACTAATGCCTACTTCGCACACCCAGAGAATGTACTACTATCTATGATAACAGACCCTGAAAATCCGAGATATAGAGAATTAGCTCTAAGAAGAATTATCAAAGCTAGGACGAACAAACAAGGGGTGCGGTTCTTTAGAGCCCCTGCAATAAACTTTAAAGCTACAAACTATACAGAACTAATTAATTGGCAGGAGTGTACTGTTACTGAGCCTCCCCTTACAAGGGACATAGACGATGCAGAGCCACAGATTATGTTAAAGGAGAAGGTTGTTCCAGTTGTAAGCCTGGAAAAATATCCTTGCCACACACAAGCGGTAGAGCGGACCGTTAAGTTGGTAACGGAAGCATCTGGGAAGGTTTGTGGTGCGGAATCAAGGGACGGCCATATTCGAGCGAGACTGCAGGCTAGGGCAAATTTACCGTCGTTTGAAAATAAGGGCCAGTACTTCGGCGCAAAAAAATAGGTTTATTTTCATTTATTTGTGACCATTGGGTGGGAGGGGGGCGGAACTCGCTGTACAGCCACCTCCTCGTGGTGAGTTCTGGGATGGTCCAGCATTCATGATATATCTTTCCACAATCTCCCAAAGTCATTGGAACAAAAGATTAGATAATGAATACTGGATCATGCAAGGAGCTGTATTGAAAATGTAGGACTAGCAAAATAAAATTGGTATTTCTCAAAGGGGCTCGGCTAAATATTGAGCTATATCAACCAGATTTTTTACACATATTTAGGAACTGCATACGTAAATATTACACACTATTGCTAATTTGAAAATGGCGCGAAAAAAAAAATTTTTTTTAAGCCCCAGGGGGCCGGCTAGATATTTTCAAAAAAAAAGAAAAAAAAATGTGTGTACCACTAATGACCTACTACAGCATATCCAACCTATCTCCACTTAAATTTCGAAAAAACATTTTTTAGGGCTCTTTTCGGCCCGGCCTAATACACAAGACACTCCCCCTGAATGACTACCGAGGCACACTGATCGAAATTTCGGGAACGGCGAACAATCTGGAACGTCTAGAACGTCTGGAATTTTCGATTTTCGAACACTTCCAGAAGCTTTGATTTTTCTTATATAAACCGAGACGCGTTCAACGCAGTAAGTCAGTTCGGGATCCAGCCGCGCGACAAAACAACAACAACCAAAGGCAAATTTCTACTCTAAAGTGTTAATATTCAACATAATTAATTACATCAAACCTATTTAGTGATAAACAAATGTACCTATTGTTAGAGCGTGTTCAGTAATATATCGTTATTGTGACTCCAGAATTTTTGACTTTTAATTATTCGTGTAAAATCGATACAGGGTGTCGCCGAGCCAAGTAAAATAAATTCATTCAAAATTAAATTATGCAGTGTTCTTGTGCGCGAATCTGACTAAAACGAAAGTTACGTTCGTGTTCAATGCCATCAAAGATATAATGGGAAAGAGTTTTGGTTAGATCGTGCGTCTAACAGGTACCCGCGATTGCTAGCGTGAGGTTGTCGGACATGGAACTTATTCAAAAAAGTAAAAATTGTATATCAACATATTTCAAAATCAAAGTGGCTTATAAAACGTATTATTGTAACAATGTTTTAGTGGAAAACATATAAGAAATACAGAAAACCGAGTAGAAATCCTACATTTCTAATACAAAAAAATTTATTAAATGTATTTTTGGACTGTACTGACAATATGTGTAGCCTAACCGTGACAAGAACCAATAAACAGTCTTCAAACGGACTTTGGGACCAAGAGTTGTTTCACCTCAAAGATGTCATCTCTTAACTTTGTATCTTGTGAGGCTTATAATACATATTTTTTTTATTATTAATGCTACGCGAGAAAGAGTTGTAGAGAAGATTATTTTCTATAAAACTGATCTTCACATTTTTTTTGTGAGACTCGCGGTTACGGAGATAGATTTAAGAAACTAATAACACTCCTATTTTCAAGATGGCGGGGTAGTTCATCCTGAGAACTAAGTTTTCTCTCCCCTGCGATAAAAAAGGAAAAAATCGCTGCCTACCCAAAAGGCACAGATAAATGCCGGATTGACTAGAATATATATCGCTTACGCTAGTAACGCCCAAGATTGCATTGCTTTTTTGCTTTTTCACAAAGGAGCGCACAATGAACTAATATCTGATTCAAATATATTGATCCCTCACTCTTATCGCGAATATCTCATAAACGGAGGAGCGGAAAAAATTGAAAAAATTATGTGTTCATTAGGTGTCTATTCTTAATCATTCAATGAAATTTGAATAATGTACATTGGACAGTCTTGAAGTTCTGCTAAGCTATATTGAAAAATGTTCCACTTTTTAAGGAAATTTTGACCATACCAGTTCTAAATCCATTATAACGTGGAAAATATGCCTACTATGTAAATAATATTTTAGATACCGATAAAGCACACAACATTTGTTATACGAGGAAATGTTTTCATAATTTCTTATTCTAAAATTTTGCAGTTATTCTCAAAAACGTGACCTCATGTTCATTCGGTTATTTATCAATGTATTTAAAAAATTCTTGATTAAATAGTTAATTACATAAAATGTAAGCATTTTCAGAAAAAATAATTGGTATATATCAAATGTTAATTTAGTTATCAAGTGCAATAGACATTATCTTTGCAAGCTTGCACGCTATTTGTGTATGGATACTATTACATGTTCAAAATCAGTTAGTTGATTAATTAATATATCATCTAATAAAAGTATATTGACGTTTACATAAGAAGTGAATCGAACTTTTGGAATGTGAACATTTGTTTCGGGCTTACAGTGGGCGAAAAACGGCCCTTATTTGCACTCGTCCTTTGGAAAAATGTTTGCGTCGCGCTCCTTTGAAATCATTCCACGAACTCGCAAAACAATTATTATAGTGAGTTAATCCTGTTCAGAATCAAAAAAACATCGTGTTAATAAAACCATTGAAAACAGTTGAGGAACATTACATTGCTGTTAGTAAAATAAACATTTTTATGTCAACCCATAATTCGAAAATGCTAACAGTATAAAACAACTATATTACGTAATTTAGGAGCCATAAAGTCACGGCAATAAAATATTTTATGAATAACATTTTATTAGTATTTCATTTGTACGAATATAATCATAATTATATAAAGAATTAATGTATTTCCTTACTATCATACCACAATATTTGAAAATTGGGCGATTTAACTTTAACCACTTCCTTGGTTTATGTGGAGAACAGTATAGTTCAAAGTTATACCCGGAATAAAATTCAAAATTGCTTTAATATGTCACGCCAGAGAAGACTACATAAAATACAGTCGTGTCATGATTTATCCAACCAAACAGTGTAGATTAAAGTCGGGGTTGTGTCTTCTTAGTTGTTTAATCAAAGTGCGAGCATTTCCCTTTACTGTTTGAAAAATACAGTGGAGTAAATGCAGATTTTAAACGGCGTGAGAATAAAAGAGGAAGGATAAACATGCACAGAGTCGTAGCCAGTGTTCTTGTTTGGGTATGCTTTGCACACAAATGAAGTTTAGTTAAGTTGCAGCGGAAAAGAATCAATGGACCTCCCCAAACACGTGCTGAGCTAATTGAACATGATTGAACACCCAAAATCTCTTCTCCTTTGCAGCCATCAATATAAATATATAAATTACTAATAATATAAAGTACTATATACAATCGCGCAGAGCCCTTGACGTTTTTTGGTAAATTTATCATTTCCAAAGGGAGCATTCTCAAAATGCTTAAAATAGGGGAAAGTAGTTCCTATACACAAAAAACATGATGCAGAGGATATAACTAATTATAGACATTCTACAGTACCTTCTGGTTTTTTAAAAGCATTTGAGTATTGTTGTTTATATCGTATGTTAAATTTTCCTGAAAAATTGAAAATTTTCACGAAAAATCAACATGAATTTCGTGCCTCTAGTGTAGCATTTGAAAAAGCTACATGAATAACTTCATACTTATTTGCAGTAAATTAATTCACTTATTGGAGTAGAGAGGTATGCAACCACTCTTACTCTAAAGGGCGAAGCGTGTTGCATGCCTGTAGAGTCTTATCATTCCGAAAGTAAACATGTTATCTTTAAGAACAGTTTGAGTGATGTTAATCGTATATTCTTGTAGTTGAGGTATTACATAATTATGAGATTCAGTCTTTTGATTATTGAGTCTTTTGGTGGTGCATTATCATTGGCAAGAGAAAGTGTTATAAGAGTGCGCAAGTTGGCAACACAGAGAAAATTTTGACAGATTTCCGGTGCTAACTGGGCAGAGACGCGAGGTAGGCGGACGGCAGTTTTGATTTTTGTGGAGGTTTTGGGGTGCTACATCGTTATCACAGTTGTGGATTTGTATAGATGTCCTCATACATTCTTCACCGTCTTGCCGCAAGCGTTCTGTAAATCCCAGGAAGGAATCCTTTTGGTTGCCGTAATTTTGACGCCACATGTTTCGTGAGGTTATGTAATACTCTCTATGTGAGAGTATTTGGGGCAGGCATATATTTGGATAGGCCCATGTTTGGATAGACATATATTTGGGTCAGGCAATGTAGCAGTTTATGTAAGAGCCCAGCTGTTTGGTGCTGTAGTTTTGGTTACATGGGGCCTAGTATTTAGAGGAGTAGTAATAGGAGGAAATCTATTACTCCGAAATTTAGTTGTGTATGGGTCTTGCTGAGATTTAGAGAAGTTTTGGCTGGGAGAGTTGTTCGCAGTAGTCTCCAAGAGATTTAATGCAGTCAGTCTGGTGTCCGGCATGCATTTATAGTTGTAGTCAACATCCGGAATGTACAGGAAGTGGTAACAGGTCACGCTGCAGCAGTCACGGAGAATGTCAAGGTTCTGATCAGGTTTCCTTTGTTTCATTTTGGTTGTATATTTTTGAAGACATTATTACAAATTTATTGAGTGATTTTTTGTTCATATATTAAAGTAAATCATACTATCATTTTTGCAATCATAATTTAACGCTAAGTTTATATGTGGATTATTGAAATGCTTTAAGATCTTGTTGTGAAGACTACGCTCGGTAGCATGCGAGGTTAGAATGCCTTTGGCCATTTTGTACATGAAATATTTTAAGGAAGCACACCTATTTTAGAACATTATTAACATCTGAGTTGCACAGTGAATATTGTAATTTATTAGCACATGAATTTTTAATTCACTGTTGAAAACTATAACTCGTTGTGCATAATATATGATTCATGGTTGCGAGAGGACCTCTTAAAAATATTTTAAATCCCTTGAATGCTTTTATTAGAACAAATATATAGAATTTTCTTCATTGGGTAAAGATCAAGTTAAGTAACTTTATTTATTTTTTGTTGTTGTACACCTTACTTGTGTCGTGATAAATGTTTAGTGTCTACGTGTTCTTGTTATTTGCACTAGTGCACCTGACATTTGCTAAGATTTCATAGTAAAGTGTAAATCTGGTCATTGTCGATAAATTTTAAGAATTCCATCGCATGATTGTTAGTAACTTAATTTTGTTCCTGGCTGGCAAAATTATTTATATCACTACATTTAGTGTCCAGCAGGTGGCGCCCTTTGAATGTCCACACTCTTAATCCACGGCCCTATGCTCTCCAACAAAAAACTAACTGCCGAGCACGAGTTATATTCTATACATAAAAGATGTTATTAACTACATTGAGGCAGGTGAATGTCACGTTGGCATTTCTTAGCAACCTTAGCATGGTATTTGACTTTGTAAGCACCATATTAAACTTATGGACAATTTGTCAAACTTTGGTATCAGGGGTGTTGCTCTCGATTGGATTCGCTCATTTCTGAATAACACCAGTCAATACGACATAGTGTGACATTCCCCACAGAAGGAAAAATAAATAGATTCTATTCAGAGCATGGTGAAGTTAAAACCGGTGGTTCCGCAGGGTTTAGTTTCAGACCCTGTGCTATTTTTATTATACACCAATCTCGAAATTTTAAGCTGAGAGGTATCTGTCATTATGTACGAAGATGATAAGTCACTATCGGATAAATATTCTTCGCATTTTTTTTGTAAGTAATGTGAGTTTTAGATATTTTTTATTTTATAATCCCAACTTAGTGAAACACTGGTCAATACAAAATGAAGTAAAAGAAAAATCTACAATTTAACCTACTTCGGTTTAAACTCCCGACTTTCGATTACAAGTTAAATGTTTTAACCACTCACAATCATTCATTGCTTTGAAATATTTTATTTCCATGATACAACGGTTTGAATAAAACATCATGCTTAAACAGATGTATTATGACATCTATTATACATTAGGGTACAGCAGGATAAGCATAGGAAATGGGCGCCCAGAGCCAAACGTGATGATTGGCTATATATCATTAGGTAGGTTATCAAATTACATTACTATTTCTATATTTTTGACCACCCATGTCTTATCGTTCTTGACTAATCTTGAAATATGTCTTGACAATAGCGCATTTCTCAAACTTATTTGCTCTAAAACTACTGAAGCTACAGAAATAATTCAAAAACTTAATTATATAGTAGCCACTTGTTGATTTCACTTCGGACTAATTCTATAGCCGTTTTAAATTCAAATATTTTAGGAGAGTTTCATGCAAATTGGGTCAAATATGAAATATTAGAAAGGAATAAGGCGATTTTTCGTAGGGGGTGAGTTTCACCCCAACTAAGCAGTTTCGAAAAAAAAAAGTGACTATTGGAACGTGTATCGTCGAATTGTACTCAAGAAAGGCCCGGTAAACATTATATTTCATTGTCACTGCTAACAGAAGTGCCTGATGAAATTTAACACTGAACCAAAAACAGACGCTGGTAAGTAAAAAGCCCAATGTGACTTGATGATAAGTTTTATGTCAAGAAAGCGTCAATTTTTGAAATTTCACTTCTTCAAAATCAAACAGGCAGAAACATATACTTGAATTATGGCCAAAGAGAATATATGCAGTAAGTGCCTAATTCAACTAGCTCGTAAAGTTAAGGAAAATTTGCCGCCATTTTTAGACCTTAGGTACCTAAATCAAAGCAGCATTAAATACAATGAGCAAATTATGCCTGCCAACGAGCCGCTTCGGTTTTAAATAGTTATGGCGAGTTAAAAATGAATATTTTCAATGCCATATTACCTCATGCCCATTTAGAATAAAGAATTTCACTTCCTCATTAGGAGGAGTAGGTTATAAATATAAATCCACAGCCAGTTGACATGAAATGGACGATAAAGCATATAATATGTAAAACACAATTAGGTACCTCGTTTCCTGCGATATTAAAATAGTTGTAGTTCAAGGAACTTTAAATGAAAGAGCAATCAATGATTTATTTCAAATATTTCTTGGTATTTAGATTTAAAGGATTAAAAAATAACATATTTTATTAGTGCTTTAATAGCTATTTACACACATGTACCTAATAATAATAGCATTAAAACAGAAGGTTAAATACAATTTTTGCAGCTGAATAAACTAAACGGAGTATCACAAATTTAACATTATTTGATAGGTACATTATAAATGTGTCCACGGAAAAGCGATATTATAGGTGTAAATAACCATTTTTTGTTACTATGAACACAATTTTCTGTATTCTCTTGCTTGACCCGAAAACCTATTTTCAATACGTTAGAATTTCAAAAATGCATAGAGGGCGGCGCTGGTGGTAGCTTAAAAATAAAATTCGCTTTAGGTAAACTGCCATTTTTGTGCTAGATATTGAAAAATTTTATAAGAAAAATTTGTTCAAAATAAAAAAATATGACGTACCGAATTTGATAACTATATCCATGTTTTGTAATTTTTTTAAGGGGGTTACACATTTGAAAAAACGTAGACAACATCCATTATCCACCGATATTGCCAACAGTGTAGGGGCTGAGGATTGAACTCAGTACACGACATAGTGTGCCACAAGCTGCAAAGATGACCAAAATGGAAATTAAAACAGTGCACCTCAAAATATTTTAATACCACATATTAGTAAAGTTGTGTCCAAAATATAACATTCAAAGCGGCATCCCTTAAGAATTACATCGCAGAGAGCCGCACGCTTGCAAACGAACACCTGCTTAATGCGTTCAGAATCGGATTCAAGATTTTTATGACTACATTCGTATTTTACTTGTCGTATGACAACTCTCCATTTAAATATTTATTACCACAAAAAACACTACTGGCAAATTTTCCAACTTAATCTCATTGAAATACTAGCACTACACTACAGTTTTTTTTCTTCTTATCTGCAGTTTCAACAGAAAGGGCACGCACCACAAAAATAACAGAACATTGGGTTCATATTTATTCAGCGAATAAAAAATTGCCGTCAAAGGAGTCATCGTATGTGCTTTATAAATATGAACTCAGCTTTTTAGCATTTCTTTTATTACTGTCAAATATGTTTGTTTTTAAATGTTTTACTTCTCTCGCATACCAAAGGGAAGTATTGTATTCGAGAAAAAATCACCCTCCGAGGTTTTTTCGGATTTTCACGTTTCAGATCACGTAGATTACGAAAATATAGGTTTTTCAATTCCGTCAGTCTGTCTGTCTGTCTGTTGGTGTATTATCTAAAAAAACTACTTGAGGTAGAGCAGTCAAATTTGGTAGGTAGCCGCTGCTGTCAGCGATGAAATGGTTAAACTTTCACTTTAAAATATACAGGGTGGACCGTCTAAATGGAATAAATAATGGGAAAATTTTTTTTACTCAAATTTAAAATTTCCACGTTTCATGGCATTCTAAACCTAATTCATAAAAAAAAATCAAATTTTTTTTGGTCGGATGGCACTTTAAAATGTTCTCCAAATGTACCTTCCTCGAGAGGTAAACGTATAATAATAGTACACGCGGGTAATGAAGATGGATTTGTAAAAGGGTGTTTAATGCTTTCCGCAAAAAACATAGCAAAGTCATCGGCAGATTACCACCAAGATATGAACGCCACTTTGAAAAACGGTTTGCAGAAAAACTATTGCGTAACATAAAGCCAAATTTGGTCATAGTGTTAGATAATGCCTCTTACCATTCGCGACAAGCTGAGAAAATACCAACTACTTCGACACGAAAGTTTGAATTAATTGAATTAAAAAAAAAAAAAGGTGAAAAATGCAAACATTAAAAAAACATTTGTAATAGACGAACTTGCAGAACAATATGGCCATGCAGTTTTAAGACTGTGAGTTAAATCCTATTGAAAAAATTTGGAGTGCATTAAAAAATTACGTTAGAAACACAAGCCCCCGACTTAGTCATAATGTGATACAACTTATTAGACAGTGGGAAGCCCATAGAAAAGCATTGGACGGGATGCGTGAACCATATTAAACAAAATTGAAAATCAATATTTTGCCACAGTTCCTCAACAACAACCAATTATAATAAATCCCAATGATTCCTCATCATCGTCATCTTCCGGGGAAGAAGAATAATTTAATTATTGGCGCATGCATTGCAGTAAGTAGGTTTAATGTAGATATCAATAATAATGTTGTCTTATACAATGTACAAAAAGAAAGATTTTTTGTCACATATACCAAAAAAAGAAACAACAATGTATTTTAGCTACACGTGCTTTGGCAATACACATGTATATATTAGAATTATACAACCATTGTTAGGTAGGTTCAATATAATGCTAGAATTAAATCCCAAATAAAACGAATGTAGGGTTGTTGTATTTTTATTTAATAATAGGTAGAACTGTGAAATCCAACATTTATGCATAATAAAATTCGACCAATCAGTAGATCTGTAGCAGAATTTGCCATCAATCAGATTTAGTGGGCGTAACTTATTTACTTACCTCGGCGGTAGTTTATGAAAAAACTACTTAATTTAATTTGTGGTCATTTTTTGTCACACCTCCAGACAATAGTAAAAAAAGAATAAAGTAAGCCGCAAATGCTCCTTATATTTTGGATTTGAGTTTACTCCCGCAAAACCTTCCAGGTAACCCCTTTGTCAGCGCGAATGTTCTGGAGTAATCTCTCTAATTGATTAAATAAGAATGTTATAACTTTTCAATGGTTGATGGCTTGATACTTAATTTTGGAAGCAAATTTGAACTCCCACAATACAGGCTTCTATAGAGCACAGTGGCATGCTAATAATAAATCGTCTACTACGCCACTGGATGGCGTAACAATATAAACAGACAAATACAACATAATCTTGATGTATGGGTGATAGTATAGAGAAATTAGCCAAAAAAGTGGAGGAAACCTGGACAAAATTAGCAAAACTGAATTTTTGCACAGGCGTTCTTTGAGGTCAATGTGAAAGTTGTAGAGAATTAAATTATTTACAAATCGTCTTTTTATTTTTCCCAACCTCTCCCCTCCTTTTCCAGATACTCAAGGTAAAAAGTTTCAAAAACATGTTTTTTCGCGAATATCTCGCGCCAAAAAAATCAGACAGCAATAAAGTTAACATGAAAGTTGTAGAGAAATCAATGATCTACAAGATTGGTATTCTGCATTGGTTGTTTGCAAATATCTCGCTTCCTATGCACCGGACGTACATGAGAAAAATTGGAAAAAATGCAAAAGATCAATTTTGTAGATAATTCAATTCTGTTTGAAATTTTGAAAAATAAAAAGGGCAATTTGCAGATAATTTAATTCTCCTCAGCTTTCGCATTGATATCATGGGCATCTGATGAATAGGGACGAGCTATTTGCAAAAAACTTTATTCTTCAATATTTTGGGTGGTCATGTTAGGATTTTTGTGATTTTTGTGGACTTGGATTTGGCACACATCAAAGAACGTCTGTGCAAAAATTCTGATTGTTACTAATTTTGTCCAGGTCAAATGTTATTTCCTTGCACTACGACCCCAGACATCGAATGAGTTAGGAACTTAAACAAAATGTTATTTATTTTCAACTGTTGTATACCTATCAACACGCCTAGTGTTATAACTAAAATATTAGTCATCCACTAACGCTAAAAAATTACTCCAGTGTTTCAAAAGAAAGCATACAAAACCATATGTTGAAAAAATTTTCATAAATTATTTAGAAAAAAAACCTATTTTTGTAACACAATTCCACACGTCCCATAAAAGAGTTAGAAGAAATAAAAAACTTTTTATTAGTTTCTTTAACGGCAGGAACATAAATAATATCTTCCTCGTTGCCAACCGCATAATTTAAACAGTTTTGTAGCCTTAATAAAAGTCGAAAAAACTATTTAAATCGCCATTAATCTAATTCGAGTGAAAATGTCTGTTGATAAAATTCGCTACATCTGTTAGTAAACCTTTTAAATTCGGCGACGAAAGAACTACATAAAAACTAATCTAGTTAATTTACAACGCGGCATTAATCATCGGCTGCCGGTTAATGGCGTTATTCGGTTTATTTATTTGTTTATTTGATGTCAGTTTTAACAATTACAAAAACGTTTTCGACGTCCGGTAATTTTTTTTTTAAATTAAATTCGTATTATATATAAACTTTTTACGTTTCCCGCTGCTGAATAGTGTGTTCGTGGCTTCCGCCACTACATAGGAAGAATGCCAGTGAATTAGGTATACACATCAACTCCCACGTCCGGCGGAGTTAGTACTATATACCATACTTGAGAGTACCAAGTACAACAGTTATGCAAATTTATAAAGAAGGTTCTAACGGATATTACAAACAAATTTCAGTCTTAAGTCTAAAATCGAAGATTTTCGAAAGAAATGTACATTAATATCGTACCACTTATTCACACCAAAAAATTATATTCTAACATCGTCAACACGGCTTCCTGCCAAATAAATCAACCAAAACGGCAAACTGTCGTGTTAGGCTACGTCTACCAAAATGAAGACATAGGCAAATATGTCATTCAATTTGTCAAAAGCACTCGACACCATAAACAAGAAATTTTTAAAACAAAAACTTTATAACATTTATGGCATTGATATCGAGGGAAATATATTATCGTGGATAATGTCATATACAGAGGGAAGAGCAGAAACGCAGAGAGAGTGAAATTAGAGTGAGAGAACACAATCGAAGTTAAAAAAACTACTGCTTGGAGTTCTTCGGGGTTCTATGTTGGGACCATTACTGTTTATACTGCATGTCAATGACATGTCCAGTCACATAAGCACCGGATACTTAACAAGGTTTGCAGGTAACTTCACAGTAACTTTGGGAACTGACACACCTGAGGAGCTTCAAGAGAGATTAATAGTAACTCTTGAAGAAGCTGGCACTTGGTTCCAAAGGAACAAATTAATATTAAATGCAGTTATATTCAGTAACCACTACCGTACGAAATAATATTGTACGATAACATATTTCCATCTAACAGTGACAAACTTATATCGATTGCAAATTATCGTTCGGTTTCCAAATTGAATAAAAATAAAGTAAAATAAAAGTACTTTAGATGAAACCGGGCTATTGGACATATATTATGCGTGGGCATACGCACATTACTCACATCTAGCCTTTCAACATAATTTTGTGGGTCACAATGTCAAAAAAGATCCGACAATTTTCAAGTTAGATCCTAGGGTAGGTTGAAAAGATGCATTTAAAAAATATATTGACGATACCATGTACACATATCTTCAAATATTTGACGTACACCAAGACAAATATGGACTTATGTTTTAAACTAAATGAAAATCACACATATGACACGACATGGAGACCGACTAAGTATTTATACCAGAACACCGAACGTCTTGTTTTAAAAGATCGCCACGCCATAACTGTATATTCTTTGATATTTAGAAGACGAGGAAAGAAATATTCCAAAGTCATCATAAGTTTAAAAATACAATAAAAGGAGCTTTCGACAGTATACGCGACTTTTTAAATAAAGAATCACTATGGCCATAAATACAATATTAAAAAAAAAACAAATTGTGCATTTATTATATTCTTCGCAAATACAAAACGAAGAGTATATTACATTTCATCAATACATTTCTAAAACCGGTAATATAAAAATTTTCATATCACTGTGCTATCGATCGAATTCTGAACAACTTTCAAAATGTCCGTGCGTCTGTCTGTCCGTCCGTCACGTTTCTTATAAGCACGATAACTGAAGAACGAAAAGCCCGATGTTTTTGAACAAAATTGATCAATAATTTAAAAAGTAATTAATTATTGTTAAAATTATGTTTTGCATTTAAACAAAAAATGTCTAAAAATAATATTATTTACAAAAAACGGCGAAGAGACTATAGAATGGCCAACAATTATATAAAAAGTGCAGTAAATCGGCGAAGAGTATAATGGTTAGCTTGTCAGCTTCTTTTTAATTAACATTTTGTACATTGTAACATGCGGAATGCTCAATAGCATCCTTCGTTACACTGTTAATATTTATTAGAAAAATTATAAGTTATCGGAAATATTATTCCCACAAACTTTAGTACTAATAGAGTGCCCTTACTTCTTAGACTATGATGAACATACGTCATCTGTCAGCAGTTAAAGTTCGCGAATACTAGATAGCGCACCAGGAATGATATTTCAACTAAATAACGCCGGGTGAAACTCTTTCACGTTGAACCATTGCACTAATTAGACGTATTTATAATTTTGTTTGACCTGTAATGGGGATGTTAGAATTTGAAAAACCTCGTGATGATCACATGAGGTAAGGTTTTAATTATTATACCGGTAAATACCATCTAACATTTGAAATATTGTTTTAGGTTTTTCTTATATTCTTATAAATTAAGAATTAATTTCTTAATAACAAAACTTATTCACGTCTAATGATTTTAACGTAGAAGTATTTCAACGTTATATTATTTGCTTTAAGCAATCTATCTACATTCAATTAGCGATACCTACTACGTTTTCCACTAAGCAAATAATATTCATATGAAGTCAACTTTTCTATACTACATTTTGAATTGGGATATACGAAAACATTCTGAGCGATGAGATTTTCTTCATTTTGTCTTGGCGACAAATCTTGTACGGACGTTTTTACGATTTCATAACCTCAAAATGGAATTAAAGCAGCCACATGTGAAACAACTTTAAATCCATAATCATCGGAGAACAGGATCACATTTAGAAATTTCCTTAATCAGGATAACCAAATAAAAGATAAGTACTTTTGATTACTACATGTAAAAGGGATTATTTTCACATGATTGTAGTTTTGGGTCATAAAAGCCGAGTGTCTAAATTTAAAATATGAGATTCAAGCTAAATCCATTATAATTTTTTTGTTAGATTATATTTTAAATACGCAGTTATAATTAATCCGTTGTCGTACATTAATTCATAGTTACTTATATCTTAAATTCATTGTCGCACATATTTCATCGTAGTATTAATTTCGTGGTTAATTTTATCGTGATTCCTTAGTGTAAATATTTTATCGTAGTATTGTAATGCATTTCTGTTGGTAACATAGTAAGTTGTGGTTCATTTTGATGGTAACGAGAGTGTTTAAGGTTTATGAACTTTGAGATAATGTTACGAGACATATTTGTTGTAACATAGTATTTTGTCTCTTGTAGAGGATCTCAAGTTCCTAATTTTGTTGTAATATATGATTTTTAATTTTGAGATAAATTTACGAGACTTATCTTCTGTAATATAGTTATTTTGTCTCTCGTAAAGGATCTCAAGTATATCTAATTTGTGTAATATATGATTTTAGTATTGAGGTAAAAGTTACGAGACGTATCTTATGTAATATATCTTTGGTTCTCGTAAACGCCTCAAATTTATTTTGCTGTTGAGCAAATTGTAATATAGTGTATCTTGTAATATAGTATATTTTTGTAATATAGTTTCTTTTGTATATATTTCTGTCTGGTATTTTGCTATACAGTATCGTTGATGCTGTGATAGCTCATTTTTTTTGTAATATAATATCTTGTAATATAGTTCTATTGTACATATGTAAAATTTGTCTTTTGTTTATCTTTATGTTTATCTTTAATTTTCCTTGATTACCCTAAGTAATCAATGGCGCCCAAGCCTTGAACTCCACGCCCTTTTGCTCTCCGTATCTTTACTGTGCTAGCCAGGTTACACCAGTGACGCTAACCACGTCGCTCGTTGGGTGGCCCACACTTGAACAACTTGGGCAAACTAATACCTTTCAAAACAACGCCACAATATATCACTTTTTCTTTTATATCAAATCTGTATGCGTATATCTATGTTAAGCGCGCACGTTGTTTGTCACGTAATAAGTTTGACTTACCTATATGAAATACATTATATCCTGACTTGCCACATATACCAAATGTATAAAAAATTATTAATAAAATATTATTATTATTTGTTCTTTCAGAAGCATTTCGCTTAGGTGGGACAATTGCAACGGGTGTATTAGCAAGATACAATTGGGTTTTAGCTATTGTTGTTGAGGACCTTCCTTATTATTGCACACGACTATTTTTTGGAGCTCAGATACTGTATGTTCAGCTATTTCCAACTTTCTTAGGCTATCTAGGATAAATTTAAATATTTCTGTTGTAACCCCTATTTATTATTGGCATGATCGTTACTGTCTGCTAGTGCCACATATTTTTAATATTTTATATATTAGCTGGGAATCATGACAAACTACTGAAAATGAAGGAGAGAAAAAATACGTAGAAAGGTCTCTCTTTAAAAATATAATTAATTTTAATTAATATTATAAAATAATAAAGCGTACATAATAATGAAAACTTTCTCAAAACCTCTCTTCTGATGTTTCCTATAGATAATGGCATCATCTTAAGGCCGTAGCTCTCTTAGAAATCATTTCCGGAAATACGTTCATAATATATTTTCTTACATCCTTGCTTGTGCTTTGTAGAATCTATCCCTAAACGGACGAGAATTGTCCCCGCAACACCATATGTATACTCCTTTGTCCTACTAAATCCAGTTACACAAGAGTAGGAGTTGATTTTAATATATACATATACAACTAATTAAAAGTTATTTTAAAAATATCACTGGTTGCTTTCCGTAAATCTAAAATTAACCACTGTTGACACTGGCATGGCTACTGGTTTGTCTAGCGTAACAAAATGTGTATCCATTACAAAATGTAACACGAACAATGCTATTTTTGTTTCATCAAGATAAATAAAATAATTTAAATGATATAATGCTGTATATTATTCTGCGAATGGTATTTATCCTGTGCCGCCTTTATTGCATTTATTATTTTCTTTAGTACATTGTGTTGGAAATTAAATTAGACCTGCCAACTACTGCCACAGTTGCCAACTATAACATAAAATGACTTCAATTCAATTTCTTTTACTCCAGAAGCCAGGTCACTTTCGGTAAAGTATTTTACTGAACTGCATCCAATAAATTAGAAACCATGTAATTTGTTACGTATCAATATCGTTACAAAATCAAGTCGGATGTATAACGAGTTCCTGAGCAATATTAAAACCAAAAATTGTCTGTGCTCCTAAAGTCGTAACAAGCACAGAATATTTAAAATTAATTGATGAGGAGGGAGCCAAGGAAAGGAGCTAAAGAAAACAACAAAAGCCAAAGAACGAATTGCCTAGGAAAATTTTTTTGTCATTTCTATTAGTAACAGTCTTGAAAATATACACACTAACGATGAGAGTGATGATGAGAACATTAGCAAGTTTGTGTCAAGGAGGAGAAAAATATTTACGGAGGTGGCATTGTCTTCATTAAATTATCTATAAAGAAAACTCTTTTTCATGTAGGTTGCGTTAACTCGATTGAGGATTCAAAGGATTCAAACTTTTGGTTCAATTTTATGCCAATACAAAGGCGGATTCAGTTATTCAACAATTGCAGATGAGTTCATCGATACGTAGGCATGATATATAAATAATTATAAATAATATCCTGTAAAATATACAGGGTGGGCCATTAATAATAGGCCATAAATCATGGGTACATTCTGTGGACATATAGAACAATATAGAACAGAAGATAGTCAGGGAAATCCATATGGCAAGGGAAGCGGACGCTCTTCAAAATATCACCAAGGAGTTAATGAGAATCATTCACGTAACAGGTAACAACGGCAAATACTACAGATGCTATCAGACGTTCCGCAGAGCAAAGAGAGGTCAAATAGAGTGAATGCATGGGTCACATAACTTACGCCAAGACATTGTGAATAAGAGAAGACTGAGAATCAATAGCAGTAACTTTGAGATTTTTTTTTTCCCCGATTATTGGCCTTACAAGCAAAGTGTTTTGGCCACGAACATATAACTACCTACTATGAGACAAAAATAAACCGGATTATAGGATATAAAATATTACACCGTAAATGTAGAAATACCAAGGTACCCGTTACCGAGACCTAAATATGTATTATAAATTTATTAAAAATAGAAAATTACTTAAAATAACAGCTCTAGCAAATTTTATAAGTTAAAAAAAAATTCAACAATAAAATAAGATAAAAAAAAATAACAACAATAAAAAGCTCTTGCGCTACTCATTTATAAGGAAGGTTTGTAAGGAATTCAAACAAGGATGACTCACTTCTCGCCCAGGGGCCTTTCAGGGCATTTAATAAGACAAACACAGGTGGGCCACGGTTGGAAGGACTTAATAAACAAAGGGAATGAAACAAGGGTTTAGGGTAAGATACCTAAATGTCAATGTTGGCGTCAAAAAAGAAAGAGACAAGTTTTTTCATTAAATCAGGATTTTTTAGACTTAGAAAATATGGTAACCATATGGGTGAAATAAAATCATTATCATGCAGGAATTTAAGAAAATGTTTTGCTTTAGGTTCTGTTAATGGACAATTAAATATAATATGATTAATATCACCGATTGCGCCACAGGGGCAGTGTGGATCTTCACGTACTCCAATTTTATACAGATGAGCGGGAAATTTACCATGATTAAGTTTAATTCTACTTATGGTAGATATGGATTTTCTACTAAGGTGACAATTATGATACCATTGTGACGTAGGAATATTTGGGTGAATGTTGTAATAATAGGTATTAGTTTGTACACCATATGCTTGCCAATATTGATTCCATTTATGCCAGAGGTATTTTTTGACAACAGGATAGAAATCGGCGGTGACTGTAGTAAAGTCCATTTCAGTAGTACCGATATTAGTGTTCCTTGCGATCGTATCAACTTTATTATTTCCAGGTATATTAGCATGGGCTTTTACCCAAATAAAATGGAAGTTTATATTCCCTAGGGAAGCAATGGATAATTGTTCCATAATTTTTACTATGAACGAGTTGGGACAAAAACAGTTAAGACCAGGAAAATTACATAATTTTTCTAAAACTGATTGCGAATCTGAGCATATAACAACTTGGGTGAACTGTTCAGAAATTGCCCATTCTATAGCATGTAAAATAGCTGCGGCCTCTGCCGAAAAAATGCTAAGTTTAGGATTTAAATTAAAAGCGTACTCATATTGTTTGGACGGGACATAAAATGCTCCGCTTAGTTTGTCACTTGTTTTAGAGCCATCAGTATAAATTTTAATAGCATTATTAGGGAATTTTGCGAGATTTTCAAGGTAAGTGTTATAGACAGATAACTCGTCGTCCTTTGGATAAACTGGTATAAGGACATTTGGTTTTAGAAAGAGAGTATTATATAAAATTTCGAAAATAGTTTTTTCTTTGGCGTAATTATGTGACAAAAGGTTAAGCTCATTACAGTGCTCATATGCAGTACATAATGGCGGGGAATTTTTTTTCGCCCAATAGGGATCACTTAAATTTTTAACAAAAATATTGTGCAATTTTTTCATAAGGAACTCATTAGATTTATTTTTTTAAATATATTTTGATGCTAACAATTCCCTTCGGCACCATAGAGGAGGTTCCAATGCTTCCATTGAGAATATTACTACGTTTAAAATGATACATTTATCAACACTGTCTACCCGTCTTTTATTTTTTCACGGAATTTATTTCACTCTGAACAAATGTTTCAATATATACTCAAAAGTTTCCCAATGGTTGTCGGTAAGTTCAACTGTGCTGGGTATTTGTCATCAAGTTGTCATCTACGAAGAACAATTATGATGATCTGTTTACTATACTACTGACATGGAAATCTTACTTTTCTCTCTAACGTACACTGAAACTCAGTTATTTTTCTACAGCCTCTTGCTTACACACCGATATCACAGTTATCGTTAATTTTTGTCGATAACCAACTGCACGTAATACATTAAAACGATACGCTTTGACATATTGAACTATTTGTTGGCTAGATACGAACAAAATCAACTATAGATACTTCTAGATTTCTGCGGATACTGGAAATGCCAGGTTATTGTTTCAATAATTACAAAAAGAACCGCTGCCTAAGGAATCACTACTTCCACATCCAGATTATTCGTCCAAGTCACTTTAAAGGAAACATCTTGACTATATTTGCACTCTAGTATGTGGAAATTATTGGTCATAGAATTTTAATAATATTTGGGGTAGCTGTCACAGAAAAGTTTGAGGAGTTGGTTTCTACCATATACGTTAAAAATGAAGTTTCTAGTTTACCGTACTTATTTTCCACTATTTACAACCTACCACCTCAATGGAGTCATCTCAATCAGATGTCACTACAATACATACGTGTACTAACTTTCAAGTGAATATCTCAATTTGATGTTATCAATCCCATTAATAATGAAGCGGAGGTGGTAGAGTTTGAAAAATATTAGAAAGAAATTTGAGGCCTTGGTTTCTAGTATATACACCGAATCCCAAATTTCTGTAGTCTTACCAGCTTCCTTTACTTATTTTCCCCTATTTGCCCCTATTTAACCCCCAACCCTTCAACGGCATCATCTCAAATTATGATCTAGTTTCAGACGTCGTTATAATACATACGTGTACCAAATTTCAAATGAATATCTCAATTTTATTTTATCGACCCTTTTCATATTGGAGTAGGGGTGGTTGGGTTGAAAAATATTATAAGAAAATCTGACGCTGTGGCTTCTAGTACATACACCGAATTTCAAGTTTCTGTAGTCTTACCAACGTTTTACATATATTCCTCTATTTACCCCAAATTAACCCCCAACCCTTCAACGGAATCATCTCAAAATATAAACTAATTCCAGACGTCGTTATAATACATACGTGTACGAAATTTCAAATGAATATCTCAACTTTATTTTGTCAACCCCATTAATGGGGTAGGGGTGGTGGGGAGGTTGAAAAATATTATGAAAAAATCTGATGCCTTAACTTCTTGTACATACACCGAATTTCAAGTTTCTGCACTCATACCAGCTTGCTTTACTTTCCCCCTATTGACCCCTAAATAACCCCCAACCCTTCAACGGAATCATCTCAAAGTATAATCTAGTTCCAGATGTCGTTATAATTCATACGTGTACCAAATTTCAAATGAATATCTCGATTTTATTTTATCAACCCTTTTAATAATGAAGTAGGGGTGGTGGGGGTTGAAAAATATTATAAATAATCTGAGACCTTGGCTTCTAGTACATACACCGAATTTCAAGTTTCTGTAGTCTTACCAGCTTTCTTTACTTATTTTCCCCTATTTACCCCTATTTAACCCCCAACCCTTCAACGGAATTATTTCAAAATATAATCTAGTTCCAGATGTCGTTATAATACATACGTGTAGAAAATTTCAAATGAATATCTCAATTTTATTTTATCAACCCTTTTCAAATTGGAGTAGGGGTGGTGGGGGTTGAAAAATATTATTAAAAAATCTGATGCTTTGGCTTCTAGTACATACACCGAATTTCAAGTTTCTGTACTCTTACCAACTTGTTTTACTTATATTTCTCTATTTACCCCAAATTAACCCCCAACCCTTCAACGGAATCATCCCAAAATATAATCTAATTCTAGACATCGTTATAATACATACGTGTACGAAATTTCAAATGAATATCTCAACTTTATTTTATCAACCCCATTAATGGGGTAGGGGTGGTGGGGGGTTGAAAAATATTATTAAAAAATCTGACGCTTTGGCTTCTAGTACATACACCGAATTTCAAGTTTCTGTACTCTTACAAGCTTGCTTTACTTATTTTCCCTTATTTACCCCTATTTAACCCCCAACCCTTCACCGGATTTCCTCAAAAAACAATCCAGTTCCAGATCTCGTTATAATATATACGTGTACAAAATTTCAGGTCAATATCTTAAACCGTTCCGGAGAAAGCGTGCGGACAAAAAAGTTACAGATAGACCGACAGACAGACCGACAGACAGACAGAAAATTTTTTTTCGCTCAAATTTAAAATCTCGACGTTTCATGACATTCTAAACCTATTTCAAGAATAAAAATGTTTGAAAATTTTTTTGCGATTACTATACTTCCAATCCACTACGTGGATGTGGAAGTAATTAAGCATAAATATGATTAAAAAAGACCGCTGCCTACAGAACGTTGTACACTGCTGGCCAAATAAAATGAGTCACGTTTTGGAGCTTACTTTGACCAAATTCTAGTGGTGTAGAACGAGCTTCTACTGTGAAGCGGGCCGGACAACTCACCATAAATGAACCATCTATTACGTTTTGTTTTTTTGGTTGTTTTTGTAAATCGATTTCTGACAAATAATGAGGTGTCAATTTAAACCTAAAATTATTCTACGAAACTATTAGAAGTTCATTATTTATTGTATGGCCAGCAGGGTACGTAATGTAGTGGATATAGATATCTTGCAGGCCCTCGGGCCTCGCCTTGGACATGGACCTCGAATTTGTCTACGTATTCCGTAAAGACAATATTTTCTAACTTGTTGCATAAAGCACTAATATTTTTATACAGAACTTGGAACAGAAAATAACATCTGTAAAAGGTCTCAATAAATGATTCACGTGCATGTTATGGTCATGTTTAATATAATAATACTTTATATGAAATATTTCTTGCTCACTTATTTTAATTATCCGAACTCAGAAAGCTTGAGGTGTACGTTACCTACTTTAAATTACTAATGGCTGACTTTTTTTTCTAGAAAAATTACAGTGTTGTATTTGCAAATTTTACCTATCTGTTGACATCATGATGCACATCTTCGTACGATACTTCCCTTCGCTCGATATATTTTGGCCAGAACTTGAACGGCAATGAATTGTCTGTGAGATCATGAGAGATGCCAACGAGTTTTTACTAACCTGAAACAAAAGAACAATAAAAATATACCGTACGAATTATTTTGAATCTGGTAGGGATATAATAAACTATGACCTTGGGCAAGAAACATAGCCTCTAATTTTGGAACGTATGCAATATTGAAAATGGCAAAGAGACAATAGGTATGACAATCGACATCTACACTAAGCGACATCGTTTAACATTGTATATTTCTGATCACTGCTCAGTATCTAATTGAGGAAGTGTGATGATACATAACCTCAAAACAATGAAGGTTTCATTAAATTCAGTCCAGTAGCTTAGGATAAAGCTTTCTATACACAAACTGTTACATCGTTAAATATTAGTAGGTAATGGAGACAACAATGTTTTTTTACTCCCTCTATAGTTAGTATGTTATTTTGACACTGCTGTTTGCGGCAGGTTGATTTTACTTCCCTAGGAAAATACCTAACTGGCAGCAAGCACACTTCCCTAAAGAGGAATTATTTCATTACAAAAGATATTTTCAATTTATAGTTTATTACATGTTTATAGTGAAATTACTGCTATTACAATTATTATCAAAAATATCGTATTTGCTATTATTCTAGTTCTCCATGATTTCCTTGTTACGATGTGCTGCTAACAAATGTAACTTAGTGACGGCTTCTATGGCAACCAAGAAACAAAACCATAGATATATCATAATACATAGACTGGTCCAAAGCCGCTGAGGTGTCTTTATTGCAAAAATATAAAGAATACCGTATTTATTATTAGGTATATTCTAGATACTACGTACGTCAGTGATGAAAGAGTTGTTGTAATTGGAATATTTAGTGATATATTTACCTATTTAATCTTCACCTTTAACTTAAGAAATTTTAAAGTTTAATTAGGGTTATTTAGTTAAGTAGAAAGTAATCTCTAGAACAGTTGAATAAATGCTACAAATTTTTATAAAAATTAGGAATTAACAACTTTTACAAATTTATTGATAATCAGCTGATTCCTCAAGATTGCTTAATGGTAACATGTAGAATCCAATTTTCGAATTGCCCGGCAAAACATATTTCCCGATTTTCCAGTACGACGCGTGGACATCTTTCGGAAGAAGTGGAGGGGGAACGCCGCGTTTTCGAAAATTTTCACAGAGGAAAAAAATTGTAGATTAGGTGCAGTTAAACCATACAAGAAGTTACAAGAGGATGTGTATAACTTAATTTTTTGTACGCGGGAACCTAGAATATACAGGTGTAATTAGTTTCATGCCATTAAAAAAAATTGGTGGTAGGGAACGACAAGACAAACAAAAAAACCTTATATAACATGGGGTCTAAAGCTCATAGTTTTGGAGAAAAAAAATAAACAAAAATTTCGCAAATTTTCAATAAATTTTTTTGAGAACTGCTGGAATATTGAGGTAGGTTTAGATCTAGATCTAATCTGCAGAAAACTATACTCTAACTCTCCCTTGTGCAATATTTTAGTTACTGTCATGTCGGTGTTTCGTTATGTACACACATCCAACCCGCCGTTCGTTGTTTTTGTTATTTTTGAATTTCGCGTCATTGTGTATTTATAGTTAAGATTTATTTTATTGACTTACCGTTCAAGTTGTCAAATTCTTGATTACGTACAGACACAACTTACTTGTTCGTTCTTTTTGTATTCCTTTTCGGCTTTTGTACCAAGCTTTTATTTTATTTTTCTTTATTGGCAACGTTAGTTGATAGTTTAGTGTTTAGTGTTGAACGAAGTGCCTTATGTACTTAATTCGACGTACCGAACTGTGTATTGATACAGATGCAGAGATTTTGAATCATTTAGGTAGGTAGTAAGATTTTAACCCAGGACACTAATTTATGTTACAAATGTTAATAAACCACATTTAAATTTTCTAAATTATAAACAATCCAATATTTTGTTCCAAATTAAAAAACACACATGTAAAGAAATGCTCTGTTTAAACCTCTATGGCCATTATTTGCTTGCAATTGTGCACGAAGAGAAAACGAATTATTTACCTCTTTATACTTGCCTCAGTTCAGTTGAGGCGGTACATCAAAGGCGGTCGATGATCCTTTGACCCCGCGTGTGCCGGCCAGCACTTTTTTATGACAATTTAAAAGTTGCATAATTGGGAAGCACAAGTTCATCGACCAAGAAAAGCTGTGGTTCTCAATAGTTGTCTACCATAATATTAAATATGTTAACCTAGATCAGTGTTTTTCAAAGTGCCCCTAAAGGAAAAAGTCATAAAGGTTTTTTGTTTGTCTAGTCGGTCCCCATTACCAGTTTTTTTTAATGACATGAAACTGATTACACCCTGTATATTGCATGTCACATTTACTTCATGGATCATCCGTCTAATTAAATTGTAATAACCAAGCTAACAAATTAAGTTACTCAAAACTTATATAGATAGGTAAAAGTGAGCTTATATTTTACTCCTTGTACTGCATATTACTACAATTTACAGGAGTTTTATTAACTTTGGCTCGAGAAATAATTTCACGAAATTTAACACGTCATATTATGTCAATGATTGTAATGCGTTTTACAATCAAAAGCCGATCTAGCTTTTTGCAGCAAATAATAATGGCCCTTCATTGGCTATATGGTCTCAAAAAGGGCCTTTCATTGGTTACCATGTAAATAAGTTAAATAATCCATCAAAAATACCCTACACTTTAACTTACAAACAAGGAGGATATTTCCCAGTCATTGGGTAATTCCAAGATTTCGTAGATTCTTTGGATTTTATTTTTAGATGAAAGTTACCATGCACAATTTTGGAAAATTCCAAAAAATAAATTAAGATAATTCCACAAATAACAGTAGACAGTATTGTGTTATCTTTACAATTTGTTGTAATTAATTAAGGTGGCAATTTCCAAGAAAGAGACAGCCGATAAGGAGATATTTATTATTTTTGGCCATAACTTTATTTCTTGCTAATTATATTAAAGAAAAACTATAAGACCACCTAAGTAGAACCATAACAAGACTTACTATGAATTTTCACTCAACAATTTTAGTTGTTAGAAACGATTGGAATTACTGAGTGAAAATTCATTTAACAGTTTTGTTATGGTTCTACTTAGGTAGTCTTATAGTTTCTTTTAAGAATAAGTAATAACAAGAAAGTTATAGGCAAAAATAATAAGTATTTCCCTATAGGATATCTCTCTTGGGAATGGCCACCTTAAGTTTGTAAATAATGATATTATTCCTATTTTTATGTACGTAGCAGATATCTTCTGGAACTAACAACAGGCTTGTGAACAAAATTCATATAGTACATTATACGTTTATCATTACATGATAGATTCTTGCTCTCACAATAAGTGGATTTAACAAAGTAAAGTTTTTGAAGCATCTTTTGAAATCGCGCGATGCTTCAGGGTCTGCCAGTTTTGAACACGCGGCGTATTACGCCTTTTGTGTACACAACAGATTGTAATACATTGTGTATTTAAGAGATTATTACTTGACATGACATGTAACTATAGGTACAGTATTAAGAGTATTTTCTTCAATACAGTATCTGGGGCGTACAAGTTAGAAAAATTGAAAAACTAAACAAAATGTAATTTTACTTATATTGCAATTTAGGCATATCAAAATGTCTAATGTTAATATCGTTATGAAATTTATTTAAAATAAACCAAACACGGTATGTACCAGTTTAAAAAGGCATTTAAAACAAGGTAACACAAACGCAAAACCGAAGATCACCAAGAAAATGTTTTCGAACAGGTAGCAAAAGATAACCTTGACCAAATTTTGTACGTCAATTTTAAAAGGTTAACCCGTACTACAGGGTCGAGCAAATTATCAGCGTAATGTTGTTTTGAAACCATCAATTACAAGTCTATAAATGGCAGTGGCTTCGTCGAAGAATCATTTATTATTAATAAGAACTAATTAAGCTTGACCTTTTATTTAAAAAAATGATAAGTACTAATAGTGGGCAAAGAAAACGAATTAAATGAAGATTCGTAAAAAACGCCCTTTTCAATCCACAATCTAGATTATTATTACAGTATAGTATTATGTTAGAGTAGGTGGTATGGGCACATGAGTTTCTAATACGTTTCGGACGTAGTTTTTTTAATGGAATCAGTTCAGAAGACCGATTTTGAAAATCCATGTCATCAGACGGTAACCTGGTTTGATGCTGTTTAAAACAAAAGAAAATATTAAATTTTTTCAACTAAACAAGTTTTCTAAATATTTCTTAACATATTTCCAACAAGCTGATATGTAATGTAATAATAATAATGTATCATCCTGTATATCTTGTAATTAAGAATGAGAATATAGAAAGTTTTTAAACCGAAATGTTTTAATAAGTTTACCACAGATATTTTCAATGTTACTAATTTTTAGAAATTGAAAAATTGACAAATTTTCGTTTTTTGACACTAAAAGAATCTAAAAAAATATTTTTCTTTACAATACATAATTTTTTTATAAGATATATTTAGATCTTGCATATGAACTTCCAAAAAATGAAATTGACGTTTTTTTATTTTATTGGTACCTACCTCATAGTGATCACTTTTCTTCGATGATTTTTGAAAAATTCATGTCGAGGAAAAAGTTGTCAAATGGATTTCAGCATGTAGGTAAGTGATTCCTGAAGCATTTTAGGTCAAAACATACAGGGTGCTCCATTTGAAAAAATTAAGTTGTGAGAGTTTAAAAATATAGTAATTTGACTAGTTTCAACGTTGAACTTCTGTATGTTTTGATTGATATATTACCATCTTTCTGGTATGGGATTCTTGGACATATTTTTAAAATTAGGTCTATATTATGTAAAATTGTCTGCTGATTTAATCATCTATGTTAATTATACCTAAATATTGTCTAAATGTTATTTGTGGCATTATCTTAATTTTTTTTCCTTCTTCAATTCTTTGGGAATTTAACTGCCACATGTATGTTTTCTTTCTAAGCGGTGCTAGGGGAATCTACAAAATATATCACAATTAACCAGTATGTTACTGGTAAAAAAACCTCTACGCCCGTGACGTTTACGTCAAAGGATCAGTTAAAGGTTGGTTTTGATAAATAAACAACACAAATAAGTATAAAAACTTGAAATTAAATATTTCGCTTAACTTAACATTGTATAGAAACTAAAAAACTGTTAACTATATCAACAGTTCTATGTAATAAGTAAGTATCTATGGATATTGAATATAACAAACATTCTTAGAGCTGTGTATTTGTCATACACAGCAAAAAAGATTTTTCAAAAAAAGCCTTGAGAAAGGGAACAGATTAGATTTCCGAAACGTCGGCGAAATATTTAATTTCAAGTTTTTATACTTATTTGTGTTGTTTATTTATCAAAACCAACCTTTAACTGATCCTTTGACGTAAACGTCACGGGCGTAGAGGTTTTTTTACCAGTAACATACTGGTTAATTGTGATATATTTTGTAGATTCCCCTAGCACCGCTTAGAAAGAAAACATACATGTGGCAGTGAAATTCCCAAAGAATTGAAGAAGGAAAAAAAATTAATTATACCTCTTGGCGATACAGGATATTTAAAATTTTTCGAATATAACTTTAATATAAATAAGACGATTTAATAAATAAATAAATAAAAAACGTGTGCTTTCTCGAAAGTTATAAGGATCAAATTGTAGAAGGAAGTTAAATAATGTATGGCGGTTACGATGGCAGCGTAGAATTAATATTTTGGTTATTTATCATCCAAGAAAAAATAAAAGAACGCGAGCGATGGTGCTGAAATATTGTAGAGAAAAATGTAGCATCTAGGAACTTTTTCTATTTCTAGAAATATGATATCGACTATATGAGCGTTATTGTAGTAAAAAGTCCAAATTTAATTACAATGAAAGAATCTTTATTCCAGCGAAAGATATCGATTTATTTCAGAGAACTATAGACAACGTGGGTTGAATATGAGTCACTTCCGTCAAATTCGGCAACGTTCAAAACTGTATATTAATTAATTTCATGTACTATGTCCAAAGAATCAAAACTATAATTGCAAAATGTACGAAGACTTGTATTTTCTTACATAAGAAATATTACCAACCGTCACAAATATGCCTGCATAATATTAGTTGGGGATGGATATGAACATGGATTAAGAGCAGCTTATTATGCAATCAACTCCTTACAACAACACCTATTACTGCACTACTTATTATTTTAACATTTACAAGTTGTCACATTTATTTGTTCCGGTTTTGGATGTTTCGTGAATATGATTGAAAATGTTGTTGTGCTCTATCTTCTAATCACATTCGTGAATGTTCATTAGGTTAGCATATTTCCACACAGACAGTGTGTACATGCGGAATGAAGGCATCTTGAGTGGGTGGTAATGTCCTCAAAGGACGAGGGTAATTCACAAAAGATCTTTTAGGTCGATGTGAGGAAGGGTTGGCGGAGCCGAGCGACTCCCTAAACAATCTACAACAATTTACAATGTCCTCAAATCGATTTTGCAGGTTTCAGATAAATGTGGTCGTAAATTATCTAAACTACCTTCAAAATTGGAACGACCGTAAAGCATTTGAAAAAGTAAGAAGCTGCTTCCGTAAACTGACACACATCCGCTTGTTTGGGTTAAGGCACATACAGGTTTAGAACACAATGAAGAGGTAGACATAGCAAAAAGAAGGAGAAGATGGAGAAATTTTGAGCAGCGGACTACACGCCCAAGAGTGTATAAGTATTATCGAACTTAAAAGCAAAAAAGCATGGTCAGCCTTATGGACAGAATATGGTCTAACAATTCAACCAGATATTCCAACTTCACACAATATTTGGATCATATATTTTTTGAATGTATAAAGTACAAAGCAGAAAGGAACCTCTTTTACAAAAAATTAACTTTACCATCCTAATAATATTTGTTATCTATTAGCGCTGAATAAACAACACATCCATGACGTGATTCTCGAATTTATTAAAGCCATCAAACTCAATATTTAGAATAAGTTAGGTATCTCATCCCTTGTTTCTATTCTATTGTAAATATTCCTTCCTTTCCGTGGTCTTACTATCTGTGTGTGTCCTTATAAAATGCCCTGACAGGCCCCTGGGCGAGAAGAGAGTGTCCATGTTTATGTCCCAGAGTTTATTCGTGATCGGTGGTATAGGTTAGAATTAGGATACAATTAATTAATTAATGTCATATTAATTTCGCATCTGGCTGTATCGACGTAAGTCGCAATGCAATATAAAAAAATACTCCAAATTCGGTGTCGATAACCCCCGGTTAGGCGGAAAAACTGTAAGTTGTAACTTTATTTTACTGAAACAATAAATCTACTATCTTTCTATTATTTTATTTTAATAATTTCGCTTTAAAGGGGCTGGGTTAGAGTGACACGACATTCAGCGAAAACGTTTTGGGGACTTGTTAATAATTTTGACAAACAGCTGATTTCGTTCAGTATTCCGATTTTTCACAGTTTCTCTCTCTAACTTTATACCTTTTTCGTTTGGCTGATACATGAAGTCAATGGCGCCAATAGTAAAATTGTATGGGCTGATTTATCCTGTTAATATGTTAATTCTCTAATATTTAGTTTTATTTCGACCACCCTGTAATGCCGATCATCAAAGCGAAGAGCATCCAACCTGCCTCATCGCTGGGATTACATCAATGTTTACTATTTCATAATACGAAAGTTGTTTCTGGGAGGGGCCCACACGGATCATGAATAGTATTCTCTTGATGGCCGTGTTAGAAGTTCGACTAGGAAGCACTTCTGTTCGGAATTCGTTATATCATATTTGAATATGGAATCTTCAATGTTAAAATATTCATAATTTCATATTTAATACACGCCGTTACGAGATACGTTCTCATCTAACAAATTATGCGTAACGAATAATTATACTATGTATTAGACGGTGTGTTGTGGGAAAAACAAGGTACTTATTTACAATCTACAACCACAATTTGCATAATACATCACACCTTCCACTTCTAACTTAAAGATGATGAGAAAAATAATTCTCGGATAATAAGCTATAGACCATGCGTCAAGTATGTTGGGAATGGTAAGAATTAAAAGGATATTTTATTTATTTATGTAAATTACAATATTCAACAAGCTAAACATCATACTCTTCGCCGATTTACTGAACTTTATTTACAATTGTTGCACATTCTGTAGAATACTCTCCGCATTTTTATCGTAATAAAAAGTATTTATGAAGAGTACAATAATTTTTTTTTAATTGTTTACATTAGAAGAGCTAGGCTAGGTGAACCGTTTGTTGTGTAATTTTTTTCTGTTTCTATTAATGTTGGACAAAATGGTTAATTAAGAGTTTTTACAAGAAATGCATATTGTTATGTTTTTTATTTCAAATAATGTTATATAAGAACTTACTTGGGCCATTCTTTTGTTTTATGTAATCGCACCATGGAAATGAGACACACATAGCACAGGAAGGCAACCCCATTCAAATAGCCCAGGAACGAAGAATCTCACCTATAAGTCGTAGCGACCAAGACCGATCGCATTTGAGGAAAAAGTCAGCTGTTTTTCTTCAAATTTTTCAAAGCCAGTTGCAATATTAAATGGTAGAGCTGCTTCATGAACTAGTTTCGCTGTCAGTCAGGCGATAAAAAAGGCACACTTCTATAATGGCATCTTTTTTTCACCCACATTAACAACTTGTGGTAGTTTTCGCTTTAAATTTTTCCGCCTTAGCCTGACAGACAGTTATTTCCAAAAAAAAGTTTTTGAAAATGGATAGATGGTGAGTAGACAAGGAGTACACGCCAGATGGTTATGGTCCAGTTGGTCCCGAACGAAAGGAAATGCAATGCGTACCGCCCTACACACAGCGGAGAAGGCGACGCGGGACGATGGGAGCAGTAGTCGTGGTACGCTTGACTGGGATATCTCTACCCTTGTTCCGAGGATCCACAGGTTACACATCACGAGCCCAAATGTTGAAATGATAATTCATAAAGGTTGGCGATGAAAGACATTTAGAAAATATTTGGAACGTGGAAGGACAATGGTGTAAGTGTGGTTTATTAATTTCATAAATTGAACAGAGCCGGACTCCAAAAATTTGAGCTATAACAGTCGTGTGTTTTCTGAAACTTATACAGTGCGAAACATTTCTAAGTGCCCAAATAACATTTTTAGAATCATTTTACCTTAACGTAGTATTTTTGATTTCTTTTTGTTTTTTTTTTTCGTCGAAAAACATATTCAATTTTATAATTAAAATGATATTTTAACTTTTTTTAATGAAAAATTTTTGTGTGCCCAAACGTTTTCAAAATCTTTTACATCCTAGCTTGGTAATTTTTATTTCATTGTTTATTATTTTTTTCTCAAAAGAATTTACTTTAATTTATTACTACATTTTTTTTTAAATGAAACATTTTTGGATGTCCAAGTAACATCCTCAGAATTTTATTACATTGTGGCAAAATATTTTTTTATTTTTTTCATGGTGTATCTTTATTTAAAAACTCGTCTAATTTATTATTGCAAGGATCCTTTAATTTTTTTTATACTAATATACAATTTATTTTAATTTTATTGAATTTTTGTTTTTTTTGGTTCGCTAGTCTTTGATAATAGTTTACAAAGTATTGGAGCTTGCACTACTAAGGTTAAATAGATAATTTAATGTTTCATGTTGTCGATTTGTTGATATTTAATTATTTTTAAACTTGGCAAAGATTTTTCTTATGTTTACTCCATACTATTATTTTATCCCTGTGTTTTATTGTTGTGTGTTATCTGTTTATAAATATTTTAATATTATGTTTGCCGTTTTGTTGGATTTCTTTAAAAAAAATCCATTTTCTGTACTTCATTTTCTTTGTTTCTTGTAATTGTATACCCAAATGTTTAAAGCTGGGGACCAGCTTTCATGGGTGGGGGAGATGTGTCACGCAGTACTTGAAATTTATTCTGGCCACCCGGTACATTGTTTCTTTAGTAACGGATATCGGTTGTTACACCAGATCTGTTTAACGTATTTCTTTGCATTTTACTTTGTTTCGAAAAAGCTGATTTAGCTGGAAGCAGGTTCACCGTACTACATTGTCGCCGGGGCAAAAGTGCTTTGTCAATTAAATTAATAATAATAATACCTCGTGCAGTAAAAAGGTCAGTTGGGTTGTCAGTGGTAAAGTAGAAAGTCCGCCGGGTACTGCGTGGGCCCAACTCCTTCCCCCAGAATTTGTCGTCCCCAGGGGTTGTAACTAAAAATGTAAGTACACTCTTTTATTGTATCGCTTCAATTTAATAAACTTGTACTTTGTTTTCTACCACTATGTTTTATTTAATAGAGTATTCATTCAATAACTAGTTTAAATCCTCTTGTGTGCCAAGCGAGTTAAAGTGGCGTCATGGGTATCGCCGATAGGACTCCGGGCAACCGGACAATATGGGAGATACCTGTGGACGCCGCATATCTTACTCAGAAATAGGTCTAACACCCCTAAAGAGGGTTGATATACGACAATAATGTTAGTTTGTGTTAGCCAGTGACGGCCTTGTCTGCGAGATGAATGAAAGCCGCCAAAGCTTGGTCCATAATCTTATCGCATTTGTGACTAATTTATTGCTGTTAACTTGATAAACATTAGGGAGTATTGCCTCATTAGCCGATTTTGCAATGTAACAATATTATATAATATAAATATATAAATTTAAAAAATTTAAATAATTAACAATTTTTCTATTTACCGATCGAGTTTTCTCAAAAGTAGGGTACTTCCTCTAGCTAGCATTAGCACACTGTCCAAGTCTCACTACAATCAGACTTTTCGTTCTTAAGTTATCGTGCATACAAGATACGTGACGGACGGACGAACGGACATTTTGAAAATTGTTCAGAATTCGATCACCAACACAGTGATATGAAAATTGTTTTCTCTACGAGCAATATTACCGGTTTTAGAAATGTACCGATCAAACGCAATATATTCTTTGTTTTGTATTTGCGAAGAGTATACTGTCTGATAAGCAAAACCCCCGTAAATGACAAAATCGCTGAAACGAGACAAAGGAGGTTAACTTCAAAGTTACCTGCCAGCTAAGTCTGGTAGATACATATAATATTTTTTGTGTGCGAATAGGGCAATTTTCTTGCATATTTTAATCTAACTAATTGCAATTGTTCTAATATATTTTCTTGCATTAACTGCTTGAATTATGTTCTTATCTAATATTAAGGTCTTCAAAATGTGATATTTGCTAAGCAAAATCACAGTAATAGGAGCAGCAATAGGATTTTTAGAGGTAAAACACACTTACACTACTTTAACAGTTTATTGAATTCTTAAGTTTACACAATACCTAATAGAAAATCAAAACTTGCCATTTTACAACACAATGAACATAACATTTACTCACAATAAAACATTGAGAATTAATTAAATTTCACCGAAATCACAGCTTAGGCTGCTACTGCACACTACTAAGAATTTCATATTATGCCGTAATCTAACGAAGTACTAAAGAAAAACCCCGCATCTAAAAATAAACTAAGGAAAAACATGGCAAATTTAATATGTTTCTTTTGCGGTGTTTTAGCTCAGTAATGACAGTTTACTGTTCCTCTTTAGTATTACGAAGTATATTAGGAAAAACGGGGTATTATAACATTCAGTTGCACACATTTAGATTTATTTTGCTGGATTTTTGCTTAGTGAGTAAGTAGATCTTGATACCATCTATGAGAAACTGATTCTAACTCAGTTTCAACAAAAAATTATTTTACCGGGGTTTTGCTTAGCAGGGCAGTATAATAACTATAGGAAGCAATTAAATTGTTACATTAAACCATATAATAACATAAACATTACGTAAATATAGACTAGAAAAACGTCTTAATACAATGAACCGGACACTATAATACACGATAGTTTATAAATATATGATAAGAGTGAGGTGAGTAAATTAGTATAGGCTTTAGGTAAATAAAATATGTTGAAACTCGAATTCTCTCTAATGTAGGGTCTCCAAGTCTCGAATATGTTTTCTGGATTTCGGTACCAAATTTCAAGTACCTGGACTAGTCCAGAAAATGGTCCCCAAATCGAAATAATGTTCAACTACAACTTTCAAATGTAGTTTAAAAGGGAAACATTAAATAAATTTAGATTAAATATAAGCGACAATAAGAATGTTTATTTAAATATTGTTAATAAAACAAAAATGAAACATACGAACCATGAAAGTAAAAAATATATATACTGTGTGTCCAATAAGATCGCAGCACCCCACTAATTTTGCTACATTGCAGAGAATATAGCCGATTTTTTGGCAAATGGTAGACTGCCTGGGTGTCACTTATTTTAAGCAGTAACAACTTCCTGGTGAGTTTCCAAGATTCGACATATAATACCAAATGTGAAGAAGTCATATTAGGCATTTTTTTATCGAAACATTTTATAAGAAAAGGTTATTCAGAATCGCTAAATATTCACAAATCCCAAGTTTCATCAAAATCTGAGAAAATTTTAATTTTCATGCAAATTACCCAAAATTGGTTTTACAAGTTCTGACAAGTCGACTATGGATTGTTTATTTGCCAATGAAGAAAAGTCACAGGTGACATTTTCCACATTTTAAACTGTGGTGTTTTGAAATTATCGCCAAGTGTTACTCATTGTTAATGACAATGGAAGAAAATCGTCTTATGATTGCAGAAAAAGAAATAGTGAGATTAGCAGGTGACAATGTGCGCTCTTTCGTCAAACAGTCAACAGAATTTAATAGAAGGCATCCAGATCGTCTCTCAATATCTAACACGACAGTACTTAGAATAAATCGAAGGTTTAATTCTACTGTAATGAAGCAAAATTTTCTAGGGAAATTGCACTCCCAATTCACTATTTATTTTAGCAGTTAAGATATAGGATATTGATATTATATTTTATACTTTCAATGAAAGGCACAACTTGGTATTTTATTTTATTACTTTGGGAATAAGCATTAATTCTAGGTAGAAATATCCGTTAGGCGAAGCAAACGACCCACCGCCGCCTGGCTTAGTTCCTTGTGATCGGTCACTTAGCCAAGCCAGCGGAATACTCATAGCGAAACCGCTAGATGGAGCTAGTGCCCCACTACCGACCAGCTTTGATTCCCTCTATCCGATCTCAAGCAAAGCCAGTGAATTATTGAATTCCGTTGGGTCCATTCACTTGGATCTGTTCAAGGAATTCAGGAGGATCGCCGCACTGCCGCAGTACCCAGGAAGCACCGCCCAACAAGGAGTAAGTCAAAATTAGTAATTGATAAGCAACTTGGCCGGAGTTAAGTACCATTTGGGTACTAACAACACTAACCGTAATAATCATACCTTTCTTTCGGCTTTTTAGGCAACTCACCGGGTGAGTACAGAAATATTGCAGGCAAAAACGGGCCTCGTGACAGTGGGCTAGGTAGTCCCCTGCGACTAGTTCCCCACGTGGACCTTTTGGACCCCTCAGATATTTCTGTAGCAAACGGGTGATTGCGTAACCATAGCGCCCGGACAATAGTCTGGCTAATCGGGTCACGTAACAGTGTTTTAGGTAGTCCCCTGCGACTAGTTCCCTACGTTGACCCGTGACACCTGAGGGATTGTCGGTGCTGGTATACACCAACCCTGGAGGGACAGTCATCTCGAGGGATGACTTTACCAAAAGGGAACCGGACCCAGGAATAGGTGGATATATGTATTATTTAATATATATGTGTATATATGCATAGATTCTGGTACTGCACCCTAGCTAAGTTGCGTTAATAGTTTATTCTCGTATTGCTTCCTCCCGCCTGGTAATTGTACTGTACTGACCGTGGTTTTGCTTTCTGCACCGACTCATACCCCGCTGCATTACCGTTGTTGCTTATCATATTTTTACCGTTCATGAGCCGCCCCTCTTACACTGCTTAACCCCCGCTTTCTTGCTTTTTTTGTCTATGTTGTTTCCTGTAGTAGCTTAAATTGAGTTAAGTAGAATTGTATTTGTTAGGAGAATAGCAAAAATAAAAATTTTATAGATTCTCTAAAGGTGACTTTTACTGTGTGTGTGTGAAGTCTAATATCCCTAGACCCCTGGACTTACCGTGTCTCCACTGACGCTATCCCAGCCCTACTGTAACAGGCTGCGTTAGGAGGCTAGTGTGGGACCTTTGCCCCACGAAAAAAAATGTAAAGGTGGCGCCCGAGCATACCGTCAACCGCTGACTAAAGCTCGAGTGCCAAAGTGACGTCCTTTTACTCACCTAACGAGTGAATAAAACGTCACACTACAGTAGTGAATAAAAAAGTAACAAACCGAAACCGAAACTATGTTTATGATGAAAATGTCTGAAACTTTTTAAGAAATAATATACTGAAAAGAATGCAAAGATGTCTTAGGTATTTCTATTTATAAAATTCGTGACTGTATCAAAAGAAATAAAATTAAGCGATTTGAACCAAAGTTTCTCCATACCTTGGAGGAAAGAGATCTGGTGAGAAGGTTGGAATCATGTTTACGGCTTCGAGGAGAAATCTTAAATGATCGTAGATTCTTGAAAACAATTATATGGACTGATGAAGCAACTTTCACTAAAGGCAACGTGTCTGCTTAAAACAGTATATTGGTCATTTGACAATCCTCAGTGAGTAAGACAGTATTCTGAAAAAATGAACGTGTTTTGTGGAATTATTGGTGATAATTTGATTGGTCCATTTTTTTCATGGAAAATTTGACAGCAGCTAGACTGTTGCAATTCATTAGGACCACTGTTACAAAGGTGCTAGAAGAGCTTGTTAGGGACATCACACCGTTAGATTTCTTTTTGTGGGGAACACTTAGAGAAACAGTTTACAAGACAAGGCCAGGAAACAGGGAAGAGTTGTGCAAGAAAATAAGAAAGGCCTGTGAAGAGGTGACTACACAACAACTGAGAAACGTAAGACTGAATTTAAGGAGACAGATTGAAAAATATATTTTTTCTGAGGGTGATTTTAATGAATCTTTTGAGGGCTATCTATACCTCTTCAGGGATGTAACTTGCCATAAAAGTAAGACAAGTTAAATTGTCATATTTTGACCCAATACACATTAAGTTGTGCAGTTATTTACGAGACACCTTGTGAATCATATAAGGAAATAAAAACAATTCACTCTCAGATAGTCTGTTTCTCAGTGACGGCATTTTATTATTGATGTGTAATTTCTACAAAATTCAAGATTAGATAAGAGCTAGTCGCAACATTACTAGTAAATAATGAATTGTTTGGTGGATTTAACTAGAGATTTTTGTACAATGACTAATATGTACAACACGCTGTCTTTATTATTTTATTTGAACAATAAAAAAATATACATCTTACGAAATTACAGATTACAAAATTTTAACTGTGTGTACAGATCTTCGCTAGATAACATGAATACATCTACGTAAATTACCGCATTTTAGTCAGTAAAATATAAAATTATGAAATGAACAGAAATAAACACTACGATAATGAAACAAATAATTCATTAACTATTGCAGATATGACATTATATCCTACAACTTTAAAGGAATTTTGTGAGTGATAAATCATTAAACATAAATATTAAATGGAACGCTTTATGACAATTTTGCAGGAAACCACAGAGGGAGCTTTTCCACTGGTTGAAATTAAAATAAATAAAAAAAGTAAACACACACATAATAATTGGTTTAGTAATGAATTGCACAGAATAAGAAAGAATTTATGCTTGTTATCAGAATTATATCACAATTTTCCTGATTTGTAGTTAAAGGAACATTAAAAAAATTTCAGAGTTTATTATAAAAATCAGATCAAGGTAGCAAAAAGTAATTATTACAAGAAACTTATTAATCAAAATGGTAACACCTCAAAAGTATACTGGGATATAATAAATAAAAATAGGCATAATAAAAACAAAACTTATTTAGTAGACAAAATTTGAAACGGCGATATAAAAAATTCATATGGTGTGAAGGGGATTTTACTGAGAACACAAAAATTTGAAACACTTTGTTAGATTTTTATTTATTCTATCCGATTTTCTCCACGCGTTTGTTTATGTTATTTATTATTTTTAAAGTAGTAATGTTGATTGTCGCTGTCGTTATTTGATGTTCATGTTATTAAAACCACTATTTTTTTCTTTCAATTCATTACATACTTTTACAATGGTCCAGTTGAAAGTGAAAAATTTGGTGATTGAGTAACAAACACCCTATATGAGGTATCGAGCTTAAATTTTGCGAATCGCTATCCATTATTCCGATAAAAATGCCTAAGAGTCGATCTGGAAATTTTGACCTTAGTAGGCCATGAAAATATGACATATTTTTTTAAATGGTCAAATGGAACTTATGGAGCATCGTTTCAAATAATAATAATAATAATAATAATAATAATAATAATAATAATAATAATAATAGCCATACCAAATACTCACAGACTACGACAAGCACATGCGGAAAAACTTAATAAATACAGTGAACTTGCAGAAGAAATTAAAAAGATGTGGCAACAAGACAAGGTATCCATTGTCCCGATCGTTCTGTCCTCAACTGGCGTTATTCCTAATGACTTGAAGAAGGGCCTGGACACACTCGGCCTTAGTCAGCATATTATTGGTCTGATACAGAAAGCTACGATACTCAGCACTTGCAATACAGTCCGGAAGTTTTTAAATCTACCAACTTAATAAACCTACAATAGAAACTTATTATCTTGCTTTAAAGAGCCGATAGTAAGCGAACCCCACCCTCAGTGTGTGAGAACTTTGGATAATAATAATAATAATAATAAAAATAATAACAAATAGGGCAAACGAGTTCCACAATGACAGGGCGTTGAAGTATTAAATAGCACATACTGTACCTATGTGGTTCTATAAACAATATAGTAATAATAATAACTAATAATAATGGAATGAGTTGTTATATAGGTAATAAAATGACAGCTACAACACATTTTTTTCCAACTACGATTTTAATAGTTTTGGTTTTCAGTTTATTAAGGTTTTTCCGCAGTCGAGTTTAAAAAAATACGCTTGCTTTTATGAAAATGTTTGATTTGCATAAAAGTATACTTAAAATACGTAAAATCAACCATTGTTTTCTATGCAACTTCGATGAGTATTTTATTCACATAAACCTCAGTGCCGGTCATATAAATTCTATTGTAAAACCTGATTTAAACTCCTAACCGTTTGTCGATTCGCAATTCAATATAATAAAAAGTACGCTTGCATCATGATGTATAAAAATATTAATCACGTATGTTAAAAATACACACGTTCGATTGTTAGAAACAATAAAATGATTGTTATATCGCGTAGTGAACTAAACACGGTGAGTCATTTAGCTAGGTACTTACTTAAGATTGAGACGGCAGCAGTTGCTTCATAAATTGAGTTTAATTAGAATATTCAAGTTAATGTGTCTGTTAATAATGTTTTATTTACTGTGTCATATGGGTCCTATATGAATAACAGTTTATTCTCGTTCTGGTAGCTCGCATTGTGTACTTTACTCATCGGTATAACTGCATAAGCCATAACTGTACCAACGTATTTACATTTCTCAGAAATCGTATATTGTTTGCACATGCAAGAATTTTTTCTTTTAGAATACAGTCGTTAAATCGTTTATCTTTGGATATGCGTCGCTGCGTGGCGTCAAAATGTCAAAAAGTTTTTAAACGTCAAAAGTACGTTTTTCCTCACCATTAAGTTCTGCTGTTTTACTAGCACTATTTGCAAATACAGATAACTATATTATTTATTTATTTATTTTATGAATACAGCTGCCCAGACAGATGTGCATCCAATTACAGGGCAGAAAATATACAAATAAGTATGTATACAGTACAGAGTAAAAACTTAAAAGTGAATAATAACTATCAAATCAAAAATGGAAAATGCAAAGTAATGTGAGCAGATACTTTAACTAAACGGTGATATAGTAAGAACTAAAGGTTTGAGAAGTGATTTAAAATACATTTCTTTATATTATTAGTACTACAATTAAAAATGTCAAGGTTCAACTGTAGTAGAAGTAGAATAGGGCGTATGAGCGAGTCTGAAAAGATGGAACATTGAAATGTATGGAACTGAGAATATCCGGGCAGTCTATCCAACTTGTTAATAGTTTCTGTAGGAACAAAACAGAAAAAAAAGACTCTACGTGTCGCTAAGTCATTTAGATTAAATCTGGATAATCAGTCAGATTGTGGCGCATAAATGCCGTCAGATTTGAGGGAGAGATATTTGACGTGCCTTCTCTGCCGTTCCAAATTAAGAATATGAATATTGTATTGTGGATTCCACACAATACCACCGTATTCCAGTTTTGGGCGTACAAAAGCATTAAATAGGAGAGAAAGTGTGGAAATATCTTAAAAGTGTCTTGAGTTTCGCATAAGAAAGCCTAAATTTCTGTAGGCATTAGCAATTGTGTGATCAATGTGGGCAGTAAAAGTTAATTTTGAGTCAAAGATGACTCCAAGATCTTTGAATTGAGTGCACCTAGTTACCATATCATTGCCTATTTCGTAGGAAAAGTTTGTAGAGTTATTTCTTCTCGTAAAGGTCATCGAATTACATTTTGATATATTTAAGGGTAGCCTATTATATCATGTTTTTATTTTTATGAGGTCGTGTTGCAATCGATGGCAGTCTTCGGAGTTAATGGATGGAAACAGTTTACGATCATCGGCGTATAGGAGGACATTACTTTGTATATCTTGGCAAATGTCATTGATGAAAATTATAAATAACAGTGGGCCCAAAAACAGAGCCCTGTGGAACTCCTGATGTCGCTCACACTTCAATGGATGAAAACCCATGATACTTCACGTTTAATGTTCTGTTACCAAGATATGACTCGAAGAAACTTAGAAAGTCAAGACTTAAGCCAAAATTTGATAGCTTCTGCAGTAAGAGTGCAACGAAACTTAAAATATTGGCTGGCTAAACATTGATTTAATGTTGAATCAATATATACACGAAATATATTGGGCTGTTAATATTTATATTAAAACATTGCTATGTGGATATGTTATTTTTACCCATTCCAACACAGATGGAAACAGAACATATTGATTAATGTCTAATATAACATAAACATGAATTTTACAATATCGTATGATCTATGTTGATCCCATACATGTATAATCCTTTTTACACTACACTGTTTAACAAACAGTGATTCATGTAAAGCAATATTATTATCGTAATGTGGAATATTCTATATTTATAGACAGACAGACAGACAGACAGACGTACAGACAGGCAGGCAGGCGGACAAACAGACAGACACACGGACATTTTGAATGTTGTTCAGAATTCGATCGCCAACAAAGTGATATGAATTCTTTTTCTCTACAAACGATATTGCCGACTGTATTTGCGAATAGTATAATATATACAGTCTAAAAGTATTGACAACGGAAATAAATAATTCTTCCTTAAGATATTTTATAATAATCAAGAAGTGTTGAAAACTAACCTCTGTCTGATTCATTAGGCCCTTTCATTGCATTTTTCCGTACTTTTACAGAAGTGGCAAAATACTTAACAAAGAGGAAGAAAACAAGAACCACCCTAATCAAAATAAAAAGTCTATTTCCTTTAAACAAATTTCAAAATTATCAAAATGATCATAATAATCCTGCCTCAAATATGCTTTCCATATGCATTCCAATTATATCCATAAACAGTTCCCTATAAGTGCGCGGTCTAATGAATTTGGATATTTTTGGTCGACAATTGCCTAACAAAATTCCCGCATATAATACTTTTGCCGTCGCTATGTAAACGAATTAAATGTATCAATTGGGGAACAAGTGGAGCGCGAACAAATTTTACGATTCTCTATTTATAATGTTATGGTGACCGAAGTATTTAGAATATATTGGACAAGAGCTCATCATAAATTCAAATTACACCAGCTGTAATAAACCGATATATTTTATTGTGATCCCAGAGCACTTCGTCGTTAATGTTCGAATAAAGTTTTAAATGAAAGTTCAAATCAAACACCATGAAAAAGGCCAGTCTAATTCCGATCTGTTAAGAGTTTGAAATACTCTTGGGAAAGGTAATGAAACATATTCTTTATAGGATTTGGCAAGTAGAAGAAAAAACTATATATGAGAACCAAAAAGAAAATCTTTGTAAAATTATTAGTTTCCGACCTTTGTCTTCTTTCGATAACCTGCATTCTGGTTATGCTAGCAATTAAAATCCTAAAAAGAATGTGTTTATTTCTTATTTGACAATTCTTATTATAACGCTAGTATCCACATAGTCCAATACGTCCATGCAGAGTAAACTAGTATCTACTTAACCCCTTACGGTCATGAAGATTCAGTTAAAAATAAGGAGAAAAGCCTACACTGGATTTATTTACATATACCTTGTCTTTAAAAAATTTTCATTCCAATATATTACGTTCTCATGAAGGATTGGTTATCAGTCATTCTGCTTCTAGAAAATGCTTAGCCCTTGAGACGTTTCTCGTCCTTATACTGGAGCTTATCAGTAAAACATAAAGTCACTCATAGTTATAAGATGTTTCGTGCAAAACCCAAGACAATTTCCACAAATGTGAAGTTTTTAAAAAATTAGACATTAAATGTTTTACATGATGATATACAGGCTAGATAAGGGTTGGATAACAATATAAGTCGTTACAGCAAACTGATAGTGGAATATTGTAGAACATATCATAACTAAGGAAGAAAAAATAGTCCGAACCACCGCCGGCTTTCTGGGGTGGATTTTTAGGGATGAAAAAAGGTTTTTTGCGATTTCTGACTAAACTACTCATCCTATGGAAAAAAGTTAAATATAAAAGTTGTAGGTAATAATGAGATCTACAACTTTTGTGGTAAGCAATTTCATCCTAACCTCAGAATATTTCGAGAAACACGCAAAACAGTTTTTCGGTTGTTTACATTTTTCTTCCCTTGAGCCCTATCCGAATTCTGTCGGACAAGTACTTTATGAGGAATCGCTGTGGAAAATCCCCCCCCTTTATTTTAAGTGAATTATTTATTATTTGTTTGCTTACAGTAATGAAACATATTCTTTATAGGATTTTGCAAACAGCGGGAAAAAAATTATCTATGAGAACTAAAAGAAAAATAATATTTAAAAAACATTAATGAAATCTTTGCATTCTTTCGATAACCTGCGTTCTGATTATGCTAGCAATTCAAATCCAAAAAGGAATGTGTCATTTCTTCAAATAGTCCTGTACGGCCATGCAGAGTAAACCGGTACCTACATAACTCCTTACAATCATGAACATTCAGTTAAAAATGAGAACAAACGCCTAAACTGAATTTATTTATATACCTTGTCTTTTTCTCATTCTAATGGAATGAATTTTTCATTCTAATGGATCTCGTTTACATGAAGGATTGGTTATCTATCATTCTGTTTCTTGGAAATGCTTATATCCTTTGAAACGTTTTTCGTCCCTTTTCTGGAAGTCCTCAGAAAGACATAAAGCCACTCATAAGATATTTCAAGCAAAAACCAACAATTTCCACAAATGCGAAGTTTAAAAAAAATTAAACAGTAAATGTTTGACATTGACTGATGGAAACAACAGATCTTGACCTATCTGTTACCTAACTAGTAGTGGAGCCTATATACTCTATGCATGCAGCATAGCAGTAGCCCAGTTTCCAGAGAAAAAATAGCGGTAAAAGCTAGAAAAAAATAATCCTTATAACTTTTGATTTTTTTGGTAGACCTTTGGCAGTAGAAGTATTTTAAAAAGTTATCAGGGCCACTGTGAACGGAACAAAGCACCAAAGTAATTTTTTTTGATATAACTTAAAATACGAAAAATATATCGTGGAGCTGAAAATTAAAGAGCAGAAAATTCCACAAAAAAACGCCTTTACAAAAAATTTCATATATTCTACGGCTCTGGCGAAAAATAAGAATCAAACTTATGGCATCATGAAGCAACGCTACAAAGCCTTTCATTTTGCGTTTGGTACTTGTGGTACTTCTGACCAGAAAATCTGATGAGGGCGTCATTTCCACGTATAAAAGGTACACTTGGTAGAACTTGATAACTCCAACCGTTTTCGAGGAAATTGCTGTTAAACATTTGAATAATTTTTTGAAAGACAAATTCAAATGTAATAAAACACAGTGTATTTATTGAAAAGTGTGCTTTGGTTACGTATTAGTTCTGCCATGTACGTCATTTAATCATTGTATATTGTTCTTGTATTCCTCGAGCTAATTTCTTTAACTTCTTTATTTAAAATGCCTCGACATAATAATTTTTCAAATACCTAAATGAGGGACATGTATGCGTTTACGTACAAAAAAATGTTAGTGCTGCAGCGAGGAGATCCTCATTTCAATATCCAAATAGAATACAGCCAGACCATAAGATTTTCAAAGATCTGTTGCGTCGTTTGGGAGAAACGGGTTCATTTTGCCATAAAAATTATGTACGACGATCGAAACGAATTACTCCAGATCAAGAACTAGCAATTTTAGTTCGTGTGGATGAAGATCCTTAGGTCAGCTGAAGTCGTTTATCAGCGGCAACAGGGGTGAGTAAACAATCTGTTCTAAGTCTTACGCAAAGAACGTTTCTGCCCATATCACTTCACTCCTGTACAAAACTTACTACGAAGGGATCTTCCACAAAGGCTACAATTTTGTCAATTTGTTCTAAATAAACACAAGAGGGATCGAAATTTTGTTAAGAACATTTTATTTACCGACGAAGCAACTTTTACTCGCCGAGGCGTTTTTAACTGGAGAAATACCCAGTACTGGGAAGAAGAAAATCCTCATGCCGTTAAAGAAAGGCATTTTCAGCAAGAATTGAAAATTAACGTTTGATGTGGTATTATCGGCGATCAGTTATTGGGCCCATCTGTCCTTAAATGAGGAGCATCCATGCAAAACTGGACATGTCCAGTAAAAGTCATTTCGAGATAATCGCAAATTTTCTTGCATTAAGAGTCTGTATTTTTCTTACTTTTTATTGGGTATTTTGCCACTGAAAAATATTTAAAAATTTTAATGAAAAAACCTCTGCGCCAAACGGATCAGACAGAGGTTGGTTCTTGAGTACTTGACTATTTCAAAAAGTCTCACACCTAAAAATATATAAACTAGAACAATGTTATGAACTAAAAACTGAAAATCGAAGCTATAGGTAGTTAACGTTTCGGAAGAGAATCTACTTCCGTTCTCAAAACTTTTTTGGCCGTCAACCATGACAGTTCTTTGTTTATGTATTTCCATAGTCACGTGAGACATTAAATTATATTTATCTTATTTTTACTTACTTCGTCTCTAAGGATGGGCAACCAACTAGTACAAAAATCTATTGAATAATTAGAAACGCATCTATCCTCGTTTAATAAAATAATCGCGGATTCTTTAAGTTTTCTTTTAGTTCCGTTGCTCTCTTTTTCCAAAATCTTCGCCGAGTCCCATTTAATTCTATGATTATTATCCCACGCGTGTTCACAAATTTTGGATTTTTCAAATTCTCCCCTTCTAGCGTAATTTCTATGTTCACCGAGCCTTACGTTGAAAGGTCTAGATGATTCACCTACGTAATGTTTTCCGCACTCACACGGAACACTATAAATACAATTTTTTGAACTTTGAACAATATTTGGAGGTTTGGTTCTTGATAAAACCGATCTTAGCGTGGAGCCCGTTTGAAAAACCGTTCGTACGGAAAACCTGTTCCCAATTTTTCGTAATTTATCCGATAAACCATGTATATATGGAATTACTGCCATTGACCTAAATACCTCAGGTTGTGATAGTATATTCTCTCTACTACCAATGTTCAATAACTGACTATCAACAAAACTCTCAGGATATTGATTATTTAATAAGACAGTTTTTATAAATTGTTTTTCGTTCCTTAATATTACATCATTTGAAGAAATAATTTTGGCCCTGTCGTACAAACATTTAACAACACCTTTCTTAACACTAATATGTTGATTTGAATTGAAATTTAAGTATCTGTTTGTATGTGTTTGTTTTCTATACACACTGGTTTGGTATGTGTTATCTAATTTTTTAATTAAAATATCTAAGAAAGGTAATTCATTATTATTCTCTATTTCTATTGTAAATTTAATTGAAGGTTCTTTTTCGTTAATCTGATTCAAAAAATTACTTAAACATTCTTTACTATAAGGCCATATAGCAAAAATGTCATCTACATATCTCCACCATACAATGGGTTTATAAGCTAGATTATTAATATTACTTTCCTCGAAATTTTCCATGAAAATGTTACTTAATATTGGAGATAATGAAGAACCCATGGCTATCCCAAAGTCTTGTTGATAGAAGTCATTATTTAATTGAAAATATGTTGTTTTAATGCAAAGTGTAAGTAATTCCATTATAGTTTCAATGCTTAACTTAGTTCTATTCGCCAAATTCCCATCTTGTTGCAATTTGTTTTTAATTATTATTAATGTTTTATCTACAGGAACATTTGTAAATAGGCTTACTACATCAAAACTGACCATTAGATGATTATTGTTAAAATGATTTTCTGACAGCTTTTCCAAAAAATGTTTGCTATTTTTAATATAAGACTCGGAGGAACCTGATAAAGGATTTAGGATTTTTAATAAATATTTTGAGAGTTTACTACATGGAGAATTAATTGAACTCACAATTGGTCTTAAGGGGATGTCAGGTTTATGAATTTTTGGCAAACCATAGAAATGAGGAGGCTTGCTGTGATGTGGAGTTAACATCTTTCGTTCAATATCTGTAAATTCGTTTTTGTGTTTAAATAAGATTCTATATATTTTGTTTTCTAAAGAATTTATAGGATCTTTATTTAATTTGGAATAATTTCCATCATTTATCAAGTTCGTAATTTTTGTATCATATATAGCTGTATCTAAGATTACCGTGGCATTGCCTTTATCAGCTGGTAAAATTTTAATGCTATGATCATTTTTTAGAGATGAAATGGAACGTTTTTCATCGGATGTTAAATTATCTTTAGTCTTATATTGTTTCTCTAATTCAATTTTAGACCGAATTCGGTATTCATTAGCATCATCTAATGGAAGCTTCTGTGCAGCCTGTTCAATTGCAGTTATTATATCAAATTTAGGAATAGCCTTTGGTGTTAATGCATAATTCAAGCCTTTAGTTAATACTAGTTTCTCGGATATATTTAGTTCGCGGTTTGACAGGTTGATGACAGTTTTGTCAATTAAAGGATTATTTTGAAAGTTTTGCAATTCAATATGTTGTCTTTCACTATATAAATTTCTAAATTTATTTAAATGTCTATTCTTTTGTGAATCAAAAACTATATTGTACGTACGTAAGACACTATTATACATTTGGTTGTAATCATCCTCTTCGACGCAGTGACATAAATTTTCTAAAATAATTTCAATGTCTCTTACAATGTGTGCTTTATTTTGCCTATGGAACTGTATTCTTTCCCGAACCATTGCAGCACTGGCTCTTCTTAAGATATTATTGCATCTATCGCTGGTATATGATGCTCTTAAACGCAACCCTTTTGGAATAATATCATGTTGACGACACTTGCATAAAAAGGTAATACTATTTTCGGTGTGAGCTAATTTTTTATGTAAAATTTCCAAATCTCTAAAAAATCTATTGATATTAGGCCCATACCTGTGATCCAGATATTATCTGTAATTGTTTATTTGTGGCATATTCAGATTTTCTTACTTTTTATTGGGTATTTTGCCACTGAAAAATATTTAAAAATTTTAATGAAAAAACCTCTGTGCCAAACGGATCAGACAGAGGTTGGTTCTTGAGTACTTGACTATTTCAAAAAGTCTCACACCTAAAAATATATAAACTAGAACAATGTTATGAACTAAAAACTGAAAATCGAAGCTATAGGTAGTTAACGTTTCGGAAGAGAATCTACTTCCGTTCTCAAAACTTTTTTGGCCGTCAACCATGACAGTTCTTATTAAGAGTCTGTATGTATGTTCAAGGCTCGAAATTTATATAGCAATATATTCTCAGCTTGTACCGAACACCAAAGTCATTTGAATATAATCATATTTTTTGTAAATAACCAAAATAGCGCCATTTTTTGTTTGGACGGCGTGGACATGTCGTGCTTTGCTCGGACTGATCAATGGACATGTCATATTATGCACAAACTAATTAATAGACTTGTTTTTTTTTCCTGTTTTATTTAAGAAATACAACTGTAATATTTAAAAGCCTTATAAAAAAGAGTATCAGAAAATTCGCAAAATGAAAAAACGAACTTACAGAAGACAACTTAAAACATAGCACTTAAAATTATTGCTTTAATAAAAATAAGTTTCTGTTTATAAAAAATGTAAAATAATTTATATATGAATTGCACAACGGACACATCCATAGCTTATTTACTAATTAAATTTGTTTTATTTACATCAATTGCACAGAACACAAAAGATCGCACACACTACAACACTAGAATTTGAATGTTATGTTGACGCTTTGGGACACGGGTAGCTATTAATTTTTAGTAGCACAAATGTTTTTATTAACATTTAGTTACTATTATTGCCCTCTATCGAGACGATCCAGAACCATACCAAAACTGAAAAGCGACATTAGAGATAACTTTCATATTTTGATAAGTCTGCTTTTGGTGGCATATGTAGTACTCCCATAAGAATTATCACTGGATATGTATCATTTTGAACGAACTTTTTATTCACTTTGTAGTGTTTGGACATGTACTGTTTTGCTTGGATTTCATGTTTTTACTATGATTTTAGCATATATTATATCAGGATTTGCACGATTCTGACTGCGGCAATGGATTTTAATCAAGAAAATACATAAAAATTCATCATTACCTCATTTTAACTTAATTATGGACATGTCTGGTTTTACATGGATGCTTCTCAAATGAACAGTCTTATCTGTTTCTTCTTCAAAATACTATTACTGATATATTACATGCTTTCATGCTAGACATACAGAACAGAATGTGGCTTATGTAAGATTAGTGCAATGCAGGTTTTCACGGCCGTTGTCCAATGAAGTAGTTTCTTCCGGGTTTTGCCGCGGTCGTCGAACTTGACTTGACGTTTCGCTGATCATGCTGTCAGCTTCTTCAGAAGGGTTCCGAAGCTGACTGCATGATCAGCGAAACGTCAAGTCAAGTTCGACGACCGCGGCAAAACCCGGAAGAAACTACTTCATTATGTAAGATTGGTCAGGAATTATCTTGATGAGACTTTCCCACGCAGATGGATCGGTCGAGAAAGTAAGTTTGCTTGGCCACCGAGCAGTCCTGATTATAATCCTTTGGATTATTATGTGTGGCGACATATGAAGTAATTAATCTATGCAAATACTATCAATTCAAGTGAAGAACTGTGGGACAAAATACAAACGCGGCCAATTTTATTAGAGGACAGGAACATGTATTTTTCAATGTAAGTGTAAAATTTTTTATGAAAAAAATTAGAAAAGGCATAGAAGTAGGTGGAGACCATATCGAAAATTTACTCTAAGATGCAGCAATGGGGTTTTTGCGGGGGGCGGGGAAGTTTATACAATAAATATTAATGTCATTAAGTCAACTTTATGTTATTTTTTGGTCTTCTAATAAGATTAGATCCTTATTTTTCAGAATCTTTTGATTTGTGTATTTATCTCAATACAATGAAAATACTCCATTAGTTCATAAGAAAGTGAGAAAGAGTTTACGCTGTTATTACAATTTTGTTTTGTCTTACGTTTTGTACTTTTACTTCCCTCGCATACCGAAGGGAAGTATTGTATTCGAGAAAAAATCACCCTCCGAGATTTTTTCGGATTCTTACGTTTCAGATCACGGAGATTACGAAAATATAGGTTTTTCAATTCCGTCTGTCTGTCTGTCTGTCTGTCTGTCTGTCGGTCTGTCTGTCGGTCTATCCGTCTGTCTGTCTGTTGGTGCATTTACTAAAAAACTACTTGACGGAGAGCAGTCAAATTTGGTAGTTAGTTGACGCTACTGTCAGCGCAGACATGGTAGAAATTTCACTGGAAAATATACAGGGTGGACCGTCTAAACGGAATAAATAGTGAAAAAAATTTTTTTTCCCTCAAATTTAAAATTTCCACGTTTCATGACACGCTAAATATTTCGGGAAAAAAAATTTTGAAAATTTTTTTCACCATTTAAAAAAAAATTTTTACCAAGACGAAAAAAATTTTTTTTCGCTCAAATTTAAAATTTCCACGTTTCATGACGTGCTAATCCTATTTCGGAAAAAAAAAATTGAAAATTTTTTTACCAACATTTTTGAAAAATTTTTTACTACTAAAACAGTTGAAAAAAAATTATTTTTTTTCGCTCAGATTTAAAATTTTCCCGTTTCATGGCATTCTAAGCCTAATTTAAAAAAAATATTTTTTTTTACCAATATTTTTGAAAAAATTTTTTTTCTTTCTTCAAATTTAATATTTCCACGTTTCATGGCATTCTAAGCCCGATTAAACAAAAATTTTTTTTGAAAATTTTTTTTATCAACATTTTTGAAAAAATTTTTACCACTAAAATAGATGGAATTTTTTTTTTTATTTCTTCAAATTTAAAATTTCCACGTTTCATAGCGTTCTAAATCTATTTAAAAGAAAAATTAGAAATTTTTTTTACTATTTTTAAAAAATTTTACCACTAGATAGATTTTTTTTTCTTTGTTAGGATTTAAACCATCCACGTTTCCATGGCATTCTAAAACTATTCAAACAAATTTAAAAATGTTTTTGAAAAATTTTAAAAAAATTTGGAAACAATTTTAATTTATTTATCACTACTATCGAATAGAAGAAAAATTTTTCTTTTGCTTAAATTTAAAATTTCCACGTTTCATGACATTCCAAACCAATTTCGAAAAAAAAATTGCAATATTTTACCAGTTTGGAAAAAAATTTAACACTAGAATAGATGGAAACTTTTTTTTGCTCAAATTTAAAAGTTTCACGTTTCATGACATTCTAAACCTATTTCAAAAAAAAAAAAAATCAAAATTTTTTTCACCAACATTTTTCATAAAGATTTTACTACCAAAATAGATCGATTTTTTTTTATTTGCTAAAATTTTAAATTTTCTCGTTTCATAGCATTCTAAACCTATTTAAAAAAATTTATAATTTTTAACTTTTAAATTTTTCTTTATCACTACTATAAAATAGAAGGAAACTTTCCTTTTTGCTCAAATTTAAAATTTCTACGTTTGGCATTTTAAACCTACTTCAGAAGAAAAAGTTTTGAAAATTTTTTTACCAACATTTTTGAAAAATTTCAAATTAAATGAAATTTTTTGACCACCACTATACTTCCACCTCATTACGTGAATGTTGGATGTCATTTCATGACATTCCAAACCAATTTCGAAAAAAAAATTACAATATTTTACCAGTTTGGAAAAAAATTTAACACTAGAATAGATGGAAACTTTTTTTTTGCTCAAATTTAAAAGTTTCACGTTTCATGACATTCTAAACCTATTTCAAAAAAAAAAAAATCAAAATTTTTTTCACCAACATTTTTCATAAAGATTTTACTACCAAAATAGATCGATTTTTTTTTATTTGCTAAAATTTTAAATTTTCTCGTTTCATAGCATTCTAAACCTATTTTAAAAAATCGGTAAAGGTATTTACACAGAACTTCCCTCGTTCATGACAGTCTCTAAAAAAATAATAATTACGAAATGACATTGAGAATAATAATCGGAGTAGAGTTATTGCTATTATTACAAAGAAAACTTGATAAGTTTTGGTCAAAAAAATATACAGATTGCTCATCCAACAGCAAAAGTTCAATACTAAATAGCAGGTGCCACATATGGCAGGCTTGCGCAAATACCTTTACAAATGTCCACCATGACTGAATTATTTCTTGGGATGACCACCCTGTACATTTTTCAATAAAAGTATAATAGGTGCATATGCCAGATGTTATTGCCATCTGTCACATTTTCAATCCAACATTCACGTAATGGAGTGGAAGTATAGTGGTGGTTAAAAAATTTCATTTTTTTAAAATTTTTCAAAAGATGGTAAAATAATTTTCAAATTTTTTTCTTCTGAAATAGGTTTAAAATGTCAGAGGTAGAAATTTTAAATTAGAGCAAAAAGGAAAGTTTCCTTCTGTTCTATAGTAGTGCTAAAAAAAGTTTAAAAATTAAAAATGATGTATTTTTAAAATAGGTTTAGAATGCTATGAAACGTGAAAATTTTAAATTTGAGCAAATAAAAAAAAAATTCGATCTATTTTAGTGGTAAAAACTTTTTGAAAAATGTTGGTGAAAAAAATTTTCAAAATTTTTTTTCTGAAATACCTAGGTTTAGAGTGTCATTTAAATTTGAGCATTCTGGTGTTAAATTTTTTTCCAAACTGGTAACAAAATGCTGCAAATTTTTTTTTCCGAAATTGGTTTGGAATATCATGAAACGTGGAAATTTTAAATTTGAGCAAAAAAAATTTTTTCGTCTGTTCTATAGTGATACATAAATGGATTAAAAATGTTTTCAAATTTTTTAAAAAATTCTTCAAAAACGTTTTTAAATTTGTTTGAATAGTTTTAGAATGTCATGGAAACGTGGATAGTTAAAATCTGAACAAAGAAAGAAAAATTCTATCTTGTAATAAAATTTCAAAAAACTTTTTTTTTTATTCAGGCTTAGAATGCCATGAAACGTGAAAATTTTAAATTTGAAGAAAGAAAAAAAAATTCATTTTAGTAGTAAAAATTTTTTCAAAAATATTGGTGAAGAAAATTTTCAAATTTTTTTTTCCTGAAATAGGTTAAGCCTGTCATGAAACGTAGAAATTTTAAATTTGAGCAAAAACAAATTTTTTTCATCTTGGTAAAAATTTTTTCAAAAATGTTTGAAAAAAATTTTCAAAAAATTTTTTTTCCTGAAATAGGTTTAGCGCGTCATGAAACGTGGAAATTTTAAATTTGAGCAAAAAAAAATTTTTTTCAACTTGGTAAAAATTTTTTCAAAAATGTTTGAAAAAAATTTTCAAAAATTTTTTTTTCCTGAAATAGGTTTAGCGCGTCATGAAACGTGGAAATTTTAAATTTGAGCAAAAAAAAAATTTTTTTCATCTTGGTAAAAATTTTTTCAAAAATGTTTGAAAAAAATTTTCAAAAAATTTTTTTTCCTGAAACAGGTTTAGCGCGTCATGAAACGTGGAAATTTTAAATTTGAGCAAAAAAAAAATTTTTTCATTATTTATTCCGTTTAGACGGTCCACCCTGTATATTTTTCAGTGAAAATTCTGCCAGTTCTTCGCTGACAGTAGAGTTAACTACCTACAAAATTTGACTGCTCTCCGTCAAGTAGTTTTTTAGTAAATACACCAACAGACAGACAGACAGACAGACAGACCGACAGACAGACAGACAGACAGACTGACGGAATTGAAAAACCTATATTTTCGGAATCTACGTGTTCTGAAACGTCAGAATCCGAAAAAATCTCGGAGGGTGATTTTTTCTCGAATACAATACTTCCCTTCGGTATGCGAGGGAAGTAAAAATTAATAATTTTTAACTTTTAAACTTTTCTTTATCTACTATAAAATAGAAGGAAACTTTCCTTTTTGATCAAATTTAAAATTTCTACGTTTGGCATTTTAAACCTACTTCAGAAGAAAAAGTTTTGAAAATTTTTTTACCAACATTTTTGAAAAATTTCAAATTAAATGAAATTTTTTGACCACTACTATACTTCCACCTCATTACGTGAATGTTGGATTGAAAATGTGACAGATGGCAATAATATCTGGCATATGCACCTATTATACTTTTATTGAAAAATGTACAGGGTGGTCATCCCAAGAAATAATTCAGTCATGGTGGACATTTGTAAAGGTATTTGCGCAAGCCTGCCAAATGTGGCACCTGCTATTTAGTATTGAAATTTTGCTGTTGAATAAGCAAACTGTTATATTTTTTTGACCAAAACTTATCAAGTTTTCTTTGTAATAATAGCAATAACTGTATTTCGATTATTATTCTCAATTCATTTCGTAATAATTAATTTTTTAGAGTGACCGCCATGCACAAATAACGAGGGAAGTTCTGTGTAAATACCTTTACCGATTTTTTTCAATAAATACACTTTGTTTAATTTTTGAACTTGTCTTTCAAAAAACTATTCAAATGTTTAACGGCAATTTCCTCGAAAACGATTGGAGATATCAAGTTCTACCAAGTGTACCTTTTATACGTGGAAATGGCGCCCTCATCAGATTTTCTGGTCAAAAGTACCACAACGTTTCGTCCAAAAAAAAAAAAATGAAAAAAATTATCATCAGATCACGTCCTACGGCGCCCTTTATGATCTAACGTGATAAATTATTGTTTCCTAGAATAAAAAAAGTTCCACTAGCAAATTTGGCGAAGATCAGTCAAGAGGCTGTTGAGTTATGGCAAAAAAACGAAAAAAATAATTTGAATTTTGATACCTTGTATCTTTTTCATCAGCAACATTTTACCAAAGCATATTTGGTTATATCCTCATATTTTGGCCCAAAGAATCTACCCCTGTACCATGGCCTATTATTAATGGTCCACTCTGTATATTTTAATGGTAACATATATTTCTTATACTGAAAAACAAATGCAATTTTTCCCCCTGTTTCCATTAAATTATCTATTCCTTGAAATATACTCATTTATGTAACAAGTTCCGCTGGTTTTAGGATATTCATATGTCACATTTCGATATCATGGTAGTGAAAAATGTTCTAATATCCTGGAAATGTTTGAATTTTCAAAGATTTTTAACTTCCAGTCATTGTAATCATACAGGGACGGCATTAAATCAATTCTTTCATATGACATTTTTTGTTTGGAAGCCCTTGAAGTAATTCCCAAAGTTTGAAGAAAATTCCACCGAAATTATTCTTCTAATGTTAATGGTGTGGGGTCCTTTGTTCGAGGTTGAGAATTTTCATCTTGGGCATGTGTGTCGTATCTGTAATTCCTAACGTCCCTCTTTTGGGTTACCTCAAAATTAAGTAAATTGTCGGGTTAGAACGTTGCAATACAAAAGAAGTAAATAAAAAATTCCTGTTATTATTAACTGATGGCGGATAACTAACAGTTCCTTCTTTTTAAACGGAAACTGGGAGCGGGTGGATAAGGGACGCCGATAATTTTGTTCACCAATTCAGCTTGACAAGATTATTTATTGCCTATCAGCGTCAATTAAGTTAGGATAAATAAATAATTATGTTTGTGCATTAGAGTCAACATAGCTTTTTATATACTTTCACTGGGGGGAATAAGGGATAATTGATCGATTTCATTCATTCATTTATTACTATGTTTCTGGTTGCTTCTAATAATAATGTTATAATAAACTGCATTATTTGAGCGGCTGTAAAGTATTGTTTACCATTCGGTTTACTTGAGCTGCTTTGTAATTTTAGCAACTTTACTTTATAAAACGTACCTAATAGTGTCTTTTGTAAATTTATCCGGCCGGATATTGATCAGCGAGTCTATTCACATAAAGTGATTAAGCAAATAAATCGAATTAAACGCTTTTCGGGTATAAAATTGGTTTACTTACACATTCTATTGAAATTCACTCAACTTCAAAAATATTATAATTAGCTATTGTTGTGTTATTTGTTGTTCTTTTGTATTGATTGATATGTGAAGTAACGACTATTAAAAACTAAACTAATATTGTTCATGGTTTTATTATCGAAGAAATAGATTATTCATGCTTGTTTTGAGATTACGTCACCTGAACACCCACAATTCTTATGAAAATTGGCTCTCGGTATAATTATGTGGTGGATACGGACCTCCTGAATGAATGCAATGCATGGTCACAACTATGGCACAATTATTGAGATATGGCTTGTCAATACTAGAATTAGGTGTTTTCACTATGTGCAAATTTGCTTTTTTGATATTATTAAAATGAAGTACTTGTTATACCAGAGCACTTACTGATATTTAAACAGCATTCTATCGTCCATCAAATTAAAATTTCAACAAATAAATAACATAAAGTTTTAGTACGCAAAACACGCGGTGACGTCATCGGTTATATCAGTTTATTAAATCGCGTTTAAAAATTGTTAAACACAACATTTTATTCACTTTATTTACGTTTGACATGCGATTAAATAAGTAACGCCTACCTAATACGGGATTTGTAAAAGCTACTTTAGGAAATGTATCTGCAAAATAACGTGTTTATAACACAAAATAACACTGACAATATAACTGATGGCGTCATGAGTGCGTAGTGAATTGATGCAGTGTTTTTGGTGAAAAAATTGCAATACAAAATTAAAATGGCTTATTTTAAGGTATTATTCGACTGTTTCTCAAAATTCAAGTGTTTTTAACTATAATAAAGCATTATCTTCACAGTGAAAGTGAATTTAAAATTTGTGAAAACACCTAATTTCCATGACTCTAGTTATTCAAGAATTTTTACTATTAAACAGCATTATAATTATTACAAGAGAATACGAAATCGCAGTAATACCCCGGTAAAAAATGAGAAAAAAACTTATTTAAATTTTAAAAATAAAAACCTTGTGGAGAGATTTGGACGATTTAAATATTTACTCATAAAAAAGAAACGAAGAAATAACCCCAAATTTATCAAACGTGAATGAAATTAACAACGTTTTTATAAATTCTGCTAAAATTTTAAATGCAGGAAATATACTGGAAACTAACTAAACCGCATTATTTAAAGAATTTAAAACCACCTTTGAGCATACATTTGAACTTAAATTAATAAATAATAAAAACATTTCAAAAATAATACAATCAGTATCAAGTAATTCGCTGGATTACGATAAAATAAATATAGCAATGCTATATGCGGCCTCTTATTGTTTCTTTTATTACACACCTAATAAACTGTTGTTTATTAACCAATACATATCCAGATATATGGACAATTGCTTTAGTAACTCCCCTACTCAAAGAGAACGTACCTACAGAATATGGGGATTTAAGACCAATTAGTATTTTGTCTCTTTTATCCAAGTTTTGCCACAATTTCAATCGGGTTTTCTATCTATCTACTCATATTACTGACGATATTTTGAGCGCAGCATGGGAAAATTAACGGCCTTAATATTATTAGACTATACCAAAGCCTTTGACTGTATAAATCACGAAATATTATTAAGCATATTGAATTTTGTAGGTTTTGAAAATAAGGCAGTATAGTTCATTCGGAACTACTTACAATATAGGAGGCAAATTGTAAAATTGAATAATAATTTATCTCTTGAGAGTAACTTGGATCGGGGGTACCACAGGGGCCAGTTTTTGGGCCTTTGCTATTTTCTGCTTATACAAGTCAACTGCACAGGGTACTTAAATTTTGCACTGTACATTGTTAGCTGATGATATACAATAATTGTATTATTCCTTTAATTCAGAATGTATTGACGACGCTAACAATATAATCAATAATGATATTGCTGAATCAATAACGACAATCATAGTTTGTGCATAAACCCTAAATCAAAGATAATGTTGCTTGGTAGGATAACTCAGCGAAATTGGTACCTTGAGAATTTAAAATTAAAAGTCAATGATATCTGTATAACTTGTGTAAATGAGGAAAAAAACTTGGTACTTACTATCGACTTGGATCTAAATTTAAAGACAATATGAGAAACTTTTTTAGGAAAGCTTTTAGTAATTTAAGGAACATCTGTGCTACTAAAGATCTGTTGGTAAAAAATACCCTAAAACTGCTTTCCAATAGCTTAGTGTTGTCACATTTTAATTATTGTGATGTTGTGTATGGCCCTTATTTGATACTGCTACATCAAGTAGAATTCAAAGGATTCAAAAGTCTTGAGTTCGTCTAATTTGCAATATAAACAGAACATTTCTCAAAAACTTAAAGAATTAAATTTGCTAAATATGGCAAACAGAAGGTTATTACACGCCAATGTCCGGTTTTGGAAGATTGTGACTACCAAATCACCGCCTTATCTATATAATAAAATTCGTTTTCGTACAGATATTCATAGTATTAAAGTAGAAAATATTTAATCACTCCACCCTTCCATAGATCTGCTTTCTTTTAACGATCCTTATCATGTACTATCTATAAATTGTAGAACAGAATACCTGCTAATTCAAAGTGTTTTACAATAATTGAAAAATTTAAGTATGAAATGATAAAATTATATTGTGCAAGCAGTAAAGGAAAATGAATTTCAATCAAATTATAAATATTAAATGATGGGGGTGTCAGTACTATATTTAATTTCTAATTTTGTATGTAGACATTTTTGTATTTTTGGGTTTTTTTCTAATTTGATTCTTAGGCTAAACGAGGATTAGATTATTTGAACTCTTTTTTTAGGGTTAAGTGGTAGAACAGGAACTTCGCCCTTATAAATAACACATTGCACAACCCCAATGTCATACTCAAGACGCCACTTTTGAGCTTTATTTCAAACGTCGACAAATTTCTTGCTTAATATTCTCCTAATTTGGTTTTACTTTTAGCAAAGTCATAGGTTACGCCAATATAAAATTTTTGCACAACGACCACTTTTTCATTACAGCCACTGCGGTTTAGATCCCAGGCATTCTCTTTAAGTAATGTTTGACTTTTCGGAACTGCTTTCATGATAAGGATTGATTCACCCAAAAGAAATTCAAGATTCTACCTCTTTTGAAAGCGATCAAAACGTGAAAAGTTGCCTGCTTCTTACGGCTATCTTTAATTTTCCGGATGTGGGATCAACCTTAGGCACCTAAGAATATCTATAGATAACATTTCTACAGAAACCCATTCCATAATATAGCTCAAATATGATTGTATGTGTGTCTTTGTTCTCTAGCAAAATCAGAAGTGTGTTATCAATTACTAATTAATATTTTAATTAGGATTCGGATTAACTGGATAGATAGTTGTTTCCTAAATAAATTAATTTTTTAATAGTTGTATAGATAGAATGTAGGTTACCCAAAGAAGTCGAAGATTGGAGATTAATATTGAAACATTCTTTATAGGATTTTGCAAACAGCAGAAAAATAACTATCTATAACTAAAAGAAAAACTTTGTGTAGAAATATTAAGTTTTTCTTTTAGTTATAGATAGTTATTTTTCTGCTGTTTGCAAAATCCTATAAAGAATGTTTCAATACAATTATAAGCAAACAAATAATAATTCATTTTTAAACATTGGAGATTAATGTTTCCATTGACATCACAGATTATTTTTTTTATTTAATAATTCTTTAATATATTATTAATTGGTATTACACTTTTAAATACTATCGTATGTTGTTTATTTAATACGGATTATTACAACGTATTATACTAGTATTAGGAATCATTTCGTTAATTTTGGCACCTATTGTCGGATCCCTTTTCGAGATTAGTACTAAATATAAATTTCATAGGAGTAAGTAACATTAATCATGCATATCTTAATGTTAATCTAGACAGATATTAAGCCATAGCATACTAGTAGACGTATATGAACAAATATGTGTGTGGTGTCTGTAGACACTTATTTAAGAATTTGTTCGATATTATTTATTTGGTAACCACTGATGCAACTTGAATCTGAATTTCAGCATAGCGTATACTTAACCAGTCAGAGCACAGTTAGGAAAATAAACTTGGAAATTGTTTGAAAATCACAAAAGTGGGAAACATGAAGCCCTTCAAGAATCAACATTTGTCTGGTACATTTCGCGTAGAAGTATCTTTCCTTAAATTACTTTTAGACCATTTGCAATAACTTTTTGGAAAAAATTCCAAATTTATGCAATACATACATGAATCAATATCTTCAACCGTTCCAGAAAAAAGTTACTGACCGATGCGCGACGGCCCGACCGAAATTTTTTTCCGCTCAAATTTAAAATTTCGATGTTTTGTGACTAAAAAGTATTAAAATATTCTCCAAGGTTTGCATACATTTCGGAATTTTTTGTCAATTTAACAATGTTCGAGGGGGGGGGAGGGTGTAAAACCGAATTCGTCACGTCTTTATTCCCTCCAATATTGAAAAAAAACTAAAATTTTTCAAAAATGTTGGTAAAAAATATTCAACATTTATTTCTTCTGAAATAGGTTTAGAATGTCACGAAACGTGAAAATCTTAAATTTGAGCAAAACGGAACGTTTCCTTCTATTCTATAGTAGTGGTATTTATTTATTGTTTTTTTTAATAGGTTTAGAATGTGATGAAACGTGAACATTTTAAATTCGAGCAAAGAAAAAATAATTTTCCATCTGTTTTATTGGTAAAAATTTTTTCAAAAATGTTGGTGAAGAAAGTTTTCAATTTTTTTTTTTCTAAAATAGGTTAGAATGTCATGAAACGTGAAAATTTTAAATTTGGGCAAAAAAAATGTTTCCGTCTCTTCTTGCCTTAAATTTTTTTTCTAAAATGATAAAAAAATGTTGCATTTTTTTTTCCGAAATAGGTATTTTTCACTATGTATTCCCTTTAGACGCTCCACCCTCTATATTTTCCAGTGAAACTTTAACCATTTCTTCGCTGACAGTAGGATCAACTACCTACCAAATTTGACTGCTCCCCGTCAAGTAGTTTTTTTTTTTTTTTTTTTTTTTTTTTTTTTTTTTTTTTTTTAATGCACCGACAGACAGACAGACAGACTGTCGGAATTGAAAAAAACTATATTTTCGTAATCTACGTGATCTGAAATGTCAAAACCCGAAGAACTCCCGGAGGGTGATTTTTTCTCGAATACAATACTTCCCTTCGGTATGCGAGGGAAGTAATATTGCAATTTTTTTCTAACTTTTCAGTAGGTGGGCGTGACTAGCCTGGAACGGTATAAGATACTGACGTTTCTTAAATATTTCTACGTTTCTATGTTCTTTTGCTTAACTGTACACAATATTATATTATAAGTTAGGTAGGTCACGAGGAATAGGGACGGAAGGGCAGAAACAGGGAGAACAAAGTGCAAAGACCGGTAGATACATGAATAAACCTTAAGGTGGCCATTCCCTAGAAAGAGACATCCGATAGGGAAATATTTATTATTTTTGGCCATAACTTTTTTTTCTTAGTACGTATATTTAAAAAAACTATCAGAGTACCTAAGTAGAACCAAAACAAGACTATTGCTATGAATTTTCACTCAATAATTTCAGAGGTTTGCAAAATAGCTAGATTTAAATTTATAAATTAAGTTAATCTTCCTATTTCGTAGTTTTAAATCTAGCTATTTTGCAAATCACTGAAATTTCATAGTAATAGTCTTGTTATGGTTCTACTTAGGTACTCTTATAGTTTTATTAAATATATGTACTAAGAAAAATAAGATATGGGCAATAATAATAAATATTTCCCTATCGGACGTCTCTTTCTAAGGAATGGCCACCTTAATATATGAATTTAACTGTTACAAATTGTACACAGAATAGTATCAACATGTAATTGTAAACTGTCAATGTTACTGAATTATTAAAAAGGAACTGAGTTGAATTTTGCTTGGAGTAAAATTCATTAAGAGAGAGTAGAGAAATTATCTGGCTCAATATATCGAAACAAATGGGCGGTGGTTGCTTAGCAACGATTTGTTGGTTTTTCCAGATATTGTTGAAAAGTATACCATAGCTGTGGCTTGAAAGCAACTGCCTGCTGGTTCCATTTGGATACCTATGTCTCTTAATATTCAACAAATGGCTCTTGATATTCAAGAGATAAATTACATGTCCAAATGGAAGGCAAAACAGCAAAACATTGCAACTAAAATATGTGTATCAAATTTCAGTCAATTGATCACTGAAAAGTAAAGAAAATAGTTATTTTAGGAGCAAAATAGCCATGTCAGCCCCTTAAACAGCAACAGAGGGATGAAACTTTGTAGAAATGATCCGTGCTATATACAATATTAGGATACCATTCTAGTTTCATATGCTATGGGCTTTTGTTTCAATTATTTGGTCAGTATCTTGGGTACGAAAGTTGAATAGCACTTTCTGTAAGGTTATTGACCACTCTTTTTGTAGTTGTTTCTCGTATATGACTTAAAATTAAGATCTTTTAACGAAACTTTTTCTGTATACCTACCGGTTAGTATCAATAATACCAGATTCATTGTATTTAACAATTACGTCGAAACTGTGCTTTTTTTATTTCGGCTGTGAATTGTCTTTAATAAATATTGTAGTTCTCTATGGTTAATAAACCGAAACATAAGAAAATACAATTTTTATTTAAAATGAGCGAAAACTCCCAGAATAAACAAAGTTAATTTGATATCAACGGTTAAGAAATAAACATGTCCATTGGGTACTGACAACATCCGAAACAGAGCATTGGAATAAGTTGCTGGTTTTTCTAGAGACAGTTATTTCAATCTTTAGAAAGTTCTTTATGCTTTTTCACCAACATACATTGAGATATGCATCGTCGTATATGTTATAGAAAGATTGCATGATGAATCGGGTCAATGGCTCCTTTATTTATGTCACACCATTCTAGCGAATATAAACATTTTAATGTTATTTTTGTGGCACATGAGACATTGCGTGTCGGTGCGGCAAACTGTTGAGCCCTGCTATGGGCGCGACGCCGCCACAGGTTGCTTAACTGATCTGGAGGGCTATGCGGATCACGTTCCCGTCGAGCAACAGTTTGTGCGCCCGGCACCACGACTTCAAAAAGACTTCTGTCGTTTACACGGTGGATTTGTTCGAAATAATTAAATTGTTTTTTAGTACTTTATACCAACCGTCAGAAATTATAAACACTATCACAGACACTAAAATAAGCATTACAGGGTGAGTCTTTAGTGCGTGGACGGTCAACATCTGAACCGCAGGAAATATAGAACAATGTCTGAGATAAAAGCTGTAGAACACCAGGAACGGCATATTCTAAAATTATTTTTAAATGTACATGGTGTTTCACATATAATCGTATTTCATAAAGACCTTCATTTCATTTCTAATGTTAGTCAAGGCCATGTACTAATTTCCAGGCGCCTGAGCCTTATAGTTGAACCTTATTCTACAGGATGTTTGTAGCATTTGAAAAAGCTACATGACTAATTTCAATTTATTTACTGTAATTTGACCCTAATTAATTCAATTATTGGAGTGGAGATGTATGCAACCACTCGTACTTCGAAGGACATATCGTGTAGTATATCTGTAAAAATCTTAACATAGAGAAAGTAAACATGTTTTCTTTAAGAATAGTTTGAATGATGGTTAAGTCGTATATTCTTGTAGTTGTGTAATTCAGTCTTTTTTCTGCAAAGTCCTTTGTTGACGCAATTTTATTGGCTAGAGAAAGTGTTCTCTAGGTACTTAAGTTGGCAACACTGAGAACTGTGGGACATTTCCGATTGGTCAGCTTGTTCTTCGACAGTCATGAGATAGCTGAACGGCGGCGGTCCCGATTTTGCGTTGAAGAATTTGGGTTTTAGAGGTGTTTCAGAATCTCATGAGCCGCGAAATGCGCAAAAGGCAAAGTTTATTCTGAGTTATAAGTATGTTTTTGAAGACACTGGAGGCTGCCTTGTTATATACATAAACAAGAGCTCGGGATAAATTGTAAACAATAAATATAATATTTTTAAGAAGTGCAACTGAGTCAACGGGAGGGATTATGTCTCTGCGCATATGAAGGTCACAGCTCATGAGGTTTTAAAACACCTCTACATCGCTGACACGTTCGTGGATTTTATTTGATGTACCCAGAGTTTCTTTACCGTCCTGCCGAAAGCATTTTGTAAATTCCAGGAAGGAATTGGTTGCCGTAGTTTTGTCGCCACGTGTTTCATGAGGTTATGTAATACTATCTATATGAGGTGAGCTTTTATTTTGTTTAGTTTGGAGTTTTATTTAGTTCTTATTTATTGTAAATATTACACAGTTTTTGGAGAGGCTTATATTTGGGATAAGCATATGTTTGGGAGTCTGGTAACTTCCCTTCTTATCGAGGGAATTTGGAGATCCTTTTAACTCTATTAGTTTGTTTTGGACGTACCAGGGAGCATTACTTATTATTCGAAGTGTTATTTTGGAATCTTTGTGATATTTCTAGATTTGATTTACTTGCTGAACCCCACAATTATATGCCGTAAGTTCCAATTGGTTTGGGTATCGCTTTGTAGATTAGTATCTTGCTTGACAATTTTATTTGTGACTTTCTCAATTAGCCAGTAGAGTTGTTGTACTCTTAGCCCTTACGTTTCTTGAAGACATGTGTCCTCCACGTTAATCTTTTATCTATGTGTAGTATTTTACGTCATGTCTTTGTATAATATATAATTTGCTGGTTGTTCAAAAATACTTGTCGACATTGTATCTCTTTTTAAGGTGAAAGTTTCGTGAACAGCTTTGGTCTCATTTATTATAACATTCCATTGTTTGAAACACCTTAGCCGTTTTATTAAGACATGCTTGTAAGTTTCCTCACGTGACGTTTGGATCGTGGTGGGAAGCCAGCACGGCAGTGTCGTCTGCAAAGGTTGTTGTAGTCGACAGTCTGGTGGTCGGTATATCTGCAGTGAATATTAAATAGGTAAAGCACTGGTCCCAGTACGCTGCCTTGAGGTACTCCAAATTTAATTGAGTATGTCTGTGAATTCTGGTTCGAATCTATCTGCGAGGTAAGATTTCAAGAGTTCACAGAATTGGTGAGGCAACTGTCTTTTTAATTTGTAAATAGGCCTATGTGCCATACTTTATCAAATGAGAGAAAACTAACCAAACAAAATATGATTACAGGTTAGAGAGTACTACATTAGCATGGACTGATTACATAAAATATTACGAAGTTATATTTGACCCTAACAACTCAACTCGACCTATACAAGCGTCACTGCATTTACCTTTAATACTCTAAAACGCATCGAATACTACACATGATTTTGAGAAGGTACGCCTTAGCTGCCTGGAACTTGGTTATCGAAATCAGCTATGTTTATATGAGATGATATTTAACCCCCTAATTACCAACAACAGCCATTGCTAGACCATTCTGAGCTATATGAGCTACAAAACACAGATCCATACACAATTCAATTTTCGTACCTATGTATGCCTATACATACAATAATATTTTAAACTGCGCAACAATTATAAGCTCAATAAATTCAACATTCTTGCAGAAGAAAATATTGTTAAATTAATATATTTTTCTGCAGTTTAAAAATAAATAAAAAGTGTATTTACATAACGTGAACATATTAATTAATATTTTTTTACAATATTTAACTATTGTAAATGTTTTATGCTCATACACATATATGTATCAAATACTGCATGTACATGTAAATATTTGCATAGCTAACATATTTTTTTATATTGTATTTCTATATTTTAATTGCAAATACATTTCACATTATGTTACTGAACTTCTGCCTATGGGTACGCAATTAAATTAAATAAAAAACATGCCTACAGCTAACGTCGTATTTCCTTCTTTTCATGACAGTCGAGCCTGGCCGAATGCTATCTATTTGATTAACATTTTGTCCGAATACGCCATAATTTGCTTTTACGAGGTGTTACCGAGATTAAGCAGTTAGCAACACCCGACCGCAACATTCACTAATTTCGTAATAGCCTTATTGAAAATAACTAAACAATCTTTTACAGTAAACCCGATATATCACTTGATCAATGCAAGAATCGTTAGACCCCACCGTCACGCAATATCGATCTTACGTATATTTGTGTGGTTAATTAAAAAATTTAGTCATATTTTACTTTATAAACATGAGCATGGCTTACGCTTACGAATTGCTTTGTTCGGCATGTTATAAAATTAATTCCTATCCAAAAAAATGTTTCGACAATAATTCTCTTAAAAAATGTTCGTGTTATAACAGTTCTACAAAAAAAAATTGTCTTTGCAATCAGACCCATCATTTTCTAAGAATTTTGACGAGCTGAAAAAAAAAATTAACAAAAATAAAAATTACCGTGTCAATTTTTCTCTACACCCCCATAAAGTTTTATACGGGGATTTATAGAGGGAATTCTTTGAAAAAAAAATTCTTTAATTATTTTTTATGACCTTCGTATGGGTTCTTTGGTTTGCTTATCAAGAATCCGAAGTTAAGAATAAATTTCGACTTAATGGCAGCTGTCAACAAGCTGTCAAATTTCACCAAGATGATTATTAAGTTTTTTGGGTTGCTGATTACGATTCTGAAGTTAAAAATGAATGTTGTCATGGTAACAGCTGTCAAGTATCACCAAGATGTGAAAAATTGATATTAAATGTATACTATTAGGTTTTTTGAGTTGCTGATTACGATTCTGAAGCCAAAAATGATATTTGACGTGATGACAGCTGGCAATAAGCTGTCAATAAGCTATCAAGTATCGCCAAGATGTGAGAAGTTGGTATTAAATGCATTCATAAGTTTTTTAGGTCGTTCAATACAAATCCGAAGTTGATAAAGTTGATCTCAAAATGTCGAATTCTATAATATGGTAATGCATTGGCATTTGATTTTAAATTGCTGGTCATTGAAGAGAGTTACAGGGTTCAGACTTTGCGAAGCGGAAAAAATTCCCTGAATTTTCCAGGTTTTCCATAACCAAAAATATTAATTTCCATATATTTTTTAGTGAAGTAATTTTTTATTTGACATAAAATAATTCCTTGAATTGAATTGGACCAGTGAAAATTTTTAAAAACTCTATGGTTTTCCATATCGAGACGCAGAATTCCCTGATTTTTTATACAATTTATAAAATTCCATGATGTTTCCAGGTTTTTTTTAACGAATTTTAAATTCCCTGAGTTTTCCAGGTTCTCCAGGTTTTCCATACGAGTCTGAACCCTGAGAGAGGAGCAAAATAGAAGAAAATCCCGTTAACAAATCATTCAGAGAACAAAAGGGCCCACAAAGAAAAAGTGATCCTCAAGAAAAATAAAGTTATTATGCAAACACAGACGAACGTGTAAAAGTACACGAATTTCTTTAATAAAAAATGGCTCTAAAACCATCCATCGTTTTTCTAAGTTTTATGGGAGTTAAATGCTAACTTCGCCAATGAGAATATACAAACACGTTACATCTAAGCTCTAGGTTTCTTCACATAGGACGTTGACATGAAAGAATCAAGTGACATCTACAGATTCTTGCTCACAAGAGACCTTTTATACCAGTACCGCGAAGGATGCCGAAGGCATATTATAGAATGCGACATTTTGAGATCAACTTCATCAACTTCGGATTTGTATTAAGCGATCTAAAAAACTTAATAACATACTTTTCACAACTCGGTTTACTTGACAGCTTGTTGATTGATTAATTTGCCAGCGTAAGGTGGGCATTGCTGCCAATTCCGGGCATCCATGGAGGTTCGTTCCAACACGCAGCTTGGTCATCCGTCGAACACGCCCAATGGACGCGACGGCCAAACCGCGTGCCGGAACCAAATCTCGGATGTTTTGTATACCGTCGGACCAGCTGCATACGCCGGGTTGGGCATTGGACATGCTTGTTGTCAGCAGAGAGAGCCGCATGACGCATGGGGTGGGAATATAGGATGGGAAGTGTAGGTGTTTGAGAGATGCTTCTTTTAAGTTTCCATGCTTCTATTAAGTTTCCATTTGTCACCATGACAGCTTATTGACAGCTGTAATCATGTCAAAATTCAGCAAACCCAAAAAACTTAATAATATACGTTCAATATCAATTTTTCACATCTCGGTGATACTTGATAGCTTGTTGACAGATGCCATCACGTCAAAATTCATTTTTGTCTTCAGAATCGTAATCAGCAACCCAAAAAACCTAATAATATACATTTAATATTGACGTTTTACATCTTGGTGAAATTTGACAGCTTGTTGACAGCTGCCATTAAGTCGAAATTTATTTTTGACTTCAGATTCGTGATCAGCAACCCAAAAACCCATACAAAGGTCATAAAAAATAATTAAGAATTTACTTCAAAGAATCTCCTCTATAAAAGTTTATGGGGGTTATATGGGGGTGTAGAGAAAAATTGATGCGGTAAAAAAAGATTTATTTGCCAAATTTGGTTTCAGCGCATCAAAATACTTGGGATATGATGGGTCTGATTGCAATGACAGACAATTTTTTTTTTGAGACCTGTGTAATCAAACCTCGGGAATTTTATCTCGATCATGGCAAAATCAGGGTTGGCTCTGTCAGCGCAGAAATATTTTTATGCAAGTATGGTGTAACACTGAACTAACATTATTTAATTTCGACCACGGTATATTACATCCCACTATTATATCCGCTAAATCTACATTAAAATTACGTTGACGGTCACTGTCAGGACAGCCGCTAGCACTCATATGCTTTTGTGAGAAAATATGTCTATTATCATTTGTTTTAGATATCCAAGAAATTGTTTTGTTGCAACTACTACAATAAATATCTGTTCCATCAAATTGCAGTTCTGGAACATCGCGAATCCACGAATATACTGAAGCCTGAGAAGTACTAGACATTTTCGTACACCGCCGACTCTGTATAATTTCACTCTAGGTTTGTAGATACATATGTCCATATATATATGGCTACATTCATGCTACGGTTTGCGACACTAATTAAAGAAGACAATAAAACCGCATTACTGAAAAATATATAAAAGTACCGTGATACACTGGAATCTAATGTTGACACTCGGTCAAGGTCGAATGCAATAACATTTTAAAATGAAATAAAATTCACTTTATCACGTCGTGTGCATTTGTGATGCACACGGTACATGGTAGTTTTATGTCACTAATCCTTAACTTTGTATGTTTGTAATGCATTTAGGTATTTGGCTAAAAGAGGTACAATGATAATCTTAATCATCAATGTAATTAAAGAACGGAAATATAAACAGAAGCTTTTAGATTGTGATAGGAACGTCGATGTATATTAATTATTCATTTAAATGGTTGTTGATTACGACTAAATCAACCTGCTTATCGATTTCTCATAGAAATCTATAAACTAATAAAAACTAACTGTGTAGAATTAATTTAGATTTGTAGACCGTGTTTCTGGCTATACAAACATTAAATAGAAAGGATCCCGCACAATGTAATTTTAACTTAAGAGTTAGTGGAATTTATGATAGGATGTAACATAGGCGAACAAACAATCGAAACTAGACAATCAATCCACTTTTCAGACAATTTTTGGAAACATGTAGCGGTAGCAAATATAGCAATGTTAGGTACCTTCGGAGTCTACACTAAGGAAAAAAAAATCGGTAAAGTTATTTACACAGAACTTCCCTCGTTATTTGTGCATGACAGTCACTCAAAAAAATTATTAATTACGAAATGACATTGGGAATAATAATCGGAATATAATTATTGGTATTATTACAAAGAAAACCTGATAATTTTTGGTCAAAAAAATATACAGAGTGTTCATCCAACAGCAAAAGTTCAATATACTAAATAACAGGTGCCAAATATGGAAGGCTTGCGCAAATACCTTTATAAATGTCCACCATGACTGAATAATTTCTTGGGATGCCATTATTCAATAAAAGTATATAATAGGATATGCCAAATATTATTGCCATCTCTCACATTTTCAATCCCACATTCACGTAATGGAGTGGAAGTATAGTGGTGATTAAAATATAGAACAAATTTTCAAAAATGTTTTCTGTCTATTCTAGTGTTAAATTTTTTTCCAAATTGGTGAAAATATGTTGCAATTTTTTTTTTCCGAAATAGGTTTAGAATGTTATGTAACGTGGAAATTTTAAATTTGAGCAAAAAAATATTTCGTCTATTCTATAATGGTGATAAATAGATTACTAAAACATGTTTTAATTTTTTTTTTATTTTTCTAAAACATTTTTAAATTTGTTTTAATAAATTTGAAATGCCATGGAAACGTGGAAATTTTAAATGGGAAAAAAAATTCCATCTATTTGTGGTGAAATTTTTTCAAAAATTTAAAAAAATTTTTTTATTTTTCTTTAAATAGATTTAGAACGCTATGAAACGTGGAAATTCTAAATTTTGAGAAAAAAAAATTCATCTATTTTGGTGGTAAAAATTTTTTCAAAAATTTTCAATTTTTACTTCCCTCGCATACCGAAGGGAAGTATTGTATTCGAGAAAAAATCACCCTCCGAGATTTTTTCGGATTCTGACGTTTCAGAACACGTAGATTCCGAAAATATAGGTTTTTCAATTCCGTCAGTCTGTCTGTCTGTCTGTCTGTCTGTCTGTCTGTCTGTTGGTGTATTTACTAAAAAACTACTTGACGGAGAGCAGTCAAATTTGGTAGGTAGTTAACCCTACTGTCAGCGAAGAACTGGTAGAATTTTCCCTGAAAAATATACAGGGTGGACCGTCTAAACGGAATAAATAGTGAAAAAAAATTTTTTTTGCTGAAATTTAAAATTTCCACGTTTCATGACGCGCTAAACCTGTTTCAGGAAAAAAAAATTTTTGAAAATTTTTTTCAAACATTTTTGAAAAAATTTTTACCAAGATGAAAAAAATTTTTTTTTGCTCAAATTTAAAATTTCCTCGTTTCATGACGCGCTAAACCTATTTCAGGAAAAAAAATTTTTTGAAAATTTTTTTCACATTTTTGAAAAAATTTTTACCAAGTTGAAAAAAATTTTTTTTTGCTCAAATTTAAAATTTCCACGTTTCATGACGCGCTAAACCTATTTCAGAAAAAAAAAAATTTTGAAAATTTTTTTCAAACATTTTTGAAAAAATTTTTACCAAGATGAAAAAAATTTGTTTTTGCTCAAATTTAAAATTTCTACGTTTCATGACACGCTTAACCTATTTCAGGAAAAAAAATTTGAAAATTTTTTTCACCAATATTTTTGAAAAAATTTTTACTACTAAAATGAATTTTTTTTTTCTTTCTTCAAATTTAAAATTTTCACGTTTCATGGCATTCTAAGCCTGATTAAAAAAAAAAAGTTTTTTGAAATTTTATAACTAAGATAGAATTTTTCTTTCTTTGTTCAGATTTTAACTATCCACGTTTCCATGACATTCTAAAACTATTCAAACAAATTTAAAAATGTTTTTGAAGAATTTTTTTAAAAATTTGAAAACATTTTTAATCCATTTATGTATCACTACTACAGAACAGACGAAAACATTTTTTTTGCTCAAATTTAAAATTTCCATGTTTCATGATATTCCAAACCAATTTCGGAAAAAAAAATTTGCAACATTTTGTTACCAGTTTGGAAAAAAATTTAACACCAGAATGCTCAAATTTAAATGACATTCTAAACCTAGGTATTTCAGAAAAAAAATTTTGAAATTTTTTTTCACCATTTTTCAAAAAGTTTTTACCACTAAAATAGATCGAATTTTTTTTTATTTGCTCAAATTTAAAATTTTCACGTTTCATAGCATTCTAAACCTATTTTAAAAATACATCATTTTTAATTTTTAAACTTTTTTTAGCGCTACTATTTATAGAACAGAAGGAAACTTTCCTTTGTGCTCTAATTTATAATTTCTACCTTTGACATTTTAAACCTATTTCAGAAGCAAAAAATTTGAAAATTATTTTACCATCTTTTGAAAAATTAAAAAAAAATGAAATTTTTTAACCACCACTATACTTCCACTCCATTACGTGAATGTTGGATTGAAAATGTGACAGATGGCAATAACATCTGGCATATGCACCTATTATACTTTTATTGAAAAATGTACAGGGTGGTCATCCCAAGAAATAATTCAGTCATGGTGGACATTTGTAAAGGTATTTGCGCAAGCCTGCCATATGTGGCACCTGCTATTTAGTATTGAACTTTTGCTGTTGGATGAGCAATCTGTATATTTTTTTGACCAAAACTTATCAAGTTTTCTTTGTAATAATAGCAATAACTCTACTCCGATTATTATTCTCAATGTCATTTCGTAATTATTATTTTTTTAGAGAGACTGCCATGAACGAGGGAAGTTCTGTGTAAATACCTTTACCGATTTTTTTTTTTTCTTTTAAATAGGTTTAGAATGCCATGAAACGTGGAAATTTTTAATTTGAACAAAGAAAAAAATTTTTTTTCTGAAATAGGTTTAACGCGTCATGAAACGTGGAAATTTTAAATTTGAGCAAAAAAAAATTTTTTTCACTATTTTTTCCGTTTAGACGGTCCACCCTGTATATTTTTCAGTGAAAATTCTACCAGTTCTTCGCTGACATTAGGGTTAACTACCTACCAAATTTGACTGCTCTCCGTCAATTAGTTTTTTAGTTAATGCACCAACAGACAGACAGACAGACAGACAGACAGACAGACAGACAGACAGACAGACAGACAGACAGACAGACAGACAGACAGACAGACAGACAGACAGACAGACAGACAGACAGACAGACAGACAGACAGACAGACAGACAGACAGACAGACAGACAGACAGACTGACGGAATTGAAAAACCTATATTTTCGGAATCTACGTGTTCTGAAACGTCAGAATCCGAAAAAATCTCGGAGGGTGATTTTTTCTCGAATACAATATTTCCCTTCGGTATGCGAGGGAAGTAAAATATTTACGAAGTGCGAAAATATCAGACAGAAAATTTCTTCTGAGCTTAATGGGAAGTACCTACATCTGATTTAGGGTGGACGAAATAATCAATGCTTGCGCGTTCAAGGTAGCAAAGACTTTAGTGGATACATAGTGGATACGAAAATTGCGCAATGAGCGGATACCTGATCGCCTCTAACGTTTTAAAAGCTATCAGTTATCAGCTGCCCGCCGCGCATGCGCATTCGCTTTTGCAATTTTCTGAAAAACAAGATGGGGGGGACACTCGCCGCACCCCCTGTTTTTGTCTGCGACGCTGATAATTTATTAACAATTATTTAGCAATATAAAAATCAACCTAACTAACCCTACTACCATCACATGAAAGAGATAAATTATTATATGAAAAAAAGAACATTATTTCTGTCGTGAAATCCAACCAGAATTTGTGAAAAAGGATATTAATCGTTACAAAATATTTTTAAAAAAAGTCCAGTGGGCAGTATTTGAACCCGGGACCTGTTGCTCCACAACGCGACAATCAAATCAAATCAAATCAAAAACATATTTATTAAAAAATTAAGAACAATCTGTCCCACCCGAACACCCATGTCCGGAGCCACTCCGTTTAAATTATATAATAAAGTTGGTGGAGAAGGTTGTAAGTTTTTTACACAAGTCAAACGTTGGGATTGTCTGTGGCAGCAGATACACTAGCTTCAGATTAATTACTCATATTGCATTGAAACATAAACATGGTTAAAATTATAGAAAATAAGGGTAATGAACTAATTTTTTTAATTGTAGCAATTTTTATATAATTATTATCAAGATAATTGCAAAAAATTACATTTAGGCGCTATTTTTAAATTTAAGGCATCATCTATAAAAAAAATTGAATCTCACTCTATCTCATTTTATTCGTCATGCAAATCTATATATACCACTATACCAAATTTCATGTTAGTATTACAAAGTGAACTTCCGGTAAAAAAAATAGTTGACAATTGTTACATTGAACATGTTCCAGGAAATTTCAATTTTTAAATGAATTTTACAATGAGATTTGCTCATGAAAATTTATAACCGCGAAAATTTCCAAGAAAGAAATGTTGCTAACATAATTTAACTAATTAATATTTTTTATTAAATATCTATAAATTACCTACTCTGATCTGAAAATCGCCCGATGTGTACTTTATTAAATATTGTGAAGAAAGCTTAGTTTTCTCAATGTTTCAGCGATTCCCATAAAGTGTAGTGTACCAAATATTGGATACAAGAAAATGCATCGTGTTTAATAAATGTATTTGTCTGATTGAGGACATTTCAGAAGAATTTTAATAATTATTATGTTCGCGTTGATTCTCATGTTGACAGTTTACGATGCATCGGACTTGTTTTGTTAGTCATCGGTTGAAAAATTAGTTCGGCGAGTTTTTTAAAAATACCTGTGTAATGAATGTGTTAGCTAATTTAGAGTAGTATTATTATGAGAAGATGCTCGGGGCGGAGCTAACGTGCGCGAATATTTTTACCAGTGACACATCATCTGGGGTAGAAGGATATATAATAATTGTAATCAAATTTTCGAGGTCGAAGAGCTGTGTAATGTAGAATATTAAAGCTTGTCACACTCTGGTGTTTACGATGAAGACATTCTTCACTGAAAGTAAGGTTATATCACTTAATTCAATCAGAAACGGCGAACACAACAAGTATATCGCAGCACAGATCCTGAGACAGCAGGTTGACGGTGCCACTGGCTTCGACGTCAAATATGACGCAATTCGCTCTCATTGGCCTAGAACAATGGAAGCACACAAACTCGTTTCTGCGCATTATTTTTTGCGAGCATCTTCTCATAATAATACTACTCTACAGCTACACATTTTCTTTTATCTGTTTCGTTCAAATAAACGAGAATAGCGTCTCCAAGTAAAAGATTGATGTTCTTTTTGTTTCTTGTCCCTGGTTAAATACAGATTTTGTGTAAACGGTATGTTATAGTGAGTTTGGTGTTCCAAAAATGAAACATCTATATTTCTTGTGACTATATAAACATTTATTTTTGAAGATGTCTTAAGTTGGGTGCCTGCACGGTTAGGTAGAGAGCCGTACAGAGCCATACAGATTTCCTATGAAAAAGATACATAAAAAACTTTGTGTGAGTGAGTAAGTAAACTCAAATTCAAAATATAAGGAGCATTTGCGGCTTCCTTTATTCTTTTTTTACTATTGTCTGGAGGTGTGACAAAAATGACCACAAATTAAATTAAGTACTTTTTTTATAAACTACCGCCGAGATAAGTAAATAAGTTACGCCCACTAAATCTGATTGATGGCAAATTCTGCTACAGATCTACTGATTGGTCGAATTTTATTATGCGTATTAGTCTAGTATGTAGAGTCCACGTTGACTTGCAGAGCCGGAGTTAGAATTTCAGAGTTTGGCAAGTTATAAAACAATGAAAGTAAAATATTCCCTGCTTTCATAAATGTTGGACTTCACAGTTCTACCTATTATTAAATAAAAATACAACAACCCTACATTCATTTTATCTTGGATTTAATTCTAGCATTATATTGAACCTACCTAACAATGGTTGTATAATTCTAATATATACATGTGTATTGCCAAAGCACGTGTAGCTAAAATACATTGTTGTTTCTTTTTTTGGTACATGTGACAAAAAAATCTTTCTTTTTGTATATTGTATAAGACAACATTATTATCGGTATCTACATTAAACCTACCTACTTACTGCAATGCGTGCGCCAATAATTAAATTATTTTTCTTCCCCGGAAGATGACGATGATGAGGAATCATTGGGATTTATTATAATCGGTTGTTGTTGAGGAACTGTGGCAAAATATTGATTTTCAATTTTGTTTAATATGGTTCACGCATCCTTTCCAATGCTTTTCTATGGGCTTCTCACTGTCTCTAACAAGTTGTATCACATTATGACTAAGTCGGGGGCTTGTGTTTCTCTTCCTAACGTAATTTTTTTAATGCACTCCAAATTTTTTCAAAAGGATTTAACTCACAGTCTTAAAACTGCATGATCATGTTGTTCTGCAAGTTCGTCTATTACAAATGTTTTTTTTAAGTTTGCATTTTTCGCCGGTTTTTTTTAAATTCAATTATTTCAAACTTTCGCGTCGATGTAGTTGGTATTTTCTCAGCTTGTCGCGAATGGTAAGAGGCATTATCTAACACTATGACCGAATTTGGCTTTATGTTACGCAATAGTTTTTCTGCAAACCATTTCTCAAACAAAGTGGCATTCATATCTTGGTGGTAATCGGCCGATGACTTTGCTATGTTTTTTGCGGAAAGCATTAAACACCGTTTTACAAGTCCATCTTCATTACTCGCGTTTACTATTATTATAGGTTTACCTATCGAGGAAGGTACATTTGGAGGAGATTTTAAAGTGTCATCCGACCAAAAAAAGTTTCGATTTTTTTTTTCTGAAATGGGTTTAGAATGCCATGAAACGTAGAAATTTTAAATTTGAGCAAAAACATTTTTTTCCATTATTTATTCCATTTAGACCCTGTATATTTTCCAATGAAAGTTTAACCATTTCATCACTGACAGCAGCGTCAGCTAGCTACCAAATTTGACTGTTCTGCGTCATGTAGTTTTTTTAGATAATACACCAACAGACAGACAGACAGACAGACTAACGGAATTGAAACTTACATTTTCGTAATCTACGTGATCTGAAACGTAAAAATCCGAAAAAATCTCGGTATGTGAGGGAAGTAAAACATTTAAAAACAAACTTATTTGACAGTAATAAAAGAAATGCTAAAAAGCTGAGTTCATATTTATAAAGCACATATGTTTTTTATCTTTATTAAATTATATATACATATTACTTATCAGCTGACGTACCATATATATATATATATATATACATATTATGACGTACCATATATACATATATACATATTATGTATCAAAAAGATGGTCAATAAATTATTATTATTATTATTATTATTATTATTATTATTATACGATGACTCCTTTGACGGCAATTTTTTATTCGCTGAACAAATATGAACCTAAATGTTCTGTTATTTTTGTGGTGCGTGCCCTTTCTGTTGAAACTGCCGATAAGAAGAAACGAAAAACTGTAGTGTAGTGCTAGTATTTTAATGAGATTAAATTGGAAAATTTGCCAGTAGTGTTTTTTGTGGTAATAAATATTTAAATGGAGAGTTGTGATACAAGTAAAATACGAATGTAGTCATAAAAATCTTGAATCCGATTCTGAACGCATTAAGTAGGTGTTCGTTTGCAAGCGCGCGGCTCTGTGCGATGTAATTCTTAAGGGATGCCGCTATGAATGTTATATTTTGCACACAACTTTACTACCACAGACATACAGAGAGCCACTTTTCATATAAGCAAATTTTACCCTCGTCATGGAATTTTGACGTCACTTCCAGTCACGATTTTCTGTGTCATCGAATACATGAGTAAAACATAAGTCAAAATGTAGGTTTTGAGGCATGCAATGAGATTTTAGTTGGGTGCCAGGCCTAATTTGCCCGCAACCCTGAGACTCCCTCGAAGTAATTTGTGTTTTCATCGAATACATGAATGATTTTTTTGTTAAAGTACAAGCCTTCTAGTTATTAAAAAAAAAACAGTCTGTCTCTTCTTATTTGCCCGCATCCTCCCATCTTGACGTCACTTCCGGTAAAATTCCATGACGCGGGAAAAATTTTCTTATATGGAAAGTGGCTCCTTGTAGGTCTGTGGTAGTACCTACTTACTCACTCATACAAAGTTTTTCATGTATCTTATTCATAGGAGATTTGTACACCCGGCTCTCTACTTAGGTAGCAGGTTAAAGCATTGTATGACGAGCATGCTTAGTTATACTGTCTGTCGTGCACAAATTCGATTTCAATTTTTCAACATTTTCGTCTGATATTTTTAATGTGTACACTTTCTAAAATATTTGAAAATGGGCTTTCTTAAATTTACACAAAATACTAAATAGTTTCTAAGTAATGACAGTACCAGTGACGCTATTTTTGTTCTTTTAGAAGTTCATCTAGAAAGGAATGGAGCTGAGATTGCTACAGTTTTATCTTGTGTTTAAAAAAGACCTAGCTATTTCGATAAGTGTCTTATTCTTCCTCTCTACTACTTCATTTTGTTCTGGTTTTAGAGGTAGGGCCCTATCAACGTTTCCATAGAAAATAATTAAACTTTCTGTTGTACAAATTCTCGTTGCCGGGCAGTAGGAAACCCTTTCCTGTAAATTTCTCAGCGACAGTATTCAATGTTTTAATGACATCAATAACCTTGCATTACCGTTGATAAATCTTACTTTGTACTATCACGAATATTCGTCGACAAATGTAATGACATATTAATTTGCCTTAACATTTGACTAAACTCGCATGGGTCCACAAACGTCAGCATATGAGTTCCGGTAATTCAGTCCGTTGTTTTGATTTCTTCGGGTAAGGAGTCTTCGTCACTGTCTCACGGATACAAATCTCACATTTAACAGAAATATCAAATTTTCTTAGATAGATTCCAGTAACAGCTTCATTTCTCTGCATTTCTTCAAGGCCTATTATGTTTAGATGACTCATAGTGGTGTTGCATTTCGATTCAGTAATTGTTCTACAGTCCTACCTATCGATTTTTTTTCAACGTAATGAATTCTTCAGCTCGTCTTGTGATTAATTTTATATTCCCTTTTCTCTCTTACCGTAGCAATAATAATATAAAATAATGTTCTCGAAATATTACACTGAACTCTTCATCAGTTATTTTACCTATTGACAACAAAGTTGTTCTCATATCTGATACATGCAGAGTGTCCGACAGACTCACGCTTTGCTTCTCATCTTAAGTTATCTCATATTCTTTGCAATTCTCTTGACTTAAATATCAGTAGAAATATTGATGGCCAAGTTGATGTTTCCATTTGTCACAGTCTCGAATGTTTCCTTGTTTTTGCATAAGCACTTAAAGCAATCACTATCGAGGCACTATTTTTTACTTTGATACTTTTGACTAAAAAAGCATTTTTTGCATCCATAATTTCTGTCGGAACGTACAGGGAAACATCTTCAGCATTTTCAGCATAAGATTTCGATTTCTCTTCCTCTCCTGGTTTTCCTGACTGATGCTTTAGATTCATACATGGTGTCAAGTTTAAACCGTACATCTAGCGAGGTTTGACGATTTGCTTTAATTCAAATGGAATGTTGGATAGGACAATGTTTCATTTTATCTTTTTATCCATATTTGTCAATATTTTAATCGCAGCAGCATTAGCGTTCTCTTGCTGCGTCCATTTTGAATTCTTTCGATTTGTCATGCAACAACTTCCTGGTATTTCACTTACTGAATTATTGATTTTGCCATAGCTTCTTAAAACTTTAGGCCCATGAGCTGTTGACGCATTGTTATTTTAATAATTATTATTGATAGGGCGCTTTTTATCCCTGAAGGCTCGAGCCTTGTGAGGAAGAGGCTATACATTCAAAGACCAGGGAGGAAAAAATCCCAGTTTACGGGCTAGAATCAATCCCCGGACTCCTAGATGGTACTTGCTATCGTCTGAAGGAATTGTTTTAATAAACGACAGTGAAGTTATTTTCTGAAAATTTCGCTAAATGCTACAAAATCCAAGATGGCGGCTGAATTTTCTGAGTGTTCCACTCACCAAACATGTGTGGGGTATGTTACAGTAAAACTTCTCACCTTAGGTATAACTGAAGTCGGTTGCTAGTTACACTTTTTTTTTCTAAGCTAAAGCAAATTTCAGATTAATTATAATTGTCAATATAGTAATTGTCTGGATCTTCTACAAAATTGTACTTGATAAAGAAATAAATTCATCATGTCAAGGTTTTGGACATCACCCAATATTTACAAAAGAATAATAAAAATAGAGATACGAACACAATGCAGGAAGCGAAGCTTGTATTCATGTTTTTATATTTATTTTATTAGCAATTACTTTCAACAGATTTTTAAATTATTGTTATTGTGTCTACGATGATTATTTTGCTGACAGCTTCCGTCGTAGTTGGCTACTGTGGTATTAAATGACCGATAAATTATTTGTTAAGTTTGCATGTTTCACATATCTGTCGTGATTAGTGTCTTCTAATTGCCGATAAGACTTCAAAATGCTTTTTTATTTTACGAGTTTTCTTTAAATATCTGAGTTATCGGATTGGGTATACACGTTTCTAACTTCTCTACTGGTTCCAATAAATAGGCAATGAGTATATGCTTATTTATATGATAAAAAAACGTTGAATTGGTACATAGTCCCTTTCGAGTACTTGTTTCTTCTCAAATATATAAAGCATTCAAAGTTGGCACATTAGCATTTGAAAAAAATGTGTTCTATCCCAGGAACCATTTTGGTGAACTTTATTTGCCCATGAATCTCATCATTTAGTATTAGCAACAGTATTTCAATTTTTCTAGCATTACACGGGCCAATTAGAATGTATCGGAACAGTCATGGTACACTTAAATGGAAAATTAAGAATTAAATTAAAATAAATATTTACGTTTGAAATATCACTTATGTGGGGCATCATTGAATTTGTAAAATTATCCAGTATTCAAAAATGTAATAATATCTTTGGTGTTCCATTTGAAAATCAAAAGTTAGTGTCACTTTCAAGTGAAACTGGAGGTGGAAAAATAGTATATTATTCAACGAGCATATAATGATGGCTATTATTCACGAGGGTGAACCGCAGACGAGTGTCGACCTTAATCACCAGAGTGAATAATAGCCATTATATGCGAGTAGAATACTATACTTTGTCCACGACTACTAAATATTTACTATTTGTTTAATTCATCTTCATTTCATTTCTCCTATTTAAGAAAGATTCAATATGTCATCATATATAATTTTTTCGTTTTTGCGGGCAACAAGTTTAATGGGGCGATTTCTGCAGCTTCCTTTATCTCTGGAGGTGTCACAAATCTCGTCTTCATTGTCAGTATCAATTTATTTAATTATATTACTTTATTTGAGTACCTAATATGTAAAATTATTGAAAATAACGTTGGGGTTGAAATCGCACAAATTTTGACGTTTACTAATAAAATAGATCTCTGGAGTTGTTGCAGAATAATAGCGTGACAAGCAGTAGTAATCCTATTTTATCCACAGTTGTAGAGCGGTTCTCGTGTAGAGCCTCTTTCAGCATATCTCATAGACAAAATCTAAATGTGTTAAATCGGGTGACCAAGATAGCCATCCAAAGACAGGAGTGTCACGCCCTATACAGGATAATATTCCTTCCTTGTTGAATTGTTAAGTTATATAACACTCTTTGATTTTCTACGAATTGTAAGAAAGAGTGACAATTTATAGCCACTTTGCCTAAACAATTTAACCCAATTTGAATATAGCAAATAGTGCAGTATTAACATGGAACAACTTAAGCAAAAAAATTTAATTTGACAATTTTAAAAAACTGCAATATAAAAAACGATAAGTTAAAGAAATTATGTGTATTATTGATTTTCGACGTTAAAAACGCATTGTAGGAGGCCATGTTTTGCAATGGAAACAAAAATAGTATTGCCAAAGAATAGTCTTTATCCCGTTCTATAATACAAAAAATCGAAACGTATGTTCAAATATTGCTGAAGTCTGGTAAGACGTTTTAAGAGATGCTGAAGCAGAATATACAGGGTGTAATTAGTTTTATGTCATTAAAAAACTGGCGGTAGGGAACGACAAGACAAACAAAAAAACTTTATTATATAACATGGGGTCTAAAGCGCATAGTTTTGGAGAAAAAAAATAAACAAAAACTTTCAATAAAAATTTTTGGGAACTGCTGGAATATTGAGGTAGGTTTAGATCTAGATCTGATCTGATGAAAACTATACCTTAACTCTCCCTTGTGCAATATTTTAGTTACTGTCGGTGTTTCGTTATGTACACACGTCCAACCCGCCGTTCGTTGTTCTTGTTATTTTTGAATTTCGCGTCATTGTGTATTTATAGTTAAGATTTATTTTATTGACTTACCGTTCAAGTTGTCAAATTCTTGATTACTTACAGACACAACTTACTTGTTCGTTCTTTTTGTAGTCCTTTTCGGCTTTTGTACCAAGATTTTATTTAATTTTTCTTTATTGACAACGTTGATAGTTTAGTGTTTAGTGTAGAACGAAGTGCGCGTGTACTTAATTCGACGTACCGAACTGTGTATTGATACAGATGCAGAGATTTTGAATCATTTAGGTAGGTAGTAAGCTATTAACCCAGGATACTCATTTATCTTACAAATGTTAATAAACCGCATTTAAATTTTCTAAATTATAAACATCCAATATTTTGTTCCAAATTAAAAAACACACGTAAAGAAATGCTCTGTTTAAACCTCTATGGCCATTATTTGCTTGCAATTGTGCACGAAGAGAGAACGAATTATTTACCTCTTTACACTTGCCTCAGTCAGTTGAGGCGGTACATCAAAGGCGGTCGATGATCCTTTGACACCGCGTGTGCCGACCAGCACTTTTTTATGACAATTTAAAAGTTGTATAATTGGGAAGTACAAGTCCATCGACCAAGAAAAGCAGTGGTTCTCAATAGTTGTCTACCATAATATTAAATATGTTAACCTAGATCATTGTTTTCAAAGTGCCCCTAGAGGGAAGTCATAAAAGTTTTTTGTTTGTCTAGTCGGTCCCCATTACCAGTTTTTTTTAATGACATGAAACTGATTACACCCTGTATAATCATTTTTTCGAGGAAAATTTCTAATGTGATTTAGTGGTTTTTACTGATAAAAAGCGCATCCCAGGAAGCCATGTATTTTTATGTAAAACAGAATTAAGGTCATCTACAGACAGTATTTCGGACTCTCCACTTCAAAAAATTAATTTTTCAAACGGCCCAAGAAATAAAAATGTTACAAGAATATCATGCAACAACTGTAAAGTAACTAGAATAATACATGTGTTATGAATCGTCTGTCAAAGCATTGTGATAAGAAGAATTGCAGTTTAACCGTCGAGGGAACCTCTTATATCATAAGGTCTTGACAGATTCGTCAATAAAAACCCTCTCGCTTCACCTCTGGGTAGATTGTCATTCTCTAATATGTTCTTCTTAGAAAATCTGTCTATTGTTTGCTGTCAAATATTCGAAGGATTACTGACGGTAAAGTCATAATATTGTACAAGTGAATGAATGAAAGGACCCATACGGAAACTAAAAGGAAGTCGTAGAAATAATATTTGTTATAAAACAGAGATATTTCCTCGAAATATAAATATTACTATATAAGTAATACTGAGAGGTACAAAATAAAACCCTCGTAATTTTCTGAGGGCATTATAACTAACATTATCTAATTACCTATTAGTTAATCGTGTAGTGGCGGAAGCTCTCTTTTTATATGTTATTTTTGATATAAAAGGCCTTTCTATTATGCTTCCAAGACAGATACAATTTGAAAGTTTGAACATGAACCTCTCAAAGAGATACGTTTTCTTGCCCAGCAGGCATTTTAAATTAAATTTTAAAATTACTTAACGATATAAATTTTGTAATTTGTAAGAAGAAATAAAATACAACCCCTAAGTTTCAGGTTACGGCCGATAGAAAAAGGTAAACACAAAAGCATTCTTTATTCCACGTAGATCATATTTAGAAATTCGATTACTTTAATCAGCGAACGTAAAAAAAATTAAAACATTGAACCGCCTTTAAAAAATAATAGGTAATAAAAATATGAAAATAAGTTGCTCGCAGTCTCCCGGTTAATTGAATATTATTAACTATACACAGAGAGAAATCGCTTTGGAACATTTTGCACAATGTTGTGGAACAACGTCTTGTTGCACCTTTTGAACAAACAATTGTAAAATTTTAAGTCACAACGTTATATAGTTTTACACATTTTAATTGTGCATAATTCTTGTGCATTTTATTTATCCAATATAAAGATTTAGTTACGATGAATTTATTGAAAACTTCGACCAAAAAATTGGCAAAATTTAGAGTTAAATTTATTTATTTTTTCTCAACAAATCATAGCCAATTTAACTTAATTAATTGTTAATAGTATCCTCAAACTATATGTTTAGTTGCCATTCTATTTACAATTAGTTTTAAGTAATTGTTTAAAGGATTTGCACAACTTGTGTAACATAAAAGTGTGATTTTATTTTATAAACTGTTGTTGGCAAACTTGTGAAAGTAGGAGTCCCAATATATTTATTTCCGCTGAACAATAATAGTAATCTATGCCGCCCGCACAAATTGCACAATTTAATGACATACTATTCACAATCAGTTTGGTGATATTGTTTTAAAATTTTGTATAATTATTTCATTTGTTTCACGTAAAGTTTATTGGCTAAAAATTGTACTGACTGCGCCGGCCATGCTACGCATATACGCGCAGGCAATTACGCATCAGATCCAGGTGATATTTCGTTAAGTGAAGACGTACACTTTCGAATTATACAAGTACTTACATTTCTGATGGAATTTGTTGAAAACTTATTAACCGAGTGGGGTTTCCTAGATCTAATTCCATGCAGCATTGACAGAGGTAAGTACTTCACACAGAGTTACAGATTTGCATATGTGTTCTCTTAAATTAACTTCGTCAACATATAAATATAAAAATGGTTTCTTATTTATATGCGAAGAATGCATGATACCTATCTTCTAATACTTGATTTCGTTTACAGCTTGAGAGTAATTTCGTTTTCTCATGCGAAGCGACAGAAAGCTGTTCCTAAACTACTAAACCCAAAAGGCAAACTTGTAAAAGAAATGCTTCAAAACGAAGATATTCTGATGGTAAGCAATACATTTGATTTTGGTGATGAACTGACAAATGTTATTTTTTTTAAGAATATGACGTGACTACGACATAAGCTTTATTACTACAAACTGCGTTAATAGAAGCTAAAAAGAAGAAGCACTGGAGCCTTCCAAATTAGAATTATTAAATGGATTTATTTTAAACATAAATGTAAGTCACCTACTTCTTTTCAACTAGAACTTTATGCATATAAAATTTATTTGTATTTAAAAAAATAAAAATGTTTTCATTTACCATATGATAATACATAAATGCATGCTCTATTATGTATTGTTGTTCTGTTAAAATAAAATATTTATTCTTTAATTTTTTTATTGAAATCCTTTAGGAATACCTCCAATTTTGGAAACACTATTTCACAATTTGTGTTACAGAATAATACAATTAAAATGAAGTGGACACATATAGTGTGTGAAATGAGTGCACAGTGAACTAAAAAATATATACATAATTTGGAGATTATAGAGTAACAAATTGTGCAAAACTAACCCCGGCTCATACATTACTGAACAGCTTCTTTGAATTAAGTGTATATATTGTGCAAAATGAATTAGAAAGTTGACAAAATAAACATACAATTTGTGGATTTCTCATTTAGAAATTGTGGAAAACTAAAACGCATTCTCTTAAAAAACTATAAACATTGTGTCACTTAAGAGCACAATTTATTTTACATATGTTTTACAAATGGAGAGGTTTAGATGTGAATGTTTGTTTAGGAAATCTTCAGAATATATTTAAAAATTTCACACAAATTGTAGAAACTAACTTCCACAAGTGGCATAAAATTATGTATTTTTATGCAACCATAATTCAAATTTGTAAAGAATTCAATTTATGTGATTTTTAAGTTTGTACAAAAATTTCAAACAATGTTAATGCATAAACTGTACAAAATCATTACCCCAAAAATGTATTATTTATTTGCACAAATTGTTCCTGTCACCATTTTAAGACCAATTTGGAGTACAATTTTCTACAATTGTGGTAAAATATCACACACATTTTTCTCTGTGTAGGAATACCGATATTGAATTCGGTTAAAATTATATCTATATAGTTTAGTCAGTTATTTATTTTTCAGTTATGAATTATATCAGTTAGGTACCAAAGACGAAACATGTCTCGAACCTAGGAAAAAAATAGAACGGCTGAAATCATCACATCATTATTTTCAAAGTATATTACTTATATAGACACAAATGTTTACATTTCTATATATATATAAGAATTGAGGTTAAACTTTGAAAATTCCATTTGTCTTAAATGTCTCGAGAAATATTGATCCGGCCTAAAAAAATTAAATCGCTTTTTGAAGAAGGGGAGATTTAAAAATGGCACAGACACAGTTTATAGGGACAAACAGTTTTAGAGTAAAATGGAATCTAAAAAGTTATAAACACAAAATGTACATATTCCTTATTTTACTATATTTTCTTGTTTAAATTCGAGAAATTTGTGTAAATTTTTAAATTTTATAATATTTTACATACCTACTTTATTTTAAGAAAAAACAAGCTAACCGTTATTCTCTTCGTCGATTTACTGCACTTTTTTATATAATTGTTGCACATTTTATAGGATACTCTTCGCAGTTTTTTTGTAAATAATATTAGTTTTAGACATTTTTACTTTAATTACAAAATATTTAAAAAATTAGGTAAAACATTTTTTTCTTGATTTAAAAAAATTATAACTCTTATTTATCGATCGATATTGCTCAAAACAATAGGGTTCTTCCTCTATCTAACACTAACTTACTGTCTAAATTTCAATACAATCGGACTTTTCGTTCTTAAGTTATCGTGCTTACAAAAAAACGTGACGGACGGACAGACAGACGGACGGACGGACATTTTGAAAGTTGTTCAGAATTCGATCACTAACACAGTGATATCACATATAAATCCTATACGCGACACTCCTTTGATCTAGCAGAAATTCCGCCGATGACCTCGGACTTTTACTGCGGATTTGGCAGGTCAAGATTAAATACGCTCGGGACGATTCGGATAATCCGAATCGGAATTTAGTACCTGACTGAAGTAGGTAATAGAGGATTTTAATCGTATAATTATAATATCTGCATCATACAATACATTTACCTACATCGCATAATTCCTTACATTACTTATTTGTATCATTTGTAACGTTTACTTTAAAATAATAGTGAAATTTGTACGTCTTACGAAAATTCAATCTTTTATTGCAGCTAAACTGTTTATGCGTATGAGTCTCGGCTCTTTAACCTGGATATATCTCTGCTAGTGTTGCACAAAATATCTCTGTCGTTTTCAGTGTCGCATATGGGATTTATAAATGGTGATATGAAAATGTTTTCTCTACGAGCAATATTACCGGTTTTAGAAACGTGCCGATCGAATGGGATATACACTCTTCGTTTTGTATTTGCGAAGAGTATAATAAAAGAACTATTTTTTTAAAATAAAATGAGAGGGAAAGCGTGTAATGCCACAACAGGCAAATGTAAGTATTACTCACGACGCCTTTTCTTAAAAAAATGTACATGATTTTACACCCATTGTACTTTTCTCTGACAGAACCATATCAAAAAGGACTGTTCTGAATTGAAAGCATAGGAATTCATAATGAAAATTCATAAGTTATAAGTCTAAAATTAAGCCGTTCCGACTACTGTTTAATAAAGTAATAATATCTCGCACTTTTGACGTGTCTTCATAAAAGTGAGTTTTAAAAAAGTTAATTCAGAAATTAAAAACTGTTACGCACTACATAGTGCACAGCTTTATCAAAGATTAAATAATTAACATGAGAGGACAGCCGGCGAAAAAACTTTGACACTTTTAGTAATGGCAAATGACCTCGCCGCACAGTGTTCAATTTGCCAATATTACGAGGAAAAAAATAAAAAATAAAAGTACCTAGCGTCAAAACTAAGCAAGTTATGATGAAAACAATGTTGGTCCCTATTTTTTTCAGCGTCAAAAAATGTGAATATCACCCCCTAATAACCACCCCAATTGAAAATAATCGTTACCACTTTACAATTCATTTTATTTGTGTACTTGCAACATGCTCTAGAAGTTTGACCGATTTAAAGTGCTTAGTTTTGAAAAAAATTGAGCTTGAAGTGAAAAGAGCATTTTTGTAATTTTGCAAAAAATTGCTTTTTTTCAAAATAACTCAAAAACTATTAATGATTCGTAACGTTTTGTACAGTACAAAATTGTAGGTTTTACTTTTCTGAAAATATTCGTTTTTTTTTTCTTAGGATAAAACTTGAGTAAGATATGGCTGTTTAAAGTTTGCATATGTTCGTAAATAGTAACTTGTTCAAGCCCTTTCTGCTCAAAACCTTTCAAAAATACGGGCTGAAAGAATTTATATGAGCTTATAGCTCTTAAAACAACCTATAAAATGATTTTTTGAAGGCCTTGATAGCTTAAAAACTAAGCAAGTTATGGGTAAAAAACCAATCACATATTTTTGCAGATATCAGAACACGTATATTGGAGTATTGATGAATACACATTACAGCAATATTTAGAGGCACAGCATACCCAGTTATGGCTAGGAAATAAAATGAACATAAAGTTGGCAACCACAGCGGCCGCGCTGCCGCTGACGGGGATTATCTTGTTTGGAGGAGTAGAAGAGGCCTGTCGGGGGTGCAAAGCGGCAGCTCGTAGCCGGACCGAATTTTCCGATGTAAACAAATTTTCCGGCTCTGAAATGCACATGCAAAGAGCTGGCGCGATTCAGGTTGTGGCGATCATCATGATTCAGTGTAAACTAACCGCCCTCCAATTTTCAGTGCGGCAGCTCCATGCCAGGTCGAGTTTTCCTGGGGAAAGAGTTTTCTGACCGTGGAAGGGAAGGGCCAAGAGCTGCCCCGATTTTCTCTCTGTGGATGCTTCTCTATTACCGATAGGTACCTTATGACCTATTTTCAGCGCGGCAGCTTAATGCCAAGTCGAGTTTTCCGGGGGGAAAAGGAGTTCTCCGACCGTGGAAGGGAAGGGTCACGAGCTGCCGTGATTTTCTCTCTGTCGATGTTTTTCTTTTAACAATAGGTATCCTTTGACCCACTTTCAGCGCGGCAGCTCAATGCCAAGTCGAGTTTTCCGGGGTGAAAAGAGTTTTCCGACCGTGGAAGGGAAGGGCCACGAGCTGCCACGATTTTCTCTCTGTGGATGCTTTTCCAGGGGTGCTGTTCAGCGTGCGGTTGCCGAAGACTAGGACTTTTCTGCAGTTTGAGATGTATAACATGCAGCGGAAACAATTGTCAAAATAGTGCTCCAATTATGCACCAAGTGGAGGATGAGGAGGAAGACGACTATGAGGCGCACGTGGGAAGCAATTACGATGAAGAGGAAAAGGAAGACGATAGTGAAGAGGATTTTTGATTATTTATGTTTTTTGTAATAAAAAGAAAATATTGTAAAAAAAATTAAAAAAATTAAAATCCATATGAAAATAAAAATTTCATTTTCATGCAAATCGGTGATATTTCATAATTCCAAGTTGTTAAAGAATATTTTGAAGATATTTTTTTAATAATAACTATTGTAGGGGGTGGCTTTTAGGGACGAAACTGTTTAATAAATCATAAATTATGTCCCTTAATGTAATTTGACGTTCATTCAACTTATTTAGAGATGATTTTAATCGATTACACGCTCGAATCTACAATTCTAAAAGTATTTTCGAATAGGGGTAGTCTTCACCCCTAAAAAATAAAAAGCAACCCCCGGCACAGGGTCAACTTTGAAGTAGAGGGTAAGTAGAACCTAAATCCAAATTTTTGTGCAAATCGGTGCTGTTTGGCACTCGCTGTATCCCCGTATTTTACCTTCAATGACTGGACTATTATTTCGCGTATTTGCGCGTTTGTATTTGAGTTTTAAAAAAGTTTCACCTGAATTTGTGTAGTAGCAGTATCTTGTTAGGTTAATATCTGTATTTTCAAACCTGTAATGAAAGTTTACCAACTTGCACCAACTTTTTTATAATTTCCTATTTGATTTCCTGCGAAATGAAGAGTTATTAGACGATGGAGCATCTCTCTGTAAGGGCAATAGACAAGGTAATTGAACGTATCGCCCATGCAAAAAAATGATTACGAGTTATTAGGAGAGAATGGTAAAACTTCACCGAATTATTAAGCTCTTCTTATGAAATTTGCTTAAGCTCTGGAGCCCTACAAATTCAATGTATCTTCGTTTAAAAAAATATAATTCACTTGGTTAAACAGCCAGTTACGAATCTAATGTAAGTTTTAGTAATAGTGGACAAAGAACGAAAAGAAAAAAAGTGCAACCACTACTCAAAAATTTTTCAGAGCAGTTAAGCTTAGCACATCAAGCCGCATATCATGCAAGTGGAAAGTGTTGTTGCCTGCGTAATAAAAAAACCTAAAGAATGCTGTGCTCGTACAGTACATGTTTTAATATTATTTTAAGAACAACCTAAAATTATAAAGTTAAAAATTTTGCACCAAAAACAAAAAAAAGTTAATTGAAATAATGATGCCCTCCTAGAAGTATAAAATTGTCCGCTGCACCCCTTCATAAACCATCCCTTAAGAGCTTACATTTATCTCACTGCATTTACTTTAAATTTTTTTGTAAACTCACAAATCTTACTCAAAAAGATACGTCATTTTAAAATAATATTTAATTTTGAACCCCCTTAAAAATTAATCATACGCGGCTGTCGTAGAGGGCTTCACGTTACAAAGCACTACGAGACAACCTAGACAACCTGTCTTTTAGTAATCTTGGTCAAGACCGTTTAATGCGTATCCGACAGTTCCCGAAATCGTTTCCGCTGGATGTCGTGTTCCTTTAATTTAGAGTTAACAGCAACGATCTCCATTTATTTCGTCTTCTTTGTCTGATTGTCTTATCCTGTTGATTTTCTAATCTTTGGTGTTAGCTTGATTTTACATTTTTTGCTTTTTTGTTGGAAATAAATTTCGCTATTTCACAGCTATTTTTAACTGGGTCATTATCAAAATTGGAGCAATTTTGTTGTCCTCGCATCTAAGCATTCACTCGCATCAATTTTAGAGACAGAATAATATACTATGTTGTTGCCCATAAAGTTTGCAACATTCGGCTGCATCTGTACTTTTGATTTTTGAAATATCCGTTTCTCTATGACAAGAAAAAACACCCAAAAAACATGACCATGGATGTCCTAATTCCATGTCTGTGTATTCTAATAATCTCAAAGTAGCCATTTACTTATTTTGTGCCTAATTTTGACATTTAACACTTGCTAAAACCATGCCTAAATGTTAAAAATTATAGGTGACATTTTGAATTTTACGACATAGAACTTGAAGTTAGAAAGCTGTCCGAACAATTTTCCAACATTACCATGGATCAGTTATATTTAAATATTTCCCGCCCACATTAAACTTTTTTTAATAAATGTCGCCACAAACATGTCTTTAGAGATCCAATTTAGATTAATACACAACTTAATAGGCTTCCGTTGAGGGTTAAAAAGCGTAAGTGAATGTTTAAGCAGTTAGTTTTGAAGAGCACATTTAACGAAGACATTCCTATGGATGGAAGTATTTCATGAACTATTACAGTAAACATGTTTTAAAAAAATATGTATTATGTATAACAGGTGACTTGTTATTATCTGGTTAAATCAACAAATATTTTTTATACGTTAAGGAAGTAAGGTTGCCATATTGACATTACCATGGATAAATAAGGAAACATTACCATGGATCATGAAATCCATGGTAATGTCACCGAGCCATGGGAATGTGATTATTGCGTCTATTTCTACAACTTAGTCACAATTCACAACCTAATTTCGTTGGAATGAAATATGTTTTTTTTTCTATTTTTCAAGATCAACCAAGACAATGTTAAGAAATCATCCACAAAAAGGAAAAATACAGGCAATATTAGTAAGGAAGAAAAATTCAAAAGAAAGAGAGAATGCGAAAGAGGGAGAAGAGATTAAATGTGATCCAGAAAAATACAAGCGGCAACAACAACAGGAAAAGGAAAGATATGTGAAAAGGGTAGAAGAAGGAAAATTAAAGCTTATAAATGATTTAACATCGAGAAGATAATGCAGAAAACGAAAACAATGGAATGAAAATAATAAGAGATATAAAGAAAAAAATAAACAACTTCAAAATATTCTCAATACAAATACTCCTCCAATCAGTGATGAAGCTCATTCTGAAGATAATCAAGTACCGGCGGAGGGGATTAAAACTCCAGGTGAAAATTGTATAATTAATTCCAAAGTAGGAAGTAGTGGAAAAGAAAAAGAGTAAGGAAAGCTTTGCTAACCAAACAAAACGAAGAAATTGGAAAATGGAAGAGAAGTTCAAAAATACAGAAAAAAATAAGGGAAAAATTTATTACTGCAGTAAAAGACTACAAAACAATTGAAATTGAACTTATTACTGAACAGAACATAAATAATATCGACAATGAGGTTCTAGAAGATTTTTCGACAGTGCATAATTTCTCATGGAACCACTTAAAAACACCGTTTCAATACATTAACATGTGGAAGACGTGAAGTCAGAAGTTATTGCAATTATTTTACTTTGACTTCGATATGTTTGGGAAAAACTCCTATACAAGTGCTTGAAGAGTCAGAGCCAGCTGGTTGTAGAAAATCCGAAGAAAACACAAAACTTGGCGAATGGGTTGTTGTTACCCAGGTAACCAGGTCATGCATTCTGCAGAAAACTGTAAGATTTATTTTCAGGACTTGTAACTTCCAAACTGATGAAATTCTTCAAGTAGAACTCATGGTTAGAAGTGGGGAAAACTTTTACTGGCCCGTGGTTTCCGATAAACAAAGTGTTTCTACAAATTAAATTTTGTGTAAATTAAAAGAATCACATATACCTTACTCCTCAAGATATTTTCAATTAAAGGAGTGCAAAAAATTGACCAATTGAAAACAAACTGTTCAGCATTTAACATTACCGTGGCTATGTATTTAGTTATTTTCGTTTTTTTCCTTAATTATCATTGGTTGATATACCCCATTATATACAATTACTTATGTAATGAAGATTTTAGTTACCAAGTTTGGCGTCTTTATATAATACTTCTATCTACCATAAAAAAATCCAGACAAAATTGCTCTTAATTTGATAATGACCCAACTGCAATTTTGTGGTTAATTGTTGAAATTCAAAAATTTTAAAGCGCCCCCTTTTAAAGCCAATAAACGGAAAATGGTTAGAGCTATTACTAAATTAAAGTACCTATAAATACCTTAATTTAGTAAAAGCGAAAAGTGACAAGAATTATGCATTCGGCGAAGCAATTTTTTTAATTGCATTTTTCAGGAGCAATTCCGAATATTTGTACCAAATCAGCATTTGTATGGTAAACTTAGGAGGAAAAAATACGCGAAAATTCCAACATTTTTCATATATCTTAGGAGATGGTGCGGTAAACCAGTCCAAAGTTACAATTGGTCTTTTACCAACGCCACTAAAGACACAGTTTATGTCGGCGAATCAGACGACGATACTGAATTCGACGGTGCCAACAAGATGGAGACTATGGAACCAATGCCTCTGTAGATATGTTCACAGAATCATTTCTCATTTCTGTGAACACTCCTAAAAGGGTGAAAAAAAAAATAAGGTCCAATGTTCAAACTGTATATTTTTATACAACTTTTTCAGAATCAATACGCTTTCATAAACTGTACCTTCAGACGAGTGAGATACCAAAAACTTTTTGGTAATTGTTGGCCTAGACGTTTTTATCAGTAACAATCCTGATTATATTTCTATCGTCTTAGTAATAATAGTTTGCGCATTCGTATGTTACTGTAATTACCAGCCAAAAATAATTTGTAAGTAAATGGAAAACAGTAATTAATGAAATGAATTTTCACAATTATCAATATGTAAAACAGAGATTTTTATTTCAGTCGCCTGCATACAATTTTTGAGATGCACCAACCTAAAGAATATTGCCCGCACAGTATATGAAAATAAAAAATAATTTAAGTATATACAATTTTGGTACTTAGAACTTTTCCGCTAAAACTATTAATTTCGGAGACATGGAGCAATTCGCGTTTTTCAATATGGCGAATGGAAGGTACCACCAATACGAAAATCCGGATTTAAGCTTCTCTGATAGCCCCGTTTCACATATTAAAAAAATCGGTAAAGGTATTTACACAGAACTTCCCTCGTTATTTGTGCATGGCAGTTACTCTAAAAAATTAGTAATTACGAACTGACATTGAGAATAATAATCGGAATATAGTTATTGCTATTATTACAAAGAAAACTTGATAAGTTTTGGTCAAAAAAATATACAGATTGCTCATCCAACAGCAAAAGTTTAATACTAAATAGCAGGTGCCACATATGGCAGGCTTGCGCAAACACCTTTGCAAATGTCCACCATGACTGTATTATTTCTTGGGATGTGTGTGGAAGTATAGTGGTGGTTAAAAAATTTCATTTATTTAAAAAATTTTCAAGATGTTGGTAAAATAATTTTCAAAATTTTTTCTTCTGAAATAGGTTTAAAACGTCAAACGTAGAAATTTTAAATTTGAGCAAAAAGGAAAGTTTCCTTTTATTCTATAGTAGTGCTAAAAAAGTTTAAAAATTAAAAATTATGTATTTTTTAAAATAGGTTTAGAATGCTAGAAACGTGAAAATTTTAAATTTGAGCAAATAAAAAAAAATTCGGTCTATTTTAGTGGTAAAAACATTTTGAAAAATGTTGGTGAAAAGAATATAATTTTTTTTTTCTGAAATTCCTAGGTTTAGAATGTCATGAAACGTGAAACTTTTAAATTTGAGCATTCTAGTGTTAAATTTCTTTCCAAACTGGTAACAAAATGTTGCAATTTTTTTTCCAAAATTGGTTTGGAATATCATGAAACGTGGAAATTTTAAATTTGAAGAAATAAAAAAAATTCCATCTGTTTTAGTGGTAAACAAATTTTCAAAAATGGTAAAAAAAAATTCAAAAATTTTTTTTGAATCAGGCTTAGAATGCCATAAAACGTGAAAATTTTAAATTTGAAGAAAAAAAAAATTTCATTTTAGTAGTAAAAAATTTTTCAAAAATATTGGTGAAAAAAATTTTCAAAATTTTTTTTCCTGAAATAGGTTAAGCGTGTCATGAAACGTAGAAATTTAAAATTTAAAATCTTGGTAAAAATTTTTCATAAATGTTGGTGAAAAAAATTTTCAAAAATTTTTTTTTTCTGAAATAGGTTTAGTGCGTCATGAAACGTACAAATTTTAAATTTGAGCAAAAAATTTTTTTTTTCCCTATTTATTCCGTTTAGACGGTCCACTCTGTATATTTTCCAGTGAAATTTCTACCATTTCTTCGCTGACAGTAGCGTCAACTACCTACCAAATTTGACTGTTCTCCGTCAAGTAATTTTTTAGTAAATGCACCAACAGACAGACAGACAGACAGACAGACAGACAGACAGACAGACAGACTGCCAGACAGACAGACAGACAGACAGACAGACAGACAGACAGACAGACGGAATTGAAAAACCTATATTTTCGTAATCTACGTGTTCTGAAACGTCAGAATCCGAAAAAATCTCGGAGGGTGATTTTTTCTCGAATACAATACTTCCCTTCGGTATGCGAGGGAAGTAAAATTGGCCTCAGTGTATTTCACTTACAATTAAAATCTGCTGTACTATGGCTTTAGGGAATATAATCTACCACGCCTTTAGTGTTACTTGATTAGGTTTACAAGAATTTATTAGATCAAAACAAGGAAGTCTGCCAGTTTTGCCCTCAAGACTTTTGTACGTGTCAGTCATGTTTTTTTTTTAAACTACTTATTGATTCTTATGGTATATGAGGCATTTGCAATTATTCACTTAGGCTACATTTGAGAGGTAGGAGATAGTTTGAAGATTGTTTCAGTAAAAGATCAGATGAACTTTTGGTTGATAAAGGTGTGCCACAAGGCAGTGTGTTAAGTCCACTGTTGTTTATTTTGCATATAATTGGACAATTTCATTTCTTCTCATTACGACTCATTCGGAGATGACATAACAATTACTTTGGATTTAGGGGGTTGTTTAATATATATTGTTTCTTTTTTCATATTCCTCTGTTAAATTTCCTATTAGGTACTTACAAAATTTCATGCATAGGTTAACAGCTGCTTAAAGGAAAACATAACAAACTATAGCACAGTAGATTCCATTTACTATATATGTCCATGATTACTGCTATATAATAATGTATTCTCTTTGTTATCAATATATGACGCACGCAAAATTATGCATAACTTATATAACTTTGCAATGTATAAAGCTTCAATAATCTCACGATCTGTGAATTATAATGTGAGAATTTAGCTGACTAATAAATTAATGAAAACCCGATTAAAATACGTGATTAATTATGCCACAATCATTACGGAAAAACTGATTAAATACAATCACTGAATAGAGGTACGTGAATTAATTAACGTACAATAAAATTATGGACAGTTTACGTGGGATGCCAATAATTGTAATCGTTAAATAGGTAGGAAAAGGCAAAAATTACAAACCTGTGAGAATACGTTCGATTCGAGCGAAAAGTGAATTCCATTAAACAATGATACAATTAATATATTAAGGACGCGAATAATATTTATGCACGGAAAGTGCATTTTTATAAAATATAATTTTAATAAGTATATATAATTGTAGTTAAGGTGGCCATTCCCTAGAAAGAGACATCCGATAAGGAAATATTTCCTATTTTTGGCCAATACTTTTTATTCTTAGTACGCATATTTAAAAAAAACGATAAGACTGCCTAAGTAGAACGTTAACAAGACTATTACTATGAAGTTTCACTGTATAATTTCAGTGGTTTGCAAAATATTTACATTTAATCTTCCTATTTCGTAGTTTTAAATTAAATTATTTAGCAGACCACTGAAATTATTGAGTGAAAATTCATAGTAATAGCCTTATTATGGTTCTACTTGGGTAGTCTTATAGTTTTTTAAACACACATACTAAGAAAAACAAGTTATGGCCAAATATAATAAATATTTCCCTATCTGATGTCTCTTTCTAGGGAATGACCACCTTAAGTAATAATGTAATAAGTAATTGGGACGAAAACTATATTAGTTTTTGATTTTCACTTTATTTCTTGTCAACATGACAAAGTGAAAATCAAAAACTAATATAGTTTTCTTCCCAATTGTTATCATGGATTTTCATCAAGTAACGGCCCAATCTGTTCAATGTAATAAGTAATAGTATACAGGGTAAACTGGTGATTTGTGTTAAAATACTCCATCACCATAATTACATCCACGTCTGTCAGATTAGACGAATCTGCTTTTAAATAGCGGTATTCGCACATGACGTCAGCGATTCGAGTGCATCAGTCTATGAGGCATTTGATTTTAAAGCAGTATACTTTTGGAACTACTTATCGGATCGACTACAAATATAATATGGTATAACTATTTGATGCCTACTTCGCACATTTGTAATGAAAAATGCAATATGAAGTTTGACTAAACGACCTCCGTTGGAATGGACTATCTAGTCAACATGGACTTCCGGTGGGAAGTGTGGGAAGTAACTACTGCGCGACTGAACGCCGGAGTATACTGATCAGAAGCGGTCGATCTCCTTTGTGGTTTTTTGCGAGCTTTTTTATATCTCTGAATTGTATACAGGACAGAACATAGGCACTGAGATATCCGTGAATAATCAAAAAGTTTGGAGTTGTTTCATAAGTAAGGAAGGTATGTAAAGAAATAATTACACAGGCACACCATTTCTTTTTTTTTCAGATACTAGAATACCACATTCCCGTGTATTTTGAACCACTGAACACGAATCCAAATGGAGAAATTTTACACTGATTTTCTTTAATTCGCGAAAAACTTCATATATAAGAATTTCTCTTGCTGCTCCTTGCAATTTAAAAAAATGCTGGAAAATGTCGCAATTTGGACCTCGAATTCAGCTGTTTAAAATAAACATTCTGGTGAAATTTCACCATAGCTATTCCACCTCCCAACCAGAACACGCACACATAGACAACACAACAACCATTTTCTGCGACATCGTCATCTTCCCCAGCTGAGACTCGAACTCAGCAGAGACAGCGACAACAGTCGTTGTTCTCTCACTCAACCGTCATCCACTTACCGTAATGATAGATAGATAGATAAATAGATTTTTATTGGTCATAATTACACGTGTTTTGACAAGTCAGGTGAGATCGTAATATAACAATTGTAAAATACAAGATCTATAAATAAAAACGTACAACTAATTAAATAAATGTATATAACAAGATTAAGATAAGTTACACACACATATATCTGTACTTACACACACATACAAGCACGGTAAATAACTGTGGAGGACCGTCCTGGAACACAATAGTGGATGATTGTCGGGTTTCATGGATTTCGGACTGCTCTTAAGCTACTTGTAATTTCCCTGTTTTTAATTTTTCTTTACACTCCTTTGTTCAGAAGTTATAGGGAAAAAAAGAAATCAGCCACAGTTAATTGAAAATCTACCGAGAGTGTTAGTCATCGACAGTTAATGTAACATATGAAATTGTGTTAAGACTCCTCCACAGTTTATGTTGCGTCGCACTACTCCACAGTTATAGTCGAGTTCACACCGATCAGGAGCAACTATGATCTTTGCCTGATTTGGCAGTACTTATGGAGTTAAAGACATGGATACTTCGTAGCTATTTTAAAATTTTAAATTTTGAACACTTTTAAAGTGGTAAATTCGTTGATGTTTCTAATTGGTAGAATATATTAAAAAATACATATGTTTTGAAAAGAGTTTTGTGAAAAATTACCATGTCGTAAAAACTATTTGGAGGTGAGGCTCTTTATAGACATACTATACAATGTGTCCACCAATTGTACCCAGAAGTAGGGAAATTTTTTATTTGTAACTTTACTAGGAACATTTATTCTTTATAAAAACGCCTGCTATTCATGAAAAATATACTACTTTTCAAAATTCACATGCAGGATACCAATTATTTGCAAAAATGTGAAAATAGCGACATGGATTGAAGTGCCTTCATTTACAAATATTTAAAAAAATGTTGTTTAAAAAATGTTAAGGATTTAATAATTTTAGGAATTTATGAAATCTTAGTCCTACTGCAAAATTATTTTCTTGTTCAAAATTTCACGTTTCTACAAACAGTTTTTCCCTAAGCCTTCCTTATAAACTAACTAAATTACTGTTAAATACTGTTGCGCACACCTTTTGATGTCTCATAAGTAAAAATCCGTAGTAGTTAGATCAGGACTTCTAGGTGGTCAAGGAATTTTCCTGTGATTCCACTACAAGAAATGTCCTTCCACACCATAACATTTAACAATTAAAGCTTTTCGTTTCTATCTTAGCACTTCTAGGGAAATGTTTTTTTACATCAAATATAATTACATAACACTTACCTAACAATAAATGTTATTGACGTATACTAAGTTAGATTTTAGTAAGACGGTTAAACATGATTTACGGAAAAAATTATTATTGAAAAAGGACAGAAAAATAAATTCACAACCGATGAATTTGTAATTGATTAAAATGTTCAATCCATAACATTTTTTTAATACTATTTCTCAATATTTTTACAAATAGCGGTACTTCACTCTTTGTAGTTTTTCACATTTTGCAAATATTTAACGCCCTGATTAGAAATTTTGAAAAATAGCATAATTTTCAAACTTTCCATAAAAAACAGGTTTTTATAAAGAATGACTTTCTCGTAAACTTACAAATAAAAAAGTTTTCCCTCTTCCAAACACAATCGATGGATACATTGTAGATAGAAATTCCTGTGTATGATATCGCAGTCTAGAAATGAAACGGTTATTCTTAAACTATTAAAAACCACCTTTTTTTTCTCAAATGTTAATAAAGATTATTATCGCACTTCATCATTTTCTTTGCTTGTTCTTAAGCTTTTGCAATACGACCGAAGAACTACATCCCCAATAAATAAAATTATTTACCCTCTTTACCTAACACAAAATCATTCTGGATTTTCAAGGAGTTGCCTCGGTGACTTGAGAAGCGGTTAAGAAAACAAACTATAACCATTACGAATAGTTAGCAATAATATTGGCGCACGCATGATAGCACTACCGCTATTTTTATGGTCCATTTCAATATATTATTTTAACGTTTCCCATACCTGTCTGACAATCTATTTTTAGAATCCTCCACATTTGGGAATAAGGATATTATTAACACACGTACCTAACATCGTATTAATTTTATATTATTTACATTTTCCACCAAATAACAATCTATTTTTAGAATTCTTCACATTTTGGGAATAAATTCTATTCAGTACCTGCGTTTATGGTATTATTTTAGTAATAGCGATTTGTATAAAATACATTTCTATTTTTAGAATCCTCCACATTTTGTGTTATGCAGGTCATTAACAAGAATACGGTGCTGATTTGATACTTTTGCATTTTTAGTTCATCTTTACCTACATGATGATGGTCCCGAATTTGGTAATTTCTGTGTTTTCTTAGAAAAAGATAGCAAAAACTGTGACCAACTTCGTATGAATATTACTATAAATGTCTACAATTTAAAAATATTTTTCATGATACAGGGTGCTCCACAATGTCATGCCACATCAAATATACATATTTTTTTAATGAAATATTTTTAAATGTTTAATCTCTTTATAAAATTCAAAACACGTTTTATTGCATTTTACTTGTACATTTTTGAAATATTGACAATTGAAAATTAGCATTATATACCCTTGAAGAGGCTGTAAAATCTAAAGAGTTTGATATAATATGAGGCAGGCAATTTTTTGTCCTCTTTTTAGGGTAACTCCACTCCTGACCCAATCCAGAACTTTGGCTCATATTAAAAAAACATGGTAAAATGGATGCAATAATTATAGAGTTACAAAGAATGGTCGACTTCCCTTTTTCTTCGTGAAATCGCCTAAATGTCAAAGTGAGCTATCAGATTTGCATTTCTTACATATAGGTAGTCCAATATTTGGCGTTGCAAATTAGACGCATATTCTGAAATAAAATATTATTATTGTAAAATTGAGTCAAGTTGGGAAACTAGCGGTTACATCAAAGAATATTACAAAGAATATACAGTGCATATCAATGAAAACTGTCCACCCTATATAAATTTGGATATACCAATTTTGCAAAAAACGCAAAAACACGTAAAAAGTGCAGTACTTAACGCGCGAAAAACCCTTTGCTTAGACAACCAAAATTTACATAAATTAAAAACTAAGGAAGTCTCACCTTTCTCATGCATATAATTGTATATTAATTTAAGGCTAATATTAGAAGCAAATCATCAATATAAACGACATATGTTATATTTCGAAAATGACCTCATTTTTATATTTTACGTTTCAGTATGAGAAGAGAGTAATTTTTTTAACCTAATTTTTCACAGGAATTTATCATGAGAAGTATATTACTCTATACAGAAAATGTCATAGACCCTTTTTTATTTAGAATTATCGCATCTTTAGATTTGCATAGAGGTATTTTGGTCGTAAAATCAATAGAAATCGAGAGAATCGTGAGAAACCATTTCTAACCAGTATTTTTGACATTTACGTTATTGCCAAATGTCTCACATAGTCTTCTACCTCGGAGACTTTAGAGATGTTCAGGACACCAAAATATATTTAGAAATCTTGGTTTCTAGTATATACACTAAATCCTAAATTTCTAAGCTCTTACCAGTTTGCTTTACTTACATATTTCCCTCTATTTACCACTATTTATCTTAAAATCCTTCCCCGGCGTAAACTCAAAATATAATTCAGTTCCAGATCTCGTTATAATACATACCTGAACCAAATAGGTATCAAGTCAATATCTCGCTTATACTCCTATTATTTCTGTGTGCAGAATCAGCTTCTATACGGACAGACGGGAATTTCGGAACACCCAATGCCCGATATACTAGTATATTTTTTGAAAAATATAAATTTTCTCACTTCAAATGTATTATTTATATAGCATTTCTATATTTGAGCAGTCTCTTGGGCAATTAATGTTAAATTAGGATTAATTGTGTGATAAATACCTACTAAATTAGACGATACAAATAATGCATATTGTGTTCACTTTTTTTTGTCTTAGTCGGAAATCAAAAACCACAAACTCGGTTATAGGGTTAGTGTTGAAAAACGAAACGTGCATTATCTGTAATGATCTTGAAGATGTAAATGTGGATGGTGTCATTCTGTCCGCAATTGCAAAAAGTGTAAATATCTAATTTTCAAAATTGATTGTATTATTCAAAATTGATTAACTTTATGTTTAGGCCACATTCACAAATGTATTTTTTTAATATTTCCTAATGATTTTCAAGCGAATGGAAAGCTATCTAGATTTAGAAGTTGCCGAATTATTCTGAAAATTGTTGTTAACGAATGCTACATTAATTGTTTAAATAAAGCATATCCGAAAAGTGTAGTGTAAATTTCAGTATTGAGGCATTTTTGAATCTATTGCAGATAGATGCATATTTCTATGATATGAAATCTACAAAAAAGAATTGAGCAATTTTTAGTGAAAATTGCTTTATTGCTATAAGAGGTATGATTCCCGCTGGGGCTGGGTTATGTTTAATGTACATTCATTTTCGCGCGCTTTAACCGGAAACCAAATTTACTACCTACTTTGTCATTCAAACGTAGCATATGTTTCGTCCTAATGTAAGTTTTGTAAGTGTACACTTTAAAAATTTAGCCTGAACTGACGTAGTTTTAGGAAGTCTGAGTTAGAATACATAATAGATCGTTATTATGAGGGTAAATATAATTAATAACTAGAGTAAACATTATACTCTTCTCTGATTTATTGCACATTTTATATAATTGTGCATTCTATGTGATACTCTTCGCAGTTTTTTTTAATAATGTTAGTTTTAGAATTTTTTAATTTAATTTTAATTCAAAAAAATTATTTTTTTTTAACACTTAAATAATTAATAATATTTCCATTTTATTTTTAAAAATCCAGTTTTGGAAAAGTGCCGATCACACATCCTCTTCGTTTTGTATTTGCGAAGAGTATAATAATAACTAAACATTTACATTATTGCTTTTACCGATTTATTGCACTTTTTATATAATTGTTTCACATTCTATAGGATACTTTTCGCAGTTTTTTGTAAATAATGTTTTTAAAAATTTTTAATTTTATAATTTCAATGCAATTTGTGAATCAAATTTGGTAAAAAAGTAAATACTTAAATAATTTTTAAAAAAATACGCTGTTAAAAACAAACTGAAAATTATTAAAAAATGCACTAAAAAGAAGAAAATAAAGTTAATAATAACAATAATAATTAATCTTTGCATAAGACGGAAAAGTAGTTTATTAAAAAAAAAATACATTAATAACAAATGCTCCACATGATGTCCACCTATCTGTTTCAGTACACAAATTAATACTTTTAAAATTTTGTGTAATATCAACCAAAAATCAAGAATTGCCGTTATTTCTCTGTAGCTCGTAGGTACTTGTGAAACAGGAAACATGTCGCATTTGAGAAACAAAAATATTTGGTTGTTTTCAAGTTTACATAGAGTACCTACTTATAGCAAAACTTATAGAGATATAGTTCCCATCAAAATTCGAAAAATTTTGTCTTCCGTATAACTGAATTTTTGCAAACAGCAGAAAAAGAAAAACTATCTGTAAAATTAGTGATTTCAAATCTTTGCATTCTTTCGATAACCTGAATTCTTGTTATGAGAATTGTCAAATAAGAAATTCATTTTAGGATTTTAATTGCTAGTATAACCAGAATTCAGGTTATCGAAAGAATGCAAAGATTAAAAATTAATAATTTTACAGACAGTTTTTCTTTTTAGTTCTCATAGATAGTTTCTTCTGCTGTTTGCAAAATCCTATAAAGAATATGTTTCATTACAATTATAAGCAAACAAAAAATAATTCACTATTAAACAATAATTATTGTTAAGAAACCTAAAAGCGTGGGCGCCCGATGAGTAAAATTTACTGTTTCTCCAGGTACTTTACGCTGTTCGGTAATTGTTATATGAAATTTGGTTTCCATCCTCTTCCAACATGCACGAAACCGTATCTGTCGCAGTCATGCCCCTGTCAGTTGCCGTTTCACAATGTTTAAAGTAGTTTAAAGGGCTCTAACAATAGAGATGGCTAAAGATCGGTCTTTTACTTCAATTGTTCAATATTATGTTTAGGAGAAAATTGATATAAAATATCCTACAGTAAGTTGCATAAAAAAATGTCTCAAACAGAGCATATTTGTTAGTTTTCTAACATTTTCGAAGTTTTTTCGAGCTTTCATTATAAAGCGATACCATGAACCACTACAGTATTTTTTCTTATAATAATAGAGTTTATAAGCTTTTTTCTAAGCGTGAGTTAATTACGGTTCATTGAGCGCTTTATAATGAAATAGTCACTGAAGTTAGAAAAAACGTCGGAAGTGTCAGAAAACCAACAATTATGCTCTGGTTGAGATATTTTTAATGCAACCTACTGTAGGATATTTTATATCAATTGTATCTAAACATAATGTTGAACACTTGAACTAAAAATAAATATACAATAATTTCTCAAATAAAAACTATTTATTTTCATGATTGTGATTGGCGAAAAAGGCCAATCTTTACCCATCTCCTTTATTTTTGAAACGCAACTACCTACCTATAGAATCTATGAGACAAAATACCCTTTTAGACTCGTGAAGTTTTGTGTGCAAAAAACAAAACTATTATCGTGGACAAGAAAATCGCTGTCTAAAGTTTACAAAAGCATTTCAGATTTTGTTTCATTTGTAAACTTATATATTGATTTTAAATTATAAACCAAAATAATTAATGGACCATAATTAATAAAATAGTTCAGGTCAGTAAGTCTGTTAATCTAATTAGATCGTCGAGAATACGGCATATACGAAAATGCCATTTTCGTTATTCTTTCCGTCAATTTATTTTCAATGTTGAGAGAGAAAGGCGTAACTGCTCATTCTGTATGCCTGATAACATTCAAAATCATATGTATAAGTCTTCTCTGGTTATATATAATTCTGTAATGGAAGAAAAATCGTCGGTTCAGGACAATAAATAAACTATATAAGTACAGTGCAATTAGTCATTAGAAACGAAAAATGACGGAACTCAGTTATAGTGAATGGATTTTCATGAAACTTTTTGCATTGGATTTCTAAGACTGAGAAGAAGTTACTCTGTACTCTTTAAAAATTGCCGCATTTTACTTGAGGGGTGGTTACCACCCCCTCTAGAGGGATGGACAAAAAAGTACAATAGTAACCACCGAATCTGAAATAAAATCATATTGTAAGAGAAAAAGGTGGTTTACAATATTTCATTAAAATTTATATTTTTCAAGTTATAATGATTTGAGAATTACCATTTTAGCTTTGAAAAATCGGTACCTTGAGACTGTTTCTCTTAAATAACTCAAAAGTCTTACATTTATGGAAAAAGTGATGTGGTACAAAAAAATTAGATTATGAAATTACAAGTATTTTTTTTTTGTTTGTTTCGGTACGATGAATAGTTCTAGAAATATGATAGAAAATGGCGCTCTAATGTTTAAATCTAAAATATGTCAGCAACAATCAGTATGATGTTAAAAATACGTATAACAGGAATTAAAGGGCTTAAAGTACTCTTTCATAGATTTTTTTTCTATCCGTACAGCTTGAAAGATAACAATGTTATGTGCAAAATAATCAGTGCTTTGTAATTTCTTTGAAGCAAAAATGTAGGATTTTCCTACTGTCATTGGCCATATAATGGAAATTAAAAAAATTTGTACAAGTATTTATTAATATGTAGCAATACTAACATGCGCTAATTTTTTGCCATTCTTAAAGCAGTCGTTTTTATAGAAATATTTAACGATTTTGCTGAAAAAATTCTTTTTTTTTGTGAATAACTCCAAAACAATTGCACTAAAGGAAAATATGACAATATAAAAAAATAAAGCCTAAGAAGCGATACCTATATTAATTTGTTTTTTAAAATATTTGTAGAATTAATAATATCGAGAATATGACAAGTACAAATGTGGGGCATGAACTTTTAGTAGCAAAGAAATACATTTAAATCTAACATTTCTTCGAAACTTTTGATATATTGAAGATCTCAAAATTAGAGCATGTTGGTAATACTATATATTAATAAAAGCTGGTACATATTTTCCTTTAGTGCAATTGTTTTGGAGTTATTTACAAAAAAAAAGGAAAATTATCAGCAAAATCGATAAATACTTCTATAAAAACGACTGCTTTAAAAATGCCAAAAAATTAGAGCATGTTAGTATTGCTATATGTTAATAAAACTGGTACATATTTTTTGAATTTCTATTCTATGGACAATGACAGCAGGAAAATCCTAAATTGTTTTCTTAAAAAAAATTGCAAAGCACTCGTTGTTTTACACATAGCGTTGTTATCTTTCAAGTTGTTTGGATAGAAAGAAAATTTCGTAAAAGAGTTCTTCAAGCCCTTTAATTTCTATTATATGTATTTTTAACATCATTCTGATTGTTTCTGACGTATTTGAGATGTATACATTATATCCCGACCGATAAACGTTCGAACTCCATTTTAAACTATCATACTTTTAGAAACATTCATCGTACGGAAATAAACAGGAAATAAAATAAACGTAATTTCATAATCATATTTTTGTACCATACCACTTTTTCCATAAATGTAAGACAAGACTTTTGAGTTATTTACGAAAAACAGTACCTATCAAGATACCAATTTCCTTGAGCTAAAATCTTAATCTTCAAATTGTGATAACTTGAAAAATATAAAGTTTCCTAAAAAATTACAAACCTTTTTCTCTTACAATATGTTGTCCCATTTTAAAGATAACTGAGTATACTTTACTTCACAAAAGAAATATGCAACATTTGGTTTGTTTAAAAATGTTTAGGTAACTATCACAAGTTCGGATAAAAAATGTAAATTTTTAAACTCGTGGACAGAATGCCAAAATGCGAGCCGCTGTCTTGTTACTGTTGAGATACAAACATTTAAAAATTAAAATGGTAAGGGTAAGATTTACAACCATGTGTTAAAACACAAAAATAATCTGTTACCATAGTGCAATGAACTGACCTAGAATTCTGAAGACGCAATCATAAAAGGGTCCAGCGAAACTGACCTGCCTTTGAGGGCCACAAGTTTAATATTATACTCTTCGCAAATACAAAACGACGAGTATATTGCATTCGATAGGCACATTTTTGAAACCGGTAATATTGCTCGTAGAGAAAAAAATTTCATATCACTGTGTTAGTGATCGAATTCTGAACAACTTTCAAAATGTTATTCTCCTTGATTTAGCCTCCCCATGTCATTACAATACACACGTGTACCAAATTTCAAATACCAGTTTAATAATGGAGTTGGGACTGAAAAATATTATAAAGTAATTTGAGGCCTTGGCTTCCAGTATATGCACCAAATCCCAAGTTTCTGTACTCTTACCATCTTGCTTCTTATTTTCTCCTAATCACCCCTCGAATGGAATATCTCCAAACATAATCTAGTTCCAGATGTCGTTATAATACATGCGTGTACCTTTCAAGTAAATGGCTCTATTTTATTAGTCCCTTTAATAATGAGGTGTGGATGGTAGAGGGGTTTAAAAATCATATAGAAAAATCTGGCAACTCAAGTTTCTGTACTATTACCAGCTTGATTCACTTATTATCCCTTATTTACCCCCAACCCTTTAACGAAATAATCTTAAAATATAGTCTAATTCCAGATGTCATTATAATACATACGTGTACCAAGTTTCAAGTGAATAACTCAATTTTATTTTATTAACCCATTTAGTAACGGTGTGGCGGTGGTTGGGGGTGGGAGCCTGCAAAATTATATAAAAAAATCTAAGGCCTTGGCTTCTAGTCTATACACCAAATTTCAAGTTTCTGTGCTCTTATCAGCTTGCATTACTTATCTTCCCTTATTTACCCCTATTTAACCCCCAACTTCAAATATAATCCACATCCGTGTGTGCCAAGTTTTAAGTAAATATCTCAATTTTATTTGATCAACCTACCAAAATGATGTAAAAAATCTAAGGCCTTGGATTCTAGTATATACACCAAATCCCAAGTTTCTGTACTCTTACCAGCTTATTGCTTCACTTATTATTATACTATTCGCAAATACAAAACGAAGAGTATATTGCAATAGATCGGCACATTTCTAAAACCGGTAATATTGCTCGCAGAGAAATAATGTGCTTGCTTTACTTATTTTCCCATATTTACTCCTATTTCCTTCCTAATTCCAGTGACGGGTTGGGGCCGTCACTGGAATTAGCGCAAAATATAATCTATTTATAGACCTCATTATATGTATACCATGTGTTTTCCATATTTCATGTCAAGCTTAATCCGTTTCTGAGAAAACATCCACACAAAAGAAAGTTACAGAGAGACAGACAGAAACTATTTTCTTTACTCAAATTTAAGATTTCAGCGTTTTATGACATTCTAAGCCTGCAACTAAAGAAATGTTTGACCATTTTTCTACCATTACCATTATACTTCGACTCCACTACGTGGATGTAGAAGTAAAAATGAAAATAGTTGTGGCGTAAAGTTTGTACTATAGAATATAAAATATATTTCTATGTAGAAAATGGTGCGTACGTTGAAAGAAATAATGTTTATTCTTTCACTTTAAACAACCAAAATTTTGAAATCAAAGCAGACAATTATTTTTTAGATATAAAACAAAACATTTCTAACAGAGAGTAAATTCTTTTATCCTTAATACTCTAAGCAGCAAAAATTTTTCAAATAATTTTACTGTATTTCCAATAGCACATTTTATAAGTATTACAAGTTTTAACTCGGTTTATAATTTTAAATACACCCCCTCCCCTTAATTAAATTTCGGATACTGCTTGAATTATAAAAATATTTATACTATTGTTATCATCACAAACCCAAGGTATATCCAAACGAACTGTTCAAATCCTTATTTTGAGCCGCTGTTAGACATCGTAGTTATATAGTATATAAATAAAATATAACTAATATCTTTACACACATTTTAACATACTCCTCCATTGTTAATAGACCTTGTGAAAATATACACATCGATAGGGGGTGCTGAAAGCTGTAAATTGTAATCCTCCACAGTTAACGATGAATGAACTTATAACACACTCACCATATACCCAAATTCTGGAGGGTTTTTTTTTATTGCGTTTCTGTACGAATCAGGCATCGAGAAGTTCATTGCGCTAATAAAAAATTGTCGATGCCTGAAAAATCCTCGACAGTCCGGTCACCATCGACAATTCAGTCCCATTCACAGAGTGTTCCTCCACAGTTAATGTAATGCGTGTACACACACATATACACATATATAAATATATATACATATAGGTGAAAAAAAAAACAATACAATCTTTAACCACACAGTACATAATAAACCTACAGTTAAAAATATATAGCAAACAACAAACATTATAACGTCACAGAAAAATCAGCCTGTAAGAATTCATCAAAGTCATAGAAAGCATTGTCTAACAAGAAATGTTTAATTACGGTTTTAAAGTGATTGGATTCAAGTTCTTGTACAGCGACTGGTAGCACATTAAAAAATTTTATTGAGAAATAGCTCGTACCATTTCTTGTCTTCGATAACCTCAAAAAATCTAAAGCAATATTTCTTTTATTTCGCGTTGAGTGCTCATGAATATTATCATGTTTTATATATTTATTAAGATTATCTTTTATGTATATGAGGCACTGGAATATATATGAACATGGCGAGGTAAGTATGTTTAGATTTTTAAAAGTGTCCCTACAATCGTCTCTATATGACAACCCAGCAATTATTCTTACAGCCTTTATTTGCATCGAAAAGACTGTTTTAGCATGTGGAGAGTGGCCCCATGCTAGTATGGCATAAGTTATAGTACTTTGAACTAGAGCATGATATGCCATTAAAAGCGTTGCAGGTGAGACATGTTTTACTAGACTGCGTAATAGGAAAATTTTCCGAGACACATTTATGCAAACCATTTCTGTGTGTTTATCCCATGATAGCTTGGTGTCTAAGGTAACGCCCAAAAATTTAAAAGAGTTAGACGAATCAATTTCTAGATTGTGTTGTCTTAAACTAAAAATCATTTTCTCAGTCTTATCTTTATTTAACGCCAACTTGTTGCTTAAGAGCCATTCTTGAACTGTGGATAAAGAGGCTCTAGCCTCGGTTAAAAGAACATTCAAATCTACATGAGTATGAGCCAATGTCATGTCATCGGCAAAAAGGGTGAAATTCGACATAGGAGCACTGTTAGGCAAGTCATTAATGTAGATAAGAAATAGAATAGGTCCCAGAACTGAGCCCTGTGGAACACCTAGTTTTATGTCAATTGAATTTGATTTAAAATTATTTATATTGACAAACTGTGAACGATGTGATAGATATGACTAATTAAATTTTTACTATTTGCAGAAAATTTGTAGAAACTTAGTTTTTTTACCAGTACATTATGTGGCACACAGTCAAAAGCTTTGCTTAAGTCCAGAAATTGAACGTATACAAATTCCTTAGTCTCAAAACCTTTATTAATCACATCTACCAGAGAATTTATGGCTGCTGTTGTAGACAATTTAGAGCGAAAACCAAATTGACAGTTATTAAACAGTTTGTACTTTTCAAAATAATTGGTCATCTGAGTTTTAAGAACAATCTCAAACATTTTTGATATTTTAATGGTAGCAGTGAGCTATTTAAAACTACAAAAAGAAACATCGCTTCATCGATAGCGGTACAATAATGTAGTTAAAATAAAGTTGTATTCCAGCAACCTTGTATATCAATATCCAACATACATCTCAAAGTCAATAAAAATGAATTAACAAAGTATTTTTTAATGGCTATGTAAATACATCACTAATGTAACACGTCATCGATGTTCCATAATAACCTCGACATTCTAAATATTAGGTAGAATTCCGAACATTATTAATTTATCTTTTTCATATGAATAAACAATGTTTTTATCGCCATCGTAAAAAATCGGAAATACAAAGCGCTTAGATAATAGTTATTATTAAAGTTATTGTGTTTCATACCTTCAATAAACTGAGTAGATAAAAGATTTCTTGAGGGCAGGCACATACTTGCTCGAGTAAATAAGCTGGAAAATGTCTACAAGTTGGTAATGAGTACCGATTTTATAAATTCCTTCTGCGTTGTGTTTCTTGAACCCTCAGGATCATTCAACACCACTAATATCTTTGAGGACGGACAAAATGGGGAAGTTATGGTGGTTATAAGCAACAAAAATCCAAGCCTTGAAAAAAAAACATTAAAGATGAAAATTTCGGCCTGGAAATTTCTACTCGGGGGATTTCGAGATCGCTGATCACGAATCTGACGCCCAATTTGAGAAATACAAAATGGCCGAGAAAAAATGAGAATGGATATTTTGGCCTTGAAAATCTGCACTCGGGGGCCAAATGAGAAAATTTTAGATAGTTTGGGATATGTGGACCCTTTGTGTAAAAACATGCTCTGATCGTGGGAAAAATACTTTAAAAATTCCAAACATGCCGGAACATGTTCTTATATACCTGGTGGCCACAAGTCAATGTATGCCCCAATATTTTGGTTGTTTTTGTATTTAAAAATTTGGTTTTTGGTACACATAAATTAGACAATAATAAGCTACTTTTAGACTAACAGGAATGAAAATATCACTTCCGATTGAACTGGAAGTGACATCAACTTTTTTTTCCTAAATGGAATGACTATTGATGGTTTCTCATTAAGCATAAATTTCTAAGTGCAACAGTTTTTTCAGGTGTAAAAAATTCCAAAAAATAAGTGATACGAACAATTTTTTAATTTTTTCAAAATGGCCGCGTCAGATGAATGCGATGTGAGAAAATTACTAAGTAGGCTATGGAAATTATTAGTAAGGTTGTAGACTTGTCTGTAAAGAAGAAAATAGTTGTTTGAATTACTGATAGGCATCAGCATTTTTAGTTTTTTTTTTTTAAACTGAATTTCATTTTCATTTTCACTTCCGTAGGGGTCCTATGGATTTTTTTTTACTGGAACTGTGCTATTTCTTTTATTAATCAGAAGTAATGATTCATAAACTATAATTTTTTCGCCATTAATCATTTCTTAACGATATCCTTCGTAATAATAGAAGTATTTTTAAAAAGTAAGCGCCGTCAAATCATTTTAATAAGGTACCTACATTTAAATCCGAAATTGCAGATAGCCATGAAAATGACGAATCAGCCAGAAACATTTTAAAGAAACACGGCTATCGTTCTTATAAATATCAATTGCATCAATTTGCGTATGAGAATGATTATCAACGAAAAACAACATTTTGTAATTGGTTACAGTTACGCCAATTAAATGAGAATTTTATCAAAAACATTTTGTTCATTGATGAATCGAGATTTACAAACCTTGGGTTATTTAATCGAAACAACACTCGATATTGGGCAAGTGATAATCCTCACATTGAGACAGGGGCGGTTTCAGGAGCGGTTTGGCTTCAATGTTTGGTTAAAGGCATACTGGGCGACCATATCATAGGTCCAATAATTTTTAACGAAACTCTAATTGGACCAAGATATCTAGAATTTCTCCAAAATATAACAGTTCCAGAGATTAATCAAATTCCCAATACCAATATTGGCGAGGTTTACTTCCAACAAGACGGGCTGAACCACACAATGCTATTATCGTTAGGGATTACTTAAATCAATTATTTCCAGATCGTTGGATTGGGACCCATGGTCCAGTCAGATGGCCTGCAAGGTCGCCTGACTTAACCCCACTCGATTTTTTATTTGGGCGCATTTCAAAAATAGAGTCTACATGACTGCTCCAACCACAAGGCAAGATCTGGAAGAAAGAGTTCGACATGAAATTGCACAAATAACACCTCAACAATTACAGAATGTTAGACGTGCAACGATAAGTCGCGCTACTCTGTGTATTAATCATAACGGTGAACAGTTTGAACAATTTTTATAATGGTTTATTATAATTTAGGTTTTAAATAGTTTTGTTATTCTTGGTAATTTATTCATGGTTGTAACGTTATACCTATTAAAATTATTTCTTGTTTAATTTGTGTTTACTTTTAAAAAATACTTCTATTATTACGAAGGATATCGTTAAGAAATGATTAATGGCGAAAAAACTATAGTTTATGAATCATTACTTCTGATTAATAAAAGAAATAGCACAGTTCCATTAAAAAAAATTCCATAGGGCCCCTACGGAAACGAAAATGAAATTCCGTTTTTTTTTTTTTTAAAGAAAACAAAAAATACTGGTACCTATCAGTAATTCAAACAACTATTTTGTGCTTTACAGACAAGTCTACAACCTTACTAATAAGTTCCATAGCCTACTTAGTATTTTTCTTACATCGCATTCATCTGACGCGGCATTTTGAAAAAATTAAAAAATTGTTCGTATCTCACTTATTTTTTGGAATTTTTTACATCTGAAAAAACTGTTGCACTTAGAAATCTATGCTCCAGTTCAACCGGAAGTGATACTTTCATTCCTGTTAGTCTAAAAGTAGCCTATGCCTATTATTGTCTAATTTATTTGTACCAAAAACCAAATTTTTAAATACAAAAACAACCAAAATATTGGGGGCGCACATTGACTCGTGGCCACCCGGTATACATATATTTTTTTTAGCAAATATCTCGTAAAATAAGCATTTTTTTTAAATACAAGAATCAAAAGTGTTTAAAATCGCATTTCCCATATGACCTTGGTATTAGATTTGCAATATTCCATTTGGTTTTCCGGAACACACAGTTCAGAAACACACTGCCAACGTGCCAACTGTGAGTCTCTGTCGCATGCATCGAGACAATAGCCAATAGCCCTCCCTGCCGTTTGCCGTTGGTCTCTAGCTTGTCGCGTGATACATGTCTCTGTCTCCGGTCGCGGTCTTTGGTCTCTGTCTTGTGCATCGGGAGAGTACATTTAAGCTAGATGAAGAACACGAACAAATCGATCGATAGATAAAAAAGTTATTAATTATTTAAATTCTTTAAATTTACATATTTATATTATATAATATTGTTACATCACAAAACCGGCGAGTCCCTATTCATATATCATATATCAACCGAACAGCAATAAACGTGTCAGAAATGCGATAAGATTATGGACCAAGCTTTGGCGGCTTTCATTCATTTCGCAGTTAGGCAAGGCCATCACTCGCTAATAATTGCAGAGAGTATTCTATAGAATGCGCTACAATTATATACAAAGTGCAGTAAATCGGCGAAGAGTATAATAATGGTTAGCTTGTTTTGAAACTGAAATTTCGTTCATTGACAGTACTGGATTTTGGTTCTGTTGTGTTGAAAATATAATTTAGTTTAGTCGTGGGTCATGCATTCTACTTTATCGTTGACCACATGGCTGATACGATTACGCTATTCATTAATAACCAACAATTCAACTGCCCTCAAGAGTTCTAATGAAAAATGTATGGTAAGACCTCACCATACTTATCGACTCACTACGGGATTGAAATCCTTACGATGGGTTGGCCTCGATAAGGAAAGCTCTACTTTCTTCAGTGTTCATGATATACATGGTGTCTGGAGTATACATATAGATAATATATACATTGTCCTAAAAGAAGTAGGTAACTAACTCTTACAATAATTTCTAGTCTATTTCTTGAATTAAAATTGTTCAGAAATAGACAATGTTTTCAGGTTAGATGGTACTATTATAGACAGAAGAAAAACTACACAGAAATATCTTCTTCTCGCGTGTCACTGACACTATATTGACACCTATATATAAGTTTTCAAATATAACCCGCTTCGTGTCGTTGTAAATATTCGTAAAACCGCACACAGAGGTGTAAACTCGGGGCAAAAGCCAGCGATCAGAGCCGAAGTACTAATGGTGTTAATATAAACTTTGAACGATAACATAAACAAAACTGCATCTTTCACATGGGAACGCAAGCCAAAAGTGACGCGTTGTGTGTGCGATGTCATCACGTTCCTGTTTTGTGGCTAACTGAAAAAAAAATAATTTGAATTATAAGATACCGAAAAATACACTAAATGCATTCTTTTAAAAGATGGCGGCAATAATCAAATAGGTCAAGTGACAATTATTCGGTGTTATTTTACGTTATCTTTTATTTTCCTTCAAGTTACCGATACAAAAAAGAAGATAATAATATCGTATATTTTGAAAACGTTTAAGTAATTGAAACAAAACCGGTGCAGTAAAACAAACATTTTATTAGACGTTCTTACACGGCATGTCTAGTTAAAAAGGAAGTGAAAAGGATAGATACGGCCTCCACTTTTCCCTCTGCCTTTGACCGGGTAGTCAGACTTCCATTGTCCACCGGAGTTCAATCACTGAATCTAAAATAAACAGACATGCAGTTTTTCTACCTTACTGTGGAGTTAACTCAGTCCTATCAACTGATATAGATTGACATATATTGATGCTTTCTCTATAATATTTATTTACTTTTTAACACACGTATAGCGTCTAAAACGAGGTCTAAAATAATCGTAGAAAGTTCAGAAGCATACACTGAAAATAGATTCCTAAACAAAATGAAATAAAATTCATTAGAGACCGATATAAATAACCCGGACCCAATATCGAGCCCTGTAGAACACCCATACTTATAAGAGAATTGTTGGCTGTGCTTATTTTATTATTATTGTCATGTGATATACTCATGAGTTGTTGGCAACTTGGTATGACTGACACAGTTTTGTTTGTGTGGGGTGACGTTTGGAGGTACTCAACTTGTATGCGTTTAATTATTATTATTTAATATAAAAATTAAATCTAATTTCATGGTCAAAACAGTAGAAAAGTACCGAGTACAGCTCTAGATGTGTGTATTGCTAACCACGACGGGTAGCATATGGAGATAGTTAAAATAGTCATCATCTCCAGATGATGCACACTTGATTGACGAAATGAGAATCAAATGTTGCATCAAGTGTTGATGTTTTTTGAGGAAACGATTGATTTTGAAGAGTGCGGTCTCTCTTCACGACCAATCCTTTCTTTAACCAACGTCAAAACTAGTCATTCGTTCATTACTCACAGCCCTCTCTTAGTACGGACAAGACAACCTGCACAAATGATATCCTTCTAAACACTCGAAAATTTATGAGGTAAGCCTTTGCGCATTTTTTGTTAAATGGTAACCTTATAAAAATCGACACAATTTCATTCAATTAACCCAAGGAACCTCCACCTTAATTTATTTATAATTTGCAAACAATATTAAACGATTACATAATACGTTAAATGTCAAACAATTTTTTACATAATAGAAGACAGCAGAGTAATAGCGCAAGATTTTATTTTATTGTTAAATTAATCAACTGATGTCACGTTGGAACTATAAATTACAGCAAGTACTTATTTAAGTCATAGTCAGTGATAATGTTTAAGAAAAAGGATATTTTAATTCCTTTATATAAGTCCGGCTGCTTGTCAAAATTTAATAATTTCCAGCAGAGACTCCAACCGCGCCGTAGCTTATTAAAATCAGGTTATAGAGAATTTGGTAAATGCGTTAGAGACAAAACTCAACTTGCGTCGGAATTTCATTAAAATTGGTAGTTAGGTATTCTTGCAGCAACTGACATCAAACCTAATATTAAACGCTAAAAATTTAAAATGGCGATTCCACAGACATGCCATACTTATAGAACTTTTGCAATACACAAATGCTTTAATGGCCATAGCTTTTTAGAGCTGAAATGAGTGTGGTATTAACTCTTGGGAACTATGAAAACAAACAGTTCCTGAAAATGTGGTTTTAAAAGTCGTTTGGTAATTTGGGGGTAGGTGGTAGATATATGTAGGTACATGTGAATTTTCTTCATGATAACTACGTTCATTTCCAATGTATTAGACGTTCGCTTGGTGTCCATTTTGTTTGTTTTTACTTCCACATCCACGTAGTGGATTGGAAGTATTAGTAATCGCAAAAAAATTTTCAAAAACTTTTATTCGTGAAATAGGTTTAGAATGTCATGAAACGTCGAGATTTTAAATTTGAGCGAAAAAAAATTTTCGGCCTGTCTGTCTGTCGGCCTGTCTGTCTGTAACTTTTTTGTCCGCACGTTTTCTCCGGAACGGTTTAAGATATTAACTTGAAATTTTGTACAGGTGTATATTATATCGAGATCTGAAACTGGATTGTTTTTTGAGGATATCCGGTGAAGGGTTGGGGGTTAAATAGGGGTAAATAGGGGAAAATAAGTAAAGCAAGCTTGCAAGAGCACAGAAACTTGAAATTCGGTGTATGTACTAGAAGTTAAGGCCTCAGATTTTTCAATAATATTTTTCAACCCCCACCACCCCTACTTCATTATTAAAAGGGTTGATAAAATTGAATTGAGATATTCACATGAAATTTTGTACGCATATGTATTATAACGACATCTAGAACCAGATTATATTTTGAGATGATTCCGTTGAAGGGTTGGGGGTTAAATAGGGATATATAAGGGAAAATAAGTAAAGCAAGCTAATAAAAGTACAAAAATTTGGGATTTGGTGTATATACTAGAAGCGGAGGTCTCAGGTTTTTTTATTAGTATTTTCCATCTCCTCACCACCCCCACTCCCTTATTAAAAGAGTTCATAAAATTAAATTTAAATTTTCACTTGAAATTTGGTACCTTTATGTATTATAACTATATCTGAAACTAGATTATATTTTGACATGATTGCGTTGAAGGAATGGGGGTAAGTAGAGGTAAATAGGGAAAAATAAGTAAAGCAAGCTGGTAATAGTACTGCATCTTGAAACTCGGTGTATGTCCTAGAAGCCAGGGCCTCAGATTTTTTAATAATATTTTTCAACCCTTCCACTACCCTTACTACATTGTTAAAGGGATTGATAAAATAAAATTGAGACATTCACTTGTAACTTGGTAGAGGTATGTATTATAACGACATCTGGAACTAGATTATATTTTTGGATGATTCCGTAGAAGGGTTGGGATTAATAGGAGTAACTAGGGGAAAATTAGTAAATCAAGCTGGTAAAAGTACAGAAATTTGGGATTCGGTGTATATACTTGAAACCAAGGCCTCAGATTTCTTTCTAATATTTTTCAAACTCCGCCACCTCCTCTTCAATATTAATGGGATTGATAACATAAAATTGAGATATTCACTTGAAAGTTAGTACACGTATGTATCGTAGTGACATCTGATTGCGATGACTCCATTGAAAGGGTGGGAGGTGGTAGGTTGTGAATAGTGGAAAATAAGTAGGGTAAACTAGAAACTTAATTTTTAACGTATATGGTAGAAACCATCTCCTCAAACTTTTCTGTGACATCTGCTCCAAATATTATTAAAATTCTATGACCAGTAATTTCCACATACTAGAGTGCAAATATAGTCAAGATGTTTCCTTTAAAGTAACTTGGATGAAAAATCTGGATGTGGAAGTAGTGATTCCTTAGGCAGCGGTTTTTTATTATAGTACACGTATATGAATTGTCAATTGTACTTGAGATTAATTTAATATTATTAGCTTTGATATTACGAAGAATGATCAAACGATTGACTTTTAGTTAGTCATTTTCATTGAAACTTTCCAAAATATCCCATAACTTAAAGATTTTAATTCGACTAGTTGTTTTTTGTGTATGCGAATGGGGTTATCTGCAAGATATAATCACAGTCAAACATTAAATAAAATGGAATGATATCGCGAAGTCATGTACATGAGTTTGTGATCATTGATTTGATCACAAGTTCCCAACCCACCGATATTAGTAATACATGACAGACGAAATGTAGAGACACATGAGATAGTAGGCAGTATAGAACAATTTAGAACCCAAAATTTATAAAGATGTATTGTCGTGGGAAAAAAAATTGGACAACTATTTTTTTCTAATATAAATCTGTCTCTAATTGAATATGTAACGAGTAGCCCGAAATAAAACAGTTAGCACTTTATATTTTTTATTGTAATGCTGTAGTTATTGCTAAAGCAGAAGATGGATTGTCAATGAATCATATTGCATGTTCTACCACTATTTCAGCATATTCACCTACCTTTCCACCACTGTATTTGACTTTTCCAACATTCTCATCATATTATTTTATTTTCTCACGACTTGTGCTCAATATTCTTAACATATCCCTACCACCTCAGACATAAAGAAGCCTATCTCAAGTTTGAAAACTGTCTTAACGTGCAAAAACTTTTATCAACATATTTCCAGTCAATTTCAAGTTGTGGTGGAACAAATATTCAGACAAAAATACATATCTCTGGCTTCGGTATCAATTAAGCAAACCAGAACATAATAAAAAAAAGTTGTAATAATATCTACTTTTACAGATTTCTTTAGTATAGATTGATAGTTTAGATCATTTTTCATCATTCTGGCAATGTTCCAGATATTCTTTGATTCTATTTATCCTCTGTAATAAGTAATAGTAGTTAATAAAAATAATCTTGAACCGCCGATCATTGTATTGAGACTTGCAGCACACAATGTAATTATTCAACGTTGGTATACATTTATTCGTGGTAATAAATGAATCATTATATTAACAAATAAACCATTATTACATTTGTTCATGTACATTTAATAAAATTGATTACATAATCAAGGTGATTATAATTTCGACTGCACCATCATGGAATTTCGTTGTGCATTATAAACTTTATTAGACTATAAGCCAACCTTATAGGCACAATTTATACGGCAAGAGGTAAAGTTCAAGTATATATATCGTGTTAAAATTCTAACCAGAAGCAGAAGTTTTTTCCCACATGTCACATATAAATAACACAAACATGCCAGTTTTTACGCACCAACTTCGAAAAAGTCTGATGCGTGCACTTATCCACTTTAATAATTTAGCAAGGTGTCATTTTCAGAATATACAAAAAGAATTTACACGAGGGACCTATTCTGCGGGAATATATTCAATAGATATATGTCAGAACATAATACAGGATTTAAAAAATGTATAATAAAACTGTGATGAATTTCAAAATAAAGAAGCTAACCGTTAAACTCTTCGTCGATTTGCTGCACTTTTAATATAATTGTTGCACATTCTATAGAATACCCTTCGCAGTTTTTGTAAGTAATATTAGGTTTAGTAATTTTTTGTTTATTTACAAAACATAAAAGAATACATATATTTTAAATTAAATAAATTAAAAACTGTTTCATCTATTGATCAATTTTGTTCAAAAACAACAGGGTTCTTGAAACATATTCTTTATAGGATTTTGCAAACATCAGAAAAAATAACTATCTATGAGAACTACAAGAAATGCTATTTGTAAAAATATTAATGAAATCTTTGCAGTGTTTCGATAACCTGACCTGGTTAAGCTAGCAAATTAAAAATCCTCAAATGAACTTGTATAATTTCTTATTTGAAAATTTTCATTCAAAAACTAGCATCCACACAGTCCCCTACGACCATGCAGATTAAACTAGTATCTACATAACCCCCTACCGTAATGAAGATTCAGTTACAAATGAGAACAAAATCCTAAAATAAATTTATTTCAGAATATGTTTCAATACAAATTAAGCAAACAAATAATAATTCACTCTTAAACATGTATAGAGTATATAGGCTCCAATACTAGTTAGCTGAAAGATAGGTGAAGATCTGTTGCTTTTATCAGTCAATCAGTCAAATATAAGCATTTCCAAAAACAGAATGATAGATTTCATGAAAATGTAATCCATTAGAATGAAAAATTTTTCTCCAGCTACCACTCGACTCGATGTTTAATAATCCTTCCTAGAGTTTTTAGAATGCATGACAAGGGAAATAGGTCTAAAGAAATTCCCATCGTTTGATTTGTGTATTGGTATAACTAAAGAATTTTTGAGAAAATCACAGTTATGGCCTTTTATTAGGATATTGTTGAAAATTTCACATAGGAATAGTTTCGCACTGGGTGGAAGATGTTTGATCATGGTGTAGTTAATGCCATCTAAGCCGGCAGCAGTATTGACAGTATTTTTCATGTTGGATTCGAGTTCATCTACATAATTTCAATATTAAAAAAATGTGATTCCACATTAGCCACAGTATGTGGTGCCATGGACACGGTATCAGGAGCCAGTTTGTTTAGGAACTTCTCCACAGAATCTGGATCATTAAATCGGTTCTTATTATGGGTTGCCTGAATTTTATTCACCCTTTTCCAAATTTCAGATGTGTTTGATTGCCTTGTTAGTTTGGAGCAGTAGTTCTTCCAGCTATCTCGAACTTTGTTTTTAAATTCCCGTTTACATAAAGCATCTAGACGTTTATATTCAATAAAATTGGCATTAGTCATATTTCTTCTATAATTTTTAAGAGCATTTTTCCGTTGAAGTGAACGGTTTGTACATGAATTGTCCCACCAAGGTGGTGGTTTGGGTTTATGGGGCACAAAGGGATTTTTTTCTTACATGCGATATTAGCTGCATCGGTTATGGCCGTAACTAAGTAATTAATCATGTTATTGGTAGAATGAAGATCCGGGATTACAATAAAACGTTGATCGATAAGAGTTTCGAACATATCCCAGTTAACTTCTTCTGTGGACCATTTGGATAAAGGATACACCATAGTTGGATTTATTAGCTGATTGGGGTGAGTAACTTTTATTGGGTAATGATCGGATCCGTAAATGTCAGTGAGCACCTCCCAAATCAGCGTGTTGGTCAAATCGGAAAATATAGTAATATCCACAACAGAATTAATTATGTTGGGAAATATCAGCCTGGTAGGCAGGCCATTATTAGCAATTGCCAGATGAGAAAAATGATCAAGGGCTTCAACAAGAATATTACCAGCTTCATTTTTTAACAAATTTATTTTAGGCCTTTGTTCTCATTTGTAACAGAATCTTCATTAAAGTATGGGGTTATGTAGATACTAGTTTAATCTGGATGGTCGTAGGGGACTGTGTGGATGCTAATTTTCAAATAAGAAATTATACAAATTCATTTAAGGATTTTTAATTTGCTAGTATAACCAGAAATCAGATTATCGAAACAATGCAGATTTCATTAATATTTTTACAGCTAGCTTTTCTTTTAGTTCTCATAGAAAGTTATTTTTTCTGATGTTTGCAAAATCATATAAAGAATGTGTTTCAATACAATTAAGCAAACAAATAATAATTCACTTTTAAACAGGGTTCTTCTAGCAGCTAACACTAACTTACTGTCCAAACAATACAATCGGACTTTTCATTTTTGATCGTGCTTATAAGAAACGTGACTGACGTACAGACAGACAGGCGGACGACGAGATAGATGGACGGACACTGAAAGTTGTTTAAAAATCGACCACTTACACTTACTTGTGAATTACCCTACAATTTCGAGGTGAGGTACGGTACCTGGTTCCCATCCTATATTCTATATTCTTACTCCATACGTCATGTGGTTCTCGCTGTTGACAACAAGCATGCCCCATGTCCAATCCAGCATATGTAGCCGGTCTGGAGGTATATAAAAACATTCAGATTGAATGTCCGGAATTAGCAGCAATGCCTACCTTACGCTGGCAAATTAATCAATCAATCTAGTGATTGATTGATTGTGATTAGTATCTACGATTATGGTTTAGGTGTAAATTACAACAAATCGAAAATCACAGACGACCGAATGAAAATCACCTAGATACGGCAAAGATATGTGGTTGTGAAGTCCCTTGAACAATACTGCAACAGCGAATATAAGATTCGACGGCCTAGTCTTCTCCATTCTTATTTATGCCTTTGAGACGTACGTCTCGTATTCGCCAAAATTCTCTCTCTTTGTTACATCAACCGGACAAAAGACAATGGAGAACGATCGATACTCCAGGGAAAACCAAATGGCAAAAAGCAAAAAGTTGGCTGATATCACTGAGGAGATGATGGGAAAATATCTTGATGAGATCATACACCTAGCGGGCAACCACGACAGGTGACGACGTGATACTCTCAGACGTGCCAAACAGCAAAAAGAGGCCATGTGTCAAAACATTATCAATAAGAAGTTCTAGTTAAGTACTCACTCCTTTATTATTTTGGCTAAATATGATAATAAGTATTTCCCGATTAGCCCTTCCTTTTTCGTCAATACTGCCACCTTAATTCTCGTGGTATATTTTACAAACAATTAACATTAGTCTGTAGATGCGTGCAGACATTTTTTATTAGCCACTCATTTTAAAGACTGTTTGAAAACTTCTTTCTTTTATGTTTTTAATTATTCACTTCCTTCTTTCATGTTCTAATTACTCCACTAACTACACACGTAGTGTTTAATCAACATATCAAGGCGCACTTTTTCAATTTATTATTTAGGACGCTTTTCAAGAAAATTAACTTTATCATCAAGAATTCCAATTCAAACATTCAATTTGAAAGAAAAACTCATATGCTAAAATCAATTACATGTTCCATTATTAAACTATGAGCACATGTTTTTAAAGGTTATCGATTTATGCCAAATGTAATGGAGTAAATTCCAATAAATCTTAAAGTCATAAATTAAGATTAGAATCTGATTTGTGGTGAATATATTTTTAAAACCTGAAGTTGGCACGTTTTTAAAGCAAGTCGAAAATGTCTACACTGACAATAATTTTTCATAACTTCCGAAGAATGTAATAGTGTCTCATAGTCATAATGGAAGAGTAAGTAATATTTTATTGTGTACGGATCGTAAATAATATTAATGTTTTAATATCTAATTATCCGGAAATCTATTATGACCAGCTAGATCTCCAGGACAATTCATGATATTCATATTGTTGCGTATTTCCACCCCTTATCGCTACCAACTTCACTTTAGTAAAAACTCCTCCCTCCTCCGTCGATTTCGCCTTATATATCCTAAAAATTCCTCTTGATCCATCTAGATATTTCCAATTCCAGAACAATATAACTCTAGAGCCATCTACAAGCTTCCGGAAGGGTGTATTACTGATTGCATAACCATTGGCAGCTATTAGTAGTCATGGGCGTATCACTCGCCAGGCCTTAGAGGGTGGTAATGCGTAACAATATGCAACATTTGGTGACTGAAATTCGGGAAGTAATTTAATGCTGGCGATCTTGTGAAAATCTCATTTTATAATAGCATAGTAATGACGTAGAAAAAAACTCTGCCTAAGGAATCAATACTTCCACATCCAGATTTCCCATCCCGGTCTCTTTAAAGGAATACATCTTGACTATATTTGCACTCTAGTATGTGGAAATAATTGGCGTAGATTTTTAATAATATATTTGAGGCAGAAGTCATAAGATCAAGTTTCTGTACTTTTACCAGCTTGCTTTACTTATTTTCCCCTATTTAACTCCCAACTTCTCACCGAAATGACCACAAAATATAATCTAGTTCCAGATATCGTCATGGTACATATGTGTACCAAATTTCAAGTCAATACCTTAAACCGTTCCTGAGAAAACATGCGCACAAAAAACGTTAGACAGGCCAACCGACCAACAGACAAAAAAAAATTGTTTTCCTCAAATTTAGAATATCGACGTTTTATAACATTCTATTCCACTCCACTACGTGGATGTGGAAGTAAAAAAACTGTTATTATATCTATTTGATTTAATCAGATATCCGTTTCATAACAGGCTGAAATGAAATATCGAATAAAAAATGAATGTTAAAATTAACTTTAAATTCTTGTTCCAAATTTGGCACATGAATAAAATAGCATGGAAGAATACTTCTTATCGAGATTGGGCCATATCTGTCACACTGAGCGATCGCCACAGGCGTATAAACTACTCTATTTTATATTACAATTATAGAGCAAAATGTTACTAACAGCTACTGGAAGGGGCTGGCCTGGTGGATCTTTGAAGCAGAAAGAGCACTAAATTGTGTGCCATAGCGGCACTAAAGGTAATCCGATCTCAACCTAAGCGATTTAAAAAACAGCAACTTTATAGGCAATTTGGTGCATTTTGGTGTGTTTTCGTCTCTGGAGTCTATAGAAGTCTTTTTCAAATCATTTTCAAGTCATTTTCAAATCAAAATTCACATTGTTAGTAGGTACATTCTAGAACAGTGCAAATTAATTGTTTCAATGATTATGATTAATTTAAGCATTTTAACGGTTGGTGAGGGAGTCTTTGGCACCAATTCTCTTGGCAGCTATTTTGATTTGGCAAGATATTACCACTTAACAATTATTAACTTCCACATATTTTGTCTTGTATTGCGCATATTATTTTGACAATAACAAATGTATAATGCAGGCGATGTTTTATCCATCCACACCTAAATTTATAGCTAACGCGTGGTGCACGCAGGTTATAAATGCACCAGTCGTGGTGTCTTTTCATTCTGTAAATAGTAAGCTAGTAAATTCCAAAGTATTTCTCTTTTAGTGGGTTTCATTATAAAATATCAACAGCCCATTAATAATAGTAAACGCTGTGTTAAACGCCGGAACCATTTGCCAAATAGGTCAAGGTCTATAATTTAATCTTGTGAAGATTTGATCCTAAGCCATTTATAACCAAACATTTTCTACTAAACCCAGAATTCTGACGCTTATTTTTGTTTGTATTTTTTTTTTAATATATACGTAATTTATGTCAAAACTAGTCACGCTGCGCTAAAAGCAATCGGTTCCATACAACTCGAATGGAGACTTGTATGGCACTGTATGTATACACGTGGAGAAAAAGTTTTTAATGAATTTACAATTTAAATAAATATTTTTTGACAAAATAAATCAACATTTATATTCATGTAAGTACATTTTGGCCGGTTCACCACAAAAATTCAGCTAGCGGAGATTACAGCCGACATTACCGACGTATGAATTAACGACAACCCGACTCATACGCATAATTTGATCCACCAAAAGACTCCCCCCGTCTTTTTAGAAAGAAGGTGACAATAACTAATACCAACAAACTCACGATACAGACAACACATCTTTTTACAAAAACCACTCATACTTCGTATCTCTCTTATACTATTTCACTTATCTTCTGCCCTCTGACAAGCTGTTTTCACCACTCCCAGAAAAAGGCAGTTACATGTCAAATAGTCAGCATTATTTTAAACAGGGTTTTCCAGTTTTTCCCTGTATATTCGGATCATCACCCTAGTTTACAAGTACCCCGTTCTGTCAGTTAATTATTTAAATTTTTTAGGAAAATCTCATTGCACACAACAGTTATTGATTTTATATAAGTGTCTTATCGGTAATAGCTAAATCAAAATTCAAATTGGTATACTATTAGTATACTAGCCAAACCATCGGCTGTTGGCATACTTATTTTGTTTATTTTTTTTAATAATGTAAATATGTCAATGACAATATTTTATTAAATATTTAGAACTAGTTAGACCTAGCACTTGAAATGTAACACTGGTTAAACAAAATAAAAATGTATTAAAATGGAAATGGTTATTTGAGATAGGTTATGGAGGGCTAAAATTGGTTAAATTTGCCTAAAATGACCACGTAATTCGTTGATTTGTCCTACGTCCCAAAACCGATTCAAACAATTTTTTCACAGGCTTTTAGAAAAACTCTTTTCTTTACAGAACGTATCATTATTGTTGGGGATTTTAAGTATATTATCAATAACAATACGAAACCCAATAATTGAGCGAGTGTGAAATTTAATCTCAGTTTCAATCTCTGGTTTAGTATGTTTAGGGATTAAAATTAAGCCACCTTGATACGCACCATAATGAACAATTACTGCACTGCACACGTGCGATTATATCCAAATTAAACGCATTCGGCCTAGATCGACGGAATTTCGACGATTATCACTATAAACTTCCCTTTGTTAACAACATCAGATTCTTTTATTAATTTTCTTTACATAACTAGATGGATTATTTTTAAATAACACGCATTTCGAGGATAGTCCGCATTCATCATTTTAACATCACACTACACACAACGGATACACCAATTTTCCGGGCAATAAATTTAGACAAAACACAAAAACCGCTGTGAGGTATCCGCAAGGTCCTTCCCTCAGGCACATTGTTTATGGAACGTTTGATTTGACATGTTAACAGCAGATTAATATTCTATTTTTATGTCATTAGCGGAGTCCGGATCCGGGGTAGTCATTCCAGAGACGGACTTTTTTCTGCATATAAAATAAAATCAATTTATTTTTATAAAACAAACAAATGTATGACAGATTCTATTGCCATTTTCATTAGTTTAAGAGTGAACTATTGTTGACTAATACTAATAAAAAATATCAATTAGGGGTTATCAATTATTGGAGAATACCTTAAATAAGTATTTAAATTATTGGGTTCTTAAGATTAGTTAAAAAAAGGTATATAAAAATATTCGAATCATTTGTTTCACTAGATTGTAGTTGGTTAGGGGGTCGCTCGGCTCTTTCAGCTCCTATAATTAGTTGTTGCCCAGGACTCCCAAGCTTTTTACGAGCTTGTGAATTTCCTGGGGGGCCACTTTCCCTATGTCATCAGGCGTTAATTCCATCTTTCCTAGATAGATTATCCTAGTGTGGACCAACATCTTGCATTCGCAAGGAATATGTTCCGCAGTTTCTATTGCAGTATCACAGTATCTGCACATATTATTACCTGTCTTGTCCATATTCTTAATATGATATCTCAAGTGGCAATGGCCTGTAAAGAGGCCTGTTATCAGCTCTAACTCGGACTTTTCGAGTTCGACAAGCCCTGTGGTATCCTTTGCCAAATAAGTGATGAACTTTTTCGCTTGCCTTTGGACTGTTGTATTCCTCCAGGACTCCTGTTTCTTTTTCAATTTTAGGATCTTCTTCATTATGTGTCCCTTGGATAAGCCACAAAACGGTTTGGGTCCAAAAAATGGAGCTTCAGCACCTCTTTTGCAAGGGCGTCGGTTAATTAATTTCCTGCCCTGTCACCCAGATAGACTCAAAGGTGCTACCTGGCTATCTGAAAGTATACAGATCCTTGCCCATAGAATGCCCTTATTTATGCATTCCTAGACACACAGATCAATAGCATAGATTTCTGCATGGAAGATGCTTGGGGTCTTGCCTAGAGCCCTGAATAGCCTGCAATTGGGCCCCGCTACGCCCACGTCAATCACTTCAGCCATCTTCGATTCATCTGTATACTAGACGAGTGACCCCTTCTTCAACTGCAGGGCCTCGACTCTACTCGTCTGACGGCTCTATATTAGCACATCAAACGGACTGTCAAAATCCCGCTTGACTGGCATTGAGTCAATGGGTTTGGTCGTGGATTCTAATTGATTTAACCCCAGAATCCTTAAGTGACCAACCAGATCGCCAGGTTTGAAAGAGAGTGCCTGCTACAGCCTTGGTTCACTGAGTGCAGCGTCCTTCCTTACATGTATATGTAGAGGAAGTAGGTCTAGCATTGCCTCCATAGCTGTTGTGGGGCAGGAGTACAATGCATCTGTGTTCCCTAAGCGGGCAAGGCGTTGCAATTTCTGCAACTTTCCTTGTGTTAATGTTTCTTCAGTTTTTGGCCACCACAGACATGACGTATATACTACCATAGGTCTCACAATCGAAAGATAAGACCAGTAAGTAGATCCTTTTCAGTGTTAGACCCCAAGTCTTACCAAACAGCCTGAGGCACGTCCAACTAGCCGCAGTGGCTCTGGTACGTGTTCCTTCTTGTTTTTGTTTCGCTAATATTAATGCTTCATTTACTGAATTAAAAATTATTTTTAACTCTTACACATTAATACAGGCAAGACACTAATATTTCTTGAAAATTTGTCCTAAAACTATCAATAGCTGGAAGGTTTACCTTAGACCGTCCAGATACTACTAACTCAATATGTATATGAGAAAGACAAATATTGCGATTGACGAGGAAAATTAAAGAAAATATTAGTGTTTACTACTACAGTGGCTGGTACAGACACTGAATAATAGGCACCGTTGATGCAATGATACAAGTTCTTAATTTAAATTGTCTTTTGTGCTTCAAAGCATAGGAATACAAGTAGAAAATTAGTACACAGTACACGGATCTATTAATTTAGTGAACAAGCATACTTCCCAAATTTTACGGAAATATCGGGTTAGTAGGTATTCAAAATGCATTCCGAAAATACAAAGTATAACAACAGTATAAAACTTTGATTTCAGATTTAAGCGTTTAAGAAAGTTTTCATCTCATCCCAATCATTCATTATTTCACTAAATATTTTCGATAAATCAACTCCTAACAGACTCTTATTAAGATAATAAAATCCTGAATAAACGAAGAGTAACGAAATAATGACTATTTCGTTACTCTTCTTCTGTTGTGCCTATGTCTTAGTTATATGACACCTTATATTTAATTGATAATTATTACCACTTAATAGTTGAAAGAAATTTTAAAATAACTGGTAGTTTTCCTTTAATTAGTAATAGCATCGGTAATAGGTATTAGAAAGTTTGTTATTAAAAAATTATCAGTATAGGTACGGACGGGATTCATCATGAGAAATGGGGAACATCGAAAACAATTAGCATCAATTATGAACATTATGATAACTTCTCGATTCCACATAGGAACTCGTTTTCACTGTTTATTCACGTACCTACTTGATTATGCGCACTTCGTGCATATGTAAATCTTAACACTTTGATTTTGTTTTTAAACTAGTTTGATGGCTAGTTGTTTTAAGTGTGTTGCCAAAGAAAAATGAATGTTAATAACTGTCTTATTTCGATTTCTTCTAAAGAAGTCGGAGAAACGAAGCTAGTATAAGAAAGAATTACTTTTATCAAAACTAGTTTTCATAAAAGCAAATTTTAAAAAAATGGTCATTTTTTGAATCATTTGTATTCAATTTTTCCATGAACTGACGAAAACTAGTGGAGAGAAGACGCGACGATTCAAAATCATATTTTTTTATTAAAATCTTTTTGGTATGCCAAATCCACAATCAAAATAATGCAAGTCTATAATGTTTACCATCCCCATAATATTTTCTGGACTCAAACTTGTCTTCTAATTAGTAGATATCACTATCAAAATGTAAAGTCCAAAAGTACTTCTACTAACTATTTAGAAGTAAAATAACATTTCAAGTGATACAACATCTAAGTAATCTTAGATGTTTATATTTTCAGTAGACTCACTGCTGTAGAATTACATATTTAAATACTGCAGATAGTTATATATACTTTTTTGGAAGTACAAAATGAAGAGAAAACACAGAAATAACCCAATAAAACAACAAAGCTCACATATTCAACCAGCTCGCTAGGCAGTGAGTTACTGAGCAAATTTGTTGACAACAGCATTGTCAATAACATTGATCGTGTAAGGTAGGAAAGTATTGAGACTGGTTCACACGAAGATTCACTGCTGTACTGTCAATACTGATATTGTCAATATTATTGATCGTGTAAGATCCGCTTTAGTAGATAAAACAAGGTTCGCACTGTTGATTCTATCAACAACTTTTGTTTATGTTTGTATTTGATTTCTTATAGTAAGTGTTTTTAATTAGTATGCTAACTGCATTGACTAATGAAGATTGGATTTTTTATTTATTCGCTATTGCATAGTAAGTTGTCAACATGTGTGCCCCTTTAGTTCTCGAGGTAAACTAATAAATATTTTATTTGGCATTGTCAGGTTTATACTCATGCATCTACGAACTATACAATACTTGTGTTTTTTTTATTTATGTTAGCACAAAATCCTAATAATGGGAGTCCTAATATTTATTACAACAACATTAACGACTTCACTCTGTTACACAACAAGGCGATATAAAATGGTCACATCATGTCTTCCATAGGCATTGTCACTATACGGTGTTCTTTGGGCGGTTGAATAAAGTGACATCACAACTAAGTTAAAATTGAAGATATTAACACCCCCATATCCGAGTCTCATTCCTCATCCAGCTCCTTATATAAAAAAAATGCATATATTCCAAAAGACATGTTACTAGCAGACGAAACAACTGCGAAGTCACTGCACAAGTTGCTATTAATGAACAGTAAAGTTACCCCACATATTATGGTCAAATAATTGGTGATCAGCTTAACTGGGATCTTGTCTTCAGAAATATTAACAGCATATTAAACCCAGTGGCGTACCGTCAGGGATGGCAGGGTAGGCAGTGCCCACCCAATTATCTAAGAGTACCAAGGACATCAGTAGTTAGTGATAAAATTTTGCGGTTAATTAATTCTAACATAAAAATATTAAATTATAAAATTATTTTTACTTTTGATAATATTTTTAATATTTTACTACATATTAATCCGCCTTCTCCAAATTCACATACGAATCCGGTTAGTCTTAATACCGAGTCGTTTGCCGCTAATATTTTATGCGCATGAGCCGAAACGCTAACCACTAGTAACCAGGGGGGCAGCGGACACTGAAATTATGTTACTATGTCTATGCATATGTTGGTCATATCTTCGATTTTACGCCTGCATTACGTATCAAAACAGGACGTTTGCGTCGTTAGGCGATTTATATCTACGGAGAGCATGCCACGCCTAAAGAAAACTTAATAAACTTTAGGAATAATGAATATTGAATTATTGAATAGAATATATTTACATTTGACCATATACCTATCAAAATCAAACTGGGAAATGAAAAAATACTAATTAATAAATGTGTTAAAATTAATTAATTGATTAATTCATTTCTTAATCTTATCAGAATGAGGTTCCATCCACCGAGCCAAATCAGACGCGCGCGAGGGATTGGTAAAATGTTTCCAACTTCGGTTGTGCAAGCTCACGCTTAACACGATTATTATTAGGTTAAGCGATAAACTTGAACTGTAAAAAAAGGGAAGGCCAAGGTTAACCGATTACCTTGAAGTCTCAAAAAATCTTCGTCTGCGACGCTCTTTCTCCAACTGTCCCGTGTGCACATTCTGTCCACCACTAGCGCGCACCCTCAGCTCAGCTAAAAGCCACAGACCGCCACTGATTAAACCATGGCCAGAAAAGTTGTGTCTATGTAGTGTGAATGGCGCCTACTTATTCCTAGAAAACTTAAGAAAAATCGGTAGAGATGACATTGATCTGTGTAGAAACTGCAGAAGGGAGACAGAATCTTTAAAACATTTGTTTCTCTGTTATATCGAGGTTAGACACAGCCATTTTTTGGTCAAATTTACCCGCAGTTTCATTAAACAGGAACATAGCATAACAGAATTAATAAATTTTTACTTTTATTACGATAACTCCCTAGTAAACTCCCTAGTTGTAATTTTTATAATCGCTACGTAGAATATATAACACTATGTACATCCCGAAAATTTAGAACAATTAGCCTCTTAATGTATAATAAAATATAAAGAATGTATTCGTTCTGTGGTATAGTAGGTATCAGTTAAGAGTTTAGTGGAAATATTATGAGTGCACAATTGACTGTTATGTAATTAAGATTTGAACATAACTAGCTATTTATGTAATTTAACTACTTATGTGATAATTTATAAGACTTTTTTGTAATTTAATATTATGAAGTAAATAAAGTTAAGTATTTTAAAAATAAAAAAAAAGCTGTCTGATATTTCGAACATTTTTGAGAATGCCGACTTCAACAATTTTTTTATAAGGTCAGACACGGTACCAATGAGACAAAATGACAACTTTAAATTTTTAGGTTGCTTAGAATCAAGTTATATATAATAAAAGTATAATATCATATGTAAAAATGACAGGAAAAACTATATCTCTATGCATTTTTTTTCCTAGAATAGATAAAAAAAAACAGTGTCTCATAATTACCCTTCAAGTGGGATAAAAAACGACAGCGGCGGCAAATAAAAGGCAGTGATTTATCTCCATTTTTACAAAATGGAAGTGAAAAAATAAGACAGAGGAGGGTTTTGTCTTTTATATCGTCAGTGACCTGTGGTGACCTGACAATACCTCCTATCTAATATTCGATTCAAAGTATGGACCCCTTTAGCCGCGAATATTTCAGAAACGCAGGTTAGGAAAAAGTTCTAAAAATATGAATTCATCATGTCTATTCTAAATCATTTACTTAAATTTGAATAATGTAAGTACATTGGACGGTTTTGAAGTTCTGCTAAAGCTATATTGAAAAACATCCTACTTTTTAAGAAAATTTTGACCATACCAGTTTTAAATCCATTATTATATCTTGGAAAATATGCCTACTATATAAATACCGATACAGCACGGATTTTTTTGTACGAAGAAATTTTTTCATAATTTTTTATTCAAAATTTTGCACTTATTCTCAAAAACGCGATCTCACGTTTATTCGGTTATTTAGGTACCAATGTATTTAAAAACACTTTGACGAAATATTTAATCATATAAAATGTAAGCATTTTCAGAAAAAAGAATTGGTATATATCAAATATTAATTTAGTTATCAAGCACAAAGATAATATTATTGCAAGCTTGCTATAATATTATCTACTGCGCTTGATAACTAAATTAATATTTGATATATACCAATTCTTCTTTCTGAAATTGCTTACATTTTATATAATTAAGTAGGTATTTCATCAAACATTTTTTAAATACACTGATAAATAACCGAATAAACATGAGGTCCCGTTTTTGAGAATAACTGCAAAGTTTTAGAATAAAAAATGATGAAAAAATTTCCTCGTACAAAAAATGCCGTGCTTTATCAGTGTCTAAAATATTATTTACATAGTACGCATGTTTTCCAAAATATAAAAGGATTTAAATCTGGTATGGTCAAAATTTCGACATTTTTCAATATATCTTAGCAGAACTTCAAAACCGTCCAATGCATATTATTCAAATTTCAGGAAATGATTTAGAATAGACATAATGAACACATAATTCTTTCAATTTTTTTCCGATTCTTCGTTTCTGAGACATTCGCGGTTAAAGTATGCACCCTTACTTTGAATCGAATATTAGATTAGTTTATACTAAACAAGAAATAACAAAAGATTATCTCAAAATAGCTAACACAATTTTTAGAAGTCAAATTAAAATGTTTACTGAAAAATATTTTTTCCCACATTAACAGTAGGCAAAAGACCTGATTGGATAACATAAAACAGTTCTGAATATATAAAACAAACTTGCATAAAAATTTAAGTTTAATTTGTTTCAATCTGGATTGGATATCACATTGTCTTTTGTTTACCCCACTACCTGTATGTCTCATTTTTACCCCGCCTGACCCTACATGAAGGAGTAGTCAGACAATTTTAAAGTTTGGCATAGTTACCTAGTTACTCTACAAGCTCTTTCAGAATATTAATAAAAAAAATTAAATGGCCTATCGCCTAGTAGAGATTTACAGCGATAACTGCACACTATCCGAGACACTATCGAATCACTACTTACTTAATAATGATATTTCATTGGCTTTCATGTTAATGAGCGAAATAATTCTATTTAATAAATTGTGTTCCTCTTGAAATTATTTCAAGTTACCAAGGTTAGATTTAATAAAAGAGCATTTTCTCAAAAATATGCGTTTCAACGAATATTACCAGCAATAATATCCCACAATTTACATAAACTTGGCCGAAGTAGGTAATATAATACCATATATTTCGAAAACCTTAACAATATTTTACCGTCCATTAGGAATCTGTATCGAATTACAACTACTTCCGATGAGGTTATGCGAGCGATTGATGAGTATGTGAGATTTTTATTAAACAGCACAAATATCAGAGGTGTATATCATGTTAATTTGAAAATTACTTGATATTTCTTCAATTGTGCCACGCTGCAATTATTTCAGATATGTGATCGAATTTATGTATCTATCTGCATAATAAAATTAGCAATAAAATTCCAGAACGTCTGATGCCACCATCTACATGGTATTTATGTTTATAAAATTTAAATTAGGCTGGTGAACCTGTGTGTAAACAGTTGTTAAAATTAGCAACGGTTTAAAAAAAATCTTCCAAGAAAATATACAAAATATTTAAAAGTGAATTATTATTTGTTTGCTTAATTGTATTGAAACATATTCTTTATAGGATTTTGCAAACAGCAGAAAAAATAACTATGAGAACTAAAAGAAAAGCTAAGTATGTGTAAAAATATTAATGAAATCTTTGCATTCTTTCGATAACCTGAATTCTGGTTATGCTAAAAAATTAAAATTCTGAAATAAATTTGTGTAATTTCTTATTTGAAAATTCTCATTCAACGACTAGCATCCACACAGTCCCCTACTGCCATGCAGATTAAACTAGCATCTACATAACCCCCTACGGAAATGAAGATTCAGTTAAAAATGAGAACAAATGCCTAAAATGAATTCATTCACCTACTTTGTATTAAAAATTTTCCATTCTAATGAATTACATTTTCATGAAATCTATCATTCTGTTTTTTGAAAATGCTCAGCGTTTGAAACGTTTTTCGCCCTTATTTTATCAGTCAATGTCAAATATAATTTTTCATACTTATTCATAGAAATTGTCTTGGTTTGGCATGGAACATTTTTATGAGTGGCTTTGTGCCTTTCTGATGAGCTCAGAATAAGGGCGAAAAACGTTTCAAAGGCTACGCATTTCCAAAAAACAGAATGATAGATTTCATGAAAATGTAATCTATTAGAGTGAAAATTTTTTAAGACAAGGTAGGTAAATAAATTAATTTTAGGCCTTTGTTCTCATTTTTAACTGAATCTTCATTACCGTCGGGGGTTATGTAGATGCTAGTTTAATCTGCATGGCCGTAGGGGACTGTGTGTGGATGCTAGTTGTTGAATGAGAATTTTCAAATAAGAAATTATACAGATTTATTTTAGGATTGGTAGCATAACCAGAATTCAGGTTATCGAAAGAATGCAAAGATTTTTACACGTAGCTTTTCTTTTAGTTCTCATAGATAGTTATTTTCTCTGCTGTTTGCAAAATCCGGTAAAGAATATGTTTAAAAAATATACAATAATTTCGTATTTAACGGTGGTATCTTTCATGTCTCCGTTCAAAATCATTGCAAAATATTATTTTCGGTATATACCTAGCAGATAACTTTCGTACCCTCAATATCTAGTAAGTATTTAAGGAAAAGGGGGATACTTGATCACAGTTTTGTTTAATTCAAAAAGTTGGAAGAACGGTTTGTATGAGACTGGGACTAAACCAGATACACTGGAAACTTGGTAGTTATATATTTGATTATTTATATTTAGAACGGCAAAGGCTTCAAACAAATTGTATTGTAGATTTTTGTCTTTAATGTAATTTGCTCAAGTAGATAAAAAGATTAAATAAATATAGTTTATCATGGGAAAAATATTTTACTCTCGCTTCTATAGTAAGGTATGTGTTTATTTCAAAGCAAGTAACTTGTAACAGTCAATATGTCGATAGTTTCTCCCTAGTATTTTTCGAGAATTTTACTCTTAACTAACTACAGATAAGTTAGCGTAGGCCTTACTAACAATTTGTGCTCGGTGTTAGTTTAGAGATATCGAGAGCTCCTCAAAAGATACATACATGAAAAGAATATAGCGCACACGATCATATGGTTTCAGATTTTCTTAATAGCAACACGTATCCTACAATTTACATATAACCCAGTGAAATTAGACTTTTCTGATCTAGCAAAATATATTCTTAATTTTTTTATTTGAAATCGATTTATTCTGGTGTTTTAAAGAAAATATTAAAAATCGAGAACGAGATCACTATGGCATAGAAAATTACCCAAGGCCAAAAAACGTTATTTTTGGAATATAGCGCTTTTTATGGCTTGGGGGCCCATTGAGGTTATTATCAAAATGAAAGATAATGAAATTCCGCACAAAAATCTCTTCCATTTTGTATGCACAACGAACGGTTTAGGCAAAAATGTGCTTCTAAGTTTCCGCGCAAGGCATAATATGCTCTATTTCATATAGTCCATGCATAGAATACGTGCTTGGTCTGTGTATAGTATTTATTAGCTGATCGATATATAAAATAAAATACATATATATCTTAACTGTTATCTCGACTGTTATACAGTATGTCCCACTTTTCATGACTCCTATATCACAGCACTCTTATTTTTACCATGTGATTTTTATAAAATTTGGATGGAAGATACTTATCTATCAGGAGATTGTATAAGGTGGCCATTCCCTAGAAAGAGACATCCGATAGGGAAATATTTCTTATTTTTGGCCATAACTTTTTTTTCTTAGTAGGCATATTTAAAAAAACTATAAGTATAAGTAGAACCTTAACAAGAACATTACTATGAATTGTCACTTAATAACTTCAGTGTTTGCAAAATAGTTAGATTTAAATTTAAAAATTATGCTAATCTTCCTAGTTCGTAGTTTTAAATTAAACTATTTTGCAAACCACTGAAATTATTGAGTGAAAATTCATAGTAATAGTCTTATTATGGTTCTACTTAGGTACAGTTTATAGTTTTTTTAAATATACGTACCAAGAAAAAAAAGTTATGGCCAAAAATAATAAATATTTCCCTATCGGATCTCTATTTCTAGGGAATGGCCAACATAATGGTAAAATATTTTAAATTCCACCAGGAGAATCCGTCGTTATGAAGAAAAATATATCTAATTTTCCAAAAAAAGATATTAGGCAAAGTTTCAACTGTAAAAAAATCTCATAATATTATTCGTTGTTAACAAAAACGCACTGAAACCGAATTTTAATAACATAGTGTACTTGGTGTTCACGTAATAGGAAAAAAAACTTCGAAACTTCGGAAACTTCGAAGCACATTTTTGCCTAAACCGTTCGTTGTACATAAAAAATGGAAGAGATACATAATTTTCGTGCAGAATTTCATTATCTCTCATTTTCATAATAACCTCAATTGGCCTCCGAGCCACAGAAAGCGCGATATTCGTAAGAAAACAGCTTTTTGTGAACTTTGATATTTTTTTATGCTATAGTGATCTCGTTCTCGATTTTTAGTATTTTCATGGAAACACCAAAATAAATCGATTGAAAGAAAAAAAAAATGAAGGATATAGTTAGATCAGAAGCCAAATTCCTGTCTAAAGTGACGCGAGTATTAGTAGCGATTTTGATGCAGGCTAGAGAGTAAAACGTCTTCTTTGAGAAAATTGGAGATAAAATATTTTATACAATTCTTTACAGACCAAGTATAAATATTTACGCTAATCAAGTTTAAGTCTTTTAAAAAGCCCCTAGGCTAACCCCCGAGGTGTGGAAACATTTTCCACCTGCAACCTTCAACACAAACATTCGCCAAAAATCACAGTACTATTCCACTTTGGTTTCTGGTCACAGCTTCCCATCGAAGTGCGAAACATATTTTATACTCATAACCGTCAAGAATCATAACCTACAGCCCGAGGGGTCAACCACTGCCGGGGAAATATGTGTACAAATTTTCAGGAATACCACGAGAATATTCGGGAATACTCAGCAATACACGGAAATACTAAGGAATCCCCGGCAATACTCTGGAATACTCAGGAATACCCCGGCAATACTCAGGAATAATCCGGAATACTTTGGAAATAGTCAAGGATATGCACCGGCTCATAGTCTATATGCAGGGTGTAATCAGTTTCATGTCATTAAAAAAACTGGTAATGGGGACCGACTAGACAAACAAAAAACCTTTATGACTTTTCCCTCTAGGAGTACTTTGAAAAAACTGACCTGGGTTAACATATTAAATATTTTTTTAATATTAATGTAGAAAATAATTGAGAACCACTGCTTTTCTTGGTCAAAGGACTTGTACATGATGAAACACCAATAGTAACTAAAATATTGCACAAGGGAGAGTCAGAGTATAAGGCAAAGACACGCGCGACGATCTAAATCTACCCTCAATATTCCAGCAGTTCTCAAAAGATTTTATTGAAAATTTGCGAAATTTTTGTTTATTTTTTTCTCCAAAACTATAAGCTTTAGACCCCATCTTATATAAGTTTTTTTTGTTTGTCTTGTCGTTCCTTACCACCAGTTTTTTTTAATGACATGAAACTAAGTACACCCTGTAGATGGTATGATTAGTGCCCATGTATAATATATAATACCGTCGCTAGATAATAAAACCGCCTCAGTTCATATGCGGATGTCGGCCGCAATAGACCATTACTTCTTAAAATAGGAATCAGCAGGTAAAAAAAAACTATTCTGGTGTAATACGTCGGATTAAATAAAATTTATTTTAACTTTTCAATGACGTGTATTGTGTATTTTAGTATAACAATATGTATTACGTTAATGGGCTCATTTAATAAATTTCATTTAGTAGTTGTTGTGCATAATGTATTAGTTACTTAAAATTAGGCGATATTGAAAATTTTAGATGAATCCGATATGTGATTCTCGAAATATACGACTTTTAAAAGACGTGTTTGAAGCGCGGTGCGTCACTCAATAGGGCACGAAACGGTCGCGTAACATATCAAAGGTCGCATTCCGCTCGATCGTCAGTTCTTTCTCAGTGTTCTGTGCTCGGTTCCGTGCGTTTTTTTTTTTCGAGCTAAAAATAAAATTTGGTGCTGGACCCCATTTTTCTGTACCGGTCCGGGATCATCTGAACCAGCATTACACCAACAGATGGATTGGTCGCGGAGGTTCGATAAACTAGCCGCCGAGGTCTCCTGATCTTACACCTCTAGATTATTTTTATGGGGTCGTCTCAAGTCAGAGGTGTACAATGAAGAGTTCAATACACGAAAACAGCTTCTAGAAAATATTATTACTGTATGTGATAATAAAATAACCCGGAAGTGATTGATTGATAGGTTAGTGAAAAACATATTAAAATGTTCTCGAAAATGTATTGACGCTGGGGGCATTCATTTTGAAAACCTGTTATAGTTTTAATTGCACTGTTTTTAATTTTTTTCTTCAATTATTTAAAGTTCTAAATAAATTTATTTTGTCAAAACAAAATTGCAATCTTTTGTCTTTAATATTTTCAAGTTATTATCAAAAGGCATTTAATATTTTTTTAAATTGTGCTTGTAAATTCAAGCTTCTTCACTAGCATTAGTTTTCTTTGATGAAAGAAATGTAATGTGTATTATTTTGGATGAAATTTAAACAAAAAAAGCTTAGAAACACTGAATTTCAAACCAAAAACAAATAACAACCCATTTTACGGTGTATTTAGCTAAAATTAATAAAATAATGATGTTATCAACTGGATTGTTATTTGTAGAAAATCAAATTTGGTCTTTCAATACTTTTGAAAATTTATTGAAGAATAACCATAAACGTGCCATCAAATATTATGACATTATTTTATAAACTGGTCCGTAGGCTTTTTAAAAGTTTACTAAAATTTACCAAAAATTAATACACAGTGTGATGTTAACGACCCTAAGAGCCATATTTAAAAAATGGAGGTCGGTCCTGGAATTTTTCCATAATCAATTAAGCTATTTATTAACCTAAAAGAGTATAATATGTATACCAAATTTTATCTAAATAAGTGCAGTCATTTCAAAAATATGGCGGACTGAAGTTCTGGTCAAAAACCATAAAACACCCCGTATCTCAAAAACGGTTCATATTCAACGGTAAGTATAGGGGTGTTTTGAACTCAGCTGAGTGTGCTCTACCTTCCACTAGAGTATGTCCGTTTAAATCTGGGGCACCCTGTATATTTTTTTAAATCGATGTAAAAATAATAAATGTATTGGATTTGAACCATTAGTTTTGTAATTATTAATTGTCTTATAACAGGTTAACAAATATTAATCAATGTGAATTTGATAGGTTTGAGGGGTTAACCACTACCGAAAATATGAGTACAAATGTTCAGAAATACCACGGGAATACTCTGGAATACTCGGAAATAATGTGAAATACTCGGGAATACTCGAAAATACTCAGGAATACTCGGGAATACTCAGGAATACTCAGTATTCTCGGAAATACTGCGGGAATGCAGTATTCCTGGAATACTTGTACAAATTTTGGGCCAGTTGTCGACCCCTCGCTACAGCCTATATCTCACTTTGGTTTGAATGGTCACAACTAATTTATATACCATATCCTTAAATTCAATTTAAGGGATTTGGACAGTGACTATATTATGCCGCAAAACAAAATTTGCCGTAGAGTTTTTTTTATATACAACAAAAATTATCCAATGTTAACATAACACCACACATAGGTAGTAGACAACCTCCAAATCCAAAGCCTCTTATAGGCTGTCCGGAAGGAGGTTACACATTTGAAAAAACGCAGACAACATCCATTACCCACCAACATTGCCAGTGCCGGTGCTGGGGATCGAACTCAGTACACGTTAGGCGGTCTGACCAAGCGCGCTCGCCACTAAGACGCTTAGCCGGCCGAGCTACCGTGCTGTATGTATTGCAATCCTTATAATTTTCGTTCATCCTATATTTTATTTTCACAGTTCATGTTTTTCCTAGATTTTGTTGAGCGATATTTTTGAAGATAGGGTGGAGGGACAGCGATTTTTAAACGTTTCTTCGGAAAAAGAATTAAAAAATACATTTTTGAATTGTTTAATAAATTTTCATTTGACACACGATGACCTTGAAAAACATTTTTTTTTATTTCTCATATTACCCCCGAATTACCCCCCGAAACTAATTCCCAAAATCAAAATTCTACTTTTGTAGAATTGTAGAACTGTAATTTTAGTTGTAGAACTTCCTACAACTTTGTCATCAACTTTCTACGCCAAACATTCTCTGAAAGAAATGCCTATGATAGGCAGACAGATGAGCAGGTGGCAGAAACAAAACGGAACTTTTATGCATTTCATTTTGCCAATTTTGGTACAGAACAATAAACATTACATATTGATATCAGGTAGGAGTTACCTACAAAACAAAAATTCCAATAGTTAACGATAAAACCACGAAAGTTTGCTGAACATTTCGGGGTCAATGGTATTTTATTAGTTTACTGACATGGTGACATGAATCGAAATATAATTCATACTTTTCTAAACATCATTTTACTTCGAATTTTACTATGACTTGGTATTTTGTATTTAAAATTAAAAGCAAATCAGGTTAATTTCACTTTCACTACTTTTTACACGTCTGTATTTGTAATTTACCGTTTTATTTTCATGGTCTGTCATAAAATAATGACGAGGATTGCTTGGCATATTAGGAACTGTTTTTGCTGGAATTTTATCTACATCCATAATTACTTTACTATATATAGTAATTTATAATGTTTTAATCCACTCCAGTCCTTAATACTTAAATAATTAGTAGTGGTATAAAAACGATTCTTTTCCCATTCTTTTTTACATATTATTCACAGAACCTTTTTGTGTTCCCAAGTCATGTCTTGTGTCCCATATTTCGTAAAGGAAGTTGACGATAAGTAATTATTATGGGTGGAATAATTTCTATAGCTGACAAGATCCTAGCAAAAACAGAGACTAAAAGAATTTTATTTTATTTACCTAATTGAGATGCAATATCCGGAGTATTTTTTTCACACATTTCAATTTTTTACCAGGCTCAAGATCACCGTTTGTTACATGTCCATAAGGACATTTTCGGTGCCGTGTCTATATGAATTTGAAGAGACAGCATCAATAATAAATTGAAAATAGGGTACAAAGTGGAGCAAACCGAGACGTCAATTACTGGTTAGTAAAAAGTATTTTACATATACTTCAAATATTTCACAATGCTTCGAGTAATTTATTTCCTGTTTTATGTACTTAGTGCTTTAATATATATTTCCCATTTTCATAAGTACAACACAAAGTAACATAAACAAGATTGTCCCTATCTCAAGTACTTACCTACTTATGGACTAATTATATTATTAGCTTTTCTGTGTCTTTCCTTTATTAAGTAAGTATCTCATAAGTACCTACTTCACAGTATCTGTAAACTATACTGCATAGCGGTTAACCTGCAAAATGTTGCAAAATAGACCTTACAAAATGATATTTGTGAAATTTATTTCTAATTTGTGTACATGTGTACTATAAATTTCCAGTGTCTTCAACAATTTCATTTAATATCAAGGGTAAAAGAGCCCATCTTATAGGCTAGTAAAAATAATAGGTCGACCTAAAACAAATTTGGGACAAGCTGATTTTAGCGTGATTGTGTTCCCTAGGGGGTACTATTTATGTGCCTAAAGTCCCCAGTGATCCCCCGAGCCAAACTACCCCAAAACCACCCCCAAAGGTACATTTTTTTTGTTTTTTTGCGATTTTCTCAAAAACCTTAAACTTTTCGACAAAACTTCAGGATACATTTTTCATAGAGCATAAAATTCCCTATCCAATGGTAGATATATAGTATAAATTCGAGTAATTGCAAAGCTCTCTATAGCGTTTTGAAAATAAATAAAATTTAAATTCTGCAATATTATTTTCGATTTCGCAAGTTCTGACCAATATTTTAACACTACATTAACACTACTTCTTGGGCTTTATTGTATTTTTATCATATCTGTGGCATTTATGTAATTCGAAATAATTTTTTATTAATATTATTAGCTATATTTATCTTTACAAATAATTTTAAGCTTGAGAAGATCCTGCGATTTGCACACAAATCTCCAAGTAATAAATAAGTTAAAAGTTAAAAAGTTAAAAAAATTGAATAATTTATGAACAAGTTATTCATTATAAAAAGTAACAAAAATAAAACTATTGCAAAAAAAAACATAATACATTTTAATTAAAATTAAAACATAAACAAAATTAACTAAAAATCCTCATCGTCCTCAACTAAAGACACATCTGATGCGACATTACTGCAATATTATTGTCCCAGACAAAAACTACAACTTGCAGTGCATTTTAAATTAAATTCGCTGCAAGTACAGGACTTACTGGAGCAATTAGATTTGCATCCACAAAACAATTTTTTTTAAATGAATTCGGGTGCAATTTCTTTTGAATTCTTTTGCGCCATCCTTTTTAATCCACCCCCAGTCCTCTGGGTTTAATTCGATGCCCATCCATAGCTATACTTGTAAGTAAACTCTTTTAATATGAAGTCATAACATGAAGAAATAGTATATTTTGAAGAATTGGTTTATCTAATATATTTTGTAATGCGTATATATCTGTTAGCTTATTTGGCTTACAAGATGTACCGGGTCTCAGCCTATAAATATTTTGAGTTGCACAATGTTCTAGAAGCAACACTGTAATGTCTGTATCTAGTGCCACAACAATTACGGGATTGTTACTTTCTATGGCACAATCCACTGTTGTTTTAGCAATCATATAATCTGCATCAGTTTTTGCTATGCTCACTGAAATACCGACATTAACAAAATGGGCCTCTAAAAAATTAATGAACTTCTCTTTATTTGAAGAAACTGCTAAAAAATGATCATGGTTTATATTAACAGATGTCTCAGGTGTAAATTCAACTTATTGCCCAGTTGCGTTCTTTGCTCTAAGTTGGTGTTCTGTAAATTTTGTACTTAAATGTTCATTCCGTCACCAGGGCCAATTACCGACGCGACGCCAGAGGATAGGCTCATCAGGTCTTGTGTAAACACTGGAACCCCTAACCTGGAAATTTTGCCGAACCCTCACTTTATCGTTAGGTAGGGATTTTGGCCATAGGATAATAATAACATACCTGTTAATTTTTCTCTGGACACTCTAATAACATAAATGTTTAATAATATTATAATATATACACTTTAAACAAAAACGGCTGTATAATTAATTATTGCCGACGCGCTTTTTACATCTAGTACAGGTAATAACTAAAAACTCAGGAATGCACTTGTCTACTTGGAACTCCGCGCCTGTTGTGTTGGCCCGTGCTATTACGCCATCCGCCAATTTTGAATGAAAGTGATTACATCATACCAACTTTAGTGTTATTGTAGTTTGGGAAATCGAAAATAATTTTGCAGAATTTAAATTTTATTTATTTTCACAAGGCTATAAAGGGCTTTGCAACTACTCGAATTTATACTATACATATACCAGGGAATTTTATGCTCTATGAATAATGTATCCTGAAGTTTTGTCGAAAAGTTTAAGGTTTTTGAGAAAATCGCAAAAAAACAAAGAAATGTACCATTGGGGTGGTTTTGGGGTAGTTTGGCTCGGGGGATAACTGGGGACTGTTAGGCACATAAAGAGTACCCCCTAGGGAACACAATCACGCTAAAATCAGCTTGTTCCAAATTAGTTTTAGGTTGGGCTTAAAATTCTCTTAATTTTATTGGACTATTAGTCCTATTATCGTTATCACGATAGAATTGAAAGTGTTCACGCTGAACGCAGTCAAAATTAAACTTCAAAATCATTGTTTTTCCTCATTTTTGGTCGCTTTACATGCATAGTGTCAAAGCCTCAAAAAATCCCCAATGGGGGTGAGATAATGTTTATATCACTTTGTTTATTTAAAAATTGTATGGCAGTAAAAGCTGAAATATCACACATTTATATTATTTTTAAATAAGTTAGCAAATAATCATTTGAACTGTATATGGTAGAGTATTCTAAACTAGACAAAACCTACAAAAATTGTCTTTCGTCAAAATCATCCCCATTTTTTTAATGTGGCGCAAAGTTAACACGCCGCAGATCACTTCTATATCACCGGAATTGATTGTTAAATAATGCTTCAAGAAAAGCTTCATATTTAAAAATGAATTACTATTTGTTTGCTTATAATCATATTGAAACATATTCTTTATAGGATTTTGCAAACAGCACAAAAAATAACTAGATAGTTATCTATAACTAGATAGTTATCTATAACTAAAAGAAAAACTTTGTGTAAAAATATTAATAAAATATTTGCATTCTTTCAATAACCTGAATTCTGGTTATGCTAGCAAATTAAAATCCTAAAATGAATTTGTCTAATTTCTTATTTGACAATTCTCATTCTAACACTAGCATCCACACAGTCCCCTACGGCCATACAGATTAAACTAGTACCTACATAACCCTCTACGATCATGAAGATTCGGTTAAAAATGAGAACAAAGGCCTAAAATGAATGTATTTATCGACCTTGTCTTAAAAATGTTTCATTTTAATGGATTACATTTTCATCAAATCTATCATTCTGTTTCTTGGAAATGCTTAGCCTTTGAAACATTTTTCGCCCTTATTCTGAAGCTCATTAGAAAGACATAAAGCCACTCATAAAGATGTTTCATGCAAAACCAAGACAATTTCTATGAATAAGTGTGAAATAATTATAATTGACATTTTCTGCTGTTTGCAAAATCCTATAAACATGTTTCAATACAGTTATAAGCAAACAAATAATAATTCGTTTTTAAACATACATAGAGTATATAGGCTCCAATACTAGTCAGCTAATAGATAGGTGAGGTTGTTTTTATCAGTCAATGTCAATTATAATTATTTCACACTTATTCATAGAAATTGTGTTGGTTTTGCATGAAACATATTTATGAGTGGCTTTATGTCTTTCTGATGAGCTCCAGAATAAGGACGAAAACATGTAATCCATTAGAATGAAAATTTTTTAAGACAAGGTAGATAAATACATTCATTTTAGGCCTTTGTTCTCATTTTTAACTGAATCTTCATGATCGTAGGGGGTTATGTAGGTACTAGTTTAATCTTCATGGCCGTAGGGGACTGTGTGGATGCTAGTGTTAGAATGAGAATTGTCAAATAAGAAATTAGACAAATTCATTTTGGGATTTTAATTTGCTAGCATAACCAGAATTCAGGTTATCGAAAAAATGCGAATATTTCATTAATATTTTTACACAAAGTTTTTCTTTTAGTTATAGACAGTTATTTTTTCTGTTTGCAAAATCCTATAAAGAATATGGTCCCTGTTTGGACAAGGAATGTAGTAACCGTATACAGCGTGTGCAGTATTCATGTATTCGATTTATTTATGGTATTCGTAAATTCGAACATGTTTCATATAAGTTATCAGAACTCCATTGGCTAAATATGCAAGACCGAAGAAAATTTTATTCAACCTGTATGTTTCACAAGATTATCACAACGAAGGCACCATCATATCTCTACAATAAAATAACTTTTCGCAGTGATGTGCATAATCTTAATGTCAGGTCCAAAGGTTTACTTAGTCCACCTATGCATAGAACTTCGTTTTATGAGAGAGGCTTCAAATACTGTATTTATAAATTATATAATCAGGTTTCATTTGATGCCAAGTCATTCAGTCTCGCAAAATTCAAAATGTATATGAAAGCTGTTTTGCTAGGACAGACAGGATAATTACATGTGCCCATTGTTATTATTATTATTATTATTTTTTTTTTTTTCGCGTTAGCGATGCTGGACAGTTCTCCCGTGTCTCCGATATTCTCACGGGGGAAGCGCCAGCGAATTATCTACAACCACTCCCCACATCCCGCAGGGTTAGTGGTTGTAGATTCCAGAATCGTGTGCCCTAAGTAGACGCAGGGACCCCAAGATGACTGCCTTTTGCATTTGGCCTGCCAACCATTCGGCTGATTTTTGGCAGGCCGGTATGATCTTCAATGCTGAGAGCAGCGTAGGCTTCATACCTCCGAGTACACCGATTATGAGGACGACCATCTTGACCGAGTAGCCTGGGTACAGCACTTGGAGCTCGTACCGGAGATCACGGTATTTGGTCCGTTTTTCCTCCTCTTTCAAAGCGATGTTTGGCTCAGCGGGTGCCGAGAACTCGATCACAAACATCACCTTGTTATTATTATTATTATTATTATTGTTATTATTATTTATTGTTTTTTGTTCATTATCTACATACTTATATAATATTTAGTTAACACAATATTTAGTTTTCTGTACTACCTACACTTACTTAAGTGCATTTTCTTTATTGTGAAGCAAGGGTTAAGTGGTAGAGCACACTTGTTGTGAACTTCCCCTTGAGATTTCCAAGAATTATAATTATGACTTCATTATCATATGTAAATATTAATGGAAATAAAGACATTTATTATTATTATTATTATTAATATATTTCAATAAAATCTTCATATTTTAAATAATTTTTATTAATTATCTATCGTTACTTACTTAAGTACATATAGGTATTGTTATAACGACACCCACTTCGTGCGATCGTTTATCCTAGGAAACGGTTTAATCTGAGAAATCACCAAGAGTAAAATTATTACTGAAATATCTCGTGAAATATTAAAACATTTAAATAATAAATGTAAAACATGTACTTAGATACCTTCAGTTTCATAAGCGCATCGTTAAAATATTTTCTCTCGTATTTTCTATTTAATACTTTGAAATAATAGTACCCATTAATATAAATTGGTATGGAAGGTTTCATGGTCCTATCTCAGCGGATTAATAATAATAATAATAATAATAATAACATACTTTATTTCAAACAGCCACAGTCTAATATATGTTACAATAAAGCACGTATACATTAATAAAGGTGGGTTAAAATACGTCAGACAAAATGAATTAAATGATTACTTAAAAACAAAAAATAATACTCTACACTATTAAGAAAATAATATTAAATATTACTTATAAGAATTACAAATGTGATTGTTTATAATTAATATATTCATATATTGTATAAGGCTCTACCTCGACTAAGTAATTAAAAACTTCTCTTTTAAATTGCTTAATATTTATGATGTTTTTTAATTTATTTGGCAATATGTTAAAATATTTTATACTAGCATAACCTGGGCCATTTTCAAACATGTTTAATCGGTGTATAGGGAAACTATAGTTAAAATGCCTTGTATTATAATCATGGTTACTTATGTGTTGATCGAATTTATTTTTATACTTGAAATTAAAAATTAAACACTCATAAATATACATTGCCACAGCTGTTAGATATCTATATTGTTTAAAGCTACCTCTACATGTATCTCTTAGGGCTACATCGTGCATGATACGAATGGCTTGTTTTTGTATTATAAAGATTTTATTTACTTCTGCAGCAGCTGCTCCGCCCCAAAACAGAATGCCAAATTTTAGTTTGGATGTGAAACAAGCATAATAAATTGTACGCAGCGTTGAATATGATACGACCTTCTTAATAACTCTTAAACTGTATACAATACTATTCAATTTTTTCCTCAGATCTTCTATATGTTGCGACCACGTCAATGTACAATCGGTAATTATTCCTAAAAACTTTGTTTCTGATGTTAATATTACATTGTCATGGTTTATATTTATATTTGAAGGAAGTTTTAATTTTGAACGATTTGTTCTGAAAATTATGAAATTTGATTTGTCTCTATTTAAAATTAGTTGATTTTCTAATAGCCAGTTTTGTACTATGGTGAATACTTCGCTTGCTTCGTCTATTAGTAAGTTTAATTGCTTGATTTTTATTAGCAGGGTAGTGTCATCTGCATAATTAATTATTTCGTGTTGACTGTTATTCATTAAATTACATAAGTCATTAATAAATATATTAAATAATAATGGTCCTATTATACTGCCCTGGGGGATTCCTAGTTTAATTTTCCCTTTTACAGATTTCACTTCTTTACCAAATGAATTGATTTTTACATACTGGTATCGGTTTTCTAAATATGATTTTATTCACTTTAATGCTGTTGATTTAATTCCGTACCTCTCAAGTTTGTTTATAAGTAAGTCATGATTTATACTATCGTAAGCTTTGGATAGATCTAAGAAAATGCCCAAGGGTATTTCATTATTCTCTAAAGCAGCTAAAATTCCATTTGTAAATTCAAATATTGCAGTATTTATGTCTTTTCCTTTTAAGAAACCATGTTGATTTTTACTAAAGAGCTGATTTTCGTTAAAGAAGTGTATTAATCTAATACACACTATTTTTTCAAAAATTTTAGTAAAGGATGGCAATAGGCTTATTGGTCTAAAGTTTTCAATTTCGTTTATATCACCTTCTTTGTGTATGGGTATCACTTCTGCTACTTTTAAAGCTTCAGGAAAAATTCCAAACTCTATGGTGTTATTTATAATGTAACACAAAGGTTTTAAAATAAAATTAATACATTTTTTTAATAATGATGTTGATATATTGTCATTGCCTGAGCTGTTCTTGTTTTTTAACGATTTTACAACATTTAAAATTTCTGATTCTGTCACTTTGTTAAATGCGATAATATTGTTATTAATTGGTATTCTCGATCTAAAGGGAACCTTAGGGAGTTCCTTTATTTTATCCGCTGCTGCGCTTATTACGTAAATAATAAACAACAAAATTTTCCCTTCTTCAGGGAACAGTACCTACCTCCCTTAGGAGGCATTCCCCTAGTATATATCATCCAAAGTCAGTTTGAAAATCATAAAAAAGACCGACAAAAGAATACTTCACAACACCACCATGGTCATAGCGACCAACAATTTTTAGAATCACTTTTTAATTATTATAAATATTGTTTTATTACTTTATATTAATTGATAGTCATGATGTAAATTATTTACTTATAATACATTATTTATTTATAATAAATAATGTTAGGTTAATGAACAACTCCACAAATGATTCAATAAAAGTACATAAATATTTAACCTACGGCTATGCTACCGGCAATATTAAGAATGAACCAAATGCCGATAAGGGACTTGTAATGATGGGTCAGGTAAATAATCGACTATATTTTTTTTCTTATTTTTTTTCGAGGAGAATTAGCTTCCGGACTTCTTGATAGGCATTTAGGAACACCCAGTATAAAATAGCAGATAGCTATATTGAAACATCTTAGAGACCATTCAACAAGAAATATGTCCCACCGTAAATGTAACGCTCTCAAAAGTCAATAGAATTAGTTTTATATAAAAATGTCATTTTTTTATTCTTAAATGTAAAGGTGGAGGCGGGGGGAGGCGAATTTGCAACTTACACTGTTCATAATTTTTACTAATTTAATTTTATATTCAACTGTAGATTATATACAGGGCAGCACGAGGGGCGGCGTCCCAATAAAAAGTAGCCACTCTGAATAATATTTTCTGAAAAATTGGTGAAACACATGTTAAATTATTGTAAATATTTATTTAAGAAACTGTTAAATTTATTAGGTATATCAAATACAATAAGTAAATAACAATATTTTTAATTAATATTCACTTGTAACGTCTCAATTGACACCTGCTGATTTTAAAAAACAATAAAACTACCTGCTTTATCGCTTTCAACTTAGCACAACAAAAAAACTTCTCGTGAGCGTTTTGTTTAATAACAATAAAACATTCATCTGAAATCTCTTGAAATGTACCTGAAAATTGACTGACTCATAACCAAGAAGTAGGATCGAGTTGGCGTGCAAGCTGACTGAGTCAGTAACTGACTGCCAGTTACTGACCTTATGGAAACAGAACCGGCGAGTTACCGACCGTACGAGAGGGTCAGTAACTGGCATAGCCAGCTATTTCAAATAAATTTGTTGCTACTGTTCACTGACCCTCTTCCACCACGTAAATGGGCCAGCCACTGGCCCTTGTGTACGCACAAGGATTAGACAGTAGACAGTTAATGGCCGTGGCTTAAATAGCTTAAGGTTAGTTCTCCCTACTTTCTTCGGCCACTCAACACAAATATTTAAATGTCGGGAAGGTGGAGTCACCAGCAAAGCGCCAAGTTTGTTGACTTGTGTAGCGAAGAGGAGAATTTGTGGGATATGTTTAACCCCGATGATAAAAAGAGAGACAGTCGGATGTCCTCTTTGCAACATATTGTGCAGGAAATGGCTATACCAAATTTCGCTACAGCTTATCTTTATACTGGCAATTTTTCTACTGGCATGCCACTACTAACATCTTGTAAATGGTATGGATCAGTACTTTCACGGCCCAGTAGCTCTATACCCAGTAAGGAGGCCAGCGAGTGGCTAACTGGTCACCCAGTAGATCGCACTGTGAAAACTTTCACAGTGCGATCTACTGGGCCTCCTTACTGAGTAGAGAGCTACTGGACCGTGAAAGTAATGACCCGTAACATTTACACGATGCTAGTAGTAGCATGTCGGTAGAAAAATTGCCAGTATAAAGATAAGATGTCATTTCAAAAATGTCTGTCATAATACGGTCTTTCTCTGTAATACTGTGTGATGAAATTACGAAAATGATACTTCAGGAAGCTGAGGAAAACGAAAAGACGGGTCTGTACAAGAGACTGGCTGCGTAAGAATAGTAGGGGAGCATCATATACCATATTAAAAGAACTCTATGATCACGACCCACTTGAATATAAAGCTGTGATGAGAATGGCACCTAATCTGTTTGAGGAACTTCTGAGTTTAATAGCCCCTACTGTGTCAGCAAGAGTAAAATTGGAAATAACTCTGGCTTTCCTTGCCTCAGGAACAAACTTCAGAATGGTGTCAGTAATCGGGGTTAAGCATATCTCACAAATTCTCCTTTCTCTATACAAGTCAACAAACTTGGCACTTTGTTGGTCACTTGACCTCCTCGATATTTCAAATATTTATATGTTTAATGACGAAAGAAAGCAGGGAGAACTAACCTAACCTATTTAAACCACGTGCATCAACTGTCTACTGTCTAATCAGCTACTGACCTTGTGCCAGTGGCTGGCCCATTTACGTGGAGAGAGAGGATCAGTGGACAGTAGAAACAAATATATTTAAAGTAGCTGGCTATGCCAGTCAGCTTTTACGCCCACTCTTATCGTGAAAGCTAGCCTATAGGTTGGTTTTAGATAAACGAGTGGGCACAATTTGTGCTGGACAAAGCAGTAATGCACATGGTATATGAATTGGAATCATAGTGCCTGGTGAAATAACACCATGTGCTCATAGTAGGGACACTGCTGTGCGCAATCTCATCTTGCCATTCCTTTATGATTCCCAACTAAATACTGGACTGAGTTTACATTGCGAAAATTATTACCCTCACTATTACCAGAGTAGATTATCAAAATGTTTGATTTTCCTTCAAGGAAAGAAGTCCTCTCGAGTGGCCAGCCAAATCACCAGATCTCGCTTCCTTAGATTTCTTCCTGTGAAAACTTTAAAACCGAAGGTTTCCCAACCAAACCTGAATCTTTCAAAGGGGGAGAGTTATTCAAAAATGCCGTTCATCGACTTCAGATGAGTTTATGAAATGTTCGCATACAATTTGAAAATAAATTGTGCTAATGTATGGAACTTGGTAAGGGGTCATTTTGAACAACACACACCTACGGCACCTTAAATTGCTTTGTTTTATTTTTATTTCCTGGACCAACAATAATGAAACAATGATTTCTCAGGATCAGGAATGAATCCATAAAAGTAAAATATACTGTTAGGTAGAGAATTGAAAGATCTTTCAAAAAATTGTTATTCGACCCCCTTGCTATTTGATTTTTTTTAAGGAGTGGTTGTGTAGGGTAGAGGGATGAATGTAGGATGCAAAAACTATGCTAAAATACGCCTCAATTCATAATACGGTCGATGTGTTTCACGACTTTTTCAGACAATTATTACCTCCAAAGTTGTAGAGAATGCTTATTTTCGGTTGGGAAACCCTGTGTGCTAATATATAAGCTTGTCTTTGCTAGGCACAAAATGTGACAAGCTGCCTTTTATGTATGGTCGCCATATTGGATCTTCCATATTGAGTATTTCGAATTTGGGATTTTTTTTAAATAAATCTTAGATGGCAAGGAATGCCTGAACCGAATTTCAGGTTTTTAGATAATTCGGAAGTACCAAACAATTTTTTGATAACACTGACCTACAAGGTTTTGTTTTCTTAACTCAAATAAGTGATTCCGAAGACTTTTGTTGTGCTGAACACGATGCCGTTGGTCGCTTAGCGCCATTACGTCACAATTTTGAGAAAACCTAACCTAGAAGTGCTGGAAACGCCGTTTCTGCCTATGTTCGTGCCCCAGTAACTGGACAACAATCAGATGGAGTAAAATGGACCAGATCATCTTATTCAGCTGACCAAAATCTTCAAAAACCAAAAAAAGCCTAAATATAGATGGCGCAAACATTATTTTAGCTACTTATTTCTGAGTGTAGCAAGAAATACTAGAATTTTTGTCGAGAGTATATACAAGTAAATCGGACGTAAATAACTAATTCCATAGGATTTTGATGCGCTGAACACAAGCCGTTACCCGTTTTGCTCTCTGAGGTCAGGTTAGGAAGCTCCATTTTTTTTTTCAATTAAGTAGTTTTTTTTTTCTTGTCTTTTTTTGTCCCCTACGTCCACGCCGTTAGTTCTGGGTGATGTTAAAGGGGATTATATTATACATTCTTTTCTACACCTTTAGGGCTAGCCAATTAGGTTATGATAGATAAAGAGTTTGAACAGTATTCCGTTCTGCTCGTTTATGGCTAGCCCCATTAGGTTATATTTGGTTTCGAGTTCTATGCTTATGCCCTTCTGTTTATTTATGGTAAGACTTATTAGGTTATAATAGGTTTGGAGCATATACTCCATTCCCTTCTGCTCGTTTATAACCCGCCTATTAGGTTATGTTGGCTTTAGAGTTTGCATTTTCTCTTGTTTATGAATGTTACATTAGGTGTAGGTATGTTTAAGTACCTACATTTGATAACTTTTTCCACGATTTACATCTTATCCGATTTTTAAATAATTAACACCTAAATCTATTATAAACAGCCTTTTTTCAATCTGAGGTTATGTTTTCCCTATATTGTGATCTGATTAAGTAAAATGGACAACGGCTTCGTGTTCAGCAAGTAGAAATCCATCTTAAATAATGCATCATATTCCGCTTAGTGATTGAAACCTGAATATTATAAAAATATGATTTTATTCATTTTGAGGTTATGTTTTCTATCCCTAAATTCTGACCTCATAGTGCAAAACGGGTGACGGCATTATGTTCAGTGTGTCAAAATCCTATGGAATTAGCTATTTAGGTCCGATTTACTTGTATATATACTCGCGTCAAAAATTCTAGTATTTCTTGCTAAACTTAGAAATAAAATAATGTTTGCGTCATATATAGTTGTCTTTTTCTATTGTTACTATGAGGGTTTGAAGATTTTGGACAGCTGAATAAAATGGTCTGGTTCGTCTTACTCAATCTCATATTGTTGTCATTATTACGGCACGAAACAGCTTCTTTAACACTTTTAGGTTAGGTTTTCTGAAAATTGTGACTTGATGGCGCAAAGCGGCCCACGGCATTGTGTTCAATACGTCAAAAACCTTTGGAATCACCTATTTGGGTTAAAAAAAAAACCAAAAATTGTTTTTCTTTGCAGGTCTGTGTAAATAATAGACAAGACTACACGTCAGGAATTTTTTACTTTAGTTCGATAGTACCTCGAATAGTTCTATTTAGGTAATCGCGCATATATAGTATTTTAGCAATTTATTTCGAGATGTATTATGTATGTATGTGTACCTATGTATGCCAAAAAGTATAGGTACCTAATTCCTTTTAAACTCTTGAATTTGACAAATTTAAATTTTTAAATATTGGAATCAATATTTACAGTCCAATATGTTACTAAGTAAATCATGTCAATGTGACAGTAAAGAGGACAGTAAGTACCTCGGTAAGTACCTACTTACTTAGCTTTGAATTTTTTTATAGCCACGATTTTTGTTCAGATTTTTCAAGACCAACCTGTGTCTCTCTTTTACTGAATAGAATAATAGAAATAATAATAATGGAGGCATTATTCTAAAAGTAAATTGTCCCGAAAAATGTTACCGGCCAGCTTTACAAGTTAAATTATATGAGTCAATAAAACATAAAGCCGTTATAAAGGTAGGTATAATAATTTTGAGTTATTCTCAAGGTTAAACGTGACGTCATAAGCAGGTGCCCTATAGCAGAAGCATCATCTGCGAAAGCAGAATAACATCAAAGAAAATAAATATTTATTAAATATAGCTACAATACTTATTTCTCAAAGTTGCAACAAAACCATTAATAACTCGTACCAAATTTTAAATCATTGGGTTCAGCTTATATTCACATGTTTGCAGCACTTTTACTTATTTTTGAAATGCAGATAGCAAAATGGCAAAACTGAATAAAATTCCTTAATTTTATGAAGTACAATTAAAAAAAAACATTTAACTCAAAATAGGAATATTTTGACAGACAGAGAAAGTGGATGCCAGAGTTTATAATATGCTAGGTTGTTCAAGTTTCGTTTTTTAGTTTAGTAAAGAAAATATATGAGTCAAAACAATCGTGCTTCTTACGTTTTTTCACCAAAGTGATGAATTAGGTACGCTAATCATTGTCACAACAGCGCGCGTAAACAAATAAAAAAATAACCAATTCAATATAATAACAACAAAAAGTACACGTTAAAAATTACTTCATTGTTATGCTGCTTTCAAAAACTAGCAATCATTTATAACAATTATAACAATAACAAGAAGCACGCCTTATTTATCGCCATTCGTTGAAAACATAAATGAATTTATGGGCCGGAAAAACGCATTACCTAAACAAATTTACCGAACTATTACGTTACCACGAAAAAAGTAACTAATCATTGTGATTGTATACAAATACATCGTTGCTTTATTTACTAATAAAAACAAGCTGAAAGCCATGAAGCGTGAACGATTACACACAGCGAAGAAACTCATCAGCTTTTTTGAGGTTATAACAAAGAATCGTGAAGGGACTCACCTTTATATCAGCGAATAATCCAATATTAGGAGATAAACAAACACCACTTATATCACACTTCACTGAGAAACCACAACACCAATCAAATAATCCACAAATTAAGTCTACGATAAATAAAAACACATACACGACATGAATAACTAGGTAAAGCACTGGGTTCTATTCACATTTCACGCAAACGCCGACGCGCCAAACGGGCTAAGCAGCGTGTAGCAGGCGAGACCTCTCGAAATTCATCGAAAGTTGACGAGGACAAAAAAACAGTTTACCTGTTGATTGTTCTGCCACCGACGAAAAAGTGCAAGCGATAAGCAGCCGTAAGCGCGCTGTCGCATGCGAGGACGGATCAAGTAAGCTTTGGCGTTTGGTGGTCGGCAGGTTTTTCAAGGAGCATGGGATATAGGGTTAGTGGTTGGGCTTGCATTTCAATTGTTTTTTGTTTTTCGTGCAGCGCTGGCCTTTGTTTGGGGAAACAATGGCCATTTAGCGATTTTGTTTTTTTGTTTTTACAGAGGCTAGCCGTATTCTTACTGACTGAACCTCGATTAGCTCTTAGTTAACTTTCGGAATACAAGGCATCTGTACGGTGGGTTTTATTACAATGTGCTTACACTTTCAAGTTCAAACGAATTATATACAGGGTAACACAGCATCTTTAAAACCGTGAGAGACAGCAAATTGTTCAAAAACTAAATCAAAGGGTTGGATGGGATTCAAGGAATGTTAATGTTGTGTAAAATAAAAACCAATATGCTCCATATAGAGATTTAGTTAAGGCTGTGTTATCAATGTCAAAATACCGCGTTCACAGTCGTAAATCTTTCAACATATTGTTCTCAAAAACAAACCAACAAAAATCGGATTTGATTTAAATATTAGAACTAGTTAACTTAAATCTAGTACGTATCATATTTTATATTTGAAAACTAAATCAAATTAAATATTTCCTTTGGATTATTACACGCGAACGTGCCACTGAATCGTCCGTAATTCACCATTAATTATTTTATATTCTTTAATGGGACTCAAATATTCAAATAAAATATGATACGTACTAGAATAAATATATTAAATGTAAAAAAAAGTTAAAACTCGGCATAATATTTGCTCCTAAGGGAGATTAATATGTTAGAAAAAATGTTTTCAATTTTGCCAATTTAATTGGACGGTTTACTAATAGAGGGCGAAGCAGTAGGTATTCGAAGTACCAACTATGCTTCAAATCACTAAAAGCTGCAGGGTCGAACTTTTTGTTTTCTCTGCCATTTGAAATATAGCTTAAAATAATTTAAATTTACTTACCAATTGAATTGATACATTTCTAGTAGCCCGGGAGGCAGCGACAGATTTTTCGCGTTAATATCTATAAAGCTAGATTTTTTTTCAAAGAGAGTTTAGATAGTATCTATAATGAAGGCGCAATTCTACCAAACTCTTAGTTATGCATAAATGAGTAAAAAATTAAATATTTAAAATTTCGTTTTTCGAATTGTCACGAATTGTCAAGAAATGATGATTCGCCTTCGCTCCTGCCGGCCCCAATTTTCGATTTTCACCTCGCGATTCATGTTGTACGGTCATTGCCGACCTTCTCCTCGCCATCGAGATATACAACGGGTCTCCGATTGCCGTATTTGTTCAGTTCTTACGTTTGAAAAAGTGACTTGCGGTCGTGCCAATAGGCGACTATTTTTAAGTGGTTTCCCGAGTTCGAATCCCGCCCGGGGATATTTTTTTTTTCATTTTCAATTTTTTGGCACATATTTTTGATTCTATAATTGCGATTTGCTCCGTTCTATTGCATTTTTCGGAGAAGTTTTGCATTTTCCGCCGCGGAATATTAAGATGCTCTATTTGGATCAAAAATCACATTCTACTTCCGGGTGGCTAAATCTTTGGTAGACATTGCAAAAACGGCAATACGTAGTCAAATCACGACAATTATATTCCTCATTAGTATTAATGAACAGACAGTATTTTTATAGATCTGTTAATAAGCTTTTATTTACTCCATTATGTTATATTATTTTGGTAAGGAAATTTCTAATTTTTAATCGAAATAGTGCAGATTAATATTTCGCGGCGGAAAATGCAAAACTTTTCAGAGAAATGCAATAGAACGGAGCGAATAGCAATTATAGAATAAAAAATATCTGCCAAAAGATTGAAAACGAAAAAAAAAAGTATCCCTGGGCGGGATTCGAACTCGGGAAACCACTTAAAAATAGTCGCCAATTAGCACGACCGTAAGTCAATTTTTCAAACGTAAGAACTGAATAAATACGGCGATCGGAGACCTGTTCTATGTCTCGATGGCGAGGAGAAGACCGGCGATGACCGTACAACGAGATTCGAGAGGTGAAAATCGAAAATTGAGGGCGACAGGAGCGAAGGCGAATCGTCATTTTTTGACAATTCGTGACAATTCCAAAAACAAAATTTTCGTCCATCTGTTTTTTTCTTTAATTTTTTACCCATTTATGCACCACCAAGAGTTTGGTAGAATTGCACCTTCATTATAGATGCTATCTAAACTCTCTTTGGAAAAAAAATCTAGCTTTATAGAAATGATTTCAGTCGCTGCCTCCCGGGCTATAGTTTATTCTACATCTTCAATAACTTTTTGTTAGTAATATTGCTAATAAATCAGGAGCATATCTAATTATAACATATCATTACTGTAAAAAGTAATTTTTATATGGAGTAAATGTACCTATTTGTAATGCAGATTGTGAAAAATCAATGCCACGCGGGATTAAAAAGAACTTTGATCTTGTGGCATATAGACAAACTACCTTTGCATACACTCTAATAGTGTAGATTGTAGATAATCAATTATTATTTTGAAAGAGTAAAATGTCTCTTACTCCCCGAAGGAGAGCTTACATTTTTTCTGGGAGCAAAAATTACACGTTAGTCTCTGAAAATGATAACTAAACTAGCAGTACAGAAATATTGTTTTGAAGAATTCCGATTTTCTCATTTTCTCAAGCACGCAAAATGTCTTTCCATTGTTTTCCTCTGGTTTTTGTAATTTCCTTTTTCAAACATTATAATTTTATGGTTATTCATTGCTTGTCGTGTGTATGTGTTTTCGTGATATTTCACTTTCGGCGTGAAAGTGATCATCATCAAGTGACGAAAATTTGATGTTTAAGGAAAAGCCTGCAAAAGTTCGCACCCGCAGTGCGTAGGAAGACGAGAGAAATCGATTGGCGGACACCTGAGTGTTCCATCTGCGTTCTTCTTCTGAATAGGGCCTTCAGAAATTTGAAAATTTGTCACATTTTCCATGTTTAGATGTTTTTCGTTGAATTTTTCTTTCGGTGTGAAAGTTACCATCATCGGGTGATAAACAATTCGATGTTTTAGGAGAAATCTAAAAAAAAACGATACGCAGTAAGCGGAGCAAAATCGAATAGTGGACACCGAAGTTTTCCATCTGTGCTATTTCTCTGAATAGGGGCCTTCGAAACAGTTTCCCAATGGAAAATGTCAAATTTTCCGTGTTTACGAGTTTTTCGTGATATTTTACTTTCGGTGTGGGTAGGGGTAGGTATGAAGGTGAGAGAAATCGAATGGCGCAAACCGCTCTTTATCTCGTTTCGTTTTCGAGATACGATCGCGGGAAGCGATCCTTACTTTCCGAGATACGGCCGCTCAAAGACTCCGGAAGGTAAAAATCGAAGTTTCTCACCTCTTCCCGAGGTCATATCTCGAGAACTAAACGAGATAAAGAGCTGCGGTTTACGCCATTCCATTTCTCTCGCCTACCTAGTTACTAGTCCAAATAGGTAGGTTAAATCGCAAAAATGTGACCGGAGGGGATCTCTACAGGAAAAGTTGTATTGAGCTGAGATGTAAAATAAAAAGTCTAATATATTATTAGTCCTACACTTTCCTTAAGGGTACAAAAAGGATGAAATTGTTTATTTTTGCGTATAAATCGAGAACGATGCGAGATATGGAAAAGGTTTCAGATAAAAAAATGTAGAGCTAATAATTTGGCTTACGAAAGGTCACATGCGTTTACATCCTATTTTTGATTGTTTGGCTGTAAGATCTGTCTGACTTTTAGGGGATGAATGGAATAATAAAAATCGTTTAAAATCGAAAAGTTGATGCTTTTTGTTATTTCTTTTCTGAATCCCCTTAAAATAATTTCAACTTTCTTTGCAGAGATAAAGTTCCTCTGTTTGTTTAGATAGAAGTTATAAACATCTGAATTTTTAAATTCACGACTTTTGAGGGCTAAACTTTAATTTTTTTCAAGCAACACTGACCTCTTAATCAAATTTCTTTAAAAAAATTCTATTACAGTTTTTTTTCTCACGCATGCCAACGTTGATATCCAGATATAATTACTACAATTCCTACGATTTTTATTTCACTCAACGCCACTGCAATATAGTCGTTGTAACTTTTTCTAGAAAATTGATCCCTCTTGTACGCTTAATTGATTGCTGATTAAATTTCCAATCCGATGATTTTCCGGTAATTTTTGCGTGAGATATGGACCGCTAAAGTGAGTCCAGCTTCGAGGACCAATTCTCCCAAACAAAAAATCTTACGAGCTCGATGGCATATTTAGCTATTTAAAATCAAACGAGAAATCGAGTGGCGCAAACCGAAAGTCGCTGCGGTCCTTCGTTTCCGAGATACGGCCGCTCAAAGTTAGCGGAGAATGAAAATCGAAGTTTTTCACCGCTTCCACCGAGAACGAAACGAGACACAGAGCTGCGCTTTCCATTTCTCTCACCTTCCTACGCCCTCCTGAGTTTGTTTAGATTTTTTCTGAAACGTCGAAATTTTGTCACCCGACGATAACCACTGTCATTCCAAAAATGAAATGTAACAAAAAACAGCTACTCATGAAAAATGTAACATTCTTTCACGTTCCGAGGGTCCTACCTACATAAAGAACACAGAAAGAGAACGCCACTGTGCTCTATTCGATTTGTCTCCGATTACTGCATACCCCTTAATTTTTTCAGATATTTACTAAAACGTCGAAATTTTGTCGCCCGATGATGACCACTTCCATACCGAAAGTGAAATATGACATTATTTCACTTTCCGAGGGTCCTATCCACATAAAGAACGCAGACGAAGAACGCCACTGTGCGCTATTCAATTTTTCTCCCCTTACTGCGTACCTCTGATTTTTTTCAGATTTTTCCTAAAACATCGAAATTTCGCCCGATGATGACCACTTTCATACCGAACGTGAAATGTCACGAAAAACACCTACACGAAAAATGTGACATTTTTTCACTTTCCGAGGGCCCCATCCACATAAAGAACGCAGACGGGAACGCCACTGAGTGCTATTCGATTTGTCTCCCATTATTGTATACCCCTGATATTTTTCATATTTTTTCTAAAACATCAAAATTTTGTCACCCGATGATCACTTTCATACCGAAAGTAAAATGCCACGAAAAACACCTACACATGAAAATGTGACATTGTTTCACTTTCCGAGGGCTCTATCCACATAAAGAACGCAGACGGGAACACCACTGTGCGCTATTCGATTTGTCTCCAGTTATTGCATACCCCTGACTTTTATCATGTTTCTTCTAAAATATCAAAATTTTTTCACCCGATGATGATCACTTTTATACCGAAAGTGAAACGCCACGAAAAACATCTACACACGAGAAATGTGCCATTTTTTTTACTTTCCGAGGGCCCTATCCACATAAAGAACGCAGGCTGAGAACGCCACTGCACGCTATTCGATTTATTTCCCCTTGCTCTGTACCCCTGTTTTTTTTTCAGATTTTTCCTAAAACTTATAATTTTTGTCGCCCGATGATGACCACTTTCATACCGAAAGTGAAATGCCACGAAAAACACCTACACACGAAAAATGTGACATTTTTTCACTTTCCGAGGGCTCCATCCACATAAAGAACGCAGACGGGAACGCCACTGAGTGCTATTCGATTTGTCTCCCATTATTGTATACCCCTGATATTTTTCAGATTTTTTCTAAAACATCGAAATTTTGTCGCCCGATGATGACCACTTTCATACCGAAAGTGAAATGCCACGAAAAACACCTACACACGAAAAATATGACATTTTTTCACTTTCCGAGGGCCCTATCCACATAAAGAATGCAGACGGAGAACGCCACTGTGCGCTATTCGATTTCTTTCCCCTTACTGCGTACCGCTGATTTTTTTCAGAATTTTCCTACAACATCGAAAATTTGTCGCCCGATGATGACCACTTTCATAACGAAAGTGAAATTCCCTAATTTTTTCAGATTTTTCCTAAAACATTAAATTTTTGTCACCAGATGATGACCATTTTTACATTGAAAGTGAAATGCCACAAAAAACACCTACACACGAAAATCGATGAATAACCATTAAAATTTGAAAAAGAAAATCACAAAAAACAATATCTAACAATAATTGAAACTATTACTGCGTTATTAGATTTTGTAGATAGTTGCGGTGGCTACCGCCTAACGTAACCACGAATTGTTTAATTATTTACAATCATCAAATCCTATTTCAAAAGTTTAATAGGAACTGAATCATTTTTTATTCACTGCTGTAAATCTAGTCAAGGCTTCCAATAGTGTCCGTACGGCCCTGCACAATTCTGTTGCCAACAACTGATGATGAAATCACTACTTATAGCTAGCCAATTTATGATTCCTATTATATCGGCATAACCATTAGTTCGCTTTTTCTATATACGCATTTACTGTGGCGTGCAAACACATTCTTAAAGCTGGTATTGCTAAAGCAGAAAATTGTTGATCAATGAGACAAATTGCACTGTATTATAACATTAACAAAAATTCGGTATTTAACATTTTTAAAAATCGCTGCCTAAGGAATCACTACTCCCACATCCAGATTTCCCATTCGGGTCTCTTTAAAGGAAAACATCTCGACTGTGTTTGCACTCTAATATGTGGAAATAATTGGCCATAGAACTTTAATATAAGTGCGTTGCCGAATGCCGGCCAAGCCTCCAGAACTTCCGGTGCTGTCGAATACCAAGGTAACTTCTGGGTGCTACCGAATTCAAATTATGGCGCTGCCGAATCTATATTTGGGCGCTGCACAATCCATATTCGGGTGCTGCCGAACACCAAGCTGACCTCCGGGCGTTGCCGAATACCGCGGCAATATTCGGGCGTAACCGAATTCATACAAGGACGCTGCCGATCTACATTTGGGCGCTACCTAATCCCAAGGTAACTTCCGGGCGCTGCCGAATCTTTATTCGGGTGCTGCATAATCCATATTCGGGCGCTGAGGAACAGCAAGGTAACTTCCAGGCCAAATATCTCCGAGCGCCACCGAATCCATTGTAGAACACCAAATTATCTCAATTTTATCTTACCAACCCCTTTAATAATGGAGTGGAGGTGGTGGGCGGTTGAAAAAATATTGTAAAGAAATCTAAGGCCTTGGATTTTAATATATACACTAAATCCCAAGGTTCTGTACTCTTACCAGCTTGCTTTACTTATTTTCCCCTATTTATTCCTACTCGCCCCTCACCCCTTCAACGGAATCCTCAACATTTAATCTAGTTTCAAATGTCAGAAATTCAAAATGGTGGCGTCAATATAACGGATAGGTTTTATCATTTATCTTCTGATTCCACTGAACATCGGCATCTGAGGGTTATCGAGAGTTATCGCATATTACAATTATCTAGTTCAAATTTAACGATTCAAAATCGCTGCCTCAAAATGGTGGAAAAGTTTTTTAATTTATTATCTGATTAGTATAAGAATCGGTAACTGGGGATTTTCGAGATCGCAGATTATAAATATTTTGTCGAAATTAAAAAATTCAAAATGGTGGCTTCAGGATGAGAAATACATTTTGTCATGTATAGGGGAGGAATTCTATCGAACAAACACACTGGAGTATTCTAACTGGAACAAAACTAAAAAGAAGAAAATAAACATGAAATCTAAAAAAAAATAAAAAACACACTTTTAAACAAGCCGAAACTGTTAAAAAAATGCAATAAAAAGAAAATTATGTTAATGATAACAATAATTATGTTAATAAACGTAAAAGAGTAGGGTGTTCAAAATACCTACAAAAACAGAAAACTCTACTCATCTTTTGAGTGAATTTTTTAACAGTTTGTCTAAAAGACTGTTTTTTATTTTTTTTAAATTATTTATTGTTAAATGTTTTGAAGTTGGTGAAAAACAAAGTTTTTAATATCAACCCACTCCAAAACATCCTTGTCTCAGAGTGGATGTCGTTGAAGGTGGTTGTGCCGTGAGAGGCTCCCAAAGAAAACGCAAAGAAAATCGGTTAAAACTCCATTAAACTTGATAAAATTTAAGTCATCGGTAGATTAAAAATTTCCGCGTAGAATGAAGTGTAATAATAGAAGAGCAAAGCACACGCCGAATTAATAATTGGAAAATTACTGTAAAGTGTTTGTTAATAGTACCAAAAATAAAGTAAACACGTGTCTAGTGCAGTGCCTAGCTGGGTCGTCGTAAAAGGGAACAAACCAACTAATTCATTTATAACTGAATGTATAATATATAATACCATTATATTACTTCGTTTTAATTATTGTAGTTCTTTGTTAATATCCTGTACAAAAAATGATATACATCGGTTACAGCTACAGCAAAATAAGGCAATACGTATTATACTAAATTGTAATAAATATACCCCGACAGAAGACATGTTGCAAGCATTGGAGTTGCTGTCAATTTGGGGGAGTATTAATGAGGTGAATTTACTACTAATCTACAAAATAGAGCATAGACAATTACCTGCATACTTAAATGAAATTCTTGTTAAAAGATTACATTTTTACAGCTATAATATACGTTCTAAGCAAAGTTACAGTTATAATTTAGTTCAAATGACGTCCCTACAAAAATCCTTATTCTTCGAAGATGTTCGTCTCTTCAATGCTCTTCCTGAGGAAATTAAGGTCTCACCTAATCTAAATGCCTTTAAATGTGAAGTGTTGTTCCTTAAACAATAGATAAGAGTGCAATTTATTAGTGTTAAATTTGTTATTATTGTATTATTGTTATTATTGTATGTAATAGAACTATATTATTGTATTTCATTTTTTAACTAGCCAAGTGCTAAATAAATCATTCATTTATTCATACATTTATACCTGGGACCCTTTCAAGTTGATGGTTATTGGCATGAGCAACATGTATTTATAAAGCAATATAGACATACTAGCTGCGGACGAAAAAGATAAGTTGTTAATTAGTGGCATTAACTTATCGGTTTATTAGTGTATTAGTTTATATCTTTATCAAAATCGAAAAAAAAAATTAAAATTGAAAATGTATTAATCATAGGTAAAAGACAGAAATATACCCGGAATTGGAAAATGGCAATTGAAACAAATTACTACAAAAACAAACCAATATAAAGGGTATACAAAATGTTCTTTCGGGCCTCTTTCTTATAACCCGATGTAAATGGCACTCTTTACAGCGAGACAGGGCTCTTCCTTGCACTTCCACCGTAAATGGATATTTACCTGTGGAACGGTTAATAAATAAAAGCTTATTGCAGCGAGCTAATGTATGTATGTCTTGGCAAACAAAGTGAACGTACTGGTGCAGGACGTTACAATAAAAACACATATTTCTGGGAAACATGAAGCCATATGGACGCAAGCGGACAGGAAGAGGTGCACACTGCTAGATTCAGAAACAGAAGACTAGAATAAATAAGGAGAGAATGATAGTTGGAAACTTAAAAAAAGCATCTCACAAAAACCTACCCTTCCCAAACACCTATATTCCTACTACATTCGTCATGTGACTCTCGCTGGCAACAAGCATGTCCAATATTCAGTCCAGAGTATGCAGCCAATCCGGTGGTATATAAAAACATCCACATTGGATGTTCGGAATCGGCAGCAATGCCTACTTTACGCTGGTAAATCAATCAATCAATCAATCAGCTCACTCCAAAACATTTCAAATATCGAAAAAGCTGTTTCTGTTTTGTCTTTGTGCGTGCCAACCGTTCATCGCAGATAAAATATTAAGTGTTAATGTGTATTTATTTTAGTGACGCGCTCGATAAACAATAAATTTCCACCTAACTTATAACATTCCAAAAACATAAACATACAAATACGTACACATGATTTGTGCTCCATTTTGGCCCTAAATATTTAATACTACCTTTTATGTATATTTAGCAAATTTATCGCCCTACTCGTATCTACAGTAAAATCTGTTTGTTTTTGTTTCCCAAACACGCTTTTTAACGTGCCTCTTGGCTGCAGGTGCTCGACATTGCGGGCTGCTTCATTATTATTTATTGTCAAGTCATTGAATCGATTCCTGGTTAAGTACCTATTAACATTATATGGTGTACAAGGTAAATTTGAAATATATCGGAATAGTTTACCCGTTTAATATGAGGTATAAATACCGTTTCATCCAATTTTATTCAAATTATGAATTAAATGCACGTGAGAAGATCGAAAATTGGCAAAATACAAAAATGAGGCACATTTACGTCATTTGTTAAATTTGAACCGGTACTTTCTTAATATTTTAATTTCCCGTCAGACTACGATTCATTTGATATTTTCAATTTTTTTTAAGTTTTTAAATCGACGAAAATAAAATACATTTACAAATGAAAACACCGAATTTAAATTTTTATTGAGAAGAATATCTGGTTTTTGAAAAACCGTGTCTAGACTTCTTTCTATACCTTAATTTTCCACGAAAAAATGAAGCTTAAGGCATCCTCTATCTATTGAGATTAGTATGAAACTGAAAAGATGTTTTTTACTATCAAATTTCATTTTATTTGAGCAGCGTTCGCCCATGAGATGAACTGAGGTCTGACCGTTGATACCACGACATAACAACTTATTTTTGTTATATTTAAAATAAAGTCAGAAACCTCCTTCATAGATTAAAATTGGTCTGCCATCGACAAAATGCTTTTTACTATGTTAGACTAAATTCTTTTAGCGCCGCGTCCACGTTTTCTATGAATATGGTAAGATCAGATCACTTGCACGACATAATACCTTAAGGGCGCCATGTTCGCAAAAGAGAACAACCTCGACAACGTCATGGAAAAGGGTAGTCGTTAACCATCCGTTAAGTGGTGGTACCTAGCGGGTAGCGGACGAATCATTTACTATAGATGTTTATTCGTGAAAATTCAATAAAGAATCCTATAAACTAATCCAGTTGTAAACATTACTTCGCTTTAGCAATCCAAATAACAAGTGTTCCAAATCGAAATAATGTACACAACAAAAACATCTATCTACCTGCTTTTAACCGCATGCCGATCCCCTTTCCCCCCTTCCATATCGAAACCCTTGGGTCGAAATATATTCCTCATTATTTTACTGGATTTTAATTTATAGGTCAAAGGTACATTTGAATGTTATTCTTTATCCAGAAGAGCTTTCGTGTGAAATATTGGCATTTATAATTATTATATTATTACATATATCTATTATATTACAATTTATTTATAATATCTACTGTAATAAGACTCGAACAAAAATATACAGGGTGGACCGTCTAAAGGGAATAGATAATGAAAAAAACAATTTTTCGCTCAAATTTAAAATTTCCACGTTTCACGTCATTGTAAAAAAAGAGAAACTGACAATTTTCCACTACTATACTTCCACTCCACTACGTGCATGTACAACTAAAAATGTGACAGATGGCAATAATATTTGGCATATAGTTAACAGAATTGTCACCTTTTATTTAATATTGAATTTTTGCTGTCGGATGAGTACTCTGTATATTTTCTTGGCCAAAAGTTATCAGGTTTCCTTTGTAATAATAGTGATACCTATATTCCGATTATTATTCTCATATGTCGTTTCGTAGTTAATAATTTTTTAGAACGACCGCCCTGTATAAATAAAGTTTTTTTTCCTTAAAAAATCCCCTTGGAAATCATTAAAAAATTTTAAAATGTAAAAAAATATATACTGAAAGAAACCCCAAAGTATTTCAAACATATTCATTGGACTACGGTTTAGAGCAATTATTTGTATGAAATCTAATAAGATGGCGATGGTCAAGAGAGGGACATTCCATACATAAATATTTATTATTTTTGGCAATAACTTTTTTACTTGGTAACGTATATTTAAAAAAGAACTATAAAGTTGAGTGAAGTGAATGAAAAGTCATAGTAATATTCTTATGTTTTTTTTTAAATATAGGTAGTACGAAAGAATGTTATGGCCAAAAATGATTTCCCCATCCCATGTCCCTTTATTTGGCCACCTATTGAGAAGCCAGTATATATTTTGTTCAAATTTGGTGAAAATGGGTTTTTGATGGTAGTGAATACAAATCTAAAATAAGAATTTCTATAAAAAAGTCGATAATATTTTTTCTTCAAATTTTCCTTAACACGTTAACTGCCATGAGGCATACGTGATGTGCCTCACAGAATTATCCCACCCCGCTTCGAGGCACAAATGTAGTGCCTCACGTACTATTATCCTTTCCTGGACTGTGACACAACAGCAGTGCCACAGATACCATATTATTAAATGGGAATGAAATAAGTTCGGCAAGATGATGCAGACAGTATAAGAACCCCCAGAAAATTATTTTTGTTTCGGATTTTATAGTCAATTGAAGCAAAATTTATGTAAAAGATAAATAAAAAAACCTAATATAAAGAAAAATAAAGACATGTATTATATAACTAATATGTATTCATGTATTCAGATACTTATTTGAAATTATACAAAATTAGCTTTATGTACTTTGAAGAAGCAATCGGCATAAAATGTCTTTTTGCATGTGGAAAGTGTAGAGAAAATACGTCTGTGCAGCGAGGTACAAATGTTGTGCCACAAAGATTTTTGCAAAAAAAAAGGTATAAAAATATTTCGCAACATTTTGTAAATTATATTTTTATCATCTTAGTAGTAAAATGAATTCGAAATACGATAAAGCGAAATTTGGCACAGAGGGTACGGTTTTGGTCCTATCATTGTGGCGCTTAACGTGTTAAAGTAACGCCACACTGTAATGAGCGATATCAAAGTTCACTACTTCAATGCAATCACATTTTCAGTCTGCAAGTACCGCTTAAATTTGAAATAAATCCCGCTCCTAATTCGTGAAATATATACTCATGAAAAGCGGATGACAGTTTAATTTTTTCAAACATCTCTATTGAAAACTCCCTAAAAAAATATCGGTCGCCTCTATGGGATATTACTAAGATAGAAACTCTTTCAAGCCGCTTTAATTTTTACAAACTAATATGTTCATAGCCTGTACAATAGATAGATAAACGCAAAAAATCAGTAATATTGACATTTGACCATAAATTCAAGGTAAAAAATTAAGATAATAAAATGAAGACATAACACATCTTAGTACTTCATTTAAGGTGGCCATTCCCTAGAAAGCGACATCCACTATCTTAGGGATATATCTATTATTTTTGCTCATAACTTTTATATCTTAGTACATATATTTTAAAAAACTATAAGAGTACCTAAGAAAACAAGACTATTACTATGAATATTCACTCAATAATTTCAGTGGTTTGCAAAATAGATAGATTCAAAACTACGAAATAGGGAGATTGACATAATTCTTAAATTTAAATCTAGCTATTTTGCAAACCGCGAAAATTATTGAGTGAAAATTCATAGTAACAGTCTTGTTATGGTTCTACTTAGGTGCTCTTATAATTTTAATAAATATACGTAGTAAGAAAAAAAAGTTATGGCCAAAAATAATAAATATTTCCCTATTGGAGGTCTCTTTCTAGGGAATGGCCACCTTAAGCTTAATTTAAGTATGTTTCAAACAACCTGCACAAAATGGCTACGGGAAGACACAATACAAGTTACTACACTATATAGTATTTGTAAATTTGAATAATAAATATTATGAAAATTTCATAAATTATATAATGTAAACAAGGTGCACATACTTTAAAGGGGAAGATGCATAAATTTTAAAAACGGTTTAATTATTTTAATTATTTTTAATTATATTTTTAATTATTTATTTAGTATTATACCACCTTATAAACTTTTTAAATTTTTATCCAATTTGAACAAAATTTCTAAATAATAAACTGAAAAAACTAAAAAAAAAATGAAATGAAAATTGTTTAGAACTACACAAAATGATTAAATCCAAAGTTTCATGAAATTTAAGATATTGATTGCAGAATTTTCAGAATACACAAAAAGCAAAAATAAATTTACAAACTACTTCTCAATTACTTGACAGTTCAGGTTACATTAGTAAAATTTACGAATAAAAGATGCTTAATATGCTTTTTTCATTTTTTTAGTACATATAGTCATAAGTAGATCTAACATGTTGTATCTTTGAGTAAAATTTGATTCAAATCGGGAAAAATTAAAGTTAAGTTTTACACTATAATAAAAAAAGTCACAAAAGAGGATTCTTAAATATATGAAATTTGAATTTTTATGTAACGAAAACCATGTGACTGAGAACAGTACAATGTTGACCTATATATGGATGACTGACGTCAGTTAGATGCACAGAGCTTCAATTACTTGTTCTACGGCTACCTCAAAAACATGCTTTTGTACAGAGTTTATTGTAATAACGCTCGTACCACAACTCGTAAGAAATTTGCATTATTCTGCACTTTCGCACAATATGCTATATATTCTAAATAATTATTATAACCCATCACTTTTGACAAAACATAAAAAAAAGAAGATACGATTGAGCATATTGTTGTTTTCGTCGATCAATCTGTCATCTGTGAAATCGTGCTTGTCACTGAATAATAAAACCTTCTGTTCTGTACTGAAGATGTGTGAGGGCCGATTTATCAATGCGTGGATAAGTAGTGTCATCCTATAGTGGAATAATAGTTTAATAATATAGTAGGACACTTCCCCTACCGAGTTAGTTCACGCGTCGATAGCAGGAGTGAGGCTATCACTGTCAGAGGAAGTGACCCTACCGTATTATTACAAACTGTGCTTTAACTATAGGATAACTTGTTATCCTCGCATTGATAAAGCGGCCCTTGCTTATTTTCTTCTGTGATATTAGTGATACTGTTATTACAATTTCATTAATACACTGCTGGCCACTCGAACTTACACATAGAGACTTTTAGGCAAAATTTAAAGTTCAATATTTTCAACAGGAATGCAAATTTTTGAACGCGGCTTGCAAATTTTAAGAGCTAGTTTTTTTCGGATTAAGCTGCATGACGTATATTTATCGTAGGACCATAAGTTTATTATATACGGGGTGATCAATGAAGTCATGCAAAAAATCAAAAAGTTTGTATGAGTGAAATTTCTGCAAAAAATTTTTTTGGTCGTTGCAATATGGTACCTTACTAAGGTAACATCAATATCTCTAGACGGTTTTGTCAGTTTTTGGATTAAGGCCCTTAGGCCTTGTACACACTACTCAACATAAAATTTGGATACCGAAATGTTTAAAATGCTATAACTTGACATTGGATTGACGGTTCTTGATGATTTTTGCGGATTTGGAATCCTTATTTCACGTAGATTTTCTATGATCTAAGCATTTTATTTGAGGGTTGAAATTTACACATTATACCGGGTCGATAATAAACAAAAACGTAGCGAAAAGAACAAGTTTATTACATTAAATTCTACAATATACAACATTGCTTAACAACGACCAAAAGTCAATTCTTAAAAAATTTATAATTCTAATTCTGTTAATTTTTAATAACTGGAAAAAAATTTAACTAAAATATTAAAAATTAATTTAATTTAAACTTAAATTAAAATTAAATTAAAATTACCTAATTAAAATTAGGTAAGTACATTAATTAAAAAAAAGAGAAGCTAATATTTTGTTGGTCCTCCTGCTCGGAATATTACTTCCCGACATCGATTTGGTAGAGTATCCACAAGATTATTTATAAAATCTTGTGGAATATTCTCCCATTCTTCACGAATGGCCTCACTGAGCGTTTCTAAGGTTTCAGGGGGTACATCAAGAGATCTTACTTTAAGTTTTAAATAAGACCAAACGTGTTCGATGGCATTAAGATCCGGAGACTTTGCAGGCCAGTCCATCCTATTGATGTTTTGTGCCTGCAAAAACTCTGTGATCCTTCGCGCTCTGTGAGGTCCAGCGTTGTCATCCTCCAATAGAATTTCTGGGCCATAATGTCGAGCAAAAGGAACAACAATAGGTTCCAAAATTTCCTCCTGATAAACAGTAGCATTAATGGTTTGGTTGGTAATGAATAGCTCGGTTTTACCATTTCTTATGATACCTCCCCACACTGTAACACCTCCGCCACCAAATGCTTCTTGAGGGGCCATATTTTCCTCCAAATATCGCTGATTTGGCCTTCTCCAAAGTAACATTCGGCCATCGGAGTGAAACAAATTAAATCTTGTTTCGTCAGTAAATAAACAATGGCTCCACTCTGCATTACCCCAATTCGCATGCCGATTTGCCCATGCCCGCCTATTCGCTCTATGGCGTTGTAATAACCGCACACATTTTGCTCTGCGATGGGCTCTATAATTTAAAATGTTTGGCATTATGTTATGTTTTAAAAAAAAAAATCTCACCTCAAGTTGTTTTTATTTAATGTTCTTCTCACTGTTCTGTCCGAAACTCTCACCCCAGTTTGTTGTCTTAAAGAGTCATTTAGTTTTCTAGAGTTCTTTGTTCTATTCCGCATAGTTTCTCTCATTAAAATTCTTTCGGTTCTTTGGTTTATTTTTTTTGTATGTCCACCCCCATGCCCATAATTATGATCACCAGTAGTTTCGACGCGGCGGTTCAAATTATAAATTGTCTTTCGGCTGACATTGTAAATGTGCGCAACTTGCTGTTTTGACATTCCTTCGTTGAGAAGTCGAATGCAATTTTCCCTTTCTGCCGTGGTTAAACGCCTCATATTAATTAAACTTTACAAAATTATAACATTGAAATATGTCAGATTATTTCTAAAATAATGTAAACAGTTTTTAATTCCATAGCAACAAATTTGTTTTTCCAATGCCTACTTTGAAATTGACGCGTCGCGTAGAAATTACACCCGATCATAATTATGGGCACGGGGGTGGACAAAGAACTCTGTAAAACTGAATGATTCTTTGAGACAATAAACTGGGGTGTGAGTTTCGGACAGAACAGTGAGAAGAACATTAAATAAAAACAACTTGAGGTGAGAATTTATTTTTACAAAAACTTAAATAATGCCAAACTTTAGAGCGCGTCGTACCCTACGTTTTTGTTTATTATCGACCCGGTATAATGTGTAAATTTCAACCCTCAAATAAAATGCTTAGACCATAGAAAATCTACGTGAAATAAGGATTCCAAATCCGCAAAAATCATCAAGAACCGTCAGTCCAATGTCAAGTTATAGCATTTTAAAGATTTCGGTATCCAAATTTTATGTTGAGTAGTGTGTACAAGGCCTAAGGGCCTTAATCCAAAAACTGACAAAACCGTCTAGAGATATTGATGTTACCTTAGTAAGGAACCATATTGCAACGACCAAAAAAATTTTTTACGGAAATTTCACTCATACAAACTTTTTAATTTTTTGCATGACTTCATTGATCACCCCGTATATAATAAACTTATGGTCCTACGATAAATATACGTCATGCAGCTTAATTCGAAAAAAACTAGCTCTTAAAATTTGCAAGCTGCGTTCAAAAATTTGCATTCCTATTGAAAATATTGAACTTTAAATTTTGCCTAAAAGTCTCTATGTGTAAGTTCGAGTGGCCAACAGTTTATTATCAGTACCTACCTAGTACGTCATATATACTTTGTATCCTATATAGTAAGATATTCTATAAATATGTACAGATAATATAATATTGTATAATATACTTGGCACCTTTTACTTATTAATTATTCTGGAGATTATTATTTTCTTCTTTTACCACATTGTATGTATACTTTATCTAATTTTAAAGTTATAACAGGTTCTCATTCTTAAAGAGCGTCAACTATATTCCACTTACGTATACTCATTATGCTTCCCTGTCACATTTCTTTTATGTTTTGGTGTCCACCCTGTGTATAAAGTATTATTTGGTTTGATTCTTGTCAGTTATTATAACGAAATGTCATGTTTTTTCATAAAATAGTTTTATAAATATAGCGCTAACAGCTCGACATAATTGAAATATATTAATTCTTGTAATCGATATAATCTGAAATATGAAAAATCGAATAAATGCCGGAGCGAATGCTTGTTTCACGAATACAACAAGTATAGTTAGTTACCTTCGGTAACATTATAAGTCAGTAAAGAAATGGGATCTCACGACTCTACCACACAAGGTTTTTAGCTCATCAGATTTCTTTACTTCTCGAACATTTACCAAAACAATTTATCCTAATAGCGGTTGCATTCAATATAAGTATAAACAAACAACCGTTTTTTGTCCATGTTAAAATAATATATTTTTACCGTAATTCATCCAAAACAAAGAAATTTACGTTAGTGCACGAAAACATAAACAGTATGTCATTATTGTAGGTATTATTAAACATCGGAAGTTTCCTAAAGAGCCTATACATTTTCAAATTTCACATTTGTAAATGCAGAACAGCTACAAACCTTTAAAACTTAATAAATGTTTAAAACCAAGAATAAATGTGAAATTTGACTTTTTTAGAGGAGATGTTTTAAAAAAATAACTGTGGGGAATAATGATTATTAACGATTATATCGATTTATATTGGATCCATTTTATTGATTTTTTTGTCCACCCTATATAAAAATATAAAATTCAGATAATTCCCTTTTTCTGTTGCGTCATCTATGAGACAGTGACCGAACTAAGACAACAACTTTTAGCTGAACAAATCTTATAAAATTCCATTGTATGAAAAATAAATATGTCAGAATATCAGTAAACATGTGAAAAGTGCACCGCAAAATTTAATTCGAGCTTTCTAGTACATGAAGGGTCTAATGAGACTTTTTCTTGTTTCATAATGTGGGTGAATGTTTAAGTTAGGACTTGTCTGTATTGGTTTTCCCTATTTTTGATTTTAACTAGTGCAAAATAATTATTGAAGTGGCGAGCTGACATCGTTTCTAAGGTACATGTTAAGCATTTTTTTTATCTATGAAAATATTACTTTTTAACAATATAAAAGCACACGTTTCCTAAGTTAAAGTTTCTAGTTTCCGTTTATGTGCAACTTTTATAAATATGACCTATACTTTTTAAAATAGCTCGCTTTAAAATCATGTGATTATACCCACAATTTAGCACATAAATATGGCCACCTTAAATTGTTTATGTTTACAAATAAATTTTAAATCCCGTTTATGCATTAAAATTGGTCTTTCATACAAAGAATGATTTTTACTATGTTAGACTTATTTTATTAGCCGCTTATGTGAGCTTGAACAAGTAGAACTGCGAGTATTTATTGTAAAATGGGAAACAACAGTAACAGTTTTGGACAATTTGAAAGGAACATTAGCAAATGAAAATGAAATGTGTAACGGGTATGAAAGGCAATCAAAAGAAGTCCAAAACAAGTCTTGCGTAATCTCTGCGTGTAACTGATGGATCTACGCATACTGTGAAAGAAATTAGAAAATTTCTATATGAGATTTAAATTCATTAATAATGGTGTTAAGGAGTTGGGATGGTATCGGGTTCGGAGGCAGATGCGTATTTGGTAACTCCTATAACATCTCGAATAAACTCTGCTAAAGCTATGAGAAATCGTGTGAAACTGTGTTGAGTTAAAGCATGTATAATTCTATATTGATTGATATAAATTAGCATGAGTCTGGGCTATTACATATAACTGATATTTGATTAAAATGTATTAGTTAAACAGCATCACAAAACCGTTATAAACAACTTGAAAAGAGGACAAAACCATCTGGCAATATAATATAAACTGTGCACCATAAAATATTCAATGACAAGCTGATATTTAGGAAGGGGGAAGTAGTGTTGGAATACTACAGAACAGAGAGGGAAGCTGTCAACATAAACACAAACGGATCAAAAATATAAGTTTATTAATTGTATTAGTTTATTCGTTTAGTTTATTACACAATAGGAGGGCCTCGACGGGCAGCTGTCACATGGTCCGTACACTGGGCTTATTTACGAATACAAAAATATTTCTCAAGTCAATATAGCTGGAGTCAGCTGGATATACAGAGTGTCCCAAATGTCGTCCTAGATCTCTCTTTTTACTTTTAGAGATTTTATTTTTCTATTTTTCGTTACACTGGCACATCGGTTGCAGGGTGTCTTCAAATATTATCTCGGGGCTCTTCCTTGCAGTTCTACTATAGATGCCTAGACAGCCTGTGGAACAGTTAATGAATAAAGGCTTCTTGCGGTAAGCTGATGAATGTCTTGACAAGCAGAAACGAGGTGGGCGCGCTGATGCAAAGGACGCTGAAGCGCGTATTTTTGGTGTACACTGCTAGACTCGGAAACAGAAGACTCAGAGGAAGAATAAACAAGGAGATGATGACAGACGAAAAATGAATAGAAGCATGGAAAATTAAACTAAACATCTCACAAAAACCAACACTCCCATCCGATGATGATAGATGGAAACTTAAAAGAAGCATGGAAACTTAAAGAGAATATATCACAAATACCTACACTTTACATCCTATATTCTTACCCCATGCGTCATGTGGCTCTTGCTGCTGGCAACAAGCATGTCCCATATCCAATTCAGCGTATGCAGTCAGTTCGGCGGTATATAAAAACATCCAGACTGGACGTCCGGTATCCCACAAACACCTACACTCCCCATCCGACGATAGAGGGAAACTAAAAAGAGGCATGGAAATTTAAAAGAAGTCTCTTATATACACCTATACTTCCCATCCTATATTCCTACCCGATGCGTCATGAGGCTCTCGCTGCTGGCAACAATCATGCCCCATATTCAATGTAGCGTATGCAGCCTGTATGACGGTATATAAAACATCCAGACTGAATGCCCGGAATCGGCAGCAATGCCTACCTTATGCTTAATTAATAATGGTGACAACGTGCCAAAGAAAACCGATTATATTTTGTAAGTATTGGGTCAGGAAACTAGAAGAAGAAACGCAGAGAGAAGTCAACATCCGGACAACATAAAACAGCTAATCCTAGAAATCATCACCAACGCATGGACGGAAACCACACCCCTGCCTGAGGAATGGAATACAACCATACAGATACCGCTCCCTAAAATCAAATCACCACAAAACGTGGACGATTACAGAAAAATAACACTCTGCAGTGTAGGGTACAAATACTACGCACAATTCCTCCTCAGAGAAATAAAAAAATACATTGGCGAACTACCAGATTATCAAACGGCATTTATCAAGGGTAGATCGACAGACGACCACATGTACACCACCAGACGGATCCTGGAGGAAAAGTGGAAAGAAGGAACAAAACTATATATAGTTTCAATTGACCTCCAAAAGGCATTTGATACCATAAGGCATGAGGCTATAGTCAACACTTTGCTCAACAGGGGAGTACCGAACTACTTAATAAACAGAATAATAAAAGCATGCCTCCACGAAAACACTGCAATACAATGGTTTGGACAGACGACGGAATCAAAGATGAAGAATATAGGAGTCAAACAAGGATGTCCCCTATTCCCCCGACTATTCACCACAGTCCTAGACCAAGTGATAGAAAGCACAATAAAGGAGAATCAGAACTTCAATGGAAACGATGGAACGAAAAAGCCCCCCATCTATACTCATCATCACCGAGGAAGAACAAGACATCGTTAAATTTCTAAGAAACATGACACCACATCTGGATTCCTCTGGAATGAAAATAAACTTCAAGAAGAGCCCAATAATGGTCCGAGACCCATTGACAAAAACAAGTCCAACAACTGGGGAAGAATACAAAATAGGAGACTACACCCTGAGAACCACGAATAGAATGAAATACCTAGGAACATACCTAACGAATCAACTAAAAAGAAGGGAGACAGTAAGGGAAAGAATCAAAACAGCCTACAGAGTCACAAGAGCTCTACTACCCTTCATTGAGGACAACAAACCACCATGGTGCCTAACCAAAAAGGTATACACGACCATCATAATGCCTACGATGATACATGGAGTCAAAAACGCAGCAACGACAAAGGCCAACAGAAGAAGCCTGAGAAGAGCTTAAAGGGATATTATCCAACTGCTAGCAAAAACAGGAAAACCACAAAAACGACAGAAAACGTCAACATTACTAGAGGGAAGAACAATAATCAAAAGAATAGAATCATACGCAATGAAATACTGGGGACACGTCCAAAGACGGGACACGACACACCTACTTAAGAAAGCGCTGCGAATGAACAGCAACAAACTGAAAATAAGGAGGCCATGCTACACATGGATTACAACAATCGAGAGGATTATGAATAAGCTAGGAAAGGATTATACACACTGGGAAAAGTTGGCACAACAAAAAATGGAATACAATAAAGAAATATCAAGGATATACACACTGCCAGACTCAGAAACAGAAGAAACAGAAAACTCAGAAGTAGAATAGGAGAGAAGATGATCACAGACAGAAACTAAGAAGAAGCATATCACAAAAACCTGAAAGCAAAAAGAAGCACGAAAACCTAAAAGAAGCATCTCACAAACGCCTACACTTTCTATCCGATGAAGGCAGAAGGAAAACAAGAAGAAACATCTCACAAACACCTACACGCTCCATCCTATATTCCTACTCCATGCGTCATGCGGCTCTCGCTGCTGACAACAAGCATGTCCAATGTCCAATCCAGCGTATGCAGCTGGTCCGGCGGTATATAAAAGCACCAGGGGTTTGTTCCGGCACACGGTGGGATGATCGGTGGGCGATCGGGCTGCGTGGTGGAACAAATCTCCCTGCACCGGAATCGGCAACAATGCCCACCTTACGCTGGCAAATCAATCAATCAATTTCTCTGATTCTCTAAAACAAGTCGGAGTACTTTAAATAGCACTTGGTTTCCGATACGCATTTTTATCACAACTCAGTTGTCAAAACCAACGGGAACAGCAAATCCGAACATTCACGAGAAAGCACACTCCACGTCATTCCAGAAAAGGTACAGTTTGGAATGCTCTCTCTTCTAACGCTATTATCGGAATAATATTTTTAGAGAAATATCTATAAACTCAGCTCCACATGCTACATACTTGGAAGAGAAACATCTTACTCAAGGACCGTTTGATAATTTTGCTCTTTTAGCAGGATGGAGCGACACTTCACACTGCCAATAATATCTTGGGCTTACTACAGAATCATTTCTCGACCTAGCGCAGTCTTATCTAACCCGAGCCTACTAGGTAGTCTTGGCTACTACTGGACTCCACCGATATGAACAAATCAACCGGCAATGTAATTCCATAATTTTTTCTTTACTTTCCTAGTATTCCTGGACCATGGGGATGTCAATAAAATCAAAGGGAACGTGATGAATAATGAACTCGATTTAAATAAAAAAATTAAACACCACTTTAATTAATTCCGCTTTAAATTAATGGTTTTGAAACAGTATCGTTATTTCTCCAATTCATTTCATAAATGTAATTATTACTCAAACATGTTGATTAAAATAACGAAAAATGTAATCATAAAAATAACTTCGTGAATACTAGTATTTAAGCATGAATCATCTGCTTCAACATTTATCCAAGATAGCAAAATGGTTGTTAAATATTATCAGAAATTAATTAATTACCTACCAATGGCAATTTACTTTTTTATCGGAAACCAATTCTATGCTTTGTTGAATTTTATGTCACACTACAAGAGTTAACTCTTATGATGGTCTTTTCGCTCACTATTTTCTTATGCTGTAGATATATTACATATTCAAGGTCAAGAAGCTAAGAGCGTAGCCAGATAAGCATAGGTCAGCTGCCCCCGCTTAGATTTTGTTCACATTTGGGAGGTAAATGCCTACCAATATGAGAATAATTTACCCCAAATGGCAGCTTGAAAAAAACATTTTTACAAAAGTTATGAAAGAATTTTGAGAAATTAAAAAATTAGATTTTCTCAAATGTGAAAGAGCCAAATCCGGGAGCTAAAATATAATATGTGGTGCAGGGCGTTATGTCGATTATAAAACAAATTAATACTCAATAAATTAAATGAATAGGGAGTAAGAAAAATATATTTTATTTTGCAACAATTTTTTCTTTATGAACTATTTGATGGAACACCTGTGATATGCTCATATCCGAAGTAACAACATATATTTTTTGGAATAAGATTGGAGGATTACTTCATAAAAATAAATTTTGAAAAATTAAAAGAAATTATTTTCTCAAATGTGAATGAGCCGAATCCGGGAGATAAAATATACGAGGTCCAGGGCGTTATGTCGATTATAAAAAAAATAATACTGAATGAATTAAATGAATAGGGGGTAAAAAAAAATTGCAACATTTCTTTTCCCTCGCATACCGAAGGGAAGTATTGTATTCAAGAAAAAATCGCCCTCCGAAATTTTTTCGGATTTTGACGTTTCAGATCACGTAGATTACGGAAATATAGGTTTCTCAATTCCGTCAGTCTGTCTGTCTTTCTGTTGGTGCATTTACTAAAAAACTACTTGACGGAGAGTAGTCAGACCCTACTGTCAGCGAAGAAATGGTTAAACTTTCACTGGAAAATATACACGGTGAACCGTCTAAAGGGAATAAATAATGAAAAAATTTTTTTTTTTACTCAAATTTAAAATTTCCACACTAAACCTATTTCAGAAAAAAATGTTGAAAAACTTTTTTCACGAACTTTTCTGAAAAATTTGTTGCCACTAAAATAGACGAATTTTTTTTCTTTGTTTAAATTTAAAATTTCCACGTTTCATGGCGTTCTAAACCTGTTTCAAAAAACACTGATTTTTTTTTATCAACATTTAGAATTTTTTTTTCCATTATAGATGGAAAAAAATTTCTTTTTGCTGAAATTTAAAATTTCCACGTTTCATGACATTCTAAATCTATTTCAGAAAAACAAATTCAAAACTTTTTGAAAATTTTCTTATCGGTAGAAAAACGATTTCTTTTTGCTCGAATTTAATATTTCCACGTTTCATGACATTCTAAATTTACTTCAAAAGAAAATTTTCAAAAAGAAAAATTTTAAAATTTTGTCTAAGAAAATTAAAAAAAATATTTTAATATATATTTTTACTAATAAAATATACGATGGAAAAAATTGTTGCTCAAATTTATAATTTCCACGTTTCATGACCTTCGAAACTTATTTCAGAGAAAAAAATTTCAAATGCAAACATTTACTGAAAATTTTTTTACTACTACACCAAGAATAAATGGAAACATTTTTTTTTGCTCAAATTTAAAACTTCCACGTTTCATGACATTCCCAATCTATTTCAGAAAAAAATAAAATTCAAAACTTTGGAAAAATTTTTACCAGTGGAAAGATGGGAAATTTGTTTTGCTCTAATTTAAATTTTCCACCATTCATGACATTCGAAATTTATTTCCTAAAGAAAATTTTTCAAAAAGGATTTTGTACCAACATTTTTGAAAAATTTCAAAAATAATGAATTTTTTTAACCACTACTAATACTTTCACTCCACTACGTGAATGTGGAATTGAAAACGTGGCACTAATATTTGGCATATGCAACTATTATACTTTTATTGAAGAATGTACAGGGTGGTCATTCCAAGAAACAATTCAACCAAGGTGGACATTTGTAAAGGTATTTGTGCAAGCCTTCCATATTAGGCACCTGTTATTTAGTATTGAATTTTTGCTGTTGGATGAGCGCTCTATATTCTTTTGACCAAGAGATATCAGGTTTTCTTTGTGATAATAGTGATAAATATATTCCGATTATTATTCTCAATATCATTTCGTAATTAGTAATTTTTTAGAGTGACCGCCATGCACAAACAAAGAGGGGGAAGTTCTGTGTAAATACTTTCACCAATTTTTTTTCTTATGATATGCTTATATGCTTATATCGTAACAAGTAACAACATATATTTTTTGCAATAAGATTGGAGGATTACTTACATGCAAAAATAAAAAATAAATTGTGGCCCCCTAATATTTGTGAAATTCCATTGGAATCAGGAACCAACATTCATTTTCAGTTCGTGATTCGATAAAATGAGTATCATTTGAACAATGCATTAAATGAATAGGGGGTAAAAAAATTCTTTAGCAACATTTTTTTCTTCATGAACTATTTAATGGAACAACACTATTCTTTTCATATCCTAAGTAGCAACATGGCAATAAGATTGCAGGATTACTTCATGGTGTAAGACAATAAAAAATAAATTTTGGCCCCCTAATATTTATGTAATTCCATGGGAATCAGGAACCAACATTAATTTTCAACTAAATCAATGATATTTTAGCTCCTGGATGCGGCTCATTCACATTTGAAAAAATCAAATGTTTTCATTTTTCAACATTTATTTTTTTACACTATAAAGCAATCCTCCAATCTTATTCCAAAAGATATATGTTGTTACTTAGGTTATGAGCATATCACAGAAAAAAATAGTGGTGTTCCATCAAATAGTTTATAAAGAAAGAAATTGTTGCAAAATTAAAATATTTTCTTTTACCCCCTATTCATTTAATTTATTGAGTAAGGTAAGATGGGGCAAGTGCACCTCCAAAATTGATTAGTAACGCTTTAGGCGAGTCTGTCTGGGGTAAAAAAGAGATGATTTTACAAATTTTGTATACCATTTGAGTTAGCAACAGATTCTTACAGGAAAAATTCCGCTGAACTAGAGCTTCATGGTTAAATAATTGTTTAAACAATTTTTTTTTCGTTTTTATTTAATAACATAAAAACGGTTTGATGGATCCTAAAAAATCTTGATTCAATCGAAAGATATTTTCAATACGCGTCATTTGGCGTCAGGCCCAACTCATATCGGGCCAAAAAAAGTATGGTACATTATTTGGTATAATAGTTTCGAAGTAATCAATTTGTTAATTATGAAATTTATTTAGGCTATAACAAATGAACGGGTTGACAAAGTGAGTTGTGCCTGGCGCCAAACGACGCGTATTGAAAATACCTTTCCATTGAATCAAGATTTTTTCGGATCAGTCAAACCGTTTTCATTTTATTAAATACAAACAAAAAAATGTTTAAACAATTTTTTACCATGAAGCTCGCAGGAAAATTTTCATAAGAAAATCTATTTCCTAAAAGAATCGCTGGCTAACTCACATGATATAGAAAATTTTTGGGAAAAATCCCAGGCAGACTCGCCTTCTTTACAAAATCACAACTGCCTTGTTTTTCAGCAAATTTTTTGCATATTTTTTGGAATATTTCCGTTTTATAATACCAGTACCAAACTAATATTTGCAGATGTAAAATTTTCGTGATTTTTTTTATTTTCATTGTAACAAAAACGCACTTTCCCCGTCAATTGGGGCAAGTGCGTCTTTGGCTGTGAGAGAAGTATCTAAGATGATATTAAGAATTTCTGGGGCCAGACCGCTTCTATTACTTTGATTTTTCTTTTGCTGTTTACTGTATTTAATGGTCTCCTCCCATTTAAGAGTAATTAACTTTTTGTGAAATCAAACGAAAATGGCGTAATCTCGAAAATATCTCTATTTTCTTGATGACCACATGCTACAATATGAGTGTGGAGGCGTATGAACCGTTGCGTGTTGTTGCTAAGAGTTGTGCAAAAGTCATAAATCACGGAAACTCAGAAAATAACGGTATTTGCAATTTCTGGGGGTCGCACTTGCCCCACCTTACCTTATCAATTTTTTCATTTTTCAAAATTTATTTTTAATTTTTTTACACTATAAAGTAATCCTCCAATCTCATTTCAAAAAATATACGCTGTTACTTAGGACATGAGCATATCCCAGAAAAGAAATAGTGGGGTTCCATCAAATAATTCATAAATAAAAAATTGCTACAAAATTAAAATATTTTTTTCTTACCCCCCATTCATTTAATTTATTAAGTATTAATTTTCTTAATAATCAACATAACGCCCTGAACCACATACATTTTAGCTCCCGTATTAGGCTCATTCCCATTTGAGAAAATCTAATTTTTTATTTTTCAAAATTCTTTTATAACTTTTGTAAAAATGTTTTTTCAAGCTCCCCGTTTGGGGTAAATTATTCTCATATTAGTAGGCACTTACCTCCCAAATATGGACCAAATACGTTCTTTGATAAAGATTTGATTGATGAATAATAAATAATTGTACGTGGTCACAAACTTTGATCTAGGGTATACCATTGAAATCTAAAATATTTTCAAAAATATTTCAACTTATCTCTCTAATGTACAGATAATTTAGCCTTGTGGATTCTCCTACAAATGATATCGAAAATTACCAAAAATAAGGTACAAAAATGCTCTACCACCCCGCTCTTTTATTTGGAATATTTGAGCAGGGGATTCCATCCTCATGGTAAGTTAAGCGAGGGAGCCCAGCCCCAATGGGACTAATGAAGCATATTACAATATTATGTTTGCCCTCAGCCATTTTTTTAATAAGGCCCCGATAAACAAAAGGATAAAATGGTGTCACAGCCAAATCTAAAATTTGATAACTTATGTCTTGATATCCGCAGTAATAATATTCCTCACATTGCATATCGCGAAGTTCGATAAGATGTAGTAATACTGGTGTTGTATTAAATGATTAAATGAAATTCATAAGACGAAGGCAGGAACAATGCTTAATTACCTCATATTTTATAATTAATTGCTCAGGATCCCGAAAGATGACAAGGACACCTTACCTGCAACAAAAGAGTATAAGTTTAATAAGTATCAAAAACAAAAGAGTTTTAGAATTAAACCGTTCATGTAGAAAATATTGCGGATCGGCGAGAGACTTTTACTCTACGTTTGATGTATTAAATGAAAATTTAAAATCCGTACAGGATACACGCAATAATATGGAAATTCTTTAAAAGGTTTTATGTTGTAGATTGGTCGGAAAGCTTGTATAATTAATTAAATCATTAGCATTTCTCGCGATTAGGTCATGGTTGTTATTAATTAAATGGACAAGATTTTCAGGTAATTATAGTTAAACAATGCAAAATGTACATACTGACTCATAAATCGAGTCGGTTAAGAAGCAACTGCTGTCAAATATCTGAAATATGAGAGCACCTCATAATAGCGAAAGTATAAAGATTCAATTTACATACCGAGAGCCAATAACAATTTTTTTTTTTTTTTTTTTGGTATGGAATATATCTGTAAATGCGTAAACCTTGTTAGACTTACGTCGTATTCACGTACTCAATTGCAATATTATTTTCAATTATAGGCCAACTTTTCACAGGTAGATGGTGAAGGTACATTTCTACCATCATCTTAAGGAAAAAATTAAGAAAATATTGTATTTCCCAGGATGGTGGAAATCTACCACTCAAATGTTAGCTTAGCTTATCATGAAAAATGCTATGCGGTTTCCTGTGACCGGCAGGTGGATTATGGTTTGACATGCTATATAATGCTCGTTGGAACGGCAGCTTTGAGAGAACTATGCCCAGCACGGACGATCTCAAAAAAAGACAATATTGCGTGGCAATCCTGATCGCCAAATTTAACCCCAGTAGACTTCCTTCCGTGGGAATATCTGAAAAGTTGAGCATCAATATTCGTGCAGAATAGCGTATTTTCATTAATCTGAGATGAAAGTGGAAATGCTTATATTTGAAAAATATTTTTGGCACAGAAAAAAATATGTTATATAAAACTATAAAATTATAATTTTAATTAGAAGTTTCAATTTTTCATAATGACGTCACTAAGCGAAAACTAGGTAAATCACCAAAAAACTATTGGCAACACTGACACCACACTGTTAATCTGGTGACAGTGGTGTGACTCATTAATTTTCAGTAGGTCGCGTGACGTCACAACTTTTCAGACCTGAGGGAAAACAAACGGCCGCCATTTTGAAATTCGCCGATCGAACGTGTTGTTTTAACTGTATATTTTGTGGATTCCGTGATGTTTTAAAACTTAATTTTGGATTATTTAACATCTACAATTATGTTTAATCAATTTATGGGGCGAATTTTGTTTGTTAAGATGAAGACGAGTTTATATTTTACGAAAATACCTCATGATGTACAGGATTGGTGTACGGAAGAAAGTTGGTGCTATCAATTTAAATCCCTATATATTTAAATAAAGAAGACCTTAGTACAGATGCCAATGTATTTCCGAATATTAGACATACATATATTGTAATTACATGATTTTTGAAAGTAGTGCATAGTTAAAAGAATGAGTACAAGGCATTCAAAAGATGAAGCTTATAACCAGTTTGTTAGTGGTTGGGTGAAAGAAGTTCTCTCCAAGAAATTTATAGGATAACAACTTATTATCACAAAGGTAAGGATTAGTTATAAATTATAAATCATCTTCGCCATGTACTTGCATAATTAAATGTTTTATGAATAATTACTAACACATACATTTTTCAGGTTATGGTCTCTCTACATTGTCAACAAAAACATCATTCCTTGGATTATTGCGGATCCAGTCGATCCAGATGAGTTGTTAGTACTCATTGTGAGTGTGTTGCAGGTACAGGCAAAACACGTTCGCTAGCCTGATTTGCAATTTATCAGATACAGAGCGAGATGTTAAGACGTCACTCCTTTTAGTTTTTTAGCAGTAAAAATGGCTATGGCTAAGCAGTTAACCATTGTGCAATACAACGCGTAGATTTTGTAAAAAAGTTACTCATGAAAAGATACGAACAAAGGACTTAGTTATGTTATAATAAGGTAGACACAATTTATCTGGCGGTTCACTCATCGTCTATGGTATATTTATGCATTGAGCTTTGCAAATTATTGTAATTTCTGTAAGAACTTTTTGTCATGTCATATTAATGTTATTATTGTCTAACTTATGTATTTTATTAAATATTCTCCTTTCCTTTTATTGTTTTATTGATCACTGTTATTACTATCGTTAGCAGTAAGTTGAATGCCGACTACGTTGAACTTCTGCATTCATGCCTGTAAATGAGAACAAAACAAAAATATGTCTACTAAATATAGAACTGTTTATTATCAATAAGTTTAACATTTCTAATATAACTTGGATGACTTTTATAATAAATTCATCGAGTGATCTAGCGAGTGATTGTATTGTTTTAAAATATATCGTGTGGTGTTTAAAAACTACTCAATTCTGTTGTTTTACATTACAAAACTGTGAAAATGGACTTAAGTCAGTATTTAGACCCAGGTTTCAAATATTAAAGAATTCAGCACTGAGTAGTTTTTAAATAACCGCAATATATAGTTTAAAACAATAGGTACATTTAGTCCGTAGATCATCGATCAGAACTATACTTTGAACTTTCACTCTTAATTTATAAACTTCATCTTCAGATCTTCATATAATATGTAGCTTTTCTTTCAAGTTTTTCTTAAATTGTACCATATTTAAAATGAGTGTCTCAGTAAAATTTTTCACCTTCGGCACGTGCCTCTTTCTTCGCTCAACTCAAGTTTAGATACCAAAAATATCACTCAAACGAATACAAACTGTTAATTTCAATACCAAATTGTTTGTAGATTGCTCTAGCAGCACTTATTTTATCACAACCACGTTCAGTTTCATATTTGATATCTGATGTTAAAAGAGGAAACCAAACTTGATTTTGGTCTTATAACACAGCAGTGTGGCCTACAATATGAACCCACGTTAAAAATAAAATTCTTATATTAATATACAACAATTTACCAGTAACAAAATGCTTGGAATACTCTTGAAAAATCATTTCTTTTCATTGCTTGCAATCAGTTGGCATATTCCAACATCAACTTTTCCTAGTTGAAAAATCGATTACATTTAATAAAAACTGGCGTCATTTCGTATTGTCTCACTTCCACAATAAATATTACAGTCAAAACTTCTCATTTTGTATAATATAATGTCCATAAAGGTACTAATTTAATAAATAGTTCGATCAGTTGCAATTCAAGACCTGAGGAATATTGATTTGTTTTCCCTCAGGTCTGACGACTGTCAAAATGCATGTATTTAAATGCATATATTTTGTTTGTTTAGCTATTTGTTTGAAAACATTCTATACAAGCATACAAATCTGGAAACTAATTACGTAGAAGGTAGATCAAACGTCGTTTTTAATGAAATTTTACACTCATTCACAGGTCGATATTAGGTGCTACACAAAACTGAACATCTGTTTATGAAATAAACAAAAAATAAGGTTATAGTTACATGAAATGTCAAATCACAAATCACCAACTTGAAACTCCCTAGAAATAAGTACATTTGGCGCTCTATTTGAATTATCGCTCAATGACGTCATGAAAGTTTAACTAATTTTTTTCCGGCTTAAATAAAAAATTAAAAAAAAAAGAAAAAACACGTAATTTTTATTTCTAGTTTTCAATTTTCAAATTAAAAAAATATGGGAAAATACCCCATTGCCGGGTCAGTAGCGCAGTGCTAACGTGTTAGATTTACGACCACAGAGTTCCGGGTTCAACTCCAGGCTAGGATATGTTTAGTGGCAATTTTATTGTATTATGGAGACCAGATCGTTGTTGAGTGGCTCAAAATGTCCAGTAGATGTTATGTCTCCTAGATCGAGCTCTCATGACAAAAAAGATACCTCATCGAACACATCAAATTTAAGAGGTGAAAATGGTTTTTTGAAAGAAAAAAAAGCTTTTACAATGGCCGCGTCAAAACACTACCTTATTTTTTTCCGTAATAAAGTTTGAGGTCTCTTTTATGCATAAAAATTGATAGTACAGGAATATTAGCCATTTATGGTAACAAAAATTAATAAAAGGATCATCTCTGGGATTTAAGTAGGTAATAACCTGGACAATGAGATGGTGCATTCTTTGCACTTCTAAGTTCTGGGAAAATTCAAAAAAATTTTCGGTTTTTTTGCTCTAGCGGTCAAAATAATGAAAATAGAGAAAAAAGTTCCCAACAAAAGTTGTAGCTCGTCTCTTTCTCTACAGAAATTTTTTCCTTACTTAAGCCGTTTAGAAGATAATTTGAGTTTTCCACTTACAGTTTTAAGCCGCTTCGAAATGCGCGAAAAATGAGAATTCTCCGGGAGTTTCGTACGACCGGGCTCATCGATCAATAATGCTTACTATTCAGAGATCCTAAAAAAATGAAAATAACATAAAATGTAGAGAAAAGTCTCAGCTTTAATGTGGAACTAATCACAAAATTCATAAAACATTTATCATAGTGAAAAAGTGTCAGAAGATAGTACAGTTGATCCACAGATTTACTCATATCTTTGCCGGGAGTCGTTAGAATGACAACTCATTTTGCTTATATATTCTTATACAGTGACATACTAATCCAATTAACATTTTATTGCAATTACTTTTGCTGGAAAGATATGCCTTGCAATCAAAGTAGAGGGTATATTTCTCGTCGATCAATCACCTCCAAATTTTGGAGTTCAATTCGCTATATCTTAATTAATAATAATAGCACAGTCTTAAATTTTGGTTTATAAGTACAATAAAACATATTCTCTCGAATGACTTTAGAGTTTTTTAAATGCATGCTGTACCTTTTTAATTTGTCTACATTATTCATACACGTTCAGAAAATGCACAATTATACTGTAAAACATATAAAACTTATTTGTTTCTTAACATTCTTCAATGAAATTTTCACTGAATATAGAATAAAGTGCCTGGAATCGAGTCCATGCAGTAAAAAAGCACCCATTGTTACGGGAGAAATGGGCAGGATGCATAAATCTCAAAGATATGAATAAATCAACTGTATAAAGTATACTAAGCCATCTTCCAACACTTTTTTCTCTATGATAAAAATTTGTATGAATTTTGTGATTAGTTCCACATTAAAGCTGAGACTTTTCTCTACATTTTATGTTGTTTTCGTTTTTTTAGCGGCTCTAAATAGTAAGAATTATCGATCGAAGTGTCCGGACGTACGAAACTCCCAGAGAATTCTCATTTTCCGCGCATTTCGGAGCGGCGCAAAACTATAAGTGGAAAACTGGATTTATCTCCTAAACGGCTTAAGTAAGACAAAAATGTGTAAAGACCTTTTTTGTAGAGAAAGAGACGAGCTACAAATTTTGTCGACTTTTTTCTGTATTTTCATTATTTTAGCCGTTAGAGCAAAAAAACCGAAAATCAAAAAATTTTTCCAAATTTTTTTGAATTTTCCCGGAACTTGGAAGTGCAAAGAATGCATCATTCTATTCTACAGGTTATCACCTACTTAAATCCCGGAGATGATCCTTTTATTAATTTTTGCGAGGTTTTTACAAAATTTTGCCTTTATTGCCTGTACTATGATCTGTCACTGAAAAAATGTTTTTCACTACGACAGACTTCATCTTACTTCCACATCCACGCAATGGATTGGAAGTAGTAATCGTAAAAAATTGTCAATTTTGTTTTTTTTTTTCTTGAAATAGGTTTAGAATGTCAAGAAACGTAGAGAGTTTAAATTTGTAACTTTTTTTGTCTGCAGGTTTTCTTCGGAACGGTTAAAGATATTGACTTGAAATTTTGTACCCGTAAGTATATATTATTACGAGATCTGGAACCAGATTGTCTTTTGAACATATCCGGTGAAGGGTTGAGGGTAAATAGGGGTAAATAGCGAGAAATAAGTAAAGCAAGTTGGTAAGACTACAGAAACTTGAAATTTGGTGTATGTACTATAAGTGAAGGCCTCAAATTTTTTTATAATATTTTCCATCCCCCCACCACTCCTACTCGATTATTAAAAGGGTTGATAAAATAAAATTGAGATATTCACTTGAAATTTGGTACACGTATGTATTATAACAACATCTGAAACCAGATTATATTTTGATCATTCCGTTGAAGGGTTGGGGGTTATATAGGGGTAAATAGAGGAAAATAAGTAAAGCAAGCTGGTAAGAGTGCACAAATTTGAGATTTGGTATATTTACTAGAAGCGAAGGCCTCAGATTTATTTATAATATTTTTCAACCCCCCTCCCCCAGCCTCAGCACCTCCGCTCCATAATTCGTGGAATTGATAACATTAAATTAAGTTATTCATTTGAAAGTTAGTACACGTATGTATTGTAATGACATCTGATTGAGATGATTCCATTGAAGGGATGGGAGGCGATAGGTTGTCAATATGGAAAAATAAGTACAACAAGCTAGAAACTTAATTATCGACGTATAAGAAACAAACGCCTCAAATTTGTCTATGACATCTTCGCCAAATATTAAAATTCTATGATCAATAACCTACACATAATGGAGTGCAAATATAGTCAAAATGTTTTCTTTAAAGTGCCTTGGATGAAAAATCTGGATGTGAAAGTAGTGATTCCTTAGGCAGAGGTGTTATAAGTGCCGCGACCACATTTTTAAATGTCTGACATGGTGAAAAACATTGTTTCTATGACAGAGAAATTTTTATGCTTAGAGGAAATTTCAGTTGTTTTTTTTTTTAAGGAAATGTCATAAGATGCGAGTGATTGATCCTGATGCATTAATGCTGCCTGCGCATTCAAAATTAAGTCTGACAAATTATTAACAAAAATTGTCAGCCAGACAAGTTGTAATAGATAGGAGAGATCCTAAACATCATTTTAAAACAAAAATCAAGGTGTTACGAAGTGCGCTTTCACAAAAAAAAATAATTTATAGTAAAAGTTCTGTCCGTTAATTAACAGACAAATTTTTTCAAAGATAAGTTAGTGTATTATTTACCACAAATTGTGAAAATTTCAAGCAGGTGTTTTGAAATATTGAATCTTTTTTTTCAGCTAAATTCAAAAATTAATAAAAAATAACAATTAATTAACAAATTTTTACTATTCAGGCGGGCCTACGTGATTTTTATATGTTTTGTATTCATGTTCACCTTTTAAATTCGAGGTGTTTTATGGGGTACTTTTATGTCATGGGAGCTGGGTCTATCCGGAGTTCGAGTCTCAGTTGCGGCAGATGGCAATATCACAGGGAGTTTCTATTGTGTAGAAATCTAATGTGTACGTGTACGTGTACATGTCCTGGTTGAGTGGTAAAATGCTACAACCAAACTCCAAAGTCGCTAATATGAATAAGGAGTAAAACAAATGCGAAAATTCCTACGGACATGCCACGCAAAGGCAAGGAAAACATTCAAGAAAGATTAACAATGCAACAACCGATCTTGGTGATTATTGTTTTTATTGCCTATGCCAATAATATTCACGGTAATTACAAATTTCATTTCGAAATTTTTTATTCAAAAACAACATTGACGAATTATATCTGTGGCATTCAATATTATAATTTATAATTATTAGAGTTGTCAAATACGTGTTAACAGCTAGAACTACCTGGTTACCGACTACAGTTATTATACAATATATTTTTAAGTGCATTACTTTGTAATCATAAAAAAATGCCAACACACGTAACATATTAAATTTCACTAGAGACTAGAGAATTCATTATGAAATGAATAACTGGCCATAGACCAGCAAATCAATAACAGAATTAATAAACATTTATGAAAATTCATTGAAATTGTGCCATATTACAAATTAACATCTCCGCAACATCATATTTTTAATTGTAATTGGGGATTTGCTCTATTTACATATCAAACCGCTGTAAACTCATCAACTAAATTAAATTCACATGTAATTTTATATATTATCCGAATGTAAATGAAATAATAACTATTTAAAGCATATTTAGACAATAAATTTTATAATCCTCCATTTCAGTATTCTGCCCGGTTTTGCAGTTATAAATGCGAGTGATTATGTAGTAATGTTGGTAGTTTCCATTTTTAAAATTGTCTGCTATGGACAACGCAAATGTGATTATTAATGTAATATTGTTCATGAATAGGCTTCAGTTAATGTCGAGAACATTATTTCGATAATTGTTTCGATTTAATCTGTGGGTTATATACATTTAAATGCTTCTTAAGCGATTAAATGTTAATAAACTGTTTAGTTTATTTCTACACGAAAGTGTAGAATGTGTACTCATTGGGGTCATATTTATATATAAAAAATTAAGATCAACAGTTCAGTACCTGTTAAAGAATCGGCAGTACTCGAACAATGCCAGGCACCATTAGATATGTTTATGGTTAAGGCACGTTCGATGATGTCAACGGAGCCGAGGGGATTTGACGGAAGGAATAGGAATGAGGACACTTGGTTCCAAACTATCTATAGATAGATACGCATGTATTAATATTTTCTATTCAAATTGTATTATTTCTTCACTTCGCGGAATATATTGTTATTTTTCTAAAGTACTAGTTTTATTACAATTTCTAACATCAGAAGTCGGGATTCGCTCACGTGTCCGTGTAGTACAGTACAGTGTAGTGCAACCAGTTATTTTAGGAACAAGTACATCCAGTAACAATTGGACAGTATGGGATACTGTGGTATAATATGGTATTTATGGTATCCTTTGGTATGGTACTGGTACACTGTGATATGGTACAGAAGGCAAGAAGATCCTATCAAGGTCGTCGGTCGGTAAATGATGAGTCCGCTTATCAAATCAGTCACCTGTACCAGGTATTTTTAGATTGTATAGATTTTTAGCAAAGTACGGGAACACCAATTCTCATAATTCTCAATCTGAGCTAAATTTATTTGCAAGCAGACATTGAATCCAAATTTGACGATTTTAAAAGTTAACATCAACACGTAGTTAAAAAGTACATTTGCGTAGGTCAGCAATTGTGTGAAGTATCAAGGTTTACCTACATGCAGGTATTTTTATTTGGGATGAATTGAAAGTTATGTGATAGAAAGATTTAATCATGGTCATGACCTTGTTGTTGCAATGTAAACTAAGATTTTCCAAAGCTCTCTAAGAATATGTTTTAGAAATCTATTCTTTGTTATTATTAAAATACAACAGTCGTTGGAAGTAATATTGTTTAGGTTATGGATCGGTGATGGGCGCCATTGAAATATAAACATGGGCTGTTGCTGATTCATAGAAAAAATCTACTTGGTATTAGCTTGTCAACTACCAAACACAAGTATTGTACCTACATATTATCAATATAGTTTATTGCTTTAAATTTAGTTTTTGTTGATCATTTTCGAATTGTTTCGCCCTGACCTGGTACCTTAATTCATAGAATGCATTGTCCTCTAATAAAGTTTAATTGTGGGAGGAATTGATAACCCACACATTCAATACTTTGTTGACAGCAGATATTACGAATCCGGGACTTTAAGCAAAGCATTTTAAAATATGTAAGTTGTTTCAAAATAGGAATGTCTAATGAAAGTAACTATTCAAACAAATCGAGTAGTCAGCTACAATGGAGAGACCCTAAATGTTATTACTGTAAAAGTTAAGGTCATAATTAAACAGAGAAATTGTTCCGAGAATATCAATAAACAAATCGTTTCATCTGCAGCCGGTGTACATTACAATAGCATAATAAATATTATAAAATATGGGAACCAAAAGTTTTATTAAGATATGCCTATTTGTTGTTAAGCATTTGGCATTATTTTTAATGATGTATATGTTTACCAAATATTTTTACCCGATGGTATTATAAATTGCATTAACTTGTCATTATAAATTTCATTTTTATTTTCATTAATATAACAGGGGTCAGGAAAAGGTCGAATTTCAGCAGCACTGTGTTACTGCAAGCAGTGCAGTGACTTTGATAGTCTAGTTGCTGAGTGTGCACGTTCGTGGAAACTAGAAGTATAAGATGTTAAATTAATTAGGAAATGAGTGCTGATTGAGAACGTCTTGAACCGGCAAAGATCTCGATTTACAGTTTGTAATATTCCAAACAATTCATTAAATTTCAAAACAGTCCATGGACCCAGGACGAGTTAGTGTGTAATGCGTACGTGCCCGCATTATTGTTGTTGGAGTTGAAGGGAAGATTTGTTTATATGTTCTTGACCGTCTCGCTATTGCTGTAAATATACTTACCGAGCAAAATTTTACAGAATGGATAATGATAAATACGAGTGTTAGATCAGGTCTTTAAAAATTATTAAATTAAAGTTCTCCTAACCACCCAGTTGTTTGAACTTGACCCAATAATAATAATAATAGTAATAATAATAATAAATGACTTTATTAAATAAACAGAGTTTGTACATATGCGAAGTCAGGTGACATACCACCTGCTCTTCCGTGACATATCTAATCCAATATTAAATGTTTTTATTCTAAGGTTGTAATTTGTCTGAAATTGGCAGTTTTTGAGAAAAACGCAAATATTTGTGTATCTTTGACAAGAATTTATTTGTTATATTTTTAAATTTAATAATTCAAAAACTTATGAAATTAACTATACTATTACCCAGTAGCCGGTACCAAAATCGGCACGTTTCAAAATTTTCTGCACTTACATGATGACAGGATAATTCGCAGTTTTGAAAACATGATCTGCTAGCTAGAAAATATTGATTGGCTGATATGAGGTGATTTGTACCAAAATATATAAAGAAAAGCCTGGTTATTTAAATCTAATTTTTAAATTTTCACAGCCATTCCATTAGCAAACATGTATAAATAAACTCATAGAGGTAAATACTCAAATAATTTATATTTCTAATACATTCACGAAATTATTAGCAGTCTACCTGGTCACAAAGACAAATTAATTAAAAATATTTGGTGTTCCCCGTCGAATCATTTCAGATCGACAACAAAGCTTATTCCCCTTTTGGTTTCAAAATTTTGTTAAATAAATAGGTGCGACTCATCATTTAAACGGCGTTGGGTTGCCTGGAGGAAATTGGCAAGTTGAGAGGTATAACCGAATGCTCTTTGGAAAGGATGGGAGCTAATAACTTATATGATGACTGCTGGAAAAATATTGGTAGTATTAAATGGGTAAATTTATGGTCACAGATATTGTAGAGCCCAAGCAATATGAGGTTAATGACATAAAAAGAATGTAAAGATCGCAAGTTCCCTACTGTGGAGAGTAGTGGTCCAAAAATATGATGCGACGGATTAATTTTATTAATGGTGATTAAAAAAATAGATGCCTTGGTCTCGTTTATCCAGTAAGGTGAGGAAAATGGTCTGGTCTGTCCAGCTGGATACCTTGATCTGGTTTGTCGAGTAAGGTAGGCACCTTGGTCTGGTTAAGTCTTGCGAGGTGGTAATGTGTGAACCTTGGTCTGATTAAGTTCTGCAAGGTGTGAGACCATGTTTGTCCTGATCAGGCAAATACAGTGTCTGTAGTTTTAAGGGGGCTCGACGACCTGATCAGTCGGAGTCCGCGGACCTGAACGTGAGTCGGTTGTCTTGTGGATCTGTATCTCCACATGGGCCGTGTTAGGTACCATAATTAAGTTAGTGTTAAGTAGTTAGGTAGCCATCACAATTTTGATTCAAGTGGAATCATGCATGAGGACTTCCACATGAATGAAAATAATCACAAGACAATAATTATGAGTAACTAAATATTTTTGTGCTCTCTTTTGTAGAAAAGTACAACTATCTTGTTCCAATCGTCATACCCACGCGAGGACGCTGGTTGTCAGGAAAGGCCGTGTTAAAGAATCGGCAGTACTCGAACAATGCCAGGCACCATTAGATATGTTTATGGTTAAGGCACGTTCGATGATGTCAACGGAGCCGAGGGGATTTGACGGAAGGAATAGGAATGAGGACACTTGGTTCCAAACTATCAATAGATAGATACGCATGTATTAATATTTTCTATTCAAATTGTATTATTTCTTCACTTCGCGGAATATATTGTTATTTTTCTAAAGTACTAGTTTTATTACAATTTCTAACATACCCAATACTAATTTTAGCTTTCCTCAAAAAACCATCACTAATAGTAAATACTAATCGAATTTAACTTTAACCTTAATCGACGCAAAATAATGCGATCCTAACTCACGAAATGTTCGTCAGCATACTAGTATTTTTATGTTTGTAGAATTTTACCAAAGGTTTACAATATTTCTCACCTGCATTATTTTTCTTAATAACTCTCATATTCAATGATTTTTTTTTCCAAGAAACAGGGTTCTTCCTCTAGATAGCACCAACTTAAAAACTCCCCATATTATCCTATTGATTATGTCCAAAATTAAGGGGCGGAAAGGAACATTTGCGTTAAAGGGTTTTTGTTGTTTAATGTTAGTTTAACACCTAAAAACGATAATATCACAAAGTGCTACTAAATGCCGTGGTGTGTTTTTGAGAGGCATCCGAAGAAGCCCATTTTTTACAAGAATGCTTTTTTATAGAGAATTAAATTTTCCATCCAAGTACGTTGCTGAAATTTTTTTTGTCCTATTTAATTAAATAATTAAAGAACAAAGTAAAAAAAAATCTTTTTTTTTCTTTTTCCAGTAATTCGTCCATAACTCTTTTTTACGGCATCCTAGGTATACATGTGTTCAGAGAAAAAAGTTCTTGAAAAAACAAAGAAACTGTTTTATTTTCTCCGTACGACCAACGGTGACCGAGATATCGCCATTCAAAGTTCACCAATCTTTGCCTTATTTTACCGCATTTGCTATCGTACATACATAACAGAAGATGCAAAAGAGGAAAGAATCGTGCTGCATGCGAACCCATTTCAGCTTTACTGTATAATTCAAAAGCGAACGATAAGTGCCTAGCTAAATATCGCTTACAATGATTTAAACGTTTATCGAAGAATGCGATGTTTACACTATCACAGTTACCTCCAACAGCCTATAACGTGCCAAATGCTCAAAAAGCATTTTGCGTAACATTTTTAATATTTATTGGAAAATTTTCAATTCTCGGAAATTTTATTCTCCTATGCTCTGGTACTATTACGAACTATTTCTATGACAGATGAGAAATTGTCAGTAGCTTATGCTTACGCCTGAGGATAATAGATGGCGCACGCTCGATAATATTCAAATTAAATTAAATAATTAAATCAAACTATCTTTAACTTTAAAAGTTGAGTAGATTAAACTATAATTATAATAAAGTTTGTTAGCCACATGAAAATGTAGAATTATCAAAACAAATATAGATCCTTTAGTTAATTTAATATTCCCTTAATGAAAGAGAACTACTTTTTGGGCGGAGCATCGTGACTACCGATCCGGAAAATATCTAACAATACGCCGCACTGGGTTAAATTCTTTCTCTTTCACTCGAGCCGTCAATCGAAGATGGACGTATTCGAAATTTTGTTAAACCTCTAAAGGGGATATTAAGATGGAGAAACCTTATAGACGTATAAGGTCGAAGTATCTCGATGTTACACTTCTGCGTTAAGCAAGATTATATACGTTCAATTTTGATACTACGTTATTGCATACGTTTTCTTGAGAATAACTTTTTGGATACGAATACTGCGTTGTCTTTATCACTTATTTAAGATTTTCTACCAAGCAAACGAAAACCTTGGCGAAGAAATTTCCTTAATTTTGTCTCAGCGACAAATTATTTACGTACGAGCAAGTGTTCTCTATGATTTCATATCCTCCAAAATGGACTGGTACCACATGTGAAATCGCGATAGAGGAGCAAAATGGGGGTTCTCAACCATCTAACTACACAACGGTTGAAATCTGTTATCATCAGAGAACAGGAGCGTATTTAGGAATTTCTCTCATCGTGATATTAGAACAAAAGATAAGCACTTTTGATTATTATATGTAAAACGGATTATTTTCACATATCCATTGTTGTACAGTAATTTGTAGTCACTTATCTTATATCTTAAATTCGCTGTTACAAATATTTGGTCGTAGTATCGATTCCTTGTTGTCAATTTTTTGTCGTTATGTACAAATTTGCTTAACGTAATCGTAGTTATTTGATAATATAATATTATTTGAATTTTACCAGCGTCGCAGATTCGCTTTGTTAAAGTACTTTTGTTTTGGATATGTCTCAGTGGTTAGACATGTCGGTTATTATTTGCACATAATACGCGTTGTGTAATCTGAAATTTCCTAGATTTGACTCGTCAAAATCACATCACTTATGTGGATTATTTATATTAAAGGAATTCAGATGTTCGCGGAGAAATGTGTATCTATTTGCTAGGATCGAGTCCTAGCATTAAATTTTGTAGTTATATAACTTGGGTTGTCCCGTTTTTAAGAATTTGACATTACGCAGCGGGGAGGCTATATACTGGTAGGCTCAAATAAATATCAGGTTCGAGCGAATTTTTATTTAGTATGTTAAGTTTTTATTACCTTATCGTGTATTATATGCGCTTTTGTTAGGTAATATATCTTATATTTTTATTTTGTTGTAATATATGGTTTTTTATATAATATTATAGTATATTTTGTATATATTTCTGTTTGATATTCTGCTATACAGTATCGCTGATGCTGTGATAGTTCCATTTTTTTGTAATATAATGTTTTGCAATATAATACACACTTTATGCAATTTTGAAATGAGGAGTGGGACCATTTCTTCCAATCCATTGCAATGAGTAAATAGTATCTAACAGGTCCTTTACTGTAATATTTTTTTGTACATTTTTTGCCGTTTTCGTTATTCGACAAGCAATAAAAGCTCAGTTTGGTATAAATTGTCGTGTACAACGGAGCATTTATTACACTTATCGGTGGTTAGTTACAATTTGTATTCAATTTAAAATATTTAAAATTGTACAATATGAATTTTAATAAAGCGGAATTTGTAGACATGACTTCTGTTTTGGGCGAGTCAGACAGAAATTGTTTACTTGCCAATTGAATTTATCACCAACGTTATCCTGAAAGAAGGATTCCTGATGTTAGCAGCTTCCAAAACCTTCTCGATAGATTTCTGGAAACTGGAAATGTCGAATTTAAAAAAAGTGAAAGAATAAAACGTGTTATGAACGAAGAAAATGAGTTTTCTGTGGTGCTGGCAACGGTTGAGAATCCCCATGTTAGTCAATGAGAAACGACCTCATTAGTAGGAATAAGTAGACTGTCTGTGGGTCGAATCTTAAAAACAAAGAAGTTATATATATTCAAATGCACCAGGAATTATCTGATGACGATTTTCAAAAGCGCCTACAATTTTGTAATTGGGCCATAGGTAAAATGCAAGATGATGTCAACTTCTTCAATAATGTTTTATTCATTGATGAGGCAACTTTTCATAAAAATGGATTTGTTAATAGGCACTATTTTAATTATTACGCTTCGGAAAATCCTCACTTTTTTATGCAAGTTAATAACCACCACAGATGGTCTATAAACGTTTGGGGAGGAATTATTGGAGAATATGTAATAGAGCCACATTTCTTTGAGCTATTTATCTTCATTTTTTGGAAAACTATCTGCCACAATTGTTGGTAAACCTCCCTGAAAAAATTCGAAATAGGATGTGGTTTCAGCAAGATGGTATTCCACCACATTATTTAAATGCAGTTAAAGAGACCACTTAAATAATACCTACACTCATCAATGGATTGGAAGAAATGGACCCAATAAATGGCCTGCTACATCCTCAGATCTTACAAAAATGGATTTCTTTTTATGGGGATACGTGAAGGAAATTGTTTATAGAGACATACCAACAACAGTACAAAATATGAAGGAAAGAATAACTGCCTTTAGATCTATCACACCGACAGTTTTAGGAATAGTGGTAACCTCATTTCAAAAGCGCATAGAGATGTGTGTCAATCAAGATGGGCAACATGTGGAACATTTATTATAATTTTTGAGTTATTTGAAGAAACTTTTTTTTTTAGTTTATTTTTGAATTTTGTAATTATTGCTCAATAAAACGAAATTGGATGCAATTAGCCATAGAGAAGTACTTACAAAAAATCGTTTTCGTTTTTCATTTCTACATCACATCGTTGAAAAATATACAAAAATATTGAGAAAATTCAATTTAAATAATTCTTAATTGAAAAATAATTATTGGCCACCCTGTATAATTTCAGGAAATGAAAATAATTCAAAAACATTAATTAGATGCCTCTTAACTGGTATTCACATAATTTTTTCTCAAAACCCATAATTGTGACTGTGGTGATTTTTTTAATATCCATCTGCAGATTACATTATTTCAACAAAACAATTTGTTACAACTAAGTGGTTGGGAGATATTCAATGCTAATATAGGAATGAATAGAGCCTAGAAAGAGGCTTAAAAAAATGTACCGACATACATAGCATTCCATTTAAAAAAAAAGGCACTTGGCCCTCTAATTTCGTCTTATCTCGTCCTGTATGTTCGAAATTGATTTCCAGTTATAGACTTTTTTATCTAGTTTATTTGCAATTTTTTTTAAAATTTCTAACTATCGTAGAACTCGAGATATCAAGGTCCGACGCACTATTGGCCCGCCCTGTATATGAAATACATTTCTCCATAATTTGAGAAATCATCTCTATAAATTTAACCAAAACTATTTTACGAGCTGCAATAATTCCCTGTATGAATTGAATAAATCAACTTCCTGGGTATATTAGAGACACGGTCATTATTAATTATATGAAAAATGCCCGACATTTTTTCAGAAGTAATCCGGAAATTTTCATAGAAAACAAATTCCGCCGAACTCCGAGCATTTCTAATGCGATAAATACGTTTTACATTTAATCGCAAATATGATATTGACTCAGCCTGTCTTGTGAACTTATCTGAACGAAATCGTATCTCCGGGCGTTTACTTTGGAAGATTAATAACATCTCGGATAAGTCTGGTACAAGAAACGGAGTCCGTAAAACAGCATAATCAGATACGTCTTCTGGCATCAAAGTAATCCCGAGACGGACCCTAAGAATGGTCCAGATCATCCGTTCAACTTTCAGACAAAACAGTAGCACTAATTCCTTCTGTATATTTAATTAAGAATGATAAGGGTGGTCGTCAGAGGCGGATATAAAGCGTTTTGTATAATGCGAAGTAAATCATTAAGCTTGGGTAGAGAAAGAGGAAATGGAAGTAGTTTCTATAGATAAAATAATTAGATTTTGCTTAATATAAGAAGAAAAAAACAAGTAAATTCGGTCAGACATAGCTCAAGTATAAGATGTCACATCAGTGCCTACACACAGAAAAATGTTAAGCTTTCCGTTAATAAATGGCTACACATTTTAGGTACCAGAAATATTTAGTTGTATAAAACACAGTTTATTGATATAAATATAAATTTGTAACAACGAACACAACCTTATTCATTTTAAGAAATGTGAAAACTTTATGAGAGTTTGATCCAACTAAAGCGTTTATTTTCAATGTAGTTAACATGTGCAACTAATGTTTCTTTATTAGAACAAAAATATATAATCTGCTTGTATATGTCAAAGTGTTTTTTTTGCGTTCAATAACATTTCTTCATGAGAATATGTGAAATCATACATTACCCTGCAATATATTAAGACAGAACTAAGAATAGGATAATTTAGTTGTCACTATTAAATTTAGTTGAAATGATTAAAACAATTTCCTCTTAATATAATAAGACATGTAAGAAAATCACAACTTTACTAGGAATGAACAAAAGTGTTTTTCGTCTTTAAACAAACTTGAGAGATATGTAAGACATATTGTCTAAATGTTATTTGTGGCGCTATCTTAATTTTTTTCCATGGCCATGGGTTCTCCATTGCCACCAATTTTAAGCAATATATTTATGGAGGATTTTGAGACTAGACATGTTCAAAATTGTGCATACAAACCGGTTATCTGGTGGAGATACGTAGATGATATCTTTGCAATTTGGCCTCATGGTATTGAAATACTAGATAGTTTTTTGGAACATTTAAATAATAAAGAACCTTCTATTAAATTCATGTTAGAAAAGGAAACTAGAAATGAACTACCATTTTTAGATGTTTTAATTAAAAGAGTAAATGGTACAATTGAAACAAGTGTTTATAGAAAACCAACACATACCAACAGATATTTAAATTTCAACTCAAATCAGTCGATGCACGTTAAGAGGGGTGTTGTAAAATTTTTGTATGATAGGACCAAAATCATTTCTTCTAATGGTCAAATACTAAACAATGAGAAGCGGTTTATAAAGGAAGTTCTTATAAATAACCAATACCCTGGGGGTTTTGTCGATAAAACTTTCATAAATATTGAAAATAACAATCAGGTACCACAAAAACCTGAAAAAACGTTACATAGCGTTAATTCCTTATGTATGCGGATTATCCGAAAAGTTGCGACGCATCGGTGATATATTTGATATTAGGACGGTATTTCAAATAAACAACGCTTTAAGATCTATTCTGACAAAGACGAAACCGAAGAGCCAAGAGCAAAAGTAAAAAAACTGCATTTATAGTATTCCGTGTGAGTGCAACAAACAATACGTGGGTGAGTCATCCAGACCTTTTAGTGTAAGATTGGGCGAATATCAAAATTATATAAGAAAAAATGAAATTCAGAGGTCCAAGATCTGCGAACACGCTTGGGAGAATGGACACAGAATAAACTGGGACTCGGCAAAAATTTTAACAAAAGAGGAAGATAGCAAAAAAAGAAAAATTAAAGAATCCGCGATAATATTATTGAATGAGGATAGATGCGTGTCGAATTGTACCGTAGATATTTGTACAACTTGGTTGCCAATGTTAAAAGAACTTCACAAACTTAACATTGTATAAAAACTAAAAAAAAAACTGTTAACTATATCAACAGTTCTATGTAAATAGTAGGTATCTATGGATACTGAATATAACAAAGATTCTTAGAGCTGTGTATTTATCATACACAGCAAAAAATATTTTTCTAAAAAGGCCTTGAAAAAGGAAACAGAGTAGATTTCCGAAACGTCGGCGAAATATTTAATTCCAAGTTTTTATACTTATTTGTGTTGTTTATTAAAAAAAAAGCAACCTTTAACTGATCCTTTGACGTAAAAGTCACAGGCGTAGAGGTTATTTACCAGTAACATACTGATTAATTGTGATATTTTGTAGATCACCCGAGCGCCGCTTAAAAAGAAAACATACATGTGGCAGGAAGTCCCAAAGAATTGAAGAAAAAAAAATGTAAGAGATGTAAGAGATATTATACAATTTGACACTATCAAATTTAGTTGAATTGGCCAAAACAGTTTTGCTTTTAATGGACCGTTAATTTTTTATTTAAACATGCCAAAAATTAACATGATGTATAAGTTCATGGAGCCACCTTGTTGCAAACGTGATGCAGTTATACAATTTTTTTATTCATTTCATTTCCACTTGCATAGGCAAAATCTTTCAAATAGAGAGAACATCAAGAAATCCATACGGTATACGTATATACGGTCATAATAAAAAACACTGTAAAAGTGAATGTTACAGTGGCGAATTTGATACAGTTTCCTTACAAATGGAAAAACAATATGTGGTATTAGCTGTATTTCTTGGAAAGTGTGATTTGGACCATCTATTGCACGTTTTCGAAGGTGAGTATTACATCAAAAATTAATATATGTAGGTAATATGTAGTTAAAATCCCGATGAATGTTTACGACATCCATTTACCGTATTTTGATTTTCTTTCTGTGTGACATGTAGTAGACACTATTGGAAGTAATTTATGCGTAATAAAATAATGTGCAATGTCCAATAGTCCTAACAATCCTACGGGATCGTGAAGCGAATAGGGGTGCCGGCGGATGTGTGTATTAAAGTATACAAGAAGAATTGGTGCAAGTTTGTTGTATTTAAAAGTAATTTTAAGAAGGTCTATAAATGTTTATATTTTATGGGGAATGCATTTAGGTAGGTACCTAATTTCTATTGATTAAGCCAAATCGAAAAATGCTTACATTTATGTTATTTTTATAAATAAAATTATTTGTTTAATTTTGTTGTTACAGAGGGTTCATTTCTTTTTTTACATGTGCCATGTTTATAAGGTAATTTAAGTAAGTACTTTTGTATTATTTATACCCCAAGATGGCCTTTTACAAATAAAAATGTGCGATGATTTTTTACAAAAATCAAGGGTACAGATTTAAGGAATCTATATGTTTATTGCAGATAGGCTGATTTTACTCTAGAACAGTTGGAGCTACTAACACACAGTGACGAATTATTTTTAACAACTGTACCATCAGTGGGTGAACGACTAAGATTAAAGAGACATTTGTATCGTCATCTGCAACCGATCTTTTAGTTTACACATGTACTGTTTTATCATATCTGTTTCTTAAATATGAAATTGCATATTGTAAACGTTCCTTATTTTATAAATAAATACATTTGCATTGTGATTGTTTCATTTAAATTCATATACCTACTACATTTCAACTTTTGAAAGTTTCAGTTCTCTCAAACAAATTGTAATATTTGCAAATAAAGCAAGAAATTTAAAATGTAGGTTTGTTGCCCCTAGTAAAGTCAAGTACAAACTAACAAGATTATTAACATTTATTATAAATAAATTTAAGTGATGTATAATAAAGATATGACAAAATTTTAATAATGAGTTAATTGTTATTAGCAAACCTTAGTCTTCACAAATGAATAAAGCAAAATATTTTAAATGTGCATTTGAATTGATTCCACTAAAGTCAAGTAAAGACTAATAAAGTTATTGAAATTTCTTCTGGATATTTTAATTCGCACAACTAAATTTAAGTGACATGTAATAAAGGAACAGTAAACTGTTAATTATGTCTTAGTTGTCAATACCAAACTTTAGTATTAACATGCAAATAAATGGTTTAGTTTCGCGAAATAAAGATTTAATTCGCCGTATTTAAAGAAATAGTTTAGTAAATCGAAATTAATTTTATTAATTTTAAGTAAATTGTTTTCTGTGTGTACTTGAGGTAATCCTTATTATAAGGGTATTTTTACATACATAACGCGAATCAGAGATTATAATACAGTTTTTCCCATAAAACTCAAATTACCATACCGGGCGTTGTTCACTTATCGGCTATATACCACGATATCAAAAATTATCTTGGTCAAAGCGGGCAATGGGATAAAAAACTTCCTAACTTATGTCATTCTCTTATAAGGATTATGTCAAAATTTATCAAGGTACGTCCCAGACTGCCACCTGCAATAATGTGCACATGGTGCATTACATATGCAGTTCTAGCGATAAAATAATAACAATCTAAATAAAAGTCTACTAATGATTTTATGAACAAAGAGGTGAAATGAGCATTCTGCAGCACTGTCGGCGTTATGGTTCCACATTCTTGAAGAATTCTTCAATATTCAACATTCTTCAAGAATTCTTTGCACCGCAAATTAGGTATAGAAGCCCTAATTTTTAAGTAAGGGATAATGAAATAATTCATAATGGTTAAAGAAGGTGACCTTGGAGAAACCTTAACTTTTTAATGTAAACTTATCAGCCGGTTATCAAGAAGTTCAGTCACGTTTGTGTAGCTCCTACGAAATCTCGAATAAACTCAGTTAAACTGTGAGAAATTGTACGACATTGTGTTGAATTAAAGCACGGATAATTCAACGTTAATTGATACATATAATGATAGCATGAGTCTGGCTATTTAATATAGGTGACATTTGATTAACATATATATTGGTTGAATATAGCATCGTCTAGAAGCCTATATAAAAATATAAACATAAAAAAGGGACACAAACACTTGGCAATATAATAAAATAAACTATGCACCATGAACTCATCTACAGTGAATAACAATAAGCCAGTTCCTAAAAAGGATGAAACAAAGAGTCCAAGTCGTGTGAGGATACTACAGAACAGATGGGGAAGCTGCCAACATATTCACACGAACGAAAATGATAAGTTCTATTAGTAGTATTGGTGTATTAGTTTATTAATCCTTATTAAACATTAAACCTAATTAAGTGTCTTAAAATTAAAAAGGTATTAAACATGAGGTAGGTCTCACGACAAGAAGGTTTCTACTAGCAGCTATCACATGGTCCGTATATTGGGCTTCTTTACGAATACAAAAACATTTCTTAGGTCAAAGTAGTTGGGGTCTGCTTGATATACAGAGCGTCCAAAACGTTCTCCTAGATCACTTTTTTAAATTTTTTGCAGACTTTGCTTTTTATTTTGCTTTACCTTAGCAGATCGGTATGCAGGGTGTCTCAAATGTTCTCTCGGGATTCTTCCTTGTACTTCTTCTGTAAATAGCTATTTACCTGTGGAATGGTTAATAAATGAAAGCTTCTTAGAGCGAGCTAATGCATGTCTTGGAAAGTAAGCAGAATGGACGCATTGATGCAGGACGTTGAAACGAAAACAAATTTCTGGGAAACACGAAACCACATCTGGACGCAAGCGGGCAGGAAACGGTGCTCACTGCTAGATTCGGAAACAGAAGAAACCGAAGTCTCAGAAGATTAATAAACAAGGAGATGACGATAGATGGAAACTTAAAAGAAGCATCTCACAAACACCTACACTTCCCATCCTACATTCCTATCCCATGCGTCATGTGACTCTCGCTGCTGAGAACAAGCATGTCCCATATCCAGTCCGGCGGTATACAAAAATATCCAGATTGGATATCCGAAAGTGGTAGCAGTGCCTACCATATGCTAGCTAATCCATCAAGCAATCAATCAATCGATCAAACTTATCAGTCGGTTATTAAAAAACTCGTGAACAAAAAATGTGACCAAGCGCTGATCTCTTCGGGAAAAATTGTATTAGGCTATGTTGAAGAAATAGTCTAATGTACTACTGGTTCCACCATTTCCTTAAGGGTAGAAAAAAGTTTATTCTTGCATATAATTTGAGAACGGTGAGAGATACCAATAAAGTTTAAGGTAAAAATCATATAGCCTAAAACTTTGCTCAAAAGAGGTCATATGCATTTACACCATGTTTCTAATAGTTTTGCTGTAAAAATCTCATGACGTTTGGAACTAAGATGGTATCAGATGCAATTCTTAGTTAGAAATCTTAATTCCGCCTAGATGTACTGTAACATATGTAACATATGACTCCTGCAGCACTCGTGGCATCATGTACTATCATCATACACTACAATATATGTGGATTGACGACAGAACACAACCCTTGTAACGCCTTTTCTAACATTACATTTTTCCGAGTTAGTGTTGTCGACTTTCTCAAAAGCAAGGTTTTCTTCATCTAGTCAGCGAAGAATAAGGATCAGACATCTGGGTGTTTCCAATTTTAATAATACAATTCAGAGTCTGACAGGTCTGGATTATTATGGTCAGCAAAATGTAGAATGCAGAAAAGAAATTTGTAAAAAACTATTCCTACGCATCGAGTTATATACCAGGTTATTCAAGTCCCAGTAGAATCCTTTTCCCGATAGTTCGTTGTAGACACTAAGAACAAAGAATTGCTAAAAAACACTCTCATTGCTCCAACGGACACTTTGAGATCTGCACAGCTTTCAAATAAAGCATACCCATAGGCAGTGTCATGACCCCATCGATCATCTAAAATCAATTCAAATTATTCAACAAGGGATAATTTTTCTGTTGAATGTATCAAGGATTGAGCTTTCCTGCAAGTCTTCTGGGACCCATACAATTTTTTCTGTATTTTTGTTTTTTCTGGTTAGGCTTGGAGTTTTACTGCTTTATGCGGTTTTGACCTTGACAGTGTTTTGAACTTGACGCATGAGTTACAGACAGCCCAGGAGAGGGAACAGTATCATCAATATCATCATCAGCTCTGTCAACAATATCACCTTTTATATTGTAGCCTCCCATACGCTCGTCATGTCCTAATTGAATTTCAGCTTCAACTCGAAGCTGTGCACCACATGGGTTGTAGATAAATCTACCCCCATCTTCCTCTCCCGAATCTTCATCAGTTAACAGACTCTGGCTGAATAGAAATTGCACTTACATCTTCACTGTAGGCAATTTCAAGGGCCTCTTGCAAAGTAAATTCTAATCTACAAAAAAACATATTTTAAAATATTACCAGCACCTGAAAAGCCTCGTTACCATATGGTAACGCGCCTTTAATACATCTGCCTCCTGAGTGAGGTAACCTCAAATGTATAGTTAACAAATACGTTTAAGTTCTTAAGTTGTTTACTAGAGGATAGCCCAATCAGTTGATTTTAATATCAAATAAGGAAAAAATTATATTTGCTCAATGTTTAACCGTTATTCGACACCAATAATATGAAGTGATAATGTTAAGTTCTCAACTTCACGAACAGCATTTGCACAAAAGTTTTTACGTGCTTAAGCGATGCTTCATCTGTTGATTGATGGTGTCATCTACCGGAAATATTTTGAAATACTAACACAATCCAAGTAAAAAGAACACTATAAAATCGCAACCTTATGGTAAAACTAGGCGCTAATGGGATAAGGACGGACCGCGATCGTGAATTATATGGGTTTTTGTAGCTGGCAATGCCTACACACGAAGCTCGTACGCTTTTCTTATTCCCTTTGACGAGTTGCCGCTGAGTGGGCAACTCATTGTTTTCTTTGGAATACGGGTCGGTCCGAAAGGACTGATAACAGAACCACGGAGCCATTTTAATCAACGGGTTTCATTTGGCGTTTAGAAAATGGATGCCCCCGCTTACACTCTGTCATCTCGTTGACTTTTATTAAATAATCGCACTTAGTTTAATGAAGAGTTCGTTGCGTGCCGTGAAAAATATATTAAGAACACGCCACGACACGTCAGGGTCGGGATTAGGTCAGGAATGACTAAATGGTTTTAAACCACATCAACTGAAAAAAAATATGGATCAAATACAGAGAGAATAAAATAATGCAAATTACTGATATTTGTAAATAAATATTACATTAATTACTGGAGGTCATATTTAAGTGAACAGAGTAGAATAGAAGCTTTAGAATATAATAATTCTTGGTTAATCACAGAACAGGCACCCAAGGGGTTTGTAATGCGATGCCGACCTTGAACTGAGAGGAATAGGGGATCATTTGGCATCTATTTGACCAAACACACCATTATGAAAAATGTTATGGTTTTGATAATACTGATTTTACGCTTTTTTATCATTTAAGTAACCACTCTCGCAGTACTGAACAGTAATTTTATAATTGGATGAGTACAGGACACAATAATCCTCTCTGCGTTCCGAAAGTGGCAGTGGTACCGGTAAGCGCCCTTGACTCGTACCATACAATTCAACAAGAGAAATACGCTTCTGAAATTAATAATTGAGTATGACAGGATCTATTACCTACCAAAAATAACATTTCGATAGAAAAAAAATAGGTAATGCGGGATACCACTCATCCGCCGCCAATTCAATATCGAGTGACCATCGCATCGGGACTAATTATAAATAATACATCCTAATAACAATTAGAGGATGTCGAATGCCGGTGGCATTTTGCAAACCAGTACTTGACAAGTTTAAACAAATTAATCCAGCCTGATTAAGTAAATCCAATCAAGGATTTAATTTAGACTGTCAATGCGGCATCAGGAATTTCATTATGGCGGTGTGTGGTGTATGCATAAGTGTTGTTCAAACATACGCTTTGGTCTCCCTGTGTGTTCCTTTTGAGAGTAGACTGAATATGTCTATTACAAGTGTCCTAGATTAGTTGGCAATTAGTTAGATGGCACGAGCTTACAACTGTGATATGCGCGGATTGATTAAAGACAAAGGAAATACTGATAATAATAATAACAGGCTAACCATTATAATCTTCGTCGATTCACTGCATCTTTTATATAATTGTTGAACATTCTATAGAATACTATTCGCAGTTCTTTTGCAAATAATATTGGATATTCCTTGCTTAATTACAAGACATAAAAATAGATTTTTTTTAAAAGCTTAAGTAATTAATAACTTTTTTATTTATTGACAGGTTTTGTTCAAAAACAACAAGGGTCTTCTTCTTGCCAATACTAAGTTGCTGTACAAACCTCAATACAATTCGTTCATGACGGACGGACAGACCGATGGACATTTTTGAAAATTATTCAGCATTCTAATGCAACATACTCTTCGTTCTGTATTTACGAAGAGTATAATAATGGTTTATTAAATCAAGTAGAGTTGCAATTGGCACAGCATACGCCAAATCAGACATAAATGAAAAACCGTTATCTTACAAGGATGTTTTTGACTAAAATAATAATAATAATAATAACACCATAGATCCATTTTTTAATCACGAATTCGGATTCGGCGATACACCAAATCCACATATTTTGGTTGGTGGCACAGAACTTTTTTTTGTGGCTGTGTTATCATTAAATAATTCACGAGGACGTTTAAAAATATAAATATACGTGAATCTAGGAACATGAGGACACATATACAGAGTGACCAGGAGTATGATTCTTTTTCTCTAAATCATAATGTGTATGAAATATTTGAATTGATTTAAAGACCAAATATTAAAGCACACAAATGAGGATTTATGTTTTAAAAGGATTGTTGTCCATATGCCTGCCATCTTGTTCATACCACTCATAAAAAATTTAAATTATATAATTTTTGGAACATGTGCTGACATATCTCAATGGGAGGATGTACATGCATTCTTTTAGGTATCCTCAGGAAAAAAGTCCACTGGGGCAAGCTCTGGTGACCTAGAAGGCCAGATAATGCCACAAACCTTGGAGATGATAGTGTGTACAGCGTCAACGGACAGTTGTGCGATATGTGATGCAGAAAATACGCCTCTATCATGAATGCACTCTGCTCCACAATTACTAACACTAACACTACACAGATGTCAGATGTGCGCTGAATGATACTCTCGATACCCTGCCACCAACTTGTCTTGTGCTTACAAGTGGTAACTTTAAAAAGCGAATTTTATTCGTGGCATCCTGTACATTGGTACTTATACATTGGTGCATATACAAGACCACAGATGTTTTCAACATATTTCTATGTATTCTTTAACACTATATTAACAGTTCAGTATAAGAAAGTGTTTTTAAAATATGTAAAATTATTGTATTAATAGTTAATAATTCCTTGTAGGCAGAATGCAGTTGCATTTAAGTTTTATTATCCTGTTCAGGTAAACCGCGAATAATTATTTAGGGGTATTTGCCTGAGATATTGCTTCGTTCATGCTAAGCTTTAAATGTAGTCACACCGAGGAGATGTAAACATTGAAGAAAGTGTCTGCGAATAATTTAAAGTTTAATTATAACTGTTATTTTTGTGTTTTTATTTTTGGTTTCATTGAACAGAATAGTCCAAATTCAAACTGTATTATTGTGACAGTCATACGAGACGTAATGTGTATATTTCCTTTCTTGTAATCCAGTAATGATCTTGGCAAATAGCCAGCAAAGTAGTTGTTGCAAAATATATGTTTTTTGTACTTATCTGTGATAAGCTCTCTTTATAAGAGTTGAAATGGGAGGCGGTACTTTTGATAATAATACAATTATTCTCTTTGTGTTCATTTTGAAAAACTTTCACATTTAATTGTAGGGAATTTGCATTTTATTCTAAATATATTATATTTATGTTCAATTATTAATTTTTCATGTGGAAATAAAGATATGGAGCGTATTACAACAGCATCAAAATTCTTAGCGATTTTGGATTTAAATTCGGTGCCTATTACAAAATTTTCTATTTCATTTTGCATGCGAATTAAATAGTCTTATATAATATAAGGCATACACGAATCTCGTATCTTCGTCGTTCATAAAACAAATTTCTCACGTTTGAAATCGACTTTCAGTAAATAATTTTGTCTTTTAAATTTGAATGCCTGTATATTGTCTAAATGTTATTTCTGGCATTATCTTAATTTTTTTTTTCAAAAAAGCCTTGAAAAAGGAAACAGATTAGATTTCCGAAACGTCGGCGAAATATTTAATTTCAAGTTTTTATACTTATTTGTGTTGTTTATTTATAAAAACCAACCTTTAACTGATCCTTTGACGTAAACGTCACAGGCGTAGAGGCCTTTTTACCAGTAACATACTGGTTAATTGTGATATATTTTGTAGATTCCCCTAGCACCGCTTAGAAAGAAAACATACATGTGGGAGGAAGTCCCAAAGAATTGAAGAAGGAAAAAAATTTTGAATGCCTGTTTCAGATAAAACGCATACATTTTCTAATGTTGCGATGTGTTGTAAACTTAAGTTACATTAAGTCTACAATTTTAATTTTGTTACATTTTAAAGAATTTAAAAGTAAACATGTGTTTAGGATGGTAAACGTTATAAGAATACCAATGATATAAATTTAAAAAAATCACAGAATTCGCCATGAAGCAAACTTCTAACGCATTGGAAATCAACTCAGTTTTCGTAAAAAAAAATCACATGTACATATTTCCATCCCTACTCCCAAATTACTAAACAACTATGAAAATCACCCAACCGTACACCCTTATAAAAATATTAATAACACTCGTTATCAGCTACTAAGTCATTTTTATATAATTTTCTTTTTTTCTCGCCATTGAAAACCATATTATATTGACTTGCCACCCCTACACACGAATTTACTTCTTACCCCAAGTGTCTTGGAAAAGTTAGTTTTCACTTATAGTGCACGTAAACATCAACAGAACCTTATAAAGAAAGCTAAAATGCAGAAGTCCAACATCTTCCTCCTCATTGCCACCATCGTAATCGTGAATCCTCCGGACCACTTTTATGTGACGCAGAAAGGTCCACCTACATTATAATACCAAAAACACTCCGATCGAACTACCCCTGCTATGCGCGGTCGCGAGCGAACATTTTGTTACGTTTTAAAAGTTTATGCCACCTATACACAGCATACCGCATATAGCTTCTACGGTTCCCCTATTAGATTCTAAACAGGGTGTAATCAGTTTCATGTCATTAAAAAAACTGGTAATGGGGACGACTAGACAAACAAAAAACCTTTATGACTTTTCCATCTAGAGGCACTTTGAAAAAAACTGACCTAGGTCAACTTCTTTAATATATTTTTTAATATTAATGTAGAACATAATTGAGAACCACTGCTTTTCTTGGCCAATGAACTTGTAGTTCCCAATTATACAACTTTTAAATTGTCATAAAAAAGTGCAAAGGCCTTGGATCATCGACCGCCTTTGATGGACCGCCTCAACCGAACTGAGACAATTATATAGAGGTAAATAATTCGTTATCTTTTCCTGTACAACTGCAAGCAAATAATGGCCGTAGAAGTTTAAACAGGGCATTTCTTTACATGTGTGTCTTTTAATTTGGAACAAAATATTGGATTAATGTTTATAATTTAGAATATTTAAATGTGATTTATTAACGCTTGTAACATAAATGAGTGTCCTGGGTTAAAAGCTTACCACCTAAGTAAATTATTCGAATTCTGCATCTGCATCAATACACAGTTCTCTACGTCGAATTAAGGACATACGTACTCCGTTCAACACTACACAATAAACTATCAACTAACGTTGTCAATAAAGAAAAATAAAAGAAAAGCTTGGTCCAAAATCCAAAACAGAATACAAAAAGAACGAACAAGTAAGTTGTGTCTGTACGTAATCAAGAATTTAACGACTTGAACGGTAAAGTCAATAAAATAAATCTTCACTATAAATACACAGCGACCCGAAATTCAAAAATAACAAAAACAACGAACCCGCGTTGGACGTGTGTACATAACGAAACACCCACAGAAACTAAAATATTGCACAAGGAAGAGTCGGAGTATAGTTTTCTTCAGATCAGATCTACTAAACATTCAGAAAACGTCTTTCATCTTATTTACCGCACCGCTAAAGACCGCCGACATTTTATAGCTATCTACACAAATATTGAGTATCATAGGCAAAGACACGCGCGACGATCTAAACCTACCTCAATATTCCAGTAGTTCTCAAAAGATTTTATTGAAAATTAGCGAAATGTTTGTTTATTTTTTTTTTTCTCCAAAACTATGAGCTTTAGACCCCGTGTTATATAAGGTTTTTTTGTTTGTCTTGTCGTCCCCTACCACCAGGTTTTTTTAATGACATGAAACTAATTACACCCTGTATACTTTTCTAAAATCTGGCGTTACACTGCCGATTCCTTAAGCATTCCCATTGCTAATATACCTAGCTACAGTACGAAACAAAGGTCCAAGAACTCACCCCACACATGTAAACAAGCGTGTCGCTTAGTTGCAGAGTCCCATACCGCGTCTTGTATCTTGCTCCAGAAGGGAATATATGTGTTATTCTAGCTGAGGCCTGTGAAAACGCTACAGAGATAGGATGTAAGCAATAACGGTAAGTCACTTTATGTATGTATATTGTTGTATATATATGAGAAATAAAAACATATCGAGCAAATTGATATCAAACAGCAATTTGATGTATCGCATTTCCTATGCGGTGTTACTCCTCTGGGTGATTTTATCCATCAAGACAAAACAAACTAATAACAACGATATAAACGGCGGATATATTATATTTCATGCTTACAAGAATAGGTAGATGCAAAATACGCATAATTTAAGACATGCGAACATTAATATCAGAGCCACAGTGATTATAATAATTACATTAATCTCATGTAAACTGCTCCTTTTAATTTAGGGATACCGAAGACAAAGTATGAAATCAGCTTTTTTCAACGTGATAGATTTGAAAAGTAAGGGTTTCATCGTTGCATAATATATCCAATATTATATGATTGAGTGGTTTCTCGTATCAATGGTGGTTTGACAAAAACTTTACAAGCTTTCTACCGAATTATTGTCACGCAGGAAATAGCCAAATCCGGGAAAGTAGCAAATGCTTGTATAAATAAAACACATTCGACCCTAGTCCATATTAAATCAAAAAACAAATAATGTCAATGCCGATAGTAGAATTGTTTAATAATAAAACACAAATATATGTAAACATAACATTGACCGCTATAAAGGTCTGCTAAATAAACAAGTATAGAAAACGAATAATCAAAACAAACGAGGCTCTTGGTTCTATTCATTGATTGAGTTTCGACGTTTTACTGTCGAGAGTCGATCTTAGTTTGGGGCCCTCATCTTAGGATGTGGGGCCCAGGCCCTTCAGGCAGTTTTCGTGATCTCCTCCCTGGTGATCACAAGTTAAGTTGTATAGTGTAAAGTGACACCCTTTCCTCCCCACTGTGTATATTGATAAGATCGTTTAAATTGTTATGCGCTTTTCATTATATTGTATTATTGTAGTACTATTGTTGTTGATTATTTGTATCTGTTGTTTGTTCGAGTATTTTAATAAAACCATGTAAAATCCAGTGTCGCCCTTAATAACACACACTCTCCAAAGAACCCAAAGTCACGTAGGGCATAGGGCTCACGGGCCAAGACCCTCGCCCTTTTTCCATGTGACATGTTTATGTTTAAATATTCTGATAGAAATTTTTGATATGAAAATAAGTAACACACTAACTTTCTCCAAAAAACAACCCTTATAACATTGCCTTAACCTAGCACTTTAAGAAAACAATTCGAAATACACGTATAATAGTACATTTACTATTTTTATGTTGGGGTAAAAAAGAAAAAGAGCTGAGACTCAGACAACAACAAATTAAAGAGTAGCGAGGAAATCTTACAAGAATATTTCTCTGCCTGAGAGGAGAATATTAATTATCTCCAATCTGGAGACAAATTGAAACGATTAAATAACCATCTTTTATAAATTTTTTGAAATATTACACAAACATTCTCACCAAAATCGATCACTTTCTGGTTCACAAATCATGTATATAAAGTCAAAATAGGATGGTATATGAAATTAAAAGGATTGAGGTGATTATAAAAAATAATTTCTAAGAATATAACTTGGGGTGACGTATATGAAGTTAAAAAGAATGACGGCAAAAAACTTGTAATACCTAAATAGGAGTGGTTACGAAGAACTAACCTTTTGGCACGAAAACTCGGCTTGTCCACTATATGTCATATACATATAGCACATAGAGAATTACCCCTAGAACCGAACACGGCTCCTCCACCATATGTCACATGGAAAAGGGGCGAGGGCCTTGGACCGTGAGCCCTATGCCCTACGTGACTTTTGGTTCTTTGGAGAGTGTATGTTAATAAGGGCGACTTAGTGGATACTACATGGTTTTATTAAAACACTCGAACAAATAACGGACAAACAACAGATACAAATAATCAACAATAATAATACACATAATGAAAAACGCATAATAATTTAAACGATCTTACCGATATACACAGTGGGGTCACTTTGCACTATACAACTTACTTGTACTCTCCAGGATGGAGATCACGAAAATTGCCTGAAGGACCTTGGCCCCACATCCTAAGATCAGGGCCTCAAACTAAAACTGTCGACACTAAAACGTCGAAACTCAATCAATGAATAGAACCAAGAGCCTCGTTCGTTTTGATTATTCGTTTTCTATAGTTGTTTATTTAGCAGACCTTTATACCGGTCAATGTTATGTTTATATATATTTGTGTTTTATTATTAAATAATTTTACTATCGGCATTGACATTATTTAATTGTCTATTGATTTAATATGGACTAGGGTCGAATGTGTTTTATTTATACAAACATTTGCTACTTTCCCGGATTTGGCTATTTCCTGCATGACATTATCAAATATGACTTTGTTATATTATTACAGTATTTCAAGATGAAATGGCATTACTACTACTATTCATCTGGTTTTAGATTTAGGAAGGACCGCGACCCCATGGATCTACTGTGACGCTCCTGGTTGTTTTCCTTAGAGCTTACCCTTCATACGCTTCATACGCTCTGTCCTTTGTATCAGACTCCACAGTTTGATAAGGGTCCCTTAATATAACTGTTAGGTCTTGGTTATTCCGCGCTAAGTAGTTGGAATTTCAGTCTAGCAAGGTCTTCACAATGGTGCAGTACATGCACTGAGGTGTCCTCTGCCTCTTGGCAGAATCTGCATGTTGTGTCATCTGCCAGACCCATTAGACTCAAATGTCTATTAATTCAAAAGTGACCGGTTAGAAGATTTATTCTAACGGCCTCTCTATTTTCGCATAATAGGTCCTCCGTAAATTTGACTTATCGTTCTTTAACGAACCTCTTGGTCTATGTCGTGGGACACTTTTCCACCATTCCAGAGATTTATTTTGCATTCATTTATCAACTGGTGCTCGAATACATAGCTTAGCCACACCGCAAAAGGGATCGGGGCCTATTAGGGCCTTAAACGCGTCTTCTCTGACCACCTCATCGGCCTTTCTTTTCTCTTGTGTCCTGGTACCAACGCCGCGGCCAGCTTGTTTTAATTTCTTTGGCCTATAAGGGCATTCATACAGTCCCAGACAAGTCCCGATTTAACCTTGCATGGAACCGATTGCTTTAAGTGAGTCTGGTATACAGCGTACTGGAAGAAACGGCAACCGACTGGTAAGTAGTTCCTTGCCTTATAATTTTTTTGCACACCATTGTATTGCAGCAACTTCGGAATGGAATACTGTGGCGTATTTTCCTAAACTTATTGAGATTTTCGTTCTTGACCTTATTCCATAAATCCCAGCTCCGACCTCATGTTCTGTCTTAGAGCCGTCTGTATACCAGACTGTTTGTGCAGGTATTGGGGGAACGTTCGTCCAATCTTCCCTGTCTATTATATTTATGCCGCATTTTTTATTAAATTTATATTTTGGGACTATAATATCCGTGGGTATTATTAGAATGAGGATCCGCCCTCACCTATAAGTATAACTTCTGTTGCTCTGTTCCGTGTTGCGGACTCACTGGTGTAAGAGCCTTGCATTAGCCTATGCACCACTGAACGAGCTTCTCCTTGGATAAATATGTGTGAATATAATAATGATATATAAAATAATAAAAACAATCTTATACTAGATGCAGCTTGAATTATAATGGGGCCACCGCTGATCCACACTATACAGTTTGAGAAAGATTTCATAGAAATCAAGCCAATTCAAAGTAATGGTTCAACGTTTAAAAAATAACAAACATATACGTTCTTGACGTATGTTAAAAATTACATTTCACGTGTCATTCCTAATAACCCTAAATTTTATAGAGCAGTGTATTTAATTCAACATTGACTGTCTGCATCAAGAAGAGGACTGAAGGACGTTATAAATTGCAGCAACACTCACTCAGTCTCGTACAGAGAATTAAGTGTAATCACATACGACTTTTTAAGGATAATTGGACAACAATTTAAATACTAATTATAAAAATTGACAGGTTTCTATATTTATTACGCGCCATCAGAATCCTCAATAGTTTTGTTAGAAAAACTCTAAATTACTCGAGGGCAAACGTTCATTTACCAATGTTGATAACTAGTAGTATTACTTTTAATCTGGTTATTAGTAATTGATTAAAACATCGGGTAGTTGTTAAACGTTAGTGGGGTGACGTCATTTGATAGGAGCATGATTTCTTAAGAGTGAGCAAGGCGGCAAGATCAAGGGGGAACAAGGGGTAACGCACTAAGTGAAGAGAGATCTTCTTCATGGGACAACTTTAGCAAAAATTATTCTTCAACAGTTCTGTAGTTGAAGAAAATTCAACCGAAATGATTTTTCCAATGTTAATACCATTAGCATTGGAAAAATAATTTCAGTGGAATTTTCTTCAAAATTTGGGAATAGGCAATTCAACGGCCTCCTAACAAAAAATACGAAAAAATTGATTTAATGCCTTAGCTGCAAAATTACAGTGACTGGAAGTTATGCATATGCATATATTCGCAGCATAATTTTTCAAAGATTTTTAACTTCCAGCCACTGTAATTCTGCATGGAAGACATTAAATCAATTTCCATATGACGTTTTTTGTTCGGAACCCCTATTCCTAAAGTTTGAACAAAATTCCACCGAAATTATATTTCTACCGTTAAGTACAACTTTTCTTCAGAACAATAATTGTTCGGAAGAATTTCGAAACATGCTGCAGCATCAGTTACTTTTGAATAAAATATCTAGGAACATTTAGTTACATAATGTTGTTATTTAGGTTGGCAAAAGTTAGTTACAGAAATGACAGTTGATTGTTAAGTTCATAAGTGGAGGTTACATGTTTACTTTGTTCTTATTTGTAATAAAATAAAAGTGTGAAAAGCTATCTAGAAGTTGAATTGTGTCCATCCCCTAGTAGCACACAATATTGGACCAATATTGAACCAATATCCTATATATTGGTGCAATATTGGTGCTACTAGGGTCCTTACCCCTCGTTCAATAGCATTCATAACAGTTAACTTATTTATAACTGTAATCTTATGATTCTCGTGTCACCACTGAAGGTGTTTGAAACTCATTCTTGTTTCCGGCACAAAATAGATTATTAACAGAATCTGGGAACTTTTTTACAAATTATAACAATTTAACAAATTTTGTAACTGTTATCAATAACGTGGCGACAGTAGAAGAGTGTCCTATTTGGATAGAACATATTGAGGAAGGTAAAAAAGTTGAAATGAAAAATATACAAAGAAATAAACAAAGTCCCTCAAAGTACGCGTGCTCAACGCCGGCCGATTTGCTAACATTTCCGAAACAATTTAGAAACACAGAAGAAATAGTTTCGAAACACGTTCCTTTCTTAAAATATGATCTAAATTTCCGAAACACATAGAGAACTGTGTCCGTGGCCATTTTGGTTTTAAAGTGTTGGCTTAATGACGTTCGTAATTCGGCGGCCATTATGGACAATTTTCTTTGGAGAGAAAACGTGTTTATGCAAAAGTTTAAATGTCGATATAAATTATGAAAAAGAAACATTATTACATGTTTGGATTACTAATTATTAACATCAAAATAATCATAAAAAATATATACATTTATTTTTTTAATTAAAACTATAAATTATAAATGGCCATATTTATAAGACACATTTAAAATATCGAAGCATTTCCCGAAAATAATCGATAAATTTCTCGTCACATAAGTTTATTCTGACCAGACATTCGCTAAGAACCTAGATATAAGTTTTCATACTTTCATTATGTATAAGTGTACCTACAATATTATTTTATACCTGTTTCCATATTGAAACAACACATACCTATTAAACATTAATATATTTGTGAAACTATTTAAAAAGCTGTGAGTTACAAATTAGAAACATGTTTCTCTTTATCTTCGAACATTGCAAAGAAACGCGCAATGCCACCAAAATAGAAACACTTACTAAACTACCATAATAAATTGTGTATGCGTCGAAAATGTATCGCAACATGTTGCAAACAGTTCCCATTTTGTACATGGGAACAGGTACACTTGTTAGAAACATTTCCCAAAATGTATCTTAACATAGGTACTACTTGGAATTAATCTGCAGAAATACATTCCTACCACCTATAGTGAACCGACCAATAATTGACCAACCACTAGTAATTGACCTATCTTTTTATAGCCATAGAATAACATCAGCAATGGTCAAAAATGAAATCTTATTGACTCAGTGTGAACCAATAACAGTGTCCCTTAAGTCCATAACGTGTCAACTATTTTATTTTAAATTTGTTGTCACTGAAGGTGATAATCTGGGTGAATCCACATGTTATTATTCAAACCACCTGTTTGGTAATAAGAGAGGAAGTACACAGTGTTTTAAAAATCTGATGATATTTTAATAATCCTATAACTTTAATATTTAAAAAATAGTAATTTTTAAAAGTTGGCATTTTCCAGGTCACGTGCAAAGAACATGTTTCTCTTTCTAATTCGTTATTATTCAAGTGACATCCAGTAGTTGACCAGTATTTTCTAGTGATAAATTAATAGTTCAAAATAAGTGGTCAACTACTGGAGTTATAAAAGCCAAGTGAATTAAATTATTTACATATCTAGAAAATTCTAAAAAAAAAATAATTATAGGTGTAGAGAAGAAAGAAAACAAAACATTCTTCAAATTTAGTGAAGAAAATCTTGAGACAGCGGTCATTAGAAGCTCAAAATGTTCGATAAAACATGCTGGAAGGGAATACAACATTTCAAATCCAACAATTATCAACAAATTAAAAGGTAATACTCGAGCTATCAGAAAATTGAGGCTTCAAACTGTTTTTATCGCAGAAAAAGAGTTTATTAGTTAGATGGATTCTGACGAATGATAAAAAAGGGATTCCGCGTTATTAGAAAATGTATCAGGCATAATTAAAAGTGACGGATGGCCATCCGTTTACCAATTGTGTTCATGGAAATAAACGATTCCATGCTTTTTTAAGAAGACATCTTCAAATAAGTCTTCGGTAAGCAGAATCGATAAACATGGTCAAGGCTGTAGTTATAGAACAATCCCTTAGAATGCGGCACAAGGGAATTAAAGTGCATCTGCAGGAAAATGATTCTACAGATTTTAAAAATGAGAAACTTCCTTATACAAAGTTGGCCTCAATAGCATGAAGATAAAGAAAGGGCCAAGAAAGGTAAAGAGGAAGTAGAAGGCAAGGAACTGAGAAAAGAACTGTTGCTAGAAAAAAGAAATATGAGGAAAGTTATAATAAGAAATCTTGTAAGACAAATTTTAAAAGGAAAACAAGAATTTCATACAGAAGACGAAGAAGAATGGAAAGAAAGCGGGGATGATATGCCACATGTATTTAATAATAGAGACGTATCAGAGGAACTATATTCTGAAGGTGATTTTGTAGTGGTAAAGGAAAGAAAACAATCATACTGTTTGTATTGTCCAACGTGTTTTCCCAGAAAATGTAGTTGAAGTTTTAGCTCTAGCGTCTTCAATTCCAGAAAATACTTTGTTCGCCATTATTGAAAATGATATCAGTGTTATTGAAAGCAATCAGATTACATAACAACTGGAAGCCCCCCAAGTTGTTATGGTGGATATCCGAATTAAGTTTAGTTTAGCAATAAAGTTAACTATGTAAAGTAATATTGCAAAAAACAAATTCTGTTATTAAGTTATTATCTATTTATATGTAGTGGAAATTCTCATTTAAATAAAGGCATAATTCAACGGCATTTTATTTCAATTGTTTACCATGTTATGATAAGAACTGGAAGCTAAAAAAAATTGGCCAACCACTGGTAATTCAGAGGTCAGACATTGATATCCTTCTTGACAATTACTAGCAAATTGTGTATTTTTATGTTTGGGATTTTTCGTTCAGTGACTCTTGTTTATATTTTTACATGTTATAACGTCTCTCTAATCCTTATTCAATACACTTTGTAATAAAAATAACATTTTCTGTATTTGCAATCAAATTTGGCAACTAACTAAAATGATATAGAAATGAACACTCTTAAGTAGTAAATTATTGGTAGGTTCACCTTGTTTCTGTTATTTTCCAAGCTTCAGCTACCACAAAATAGACGGTGATCTCACCAGCATCATATCTTTGATTAATGTAACTCAGTGTTTCGTCCAATTAACCCAATGACGCCCACTTTGACATACCGGATGAAATGCATTTCACATTGTCTTTAGTGAAGATGAGACCTTAATTTATTTAATAGCCGTAAAATATCACTTGAACCCCGCTAATTTGCTACGACCTTTTAATACGCCCTGACTAATATTAGAATTATTGTATGTTAAAGTAATTTGTAAAATGTAACTGCTGAAGTTACTGACATTTTATTAAAAGGTTTCCAGGAGGTTGATACAAATTAACCAGAGAGCTGTCGTTATTAAGGTATTTATAGAACTGTATCTTGTTTAACTAGTTACTGTTTTTGTTGTTTTATACTTTGTTCGGTTTTAAAATGTGAGTTGAAATTATAATTAATTTACATTATGCACGGTGTTTCCATAACATTTTTTTATTTTATTTTATTATTACAATTAGCACAATTCACGTCTCGTCTTTTTTAATCGACTTTAAAACTTTTCAAAAAGGAGAAGGTTCTGAATCTAACTAGTGTGAACATATTTTTGTTTATTCAGTTCTGGAACGGCTTAAGTGATTTCCACGAAAATCTCTTGCAAACTGCAGAGTAAGGCTTGGCAGTTATCCCATCCTAGTTTCATAAAGCTATATCTGGTATACAAGGTAATGCAAAATTGAAAAACAGTTTCTAATATCCGAGAATTTAGCGAATGCACCGTGGAGAAAACTGTGTTAAAATGGGTACCGGTTATTCAGTTTTTTAGATTTTAGTTTCTCAACTTTTCAGTTCTTCAATGTAAAATTGTCAGTTTTTCAATTTTTCTAGTTTTCAGTTTTTCAATTGTTCAGTTTTTTCGTTTTGAGTTTTTCAATTCTTCAGACCGTCAAAGTAACATTTTCAGTTTCCAATTTTTCAGTTTTTTAATCTTTTAAGTTTTCGGTTTTTCAGTTTTCAGTTTTTCAGATTTCAGTTTTTCACTTATCCAGTTAAGTTTTCAGTTTTTCAATTCTTCAGTTCAATGTAAAATTTTCAGTTTTTCAGGCTTTCAAGTTTTCGGTTTCTCAATTTTCAGTTTTGATGACATATTTGTAATCTAAATTAACGTTTAATTACTAAATTTTTAAATATCATATCTCAAGAAGTATAGGTCCCTTTGCAATGAAATTTACAGGAAAGGTGAAGGTCGATTAGTATCAAAATTTCCAAAATGTCAAACATTACCTGAGAAAATCTATTTAAGAAAAAATTAAACTTTTTATTCTGAAAATTATAATGAAAATTAAAATTCCACCTGGGGTGATCGATTAATTTGGTTCTGAGTATTTAAAAAAAATCAGCTCGTTTAACCATAAAATGTCTTCAGAAAGTGAATTTGTCTGGAAAAGTTCGGTTTGGCCCCACTGTGTGCCTGACACCAGTTAAACGTTTTGAAGAGCGTTCTTGTCGTCCCTTGCCACATGGTTTTTCAGCCGATTTATATTGTATTATCTACGGTTAATTTTTTTTCCTTCTTCAATTCTTTGGGACTTCCTACCACATGTATGTTTTCTTTATAAGCGGGAATCTACAAAATATATCACAATTAACCAGTATGATACTGGTAAATAACCTCTACGCCTGTTACTGGTTAATTGTGATATATTTTGTAGATTCCCGCTTATAAAGAAAACATACATGTGGTAGGAAGTCCTAAAGCATTGAAGAAGCAAAAAGAAAATTAAGATAATGCCACAAATAACATTTAGACAATATCTACGGTTAATGTAAGGAAAACACCTTTTTAAAATAGTATGTCATTTCATCAGAATTCCTTCGTATCCTCGAGACTATTTAAGAGCGTTTTCTCTTGCCCAGATTTTAAATTTAAAATATTTGTTTTTGAAAGAAAAAACATACATAAATAATTGTAAGGATGCCACCAAATTCTTGTGAAATGACAACTCTTTAAAAAAAGTTATTTTTCTTGTATCTATTGCTCGAGCTTTACCATCAGAATTAAAGGACATTCAACAGAAAAACTTGAAGTAACGGTAGAATATTCACAAATTTACCATATATGCTTTCGTGCTTTTATATATTTAATTTACAATGTTCGTATGTATGTATGACACTCCGGTTTCAAATTTATACTAGATCTTTAATTTTGTACTTTTGTACTAACTTCGGAAACATCTTTTGTCACCAGAGTTATGTAACTATACTAAATTTCAGGTCGATCGAATTTTTCTATTATTCGATCGACCTGAAATTTAGTATAGTTACATAACTCTGGTGACAAAAGATGTTTCCGAAGTTAAAGTACAAAATTAAAGATCGCGGCTGCAATATGGTGTATTGAAGTTATAGAAAATTATCAGATTAGTGTGAAAATGACTACACAGGAGTTTTAGGTGGCGCGAATGACGATTTTGATGTTGAAAATGACTTACAAATTAACAATAAAATATACAGTGTGTCCCAGGATAGACGTAACAAAAGGTGTAATGGACCAACAATTTTGAAATTTTGAAATGGTATTTGGGGATTGAGTCCTGCTTGTTGTAAAACTAAAGCATAGCAAAAATGACTTTATTTCGTGTTCTACAGGGTGTTTTATAAGCAAAGTTGTAAAAATAAATAAAGTACCTTTATTTTTCAAAATGTGAAAAAATTCCATTAAGAAAAGTTATTTAGAATGCAATTTCATACGTCTGTACCAAATTTCAGGAATATAAAATTATTTTTCTGAAACTTCCCAAGAACGATCAGATTAGAATAAAAATAAATTTAAAAAATATATATATTTAAAAGCCTGCCTCGAAATAAAAATCTCATCACCAATTGTTACTTAATAAATTAGAAAAAATCGGCTTCTCATATTCTATTCTCCTTTTGTTTAAATCTTATTAATGAACAGAAGTCAGTACGTTGCATTAAATGGGTTCAAATCGATCGAATTTGCTGCCACATCTGGAGTTCCCCAGGGATCTATTCTGGAGCCCTTGTTTTTTAACATATTTATTACCGACATAGTGAACGAAATTAATTTGCCTCACCTTTTATATACCGACGATCTAAAAATGTTCACAGTAATTGATGAAATCGATGACTGTTTTCAACTTCAAACTTGCCTTGACAAAATAAACACCTGGTGCATAGTAAATAAATTATTCATGAAGCATAGTAAATGTAACGTAATGTCCTTTTCTTTAAAAACATCACCTTTTATTTTTGATTACAGGTTAGATAATGTCATACTTCAAGGACCTATAACATTTCGCGACCTCGGCGTAACTTTTGATAGTAAATTATCCTTTACTGATGATATCGATACTATTGTGTCTGAAGCCCCCAAAACCCTTGGATTCATTGTTCGTACTAGTCGAGAGTTCACTAATACTGATACTCTGAAAATTCTTTATCAATCCTTCGTCAGATCGAACCTTGAGTACGCATCGCTAATTTGGAGTTCCAGTTATGATATTCACAAGAATAACTTGGAGGCAGTTCAACGTAGATTTCTTAAATTATTGTGGTTCAAATCCGACGGTACCTATCCAGTGATTGGTTTTCCGCAAAGTAACTTGCTTGAAAGATATTCTACGGATAGGTGTACGTACTTTTGTTTAAATTACTACACAATGATTTTGACCTACGCCGCGTACCAAGTTACTAAATAATTCACCTTCATATGCGATTTGTAGTACTTCTAACAAATTATGTAGCGACTTCGATATTTTTAACTGCAGCCTTAGTGACAAAACAAAATGTTCTAAATTAAATAACCAGATATTGTTTTTGTTTTTCTTAATTTACTTTGAATCATATATGTGTATATATGTACATATAGTTTTTATATTTAAACATGTTTTCTCTCTCTCCGTATCATTAGTTATTCATAGTTCGTACATTTAAGTAAATTTTTTCTTCATTTTACTTTCTTTCTATGTTGTTGTATATCTTATAATTAATGCTTTGTAAGCCTTTATTCCTGTTCTGTAATTGGGTATCTTACCTGTTTAACAGTGTATGCAATAAATAAATAAATAAATAATGAAGCTATCACAACAAGCGTTTTTGAATGTATATTTTTATGAATCTCTTTTTAGTTTTAATTTATTTAAACAAAGGCTTCATTTAAAAAAAATCTTTTTACTTATATTTATTCCGCATAGTTTGGTTTCTCAAATCGATTCATAAACTTGTCGCACACTGTGTATTTTTATTTACTCTTTAACTTATTGTGAAACGACTTGAGTTAAGATTAATAACAACGTTCCACATATATTACATATTCACGGATGGTACATTCACGCGTTTACGTTTGTAACCTTGTAATTCGATGTGCTAAATGTTTTCAAATTAGTGGTAAGGTCGTCTTCGAATAACAAAGATTAATCGTAGTAATTTTAATGAGGCATTGTCAACAGGGATATATCTACTTATTCGCGGAAAGTACAACGAAAAGGATTTAGAAAAAGGCCGTCAATCGCAATTGTTCTAAACAAATACAGAAGTTTAGAAAAGATAAACAAATAAGCTAACCATCATACTATTTGCCGATTTACTGCAATTTTAAAGGATATTCTTCGCATTTTTTTGTAAATAATACCAGTTTTAGACATGTTTTGTTTAATTACAAAATATAAAAATGCATTTATTTTTAAATAAATATTTAAATAATAAATCACTTTATTAATTATTGATCGATTTTATTCCAAAACGATAGGGTTCTTCCTCTAGCTAACACTAACTTACTGTTCAAATTTCAATACAATTGGACTTTCATTCCTAAGTCATCGTGCTTACAAAAAAAAAAACGTGACGAACGGACGGACAGACGGGCGGACATACGGACGAACATTTTGAAAGTTGTTCAGAATTCGATCACCAATACAGTGATTCCGTCAAAAATATGTGCTGGCAAACATCCATTTTATTTTACGTCGCTTATTTGGCATTGGAATATATCCATTTTCAAAGTCAATTCATTTTGTTTACAGCGCCTACCTACACATTTACTAAATCGTTAACCTCGAACATTTTTCCGAGGCTCAAAGACGCTTGGAGCCTCGATATAATTGCATTATTGTCTCAGAAGGGTGTATGAAACGTGTGGTTACAAGCTCCACCGGTTACTTTGGGACACCCTATATATAAATATGATTCATTTTATGCGATGTCTACGTAAGGTAAAAATTACTTCTCTATTGAAGTCTCATTAAGATAAGACGTATTGCACTGTTCGGGTACTTCTTCATTTGAACGTTTAGATAACATATTACCTCTACGTATGAAGAAGCTGTTTCCCAAGAGAAACACTGCTTTGAGAATTTTTCGAGGCATATAATAATAGTTAAGCCCATGATGTGCTGAACTCTTGCAATAAGTAAATTATTTATGCAAAGAACAATAGTTGGGCCAGAAATCAACATGTAAGTACTCTCCATTTATTTTACCGTCAACATGGGAACGTCTCTTGTAAATTGTACACGAAACCCATTACTGTGATGTACATGGCCTTAGAGGCTAACCGTAATCATGTTGTAATATAATTGGATATATTTTAACTATGACTTGTTCTCGTTATAGCGTGTTTAAAATTCTCATTTCAGATTGCCTTTTTTCTAAATTTTTGAGGAGGAACAATGTAAAAATTGGTGCGTTGCATATGTCTTATAAATTTTCTATCATATTTACTGGGTATCTATTACTTCACTTTTTTAATAAAATATATTCTTTATAGGATTTAGCAAAGAGAAGAAAAAGCAATCTATGAGAAATAAAAACAAAAACTATCTACAAAATTATTAATTTCCAACATCTGCATTCTATAGATAAACTGCATTCTGGTTATGCTAGCCTAGCAATTAAGAAATTCTAAAATGAATTTATCTATTTCTTATTTGAAGAAGTGCATAAATTAATATTATCAATTTCCTCTAAACATTATACCGATTTTGATTGCATTCCTAGTCACTATTAGCTAAAGTTGTTGATTATATAACTCATACCTTCAGTTCACTAATAAATCTCTCATTTCAAGAAGGTATATTTACAAATCTATTAAAAAATCTCTGATTATACCGATCCGCAAAAAAGAAGACACAAAGTTAATATCAAATTATAGAGGTATAGCCCCTTTATCCACCTTCTCAAAAATCTATGAAAAATCTTTTCATGGGAAACTGACAGTTTATTCAGAAGATGAAAACGTACCAACCGGGAGACAATTTGGCTTTAGGATAGGCCTTTCTACCCAGCATGCTGTTCTATCATTATATAATTTCATTTTAAATAATCTCAACTTAAAAAACAACTTAATGCATACTTTTTTTATTTAAAGCGTGTCTTCGACATAGTAAATTTGAATTTGCTGTTACTTAACTAGATAAACATAACAATAAAAAATACTGTTTTAAATCATATTTGGTGGATAGGACACAGGAAGTTGTTGTAAGGAGCAACGGTGGTGTAACTTGGTCAAGGGCGTCCCCAGGGAAGTGTACTGGGACTGCTCTTCATAATTTTTATAAACGACATTGTTAATCATTTTGATGATTTATGTCTTTATTTGCTGCTGACACATCTACTGCCGTATCTGCACCAAGTATAGCTGAACTCAACATACATACAAATGCTGCTATTAATAATATGGTAACATTTTGTTCTAACAATGGATTAGACAAGAGTCTAGACCCCCAAGCGGAAACAAATAATCCCGCATGCGCATTAGCGGCATATTCATCAAAACGAGAAACTGATACAAGGATATTATATTCCTGCGGCGCTGATAATTATTAACCATTAGAAAATCAACCTAACTGGCCTAACCTAAAGAAATCACATGAAAGATTAACATCATTATAGGAAAAATTTGTGAAAAAATACATTAATCGTTACAAAATAAAAAAAAGCTCGGTATGTCCAGAAGTTGAACCCGGGACCTCTCGCACTCTAAGCAAGAACATTACGCATATGCCAAACATCCAGCTGACAATCAGCGCTATAGCATGGAATAAATAGTTGACAAGGCGATACAATAACCAACCGTCATTGGTCCGCCTCAGCAGCATTAATGCGCATGCGGGATTATTTGTTTACGCTTGGGGTGTAGACGCTAGTATGACGGCATTAAATAATTCAGAAACCGAATTATTGTTCTTTTCTGCTACCACCAAAGTCTTCTCGTAAAAGTGAATAAAATGAACATTCAGCAAAATAACTCGGTTAAGTTTTTTAGATTGCATCTTGTTACCCATTTAACGTACATCGATCAAATTGAGTCGTTATTAAAAAAATTTGCTACACATTGCTTCGTATTATGGCAAATGAGAAGTAAAGTTAACTTAGACATTTTATATTATTTTGCAGATATACACTCGTCTCTTAACTACGGTATTATGCTTGGGGAATTGGTAGAGTTAATGAAATTTTGATATTCCAGAAAAAAATTATCCGCAAGATACTGTTTAAACCTCCTGTAGAGAAGTATTTAAGTTGTTAAATATACTAACCGTACCTTCACTTTATATATTTAAATCAGTAGTTTTTGTGAAATAAAATCAGGACAATTTCATACAAGCTCGAGATGAAAGTTCCCGTTATAGGCTTAGGCTTAATTTTAATATAAGTATCCCGCATCACCGCTTGTCCGCTTGTCTCTGGTTGTTAATGACCCCACTGTTGTGTGTATAAAACTTTTTAATAAGCTCCCTGCAAATATTAAAAATCTTGAAAGATAATGTGACTTTAAAGCTGCTGTAAGGAATTTATTAATAAGGTCTAGTTTCTACTCTGTTACAAAATACTTTACTGCCGATTTTAGTAATTAGTTTTTAACATGTATTTTAATTCAAACTGATTTTATATTCCATATAACTACTACCATTTACAATAGTCAATACTTGTATGAACGAGTCTCTTGAAAATAAATATTATTATTACTATTATTTGAAAATTTCCATTGTAACACTAGTATCCACAGTCCCCTGCGGCCATGAAGAAACTAGTATCTTTTTTGTTCTAGATGTTCCTACAAGATGAAAGGAACTATTATTTTCTACCACGCCTTGAAATTGTGTCTCACTAGCACTATTATAGAATTTAATAAATTTTAAAAGTAGATTCTAATTAAAAAAAAAATTAGATTCAAGTGTTGTATGTATGTCTATCTATCTGTCTGTTCATAGGAAGGCACTAATCTCGAGAATCGCTTAACAAATTTTGAGATGGATTTCCATTCTTTTTTGAGGCAGGTTTAGCGTCAAAAAGATACGCTGTGTCTTTAGGGGGCTAAGCGCTTGATACGTGCACTAGAAAGAAAAATTGCACATCTCGGGTTATATCCAAACAGAACCTTGTTGACAAATATCGAATGTTGTCTACAAAGACATCCTTTAGGCCTGATACAGAAAGGAAATGCTACCAAGAAAGCGGGGCGGGTCGCTATTGTTTGTTTAAAGAAAGGACATCCCTCTATTTATTTATCCTTGTGGAACTAATTTTCTTCTTGCATGAAATTAAGGTACCATTTTTAGCAAACCAAAACTTTCATAATGAAAATTTACAATTTCTACTGTAAATTGAAATTAAATATTCGTGGGCACATGATATATTGGTTTCCAACCGTAGCGGTTTCATTTTTCTTTCATTTAATTTTAATCGTTATACATGTACAGGGTATAGCTTTAATATAGGAAAACCAATTATTCTCATTTCCTTTTACTTTCTTCCTGTCGTTCATGATATACATTTAAGTAGGGGAATGAGAAACTTTCCTGTGCGTTTTATTAGCATATTTGCCAAAGAACAACGCAATTTTATATAAAACGATTAAGTCAATAGACATCAATAATGCGTTCGATTCTGAAATGTTCATGTAGTGTCTAATTAAAGTTTTCTTAAGGTAGTGGGAGAGATATTAATTAATGATAAAATAAATATTTAATATGGTCATAGTTGATCAAAAGAAAATACTTATTTATTTGCGCATATTCATATTTTCTTGCTATTTATTGGGTATTTTTCCACTTGTGTAAAAACATTTCAAAATTTAATGAAATAAATTTCTGCACTAATAGATCAATTTGAATATTTATTGATTAATAGAATATCTCTCATATGTCAAAATATACAAACTAAAATAAAGTTAAACAATAATTATAAATGGAAACTAAAGCTGTTAACGTTTCGGAAAAAATCATTTTCCGTCAACTTCTTGTTAAGTATCACTTAATGTATCACGTGACTGTGCAATACAAAACAAACATTAGAACTTAGCAAAACTGAATAATTAAGTTGCCAATTATCAGGTTGAATATGGAAATCAAATAGTGGTAACTCTGGAGAGCGAGAGGTTCATTGTATCAAAAACCGATGATCAATAAACCTACCATATATGTTCTATCCAAAGACTCTTTTGTTTGTATAATATAATAAGCAGTAACATCCACGTCGTAGATTGGAAGTACAGTAATCGTAAAAAAAATCAATCTTTGTTTAATATAAAGAATAATACCTGCGAGAGGAGAGATGGAACTTTGCCTTAGTAAAATTTATATAGATCACAATCCACTCGATAATTATTTGCCGAGGTATTCATCATAGAGGTCACAAAATCCACTAGATTTCTATTTACTGATTTTGTTTTTTTGAAATTTATATTGATAATTGGATTTGATTTTTAGAATGGTCATAAAGTTAATTATAAACAACGGTCTGGGATATTGTACATAAATTAACTGTTACACTTGATAAATATATGTCCTTACAAGGAACCCATCAGGTCAAATTTCAGGTAACGTTTCATCAAGTCCCTTCCGAACAAGTTTAACTTCTCTGACATGGAGCTCACTGGAGTCATCTGACACTTGTTTAACCTAACATTAGCACAGATTGCTTTTCGATATGGTTCATTTAACAGCTCAAACTGAATTGAAAAAAAATTGGCTGTGTGCGTGCGGTAAGCCGTCATAGTCTATAGGCTAGGCGGCAGGGAGGAAAAAATGCTAAAAAATAAATTTTTGGTCCATAGACAAGATTATTTGTTGGAATCGCTTCATTTTAGGATGGTAGCTGCACACCCTAAGTTAGTTTACAAATTAGTGAACTGCTTGATTTTATAATTAACAATTAGTGAGTAAAATAGACCCTTTTACGACATTTCTTTAAACATCTCCTTTTCTGCTAATTTTTAGTATAACATATGCATTAGGAAAATACTAACAAAGGAGAAATAAACCTGTTAAAAAGCATTAAACAAAAACTAGTGAATTATGATTTGGTTCTCTGTAAAGCATAACAATTTTGACAAAATCAGAATATAATGAAAAAATACAAACGATCTTAAATAGTGAAGACTTTGAAAAAATCAATAAAAACCTACCAATAAATTTCAATTAGAAATTGTATCCAACTTAAAGAAATGTAATACTGCTATTTAAAGTAACGAGGCGTATAAATTGAAAATTATGAACCCTTCAGACCCCTTTCTCTATGGTCTTCCGAAAATTCACAAAAAATAACCCTATACGCCCCATAGTGTCTTACATCAATGCTCCATCTTATAAATTGTGTAAAACACTAAATTACCTTTTACCGAAATTAATAAATTTTAAGCCTAAATATTCCATAAAAAATTCTTTTGAATTTATTGAAAATACAAAAAATTTAATAATACCAAATAACGCAAACTTAATCTCCTTTGACGTTAAAAGTCTGTTCACCTCAGTCCCGCTCACAGAACTAAAATTAATTTTAAGTAATTTAATAGATAATTCACAAATCGGTGAAAACGAAAAAACAGAGTTAAAAAATCTTCCGAGAGTTTGTATTGAACAAAACTATTTTCAGTTTAATGGTGAATTCTTTAGACAAAAAGACGGGCTTCCAATGGGTTCACCAATTTCTTCTTTGTTAGCTGAAGTATTTATGTCAAATTTAGAACATTTAATTTTTAATAGCAATAACAGTTTAAATACACATGTGTTTTATTGGACTCGATATGTAGACGATATTTTTTGTATATGGACCAGTTCAGAAAGGAACCTAAGTAATTACCTTAATTTCTTAAATTCTTTTAATAGTAAAATTCAGTTCACAATGGAATCGGAGCAAAAGAGTCAATTAAATTTTCTAGATGTTAATATCAAAATACGTAACAATCAGTTGAAATTTAGCATCTACCGCAAACCTACTACTACAGATACAGTAATACATTATAATTCGCAGCAACCATGGCAAATTAGGATTTCACCCTTAGTCTAGTACATAGACTCTCGAATTTTCCTTTAGATCAAAGTGATTTTGACAGAGATTTAAATATAATTAAACAAATTGCAAGAAATAACGGATACAACAAGTCACTGATAGATAACATGGTCAAAAACAAACAACGCAAAATGCTTCAAATAGAATTTTTCACTGTGTCTAACAAACTTACAAAATATAGTTTTATTAATTATGTTCGGAAATATAGTAACAAAATTTCTAGAAAATTAAATAATTTAGGTGTGTCTACAATAAATGTGAACAAAACAAATATAGGAAACATTTTGGTTAATAACAAAGAAAAACTAAATAAAATTGACAAATCTGGTGTATATAAAATTAATTGTAGATTGCAATGCTGTCTATATCGGCCAAAGTGGTAGAAGCGTTATAAACAGGGTAAATGAACATAAAAAATCAATCTTAAATAACAATAAAAATACAGGAATGTCAACACAGTGTACTGAAAACAACAATTTCATAGATACTGATTACATAAATTTACTTCATTCAGAAAGAAAAGGTAAACATTTAGATCTGGTAGAACAACTAGAAATCAAAAAATCTTTCAAGTACGATCCTTGTACCACGAATGACCAACAAAAATTTTTTAATACCCTATAATAACCAAATTGCTAAGAACTATTCATTGATTTATATAATCAGTTTAGGTCCACTCCAAATTTTCCCATAATTAAGGATGTAAAATTAAGTCTTAAATAGATTAAGTCATAAATAGATTAAAGCATAAAGACTTTTAGGTAGAAATTAGAATAAGCACGTCGGAAACTTTAGTATTCACTATGTAATACTCTTGATAAAGGCCTAATAAGCCGAAACATATGTAGAATTTTTATAACATATTGATTGATTCATCTAAAAGCAGTGTTTAATTTATAATTAACAATTATTAGGAAAATCGTTCGTTATAAAATTCTCTAAAAGATGAGCACCAATAGAGGTCGCTAGGTGCAATTGTTAACTCGCAAATGGATTCCAAAGCTTTCAAAACACGTTACTTTCACAATTTCTTTACTCGAAATCAACTGAACATAGAGGGCTAAAAGTTCTTGAAGATGGTGTCTGTATTGTCCCGATAATAATTAACAAAAAATTTCAGCAAAATCGGTTTATTACTTTTTGAGTAATTGACGATCTGTTTTTTTTTATTTAATTTTACAATTGTGCCATTTTTTTTAAAATACATTTATAATTGGGAAACTCATTTAGAAAATTTAAAACACTATTGGAAAATGGTATTCCATTGAAGTTTTTGAAAAACCGTAATTTTGGCCGATTTTATGAGATTCTCTACGCGTGAACCTTTTTATGCGCGACATAAATAAACAACTTTAATAACAAATTTTGACGATTGTTCCTCAACATTGTTAAACACAATCAAGGACTGAAATATTCTTTTATTGAAAGTACTAGTATTAAAGTTCAACCTCTATAAATTTGATCACTGTACGAAGTATAATACGCAATCATAAAATTATCTAGGCTTCTGCGCATGCTAGAACAAACTTTTCTTTTAATTTGTAAAAAATAGCAGAAGTTAAAATATAATAAGATATTTGTTTATTTATGTCGCGCATAAAAAGGTTCACGTGTAGAAAACCTCATAAAATCGGCCAAAATTGCGATTTTTCAAAAATTCCAACGGGATGTCATTTTTCAACAGTTTTTTGAATTTTCTAAATGAGTTTCCCAATTATAAATGAACTTTACAAAAAATGGCACAATTGTTAATTAAGGATTTAAAAAAAAGATCGTTAATTACTCAAAAAGTAATAAACCGATCTTGCTGAAATTTTTTGAACATTATCAGGACAACATAGACACCATCTTTTTAGCCCGTTACAGGGCGTAATTAGTTTCATGCCATTAAAAAAACTAGTGGTAGGGAACGACAAGACAAACAAAAAAACCTTATATAACATGGGGTCTAAAGCTCATAACAGTTTGGGAATTGCTGGCATATTAGGGTAGGCTTTATTGCTTCGCGTCTTGTCGCACATGATACTCTGACATTCATACAAATAAGTATGGTGAGCCCAAGAGATAATTAGGCCGCGACAGGGTTCATCAAAAACCATGCCGACAAAGCAGTTAAAAGCGACCGACAGAGGACATAACCATGTTATTTGCTTCTTCGCGGCCAAATTATCTTATTACGCGTACTATACTCTCCCTTGTAATATTCTCACGTAATAATTTCAGTTTGTGTCCTTACCTGGTAAACAACGAACACACTACGCGACCTACCCGTTCCTTAGTTTTGTATGTTGCTTTTGTTCTTTTTGAATTTTGCGCCACTTATGTTAAGATTTATTTTATTGACTTTGTCGTTAGTACCTGGTTACGCAAGACACTACTTCTCGTTCGTGCTTTTTGTGTTACTTTTTGAATTTTGGACCAAGTTTTTCTTTTTGTTTTCTTTATTGATAATGTTACTTCACTGTTTAGTGTGGTGTTTTAAAACGCAAATTTCGGATATTACGGGAGATTACACTTTTCCAGAGCTCGCGGATATGCACTTGGTGTATGACACTTTAGAACAATTGCAACAACGTATTTTAATGCGCATAGAAACCATAAAAAGTTATCCTAATTTACCAAATGTGTTGAACGGAGTGCGTATGTTCTTAGCTCGACGTGCCGAAACATGTATACGTGGAGATGGAGGTCATTCAGAATAATTTTTGTGAAAAATTCAAAAGAATTGTTCAGTTATTGAGTGTTACCCATTGGGGATTAAAGGTATGATTATTATTATTATTATTATTAGTATTTGCTGTCTTGTTTTGATCTGTTTATTATTGTTTACAATTGATTTTTATAGAAACCAAATACTCGATTTTTAGTTTTAGATACCTGATTGGGAAAAATCATGCGCTCAATTCGTTAAAAAAATTAGATTTTTTCCTAACTTAAAATACACAACTACTTTCTGTTATCGTTTCTCGGATATCTAACTGTTCGTTTTCCAGTTTCATAAAATAATTACTAATTTTTTAAGCTTTTAACACAATGTTACAACTGTTAATAAACCACTTTTAAATTTTATACATTCTTATAAACGACAATAAAAGCTACAGTAACTTTGTTCCAAATTAAAAACACATGTAAACAAATCCCATTTAAACCCCTGCGGCCATGCTATGCTTGCGTTGTGCTAAAAGAGAAGGAATTATTTACATTTTCATAATTAGTGGTATAAAAAGTTCGGTACAAGTAATCCCATCAAAGTGCCGCACTTCTTCCAGTGGGAACACAAGTCGGGTATTACAGTTTTTTATTATTTCCAATATTCGGAACTATAACATCCATTGGCCCTGAAAAACAGTGGTTTTCAAATGTTTCCTACCTTAACATCCAGGTCGGTTTTTTTTTCAAAGTGCCCCTAGAGAAAAAATCATATAGGTTTTTTGATTGTCTAGTCGGTCCCTATTACCAGTTTCTTTAATGATATGAAACTAATTACACTCTGCATGTGAAGTTGTTTTCGAGTAAAGAAATAGTGAAAATAACGTGTTTTGAAAGCTTTGGAAGCCATTTGCAAGTTAACAAATACACCAAGCGACCTCTATCGGTGCTCATTTTTTAGAGAATCTCATAACGAACAGTTTTCCTAATGCATATGTTATACTAAATGTTAGCAGGAACGGAGATATTTAAAGACATATACAAAAAGGATAAATTTTACTCATTAATTGTTAATTATAAGCAAATTTCGGGTGTTGAACTACACCCTAAAACGAAGCAATTCCAACAATAATCTCACCTATGGGCCAAATATCCAATCAAAATCCCTCGCCATCTATCATCCAGCTTGCACCCACAGTATTCTTTAAAAATAAACTGTAAGAAAATCCAAGTTTCATACAATGGTTAGTCGAGATATTAGTTCAGTCACTGGCTCTTAAACTATTACGAATACACTATTAGAATCAATGAAACAATATTACATCTTTGATTTGGTTAAAAATAGTTTCTATTATTTTCATAATCTTTAATTACATGTATATAATTTTTTTGTTAATTTTACTGTATACCACTGAAGAATGGCACGCCTGTGTTCCTACCTCTGGGCATTTTTCTTCTGTCTTTAAATCTCCCTTATTCTATAATTTATCTTAAGCATGTTAAAAATCCCAACATATGACGGGAACATCAAATCCCAGTGAGTTCTTTTCATTTTCCAAGTTGATAGTCTTAAGGGGATGAATAAAGTTGTCGTTTCTGGTCGGCTGGTTCGCTGCAGCGCCTGGCATTCGGCCGTGAAGGCATGTTAAGCAGATAACGTAGCCAAATTGAAAACGTCATGTGGGTATTTACTGGGGACTCCTCCGGGGTAAGAAAATAATGAACAAATTTTACATTGCTTCGGGCCATCTTCCTCCGAAGTTTACTGTAGACTTTTCACTAAGAGCGCACCTAGATATTCCACTTTCTTTCCTTATTATATTCGCCGTTTAATATTTCAACGAATTAATATTTCAAATGTTCTCCAATTTAGTTCCTTAAGTTGGTGCTTGCCTATTAAGTGGTGTAGCGAAGTGTGAAATTTTCGCCATAAGATGTGTAAGATATTTCAACTCAACAGTAACTTCTTCTAACAATCTAAAGTCGCACTGCAACCACTGTATTATTTTGTATATTTCTTTCGTTTTGTTGTTTTAACAACATTAGCACTAATTCTTGTTTTAAAAAAATATTGGAATTATCTTTTATTAAACTCTTCGATAGAAGAGTACAGGTTATCTAGTGTATTTGTAACATTTTGTTTATTATGATGCAAACTTGTTTAGAACTGCCATTAATTAAATTAATTTAATTTTAGTAATAATAATAATACTTCATTCACTATCTTATTCATCATACCCAGTAATGTTAATTCTTATCACAAATTTGCCTAAAAAATAGACAAATGAGACAGACACATTGAGAACCCTGTATGATTATTAAACGGCGGAATAGCCCACAACTAATTAACATAGGGCCATAAAATGTTTCTGAGCGGTGCCGACAAAGGAGGTATATGTATACACCAGATATCCTATATATTGCATTTTATCGGTAAATTTCTAAAACCGTAAATCTTTTATTTACTCAAATAGGTATACTAGAGCCGAAAGACATTTTTAATAATTGATTGTTTGATTGATTGATTTGCCAGCATAAGGTGGGCATTGCTGCCGATTCCAGGGCATGGAGATTTGTTCCACCACGCAGCCCGATCGCCCGCCGAACGCCAATCTGCAGTCGCCCTGTCGTCTATTACATATTCATGCGGCTCCACCCGACCGACCAACGGACCATCCCACCGTGTGCCGGAACAAACCCCCGATGTTTTTATATACCGCCGGACCGGCTGCATACGCTGGATTGGACATTGGACATGCTTGTTGTCAGCAGCGAGAGCCGCATGACGCATGGGGTAGGAGCATAATACTACAGTGGTATGTATTTTCTTGGCTGCGTATTGTTGTTTCTCCTGTATGTTTTGAGGTGCCTGAGAGTTTGGTTTAATCTCTGTCCTGCTGGAGTGGATTCTATGTTTTCGAAGAATTCCCTGAATTTTTCTCTGCGTCACTTTTTTCTTTTTCCGCTTCTTTTATCTTTTTTTCTATGTTTGGTGTATATTGTTTTCCTGTGGCCTTTATTTTCTTTAGTTTTTCGTAATTTCTTTTCGTGTCTTTTCTTGTTGGGCTCATAGGGGATTGGTTCCTATTCAACGTTTTCCTAGCAGCTATTTTGATTTTTAAACTCATCGTTGACCAATTTAGTTCCTTTCCTGTTAATTGTTTTTCTATCTCCTCCTGGTATTTCTTTTTTATTTCTTCGTTCTGTAGCAGCGAGATGTTCCATGTGTCATTTGCTGTTTTGTTGTATCTTTGTTGTGCTCCTTGTTTCTTTATTACTAGTGTTCCATATAATATTTTGTGATCTGTTTTGGCGTTTGTTGCTTGTTTTGCCTTAATGTTTTTAACCCTGTCCCTTATTTTTCTATCCATTAGGATATGGTCTATTTGAGAGTTGAGGTTTCCTTTAGTTCTTGCTCCATGTGTTTCTAACTGTTATATCGAACAGATGTGCCAAGTTTTCTAGTGAGCTTCCATTATCGTTTGTCCACGTGTGGAATAAGGATTTTCCTATGATATTCTCTTCTTCATGTGTTTGGTCGTCCTTTCCTATATGTGCGTTGAAGTCTCCTAGTATTATTATGTTCATTTTTCTATTCCTATTTCTTCTAGTCTCTTGAGTGATCTGTCTGAATACTCGTCCTGCCCGTTTGTCGGAGGGCACACATACTCCTAATATGCATATGTTTTCCTTTCCAATTTGTAAGTCTGCCGTGGTTATGTTTTCGTTTACTTTTCTTGTCTTTATCTGGATAGGGGTGTTCAGTCTTATTGCCGATGCGACTCCTCTGCAGGTTTTTTCTTTGTTCCCTCCACTTAGATGCCATTTGTAGTTTTGAGTAATTGCGGTTCCGTCTATCATGTGTATCATGCATGCAACGTGTATATGTTCCATCATAAGTGCCTCATCGATTTTTTCTCTTTTCTCTCTCGTTATGCAGCCTGTGACATTCCATGTCGCTAGAATGATGTCATCGTGTTGTAATTCTTGGCTGTTGGCTTCTACTGTTCTTTGTGATATTTGGTACATGTTTATGTGCGTTGCTTCCTCTAATTCTGGGCGGGGTGTTATTGCCCCAGTTCGAGTTTATGTTTCTTCTGGTTGTTCTGCTTCATGTTTTTCTTGTGCAATAATCACGCTGTCGTGGTGATTTCTTTCATTTCCGTGTTTCCTATATACTATTAGCTGTTGGTTAGTAGGATGGAAGATTATATGCTCTTCTTCTTCTTGGTGTACTATTATTGTCCTGTTTTCCATATTTGCTGTTGCAGCAGTTGCTTTCTGCTCTCAATTTTCGCTTATATTTTCGAGTAAGCATTTTTTAAAAACTATTGCACTGGAAACGCCAAAGTTTCCGTGATCGCAAACAATCGCAAACCAAATAAATTGTTCCAAATTTTCCAAATTAGGATGTTAACTTTACTCATCTTGTACTATAAATTAAGTCCCATTCAATATATGCGTCCTCTAAATTTGATTTACATTAAATAATAGTAAAGTAATTCTTATGTGTGATTGTTGTTAAAATTTCTCATATTTCGTAAAACATGTCCTAGTGGTTAAAAAGATGGTGCAAGTGTCGAGTTTACGTGATGACTTAATGAGTTACGAGATACGTCGAAAATTTTGTAATTATGTTTATATACGATGATCTTATGAGAATATGTCATAACATATTATACTTGCTTTAGACTAGTAATTTATTAGATCCAAATTATCTTGCAATAATTGCGCAGTAGGTAGAAGAGTTGATTTGGCAGAAAATCAAATCATTATCAGCATATAAGGTCTTTAATATTCAGCTTACTAGAAACATCGTTAATGAAAAGAATGAACCGAAAATTGAATCCCTTACGTTTGCAAAAAAATATCGGATTTATACCCCCTGACTTGAAAATGCTGCCACTTAAGATATCAGTACAGCTAGCCATCCCCTCTGATTTATATTTCAGTAAGAGATGATTCAGCACGTCGAGGACCTTGTAGAAATCAGTGTAGATTCTGTCCACTTGATCTTCGTTATCCAAAACTGAACTAACAGATTTGAAACTGTGGATTTCCTAGTAATAAACCTATGATATTCAGATACAGAGATAATAGTAAAAATGTCATACAGTATAATTTAAAATACTTTACTTAAATTACAAATAATTTGCCCATTTAAGAAAGGTCCAATTTTTGACAATTTTCACATGTTAGGAAATAATGAGTGTTTAATAACTAAATTAAAAATGACACATAATGAAACAGCAAAAAATGAAGCACAATCACGTATAACTAGTGATTTTAATCTTTTTGGTGATTAATTACACCACATTTTTATATACTGTTAGGTGAAGTGACGTTGTTGAGCAATCTATATATTAGAAATTGAAAATGATTTTAGTGAAAAATTGCAACATATTTGTCGAGGACTTCTAAGCTACTATAGTTATACTTCATGTCAGTGGTATAAATGATTGACTTTAGAGTTTAAAAGGGGCCAAAAACTATTTAGATTTAATTGTAAATCTGTTTTTAATTTTCCTATATAATGCTTGCAGACATCCCCTTTGTCAGATTTAAAGTATGCTCTCAATGTTTTAAAGATATAATCCTCAATATCGTTTGATCTAGTATATTTCTTTCAATCTATCTCCTTAAAAAAAAATAATAATTACTAATTGTTTGTTAAAATACAGGGATATATTCGATATTTTCCTTTTAAGTAGTAGCAAATATATTAAAATCATATCAAATCAAAGTTATCTCGACTACATCTCGACTAATCTGTATTTTTTAACACGATTTTATTAGCTTGGCCTGTAACTTTGTATGTAAGAAATTATTGCAATTCAAAGTTCACCCACTTCCAGATGTCCTACTGACTTGAAATTTTGCATGTGTGTATCTTTATATGAAAATATAATTTGACATTTTTTATAGAAAAATCTAAGATGGCGGGCAGTTTACTGTCATTTAATATTCGATTCTACTAAAAATTGGGGATGGGGAGGGAATTTTTAAGTTTTTAAGGTCGCAGATTATGAATATGTGATCGAATGTAAAAGATTCAAAATGGTATTGCTAATATGATCGATAAGTTCTTTATTATTTATCGTCTGATCCGACCGAAAATTGGTATATAAGGATTATAGAGGTTGCAGATTATAAATATTACATACTTGGGAATATTTTGTATGAATGGTAACAATGCTTATGGTAGAATCTTGAGCATATTTTCGACAATTTGTCAAATTTTTTTTCACTATAATGAGGTCTAACAGGGCAGTGTTTAAGAAAGGGTTTACATCCTCTGGCATTGTTGTGCAGTTGCAACCACACCCCAAAAAGACATTGGCTACTCTGTTAACAACCACCTCATGACCTTCCTTGAATGCATAATTTGCAGATCATCATTTCACGGTTACTCTTTACTGGTGAATAATTAAATTTAGAAACCGTTCTATATCGCCATCCTTAAAAGTGTACACACAATGTACTCATCATATGAGTAAGAGCTTGAAGTGGTTTAAGAACCAAGGCAATTATTGCAAACATACAGGAGTAACATTTTCTGTAGTGATAAACTCCACGTTGACTGTAAATGACCGATATAGGAAAAGGGTACGATAACATAACCACACAAAAAAAATTATATCTGACCTGGGGATCTTCCGTGTTTTCTATATGCTTTTGCGGTCGCTGATTCCTAATCCGAGGTCTATTTGTTAAATTTAATAACAGTAAATCTAATGTATTTATAGCCACCTTGGGAGTGACGCAAGGCTCAAACCTGGGACTACTGCTGTTTGTTGTTTGTCAACGACATATATGAATACATTAAGTACTCGAAGTCCTGCTCTATGCAGATGATTTTAAGGCATATCGAGTAATCGAAACCGCAGATGTTGATAAGCTACAGAAAGATATCGATGGAGTTTACAGACTTCTGTCAAGACAATGACCTGGCCTTAATTTATTATTATTCTTCGAACATGTCATGATTTTACACACACTACATGCATATTACTTTTCAATTCCTACGTCCGCTCAAAATTGGAATATTGTGCTATCATATGGAGTCCTAAGACTCTTACTTACACTGAAATGATAGAAAAGGAGCAAAAAAGATTTTTAAGAACATTGTACTCTGAAAGGCATGGGACCTGGTCTCTTTTTGTAGCCTATGAAAATCAAAGAATTGAGCTCGATATACCAATGTTAAACCATCGTCGAAAGCTGGCACAGGTCCTTTTTACACATGATATTTTACATAATAACACAAATGTAACAGATATATTAGGTTCAATCAACATAAATGTACCTGATGTTAGATTAAGGAGCAGGGATCTTATTTTTAAACTGTTCAATCTCAACTCGTCCACTGAAACTTATCTAAGAGTTGTGAATGAAATTGGGAGGGACCATGATATAGAAATTTTTACGATCAGTAGAAATAAACTGGTGTTGAAAATCCACTAGAAATGAAAACAAAATAAGGCTGATTGATACTCATGTGATATTTGCTTACTCTATATTATATACCTACTAGATTTTACACTTACATTTTTACTTTTTCTTTTATATGTTTTAGCTGTTACACTTTGTATCTATATATATCCGTATTGTACTTTTTTACATACGTAAAGGTGCCACATCAAATGTGCTGTTTCTTTATATTATATATGCAATATAAATCAAATAAATAAATAAATATTTAACCCCATCACATCAGGATTTTGCCATAACCTCAAGAAAAAAACATAATTTAAACAACTTCGACATCTCTTCACATAAATCGCTGTAAGATTTTCCAGACAAAACTGCACCTCCCATTTTGAATTAGATCGATTGCATCTTAGATTATCAATCCAATACTGTGAGCCCGTCAAAGTGAGAGGTCCAAGGATATCGCTTCTCGAGCGACACAGCTCAGCATCGAGGGCTATTTCTGCCAAACGAAAGCCAACAAAAATCTGAAAATTCAGAGGTACGTAGAAAGACGTGAGAAATCGATTACCACAAATCGGAGGTCGGTGCGTCCCTTGGTTTTCAAGATATAGCCGCTCGAAGTCACACAAGGTGAAAATCGAATTTTTTTTACCACTCCTGTTTGCGCCAATCGATTTTTCACGTCTTTCTACGTACCCTTGAATTTTGTCAGATTTTTGTTAGCTTTCCGTTGGCAAAAATGGCCCTCGAAGTTGGAATTATTTTGTGTGTGGCTTTGTAATGCAGGGGTGAAGGGCCGAATTTAGAATTTGTTCTAGAGCGTCCATTAGAACATACGATTACGCTGTTATTTATTGAAGGTTACCGTGCACGCGGATATGTCGACGAATTCTGGGAACTAAATTTCAATAATTGAAAGTAGCAAAGATAACGTGTCATCACATGTTCGACAGACAAATTCTAGCCAGCCGATTCCTTGCTTAGTCGCATTTTAATAAAATTCTAATTTATAAGACGCAGTCAGCACTTCATGCGATCCTTTAATTTGTCCGTAACTGTACATTTGAAAATTCACGAATAATTTTACAATATTTAAAACGAGGAAGAGTCTGCTCAGAGCAGTAATTTATAGAATAGGGAAAATAATTTAGAATGCACATTCTCTTATATCAATAAAACGACAATAAAGTTCATTCAGTTTTTATTTACTTTTTAACATCAGTTGCCTCCTTCATCTCAACGGTTATCAGATATTATGCAGCAGTAAAGGTAAACAATGCATATTATTGCAAAATAAAGTAATTTATTTCATCTGTAAATCATTTGAATCTCGCGACTTGGTATCCGAAGCCTTGGCCTACAGAGCTCGGAATTACTTAACATTACTAGCAGAGTAAATGTCAAATAATGTATACAAACCCATTAGGCATACAGTGTAATCATTTTCCCTTTAAATGTTGTTTTAATTGCTGCCTTAAATCAGACATTGTAATAATCCATGTAAAATCATCGAACTGACCTGTTTAAAGGTAATCACAGAAAAAGCACGGTGGTATCAAAACAACTAAATTTGAAAATATTGATATTATAATACATTTCTGTTAAATAATTCGAAATAGTAAATTCAATAATAAACTTAACTATTATTTTAATTTTTTTTCTTCTTCAATTCTTTGGGACTTCCTGCCACATGCATTTTTTTTCTTTTAAGCGGTGCTCGGGGAATCTACAAAATACCACAATTAATCAGTATGTTACTGGTAAATAAGCTCTACGGCTGTGACTTTTGCGTCTGTAATCTGTTTAATTTTCCAAGGCTTTTTTGAAAAATCTTTCTGCTGTGTATGATAAATACACGGCTCTAAGAATGTTTGTTAGATTCAATATCCATAGATACTTACTATTTACATAGAACTGTTGATATAGTTATGAGTTTTTTTAGTTTTTATACAATGTTAAGTTTGCGAAGTTCTTCTTTTAACATTTATCATCCACAGCAAAAAAGATTTTTCAAAAAAGCCTTGAAAAGGGGAACAGAGTAGATTTCCGAAACGTCGGCGAAATATTTAATTTAAAGTTTTTATACTTATTTATGTTATTTAATTTAAAAAAAGCAACCTCTAACTGATCCTTTGACGTAAAAGTTACAGGCGTAGAGGTTATTTACCAATAACATACTGGTTAACTGTGATATTTTGTAGATTCCCCGAGCACTGCTTAAAAAGAAAAAATACATGTCGCAGGAAGTTCCAAAGAATTGAAGAAAAAAAATTAAGATAATGCCACAAATAACATCTAATAAGCGGGATTTGATTAGAAAATACATTTACATTTTTTGCATAATTAGCGCTCTCGAAAAACATGTATCTATATAAAATTTTAAGTTATATTACTAGTCCAATAATTATAAAGATTTCCATAACAAAAATTAGTGTCTGAGATTTTCCTTCAGTAACTGTTAGCGGAGGGATTATACATCACAAAACCACAAAAATCAATTCTGGGGGTACCGCGCAACCCCCACAAAAAACCACTCCTTCGGTGAAAAAAACTTTTATTTTACTGATAACTCGTTAACCGTTGAAGATATAAAGAAATTGTTCATCATAAAAAAGAAAGCTTGACTAATTGCCTAAAAAAAGTCCTCTTGTAATTTTCTTGTATATGCCAAGGATTTCGAGAAAATTGATATTGAAAAAAATTGAAAAATGTGTATTTTTAATGCGCACGAATTGAAAATCAAACATGCTAGGAAGAAAAATCAAAACGGGGTTTAAAGGGGATATAAAATACTCTTTTGTGTTTCCATTTTTGATGGATATTGATATCCATTAATATATAAAAATAACAATATAATACCTCTTGATTTTTTGCATTTTTAACCATCCACAGGCCCATAAAAAATAACTGACTTTAATATAAGTTATAAATGCATTATCTTTTAGTTCAAGGTAGTACTTCAATGCAGAACAGTTAGGAATAAAAACATTCACATTTACAAATTTACCAGCATGTTGAAGTTAGCCAAATATTGGCCAATTTTTTATTAAATGTTTAAATGTTTTAAATGTTTTCTTAACCGCTTCTCAAGTCACCGAGGTAACTCCTTGAAAATCCAGAATCCCTACAGTTTATAGTCCGAACCACACCTTGGGGATAACTTTATAATTAAAATTGTTTTGCGGTGAGCAGGGACTGAACTTGCTTCGCTAGGTATGCCAGTATGCAAGCTAGACGCTGAAAATTAAAAAAACCCAAAGATCTTGAAAATTTTGCTCAAAAATTATTTTTTTTGAATTTATATATCATAACATGTTTCTAATCATTTAATACTTAAAACATTGTATTAAAAAATACAATCAAAACATTGAATATGCAGCCTTTCTTGGATTTTTTTTTTTTGGCTAACTCTAACATGCTGCTAAATTTGTAAATGTGAATATTATTATTCCTAACTTTTTCTGCATTGAAGTACTACCTTGAACTAAAAGATAAATGCATTTATAACTTATATTATAGCGTTATTTTTTATGGGCCTGTGAATAGTTCGATGCACAAAAAATCAAGAGATAACTATATTATATTGTTATTTTTATATACTAATAAATATCAATAGCCGTCAAAAATGGCAACACAAGAGAGTATTTTATATCCCCTTTAAAACCCAATTTTTCCTACCTTCTTTTATAGGCCGCGCGCAAAAAATTTCAAATAAACGAAAATTCGCGAGTATTAAAAATACAAATTTTGCATTTTTGTCAATATCGATTTACTGGCATATATAAGAAAATTACAAAAGGACTTTCTCTCAGGCAATTAGTCAAGCGTTCTTTTTTACGATGAGCAATTTTTTTATCTTCAACAGTTAACTAGTTATCAGCAAAATAAGGCTTTTTTCACCGAACGGGTGGTTTTTTTGAGGGCTTGCGCGGCACCCCCAGAACTAATTTTTGTGGTTTTGTAATGTTCCTTGCACTAACAGTTACGGAAGGAAAATCTCAGATAAAATTTTTTGCGAGCTTCTGGTGTATTTTTTACTTTACCGACTGGACTATACATATGATAAAAATGGCCGATATATTAAGGTGTATCCATCTCAAATTGCAGACGCTATTAAAAGGCAAGAGTAATTTCTTACAGAAACATGGCCATTATCCACAAAATATTGCAAAACTTGCACAATGGCGTCGTTAGTTTGAAGACGTTTAATAATTTTTTTATTAAATAGTGAAATTGTGAAAGAATTGGGGGCAAAAAAATTAAAATTATACATATATTTTTTTATATATTTCATAACATAGTATTTTGTAATTCTAAAAAGCTACTGCGACTAACTTCTTGATTTTACTAAATAAGTATTTTTAAATACTGCAATGAAAACAGTGTCATGAATAATTAGAGAAAGAACTTCAGCATTTATTGCGATGATGAAAATTTTAGTATACGAAGTGCCCGGACGGCACTTACAAAATAATATATGCATATTAATATGGACTAGATGGCACTTGGATCCCATAATGGCTTCCTAAATAATAACCCCTAAAATTTATAATGACATACATCAAAGCTCAAAATATACATTACATTTATGAGGGGCTTATGTAGTTCGTATATAAACCAGAAAGTTTATTAACAATTTATTTATACGTGGTGTATCCCTTGCGGACCGCAATGCGAGGTAACTAAAAATAAAATTTACCTAGCGGCGATTCGGCATGAAACAACATAGCAAACATTTTGTGCAAAAGGACTTGCGTATTAAATGAAGTACAGATGCAAAGTAACAGAAAAAAATCTATGATAATGTTCTCGTTACATTTTCACTTGATGGAAATTAATGTACAAAATAATTTCAGATAAGTATTATGAAAGTGTAGAAGGACCATTAGTAGTATTAGTTCAGTAAGTCCGAGAGTACAGCTGAAATTTTATTATATTCCGACAAAAAATAGGAATTTCATAAAATTCCGATGAAAAAATGGAATATTATAAAATTATGTATGTCAGGATTTTATGAAATTCCCTGAACAAAGTACGAGTTTTATAAAATTCGGAGATGGAAGTTCGAATTTTATATAAGATATTTGGGAAACATGAAACCATGTATGGACGCAAGCGGGCAGGGGGCGGTGCACACTGCTAGATTCGGAAACGGAGGAGGCAAACGGCTCGAAAGAAGAAATAATAGGAAGATGGTGATAGACGGAAGCTTAAAAGAAGCATGGAAACTTAAAAAGAATAAACACCTACACGTCCCATCCTATATTCCTACCCCATGAGTCATGTGGCTCTCACTGCTGACAACAAGGATGTCCAATCTAGCGTATGCAGCCGGTCCGGCGGTATATTAAAGCATCCAAGGTTTGTTCGTCTGTCCGGCGGGTCGGGTGGAGCCGCCCAGTCATGGCATGAACATGTAATAGACAACTGAGCGACTGCATTTGGCCGTTCAGCGAGCGATCGAGCTGCGTATTGGAGCGAATCTTCAAATCGGGTACCCGGAATCGGCAGCAATGCTCACCTTACTCCGGCAAATCAATCAATCAATCAAATTATTTTTGTGACTTTCAAATATACTAGTATACATATGCAAACAGGAAGTTGGTATTATGCCTAACTTTTTGAAAATTGGTTGACGGTGGTGTCTCCAGCTAGCATGATCAATTACTCCAAAGGCTCTCTTTTCTAAAGATAAAAATGTTTGCTGCATGAGAAGAGCCACCCCATAGCAAAATATGAGAATGAAACAGAGAAATAATAATTTCTTAAGGTGCTTGCAACAATTTATTACAGAGAACCGCCACGTGGTTAAACCAGCTCAGAGTATCGTCAAGGACGACTCCAAGAATTTCAATACTCCCAGCTTTTACTAATGAGACACTTGTAAAGAAAACAAGTCTGAGTCATATCTTCATTAAGTATAAGATTATTCATACACAACCAATCACTAGCTTGTACGGAAAGAGTGTTTTCTTTATTTAGGTTGCTAATGTTGGAAATAAAATCCAAAATCAACGTGTCGTCGGCACGGGCAGAGCATTTTGTGGGAGACATAAAATGAAATAAATCATTTATATATAAAATAAACAATAGGGGCCCCAGTTCAGAGCCTCTTGGCACTTCGTACCCTATTGTTAGAAGTTCGGAATAAACAGTATCAACAGCAACGCATTGTTTCCTATTCCTGACATCAGAATTGAATAGAGACAGTGGCAGGTCTCTAATGCCATAAAAGCCTAGCTTCTATACAAGTAGCTCACGTGAGACACAGTCGGTCTTAGAGAGGTCACACAGACACATGCTTGCCCCTCTGAAAGTCCTAGACTATATCGCTACTTTAAAAACCTCCTTCGTAGTAGAAAAATTATCTCGGAAGCCAAATTGAGCACAGTTTAAGATATTGTTTGTTTCAAGATAGTTAACAAGCCATTGTTTTGAATATCACACGGCTCTAGGTCTATTAGTTAAGTCTATAACTAGATCGTAGAATAGACAGCTTAGTTTATCTAGCTAAATTCTTTCCTAGAAAAACGCAGTGGTCAAACGACAGGCACAATACTGCAATTTGTTGTTGTCTGGTTGGAACAATTTTACTGTACGTTAGTGGAGACAACTTTAATACACGTAACGATACCTCAGTAAAATGAAAATTCTATTCACACCCCTTATATATGAATACTAAATATCATTCTGCGGTCTCTAGGCATCCAATACTGAATTACAGATGAGTTTGAATAACTTATATTACTGCACGTTCATTATCGCTGATACTAATCCAGACAATGCCTGGTATAATGCGTACTATCTAATTGCTAGCTTTATCCACCGTATTTCATAAATGCTTGGCATTACTAGAAATATATTAAAATAAAGAATATGTTTTTGGCATATTATCGAATTAAATCATGGCTATCTATGTGAATACAGGGAGGGTATTTTTAAAGTTGGATTCAATCAGATTATAAATTGTAGAAACAGCATGTAACATTTAGTAAGATAAGTCAAAAGTTCTTATAAATATCTGACATACCCCGGGAGAGTTACACGCCCTTAAAAGGGTTCATATGCTTTTTATTATTATTTAAAGCACCTACAGTTAAACATAAATAGGCAACAACATTTTGAGTAATCACTTGTGTGTTTTTCATGATGTATATGATGAGCTAGTATATTAGAACTATGGGAGTTTCTTTTGTGGATTTGTAACTTTATCCCTGTAGCTTTAATACAGGGTTCAACAATGACTGTTCTAAGATATTCCTTTGAATGTGTGACGTTCCCAAAAGTGCGACCGTGCTCACTTCTTGCACGATCGGTTGACACAACTGTGGCCTTTGTACTCTACATTCTTCTAACTTCTCTTTGGAGGTTCCTGTACTTCGGTATCTATGGGATTTACTTTTAAATTGAAAATTATGGTTCCGCACACAAAAACTTAAGGCATGATAAGTTTACTCCTTAGAGCCGAACATTTCTTTTGTAGACCTGCGTTATTGTTAGGATTTTCCTAGTCTTCTTGTTCATTTTCGCTTTGAAGCCAATCGAGAGATCCAAAACTGTAGCTAACTACCCGGACAGCAATAGCATTTTGGCTGCGATTTTATCTTTGCGTTTAGCTCGGTCTTCAGAGGGTGCCCAATGCGTCGCTGCTCTACTTTTCAATTTTGGCTCATTCCTCAATACCCAGATCCTTACTAGTTTCTCCCAGATCTACACTTTGTATCACTGCTTGATCGTTGGCCACGATGTTCCGGCTTTTCATATTTTTACCCTGCTGGAGAACCACTATAACGCATTTGTCTAAGCTAAATTCCATTCTGACATTGTCACTGAACGAACACAAGAACTTAAAGCATGATAAGTTTAGTCCTTGGAGCCTATGTTATCGTTAGGATTTTCCTCATCTTCTTGTTCGTTTTCGCTTTGAGGCCAATCGACAGTTCCAAAACTGTAGCTAACTACCCAGACAGCAATAGTATTTTTGCTGCGATTTTGTTTTTGCGTTTAGCTCGGTCTTCAGAGTGTTCCCAAAGCGTCCCTACTCTACTTTTCAATTTTCTTTCAGATCCTTACTAGTTTCTCCCAGATCTACACTTCTTATCATTACTTGACCATTGACCACGATGTTCCGGCTTTTCATATTTTTACCCTAGCTTTTATTTTAGTTGAACTTCGGCCCTAGCAACTAACTTCAGGTCGTGCACATAGAAGAAATTTTTTACTCTATTGTTGTCATCGGATTTGAAGCAAACTCACGTTTGTTCAGTTGGTTTGGTACTGAGTCACGTGCTGGGCAAAACAGTATAGGCGGGAGGGAATTTTGGAAAATCTTTTAATTTACATGTTCCCTGTTCTTATTTGACCATTCGAGAGGTAGAGTCATATCTCCGTCTTCTATCCCCCTATTGTTGTTTCCACGAAGTCTGTTATTATTGGGCATTCACGCTAGACTTTGAGAGATTCACTATTCCAAATGTGGAGAACGCAGGCGAATGGCTTATTGTAGTCTACCCATGCCATACTGGGATTTCTGCGCAGCTTTTTGCAATTGCTGTGATTATCTGATTCCTACAGGCTGGAAACCTTCCTGTTCATCTGGGAGTAGCTGATACCTTAAGAAGTGGTAATAGTTTCTATTTACCAGCAGTGCAGCAGTCGTGACTTTGTACATCATTGGTAGGTAGGCTATTCTATTAGCCGATTACTCCAATAAATAAGCCGGAAATTGTGTTAAAGTTGGGAAACAGCACCGATATTAAAAAATCCTTCTGCGCTGTGTTCCTTGAGTCATCAGGATCATTCGTCACCACTAACATCTTTGCGGACGAACAAAATGGGGAACTATGGGGGTTATAAGCATCAAAAATGCTCCAAAAATTAAGCCTTGCAAAAAAACTTTAAAAATGAAAATTTATTCCTGGAAATTTCTACTCAAGGGGTTTTCGAGGTCGCAGATCACGAATCTGATCTGATCCAATTTGGAAAATTCAAGATGGCGGACCGGAAATCGGGTCATTTCCCGGAAAAAATAAGAATGGATATTTTGGCCTTGAAGATCTGTACTCGGGAGTTTTCGAGGTCGCTGATTACGAATCCGAGTTTAATTTGGTAAAATGGCGGACCGGAAGTAGAGTCAATTTCTCATGAAAAAATCGTACTTCTTTCGTTTTCGGGCTGAAAATGCTGATCACGAATCCGAGGTCCAATTTAGGAAAGTACAGTCAATTTCTCGGGAAAAACACGTACTTTTTTCGTTTTTGAGCTGAAAGCGGGAACTCGAAGGTGTTCGTGGTCGCTGATAACGACTCCGATGTCCACTTAGGGGAAGTCAAAATGGTGGACCGGAAGCAGAGCCCGTGCCTTAGGAAAGACACGTATTTCTTCTATCTTTGTGAGCCGGATCGGCTGCATATGCTGGGTTGCACATGGGACATGCATGTTGTCAGCAGCGAGAGCCACATGACGCATGGGGTAGGAATATAGGATGGGAAGTGTAGGTGTTTGTTAGATGCTTCATTTAAATTTCTATGCTTCTTATTTAGTTTCCATCTGTCATCATCGGGTGAGAAGTGTAGGCGTTTGCAAGATGCTTCTTTTTAGTTTCCATGCTTCTTTTAAGTTTCCATCTATCATCATCTCCTTAATTTTTCTTCTTCCAAGTCTTCTGTTTCTGAATCTAGCAATGTGCACCTCCTTCTGCCCACTTGCGTTCACTTCGTTTGTCTGTCAAGACATGCATACATTCGTTCGCCGCAGGGAGCTTTTTTCTTCTTCTTTTATTAACCGTTCCACAGGTAAATATCCATTTAGGGTGGAAGTGACCCATCTCGAAATCATTTTTTTTTATGGCGGGTTGGTTATGAGAAAGAGAGAGAATGGTTTGCACACACTGTATATTAGCTTGTTTCTACAGTAATTATTTTCAACTGCCGCTTTCCAATTCCGGGTATTTTCTATTTCATTACCTATATTTAATACCTTTTAATTTTTACCCCTAAATTTTTCTCTGTGACAAGAATTAATAAACCAATAAATAAATATCTTTTCCATTTCAATTTTTAATTTTTTCAGTTTAAATAATAGACTTCATTAGCAAACTAAACTAAATTAAAATAAAATAAACAAAAACTTATCTGTTTCATTCACAGCTGCCTGTCTGTTGATTATTTTATATCACCCACTTGAAGAAGGGACCGATCCAGGTATACATTTTACGGTCAAGCAGTACTCTTTCTCGGGTTGTTTATAACACGCTTTTGTGTTGCTTTGTTCAACCAACATAATTTAATCAAATATCAACTATATGAAATAGCCAGACTCGTGCCAATTTATAACAATCCATGTGGAATTGTTTACGCTTTAATTCAACACAATTTCGACGTTTTATTGTCGCTTTATCCGGATTTATCTCGAGATCTTGTAGGAGCCACAGAACACGCGTCTGTCATCGAATTCGACACACTTTGAACTCTTTTTCAATACTTGTGATTTTGATAAAATAATGTTTATGCAATAATTACTCGATATTAGCTGAAAAAATATAAATATTCCTCTGCCAGAGTAATTTTTTTCTTGATAATAATAAAAAAACGAAAAAGTTTATAATGTTGGTGCTTCTGGAATAATAGGAAAAAAGTTAACAATTATGGGCCCGAGTTACCACTTTTAGCCTAAAAATGAAAAAAGACTCTTCCTGAGAATCTGGCTTTACTGCCGTTCCGCCATTTTGAATTTATCTTAATTGGACATTAGATTCATTATCAGCGATCACAAAAACCCTGGAGCTCCTACTTTTAGGCCAAAAAGAAAAAAAAATCGAATTTTTCCTGAGAAGTTCACTCTACTTCCGGTTCGCCATTTTGAATTTTCTAAATTCCCTTCAGACCAATAACGAAAAAAGTACAAGTTTCTCCTGAAAAATTCTCTCGACTTCCGGTCCGCTTTTTTGAATTTACCAAATTAGACCTCGGATTCGTAATCAGTGAACTCGAAAACTACCAGGTACAGATTTTCAAGACCAAAGTTTGAGAAAGAAAATGACTTGATTTCCAGTTCGCCGTTTAAATTTGCCAAATTGGACTTCAAATTCGTGATCAGCGATGCCAAAAACCCCCCAAGTAGAGATTTCCAGCCCAAAAATTTCCATTTTTATAGCTTTTTCAAGGCTTAATTTTTGGGGCATTTTTGGGGCTTATAACCCCCTAAAAAACTCCCCCATTTTGGCTGTCCGCAAAGATGTTAGTGGTGACGAATGATCCTGAGTGTTCAAGGAACACAGCGCAGAAGGAATTTTTAAAATCGGTGCTGTTTCCCAACTTTTACACATTTGGCACTTTTTTCGGCTTATTTACTGGAGCAGATAGATTTTAGATCCTTCGCGTCCTTGCTTTTATAAAACAAGAAAGCGTTACCTACACGCTGCGGTTGACGATTCGGAGGTTTCCTCGGGTTAAAGTATAATTTCACTGATAGCCTTTTTTATGAAGGGCAATAAGGTGTTCTAACCATAAGTTTTGTATCCTGATATTGTTATTATTATTCATTTGTCGCACCCTTATTTGAAGAGAAATAATTTATACTGATCCATTGGAATCAAACCTAGGAGGCAGCTCTTCTGGAGCCCGCTCCAGGCTATTGGGCCCTTCTGGCGACGATGGTCATGTCTCCTCCAACAAATCAGAGGACAGATCTCAACAAGGGATCACAAAGACTTAGGAGTAGAAAAATCCTGGAGTACGCGTCAAGATTTTTATCAGAATGTACGCCGTTCCCAATAATGCGATATTCTCCACTTATTATTATTATTACTATTATTATTTTCGATTCATCTCGCACCTAGTCTATTATTATCTTATGAATATGTTATAATCAACTAGGGTATGAACTCTGAGTGCTGTACACAGAGTCCATAGAGTCAAACAGACGAAGTAGTCTCCTTTGATGACATATTCGGCGGGGCACCGAGTTAAAATCATCGCCTCATATCTTCTGCATGTATATTCAGTGACAGAGCAAGGCAAAGAGGCATATATATCGTGCAGGAACTTGTGTGATTAGGCAGTGCATAGACATCGTCTGATTATACTCATGTTTATGTATTATCATTATCATACCGAGTAGGTAGGCAGCTTCTTTAGGGCGGATTTAACAACCCCTTCAGTATATAGATTTAAATGATCCTAGGATTTACGTCATGTAAATTAGTTTGTTTATTTTCTTTGGTGGTGCTTAATTAAAACATTTGTACGGGGCCACCTACGTAACTTCTCCCTCCCTTTACTTTGATTACTGAGCTATTTAAAAAATTAAAAGTTGCATATTGCATTGTTTAGTAGACATCGTATATCATTGAAGATGGTATTGAAATTAAAAACGTAATAAAATGTAAAACACTGTGTAATATTTGTTAGAATATAATTGGTTAAGTATTACCTATTTCAAAAATGCCTATTTTGTTTAAACTTACTCTCATTTTCCCCAAGTATGGTGATCATTTTACAGAGAATAGAATTATTATAAGTCTAAATTGAGCTCCCATAATAATGAAATAATAATTAACACAGCAGGAGGAGGAGTGGGAGCGCATAAGGATTCTCGAAGGAAATTAATGACTAAAGTCGGCAAAGTGTTTTTATGTTTAATTACAATATAGTAAATATCACTATGTTTCTTGCCACCCTTAGATACGCATCGTTCATCCCCCCCCCCCCCCCCCTTAAGAGTGAAATGTATCCCGAAAACAAATAAAGATACAAATTTCCTTTTTCTACCAAAATGTCTTTAGCATAAAATAGTTTCTCTACATTTTGGTGATTTAAGTTAGACCTCAGACGGAATTAATACCTTTTTTAAAGTTTTCCCAAAGACGCAGTTTCCACAAACACTAAAACTCTTGAACACAACACTAGAACACCACGACTCAACGCGCGTTTCGCTAATTACGTCAGCATCATCGGGGGATTAAAAATTGAGATTTAATCATCTCCCGGTTACTAACGTTCCTATTCAATACAATCAACCTTTGACAAGTCACACTTAAAAAACATGCAAACGTTTGTCCCATTGCGTAAATTGTCATTACAGCACATGGACTATCAGATACTCGACTCATATCCAAGTTAAAGGATCGCATGTTGTTGCACGCGGATAGACATGCGCGCAAAGAGAAAGAAGACAAGACTTGTTCTTCCAGTGAAGGAGAGAAAAAGACGTTGGTTTCCATCGCTGACTGGAGTCGCTTGTGTGCAATGTGCATAACTAAAATTTTAGATTTTATCTGAGTAACCATTGAATGATTTGTTTAAATATTGTTCATAAGTAATTGATTATTGTGAGATTATGGTTATAGTGCATTTATTTTTGGGTATTAAATAGTATTTTGCGAATTTTGGAGGCACCATTATGTGTGGCCGTGTGTTCATGCGCCATTGCAGGATACATGTATAGAAATTAATAGTAATATTAATTTTAAGGACGATCTACGGATTAGGTCTATACTGAATTCGCTGAGGAGTGTTACTTCTCTGGTATTTAATTCTTTTAGGGGCAGATTGTGTTACTGAATGGAACAAACGAGTCCATTGTCAAGGATATAGAACTTGAGGCAGGACTACCTGACGTGAGCAGCCTCTGAACTACTTTTCTGGAGAAATCTACCTGAGGTGAGTGAACTTATTTCTTTAGTTGGAAGAACTTAATGTTAAACTTGTATATTTGTTCAACTCATCTTGAGGGTGAAGTTTAGTGTTGCCCACAGTTCTTGGAAAAGTCTCCTGAGTCCCTGTGCAATGTCGTAAGTTAAGAAAAATGCTAATAATTGTGTTTCTGGATTAACAATTTGGTGATGAATAACCTAGAATTTTTTCTATTGTTGCACAGACGGTCCCTCAACATAAAATAATATTTTCATTTATGTTTTGTTTTGCCTTTTAAATATTTAAGATAGCGAACTTCAAAGTTTACTTTATCGCATTTTGTTTTTCTGTACTTTATTAATTCGGGTGATTAATTAATTAAATTTCTCTTGTGTGATTAAAATGTTATTACAATCTTGAATATAGTTTAATTCTGTTTTATAAATTAGTAATAGCAGTTTTAATTTTAACTCCAAATTCATATTTAGTACTTTCCCGGTTTTGTTAAATATTTCTTTATCTTTGTATTATTTCATTTGTAGTAATTGCGATCTTGGCCATGGCAAAGGTGCCATAATCCCTTGATTTTAAATTGTTAAAAATGTTCTGCATACTCCTAGTAATTGTACAAAATTTTGAGACTTTGTTTTTTCCCCTCTCAAATTTTTCTCTTATCAACTGGTCCCTCAAATCTCTCTGTTCTTTTCATGTAAATACCTGGACCTCCCATCAACTGTATCAAAGCACATGATAGATACCTGCTAGCTGGAGAGATAAATCACTATTGGCAGGATATCTTCCTAGAAGTGTTGTCAACTTGGTACTTCCTCGAAGATAAGGACAAGTACATTGAAGTGCTCAATTCCCGAATACCTGTCGACAACTTCTTGGCCATGGGAAGTAAAAACTTCCCTTCTCCAATACTGAGGGTTATTTTCCAACAGTGTTCTGCCCTGGGCCCGCTTCTCTGGAACCTGGCCATTGATGATTTCCTTACATCTGACCTGCCGATGGACTGTAAGTCCATCGCATATGCCGATGATGTGGCCGTCATGATTGGCGGCAACTCTAGGCGCTCCCTCGAGGAGAAGGTACCAGCCTGCATGCGCACCTTCTTGTAAGCTGGCCGCATCCGTAGAAAAGACCAAATATATGGTCTTCGGCGCGCACCTAGATAGGAACCCCACGGTTCGTCTACATGATCCACCGGTCTCTAGGACCAGTACTATGAAATATCTGGGCATAATGTTTGTTGATCGCCTCGGCTTTCTCAAGCACGTTGAATATAGTCGGCAAAGTCAAGAATAATTTCTTGCACTACGCCGACTCGTCTACCATACGTGGAATTCCCCACCTAAGTCCACCCTTATAATCTATCAACGTGCTGTTTAATTACAATATAGTAAATATCACTATGTTTCTTGCCACCCTTAGATACGCATCGTTCATCCCCCCCCCCCCTTAAGAGTGAAATGTATCCCGAAAACAAATAAAGATACAAATTTCCTTTTTCTACCAAAATGTCTTTTGCATAAAATAGTTTCTCTACATTTTGGTGATTTATGTTAGACCTCAGACGGAATTATTACCTTTTTTAAAGTTTTCCCAAAGACGCAATTTCCACAAACACTAAAACTCTTGAACACAACACTAGAACACCACGACTCAACGCGCGTTTCGCTAATTACGTCAGCATCATCGGGGGATTAAAAATTGAGATTTAATCATCTCCCGGTTACTAACGTTCCTATTCAATACAATCAACCTTTGACAAGTCACACTTAAAAAACATGCAAACGTTTGTCCCATTGCGTAAATTGTCATTACAGCACATGGACTATCAGATACTCGACTCATATCCAAGTTAAAGGATCGCATGTTGTTGCACGCGGATAGACATGCGCGCAAAGAGAAAGAAGACGAGACTTGTTCTTCCAGTGAAGGAGAGAAAAAGACGTTGGTTTCCATCGCTGACTGGAGTCGCTTGTGTGCAATGTGCATAACTAAAATTTTAGATTTTATCTGAGTAACCATTGAATGATTTGTTTAAATATTGTTCATAAGTAATTGATTATTGTGAGATTATGGTTATAGTGCATTTATTTTTGGGTATTAAATAGTATTTTGCGAATTTTGGAGGCACCATTGTGTGTGGCCGTGTGTTCATGCGCCATTGCAGGATACATGTATAGAAATTAATAGTAATATTAATTTCAAGGACGATCTACGGATTAGGTCTATACTGAATTCGCTGAGGAGTGTTACTTCTCTGGTATTTAATTCTTTTAGGGGCAGATTGTGTTACTGAATGGAACAAACGAGTCCATTGTCAAGGATATAGAACTTGAGGCAGGACTACCTGACGTGATAGGAACCCCACGGTTCGTCTACATGATCCACCGGTCTCTAGGACCAGTACTATGAAATATCTGGGCATAATGTTTGTTGATCGCCTCGGCTTTCTCAAGCACGTTGAATATAGTCGGCAAAGTCAAGAATAATTTCTTGCACTACGCCGACTCGTCTACCATACGTGGAATTCCCCACCTAAGTCCACCCTTATAATCTATCAACGTGCTGTTCTGCCGATTCTAAGTTACGGCCTTAGTATCTGGGCCCACCGTCTCCAACATTCCAGAGTGGTCCGCAAGTTGAGGGAGATTCAGGCTCTTTGTCTGAGGTGCATAGTCAGGGCCTACAGAACGGTCCCTGTAGACGCTTTATGCACTCTATGTAGGATTCCACCCATCCATCTGGAACTAGCCAGGTTACACTCTGCAGCGCAAATCCGATCTACAGGCCATGTCGTCTTTTTGGGCGATAATATAAACTTAGTTGAGTTCCGACATATGCCGGACGCACTTCGGCATATTGATAATCTTCTACTCCAACGTTGGCGAGTGGAGTGGAACGAATCCACCAAGGGAAGGCACCTCTTCAGGCTCATTCCAGACGCCAGGGTCTGGCTGGAGGAGCCGATCCTCTCTAAGAGGACTGTTGAAATACTAACAGGCCACGGCGAGTTTGGGGTTCACCTACTGAGAATAGGGAAATCCCTAACTGACTATTTTGAACAGTGCCTGGTGTCTGACGACCCAATTCACCGTATTCTTCACTGCCGTCGTTTCGACGAACTACGCCAACACATAGTCACTCAGTTGGGTGATCTCCCGGCTCGCCCTGAACATCTACCTGAATATCTGTTTCGAAATCCCCTGCTCTTCGCACCCCTGGGGGACACTTATCCCGTAGTAGCTTTCCAGATGAGAAACCAGAGTCAAATCTGTGTTTGTTTGTCATTGCAATTGTCCGTGTATTTTTATAATATTTCTATGTTTATTACTAACAGTAATTTTAAGATTTTATCAGAAGACTACTACTACTAACCCTAATTTTAATGTGTCTGAAATCCGGCCACAAGTAAACATTCCCACTCGATCGGAGGTTAAACCGCTCTGCGGTAGGTACTCCGGCGTTGGGTGGACACCTCTGCCCCCCCCCCCCCCCCCCAGATCTCTTTATACACGCAAGTAGATATTCCAAACATCGTATTCGTCCACACTGGTGCTGCTAAGTTCATAGCAGGGAAAGAGGACGGTGTCCTTAAAACTACTTTTCGCGTGTCGCCAACTCCAGGAGCCCGACCACGTCGGAAGTCCACGCCATCTACCACCAAGTAAAGTAAGTCAACTATCATTGTGCTAAAATCAACAGCAACTTTGGGTCAGGAGACAATTTTGTAAACCAGTTGACATTACAATTAATAACTTTCCAATTTTCTAGTCAAATTAACCATTAACTTTTTAGCTTTTCGCGTAACATATTACCTATAAATATTTTGTATATTTTTATCACTATTGTTAATATATTGTTTTAAGTTGAGTTCGATTGTTTCCACTTGAACCAGTTACTGAATCAGTTATTTGCTTTGTTTGTTTCTGTCTTGAATGCGCTGGCGCCCTAAAATTTATGATAACTTTTTTTGGCAATCAAATAAATAGAATTAGAAAATTACATTATTCAATTTGAACCTCGGCCCAACCGCAGAGCTAAGCTGGTTGCTACAGTCTCGCTCACGCTTTGTTCGGCAGCCAACTTAAAGAAAGGTAATGTTACGAGCTTCACCATAGTAATGCAAAGTAGGAATATCTCAGGCGGAGAGAATTACTAGGGTCATCATTATAAATTAGTAATCTAGCTCCGCGTGACAGAATAGGACATCTATATATATATCCGCGGCAGCTGATACCTCGCAGCAGTCACCCCTCGCACAGCAAACTCATCTGCAATCGCCATAACACCTGCGAGAGATCAGACGACATTATAATATCGGCAGAACGACACAGTGTGTGACGAGCACGCTTGGTCACAATATTTATCCCAGTGGGGCTAGAAATTTCGGTGTGATGCTGCCTCATAAGTAGCTAACCATGTTGACACCATATGGGTACGATTAAAACTTAGTATTGGCCAACTTCAGATGATGTCAACATGTCGTAACAACAACAACATGGTAGGTGAAACACACCAACGTAATTTGTTCGAGTATAGTGTTTTGGTGTTTATGAAAACTACTTATCGTGTACTGTATTCGATCCTCAGCTCCGACGCTGGAAATGTCGGTGGGTAATGGATATCATCTGCATTTTTTAACCTGTAAACCTCTTTCCGGAATTGGGGGCAGTCTAATATGTATGGTGAATTAAGAATTGCCATCAGCATCTGTAATTAAGTTGTTGCTGTGTGACAGAAGATTATAAACACGACCACACAAAATTAGAAAAACATCCACAAAATGTAAAAACACCAAGTCTTCATACAAACACTGTTGTACTTCAATTGATACATTTTTGGTCTCAGACCTTACATCATTTACTTCCACCATTTCACTCTTATCTGCTAAATAGAATTTCAGCTATAATGAACTTCTCCTCTGTACACAATGAAGATGTTTCTCTAGAAATACGTCATGATTAATTACAAACAGATATTAAATGAAAGATAGACAGATTTAGATAAAAACTTCTGTTCGATTTAATAAACTTATCTGAACTTTACTGCACAAAGGGTTTTTATTTATATAATTTCAATTCACGACCGAGGAAATTTACAAACGCACCCCACATCCGCGACTTGTTTTAAACTTTTAATTAGTAGTTGTTTTGTAAGTATTTGGACATGTTTGTTTATTCATGAAACTGATTGTAAATCGCTAATGGCAGCGAATGAAAAGCTCGAGAGCAAAACAATAGAAAACATTCGGTTGGAATCACGAATTGAAACTGTAATCTATTCCAAAGTTTCAGTGATTTCAGTCAATTGTGTGCTCTTTTCACTGATATTTTGCACTCCGTTTAGGTTTCTATTAAATGGTAATGTTTTCATACGGATTCGCTTTCAATAAACTAGTTGCTTTATGAACGCTGCGGCAGCAATTCTCCGCATCGCAGCGTCGCACCATTCCTAATACAACACGTCTCACTTATATTTGACATTATTTGGACTCCATGCGGTATTTATTTTCGATTACTTATTACAAGAATGTTCAATATTCAGCAGTCAATTCGTACGTAATTCTATTAACTATGAATTGGGGCAGAAATATTCATCACGAAACACTAAGTACATTTTCATAATTCTAATCTAGATATCTTCCGCATCGCCTACTTTGGGGGAGTTAGACAAAGCTTACGTACATTTCCTTCCACCGCAGATTATTAAAGAACATAATTCCAGAATTTTTCATTGTTAAACAATATATTAATGTTAAAGAAAATTTTTCACAACCAATTTTTTTTTTTTTTTTTTTTTAATGCCTTGTTTATATTAACGTCCTGGCGGAGTTCAGCTATTGCTGCTCTACCACTCAACCAGGACACATACACATAGACATCAACACAACAACCATTCCCTGCGATATTGCCATCTATCGCAGCTGAGACTCGAACTCAGGAGAGATAACAGCGACTAGACATGTTGTGCCACCCAACAGCGGTCTAGGTCACTGCTACCATCTCGGTAACACATGAAAAAACGCCACCAACATCCATACCCTGACCAGGATTCGAACCCGGGACTCCGTGATCGCAAGCCAAACACCTTCAGCATTGCGCCACCGAGCTGGACTTAGTTTTGGGTGGTAGAAACTACAATTTGAAATTAGATTTTCACGCCTGTGCAAGCAATTTTTTTAAATTATTCACATAAACGATGAAGTGAACACATTTGAATGTTATGGTTGATGCGCGTTTCGGTAATCGTATTAGTATCAACTAGAGATCTTAAATTATAGGTAAAATAAATTTCATTGACAATTAGTGGAGGCAAAAATTTTGTGAAAACGGAATTGTCTTGTAACAGCGAGATTTTCTTATTAACTAATTCTAGACCTCATAGAATGTCTGTAGAAAAAATATTTGCTTTGACCGCAATACGGAAGCCATCCTTATTTTGGGATTCTTGAAAAAACGGTTTTTTTACTTGTTACTGTTTTGCATTTTTGGTAATACTTATTTCATATTCTGTTGGTCGGATTGGAATGAGTCGAAAACTAAACTATTCGGAAGAAATTTTACTGTGTAGGCTTTCGCACTTTAAATTAATTACATAACCTCAAAAAAATAGTTTTTCGTTTTTCTTTAATTACTTAGCTCGTGGTGTCCATATTTGATTGATTGATTGATTTAGCAGGATAAGGTGAACATTGCTGCCTATTCCGGGCATCCAATCTGGAGGTATCGTTCCAACACGCAACCCGGTCGCCTGCCAAACGGCCAGATGCAGCCGCACAGTCGCCCGCAATTACAGGGCCTTCATTAATAACCGTAAGACACGTAGGGATGTAAATGTAGCTTTTTTAAAGCTTCATGGACTGTACCAACTGAAAGACCTGAAATAGTTCAAATTCATTGAATTGTTGTTTGCAGTAGGTCATTTTATAGTCGAAAAGCCAAGCGTTATTTTTTTCAATGTTAATTGGGCAAAAATTATTTATAATTTTTATGATAACACTAAAGTTGGCTATCATGAAAGTTTCCGGCAACTTACTACTAGAGGGTACAACAGTTCATCCCCAAAACCAGCAGCACACAATAATTGTTAAACTTTTTGAAGATATTTCTATTTATTAAACAAAAATTAATACAAAAATACATCATTACATAAGGCAAGATTATGTGTGAGTATGATAGTCAGAGGGCTGCCTATATGTTTTTGTGACAGGTGATGGGACTGTCTGCTAACCACAAAATTTATTGAATGCACCTTATTATACAGTACCCTATAAAGAATTTGTACAAAAAAATTACTATACTACCTACGGCCGTGACGTCAGATGGCATTACTAACACTGCAGTATAGGCCTCGCATCGTTGCCTTCTACATATGGTGTAACGTCACACGCATCTGAACTGTTTTAATTGATCCGCTGAAGCTTAACACTTAATTACTCACATTTAAAGCCTGATCTTCTTATCTTATTTTCTTACATATTTGAACATTTTTACGGAATAAAAAAAATGTGCAAGTTCCCTATTCCTCATCGGCAAACTGTGAAATGCAATCGCCAACTTTAATGTAACAGTAAAAATTCCAAATTATCCTTACCTATGCTGAAATGACATTGGAAAAATATTGTGAGCCCTTCGACTATCGAGAGAACCCCACTAATTTATTTTTATTCAAACTCTGATTTCATGTGTAAAGCAAAAATTTTAGCTATCAGTAACTTAACGTAGGTAATCAAATTGATAAAAAAGTCACAGATAAATTACCTGTTTGGGCAGATAACTTTGATACAGACTTCGTTGGGCTTTGATCCATTCTTTCCCGAACGTCACTCATAACCACCTCAGTTAAAATAATTTTCCTACCAGTTGGCTTTCCCATGCAAATGCAATGTTTATCTGCAAAACGTTTAAGGACTATGTGCTTACGATGGGCCAATGTGTCATATATGGAATATTTGCTTTAGGAAATTCTTCCACAAATTGATCAATGCACGATTGAAACTAAATATACCCACAATCCATCTGCGTTGTGAGATCCACTTCGAAAATGAGCCATTAAAATAAAGGCATATTGTTCCGGCGTAAAAGCCATTGGAAATTGCACACGAAATCTTAGCTCGTAGTGTACATATTTGTAAAAAAGGTTACTTCTTGTGATCATAAATGTGCCAAATAAATTAAATTATTTTATAAAACAGCTAAAAAAGTGACCTTGAACTGAAACCATTATTAGACGAGTTTCCGTTTCTGAATTTTCATTTCTCTAGGAACAGTTCTGGCACCTTACTAAAAAGTAGCTTCATTTTTGGATAACTAAAGTTCCTCAATGTCACGACACCGGCTTTTAAAGACATAAATTAAAAAACCAAATCTTCTATTCGTCCACTAGTACACACAGCTAAACCAAATATATGGAACTGTCTGGTGCGATTACGAGTACTGGAAATCCTTGCCATATAAGTTCGTAGGTAGGCATCGCATCGGTGTGGATATGACTTACACATCAACAGTCAATGTAAACAAAGCTTTCGACGAAGCAAATATTCTAAAATGTGAGAACTCCTCGTATACAACTTCATGGGATACTATGAATAGTTTGTCATCATTATCTGGTAGGACCAAATTTAACCTTCTCAAAGATGCCAAATAATTATTAAGAACTTTCATTTTTAATAAAGCTCCATTCGATTTATTTTTTTTTGCTTAATTACTTCCACATCCACGTAGTCGATTGGAAGTATAGTAATCGCAAAAAAATTTTCAAAAATTTTTATTCGTGAAATAGGTTTAGAATGTCATGAAACGTCGAGATTTTAAATTTCAGCGAAAAAAAAATGTCTGTCTGTCGGTCTGTCTGTAACTTTTTTTTGTCCGCACGTTTTCTCCAGAACGGTTTAAGATATTGACTTGAAATTTTGTACACGTATATATTATAACGAAATCTGGAACTGGATTGTTTTTTGAGGATATCCGGTGAAGGGTTGGGGGTTAAATAGGGGTAAATAGGGGAAAATAAGTAAAGCAAGCTGGTAATACTACAGAAACTTGAAATTCGGTGTATGTACTAGAAGCCAAAGCGTCAGATTTTTTATAATATTTTTCAACCCCCACCACCCCTACTCCAATATGAAAAGGGTTGATAAAATAAAATTGAGATATTCATTTGAAATTTGGTACACGTATGTATTATAACGACATCTGGAACTAGATTATATTTTGAGATGATTCCGTTGAAGGGTTGGGGGTTAAATAGTGGTAAATGTACTAGAAGCCAAGGTCTCAGATTATTTATAATATTTTTCAACCCCCACCACCCCTACTTGATTATTAAAAGGGTTGATAAAATAAAATTGAGATATTCATTTGAAATTTGGTACACGTATGAATTATAACGACATCTGGAACTAGATTATACTTTGAGATGAGTCCGTTGAAGGGTTGGGGGTTATTTAGGGGTAGATACGGGGAAATAAGTAAAGCAAGCTGGTATGAGTACAGAAACTTGAAATTCGGTGTATGTACTAGAAGCCAAGGCCTCAGATTTTTTAATAATGTATTTCAGCCCCCCACCACCCCTACTCCAATATTCAAAGGGGTTGATAGAATGAAATTGAGATATTCACATGAAATTTAGTACGCATATGTATTATAACGACATCTGGAACTAGATTATATTTTGAGATGATTCCGTTGAAGGGTTGGGGGTTAAATAGGGGTATATGAGGGAAAATAAGTAAAGCAAGCTGGTAAAAGTACAGAAATTTGGGATTTGGTGTATATACTAGAAGCGAAGGTCTCAGGTTTTTTTATTAGTATTTTCCATCCCCTCACCACCCCCACTCCCTTATTAAGAGTTGATAAAATTAAATTCAAATTTTCACTTGAAATTTGGTACATTTGTGTATTATAAGTATATCTAAAACTAGATTATATTTTGACATGATTGCGTTGAAGGAGTGGGGGTAAGTAGAGATAAATAGGGAAAAATAAGTAAAGCAAGCTGGTAAGAGTACTGCAACTTGAAATTCGGTGTATGTCCTAGAAGCTAAGGCCTCAGATTTTTTAATAATACTTTTCAACCCTTCCACTACCCTTACTACATTATTAGAGGGGTTGATAAAATAAAATTGAGATATTCATTTGTAATTTGGTAGACGTATGTATTATAACGATATCTGGAACTAGATTATATTTTGGGATGATTCCGTAGAAGGGTTGGGGTTAACAGGAGGACTAGGGGAAAATAAGTAAATCAAGCTGGTAAGAGTACAGAAATTTGGGATTCGGTGTATATACTAGAAACCAAGGCCTCAGATTTCTTTCTAATATTTTTCAAACTCCACCACCTCCGCTTCATTATTAATGGGATTGATAAACATCAAATTAAGATATTCACTTGAAAGTTAGTACACGTATGTATTGTAGTGACATCTGATTGAAATGACTGCATTAAAGGGGTGGGAGGTGATAGGTCGTGAATAGTGGAAAATAAGTAGGGTAAATTAGAAACTTCATTTTTAACGAATATGATAGAAACCAACTCCTCAAAGTTTTCTATGACATCTGCCCCAAATACGAAAATTCTATGACCAATAATTTCCACATACTAGAGTGCAAATATAGTCAAGATATTTCCTTTAAAGTAACTTGGATGAAGAATCTGGATGTGGAAGTAGTGATTTTTAGAATCGTTTTGAAACAATTCATTAATCTCTGTTTTTACTTCCAAACATTAATTAAAATACGGTGCACGAGTCACTTGCCCTTTGTTTTTTTTTGTATTTTGTATACTTACTGTACACAATGGAGATAAATATTGCTAAATCATAATTTTTTTCTTAACAAAATTGAATTATTTACTGAGCAGTTTATTACTATCCACTTTCTTATACCCTTTTAAATCCGCCTCTTTTGAAAAATGCACACTTACCCTCAGTTTACCCTTAGTATAATTTATATTCTACTATATTTAAACAGCGTTAAAATTGCATTAAACCTTCAAATTGGAGTTTTTAATTATCGTTAATGCTGCTAATGGCAGATCGTTGTAATTGAAGCAGCACAGTGTATCATTTACAATGAGTGGCATGACGTAGTGTTTGATATTCAACTCCAGTGTTTTTTTTTCATGCACTGGACGTATTCATAGGCAGCAGTTCGCTTTGAAATTCGGTTCCGCGCGATATGCACCGTACTTCCGATTATTGAACTATAATAAAATCATTGTTCCATTGTTGGAGCAAGGCCTGCCGGAAACTAATCAGTTACTATTTAAGCCGGTCATACAGATTCGCACAAAATAAACGCTGTTGCTCTTTACGTGACCGAACTGTGACAATGGAAATTGGAAAAATTGTTTAATTAAATGTGTTTAACTGAATGAGTGCGGTCGATTTGGACGAAATGGGTTCCTTTAGGTTTAATGGACTGGCTAAGTATCAAAAACGGTTGAATTTAAAAAGTGTGTGAGATGTGTGGTGTGACGTTCACTTATTTATTTTAATTTTGGATGCCCTAAAATAATGAGTTGTTTCAATTTGGTAATAAAATATTAAATAAAAAACGAGAGTAATTTGTTTTATTCACAATCATACAGAAATAATCAAAGTGTTTAACATATCAACAGTTGGAAAGTATGACATTTCCACTTCATTCGACAGATGAACCGAAATGTGACATTTCAGGTTGGAAGGTGGCCACTTTCTTACCAGTAATATTTACATATTAAAAACGACGCGACATCACTTAGACAATTGTGATATATTTCGTAGATTCCCCTAGCACCGCTTAGAAAGGAAACATACATGTGGCAGGAAGTCCCAAATAGTATAAGCGGTACGCATAAAAATCTGACGAATAATGCAGAAAGCAAGTCCATTGGCATGTATGCTTTGTATATTTATAGAAGTAATTTGACCCGCAGCACTTTGACCCCTGACTTCATAGACAAAAATGGCAGCCATTTTCAAAAAATCGGGTAAAATGTTTAAAAACAAAAGAAGAATATATCCAAAGACTGTTATCAAACTGTAGGTGAACGCTTTAAGGTTAGCAAATGTAACAAAAATAGTCATAGTGTAAGAATAATAGAATTTGTTTAAAAACTCGGCGGCTATTTTAAACTTTAACATTGTTTTAAAATAATGCAATATGTTATGTGAGGTATCGTTTAAGTATAATTTGAGGTCGCTGATTCCAATGGTGATGTGAAAAAAAAATTAAATTGTAGAGGAATTATAACAAAAATACAATTCTGAAGTTAGAAAGATGGCTTTTATTAACAAAATACAAAATAAAATCATAACAGTTTCCTCGTCATCGCTACTGGAATCATATGGCTTGTAATTGAAAAAAAAAAGAAATTAACAAGAAAGTATTTTAATAAATGTAGAAGGCCCTATACCTTTTGCTGCTACATTTTCCTTTGCATTTCTTGCACTTAAGGGTGCAGGGGAAATAATTTTGTCTGCATAGGCAACGCATGGTATTACAATCGCTTAAACAACTGCATTTTTCTAGCTCTCTACAACCTTGCCAGATTCCTCGCAATTTGGACCAGATGGGCTTCCATCCATTTTCAATAATTTTCCATCCCTATTCACTTGACTCTGGTGGACTTTTCAAAACATCAGATCTGTCCTAGATTTGACCTGCTTGATATGCTGCTCTAAGGGCCAGTTTTACAATAGCAGGTTCAGCGTAGGTTCAACTGAGCCACAGCTCAAGCTGAACCGGAGCTCAGGTATATTCCCATTCTGTAAAGCGTAATTCATTCGGGTTCAGTAGTGCTAGGTTCTGATACTTTCAAATGTCAGTTGGTAGTGTCGGCGTTTGCACACTGTAGATTTTGAAGAATTTGTGATATGACATTAGCACAAACTAGTGGGTAGTTTGTGGACATTAGACATTTGGTATTCATGATAGTTACCTGTGATTCATATTTAAGAGTTTTACAATACAATCGTGAACCTTAGTTTTTGTTTTGAGAGAATATGGATGATAGAAAAAGATCTGTAAACTTTTCTGCCAAAGAGGAGTCTATGTTAATCTCCTCGGTAAGGAAATATAGAAATATCGTCGAATTCAAGCTTTCTGATTCCCAAGCAAATTTCCAAAAAGGGGAGACTTGGCGAAAGATAGAAAGTGAATTTAATAGTATTTCTGGAGAGAATTCCCGTAATGATAAAGTTCTAAAAAAAAACGATAATATTAAAAAGAGAACGAAAAAGAAGTTCCCTGATGAAAAATTGTATGTGCGAGGTGGTGGTCTTTATCGAGAAACAAAAGTTACGATACTGGATGAGGAAGTCAAAGAACTTCTTGGCTCGAGCAAAATTGATGGAGATATTTCACAGTTTGATGGAGATACAAATAAGTTGATACAAATATACTTTGAACATACCTGTTTAAAAATTGTTAGTCTACAATAATAAGTTTCTTTTGCAAATCATTTTCAACATTTTATTCCAGCAATAATGGAGCAATCCGATGGACAGAATCAAGCTCTAAAGTCTGTTTCAAGCCAAGAAGATTTGAACGAAATAATTATTGAAGAAGCTGTATCTCTGGACTCTGGAAGACCACAGTAAGTTGTTCGCACTACTTATATGAGTCCATATTCGAGTTATTTCCTTTTCAGTATATGCCTGCACTTCAAGCCCATCGCAGCTCCATACTGAAGTTCTACCCGAAAACAGGAAAGAAATTCAGTCACAGATAGAAATTACAGTATAAATTAGCAAAAGTAAATAATAGGTACCTACGTCACAGATTTTCTTACATTTTTTTTTTACTTTTGTAGTGTCTCAAAGTTAAAATCAATCAGGAAATTGGTGACAGTACAGTCCGGCCATGATAAGGGCAAGTTAAACAGCGTTAAAATTGCATTAAACCTTCAAATTGGAGTTTTTAATTATCGTTAATGCTGCTAATGGCAGATCGTTGTAATTGAAGCAGCACAGTGTATCATTTACAATGAGTGGCATGACGTAGTGTTTGATATTCAACTCCAGTGTTTTTTTTTCATGCACTGGACGTATTCATAGGCAGCAGTTCGCTTTGAAATTCGGTTCCGCGCGATATGCACCGTACTTCCGATTATTGAACTATAATAAAATCATTGTTCCATTGTTGGAGCAAGGCCTGCCGGAAACTAATCAGTTACTATTTAAGCCGGTCATACAGATTCGCACAAAATAAACGCTGTTGCTCTTTACGTGACCGAACTGTGACAATGGAAATTGGAAAAATTGTTTAATTAAATGTGTTTAACTGAATGAGTGCGGTCGATTTGGACGAAATGGGTTCCTTTAGGTTTAATGGACTGGCTAAGTATCAAAAACGGTTGAATTTAAAAAGTGTGTGAGATGTGTGGTGTGACGTTCACTTATTTATTTTAATTTTGGATGCCCTAAAATAATGAGTTGTTTCAATTTGGTAATAAAATATTAAATAAAAAACGAGAGTAATTTGTTTTATTCACAATCATACAGAAATAATCAAAGTGTTTAACATATCAACAGTTGGAAAGTATGACATTTCCACTTCATTCGACAGATGAACCGAAATGTGACATTTCAGGTTGGAAGGTGGCCACTTTCTTACCAGTAATATTTACATATTAAAAACGACGCGACATCACTTAGACAATTGTGATATATTTCGTAGATTCCCCTAGCACCGCTTAGAAAGGAAACATACATGTGGCAGGAAGTCCCAAATAGTATAAGCGGTACGCATAAAAATCTGACGAATAATGCAGAAAGCAAGTCCATTGGCATGTATGCTTTGTATATTTATAGAAGTAATTTGACCCGCAGCACTTTGACCCCTGACTTCATAGACAAAAATGGCAGCCATTTTCAAAAAATCGGGTAAAATGTTTAAAAACAAAAGAAGAATATATCCAAAGACTGTTATCAAACTGTAGGTGAACGCTTTAAGGTTAGCAAATGTAACAAAAATAGTCATAGTGTAAGAATAATAGAATTTGTTTAAAAACTCGGCGGCTATTTTAAACTTTAACATTGTTTTAAAATAATGCAATATGTTATGTGAGGTATCGTTTAAGTATAATTTGAGGTCGCTGATTCCAATGGTGATGTGAAAAAAAAATTAAATTGTAGAGGAATTATAACAAAAATACAATTCTGAAGTTAGAAAGATGGCTTTTATTAACAAAATACAAAATAAAATCATAACAGTTTCCTCGTCATCGCTACTGGAATCATATGGCTTGTAATTGAAAAAAAAAAGAAATTAACAAGAAAGTATTTTAATAAATGTAGAAGGCCCTATACCTTTTGCTGCTACATTTTCCTTTGCATTTCTTGCACTTAAGGGTGCAGGGGAAATAATTTTGTCTGCATAGGCAACGCATGGTATTACAATCGCTTAAACAACTGCATTTTTCTAGCTCTCTACAACCTTGCCAGATTCCTCGCAATTTGGACCAGATGGGCTTCCATCCATTTTCAATAATTTTCCATCCCTATTCACTTGACTCTGGTGGACTTTTCAAAACATCAGATCTGTCCTAGATTTGACCTGCTTGATATGCTGCTCTAAGGGCCAGTTTTACAATAGCAGGTTCAGCGTAGGTTCAACTGAGCCACAGCTCAAGCTGAACCGGAGCTCAGGTATATTCCCATTCTGTAAAGCGTAATTCATTCGGGTTCAGTAGTGCTAGGTTCTGATACTTTCAAATGTCAGTTGGTAGTGTCGGCGTTTGCACACTGTAGATTTTGAAGAATTTGTGATATGACATTAGCACAAACTAGTGGGTAGTTTGTGGACATTAGACATTTGGTATTCATGATAGTTACCTGTGATTCATATTTAAGAGTTTTACAATACAATCGTGAACCTTAGTTTTTGTTTTGAGAGAATATGGATGATAGAAAAAGATCTGTAAACTTTTCTGCCAAAGAGGAGTCTATGTTAATCTCCTCGGTAAGGAAATATAGAAATATCGTCGAATTCAAGCTTTCTGATTCCCAAGCAAATTTCCAAAAAGGGGAGACTTGGCGAAAGATAGAAAGTGAATTTAATAGTATTTCTGGAGAGAATTCCCGTAATGATAAAGTTCTAAAAAAAAACGATAATATTAAAAAGAGAACGAAAAAGAAGTTCCCTGATGAAAAATTGTATGTGCGAGGTGGTGGTCTTTATCGAGAAACAAAAGTTACGATACTGGATGAGGAAGTCAAAGAACTTCTTGGCTCGAGCAAAATTGATGGAGATATTTCACAGTTTGATGGAGATACAAATAAGTTGATACAAATATACTTTGAACATACCTGTTTAAAAATTGTTAGTCTACAATAATAAGTTTCTTTTGCAAATCATTTTCAACATTTTATTCCAGCAATAATGGAGCAATCCGATGGACAGAATCAAGCTCTAAAGTCTGTTTCAAGCCAAGAAGATTTGAACGAAATAATTATTGAAGAAGCTGTATCTCTGGACTCTGGAAGACCACAGTAAGTTGTTCGCACTACTTATATGAGTCCATATTCGAGTTATTTCCTTTTCAGTATATGCCTGCACTTCAAGCCCATCGCAGCTCCATACTGAAGTTCTACCCGAAAACAGGAAAGAAATTCAGTCACAGATAGAAATTACAGTATAAATTAGCAAAAGTAAATAATAGGTACCTACGTCACAGATTTTCTTACATTTTTTTTTTACTTTTGTAGTGTCTCAAAGTTAAAATCAATCAGGAAATTGGTGACAGTACAGTCCGGCCATGATAAGGGCAAGTAAGTCTAAAGCCCTTAACTAGAATACTCGATGCAAGTCTGAAGCTGCAATTAGCAGAGTTTCCCAGTGGGCAGATGCAAAATCTGCTGTAGAAGCAGCAAAGGCACGTTTTATGGAAGAAGAACAATGCCAAAAACTCAAATTTATGAGAGAAAAGCATGAATTGGAGATGATGAATATGAAGAGGAAAGCAGATGTGGAAATAGAGCTTATGAGACAATATCATCGAGCAAAATTGAAAATATTAGAAATTCAAAAGGCGACGTTACTTAACAAAAAGATAAATTACCTACAAATTCACCTCTTATAATTTCAGAGGGCCGTGTTCTAGAAAATTACCTTTATTTTATATTTTTTTGTTATATCAATTATTTATTTGTATTTACACATTTTATACGATATTAAGTAAAAGCTAAGTTTTCTTAAAATAAAAAATTATTTTTTTAAATATTTCTTTATTTTTTACACTCACGAACAAACATACTCGTCACCATATGATGTACAATGGGTGTTAGGAGCGTTTATAACCTAAAAGACTGAAAATAAAACTAAGACTAAAACACGAAAATAGTTTATTAACTGTAATGTGACTGTATCATTGCCAATCACCCTGTTATCCCCAATATTCTCCACCACCACTTCATTGACAATGTTAATAGCTTCTTGCTGTTCGTCATCAACTGATGGTATTTCCTCATGCCGCAAACATGCTATATTGTGCAGTATGGCAGTTGCTGCAACAATGGCTTCTACTTTCGATCTTCAGTCGAATCCCCAAGGAAAGAACAGGAAATCGCATTTTCCAAACACCGATGCACCTTTCAACTAGATTTCTTGTTCTTACTTGGGGCTCGTTATAAAGGTGCTTTGCAGGAGGGAATAATATTTATTCGTTCGGTAGGGGGTAGACCTGGACTAGCAATATACTCAAATACTTCTATTATATCATCATATCATCACCCCAATTATAACGCAATTTTTACATCGTAATAAAAGTTACTTTTTTACAAATTGGCCGCCATTTTGGATTTACATATCCGGAAATGGAAGTGCTGCGGGTAAATTTAATACAATGAATGTGTACAAATCACATGCAAATTTTCTTGCTTTCTGCATTAACCGTCAGATTTTGCCGATTTTCTCGATGTACCGCTTAAACTACAAAGAATTGAAGAAGGAAAAACATTAAGATAATGCCACAAATAACATTTAGACAATACTTTGACATCTGTTCTTTGACATAATAAATTTTGTGTTTATTGCCTACTTAATAGAAATATAAAATGCTATTTAAACATTTAGTAAACGGTTTATTGGCTCTTTGTTCATTAAGGAGGATGATTGTGAATAAAATAGTATACAAACCTTGGTGAAAAGTTTCATTGCTGTCTCGAGAATTAGCTGATCTCGCCGCTTCGCGCCTGTCGACAACAATGAAACTCTTTCTACCTCGGTATGTAACATGCTATTTAACCATGTAACGTGCGGAATGCACAAGAGCATCCTTCGTTGCATTTTCTAACATTTATTAGAAAAATTTTAATAATCAAACATTTTATTCTCCTATGCTCTGGTATTATAACGAACTGTTCCTAGGCAGATTTGAAATTGTCAGTAGCTTATGCTTACGCAAAATTAAATTAAATAAATAACTCAAACTAACTGAAATATGAAGTTGAGTCGAGTATTTATAATAAAGTCGGTTAGTCACATGAAACGTAGAACTATCAACACCAATACAGATCCTTTATTTATTTTAATATTTCGTAATTGAAATTTTGTTAGACCCTAAAGGGGATATTAAAATGGAGGAACCTTATAAACGTTATAAAGTAATAGTTAAATAATTATATATCGTTAAATACCATCTAACGTTTAAAAATATTGTTTTAGGTTTTTCTATAAGATAACAAATTTCCTTTGAACGTCGAAGTGATCTCAATGTTACACTTTTGCTTCATGAAAAATTACTTATGTCCAGTTTTTCTTAATAATTAGAAAACTCTACAATACTACGTTTCTCTTACGGAATTTTTCGACACGACGCATCTTTAAGATGTTACTACTACTCAAATAATATTCATGTGAAGTCAAGATTTTGATACTACGTTTTGCATTATCGTTTTGTATATACGAAAACCTACTGGGCGAAGAGATTTTTGTCCTGGTGACAAACTATTTTGTGCATAGCACGTTTCTACGATTTCATAACCTATAAATGTAATTAAGGCGATGACATGCAAATCATTCCAAGTCGGCAAAATGGAGGTTCCAAACATCAAACTACATAACATTTAAATCCGTATTCATCCCAGAACAGGAGCGCACTTAGGAATTTCTCTCATCATTTTTAAAACAAAAAATAAGTTCTTTTGATTATTACCTCATATAAAAGGGATTATTTTCACTTATAGTAGTTTTTGCTTTATGAAAGCAAGGTACCTAGTTTTGATTCATAAAGCCAAGTATCTTAAGTTTTAAATCTTAGATTCAAGCGTCTTTTGTTTACCTTTATCTTTATGTTTCCTTGAATATACTCAGTAATCATGGTGCCCAAGCCTTGAACTCACTGCCTTTCTGCTCTTTGTATCTGTACTCTGCTAGCCAGGTTAAACCAGTGACGCTAACCACGTCGCTCGTATCCTACGAGCGACGTGGCAACAAGACAAGACAAGAACAAATTGGGCAAAATTTTAACACCGAATAAAACCTTTCAAAACAACGCCACCACCTTCATCGCTTACCGAAGGGAAGTATTGTAATCGTAATAAAATCACTCTCCGAAATTTCTTGGGATTTTCAAATTACAGACTATGTACATTACCAAAATTAAGGTCTTTAAATTCCAACAGTCCGTCTGTCTGTTGGCGTTATATCTAAAAAATTATCTGAGGGAGCAGAATAAAATTTGGAGCGTAGATGAAGTTACTTTCAACGAAGAAATGGGGGATATACTTTACTGGAAAATATTCCCTAAAAAGAATAATGAAAAAACGTGGCAGATAGCAATAACAAAAGCAATATAGCGCTATATCCCCTAATGGGAAACAAGAGTGCAGTTACAGACACATGTTTCAGAGTTATTGCTCCTCCTCAGAGTATCGTTTAGGGATGGTTCAGTCCCGAATTCGAAATGACAACCAAAATATTCGGAATCAGCGGGGTTGAGTTACTCTAAAAACAGAGGTTGGCAAAAAGCAATATGATTTGCTTCTAAGAGTGATTTCCAAAGGTTTTTAGAGAATTGAGCAGGGACTATATTGGCCAATTTAATATTTTCATCCAATCGGTAACGGAGTGCAAGATAGAGGTACGGAACGTGATTCGGTGCTAAATCTATTTATGGAATGACCCCGAGTTGGAACTTTAATAAAGTAGCTAAAAATCCAATAGTTAATTCTACCAGCAAAAAGGGAGAACCAACCTAACCTGACGATTTCTGACCCTATTAATTTAGTGTTATTGAAATGAAACCACTAAAATAGGTATTTGGTAACTATTTGTGAGGACAAGTTTAATTTTTCCACCACTCCAAATGGTCAACACATAAATTAATTGATTTGAACGACTGATTAGCCAGCGTACAGTAGGCATACTGCCATCTCTGGATATCCAATTTGGACACTTCTATATACCGCCGGATCAGTGGTCTGACTACAGACCGTATAAATTCCATCGTGATTAACGGAGCTATTTTAACCGGTTCTTTTCGCATTTTCCTTGGGAGCGTTCTGCGGTACGTCTCCCCAAACGGTCAACACATAAATTAGCCGTAAATGTATGTTCAAAGTATAGAATTCTTTGACATGTTTGAACATTGTTACTAGGGGCTTAATCTCCTTTATAAGGTATGGTCATGCTAATTTGTTGGGCCTATTACTTATGCTAAATAGTGCTGCCTTTTTACATTTTATAGACGTTTAAATATAAGGTGGTTAATGGTATGTTCTTTGTCTAGATGCCGTTATAATATATTTCCTTTTATATATGTTTAAATAATCTTTAATATGTCTAATAGTTCCAATTTGCTTATCGATAGTTCCTTTGTTTACCATTAATTAAAATATATTTTGTTTTTGGAGAAGTAAAAAATATAGATGTCTTCGGCGCACAGTTGTAATACCACTCTCAAAATTTGGTTTATAGTTGTCGTTAATATAGATGCAGAATGACAAGGGTCTCAAAATGTAGCCCTGTGGGACACCAGAGTATATATTAACAATATTATTTATTGATTCGGGCATTTGAACATAACGGTTATGATTAGTGAAATAGAAACTAAACCAGTCCAAAAAGCTGCACCCTCAACTAATTAATATTTAGAAATATATTAATGTTGGTATATGAACTGTATCAAAGGCCTTCTGTGAATCTTCAGAGAGTCCAGTTGTTTTGTAGCAAGTCGCTGCTACTAGTCTGTTATGCTGTAAATCTGCAAATATTTTTTAAATATCCGTTAAAACTAGGTATCGGCTAAAATGTACAGTTTTTCCCCTTAGAAGAGGGGTAACTTTAACAATTTATACGGCGCGGTATCAAAAAATTAACCTACCACATTACATAAGTCTGTCAACACATCTACGAATTCCATGATACATTTTTAAAATTTTGTTGCTTATTCCATGATCACCTGAACTACAGCCAGGCTTTATCGTGAAGCACACTGTATATCTGTAAATAAAATATTACAAACACTCTACTATGTTAGTCGATAGTAGCCAAAAAAGACCTTCAGTTTTTCCTTGCTGGTAATGCCTCCAAATCAATCGCTCCCAAACCCCTTTATTATGTTAATGACCACCTTTGGGTTTATATTTAATTCTGGAACAATTTTATATTTGGTTTAGTGTGCTTGAATAGAGAAAAAATATCTGTATGTAAATATATACCAAAATATAGTGAAGGGAAAATTAGACGGGGAAATAATAATCTGTTATGTTAAATTGTGCAGCCACGTATCAAAATTTGAGGGCGAGTTAGAGAATAAACAAGAATTTTATATAACCGAGATGTGCCAAATTTCGTCTTTTTTATTACGTTATTTTCAGAGAGAAATTGAAAACCGTTTTTTGTACCCCTTTAAGAGGTTGTAGCTGGACAGGAAAGGCAACTTTAAAAAAATTTTATATGAAGAATTATCTATAAGGAATTGGTAGTTAAACTTGCACGTTATTACGAGACACCCTATATATCATGTTAGATTTGCGTTGGAATAACACGGAAGGATGTTAAATCTGTTAGTACATTTTATCAAATACTTGTAAATAGTATAGGAAAAGTACAGAATAAAGTATTAAGATCCATAAACTGGATGATTTGGGAATGTATCTTTAATCCAACTATAAAAATGGGCAATCTCGACGAAAATGACCTATATCTTGGCATTTGTAACACTTGAACGTTGATTTCTTTTCTTCAGGCTTAGAATGGAATTTCTTCTTCACTTTGTCATGATTTTCCTTTTGAAAATTCTTTGTTTTTGTTGCAACCAAAGCTATCAACTCTTCTTGCTTCGCTGATCTCTGCTGACGACGTCTAACTTCTGATGTCAGCACACTTATGAGGATGGTCAAAGTTCGCTGATCTTCAGATCACACCCTCCAAGCTTGACGTAGACTTTTAAATTCATCTGGCAAAGTATCGAAGAGCTTCACCATGAAGGATGAATCATCAGGCTTGACATGCAATTGTCGCAACATCAAAATTACACTTTCAAATTTTGAAATATGAGTCACCATGTCATCAACTAGATTCATGCTAAAATTAAATAATTCTGCTTGAACAGTATGAACTGCTTGTTGCGTCTGCTGTTCAAAAAATAGCGTGTAATTGCAGCCACATTTCACGAGCAGTTTGACATGTAACCAGCAAAGACATAACTTTACTTTCCAGCGTTTTCACAATTACTTGACTAGCTAACCTGTCCGTTTTGTCCCAAGTTTTTAGCTCTGCAGCATATTGATTCCTCTGATCTTGATTCGCCGCTGCTCCAACCGCTTCCGGTTTGTTCAACTCGCCAATACACACTTCATGTGTTTTCAGTTCCTCTTAACAAATTCCGAACAACAAACTTCCACAAATTTTAGTTGTCAGCTCCACGTAGTTTTTCCATACCTTGGAACTCCATTTCTTATTGTACTAATTACCAGTTTCGAGAATTCTGGGAACCATGCTCTGCTACCATATTAATGAAAACGAAGTGTAATTTATATGACAAGTTTAATTTTAACGACAGTTCAAGTTCAACTGAAAAATGTCTGTGTGTGTGTATGTGTGTATGTTTATAGTTATATATCAATAAGTGACAAAGACAATAAGTGACAAAGATGTTCTATATACGAATTATCATAAACTGGATGATTTGGGAATGACGTCACACTGTACATCTACATAAACTATTTCATGGCCAATCTTGATGATTCTAATTTTCTATCTTCAATATGTTTAAATGTACCTATGTGTAATATCAGAACATGTAGAACTTTTTATTTAGAAATTGCTAGTACAATTCTCTGATCAAAAAACTTATCCCTAGACACATAATGTGTGTTCGTTTGTTGGTCGCTGAGATAATCACCGTGCGAGGCACTTCCGTTGTAAACATTCTAAAAGTTCTTGATTGGCTAGTCGATCTATTCGCGGCTTCATTGTCAAAAATTCATAACGACACGACCCAACATCGAGGGCCATTTCTGTCAAACGAAAGCTAACAATGTGGAAAAAATCAGGGGTACGTAGAAAGAGGTAAGAAATCGTTTGGAGGTTGGTACGCGCCTTGGTTTTCGAGATATCGAAATTGTTTAAATTATGAGTTTTTTGAGGTTATGACAAAATCCTGATGTGATGGAGTTAAATAGACCTCGGATTCGGATTCAGCGACTCCAAAAAACATATAGTGAGATTGGTCAGATCCCCAGGCCAGAAAAAAAATGTGTTTGTGGCTGTGTAATTGTTGCACATTCTGTGGGATACTCTTCGAAGTTGTTCTGTAAATAATGTTAGTTTTTAGAAATTTTTCGTTTGAATATAAAACATAAGAAAAATATTTTTTTAACATTTAAATAATTAAATTTTTTTTATTTATTGATCGATATTCTTCAAGAATAATAGAGTTCTTCCTCTAGCTAATACTAATTTACTGGTCAAATTATCGTGTATACAAGAAACGCGACTGACGAGGGGACAGACGGACATTTTGAGAGTTGTTCGGAATTTGACCACCAACACAGTGGTATAAAAATATTTTCTCTACGAGCGAAATTACCTGTTTTAGAATTGCGCCGATCAAATGCAATAAATATACTCTTCGTTTTGTACTTGCAAAGAGTATAATACATAAATAAATAATTCACTGCATGGTGTTACTAACGTGCTTCATTCAAAGATTCGTCACAACAGAGAGCTCTTGAAGGTTGTCACTATTATGCGAATTTTCTCATTACTAAACTGATATTATAGAATCTCTGTGTAAATAGGCAATTATATTTTTGCTTTTTACCTTATGTCATATATTTACTGTTTCGCGGTTTTGATAAGGGTTATTTTGTCTTCCGTCTGACAGAAAGCCAATTGTGCGCTTTATGTTTTTTCTTTGAATAACATTTAATATAGAGAATGCCGAGTGGAAGCACACATTTCAAATAAAATACGTCGAAGAGCAAGATGCATGCCTTTCATTGGATTTACAGGGTGATCTATTTCCAACAATGAAAAACGCTTGTTAGTTAATTCCACTATAGCACGGATGGTACATTTACAACGTACCAACTATCGCGCCACTCTCGCAAGTCCTTTTCAATATTTACACTCTGTGATAGTGTTAACGAACTCTGTAAAATTCTCCAATCCAAAAGATATAAACCTTTAAGAAAAAATAAATTTAAATAAAAAATTCTCACTTCGCGAAAGATCGGAAAATGTCCTTCGGCACCGTCTTTTGTTCAAAGCCTGATACAAATAGTTTCATTGAAAATTCACTTGAAAATACCTCGAAGGAGGAAAACCGCCTTTGGGCACAGTCGATCAAACTACATGTCAGGATGTAGAGAGTAGCCAAGGTACGGCTGACGCCTGTTCTTTATTTTCTGTCTTGTCCTTCAGATGCGCGATACTATGTTCATCAACAACATCATTAGATTCATTTGATTCTGTACACATTTTACTTAAAAATCAGAAAATCTCTTAGCGTCTCGATGTTACTGGCTCGTTCGGTGCCAACATGAAACTAAATGGTGTGCCATTAGTGAGTGTTTAGAGGAAAATTTTAGAGGAATTAAGATACTTGTGGAAATAACAAAAACTCCATAACCTGTGTTATTCTAAATATATAGACAAAAAGACTAAACAGAGGTTTGTCTACAATACGAGTGAAGTGAATTCCTGTCTGGGCACTCTACCGTCCAACAGATTTTTCGAACCGGAGAGCTCATCACAACCAATATTAAACGAAGTTATATCACGGGGTCTGTTACCCTTGACTTCGAAAAAGTCCTCAACAGTCTGGCATCCCGAATACAAACTCTAAGTCGCCGGCATTTCCACTCTTATCGTGAAAACAATACAGTATTACATATTCTAACGCAAAATCTGAGTGACAAACAACCGGGCATGCTATCTGCCACCCATATTTTTCTTGGGGTCCCTCAAGGCTGAGTCCTATAATATAATTTACGATTAAACGACTTACCTGTAGGATGTTCAATCGTAATTATACGATTTAAACCCATTCGGAACACCAAGATTTGTAATAATGTTTTCGGGCACGAATCGACAACACTGTTTTAAAAGAAACGCTCCACCGGCAACCGACCGTATTATCAATGTTATGTCATTAATGTTTTGTGTAAGAACAGACTGGATCGCCTGGGTCATACGGCGGGCAACGACGGATGGGCCGGGTGGGGGTGTTCCGAATGGGTTTAAATCGTATAATTACGATTGAACATCCTACAGGTAAGTCGTTTAATCGTAAATTATACTTCTTTAAACCCATTCGGAACACCAAGATTTGTAACTTGTTGAAAGTTACTGGCGATCTAGTGAACAGTAATATTTTTCCATACCTCAACTATGTTATACTCTATGGGTACCGAAGAAAAGGAAACATCAATTATTTCAAACACATTTAGGTAATGAATTGGTTTAATTAACATAGGATAATTATAAACAAATATATTTTAAATATGCATATAAGGAATTAAATGTAATATCTTTTATATGTACTTTTCCATTATGGGCCAATTAAACAATTAAGATTAATGCAGCGAAGGACTGCTTATTTGATACCCAAAATAGATTTTGCAAACACGCACTTATCTAACACAGGTCTGTTATAAAATTTTGCGAACATATTCGATTTATCAGTCCAGCCAGCTGCACTTCTTATAATTTCAATATTAACACCTTGCCGATTAGCTGCCGAGACAGCCGAATGTCTGGTACTATAGCCCTTAAACTTCTTTATATCTATGCCACTATTTTCCAGAGCCTTCTTTATCCACCTAGATAGCGATTGTGTGGTTGCTACATGATAAGGCTTTCTATGTGTAAGCAGCAAATACTTATTTTCATTAGATCTTCTGGATTGTGTAATATCAATATAGAAAAACAAGGTAGATGCCACACAAAGCTCTGGTTTCTCTCTAAAGAATGGAAATATTAAAATCGGTTGAGCTCTGTTAGGATGAGATGACTTTAATATATCTGTAATAACAATTTCTACTCTGTCCTCATATTTATGTATGTTGGATAATTGTATTTTGGACAAAGTTTGAATTCTGTGGGCCGATGTGAGGGCTAATAGGGTAAGTAGTTTAATAGAAAGCATTTCAATTGAAATATTTTCTAGAGGGAAAAGAGTAGACAAGTAGGAAAGAACTTTCTCAGGGTCCCATGTTTCCTGATATTTGGGAAATGATGGTCTAAGCCTAAAAGAACCTTTTAAGAACCGTTTTAGAATTTCCATATCCCCTGATATATTTGCTATTAGTTTTATGCCAGATAAATGTGCATTTAATGAGTTATATGAGGAGCCTTCATTTAAACATAGATTTAAAAAATGAACTACCTGCTTGCTATCTGGCTGATAAAACTCTATGTTATTTGCGTGGCAGAATTTCCACCATTTCCTAAGGGAAACGTTATATTGCTTAATAGTACTGTTACTTATGGATGCTAAAACGGCTGGAATACAGTCTTCTGTTAGGCCCCTTCTTTCATACGACTCCCGGACAACTTCCCTGCAACCAGGGTAAGGTGGTCCCACATTGGGTGGCTCTTTCTGAAAGGGCATAACAATAAATCACTTTTAGGCTGAAAATAAAGTGGTTTGTCAACCAATAGTTTCGAAAACTTAGGATACCAATTTTGAGTGGGCCAAAAAGGTACTACTAGAATACCGTCCGCGCAATCTGATATAATTTTTGCTAAAACTTTTCCTATTATGCAAAAGGGTGGAAACGCATAAAAAAAGAAACCAGACCAACTTAATGTAAATGCATCCACTTTAAAAGCATTAGGGTCTCGTTTCCACGATACGAATAGTTTACATTTTGTGTTAGCAGAGGATGCAAAAATATCAATTTCGGGAGTCCCAAATTTTGAAACTATTTTTTGGTAAACTTTATTATTTAATGAGTACTCAGTTTCCACCTTCATTGACCTCGATTCTCGATCCGCTTCTGTATTTTGGCGAGTATTGATGTATGAAGCAAACACATAAATATTTTTTGCCTCACACCATTTCCACAACTTATTCGTGATATAATTAAGCGAAGAGTATTTAACGCTGCCCATACGATTGATCAGAGATATGGCAGTAATACTGTCAATTCTACGTAGGATATAACAATTTTCAAGTTCATTAGCAAAACATTTTAGACCATTAAATGCGGCTAAAATTTCTAAATAATTAATATGGCACTTCGATTCAACATTATCCCAAAACCCGTTAGCTTTTTCGTTGTTACAGAATATTCCCCATCCCCTATTTGATGCATCACTAAAGATTTCTAATTTGTGTTCTACTGGGCCAATGTATTGGTTACTTTTTGGTAGTTCTTTTAACCACCATCGCAAGTCTTCGCGCGATCTATCTGAAATATTTAATGTTCCCTCATAATTTCCCTTACTATTCTGTAAGGCTATACATTTTTCCCTTTGCATTTGTTTTGTGTATAATCGACTGTACTTAAAAGCAAAACACATTGAATTTAAGAAACCAATTAATCTAGCGAACTCTCGAATTTTAATTTTCGGTTTAGTAATGATTTTATTAATTTTAAACTCGGCTTTATTTATTTTGTCACCTGTTGGACGAACAGTAAGGTGTAAACTATTCCATACGAAACCTAAAAATTTGCTTTCCTGTTTAGGAATTAGGGAGCTCTTTTCTACATTTATGATGAAACCCAAACTGTGAAGCAAATTTCTGGTATTTATAATATTAAGAGAACATTCCTCTTTATTTTTTCCTAATAAAAAGTAATCATCTAGATAGTTTACTGATTCAAAACCCAAGGATCTGAGCCTAAAATTGACAGGTTTTAGTAATTTTGTGAACACATACGGTGCTATGCATAACCCAAACGGCATACAACAAAATTCAAACAAAGTATTGTTAAATTTAAATCTCAAATATTTCCTGTGCCTCTTTGAGATAGGTATAGCAAAATACGCATCCTTCAAATCGATAGATGCCATATAATAATCTCTTGTTATTAAATTCTTTACAGAACGAAAGTCCTCAAGCTTAAAATGTGGGGCCCTAATGTATTTGTTAAGCCGCTTTAGGTTTAAAACAAACCTTAGACCACCGTCTGATTTTGGTACTAAAAAATATGGTGACAAAAATTCACCGCGTTGATGGTTGCATTCACAGATGGCTCCGATAGCCTGTAATTTTAAAATAGCATAATTCAAATTATCAAATTCTTTTTTAGAGATATTTGCATTCCTTAGCGCACGTTTTTGGATAGGTTTCTTAATAAACAGAATCGAGTACCCCAAGACCCAACGTAAAACAGTTGAGTCCGAAGTAAGTTTTGCCCATTCATTATAAAAAAGTTTAATTCTACCGGCATATTTTTTAGGTACCTCTAGTTCTGATATTTCCTCGACCGCTGGTGCTGCTGACTGGACTGATTGCTCCTGCCCCAATCCGGCTGCTTCCCTCTCTTCTTTTTGTCGTACCTCTCTGTCTTGAACCTGGGCCTGTTGCCCTGGCGCTTGTAGTTTAAATGATCTTTTTTGTCTTTTTTATAACCTGAAGGTCCTGCTCTTAAATCTGAACCGGTTCTCTTTACCTCTTTCGCAGTCTTGTATTTTTCATGGAAGTCCTCACCAAATAAAAGCGAATCAACTTTTGCCTTCATTGCCACCTTCTGAACTTCAGCATTTAACGACGGGTACAGTTCATGCTTCCGATGGTATGATATTAGGTAGTGCGCTTCACAAATCAACTTGGCTGTATCAGCTAGAGCTGTCTTTATGTTGTCATCAATCGTTTTTGGGGCTGAGTCTTCTGACAAAATGGTGTTTAAAATTGAGCCCTGTGCAGCTAGGGCTCTACCTAATTTATTCTGAATGCTCATCGAAAATTGATCTCTTTTAATCTGAGCTGGTGTAAGGGACGCCTCGATTTCGGGGTTTAATTTTGGTGCATTTAAGAGGGGGCAGTTTTCAGCTATTTTATATTTTTCGGTGAGCGCCTCTCTGGTCTCTTTTTCCAATCCTGAGCTTAAATAACTCGACCATCGCGTAACTAATGGGTCACATAAGGGCGTACCCTTCTCCCCAATATTAGCTGGGTCATTCCCTAAAATCGCCCTAAGAGTTGCTTCCCGTGCCTCGTCTTTTTCTAAAAACTCTTCTTCGCTTGAGGACAGCTCTGATTGTGACTCCGAGTCCGTAGAATCCGAGTCCTGACCTAAAACGATATTATTTTCTGGCTTATTTAATTATTTATTTCTTATAAAAAAATACCATTATGTATGTTTATTTAGTTGGCCCAAAAAAGAGGCAAAACAACTAATGTTGTGACATAAGCGTTAGGCTGCTCACAAATGTGAGAAAACAACCTTACTTTGTTTCCACTTGACATACTTAGTTGCCCAAATAAATAGGAAAAACAACTAACACCAGATGCCCACAGATGGGAAAAACTTTTAAATGCTCGGATTTGTATATATTCGTTCCACAACGGAAAGATTGTAAAAATAATTCCAGAAAATGATATTGTTGTGTATATAGCATTAAATCTAAAAACCTACTGTAAGCTTGAGCAAACTGTCTGATCGTTTAGGCATTATCATGTATGTAAATAGGTTCCGTCTCACAAAACGAGCAGAAATGATTGGATTCTTTTTGTTATAACACGACTTGCACATGCATAAAAACTTATCAGGCTAACCTAGCCAGCTAGTTTAATGAATTACACGAGATGCTTGACTTACTTGAGGTAGAACTCTCCATATATTTCTCAAATTTGTCCATCTTTTTTCTTAATTCATCCAGTAAACGCTTCTTTGCCTTCCTTTTAGGGTCTTTTCTTGCTTTTCTCTTCATTACGGTCACTATTTCACAAATAAACTATCGCGTAAGTATAAACAATGCTGTCGACGCACAACACGAAACATTAATGACATAACATTGATAATACGGTCGGTTGCCGGTGGAGCGTTTCTTTTAAAACAGTGTTGTCGATTCGTGCCCGAAAACATTATTACAAATCTTGGTGTTCCGAATGGGTTTAAAGAAGTATAATATAAATACAACTACATACCTATTCCAACTAACCACAGAACTACTATTTGTTTATACGCAGACGATACAAAAGTTTTTTGAACATCTAACAACGCGTAACTTACGACCAAACTACTACAATACTGACAGTCATCACTACAGATATTTGAAAAAAGTGGGATCTAACCGTAAATAGCAGCAAGACACAACCTGCATGCTTCACTGGCAATATTAAAAGGCTAGACGCCAAAATGGCGAAGACTTTGAATTATTCGGCAAAGTTGATCATCTAGGGTTTATCCTTGGCCGAATAACAAATTTTACAGGCCACATGTTCAACTTGGTTAGTAAAAGTGGTGGAAATCACCGTCCACCTCCACCAGGAAAAAACTGAAATGCAACATAGAGACGTTTCGAGCATACACATTTAAAGGTAGTTGCAGAACCAAATTAGACTTAAATGTTAAGTGAGTATTCCATCACATTTTTTTTTAAATTTAACACGTCAAGTGCTGATGACGTCTTAAGGTGTCCTCTCCCTACTACCTTTCAATGCTCACGACGTCTTTAGACGTCATAATGCCGAAGGACGTCATGAGCTTTTGCTCTTTTACACTTTTTTAAGTGTAAATTTCATAACGAGTGCCCATCACGCCTTTGAACGTCATGTTTTTTTGTTTATTTTTGCTACCATTTTTTTAAAGATTATATTTTTGGCAATATCTGGCCAAAACCAGTACACGTGCAACAGAAAAACAAGCTTGATTAGGTTAGCCACCAGGTCATACAGGCCATATCACGTCAGCAGTCAAACACGCTTGTTTCGTCAAGCGGAAGAGTCGGTTTATCTTCGTCGAAGACGGACGTGTTGTGAGTGCGCTCCCGAAAAAACGCAAAAAAAAACTGTTAACACGCCATTAAACTCGATAAGATTCAAGTCATCGGCACATTAAAAAATTCTGCGTAAAAGGAAATCTAATAATAGAAGAATAAAGCACGCAACAAATTTAAAAAATTGAAAATTACTGTAAAATATTTGTTAATAATAGTATAAACTAAACACGGGTCTAGCGTATGGGCACTTACGTCGTAAACGGAAACTACCTGGTACCGATCTTCAAGAAGCCTCAAGTGGAATTGTGTGAGCAACCTCTGTCTATAAGACAAGATAAACAATTTTTTATTAGCTGTTACTCGAATCCGATTTTACAAGAAAAAAGAATGTTACAATCGATAGTTGTATACAATGAGTTGAATATACAGTCAGGTTCAAACAAGTAAAATCCATTATAGAATATCTTTAGTTCACTTTCATATCTGGTGTACATGACTATGGCTATAAACAGAAGCCGATTTAGGGGAGTAATGGTCGACCGCAATCAAGGCAGACATGGATCAATTCTGGTAAGGTCTTGGAATCGGCCTTCTTGTAGCAACATTTCTTTGATAGCTAGCTACAACTTCTCGCCATTCGGCTCTCTCCGCTGCAAGTTGTTCCCATTGCTCGTCTGTGGTACCGCAACATTTTAGATTTTCATGTAGAATATCTTTGAACCACTTTTGTTTACCACCATGCCTTCTAATACCGCTCAACAATTCACCATACACTGTATATTTAGGAAGACGATTATCATACATACGATGAATGTGACCTGCCCCGAAAAAAGATAAGATTTAAGTAATATTTTTAGTTTATTAATGTACTAATTTATTTCTTCATTAATATTGAAAAAATTTTGAAAGTAAAATTGAAAAAGTATTAGTATTAAACATAGATAATGAAATAGAAAAATACCCGGAATTGGAAAGTGGCAGTTAAAACTGATTACTACAAAAACATACTAATATAGAGGGTGTGCAAAATATTCTCTCGGGCCTCATTCTCATAACCCGCTGTAAAAAGGTCTTTCTACCGCAAGACACGGCTCTTTCTTGCACTTCCACCGTAAATGGAAGTTTACCTGTGGAACGGTTAATAAATAAAAACTCCCTGGGGTGAGCGAATGTATGTATGTCTGTCAGAAACAGAAGAAACAGAAAACTTAGAAGAAGAATGATTAAGGAGATGATGATAGATGGAAACTAAAAAGAAGTATCTTGTAAACGCTCCGGCGGTATATAAAACAGCTAAGGTTTGTTTCCGGCACGCGGTTTAGCCATCCGTTGGGCGTGCTGGTCGGACGACCGAGTTGTATATTGGCACGAACCTCCAGACTGGATGCCCAGAAGCGGCAGCAATGCTCCCCTTACGCTGGCAAATCGATCCACCAACCACGGATGTTTTGTCAAGCGCACCTACGGGAAGAATGTTTTGTTTCGCAAAAATTATTTTACCTAGACATCATGGCTATGACTGAAATAAATTTTGAAAATTTGGTTCTTCTAAAAGCCAATGACAGCATTTGAAGTTAATATTATTTTGATATCTCTCCTATTAAGAATTTCGCATTTATTCTTCTGGACTTTTCCTGTTTTTGATTATGATTTGAATTTAATGTTTTCCTAATATTATATGTTCTATGTCCTATTTAATAGGAGCGTGTCCTGTATATTGATATTTTTCCTTATTTTTGTATCATATTTTCGTTGCTTTGTTAAACTCTGTTGTTTTTCTTCAAAATACTTTAGTTGTGTCATTATGCTCATTATAAATACAAATAAACGATAACTTACTTTACAACCATCTATTTCTGATCTACCTTACGTCTTATAGTTGTAAATTCTGAGATAAAAGTAAAGAAAAATAATTTCGTCTTTATAAGTCGAGAATTATAAGCTACAAATAAGAATTATTAAAATTGTCAGAACATTTTCTATGAGAACTAAAAGAAAAACTATATTTAAAAATATTATTTTCATGGATATTGCCTTGGTTTTGCATGGAACATCGTTATGAGTGGCTTCGTGCTTTTCTGATGCGCTCAGAATAAGGGTGAAAACGTTTTAAAGGCATTTCCAACTATTTCCAAGAAACTGAATGAGAAATTTTATGAAAATTTAATCCATTAGAATGAAAACATTTTTAAAGACAAGGTGGGTAAATAAACTAATTTCAGGCATTTGTTCTCATTTTTAACTGAATCTACATACCGTAGGGGGTCATGTAGATACTAGTTTAATCTGCTTAGCCGAAGGGGACTATGTTGGATGCTAGTATTATAATGAGAATGTCAAATAAGAAATTGGGCAAATTTATTTCAATTTTAACTTTTTAGCATAAGCTGAAGTCAGGCTATCGAAAGAGTGCAGAGATTTCATTAATATTGTTACATATAGTTTTTCTTTTAGTTCTCATAGATAGTTTTTCTTTCCGCTGTTTGCAAAATCCTATAAGGAATATATTTCATTACTATAAGCAAACAAATAATAAATAATTCACTATTAAACATTAGTAAGTACTACCACGGGGAGCCACTTTTCATATAAGTAAATTTTGCCCACGTCATGGAATTTTACCGGCAGTGACGTCAAAATGGGAGGATGCGGGCAAGAAGAGGCAGCCTATTTTTTTAATAACTAGAAGGCTTGTACTTTAACTTCAAAAAAATAATTCATGTATTCGAAGACTTAAGAAGACACAAAAAAAATATATAATTGAGGGTGTCTCAGGGTTGCGGGCAAATTAAGCCTAGCACCCCACTACAATCTCATTATACCGGGTGGTCACGTGTCAATGTACACCCCAATATTTTGGTTGTTATTGTATTTAAAAATTTGGTATTTGGTACACATAAATTAGACAATAATAAGCTACCTTTAAACTAATAGGAATGAAGACATCAAGACATCAACTTTTTTTTCTTAAATGGAATTACTATATTTTTTTGATGGTTTCTCATTAAGCATAAATTTCTAAATGCAACAGTTTTTTCAGATGTAAAAAACTCCAAAAAATAAGTGAGATACGAACATTTTTTTAATTTTTTCAAAATGGCCGCGTCAGATGAATACGATGTAAGAAAATTACTAAGTAGGCTATGGAAATTATTAGTAAGGTTGTAGACTTGTCTGTAAAGCAGAAAATAGTTGTTTGAATTACTGATAGGTACCAGTATTTTTTGTTTTTTTTTTTTCAAAAAAATGGAATTTCATTTTCATTTTCATTTCCGTAGGGGTCCTATGAATTTTTTTTTAGTGGAACTGTGCTATTTCTTTTATTAGTCAGAAATAAAGATTCATAAACTACAATTTTTTCACCATTAATCATTTCTTAACGATATCCTTGGTAATAATAGAAGTATTTTTAAAAAGAAAGCGCCAACAAATCATTTTAATAAGGTACCTATCTACATTTAAATCCAAAATTGCAGATAGCCATGAAAATGGCAGACATTCGCAACAATTGAATTAGTCTTGACTTACTCACTAATTTTCTGAAGCAAGTGTATTAAAGTTGTTATAAACAAGAAAACTAATATAAAATGGATGAAAATTATTCAAGAGATGAAAAAGTTGACATGATCATTATTTATGGAGAGACTCGACGTAATGCAACTAGAGCACAAAGTCTGTATGGGCGGAGACATCCAGAAAGAAGACAACCTCCGAGAAACTATTTCGCCCGGTTGGAGCAACAATTTAGAACTGAACCTAATGTAGAAATTGAAGAAAGATTTATTGTGGATGAAGAAACGGAAATTAATGTATTAGCTTTAGTGCATGTTGACCCAACCATTTCGATAAGACGAATTGAACATGAATCACTAGTTTTCAAAGAATAAGCCAGAAACATTTTAAAGAAACACGGCTATCGTTTTTATAAATATCAATTGCATCAATTTTTGTATGAGAATGATTATCAACGAAGAATAACCTTTTGTAATTGGTTACAGCTACGCCAATTAAGAAATGAGAATTTTATCAAAAACATTTTGTTCACTGATGAATCGAGATTTACAAACCTTGGGTTATTTAATCGAAACAACACTCGATATTGGGCAATTGATAATCCTCACATTATGAGACAGGAGCGGTTTGGCTTCAATGTTTGGTTAGGCGTACTGGGCGACCATATCATAGGTCCAATAATTTTTAACGAAACTCTAACTGGATCAAGATATCTAGATTTTCTCCAAAATATAATAGTTCCACAGATTAATCAAATTCCCAGTACCAATATTGACGAGGTTTACTTCCAACAAGAAGGGGCTGGACCACACAATGCTATTATCATTAGGGATTACTTAAATCAATTATTTCCAAATCGTTGGATTGGGAACCATGGTCCAGTCAGATGGCCTGCAAGGTCGCCTGACTTAACCCCACTCGATTTTTTTATTTGGGCGCATTTGAAAAATAGAGTCGACATGACTGCTCCAACCACATCTGGATCTGGAAGAAAGAGTTCGACACGAAATTGCACAAATAACACCTCAACAATTACAGAATTTTAGACGTGCAATGATAAGAGCGCTACTTTGTGTATTAATCATAACGGTGAGCAGTTTGAACAATTTTTATAATGGTTTATTATAATTTGGGTTTTAAATAGTTTTGTTATTCTTGGTAATTTATTCATGGTTGTAACGTTATGACTATTAAAATTATTTCTTTTTTAATTTGTGTTTACTTTTTAAAAAGAGTTCTATTATTACGAAGGATATCGTTAAGAAATGATTAATGGCGAAAAAATTATATTTTATGAACCATTATTTCTGATTAATAAAAAAAATAGCACAGTTCCATTAAAAAAAAATCCATAGGACCCCCTACCGAAAGGAAAATGAAATTCCGTTTTTTGAAAAAAAAAAAACAAAAAATACTGGTACCTATCAGTAATTCAAACAACTTTTGCTTTACAGACAAGTCTACAACCTTACTAATAATTTCCATAACCTACTTAGTAATTTTCTTACATCGCATTTATCTGACGCGGCCATTTTGAAAAAAAAAATTGTTCGTATCACACTTATTTTTTGGAATTTTTTACATCTGCAAAAAACTGTTGCACTTAGAAATTTATGCTTAATGAGAAATCATAAAAAAATCTAGTCATTCCATTTAAGAAAAAAAAGTTGATGTCACTTCCGGTTGAACCGGAAGTGATATTTTCATTCGTATTAGTCTAAAAGTAGCCTATTATTGTCTAATTTATTTGTACCAAGAACCAAATTTTTAAATACGAAAACAACCAAAATATTGGGGGCGTACATTGACTCGTGGCCACTCGGTATACCTCAAAACCTACATTTCGACGTAAATTTTATTCATGCATTCGATGACACCGGAAGTGGGGTCAAAATTCCATGACGCGGGCAAAATTTGCAAAAATGAAAAGTGGCTCCCTGTACGTCTGTGGTAGTACTTTTCTCACTCACATAAAGATTTTCATGTATCTTATCCATAGGAAATCTATACAGCTTAAAACAGTATAAGAGTGAAAATGTTTGACATTTTTGAGATCTGAACAAATTCGAACTTACAAGTCAAAATGTATTCGCCGACTTCTCTTTCAGAAATTCTTCATCTAAGTATTTTTATTGATATGTCGATAAAATCATAAATTGAGGACAACAGCAAAGGAGAATTAATAGATTGATCGATTAAGATCGACTGAAATTTTCCGGGCTTGTTTTCAGAAAAACATTACATATCACCTCCCATCCCACTCTCCTTAAATCCTTGTGAGATCTGAAAGCTACAAACAATGAAATTAGTAGCATTGAGAAAATAAAATAATGCACGAGAATTTAACATTTATATTCCAGGGTATACTTACAGGTAAGTCAATCAATGTATTAACCCATTAACACTCACTGATGCGTACACGCAACGCAATTTTCAATTTTTTTTCCGGTATTTTAGCTTTGTGTCATAATTTTTATTCCCTCATATTCTACCTGATATAATTAATAATTCGTAGAAGATACTAAAAACCTACTAATTTTGTAATAAAATTGTACAGTTGAATTTACAGAATGACCAAAATTATGCATTAATTTTATATTTTTTAAATAATTTTTTTGGACCACCTGTATGAAACATGAATATTGTTTCATATCGTAATATCAATAAAAAATCATTAAAAATGATACTACTACCTTTGGTTTTAAAATATTTGAATTTTAAAGTACAATATAGTGGAGGTAAAAACACATGATGCGTATACGCATCATTGGCCTGTTAATAGTAGATTTATTTCTTGCGAGTTGATTTTGGTCAGAATATTGTTGCCCTCTGCCGGTCAGTCAGTTTCATTTGCTTGTACCGTGCGTGTGGAGTACATGTGTTCTTTAGTTATCGTCATCTAGCCATATTTTATTATAAATATGCCTAAATTTCTCACCCAAAAAGAACTGGAGCTTGCATTAGAAGAAGTGTTGCAAGATTTGGTTAATGAAACAGGTGATATATTGCATGTTTTTGGTGATGTTTCATCCATAATATTCTATAATATTTTAGATCAAATAGATGCCGTTTACATTCCTCCAGATGTTGACGAATTGACTGATGAGGAAAATTTTGCAGAGGAACCAGATAATATGAATCAAAATCTTGACATTGCTGGAACCTTCGAAATTCATACGTTGGAAAATGACTTATACGAGTTTGATGAATCAGATGAGGAATCTTTGGCAGATAAAAGGGAAAGAATTATGGACGCAGTGACAAAATGGAAGGTAAGTGAATATTTATATAAAGTATTACCTACATCACATGAGGCCGAGAAAGTTGAAAAATTGCAAGCTGAATTAGAGGGACAAACACCATTGCAACTATTTTACAGATTCTTTGATGACGAAGTATTGAATATGATAGTGGAATATTCTGTCAAATATGCACGGGACAATAACAGACATGAATTTGAATTGACGAATAATGATTTACTGAATTTCATTGGAATCATGATTCTTTCTGGGTATCATACTTTGCCACAAATACACATGTATTGGTCCACAGAAGAAGACAAAGGTCTCAGAGTAGTGAAAGAGTCCATGCGTAGAAATCGGTTCAAAAATATCAAACGGAACCTACATTTGTCTGATAATGACAAATTAGACAAAAATGATAAATTTTCAAAACTTCGTCCCTTTTTTGATATCATGAATAAAAAATGCATGCAATTCCATGTATTCTCTGTCGATCGATGAGCAAATGGTTCCATATTTTGGACGACACTCCTGCAAGATGTACATAAAAGGAAAACCTGTTCGATTTGGGTTCAAGTTATGGTGCATTTGCTCTGGTAATGGTTATCTGTACAAATTCATTCCTTACGGGGACGCAGTTCCAGGCAAAAACAAAAGTGCTCTTGGAATGGGCGGCGATGTCGTTTTGGAGTTGTTATCTATTGTGAAAGATAAAAGCAGCCACAATATATTTTTCGACAATTTCTTTTCCTCATTCACACTCTTTACAACTTTGAAACAGAAAGGATATTTTGCTACCGGAACCATTCGTGATAATCGCACCAACCACTGCCCATTAGAATTAGTGAAAACGATTAGAAAGCGAGGAACACATAGCTCTGTATTTGATGAATCAACAAGAATATCGCTTGTTCGGTGGAATGATAATTCCGCAGTGAGTATGATAAGTACCCATTATAATGTTGAACCACTGCAAACTGCAAAAAGATTTGACAGAAAAGCCGGAAGGATACAAACTATACCACAACCAGATGTCATTTTCCAGTATAACAAATCTGTGGGTGGCGTCGACCTCCACGATAATGGTATAGCTAACTACAGAACAAGAATTTTGGGGAAAAAATGGTGGTGGCCACTATTTATTAACACCCTTGACAGTACACTTGTGAATGCGTGGAAAATTTATAATACTGTGAATAAAATAAAAATGTCACAGATTGATTTTAAATCATATGTAGCTCTGCGCCTACTAAAATTAGACACTAAAAAGGCTAAATCGATCTCCTTGAATGTTCCAAATGAAGTACGTACTGATCAATCTGGACATTTGATCATAAAGCATGACCTGAAAACTAGAAGGCGATGTAAAATTTGTCACAGTCAAACAATATATATGTGCAAAAGATGTAATGTCCATATACATGCAGATTGTTTTAATCAATACCATAACAAATAATTTTAATATATTTGGCCAATGATGCGTATACGCAACAGTACTTTTTTCCAAGTGACATGTAAAAAAATTTTTTGTGCTTTTTTTGTCTTAATTAGCTTCTACTTGAATAAAAAATATAGTTTTTTCTTATTGTTTTTATTTATTTCTTGCCTTGGCTCTTAATGGGTTAACCCTGTGTAAGTTAATGGACTTCCGATTGCCCATTACAATGAGTATTACATTTAGTTAGCTTACTTTTTATGTTATGTCTACACAAATACTAAAATATTGCAGTTCTATTTTTCCTCGAATTCAGAACAACTAACTTTAAAAATATATGTAAGCAATATTGCTTAATAGAAATTTAAAGGTTAAAGTCAATAACCTCTTAACTATTTAGGGTATACGTCTACGTGGGAGTTTTAAAGATACCAGTTATAGTAATAATTTAACAGCACCCGCATTGGGCGTCTATAAGTTATCAAACATCTTAAAGTGGTAAATAAAAACACCCACGACCATAAAGTGTTAATGATCCAATCAATAATAATAAACAATTCTCCTTTTAAAACTCACTTGGAGTTTAATACAAAATAAAACCAAAACTTTTATTGCGTTTTCCTTTATCTTGAGAAAAGTCTCATCGCTGTAGTTCGCCACCATCAATAATTCAAACAGAGAAATGAATTTACTGACCGATATCACGATCGCCTGGTGGAATTGTCAGCAGATAAATCCATTAATAATTCCAGGACTTGGAGGGAAACAGAAGGCTATCCCTATTGAATTCTTATGGTTTGATCATTTTAGTTTTGACATTTAACAACACGCCTAACCGAGTTATTGTTGTTTAGTGACAAAAAACCTGGGTTAGGTGTACTAACTTAAATTAAGTGATGTTTTTCGGTAACAACTGTATTATTCTTTAATCTATCCTCACTTTATATTTAGAATTCCTTGTGTTTAAAAAATAGTGAAAATGTTTTGAAAAAATTAATGTATATATAATTTTGTTATACAGATGTATTGAACAGCGTAACATACATTTATTTGGGCACAATATACAGACAGCTTAATTAAGAGTAAGTCAAAATATAGAGTGAGTCTGTGTATACGTTACAGTTATATAATAAAATACACCGGGTGTCCAAAAAGTCTGAAAACTGTCAAATAGGTATCTCGAGAAATATATATTGAATCCAAAAAGAAAAAACACGTCATTAATAATTTTAAAAACGCTATTCAATGATACCAAACTCGACCGTCGCCTTCACCCCTTGGGGTGAGGCGGGGGGCAACTTTAAAATCTTAAGTATCATTTTTTTAAAATTTTTTATTCAAGTGATTTATAAAATTTTATTTGACCCGTATTTTTTATTTTATATTTCAAATTCATTTTAATAGTGAAATTAATTATTCAAGTTACGAAATTTTGAATTGGCGACAATGGTGCAGTTAGATGTAAGAGCATGCGCAGTTAACAAATAGAGGAATAATCAACGGGCGTCGCTCGTTTACTGTTATAATATCGACGTGAGTCATTGTCATATTAATTGTCTTCAAACTATTGTTATTGTTAAATATGAAGTACACTGTAAGCTAAAGTAAGTATGTAAATGATTTTCTATTAATAATATACTGTTGCAGATATGTTCTAAAACAGAAAATGAAATTTAAAATTGTTAGGTTATAATTCATAATGGGCTTGTTCCATGCTATTCTTTTTATATGGTTTTTATACTTTTTCATATAGTACTCGATATTCTCATTATACACTTAAAATTTCGTATTATTAACTTTTTCCGTTCTCGAGATATAAGGAGTTGAAATTAGTAATAGTTACAAAAATCGAGCACTCATTTGTGACGCCACTATACGCAAGTGACGTAAGAAAAATGGCTTTCTGGGACCTTTCAAATTTAATCTGAAAAGTCGAAAAACATGGAATTTTTAAACGCTGGTAACTAAATAAATACGTCGAGTGGAAGTTAGTTCTATGTGTCTACGGAAAGGAGAAGGTCGGCGATGAATTATAATCGTAAATTGCAAGGTCGAAATCGAAAATTCGTTCTGGCAGGAGCGAGAGAAAATTGTAATTTTTTGACATTTCACCAAATTGTACTCCCCTACTGTCAAGTAGTAAGCAAAACAAACAATACTTCGAAAACACTTACAATTATAACCAATAAGGAGCATCAAGTCTATTGAGATCGCCGAGTCTATGCGTATAGTGACGTAGCGCCTGGCCACGCCCCATTTTCGCGAGATGGAAATTTGTAATAGTTTTTAAGATACTAAACGTGCGAATAAGATTCTGATTTTTTGCAGATCCATTAATTTATACTTGCACTTTCGATTTATGAAATAAAAAAAATGCCGAACAAACCCATGGAAAATCAATACAATGTAAACAACAGATACGCAACAAATCAACCAAGCACTACCACCAACATGATAAACGAAAACATGAAAATTCTCTAAAATTGAACTCTCATTACATACGTCATCATTTACCGCCTTGTTATTTTGAAAGCCAATTTATTCTTGCATGCGATTATTAGGACTTTCTTTAATATGATATATGAAATATATATTTAATATATTTCTTGATGGTATAATAATATTTTATAAGTTTTGTTGAAGGACACGACCCTATTGGTATCCCTATTTTTTGTTACAGAATCGGATATTCTAACTAAGTATAGACTACTTTTGTTCGAAACATTTTATCTGAAATTGCCATTATTTTTTTTAGTTATCCGGCGAAATTTTAGAACTTTGCGATGTTTTTACTCGAAAAAGAAGAAGTTTGGACAAAAGAGCATTGTGGAGTTTTCAAGTGCATCAAAAAGGGCATTGGACCATTCCGAAAAAAATGAGAATTTTCTCGGGGATGATTCCATACTGTTTTTGCCTCTTGTAATGTTTGTATAAACTACTTCTTTTTCGAGTAAAGAAAATCGCAAAGTTCTAAAATTTTGATTTTTCCTCGCAGGATTACTAAAAAACGACAATTTCAAATAAAATGTTTCGAACAAAAGTAGTCTATTTTTAGCCAGAATATCTGATTCTGCAATAAAAAAAAGATGTATCCACTTAAGATTTTAAAGTTGTGCCCCGACCCACCCCAAGGAGTAGGGGTGGGGGGACGCATTAGGTATCATTGGATCGTACTATTAAAATTATTTACGACGTGTTTTTTCTTTTTTGGATCCAACGTGTATTTCTCGAGATATTTGACCGTTTCCAGACTTTTTGGGCACCTGGTATAATTAAAAAACATAAAACAAAAAACCCGCCTTCAGGGAAGCAAATTCGAGCTAAAAGAAATGAAATAACGTACGCATGTATGCACCCACATATTGTATTAGTACATCAGAAATATTTAGGACAAATTGAAAGTCTCAAAGAATAAAATTTTCAACCACTAGAATCTGAAGAAATCCTCGGAATAAGCACATTTACTCGTGTTTGGATTACACCGCCTTTCAAAATTTTATTAAATATACTTTGAAAGTTAAGACAATGAAGAATATTACTGCCTCTCGAATTACTTTGAGAAATTGTGAGGATTATGATTTATTAGTTTTATACATAGTACAGACAAATTAACAATTTAGGGTAACAAAAATTAATAAAAGGATCATCTCTGGGATTTAAGTAGGTAGTAACCTGGAGAATGAGATGACGAATTCTTTGCACTTCCAAGTTCCGGGAAAATTCAAAAAAAATTGGAAAAACTTTTTGATTTTCGGTTTTTTCGCTCTATCGGCCAAAATAATGAAAATAGATAAATAAGTTCCCAACAAAAGTTGTAGCTCGTCTTTTTATCTACGGAAAGTCTTTACAAATGTTTGTTTTACTTAAGCCGTTTAGAAGATAAATCGAGTTTTCCACTTATAGTTTTAAGCCGCTTCGAAATGCGCAAAAAATGAGAATTCTCCAGGAGTTTCGTACGACCGGGCTCATCGAGCGATAATTCTTAGTATTCAGAGCCCCTAAAAAAAAGAAAATAACATAAAACGTAGAGAAGACTCTCAGCTTTGATGTGGAAGTAATCAAAAAATTCATAGAAAATTTTATCAAAGAGAGAAAGTGTCAGAAGATCGCTTAGTGAACTTTGTACAGTTGATCCACAGATTTATTCCTATCTTTGCCGAGAGTCGTTAGAATGATAATTCATTTTGCTTATATATTCTTATATAATGAAAAATTAATCCAATTAACATTTTATTGCAATTACTTTTGTTGGAAAAATATGCCTTGCGATCAAAGTAGAGGGTATATTTCTCATCGATCAATCACCTCCAAATTTTGGAGTTCAATCTATATCTTAAGTAATCATAATAGCACAGTCTTAATTTTTGGATTATAAGTACAATAAAACATATTCTTTCGAATGACTTTAGAGTTTTTTAACTGCGCGCAGTACTTTTGCACTTTGTCTACATTATTCATACACGTTCAGAAAATGCACAATTATATAGTAAAACATCTACAACTTAATTTGTTTCTTAACATTCTTCAATGAAATTTTCACGAAATAATAGATTAAAGTGCGTGAAATCGAATCCATGCAGTGAAAAAGCTCCCACTGTTACGACAGAATGCAGGACGCATAAAACTCAAAGTTTACTAAGCCATCTTCTAACACCTTTTTCTCTATGATAAAAATTTGTATGAATTTTGTGATTAGTTCCACATTAAAAGTGAGACTTTTCTCTACATTTTATGTTGTTTTCATTTTGTTTAGCGGCTCTGAATAGTAATAATTACCGATTGATATGTCCGGTCGTACGAAGCTCCCAAAGAATTTTCATTTTCCGCGCATTTCGGAAGCGGCTCAAAACTATAGGTGAAAAACTGGATTTATCTCCTAAACGGCGTAAGACAAAAATTTGTAAAGACCTATTTTGTAGAGAAAGAGACGAGCTACAAGTTTCGTCGAAAACTTTTTTCTGTATATTTACTATTTTAGCCGTTAAAGCAAAAAAAAAACCGAAAATCAAAAAGTTTTTCCAAATTTTTTTGAATTTTCCCGGAATTTGAAAGTGCAAAAAATGCATCATTCCATTCTACAGGTTATTAGCTACTTAAATCCCAGAGATGATTCTTTTATTAATTTTTGCGAGGTTTTTACAACATTTTGCCTCCATTGCCTGTACTAATATCGATATAAATATTTTTATTTTCTTAGCCGTTGCTGTCAAATTAATTTGATTTTTCTATGAGTTTATATGAAAATTATTGTATTTTATTACGTTTTAATTTATTAACCATTGTCAGAGAACGACAATACTTACAGAAAACAATGATTTTTTATATACTTTTTCATTACATCGCATTGGATACGTCTTATTTATAATTATTATTATTAAATATTTTTACATCAGTTTCACTTCCACATCCACATAGTGGAGGCAGGCTGGTAAGAGTACAGAAACTTGAAATTTGGTGTATATACCAGACGCCAAGGCCTCAGATTTTATTTATAATATTTTTTAACTCTCCCACCACCCCTACTACATTATTAAAGGGGTTGATAAAATAAAATTGAGATTTTCACTTAAAATTTAGTACATGTATGTATTATTGCGACATCCCTAATTAGATTATATTATGAGATGATTCCGTTGAAGTTTTGGGGGTTAAATAATTAAAGCAGGCTGGTAAGATTACAGAAACTTGGAATTTGGTGTATATACTAGATGTCAAAGCCTCTAATTTTAGTATAATATTTTTTAACTCTCCTACGACCCCCACTCCATGATTAACGGGGTTGATAAAATATAATTGACATATTCACTTGAAATTTGGTACGAGTATGCATTATAATGACATCTGGAACTAGATTATATATTGAGATGGTTCCGATAAAAGGGCAGGGGGTGTATTGGGGACAATAGGTGGAGGGAGTTAATAAGAGTTCAGAAACTTCATTTTTGGCGCATATGCTAGAAACAAACATTACAAATATTTTTATGACATCTGCATCATCAAATCTTAAAATTTCATGAAGAATTATTTCCACATACTAAAGTGCAAATATAGTCGATATATTTTTCTTTAAAAATACTTGGATGGAAAATCTGGATGTGGAAGTAGTGATTCCCTAGGCAGCGGTTTCATTTTTAAAATAATGTTGGTTGAATGTTTAAGTTGCTACGTGGTTGTTAAAATGAAATTACAGCTACTGGAGCGGCTGGAACTTCCACACCAAATTTTTATGAAAAGCTATTAATTTAATTAAAAACTGGATTTGTTACCGCTGAGCTATACGATGCAGGCCTTCGTTATGGCGAGTGCTGGAACTTATATTTAACGGCCCATCATCAAGGGACAATCCTTTATGACGGAAAATGAGTGAGAAAGAATACAGGATTGCATCATTGAAATCGGCATAACATCTACTTTCGAATGGTACAATAAAAATGGATATTATGTTGAAAAACAATATATTGTTATGAATTACACCCCCTTGGAACTGGAGATGATACGCCTATGCCTACTAATAGTGACTGGAAGGACTCTAGAAAGAGCCATGGACTTGTCTAGAATGTGGTGAAAGAAGATTCTGGTTCAATCTAGAGGTAATTTCAGAGTATATAAGGCGCGATTACCGGCGCAGAAGAAGAAGTTTATTAAAGAGAAGTTTATTTTAGAAGTGACACGTTCGGGAAAAAGTGAGGTTAAAGTAAACAAAGTGTATTTTCAAGTATTGTATAGTCAGTAAATTATCAAATAAAGTGTTAGTTGTGTTTATCTCTTGTTGAAATTATTTAGAACCCACGGATTCATATAGGGTGTTTCCAAAAAGGTGGAAAATTCGCAACAATATCATAAGAGCCAGTGACACCTACATGTAAAAAAGTGTGATCTGTAGCCAAGACCCGACTTAGTGATTCCTATGTATTTCGACATGCTGTATACGAATCCCATAACCGCTTAGCTCCATCACCCACAAACTTTTTGTAAATTGCGAAAATAACCTAAAAAAACGTATGCCTTTTATACCAAAGAATATACCATATTCATTTTGGTCCGATATCTTCAATACTTTTTGATTGTTTAAACGATAGACAAAATTTGTTATATTAGCAAATAACTTTTTTTTCGAAAGTTTGATCGACTTCAACTTTAAACGATAAATATTGATATCGGGCATAACCCCCATAGAAGTCTGCAGAAATGCAACTTTTTGCTTTTGATTATTTAAAATTTAAATTAATTTTGCAAATTAACAAATGGAATATCTCGGATCTGGGTAAGCGTATCGAAATGGGGTTTTGTGCACATGAAAGTGGGATAACCGGAACCGGAAATAAAATTGTTATTGCATGAGACGCTCTAATTTGTTTACTAACAACTTTTTTGGGCACGAGGTTTGGTGCAAATGAAAGCTAACAAGTTTTTCCATCAACCACAAAAAGTTCCACAAAAAATATTCTATCCCTGAAGAGTTATACGCGTTTTTGACCCTTAAAAAAAATTTCTCCCGCAACGTGAAAATAGTAAGATTTGACGCAAAATGGGGTGGCGGGTTCGATCCTCGGCGTGGGCAAATCTTTTTTCGTCACATTTGCTTTTTTCATGTAACCAAGTATTTTTTATGATAATAAATATTTTTACTTTCTGAGAAATTTTTAAAAACGGCGTCAAAAATTTTTTTGGCAATTTTCATTAAATAACTGCCTATCAAATATATGATTGTTCTTGTCCAATGAGGGTTTGTCGGTAGTTTTTGTTTTTTTTACTACTTTTTGTGAAGGAGGGGGCTTGTTTTACTTTATTTGAGGGGGCTGCCTGTCGAAAAAAGACCAAAAATAAAACAAATTTATTTTTCACTTTTTTCTTATAATGAAAAAATGTTCACGTTTCATGAAAAAAACACACACTTTGTTATTTGTAAATGAGAAATAATCAAGAAATTTAACTATTTTAATGGCATTATTTTGTTTTCCATGCTTGGGGGAAGGCTATTAGGGTAAATAAGGGTTTGACTCTGTTTGGGGGTCAGTGATGCTAATGCGTGATGTGACTTGGACGGGGTTATGGGTAAGGGTCTTCAAAATTCTATTTATTTCACCAAAATTTATCAGCTTCTCTTTGTAATAATAATTATAACTATACCTAATGAAATAAAAAACACTAAACTGTTTTTCACGTTTTCACATGTATTACGTCAACATGACGATCGTTTCGCTAAAACATTAGCTTCATCAGATGAGTGCACTGTAACACTGTTACACTGCACTCATCTGATGAAGCTAATGTTTTAGCGAAACGATCGTCATGTTGACGTAATACATGTGAAAACGTGAAAAACAGTTTAGTGTTTTTTATTTCATTAGTGATAATGGATTTTCACCAAGTAAAGGTCGAGTCTATCAACTAATTATAACTATATTACAATTATTATTCTCATATGTCGTTTCTAAGGTAATAATTTTTTGAGTGTATAAATAAAGAGGGAAGTTCTGTATAAAATACCTTTACAGAATTTTTTGAATAATGATAGTAAAGTAATAGTTCATAAAAAAGTAATTATGGTATCAAAAATATTGCGATATTACTGAGATCATTTTCTATAATTTCCATCAATAGTACTTAGCCAACCATGGTGGAGGGAATTAACTGTGTGCAATATGCATGGATATATTTTAATAACTTTAAATTTATATTTACTTTTCGGTTTTAAAAATAATACTAATATTAACCCTGTTTCATGAAGAACATAGCATTTCCGTGTTGGCTTTTATGTATCTATTTTTAGTTGGATCTATAAATTTATTTCTGTGTTATTATTCGGAGCAGTTTTATGTATTTATTTATATATTTGACAAGACATATTAACGTACACTTTTGTAAACATCAAATGAAGGCAAGTAAATTATAAAAGAAGATTCGGAGTAAAAATAGAATTTCAGTTTTCATTTCAGTTGCCTTCTTCTTATACCTAGCTGGTTTAAATAAAAATGTTTGTTAAAATCGAACAACTTTTTTTAATAATCATTGTAGAAGAAAAATTGTACAAAAATGCGTTTCATAACACACTGAATTCAAATATCTAAATCTGTTTGCATGTATGTATAAGAACCATAACTTCTGTAAAATTTTTATTTGACTTCGTATATACGTAAAAATACAGCAGAATACTCTATGTAGCATCTATTACTTAAAATCATTTGAAGCTTCAAATATTGTACACTCATATCAATACAATAGCAAATAACGAACCATCCCGATTCCACTGAGTTTATTTTAGTTGGAGCATAACCCGTATCCATCCTGTTCTCGTAACAATACCAACAATTTCGGCTCGAGGCGCTACGTTTACGTTAATCCTTCATATGATTGTTCCTGTTTTGTGTGCACGACTAATTAGGCCTGCTAATTCGGCCGACTCAGGGTTTTACGGTGTAACAAGTTAATCATAACGTCTGATTGGGAATTATCCTAGCTAATCGCAGCAGGCGTGAGTATATTATATTATATCCTCGGTTGTTCAAATATGCTGAAACAATATTGTCTACAACGTTTTTGCATGGCACATTATCAACAGTGCATTTATTTCTTTGTACAGATTCTGAAAGTGTAGTTTCCACAAACACCAAAATCCTTGAACACATGACTCGAATACCAACACTCGATGCTCGTTTCAATTATCTCTGTTCAGAGTAGTTTTATATTATGATAGGGACTCGGTGGCGATCATCAATAAAGTTCTCTATGAGAGAATGATTTATTTGGGAGAAACAAATTTTATTTCCACGAAAGAAATAATTTGTTTGTATTTGGCCGATTAAATATTTCTTTGTGGATACCAAGACATTTATTTGAAAATGAAAACTAAATATTTATTATTGTCAAATAAATCAAAATACTCATGAGTAAGAAATATTTGTTTCTGAGCAATAAATATTTATTTGTCATAAACAAGGATTCTTATAATATTTCTTGGATTTATTTGTAGAGAACAAATGTTTATTTGTAATAAATAAATATTTCTTTCTCAATAACAATCCTTAATTTGATTTAGTTGTAATGGTATTAGTGTTGGTTAGTAATGTTGTTTAACTGGGGCGTTGAGTGCCTGCAACAAACCTTTAAAGGTAAGTATGCCATCATTTTATCTTTTGCATAACTTGCAAAACAAACTAAACCATTGACTTTTTTGTCAGAAAATTGTTAATGCAACATGGATAAATATGGCGACCAAAAGGTTTAGTTGAACCGTTGAAAGGTTTAGTTCTATAAACGTACCTATACCCAAAAGATAATAAAATGATGGCAATATATATAACTATAAAACTTACCTTTAAGAGTTTGTTGCAGGCACCGAAGGCCCCATTTAAACAACAAATTATCAGCACTAATATGTTGATTATTTGTATCCATATTCAGTAAATGAAAAACAATGCTATAACTAATGCAGGAAGCATAAAAGCAATAAACTTCTGGGCGTTCGTTGTGTGAGATTGCAAGTGGAGTAATGGAGCTTTGCGGATTCGCCTCGCCGGCTACTTCATCAGGTGCGCATACTTTCGGCGTAAAGCCCCATATATGAATATTTTGTTGTCAGAAATAAATATTACTTCCTAGAAATAAATATTTATTTCACACATATTATGATTGATTCTGTGCTAAAATATTTCTTTCTAGGAAATAAATGCAATATTTTAATATATTTGGGAGAAACAAATATATTTCTCTCAAATAAATCTATCATTTTTGTGTGGTAATTTAGTTACGAGGAACAAATACGCCGTAAATAAATCATTTTGTTCTGCCAATTAAATGAATATGTAGCATATTCTTATTATAACAAAATAATTATTTGGGTGCAATAAATATATTAACGGGTACTAAATATTTGTTAAATTGAAAAGAATAGGCCTTCTTTCACATGTCAAGCCTCATATTTCTCTCAGTGTGGCGCTGACCGTGTGTGGAACCATCAGCTACTCAAACACAAAGACTGCCCACTATAACTGACGATCCGGTCTTCCAAAATAAATTCAGGGACTACACAAAAGAAGTCACCTCACTACATGACGAAGATTCAAATACTCTGTGGTATTCACTAAAAGAGAATATTACACGAGCGGCAACAAAACCACAAAGTGAAATACCAGCCACCTCAGTGGCGCAGTGCTAAGGTGTTTGGCTTGCTACAACGGAGTCCCGGGTTCGAATCCTGGCCAGGGTATGGATGTTTAGTGGCATTTTTCATGTGTTACCGAGACGGTCTCAGTGAGCGATGTTGAGTGGAACATATGTCAAGTCGCTGTTATCTCTCCTGAATTCGAGTCTCAGCTGAGGTAGATGGCAATATGGCAGGAAATGGTTGTTGTGTTGACGTCTATGTATACGTATCCTGGTTGAGTGGTAGCACAGTAATAGCTGAACTTCACCAGGATATTAATGTAACCAAGTTAACCATTATACTCTTCGCCGATTTACTGATCTTTTTATATAATTGTTGCACATTCTATAGAATACTCTTCGCAGTTTTTTCTTTGTAAATAATATTAGTTTTAGACATTTTTAGTATAATTACAAAACAAAACAAAACCTTTTTCGTTTAAAAGATTAATAACTCTTTTATTTATCGATCATGTTCAAAATAGGTTTCTTCCTCTAGCTAACACTAACTTACCCTCCAAATTTCAATACAATAGGATTATTCGTTCTTAAGCTGACAAAATAAAATTAATAAAATTAAGACATTTACATAAAATTTGGTACACGTATATATTATAACGGCATCTGGAACTAGATTATATTTTGAGATGTTTCAGTTGACCGCTTTTAGAATATTTTTAAATAGGCGTAAATAGCTGAAAATAAGTAAAGCAAGCTAAAAGGGTTGATAAAGTTAAATTGAGATTTTTTACTTGAAATTCAGCATACGTATGTATTATAACGACATCTCAAACTAGACTATATTTTGACATGATACTGTTGAAGGAGTGGGGGGTAAAAATGAGTTAAATAGGGAAAAATGAGTTAAGAAAGCTGGTAATAGTACAGAAACTTGGGATTTGGTGTGTATACTAGAAACCAGGGCCTCAGATTTCTTTCTAATATGTTTCAACTTCCCCACCCCCACCACCTCCTCTCCATTATTAAAGGGATTGATAACATAAAACTGAGATATTCACTTGAAAATTAGTACAAGTATGTATTGTAATGACATCTGAATGAAATGATTCCGATGAAGGGGTGGGAGGTGGTAGGTTGTGAATAGGGGAAAATAAGTATATAAATAAGATAGAAATAGAAATAGAATTTTAGATTACTCTTACATTGTAGGGAATTTGCATTTGCATTTGATTATGTTTTAAGTATATAAATAAGATGTTTCCTTTGAAGTGACTGATGGAAAATTTGGATGTGGAAGTAGTTTTTTCCTTTATCTACGTCATAACTTTGCACTAACTTGTTACTAATCTACGGAGAACTAACACTTTAGTATGTCTGTACACATACCCAGAGAAGGTAAATGTTTGGGTTAGCATATTAGGATTTTCGTCATTCTGTCATTTAGAAACAAATGAAAATATATTACCAGAAAATACTAGTAATTTATTCAAACTTTTACAAAATACTTATCACAAATAAGTTTAAAACATATATCTTTCTTATATCAATTATAATAAAGAATATGCCCATTATGAACAGTACAACTGTTATCATAATGTTATTTTTAATTTAAATTATCCTGCTCAATGAAACCCAAAGATAATCAAAACAAAAGCACTTATCGATATAGCAGTAACACAAAACTTTAGAACATCCACAGACACGTGTTTCGGCATCTATGCCTCTTCGGTGCGGCTTTTTCTAAAGTTCAAAGTCAACTGAAATATGTAAGCAAATACTCGTGTTATAACTATCAAAGGATTACCAGAACAGGATATTAAAAATTAAAATTAGATTATAGGAAATTCCCCGTAAGGGGATAATTATCAATATAATTATATGCAAATGCAACTTCCTGGAACTGTAAAAGCTCTATAACAATAGAAACAAATGAAAATATATTACCAGAAAATACTAGTAATTTATTCAAACTTTTACAAAATACTTATCACAAATAAGTTTAAAACATATATCTTTCTTATATCAATTATAACAAAGAATATGCCCATTGTGAACAGTACAACTGTTATCATAATGTTATTTTTAATTTAAATTATCCTGCTCAATGAAACCCAAAGATAATCAAAACAAAAGCACTTACCGATATAGCAGTAACACAAAACTTTAGAACATCCACAGACACGTGTTTCGGCATCTATGCCTGTTCGGTACGGCTTTTTCTAAAGTTCAAAGTCAACTGAAATATGTAAGCAAATACTCGTGTTATAACTATTAAAGGATTACCAGAACAGGATATTAAAAATTAAAATTAGATTAGATTTTTTTATAAATGAATCTCTTTGCCGACAAATATTTAACTATGCTGAAAAACCACAATTTTCCAGCTGTTCGCGCATTGCCTGTTAATTTTAAGGATATGTATATATCTTCAACGATTCTTCAGTCCACAATTCGCTACGAGTGATAACTTTCTTGGAAACCACTTTTCCTTACTGGCTTATTGGCACATAACATAAATAGGGGTACAATTAAATGGACACTCAGTTTCTTCGACTTAGCGCCTTACGACTTTTCCCTTTAAGGATGTGTAAAAAGGTACAGTTTACGGACACCCACATGAAAGACTGCGTAATTTAAATGATTTACAGGCCAAATCTCTAGGAGTTCTACGACACTTCTCTCCTGAAGTACTAACAAAGAGTAGTGTATTAAAAGAGGCGACACTTCGAAAACCGTCTTTGATATAGGCATCGCTGATTTGGTGGCCTTGAGCAGCTGGCCCTTTACGTGGGTATAGGAATGAACTAGGGTTGGATTCAGGTTATATGTCACTCCGTAGAATCATAGCGTATAATGTGTTCCAAAAAGAACTGCTCGGACGAAAATGAAAAAAAGTCAACATTTGATTGAAAAGAAATATATACAGGGTGGACAGTCAATATCCCCTCAACTATTTGAAATTAGAAAAAGTGTCAAAGATAACAATTATTGTAGGAGTTCTAGAATGGCATATTTTGAAATTGTTTTTAAATATACAGCATGTTTGACACAGTGGTGGCAAGAATATACTTTTCGACAGAAGAACTTAGTAGTTTTTTATATATCATATTTGAATCCTAGTTCTCTATCCTGCCATATATCATTTTTTGATTTTCACTGCAGGGTTGTCATATCATTCCATTTTCACTTTGAGTGTTACATTTATTATAGATGCCTGTGTATCTATTATACATGTATACCTTTTGACAAGATGGTTGTTTCATTCTGATTTACTCATTGTGTGGTTTTGGTTAGTTCAATGATATATATTGAACCTACTATGCGTTCTGTATGTAGTTAGGTTAGTATTATGTTGTGTTAATGAATGTTGTGCAATAATTTTTTGACCACGACTAAGTTAGGAATATAGAATAGAATATAATAACGAATGTTAAATTTTGCTTCTATTATTTACTTCCCAGTTAAAGGGATAGTTGCTCAATATCTAATGCTAGCTCCACAGGTTGGGCCAAGTCTAGCAAACTTCGGCCACAGCCAACGTGTGGATGGTAAGTTTGTCTTGATTGGCCGCAAATGGGCCAAGTTTGCCTGAGATCGGTGTTAGAAAATACTACACAAATCCATGTCTAGCAAACCTCGGCCAAAGCCAACGTGTGGATGGTAGTTTGTCTTCATTGGCAACAAGTGGGCCAAGTTTGCCTGTGATCGCCTCGGTGTCGGTAAATAGGTAGTACACAAATCAAAGGAATTGTGGGCGTGCTCGAGTCAGATACCAATTCCCGTCCATACAAAAATATATTTTTTTTAACTTACGAAATTATATTTGAAAAAAGAGTTTTGTTAAATAAGTTTAGAGTGTCATAAAACGTGGAAATTTAAAATTTGAGCAAAAAATAAATGTTTTTCCCACCATCCATTTTACAGCAGTAAACAAATTTTCGATTTTTTTTTTTTTTTTGTAATTGATTTAGAATGTCATGAAATTCTAAATGAGAGCAAAACATTTTTTCCATTATCTACTCTACAGTAGTGGTATTTTTTTTAAATTTCCAGCAATTTTTATTTTTCTCGCATAAGTGCCAAAGCGGAGTATTGTATTCGAGAAAAAAATCACCATCTGAGATTTTTTCGGATTTTCACGTTTCAGATCATGTATATTACGAAAATATATTTTAAATTCCGTCAGTCTGTCTGTCTGTCTGTTGGTGCATTAACTAAAGAACTACTGGACTTTCACGCAAAAATATACAAGGTGGACTGTCTAAAGGGAATAGATAATGAAATAAAAATGTTTTAGCTGAAATTTAAAATTTCCACGGGTTGTGACATTCTACTATTTTTAACAATTTTTCTTTCAAAAAGAGAATTTAAAGAAATTTTTTAACACTATAGACTGATTGAAAAAAACATTGTTTTTGCTGAAATTTAAAATTTCCACGTTTTATGACCTACCTCAAAAAACCTTTTGAACATTTTTTCACTACTAGAATCGATGAAAAAAAACTTTTGTGCTCGAATTTAAAATGTCCACGTTTCATGACATTCTAACCCATTAAAAAAGAAAATGTAATCGCTGCTATACTTCCACTCCACTACGTAGCGTGGAAGTATCCACCACGTGGACGTGGAACTAAAAATATGACAGACGCCAATAATATTTGGCATATAGTTAAACATACTTGGCAAGGAAGATGCCTATTACAGTTTTATTGAAAAATATACAGGGTGATCATTCTAAGAAATAATTCAACCAAGGGTATTTACGCAACCCTTCCATATTTGGCACCCTCTATTTAATATTGAATTTTTGCTGTCGGATGACCACTCCGTATATTTTTTTAACAAGAGTTATCGGGTTTTCTTTGTAATAATAGTGACAACTACATTCCGATTATTATTCTCATATGTCGTTTCGTAATTAATCATTTTTTAGAGTGACCTTCCTACATAAAAAAAGGAAGTTCTGTGTAAACACCTTTATCGATTTTTTTTTTACTTTCAAAATTTTATTTTTATTTTCAGAAATATTTAAAAAAATGGGTTTAGAATGTCACGAAACGTGGAAATTTTACATCTGAGCAAAAACCATTTTTTTGTAGTTAAAAATTTTTCCAATTTTTAACTTCCCCACAATAAAATTGTGGGAGGTTACTAAAATTGGTCCAAAATCGAAAATTGAGATAACATCAAACCTTTACGTTTTGAGGTCCCAGGAATAAAAAAAAGTGGGTTTTGAAAAATGTCTGTGTATGTATGTGTGTTGGCACGATAGCGGCAAAACTACTGGACGGATTTGGATGAAACTTTACATGAGGGTTTCTTTAGTGCTCTAGAAGATCTGACAAGGTTTTGGTTGAGATCGGATTAGGTTTAGTGCCATTTTGGCACAACAACTTGTTTATTTTATTATTACTTACAATTTGTCATCTCACCATTGGAAAGCAGTTAAAATTCCGATTTCAACGGTATATCACACTTGCACCTTCTTTTATATACCTACATTTTTTTATACAAATTATTGTATAGAGAACAAACAGAATTCAATGTATCTATACTATCGACATATGTAAAACTATGTCGTAAGTTTTCAGTGGTCGAGTGGGCTAAAGCGTCAACTTACAAATCAAGAGATCGACGGTTCGATCCCAACACAGTGCGGTTTTCTTTCATTCTTTTTTCATTATAATCTTTATTAATAATGGCGGAAAATGTTACATGATTAAATATCATCATACATTCAGGTCTATTCTGTAATTTTTTGGTTAAAAATAAACGCCCTGCTAAATTTTTAATTTTAACGGAATGCTAAAAATAATAACTCATTTTTCTATTCTGTATGCGACCATTTAACGGACCTGTTAAAGTCATAAGTTTTTAACGGCCGCGCTCCTATTTGAGGTTATGATTACGATTATTTGAAGGCGGAAAAATAATTACTGAATATAAATGAGGAAATGGGTCGTCAAAAGAATCTCAAACTCATTGACAAACATAAATAAAGTGCCATTTACTGAATGATATTATACAAAATGTTATGAACCAAAAATAAAATACGGTGTTTTTGCCTCTTTAACGGTACCGTTAAATTTTAGTGGCAGGTCCAAAGTCGCCTCTAATTTTAAACGATGTTGGTTAAATTTAACCTTAAAAAAAGTGTACAGAATACCACTGACCGTTAACATTATTTCGCTAATTATTTTAACAGTGACCTTGCCGTTAAAGCTTAACAAAAATGTTACAGAATAGACCTGATTAGGTGTTTATAATTATTCAGAGTTTGAGGATTGGTCACTAGTTTTAAATGAAATATAAATAATTCTATTGCTGATTTGGCGGTGAACACATACGACGCGACGTCGTAAATTAGATAAATATAGGTGGGTTATATTACAATAATATATTTGATTTAAAGGCATGTTATGACGGCTGATTTGAATTGACTCAAAGCTCGTAGCATTTGCTACTGCTACGAATCAAATTACAGTTAAAAAGTAGCAGACTGCTGTTTAGCAGCCCATCACTAATTTCAACCGGGTGGGGAGGTTCCAGCCGCTTCCAGTAGCTGCTGATTTTTTTTCCGAAATAGGTGTAGAATGTCATAAAACGTGTAAATTTTAAATTTAAGCGAAAACAATTTTTGTTCATTATCTATTCCCTTTAGGCGGCCAACACTGTTTATTTTCCAGTAACAGTCTAGAACTATTTCTTTGGGGCAGTAGCGTCAGCTACCTACCAAATTTTACTGTTCTCTGTCAAGTCGTTTTTTAGTTAGTGCACCAACAGACAGACAAGCAGACTGACGGAAGTGAAAAACCTATATTTTCGTAATCTACATGATCTGAAACGTGAAAATCCGAAGAAATCTCGGAGGGTGATTTTTTTCTCGAATATAATACTTACTGCCCTTCGATATATGCGAGGGAAGTAAAAATCGTAGAAAAATCTGCGAGAGATTAAAAAAATTACTCTGTTCTATTTTCATGCACCGTTGTCATCCACCATCTTCTTTTCCGTCGAGGTTTTTTGTTAGGTGCGACCTTCGCTTGTAATAAATAATTAAATGCACCTAAAGCAGCCATTGCCGACGCAGCAGCAATTTTCACGTCTATCATCTTCTAAATTCTAGCAAGCACTGCTGTATTGGCCAGTGTTGCCACAGCCCTTCCGGCGATTTCGGTAGAATAGGTTGAAATTTTTCGGTACATTTCGTATCGATGCGCGGTACAGGGAATTTCAAAAAACAAATTTCACTCACTTTATAATCACCTTTCTTTTTATTTTAGTGATACCGACTTAAGAAAAGTGTCCGACACAATTTCGTAACAAATCAGTATTTCCGTAGACTTCATCCAAATTCGGTAGCTGCCGCATCGCTGGTATCGGCCAACGTCTGGATGGTATATTTGTAGACAAATGTTTCGGCAATTGTTTCGGCCACAATATGGCCCAACGTGTGGAGCTAGTATAAGAATTTTAAACAATGAGGTTCGTATACGGAAGCTTTTCACGAATTCCGGTAGTTATACATGAGATCGAATGTAAGATGACACATCAAAATTTACTATAGAGACTATTTAATTCGTTCCATAATGCATTTTTCAATTATGGGAGACATTGAAATAGTAAAAAAAAAGAATCCCGGATTTCTTATGATAAGTCTAAATATGATACATGCCTGGATATAGAACTAAGAGTAGTCAAATATAAATTTATAAAAAATGCTGAGTGTTCGATTTAAGTACTAGCTTTCACTATGTGAAATAGATTCAAAAATGATTTTAAAATATGGCACTGTTGAGCCTTTACAATTGCTACATGAGGCATTTTTTCACCCTGTATTTTGTTAGATGAGTCGGAACGGCCACTTTTGGTGGGATTTGTTAATTCAAAATCGAATTCCAGTTCTTAAACGATTCGGTCGAGTTGTGTAAAAAAGTATTTTGCAAACAAAATATTTAGATTAAAAAAAATAAGGTTTGTCAGAGAATAATTCAACATGCAACTTGTTTTGGTATTTATTTATTTTTAATATTCAGGTCTATCTTCCGGGTGAGACAACTGAATCTGTTCATATACCTACTTAGCGAGATATGGTCTTCACGTGGAAAAATAACCAGAATTATTTATTTTAGTAGGCACGTAGGTCATAACAAATCTCATCTTATGAGCATAATAATAATGGTAATGAGTATGATCTATTAAAAAACATGATAATTTGTAAGAGAGGAAATATTTATGAAGACCTTCGACAGACATAATAGGCCACTTACGAACTGGAGTCGAGCCAAAGTTATAATATTTAATAAAATTTATATCAACAGATTTCTAGCTTGGCATGGTGCTCAAGCGAGATGGAAATTCCGTAGTATGCTTACACAGTTAAGCCAAGTAATGTAAACATCAGACTGATAATTTATTTATACACAAACAAATAAATTTCAGTAATGCCCTACTTGATTATTGCCAGCGCTTATTCAGAAAACAAACAACCATTAAATACAAAAGTGACATGTTAAATTATATCAATTTTTGATTATCTGGAAATGACAGAGTAGTTTTGTAACCAATGTTTACATTTACCTGAAGGACATAACTTGAAAAACTTTGATATAATCATTACAACAGGATGGCATCAGCTAAGATACAATTTTTTAATTCAGTGACCATCTTTGATCAAGACGATTTTTATATCACATTGCAATAAGGTAGTAAAAATGTTTACATTTTTGTTTATGTTTTACGAAAACTATACTATAATGTTGAAATTACGTATTGATAGATTATGTTTACAAAAACCATACAATAACGAAGCGTGAAAGTTTACAGTATTAGTTCAAATTTATGTTTCTGGAAACAGATCTTAGTTAAGAATAACACGAGTCTCAAGTACCTACTTTAAAAGGGCATTTATTAAAATTTTAAAATTTTATTAAAAATAGAATATTTTAAATATAACAATATAACAAAAGGCCTAGGGTTTTACGCGGAAGCCAATATTATGTGAAACATTAGTGCGTGTGTGATTAAATAAATGTTTTATTAAAAATACATTTAATGGATTTTCTGTTTAATTGTTCACAAACAAAAGAAACATTCAAGCTCCAATGGCGAACAATATATGTGAGAACTAATATTGTCAAATACTTACGACGGTATAATTGCTGCACTAGAGATGCTCAGTGAGAACAATTTAAACATTACTTTCGTGAAAAATAGACTCTTAGATCATGAAGTGAAAAATAATAGACTGAAAATGTTACCAGTGCAAAAGTGCTATATATTAAACATTTTTATTCAAGAGGTGATAAACATAAAAAACAAAATGCTATGAAAATTCAAAATGAAGAAAGCAGTTCCTCAAATAATAAATACAAATAATCTAATAGGAAAGAATAATCACTGTAGAAGAATCAATCATTTACAAATGGATTGTTTATGTTATAAGGAAGCGCATCACGAACAAATCTCATATATACACTGCAGAATGTACGAACAAACAACAAAAAGGAACGAAGATGATGTTTTTGCGTTCAGGTTTTCTAGTTCACTGCTTGAAACGAAGACATATTTTCGTCGTTGTTTGACATCCAGATTTGAGCTTTGATACAATTGCAGTCTTATAAAAGACGTACATTTCCAGGCAACCGACTTAAATTTAAGTAACAAACTGAAACAACGGCAGCCCCCCAAATGGAACACCTTTCCGATATATTCCTTCGCGTTAAAGATATCGAAAAAAGTTATTAGAATACTTGTTCAGAGTCTAATTCTGAGCCCCAAAAGTATTGAACAGAAGTGTCGATTTGACAGAAAATACATTTTAAGAGAAAAGAATACAAACAATTATGTTTTGGTAATTAATATATTATGTAAGAAAACAACAATTTAAAGTAACACCAGTTTCTCAGATAAGTACTCATTATATGTAAATAAAAAGAAGGTGGGTAAAGATCGGCATTTCTTCGTGAAAATAAAAAGTTTTTATTTTAACCACTCTTTTATGTTTATTTTTAGTTCAAATGTTTAAAATTATGTTTAGATAAAATTGATATAACATATCCTACAGTAAGTTGCATTAAAAATGTCTCAAACAGAGCATGTTTGTTGGTTTCAGACACTTTCGACCGATCTTTGCCCACCCCCTCTTAGTTAATTAATATTATTAGTATCGGATGTAGTCTCTCCCAACTAATCCACCTTCAATTTGAATATATTTCGCAATTCTTTTATGATTATGAATTCCAGAATGTTGATTTCCCGACAAGCTCGTCTTATTTTAGCACAAAGTGCTTCTCGATTTCTGAGCCTTCTTTTGTACACTATATTCTTCACTGTTCTAGTTGGAAAAACACCTGCGGTTGCATGTTAAGAGCAAGGCTTCCAATTGCATCATACAATTCCGCATCTAAAGAGTTAACTAAACGTGCAGAATTTAACGAGCTATTAAATGCCACATCGCTAACTTTCTCTGACTACTGGTCATTACCATTAATAACTGAATGAGAGTTTTCTGTAGCCAAGCATCTACAATTCTGTGTAATTCATTAGTGGCAAAGGTAGCGTCATCAACAAATAAAATTCGATTCATAAAATTCCGATAGTCAAAATTATTTCCCTGGGCCTAGTAACAATAGTCCAACCTTTTATTTTCATCACCTTCTTTTATAGTATTTAGATATTTTAGATTATAAGGTTTTATTTTATGACGAGTGAAACACCTTCTCATTTTCTCCTTAAGGATATTCAGTTGAGATGCTAAATTCTCTAGACTCACTCTTGGATTCGCTAGATTTGATTATAAGATTGTTATTTTCAGGATACAGATGTATTCGACGCAACTGGTCATTCTGAGATCTTTTAATGCTACTGCCAGTTTCACTGAAAATAGCATTTATGGCGGTTGCAGTTCCATGATTAATGATGTCTTCGGTTAAATTCTGCGGTTACTTTTCTGCTACTACGAGCTCCATCACCAAATAACCTTATTTTTTCGATTTTTCTCCCTTAAATGTAGAAGCATTTTACGATTGTAAAGTAGAACTTTACACCATATAACTCAAAGTTGTGCCAGATTGACATTTAATTTAATAGTTTTTATTTTCATAACCAAAATTGTAACGTTGTGTGGACTTGCGGAAACATATTGAACAAATTAAGAATGCGAATTTCCTAATAGAATTTGGTATTGGGGCTCAAAATTAGATTCTAAACAACTTCCTCTAACTTTTATTGATACATAATTTGTATACTGTGTCAAAACTATTAGAAAAAATTGTATGTAATCAATTAAAACACTTCATCTCCATCCATGACATATTAAGGCCAGCTCAACACGGTTTTATAAAAGGTAAAAATAAATCTGCTATACTAGACTTTCTTAGCAATCTTTACAAAAACCTCGATGAAGGTCGTGCATCAATGGTCCAGATCCGAGTAATTAAATATTAAAATAGGTGTACCACAGGGGTCTGTATTGGGGCCGGTATTATTTTTAATATTTGTGAATGACTTACCAGAATTGTTCCATCTTAATAACTTGACGATGTTTGCGGATGACAATGCACTGAGCTGTACTGATCTGACAAGGATAGAAGTCGTATAAGATAATATGATCAAAAGACTTTTATGACATGGTCGAAGGCAATAAACTGTATTTAAATGGGTCTAAAACTGTGTTTATCAACTTCACTCCCAGAAGCTGCACAGCTGACGAAAGTTATCTGTTAAAAGCATAGATCGATTGAATAGGTAAACGTAACAAAATTTTAAGGGGTTTATATTGATAATAAACTAATTGGGAAGGTCATATTGAAAATTTGTCGAAAGAGTTATGTTCTTTCTTTTTCTGTAATATTACAAACCAGAAGGTGATGTCATTTTATCATGTGGAATTCATGTCAAGGGTAAGGCATGGAATAACTTATTGGGGTTATTCTAGGTATTTTAACAGAATTTTTATTCTGCAAAAAAAACTTGTAATAAATATTGCGGGTGCCTCAAACTACCACTTCTATTTTTATGAACTTGCAAGTAGTATTATACGCAAAGTCTAATGAAAACAATTTTATTAAAAATCTAAATATTCATAGCTACAATACAAGAAATAATAGAGAAATAATCATACCTTCTCACAATACCTTTTTGAAAAAAATTCTAATTATATAGGTATTAAATGTTATATTAAGTTGCCTTCCTCAATTAAAGATATTCAGAATGATTTATTAAAACACTTATAATGAATTCATTTACTTGAGTCGCTTTGAAGATAATACGTTGAAGTATCGAAACTATAGTAGCGTTACGTTACAATAAAATATAGTGGTGGAAGCAAAATAAGTGTTTAAATAAATCATTATGATCGACTACCACAAAGTAACGGCTAAATCCATAAATTTTTTAGATATTCAGAACTTTAGAAAATTTAAGGATAAGTTACAAATATTTTGTTTAGGAAGACATTTTTATACTATGGCAGAATTATTGAATTATTAATAATTTCTCGCGTTAAATACTTAAAATTTTTGTACTGTTTACTATTAGCTTTATCTCGAATTATGCTATATTGTGTATTATGGTTTATTGGATAATAAAGCTTACTTTACTCTACTTAGGGGGGCTGCCATGCCGTTGTCTCTCTCGGTAAATTTAAGTTGGTTGCTTTGAAATGCCGTCTTATACAGGAATACAATTGTGCCAAAGCTCAGATCTGGATTTCAAAAAACGACGAAAATGTCCCGTTATCTTCATTTTAAATGTACAATGTACACACTGTATATGCAGCTTTCAATCATATCAGATGTAGTTTCAAAGATTTATTATCAATTAGTATATTACAGTCTTTATTGATTGTGAATTATTATTTGTCTTTAAACTCGTATTGGTTATATTTTACGTTGTAACATGAATCTTAGTTGCAATATGCTTGTCTTGTTTACTGTATTATTAAATAGACATTCCAAATGTTTCACCGTGTTTTCAGGTAAATTTATATCCATCGAAATAGAAAACTAATAGTGCGCACAAAACAAACCTAAATTAGGTATTACTATTAATGGCTTCTTACAGTAGTCCTCCCTGTCCTATCAAAAATTTCACTGTGGCGGCCACAGAGCAAGGAGCTTCATAATATATAAAGACATTAATTAAGCCCGTAGATAAAGGTTGACTATACGCATAAGGTAGATTTAGTGAGGGACAGAAAGGGACTCGCCCGAGGGAATAAAGACTCATCCTGGAGACATCGGAAGGTAAAACCACATCTTTGAAAACAGAGCTTTTCTATGTAATGTAGAAACTGGTACACTTTTTGTAAATTTATAGCCATTTGTAAAAAAATCCCAGCTCGCTTCAAATGGAATTTGAATTTCGTTCTGAATTTTTGATATGTTGTAGTGGTTATGTTCCCGGTGGAAACTCCCAATGATCTCGAAAAAACAGATATTTTTTTTTTAAATATAATTTACAAAAAACCAGATCATTTGCGTCATTTTCCACATTCAGTTTTTATTCTTAAACTAAATACTTTGTAGGAAAAAATTCAGAAAAAATAATTATTATTCTTTCCTTTCAACGGTTAAATCATCGCCAATAACTGGTACGATTAAGCTGTAATGTAAAATGAAATTAAATATATGCCTTTAGAACGTCAACAGTTTTTACATTTTTATCCTGCGTAAAAATTAAAAACAAGCTTTTAGGTACAGTGACAATAAAGAACATAGTGAACAGTATAAGAGAATATGTATATTACTGAAAAAAAAAACATTTACACCAGTACCAAATAATAGCTTCAATTTTACAAAATGTGGTCTTTCCTTGTCGGTAGAGGGGATAAAAAAAAGAGTATCTACAAAAGGAAATAACTTTAAGTCGATCGTCGACACGCAATTATTATGTCCTAAGTAGCACAACATAAACTCTACAGTACTGACTGGTTTCCATTTCCTTGCAGGAAATACGTAAAATTTATAACAATACAACTCATTAGAGTAACAGGTAACTAGATAAAATATTATCATGTACAAACATTAACCACAATTGCTTAGCCGGACTAACAAATAGTTACGTTAAAACGTTGACAATATCAGGAACATTTTTATCAACACACTTAAATCAAGTGGACTTGTGGACATACCAAGAGGCTACCCCTCAGTGACTGACGAGTTGGTGATAATTGCCAAATGACCTTCGCTATCCGTGTGTTAACAACACGCGTAAAACTGAATTGGCGAATTTAAAAGTACGTTCTTGCCCGTTAACAATCCATTAATAAATTAGTCAGGTAGTTACAAATTGTAACTAATAACATACATTTATTATTTGAGAGGGTACTGTTGCAGTCTACGAGATACAGGCTGCGGATTTCATTGGGCCAATAACGATGCCAATCGTGCAAAAATGTTTCCTTAAAATGTGTTTATATTTTTTTACATGAAAAAATATAATCAATTCGCGGGATATTGTATTTATTTTTATTTCTAAGTATTCCAAGTTCTGGCAAGGAAACGCGACATCATTGGCCAAATTTAAAAAACAGTTTCTTTAAATGCTGTACTCGTTTCCTCATCACTGTATGTATCATCATCTTTGCTGCATTCATCTTCATCGCTACTTTCGCTTCCACCTTTGTTATGGACAAAGGTGATTAAAAATAAATAATACATTATTATGAACTCTACAAGTTTATAAGTTATCAATCAATGCAATAGTCAAATATATTTACCCAGCGAAATCGAAAATTGTTCACCTTCAAACCAAACGAAATCATATGTTTCATCAATCGCTTCTCTGCTACAATCACTTGGTGGTAACTACATAAATTTTCCAAATGCGTGTTTCTCTACACTTTAGAGATATATGTGCTCGCAACATTTGCAACATCAATTCAGAATTTACAAGATGAGAAGTGTGATGGAATGTTTTTATATTTGGTGCTGAGGAGGATTTTTGTCGTTTGGCATTGCACACTAATCACTATTATACCCAAGTAACAATTTAAATGCTTTTTAGATTTATTTAGGTTTTATCACTGTTTTATAGTGGCCACCTCATAAACCACTTCTATATGCCAGATATATTAAGTGCCAAATGCACTTAAAGATAGTTCTGTCTTAAATACAGTTTTAAAAAGGCCTTCAAGAACTTACATTATAACTAAATTATCTTTTAGTCTTTATTGGCTTATGACTGACTTATCAAGATATTTGTCAAGCCTTCAATAAAACTTTATAGCTGTTAAGTTCAAGTTAGGAGGATCAAGTTTTATAGAGATTAATGTTGTGGTTTTATCATTGCTTTATGAAATTTATTTAAGGTGGTTGTTAATGCTGAGCTATAAATCCAATATGCTTTGAAATCACTAAGTTTAAGGTCGAACTTTCATAAAACCAACTGCTTGGTAGAGTTTTAATGAAGCAAACAAACATTTCTAATAAGTAGCTTTAAAACTGTGATAAGATATATACATATTCGTCGGCATTTTGTTTGCGTATGAAGTACCTGTGGGTGAATTTATAATAATGGCAGTTTGTAGTAAAAATAACTTTCTCGGCACACTGAATTTTGAGGTTATATTATCCGAGCACCATAAATTCTATAGGTTTTAAGGCGGTTACGTTATGTGTTCAAATGGTTTAAAATTGGTTTTAAATACAGTTTTACAAGTTTAAAAAATATATTAAAACCAATGAGGCTTAAACTATAGTTTTACAAGAATAAATCGCTATACTTAAAGAGCAACTGGTAATGTATTACGAATTTTAAGATAAAACATGTTTGACGTATAATTATTTACAGCTTATAGGGTTTATACATACAGCCGCCATTTTATTTCCAGCCGGCGAGGAATATAACGGTAAGCCATATTGGGAATGTCCCATATTATGGGCAGATGCTAAAGCTCTCTTTACTTTTTAAGTCACAAGAAAAAATAATTATTTATATACATTTTTTAAATTGTGTTGTTAGGGAGCGCATAAATTTTATGTTTTACATTAAACTTGAAAAGTCTATAAGTAGTCCTATCAATTAATTACAAGTAGTCCATCTTTAACTGTTTTACTGAACTATTCTCAGTAGTCGTTAATTGTCCATTTTATAACTTATGTATAACTATAGCGGCCTATAGTGAATGTATAATAGATTTATTTGCATTTATTTTTACTTCATTAAATATAAAAAAGTTAGCTCAAAGCATTTGTGTATGTCTTTTAAATTTTGATATAGTGCCTATCCTAAAACAAGTATGGTTTTATAATACTCTTCAGATACCCTCTGAATAAAGCTTTAGATAAATTAATAAAACTTGAAAGTTTTAATAGTAGTTTTAAAAAGAGGCATGTAGGCTCTTCTCTAGATGGGCCCCTATACTCTTATAAAGGTTTTAAATCGGCTTCATAAAGTCCTTCCAAGCTATTTACGTTTATAAGTAATCTTGGAAATAACTTTTTAGAATAAATTATAGATTATTTTAAAACTACGTACCGGCGGCTTATCGGAATATCAATACGGATTCAGGGAGTCATGAGGATAGCTCGCGAGGCACAGGAAAGCCACTGCTGCCCGCATCGAAGACTATGTGCAATCATAACTTTAGACATAAGGAAGCATTTAATAGTGCATCTTGGCAGATTATACTAGACGAGCTCAGAAACAGGGGGATCGAGGAGAGCCTCATAAGTCTCATAGCATCGTACTTCTTATTATCAAACAGAGAGATCATCCTAGAGGAGGAAGGCAACTCGAAGGTGATACAGGTAAACAGCGGCGTTCCACAGGGGTCGGTACTTGGTCCAACCCTGTGGAATATAATGTATGACGGCCTACTTAGGCTGGAACAACCAGAAGGAATTACTGCGATAGGATTTGCGGACGACGTGGCCATGTTGGTGGTCACCAAAGGAGAACAACTGCTTATGAGCACGACAAACATCGCCCTTCAACGAGTCTCCAACTGGCTGAAGGATAGGGGGCTCCAGCTAGCACCGGAGAAAACAGAGAAAAATAACACTGATACAGTTCAACGTGCAGGACGTGGCAATAATTCCGCAGACGTCCCTCGAATATCTAGGAGTCTGGCTAGATACAAAGCTCACCTTCGCTGAGCACGTGAGCAAGACCGTTCAGAAAGTGGAAAGGACAACCCCAGCCCTGGCCAGTCTCATGCCAAACGTGGGAGGACCTAGAGCGTCGAAGAGACGTCTGTTGTCGAGTGTGATACACTCCCTGGCATACTGCGACTAGAAACAAAAAACTTGCTAAAAAACTGCTCAGCACACAACGCAAGGTTAACATTAGGATTTGCTCAGCATATAGAACTATCTCCAAAGAGGGAGCGGCGGTTATAGCGGGAATCCCACCTATAGACCTTATGATGAAAGAATGCTGGGAAAAATATTCAGGTATAGACGCACAAACAGCAAGAGATAATCTCAAGGACTGGTGGCAAGAGACATGGACTAACACAACAAAAGGACGGTGGACCTATCGACTAATTCCAGACATCCAAACATGGATTGAGAGACCATACGGAGGGAGAGGTGGACTACTTTCTGACGCAAGCCCTTTCGGGACACGGCTGCTTCAGAAAGTACCTTTATGATCGCCAGAGGGGCCGAGACTGACTTATGCAACTACTGCGGGAGACAGGATGATGTGGAACACACACTCTTTGTCTGCCCCCAATGGGACGAGGCCCGACAAAGCTATACGCGACATACAGGAAAACTATTCAATGAGGAAAATATGAAGGCAGACCTCACGTCAGAAGAAGAGCAATGGATCTATTCATATAGAGCTATAAGGAGCATAATAGAGAATAAGGGCAAAGGCGAGACGAGGTAGTGTTGGAGATTAGGACGGCTATCTCACCGAAGTAATGCGGAAAGCGGTTCCAGTGAGATGAGCGAGTTGAGGGGGAGGGATTTCGTCGGTAGGAATCCGACACTCCCGGCACCAACAACCAGCCGGGGTCTTATTCAAGATTTCCCCTCCTCCGTAAAAAAAAGATTATTTTAAAACTACAATTGTTACTTGGGTACATTACTCACATAACACTGAATAATGGAACAAGTTTTTAACCTTAAGTCTATGATATAAATACGTAACCGGTTTATATCATCTTGCAACACTTTATAAGGAAGCTAGGCACCTAACCTTTTGAGAAATTAAATCAGACATATTTTTAATTCATTTCTTAGTCACTACGCGATTTCGGGGGAAAACACAATTTAAATAACTTTTAAACCATCAACAATTGGATTACATACGTGGTTACTTTGACTGAAACTGACCTGCCCTATCACCCCACTTCGTTTGATCGTCCACGTATAGGACACCCTGTTTGATAAACGAAGGTAGGTAGCGTTTTAAACCTCACATCCTGGTTCTATAATTTAATCTACTTCGATATGGTAAATGCGATATGATTAAAATAATTTCCAATGTCATCTTAAACTCAAATTTCGGTAATATTAACTAACATTACAATCATTTTAAGAAAACTACTGTAATCTAATAATACATGACCGAGTACGTGTCTGGACGTAGAACGGCACGGGGTTAGGTTTTTGCGGGCCCGTGCGACTTGCGTTTCTCCTTCGACCGCAAAATGAGCGAACGGGGAGGAAGCACAGGAAGTCAGGTTACCCTAAGTTCATAACTAAATTAACATAGTTCCGACGTTGTTACTTACTATAATACTCTATCATCTTAAATTTCTTACCCGTAAGTAGTTGATAATCGCTAACTAAATTAATTTAGAAATGAATAAGGACCATGAAAGATCATTTACATGATACGATGCTCGGGCGATATACACGGTTGCTAACTTTAGTGATGTTATTAATTTCTGTAATCTTTTTTGCGCTGATCATTTGAAAACTTGTACTGATGACTGTAAATAGTTACAAGATGTTCCAAATCATGTTCATTCTTAGTGTATACTAAAAAACCTAAGGAATCGTTACTTCACATCCAGATTTTCCATCCAATTCTCTTTAAAATAAAACATCTTGACTATTTTGCACTCTAGTATATGGAAATAATTGGTCATAGAATTTTAATAATACTTGAGGCAGAGTTGTGAATTTGTCCGCTTTTTTAAATTTTGTCCAAGACGTGGACAATACTGGACTATATTGAACAAAACTGGATAAAACCGGACAATATTGGTTATGAAATGAGTTAATCTGACGTTTGAATATAAAGTGTTTGTTTCCAAGATACAATTTAACAATCAAACACCGTTTCTATACATGCTTGTCTTTCACTCGATCAGCATATGCAAAGTGACATCACGGGAAGCTCCGCCCTGTTTTCGCGCGGTCCAACTTTGGTAATTTATTTAAGGGCTTAAACGTTCGAATCAAAACCTAATAATTTGAAAATTGTCTTAAAAAGTGTTCTATCCATTTCCAAAATTAGGAAAAAAAATGCTGAACGGGCCCATTCCTGAGGTCATTTTGGGCCCATATAACCCAACTTACCTTAGTCCAAAAATGCATCTCTGAGGAAGTACATCCTCTTAAAAGTGAGACAGAAAAAAAATTACTTTCCAATAACTTCCGTTATATTGAAGAAAAATTTAAATTAAACATATACTTGCTATTTTTGACGTTACTAATGAATTAATTTTTGTATTGCCATGACAATGCGACAGGTTTTCTGTTTCACAAGCACCTATGACCTATAGGGAAAGAACGATAATTCTTGATTTTTTGTTGATATTACACAAAGTATTAAAAGTATTAATTTGTGTACCAAAACAGTTGGACATTATGTGGAGCATTTGTTATGAATGTAATTTTTGTTAAATAAACTTCTTATCTGTTATTATAAAATTTTGTTCTGGAATTGTATAAATGTTAAATACAAATAGACGAAATATCGGTAATCTCTTGTATTTTGATTAATACAAAAAAAATTAAGAATACCTTTTTCTGCAGCCCTTTCAATGCTCTGCAAAAACGTTCAAGTGTTCCGTAATTTAACAGGGTGTTTAAAAAAAATATCGCCAGTCAAATATTAATTACTTTGAAAAAAAATTGAGAAACAAAAGATATTTGGATGTTATCAAGTTTACATAGAGTACTTATGGAGATACAGCTCCCACCAAAATTTGAAAATTTTATCTTCAATATAACGGAAATGATTGGAATTTTTTTTTTGTGACTCACGTTAAGAGGGTGTACTTCCTCAGGGGTGCATTTTTGAACCAAGATAAGTTGGGTTATATGGGCTCAATATTTACCCAGGAATCGCAGGGTTTCGTCCGGGAACTCAATTCCGGGGCACCCTGTATATTATGTTACCTACTGACAATATTCATGAATCAATCATCAATTGACTGTCATTTAGCATTTTATTGTATTGACATACATATATAAAATACATATCTAAATACATGTTTTTTAAATTTTAATTTTATTTAATTGACTTTGTCCAATTTTGTCCACAACCTTTGATTTTGTCCGGACGGACATAATTGGACAAAATCGTCCAATTTTATCTCTTTGGACCAATTCAAAACCTGATTTGAGGCGGATGTCATAAAGAAATTTGAGGCGTTGGTTTCCAGCATATACTTCAAAAATGAAGTTTCTGTACACTTATTAACTTGCTCTGCTTATTTTCACCAATTTAACACCCCGCCTCCCTCTTCTTACACGGAATCATCTCAATCTAATGTCATTATAATATATACGTGTACCAAATTTCAAGTGAATATGTCAATTTGAAAGTACTTGGCCATGAAATCCGCCTAAACAGAGATAATCAGACCTGTGAACTTGGGCGTTGAATAGGACTAGCTTGGGTCGCATTTGGAAAAGTAAGAAATGTTCTCAAATCAAAGAGTCGCCTTAAGCGAAAGGTGTTCCGCCCCGTAAGTTCTCACTTACGGGGCGGAGACTTTAACACTTACCAAGCGACAGTGAATAAGATCCGGGCAACCCAACGGGCAATGGAACGCTCCATGCTGGAATTGTCTTTGAAACATCGGATACCATATACAGAACTACGTATTAGATATGGCGTAACTGATGCGATTGATAAAATAGCAAATCTGAAGTGAAACTGGGCGGGACACGTCGCAAGAGTTTAAGGGATGATACGTGGATGAAGCGCATATTAGAATGAAGACTGAGACAAGACACCTTTCGGAACAGGGGACGACTACCAACCAGATGGACAGATCACCTGAAACGAGTTCATCCAAATTGGATGTATATAGCAAAGGACAGATATTCATGAAAACAGTTACGGGAGGTCTATATCCAGCAGTGGACGCGCGCATCGGCTGATGATGAAGAAAAAGAAGATCTCAATTTTATTTTATCAACACCTTTGATAGTGGAGTGGAAGTGACGGAGATTGAAAAACATTATGGAGAAATATGAGTCCTCAGTCTCCTATATATACACCAAATCTCAAGTTTCTGTACTCTTAGCAGCTTGCTTTACTTATGTTCCCCTATTTAACCCTCAACCCTTCAACGGAATCATCTCAAAATACAATCTAATTACAGATGTCGTTATAATACATACATGTACTATATTTGAAATATAAACCTTAATTTTATTTTATCAACTCCTTTAGTAATTGAGTGGGGGTGGGTGGGGGCGAGTTGAAAAACATAAAAAAATGGGAGGCCTTGGTTCCAGTATATTAGTTATTTTCCTATATTTACCCCTATTTAATCCCCATGGGATCATCTCAAAATATAATCTTGTTCCTGATGTTATAATATATGCGTGTACCAAATTTCAAATGAATATCTCAATTTTATTGGGGAGATGGAAATTCAATAAAAAAAATTGACGCCTTGGCTTCTAGTATATACACCTCAGTTTCTGTACTCTTACCAGTTTGTTTTACTCATTTTCCCCTATTTACCTCTACTTACCCCCCACGCCTTCGACGGAATCATCTCGAAATATAATCTAGTTCCATATGTCGTTTTAATATATTCTTGTACCAAATTTCAAGTCAATATATCAATTTAATTTTATCAGAGAATGCCGGCCACAACTTTGTGAATAAGATAATTTTTAAATTGAGGTAAACACATTAAATATGAGGCAAATGAAATAAACAGAAATAAGTATTATTAAATAAAAAAAATCTGTTTTAAACCTACTACCACAACTAAATTTGTGTCATACTTTTAAAAAACGAGACAATCAGATTAACTGCTAACTTTTGTATGTTGATCTTTCTCTGTTAGAAGAAAGAGATAAACAATGAGAGAGGGGTGGTATTTGTTATGAGAAAATCGGTTCCTTTTATTCCTTCCATGGCAACTAATGTATGTAGGATTATCTTCAATAAATCAATTTTTTTTGTACATTTGCTTTTGCTTCCCGTAAGTATTAATCTTAGTTGCATGAACAAAAAATGTTTAATTTCATGCAGAACCTATTAAGCTAACCCTATTTCCAATTCATTTCCACCAATATTCCGATTTGGACGCTTCAATAGATGCAACAGCCTCCTCCAAAAATAAAAACCGTCTCGGCACGGCCGGCATTATGAAAACGATATTTAATATCTGACTAACAGCAAATGTTTTCGTACACTTTTTACCGAAAGATTTCTTAATTAAAGACTCACTGATTTTTCAGCTGCTTTGAATTTTAATTCGATATGAACCTTCTTTGAAACTTTTACACGTTTCTGATTTTTAATTTATTTAATTACGTCGGATTTTATTCCAAACTTTGTGAAGATGTACCTGGAAACCATTCCAGGGGAAATGTTAACAAATGAAAGTATCTGATGTATATTTATTCCGCATGTAATATAATTAGTTAGAAATTCGCTAAACGTCAGATTAATTAATAACAATAATTTAAGTAACTGAGGTAATTTATAATATTGCTTATAGAAAATATGAAATCTTTTAGTCCTGCGCCAGGGGCGAAAGAAATACGGTTGGTGAGATTAAGTGCGGCAATTTGTAAACTTTGTAAATTTGTAGATTTCGAAGCCCCGATTTTCCAGTATACTAAAGGATGGCAAAATCAATTTCTTTACAGATAGACAACGTTGCAAAGCAGCCAATTCTGACCTACTGCAGGATATCAGATTTAGAAACGAGGAGTTGGCTGATTGACCTGGCCCACAGCGACTCTCTGTGGATCTATTCTGGAGTTTCTGTTTCGCAGTTCTCCTTAGAGCCTCTGGTCCAGCTTTGTCCATCCTCCACAGATTTGATAAATAACGCTTTGTATAGCTATCAATTTTTCCTTGCCAAGTAATTGGAATCTCAATCTCACTAGCCCTTCATAATGGCATAGTATACGGACTAAGGTTCCATCTTGTCAAAATCTACATGTCGCATCCTCTGCCACATCCATTACACTCCTATGTTTATTAAGCCGACACTGTCCAGTTGGAAAATTCACCATTATCCTAATGGCCTTCTTTAATGAACTCCTTTTGTCGTTGAACAATCCTCCACTATTCCAGTGAGTTATTTTGCAACCATCTAATAACGGATGCCTCGTAAATACACCGCAGAAGGGTTCTAGTTCTAATAGTGCGCTGGATGCGCCTTCCATGGTCTTTTTACTTCTATTGTGTCATGTATGCTCTAATATCTACGACATGGCTAGTGTATTCTGACCACATATAAGGGAGTTCAAACAATTCCGTATTCGTCTCGAATCAAACCGTATGACACCAATGGGGTCGTTGCACGTATTTTTTTTATTGTATATTCTGAAAATATAATGAAAAATATTCCACACGTGTTTTTTGTTTTTTTTTTGTTGCATGCGTTTTAAGGGTGTAAATTAGCATAAAAGTTCGGTCTGTGACTCTTTAAATCCTTTAAATGATTACGTAGAGCGGGCAACGCCGAACGCCTCCGAGAATTGGCGGAACTTACCGTGCCCGTCCCTGTCATTCAAAAACCTGGCGGCCGAACGTGGACCATGACCTAGGCCTACATTTCGAACAATAAACCGGCGCAAGCGCCGGGCAACAGTTTGGTCAATTCATAGGGGCACTAACAAACCTACAGTTAAATTTTCCATACAAAATCAGTATCAATTTCGATATACTGCAACGACCCCATTGTCTTTAGCGTTGCTTGGCTATCAGACAAAATAACAATCGACTGGTTTGACAGCCTTACTATTTCCACTGCATATCACTGTATTGAGGCCACTTTGACCAAAAATACTGCAGTGTATCTTACTGGATATTCTTTTACTGGATCCCGTAAATGTCAGTTCCGAATTTTTGTTCTGTCTAGGACCCGTTTGTGGCTGATATTGGAGGATCACTGTAAGAATCTCAAATTTCTTGGACACATTTGCGTTGACTCAAAAATAGCATTGCCACACCTGAAATTGTTTGTCATTTCACTGGCTGTGCTAATTAACGTAAGCATATCCAAGAAAGGACAGCAAAATTAATTTTGTCAGATGCTAAAGTATAGTTCTGACACTTTTCGATTTTTCGAAATCCCTCGATGGGTTACGAAATTTTCCTATTTTACATTACATTGTGTTTTCAGAAAATGAAATTAGGCTTTTAGACAATTATTTACTAAGTAGGGTTCATTTGGTATACACTGATTTATTTCAATCTTCCAAAGCTAGTGTACCATGTGGTGTTCCCCAGAGCCCAATATTTGACCCGCTATTGTTTAATGCATACACCTGTAATGTAACATCCTGCCTGAAAGAATGCAAGGTACATCTTTATGCAGATGATGACCGACTTTATTATTCTTTCGTTTGAGGGGTAGATTTGGCTAAAAATGATTTAAACCACTTGATTACATTTTCCGAACATTGTAAACTTCAACTGAACGAGACGAAATGGTATTTGGTAAATGCAGGTGACAGGTAAGAACTGAGTCTGTAACTAAAATTGGCAATGGTACTTTGCCATGTGTGCAAAATATCAAAAACAAAGATCTTGAGTTAGATATAGGCTTTTGTTTGCGATGAGAAACATAAAGAAAGGAATTCAAAAGTTTTAGACCTCAATAAAAATTTCACTTCCAAATCACCACTTACTGATACAGTCACTTAAAGTACAAGATTCTCGTTTTTAAATTATTGTAATTATTGAATAAAAAAAGTTCAAGGGTCGTTCTTGCTGCCTATAGAGTGTGGCACACTTGGGATGAGGACACCCTTCTATTTATTTATTTTTAGAAGTAGAGATTTTAATTTTGGTACAAAGGTAGAAGTTCAGGAGCTACATACATGTTGTATGTTATATTATGAATATGGCGATGTTGCCTCTTCTTTATTGGGTTAAGTGGAAGAACAGCTTTTACAACGTATGAGCTGTATTAAGCTGAACTTCTCCCTTGCATGTCATCACTGAATGAAGTCAGTTATTATTATTATTTCTTAGAGTACTCGACTCAAATGTCGCGTTGGAGATATCGAAAGAAGTTCCTGGAAAAAGATGTACAGAATCTTATTTTAACTTTGGACATTAAGTTCTAAGACAAAATTCGAATTCGAACTTTGCAATTTCAAAGAAGATGTTAGAACACAAGTTCATGCGGCTCGTATCAAATTCTACATCTACATCTATTACTACGTTCAGCAAATCTCACATAAGTTTTATACCTTTAAACTGGGTGATAGTTCGCTAACACGCATTACATAAATTAGACAGTATAATGCTCCTTTCCGTAGACACCATGTCATACTAGGCGTTGCCCATTTTTCAGCAACGTGGATGTTTGGCTGGCTCTCGGCGAGTTCTTAGCGAGGTCATGTACTATACTAATATTTAATAAAATTATTTTGATTGATTGATTGACTTACACGCATGTTATGAACACTTCTTCACCTTCTCCTTTGTTTTTAATAATTGCAATATTATAATGTTCTATTTTACACTACTTTAGTCTTGTCGGTCTATATGTTGCCTGTGTTGTTTTATGTTTTGTGACTGATTCCATACCATTTTGATTATGTATGATGCTTAAACTATACGGGTGTTCTGGATCATGGTATACCCCTCTTTTCTCCTTTAGTTTTGAAGATAATTGATTGAAATTTAGGACATATACTACATACATAATAGGCGGCAGTTTTTGACATACAATTGATTTTTTTCACTTCCGGATTCACCGGAAATGACACTAACTTTAGATTTTTAAATTAATATCATTGCATTTTTGAATTCTGCATAATTTTTTGAATCCAACGATGCTAAATAAGTGACATTTCAAACACCAATTTTTTTTTAAATATAATTTTTAGTTCTCCATTTAAGTGTGCTATGACGGTTCCGATGTATTCTAAATGGCCCGTGTAATGCTACAGAAATCGAAATCCCGTTAAAAACACTAAATTACGCGATGAGCAAATAAAATTCACCAAAATTGTTTTTGGAGCAAAACTCATTTTTTTCAAATGGAACCATATCGGAACCGTGGTACCATTTATTAGTACTATTAATGTCCAGCGAAACATTATTTTAAACGTGTTGAAAACCAATTCCGAAGAGAGCACAACAATGATCCCGAAGAAAACTTCATTATTGACGAAGGAACGGAAATTAATGTTTTGGCTCGAACAGAAGTTGACGAGACTGTTTCTTTAAGGCAAGTTGGGTTTGAATTGAACATCAGTCACCAAACAGTAAGCCGAATTTTGCACAAATACCACTATAAATCTTTTAAATATCAATTGCACCAGCATTTGTACGAAAGTTATTACGAACGTAGGATGGAATATTGCAATTGGATTTTGTATGATAATGTAATAATATATAATATAATAACGTGCAGCTAAACAATGATTTTTTGGGACTGATTTTATTTTCGGACGAGTCAAGGTTTACAAATTTGGGATTATTTAACCGACAAAATACAAAATATTATTCACACGAAAATCAAAATTTATCACGGTAGGGTAACTTTCAAGTGCGGTTCGGTTTCAATGTTTGGCTTGGAATAATCGGTAGTAGAATCATTGGTCCGATAATATTTGAAGGATCTCTGACTGGTGCCAGATACTTGAGATTCCTGGAAAATGAGATTGAGGACATTTTAGATGAGTTACCTTTAGATTTAGGCCAGGGAATGCATTTCCAAGAGGATGGCGCTCCTCCCCATAATTCAAGGATATTAATTGATTACCTTCAACGGATATTCGGAGAAAATGTAATTTCGACGAATGGCCTCCAGGGCCACCTGATATAACGCCCCTTGATTTCTCTGTTTGGGGTCATTTAAAAAATATTGTCTATGCAACCGCCGTTACAACCCGTGAAGACCTGTAGCTACGAGTAAGACCAGCAATTAATAGCATAACGGTCCAGCAATTGGCGAGAAACAGCTATGCGAGTTCAGAAGTGCATCGACGTTAATGGTCAGCATTTTGAACAACTGTTGTAATGTTTTGTGTTAATTTTTTGTATTCCAAAACCACCTTATGTGTAACAAGGTAATTAGAATAAAATTCTATTTTCTTATTTTCTTTTAGCTGTAATTTTGTTTGTATTTATCGCACATTTTAATACGACATATGGATAAATTCCTTATTAATAGTACTAATAAATGGTACCACGGTACCGATATGGCTCCGTTTGAAAAAATTGAGTTTTGCCCAAAAAACAATTTGGTGAATTTTATTTGCTCATAAATCACGTAATTTGGTGTTTTTAATGGGATTTCGATTTTTGTAGCATTACACGGGTCATTTGGAATATATTGGAACCGTCATGGCACACTTAAATGGAAAACTAAAAATTATATTATAAAAAAATTGATGTTTGAAATGTCACTTATTTAGCATCGTTGGATTCAGAAAATTATGCAGAATAAAAAAATGCAATAATATATAGAGTGTTCCATTTAAAAATCTAAAGTTAGTGTCACTTCCGGCGAAACCGGAAGTGAAAAAAAATCAATTGTATGTCAAAAAGTGCCGCTTATTATGCATGTAGTATATCCTAAATTTCAATCAATTATCTTCAAAACTAAAGGGGTCATTTAATCATACCAAGATCCTGTTACACCCGGTATACCTGTTTTTTGAGAAATTATTTTATATTTTTAGTTAAATACATATTCTAATTCTAAAGTATATTCCAAGCTGTTTCTTGACGACTATAAATTATTCCGTAAGTAGCATTGTGCTTTATAAGTTCCTAATGATTTCTGTAAATAGACACAGGATATTGGACATCCACAACAAGTAAACCTGAACATATCCTCGGTCCTGCGGAAAGCTTTTTCGCGTCATCCCTTAAGCTGCCTTGCCACCACGTCTTCATTGTTACAACTCCTTTGTTTTTCGACTACCGCTATTTTATTATTTCGTTTGATTAAATGCGGCGTACCGAATGGCATAGTCGTTTTATTGGTTACATTATTTATTTACAGACAAGGAAACGAAATAACTCAGAGTGTTTCTTGTACGTCTTATTTTATATTTACATTCAAACGTACCGATGCAATTTCCGCTTGATATAGGTAAAAAGTTACACCGCATTACTTTATTGGGGTAAATTAATTTATACACGGTTAAAAGAAACAGTCAGAGTTATTCCAGGCATCTAATGAAATGTGTTTATAGTCCAGTCGGTAAAGTAAAAAATACACCAAAAGCTCGCAAAAAATGTTATCTGAGATTTTCCTTCAGTAACTGTTACTGCGAGGATTAAACATCACAAAACCACAAAAATCAGTTCTGGGGGTGCCGCACAATCCCGCTAAAAAACACCTCTTCGGTGAAAAAACCCTTATCTTACTGATAACCCATTAACCGTTGAAGATATAAAAAATTCAATTTTTTGGAGATATTTCTTACGCAAATTTTTAACTATTAAATGATTAGAAACAATAGTTACATGATTCATAAATTAAAAAAAAAAATGAGGTAAATTTTCAAGATGTTTGGGTATTTTTTTATTTTTAGGAAATAATAAAAAAATGGCCAAAATTTCGCTAATTTCTACATGCTGGTAAATTTGTAAATATAAATATTTGTATTACTAACTTTTTCTGCATTGAAGTACTACCTTGAACTAAAAGATAATGCATTTATAACTTATATTAAAGTCAGTTATTTTTTATGGGCCTGTGAATAGTTAAAAGCGCAAAAAATCAAGAGGTAACTATATTACATTGTTATTTTTATATACTAATAGATATCAATAGCCATCAAAAATGGAAATACAAGAGAGTATTTTATATCCCCTTAAAATCCATTTTGATTTTTCTTCCTAGCTTGTTTGATTGTCGAGCAATTGAACTTTTTCGCCGCGCGCAAAAAAATAAAATAAACGAAAATTCGTACGCATTAAAAATACAAATTTTGCTAAGGTGTTTGGCCGGCGATCACGAAATCTCGGGTTCGAATCCTAGCCAGAGTACGGATATTTAACAAAGAGTTTATTTAACAAATAGAGGAGACAAGCTCCATAAGCGTAATGTATAAGCAGCGGGAGGCTTTAGGTTTCTCATCCTTCTCACACAGTTCGTTCTCTCTTTGTCGCGCAATACATGAGGAGAGGTGAGAATTGACGACAATCGACGCTATTTGTTTGAAATCAAAGCGTGCCGGGTAAGGTTGTGTTGCTTTGTAAAACAGGACGGAGAGAGAGGGTAAGAGATGTGCGACAAGGACGAAGAGCCTACCGTCTCCAAGGCAACCAAGCTGTGACTCCCGGTGAATCGACAGATTGTCTTCTCTATTTATTAAACTCTTTGATATTTAATGTGTTACCGATATGGTAGCAGTAGACTAGGCCGTTGTTGAGTGGCACAACATGTCTAGTCGCTGTTACCTCCTCTGAGTTTGAATCTCAGCTGCGGTAGATGGCAATATCGTAGGCAATGGTTGTTGTGTACATGTCCTGGTTTAGTGGTGGAACAACAATAGCTAAACTCCGCTATGACTTCAATACTAAGAAGACGATTAAACTACAATTTTACAAAAAATTGTTGCAGCCCTTGAAGCATAGCGACGTAATACGAACGTGGGGATATCATATGGCCCAGAGGTTAACTCATATTTAATTTTCTTTAATGTAGTCAGTACTTCGTCTTTTGTAAAGCAGACTATATTTAAATCTGAGCCAGAGTTACTCAACAAAATTAAAATTGTGTGTAATATTTTCAGATTCAGGATAAGATTGCTGAAAATTAGTAATTAGTTGAAGATCAGTCAGATACTCATTATTGTAATTCATAAAGTTTACTGGGTCTGAGGAATTTCTTAAACATTATGAGTTATATTAATGTTCCATATACACCCTGAAAGTCTGACCCTTATTTGAAAGTAAAAATTGAATTTTCGCCACTTTCATTAAGGTAATCAAGAACCTTTACGAGGGTCGGTTTTTTAGTTATTACCAATATTGATCGACAATTTTAATCACGTCCTTCAGGGTCCACTATACTATTAATATAATATTTGTTTTCAATTAAGTTCATAAAACAAATGTATAACTGGCACACGCGCAGGGGTTGATACTGAATTAATAAATTTACACACTCTCCAAGACTATCGAATTTAAAAATTATTGTATAATTTAATAAGATGCAAATTCCCTGCAATGCAATAATGATCTAAAAATAGAAACTAAGGAAATAATTATGTTATTAGCAAAAATATAAGTAATTATATCAACTCTTACAAAATACTCGTAGATAAGTACAAAAATATCGACCAAGAGCGTGCTGGGTAGGCACATGGTAGAGTTCTGTAGCCACACTCACTAACATTCTCCTCAACCTTATGCTATACCGGGTGGCCACGAGTCAATGTACGCCCAATTTTTAGTTTTTTTTCAAAAAAACGGAATTTCATTTTCATTTCCGTAGGGGTCCTATGGCATTTTTTTTATGGAACTGTGCTATTTCTTTTATTAATCAGAAATAATGATTCATATACTACAATTTTTTCGCCATTAATCATTTGTTAACGATATCCTTCGTAATAATAGAAGTATTTTTAAAAAGTAAACACAAATTAAACAAGAAATAATTTTAATAGGTATAACGTTACAACCATGAATAAATTACCAAGAATAACAAAACCATTGAAAACCTAAATTATAATAAACCATTATAAAAATTGTTCAAACTGTTCACCGTTATGATTAATACACAGAGTAGCGTGACTTATCGTTGCACGTCTAACATTCTGTAATTGTTGAGGTGTTATTTGTGCAATTTCGTGTCGAACTCTTTCTTCCAGATCTTGCCTTGTGGTTGGAGCAGTCATGTAGACTCTATTTTTCAAATGCGCCCAAATAAAGAAATCGAGTGGGGTTAAGTCAGGCGACCTTGTAGGCCATGTGACTGGACCATGGGTCCCAATCCAACGATCTGGAAATAATAGATTTAAGTAATGCCTAACGATAATAGCATTGTGTGGTCCAGCCCCGTCTTGTTGGAAGTCATTCCATATAGTCATTCCATTTAAGAAAAAAAAGTTGATGTCACTTCCGGTTCAACCGGAAATGATATTTTCATTCCAGTTAGTCTAAAAGTAGCCTACTATTGTCTAATTTATTTGTACCAAAAACCAAATTTTTAAATACAAAAACAACCAATATATTGGGGGCGTACATTGATTCGTGGCCACCCGGTATACCTACGCATTAAGAACAATTTCACCTTAACAATTTTGTTCGTTCTCTAAAAAAAACAGTGACTTCAATATTTTTCAGAAAGTACTTTTGCTGCAGCATCCGTTATAATATTCATTGAAGATATTAAGTAAATTCGTGAATTTTCTCAATTTCTTACATCGAAAGTTTAAAAATTAGAGCCATGGGAGGAGGCGCATTGATAACGACTATGAAAACGATCAAGTAACAGAAGAGTAAAAATTATAAGGTTCCAACTGATTTTCTTGCATTTTAGAAGACCTATCCAACAAAATTCTTTAAAATTTAGCCTACTTTTGCATACGTCATAACTGTGAGCTGAAATAAAATAATTGAACGCCAAAGGTCTTAAATTAAAGCTCATCATAAATGTAGTTGACGATATCTTATCATTTGTAATATAGAGGTTGCTACATCCATAAAAGGGGGCTAAAACGGTTATTATGAGTATACATATTTTCATATTTTTTTTTCAAGAAGCTTCTGAATACAAATGGTTAAAACTAAATAATTTTTCAAAGTAATTAATTGCAAAAACTCCACATCAAAAAACTGCCCGAGAAAGAGGGTTAAAACTATCCCCACATTAAAAAAATTGGTAAAGGAATTTACACAGTACTTCCCTCTTTATTTATACAGGATAGGACGGTCGCTCTAAAAAATTATTAATTAAGAAATGACATAATATGAGAATTATAATCACAATGTAGTTAGCCCTATATCACAGTGAAAACCTGATAACTTTTTTCCATCATCTACTCTATAAATAGTGGTGGGGAAAAAAAAATCTATATATATATATATTTTAATTTTCAATACATTTTTTTGTTGCAATGGGTTTAGAATGTAATGAAACGGGAAAATTTTAAAATAGAAGAAAACACTTTCTATCATCGGTTCTATTGTAGTGGTAAAAAATAATTTAAAAAATATGTATATTGTTAATGTTCAAAACAATTTTTTACTTCCCTGGCATACCGAAGAGAAGTATTGTATTCGAGAAAAAATCATCCTCAGCTAACTCCACTGTCACCGAAGAAATGTTTAGACTTTCAGTGGAAAACATACAGGGTGGACCGTCTAAAGGGAATAAATAGGTAACGGAAACAAAAATTTTGTTCAAATTTTAAATTTCCAAGTTGCGTGACATTCTAAACCTATCTCAAAAAAAATTTTTTCAAAATATTAAATAGAAAAAAATTTGAAATATTCAAAATTTTGTAAAAAGGATGATGGAAAAAAATTGTTTTGCTCAAACTTAAAATTTCCAGGTTTCATGACATTCTAAACATATTTTAAAAAAAATTTGGAAAATTAAAAAAAAAATGTATACAATGGGTGATGGAAAAAATTTTCTTTATTCAAATTTAAAATTTCCAAATAAAATTTGAGCAAAAAAATTTTTTTCATCATCCATTTTATAAAAATTTTTTATTTGTTTTATTTTCAAATTTTTTTTTGTTTAAATAGGTTTAGAATGTGGAACGTGGACATTTTAAATTTGTGCAATAAAGATTTTTTCCATCATCTATTATATAGTAGGCAATTGTTTTTTTTTTATTTTCAAAAAAAACAAATTTTTAAATATGTTTAGAATGTTACGAAACGTGGAAATTTTAAATTTCATCAAAACTGTTTTTTTATTTCATCAACCATTTTATACAATTTTCAAAATTGCAAAAAACTTTCTATTTTGAATTTTCAAAAAAAAATTAAAATAGGTTTAGAATGTCACGAAATGTGAAAATTTTAAATTTGACCAAAAAAAAGTTTTCCGTTACCTATTACCTTTAGACGGTCCACCCTGTATATTTTCCCGTGAAAGTTTAACCATTTCTTCGGTGGCAGTGGTGTCAACTATCTACCAAATTTGACTGTTCTCCGTCAAGCAGTTTTTTAGTTAATGCACAAACAGACCGACGGACAGACAGACAGACGGAATTGAAAAACCTGTATTTTCGTAATCTACACGACCTGAAACGTAAAAATAAGAAAAATCTCGGAGAGTGATTTTTTTCTCGAATATATGTAAAATGTTTTAAAATACATTATTAAAATTTTTTAATGTAAGGATAGTTTTAACCTTTATTCGGGGTGATTTTTAGGTATGGAGTTTTTTAAATTTAATTACTCTGAAAAATAACTTTGAAATTGTAGTAAAAATCAATGAAAAAAAATCAGTGAAAAATATTTATACTTAATTCAGCCCCCAATCAGAGAGGTAGGAACACCTGTATTGTCTTATTTACTGGAGCTTTGGACTCCGTTGTAGATTTGAAAGTAACTGTGTGGACTGTATATAAACTATTTATTTTTCAACGTGCATAATATAAGGTATTTAACAACTTAACGCTAAGGCGGTCTATTTCACACTGCTTTTACTAGCCCTTTCTTATTTGGGCTGTTTATTGAGGGCGCTGCCGGCGCACGAATTGTAAATTAAGGTTTGTGCCCTAACAACACCCATATCGAAAAATAAAAAAATACCGTCATCTACATTTTTATTAGCTTGAATTTAAGACCTTTAGCGTTGAATTCTATTTAAAAAAATGTATTGCATAGACCAGCGCAGGAATCTAATTAAACAAGCAGAGTGTAAGTTAAATAGTAAATAAACAAATAATAAAATGAAATAGTATACGTCGAAAACGTACCACCGTTGTTGTTTATGATGTTCCCGTTGTCATTTTAAGACACTGGAATAGAATAGCAACTGTGGAAGGAAATAGTTTTCGACACAATAATACACAATTGCAATTCACTTCAACAACTATCTAGTTCTAAATTTTAAACAAATGCGGGAGCAACTCCTTCTAAAGCGACAGAGACTCATTTTTACTTATAGCGCACACAAAAAGCAAATTTTTGTTTCCCTTTTTATATACATATTTTGATTTCAAATCATATTACTGTTTCCAAATATTAAATATACATTTTCCAAAGGAACGTCACCAATTATTTTAATAAATGGTGGAGGAGCCGGTTAGAATATAAAAAGCTTTCAGAAATAAATACATTTTGTCGCAACAAATTGTGACAAAAAGCAATGTCTTTTTATGTATCTCTTAACGTAGGGTGGATAATGTGCCGATTGGGTCGGATCGTTTGCATTTCTAAATAACAAGAGGACGCGATGTAATTCAGAAAAGATCAAATGACCCTTTTGAAATATTTGAATAATGTATCTTTTTTGCATGTTCATCGATGTGTACGATGTTTTCAATATGTCTTGACGTCATTTGATGAAAGTAATTAGTTCTTTTAAACTTACAGTAGATAATTTTATACTAAATATGAAAAAAGCGTGGAGGATTTTTATTTGCTTAATATATAAAGAACAGTTTTCTGAATATGAATAGCAAAATAAACATATTTTGGATTTCGAAATGTGTTTTACGTCCGAATATTAACCAATAAAAAATAAAGCAGCCAGACCATCAGTCGTATAACCATGTAGTTCTGTGATCAATTTCAGTATATATGGTGCAGATAAGTGTAGGGTTTGTGATGGAAACAAGATACAGTTAAAATTTTGACCATCCACACAACATTAATGGACTATTAAAGGAATGTGGAAAATTATTCATTTTTCTATACATATTTCGGAATTACGATTGCTATTAAAATTTGTACAACATACGTAGAGCTCTGAATACCATTATTGGAATATGGTAAACTGTTAGTATTACATATTCCAGCCAGATAGGAACAAATTTCAACAGTAGGTGGAAGTAACTGACAAACTATAGACACTTAGCAAATATGTTCACTTAGACTTCTTAAAACTCTCATGTTTCAGATTATGTAGATTACGAAAATTAAAGTCATTCAATTCCGTCAATTTGTCGGTCTGTTTCGCTAAATCTACAAAACTGTTTAATGAAGAAGAATAATATTGGGTTGGTAGTTGACGCTACTGCAAACGAAGAAATGGAATATATATTTTTCTTAAAAAATACAGTGTGGACACTATAAAAAAAAAATTAATGAAATGAATGTGACAGATGACAATAATATTTGGTATATATTTAACCCAAGTGGCAAGGAAGACAGCTATTATGCCTTTAATAAAAAATATACAGGGCGGCCATACTAAGAAATAATGTAACTATGATGGATATATGTACGTGTAATTAAAAAAACTTTCCCATTTGGAATTTTTAAATTACCCATTATTTATTTTTTTTGTCGGATGACATCCTGTATATTTTTTTAAGTAAAGGTGTATTAGGTTTTCTTTGTAGGAATAATAACAACTATATTTCGATGATTATTTACCTCCGTCGTTTCTTAATTAACTATTTTTTCAAGTGATCACCCTGATCGTTGATGGAAAATAATATTTAGAACGTAGCTGACACTATAACCAAAGAAGAACGATATATTTTTGGTTAAGAAAAGGGTGTGTGAGCAGTCAGTACACACGTTTGAAGTACTAGCGAAGGGAATATTGAATTAGATGTTTATTAAAATATCCCGAGATAATCGATTATGATTCTGAAAATTAGTACATACAATTATTGGCAGTACTGAGAAAATTACTAATAAGATATAGGTTTATTATTTATATTACATTATTAGTTGGCGCTGCACACACAGCGCAAATGCATAAACAAAAACTTAGCGTTTCTCTATACATATGTAAAAAGCAAATTGTGAATGAGTTCAATATTATTGCTGGAATGAATTGTCAAATTTGAATTGCTAACGAATAGGCATTATGTTGCATGCGTAGTCTGCTCAGTGAGAGTTGGCAATATTACGATTTTTCGTTTGCGTTTTAGAGGGGGAGAACGCTGGATTCACCTCAAAACGACTTGCTATAACTACATAATTAAGTTACATGTCAAAAGATATACAGGTCTGTCATCCAACAGAAAAAATCATTAATAAATAAAAGGTGCCAAATAATCGCGGATCTTCTGTGTAGAACTCTGATATATGTTTGGTTAAGAAAAGGGTGTGTAAGCAGTCAGTACACACGTTTGAAGTGTAACTTCCGTACTAGCGAAGGGAATATCGAATTAATTGTTTATTAAAATATCCCGAGGTAATCGAAAAATGTAATTTTAGTAACATCTGGTACAATCATACACATTTTTCTTTCGATAACTATAAAAATATATGTCTAGTTTTAGTATACTTAATTGATCAAATCAAATAGATATAACAACAACTATGTAAATTACCATGGAGCTTTAAACCTAATTAAGTAATCACTTTTTTTATCTTGCTAAAGCATTTTTTTACAATGCAGGCAGCTTACTGTGGTCACTTTATAACAAAGGTAGCCAAACAGGGGTCAAGTGTAGCTAGAATTCAGCGGTGTTTCAACGACCTGCAAATAATTAAACGACCGCGGCATTTATTATGTATTGCCAACCTCACGGGCCATACACGGTTGACTTATTATTCATACCAACATTATTACAGTCGTGAATAATTAAGACACACGAAAATCCTTGTTTTCTTACGTAAGCTTCGCGCAAGGGTTGAAATTCGCTGGGGCCGCAACGCTTTCTCTGGACTTTAATACTTAACTCCGTTCACAGTGAACAAATGCGTAATTGTTATTGTAATTTAAAATGCTTCGTTTAAGTCGGGATCTCGTACCGGGATGCCGTATACGAATAAGGATACTATTTTTCAAACTTACTCATGCTCATTTGTTTACCACTTTCACAATTTTTAAAATCTATTTTATAATTATTATTATTAATACTTCATATTAACGTATTTATATTACCGGTAGGGTTGGCACAGAAACCGACCATTAGAAAAAAAAAACGGTGAGAAAAATGGCTCTTTTTTGGTGGGTTTTTTATTTTAGAAAAACTCATCTGGGTTTATGTTTGATTTTCGTCTTTATTTTCGGGAAAAAGGGCAATTTTATAAAAAAAATATATTTTTACCTCACAAATACTTGAATAAAACAATAATAAAATTGTAAGTTGTCAATATAACAAAACAAGTAAACAATAAACTTGAGAAAAATAAAAATATGAAACAAATTTTCTTCTGAATGTGAAAGACAAAATTTCATAGAAATTGTATTGATTTTGCATGAAACATCTTTATGAGTGGCTTTGTGCCTTTCTGATGAGTTCCAGAATAAGGGCGAAACACGTTTCAAAGGCTAAGAATTTCCAAAACAGAATGAGAGATTTCATGAAAATATAATCCATTAGAATGAAACATTTTTAAGACAAGGTAGGTACCTAATTTCACATTAGGCCTTTGTTCTCATTTTTAAATGCATCTTTATGACCGTAGGGGGTTACGTAGATACTGGTTTAATCTGCATAGCCATAGAGGACTGTGTGGATGCTAGTTGTTGAATGAGAATTTTCAAATAAACTATACAAATTCATTTTAGGATTTTAATTTGTTAGCATAACCAGAATTCAGGTTATTGAAAGTATGCAAAAATTGTGAGATACTCTTTTTAAGTTTCCATGCTTCTATTAAGTTTCCATCTGTCATCATCGGTTGGGGTGTGTAGGTGTTTGCGAGATGCTTCTTTTCAGTTTCCATGCTTCATTTATGTTTCCATCTATCGTCATCTTATTTTTCTTCTTCTAAGTTTTCTGTTTCTTCTGTTTCTAAATCTAGCAGCTTTCATTTTTTTTGTTTTTGTTTTTATTTATTAACCGTTCCACAGGTAAATATCCATTTACAGTGGAGTTGCTGGGAAGGGCCCTATCTCGCGGTAACAATATTTTTTTGTGCGTTATGAGAGAAAAGAGGTCCGAAGGGATAGTCTGCTCACCCTGTATGTCGTTTCTTTAAGACAATTTCAATTTCCGCCTTCGAAATTAATAATAAAATATTATATTTTGAATTAATAAATCGAGCTGATAAAAATCAAATAGAAAGATAGAATTGAATAATATCAATTAAATTAGATAAAATAAAATAAATTAGTTCATTTATAGCTTATCAGTATTTCTGCAGCGTCTTGCGATTGCTGTTTTATTTTACTTCCTTTCCTTTTCTTTCTTGGATTGAGTTGATTTTGTCCATTTAAAAACTTTCCGCTGTACACAATTACTTTAGGTCACAACACAGCTATATTGCTTCACAGCTGGCAGTTTGTAGCTTATTTTATATCACCCACTTGGAGAAGGGACCGATCCAAGTATAGATTTTACGGTTAAACAGTACACTTTCTCCTGTTTATATACACGCTTTTGTGTTGCTTTTTTAAACATAATTTTATCAAATTCAACTACAAGCCAGACTCATGCTAATTCATATCAATCAATGTAGTAGAATTGTTTACGCTTATTCTCAATATAATTTCGACGTTTTGTTGCCGTTTTATCCGGATTTATGTCGAGATCTTGTAGGAGCCTGCAAAGACGCGTCTGTCACCGAATTCGACAAACTTTGATCTCCAAGAATGAACAAGAAGATGATGATGATAGATGGAAATTCAAAAAAAGCATCTCTCGAACACCATTTTATATTCCTACCCCATGTGTTATGCGGGCTCTCTCTGCCGACAGCAAGCATGTCCCATATAAAACCCGGGGTATGCAGCCGATCCGGCGGTATATAAAAATATCCAGATTGGATATCCCAAAGTGGCAGAAATGCCTACCTTACGCGAGCTAATTAATCAATTCTTATACTTCCACTCAGCTACGTGGATGTGGATATAATGGAGTCCAGCCCTGCGATTTAACCAAATAAATTAGGTTCTGGTTCCAAAAATATAGCGGAACAAAACATTAGTAAGGAATCATAAAACAATTATAATCCAAGAGTAAGTTCGTGGCGTTCAGCTAATGTGCTGTACCTTCTGCTACACTACATCGTCTCAAGTCTGGGACACCGTGTATGTATAGCTCGAATGAAGTTCTATTCAAGTCTAAGTTAAAGCGAGCTTGGCATCTAATAATCTACCAGTGATTATTTTCTAATTAACGAAATACAACATTAGAATTAAGATATTACTTGTTAATGTTTCATTTACGAATGAAACGCCTAAAATTCAAAGGCCGTTTCTGTCAGAAGGGGATCCACTGAAGTATTTATAAATCTACTTTACCGCGTAAATTTACTGTTTTTGAGAATATTATATCAAACATTTTAGCGGGACTTCTCTAACATATTTAAAGCTCTAATTTAATATTCTTTGTGTCCATTCTCACAAAGTTTCGGCGAAAGAGGTGAAATTCTGTTATGTCCAACAGTTGGCAGCTTTTCATACATCCAGAACGGCATGCTTTTATAAACAGAAACATGCTTTGTATTAAAAAAATACGTCACCAGCAGTGTCACGAGAATGAAAAGTAAAAAGGCTTAAATGCTGATGGCACACACATTATTTGTAAATACTGAAATAGATGAAAGTTATATATAGATGTATCAAATGTTCTGGTCATAGCATAGCAATGTAATTATTACTCATAGCTACAGTACATTTTCCAAAGGATAATCATCAGAACCTAAGTTGATCAGTTAACTATTTTTTTTCTTTTGCTTTCAACTATGAGGTATTTGGGATATGTAATGAAGCAAAAAAGCCCGCTGATGTAAAGTATTTGTCTCAATCTGAAAATCGTTATACTAATGTGGTAACATGAGCCAAAGAGTCTAGTCAACAAGTGTCATTTTGGTGAATACCGAAAATTATGATTTAGGGCTCATTCAATTCGGAATGACATCTAGAAACTTTTTAAGAAATTTAGAGTTTAGCCGGTAAAAATTACAAAAGTTATAAACAATTTAGTAAAAAAAAGGAGGTTTGGTTTATTATTAAAGATATCTGAAATAAAAAAAGATCCTTAAAGAGCAGGAAATTTCGTAAAAAAAAGTCCCACCTCCCGGAAATCTACCACCAATATTTTGTTACAGTCTATTTTCGTATCTGCACATTTACAATTTGAATATCGTAATATGTTAATATAGTATAACTGGTTGCCTACCGTTCGTGCTCCATGTGAGCCACGCACAGTGATGTTAGCAGCGAGTTGCTGGCAACGCACTGTAACTGTACCTAATTAGGAAGCGAGTTTCGACCGTCTCGATTATAATCTTTTCAAGACCGTTATTATCAATTAAACCTATTGTTTTGTTAATGGAATTATGAAATACTGTATTATGTGTGAAATATAGACGTCATTAAGGGAGATTTATCAGATTTGTGGGTTATGTTGTATAGTGTTCATTCGGAACGTACCCATGAACAAAGTTTCAGTCATTCTCAGATTTTGACAGAGGTTTCCGTCTGGGCCATTTTTGGGGATTTTTTCCGTTTGCCAGCTCGAAGAGAAGTTGTGTCACTGAGCACGTGGATAGCATTTTGTTAATTTGCTCCTTTAATGGGATTTAGTGCTGTAGTGACAAATTAGCAGTACTTCATTTTCATATTTTTATTATTTTCTGTTGGGAAGTACTGCTACGGAATTTTCCGGATAAATCAACTTGCTGGAAGCACGTGGCAAAGGAATTCTGAAAGCCCACTCAACATCTAAGGTATACCTCTGAAATCTCTTTAGAAAATAGATTTGTAATATTCGTTATTTCTTTATTGCAGGGCTTTTTGGGTTTTTTGGCTTTCTTGTTCTTTTTGTACCTTTTGTTCTTTTGGTTTCATTTCATCCTGGACTTTTACTGGCATCGCATCATGTATGTTTGACCCCACATCTTACCTGTTGGATTTGTACATCTGTATGTGAATTTGGTTTACTGAAACTTGGTGGGCAAGATATTTTGGGAATTTGGAATCCTGAGTGTACCGGTGAGACTCTCCTGCCTGGTTCCCTTGGAAGCTACGCTCCCCTGGTAGGCCTAGTGGTTACATTTTGAAACCTGCTGGAGGTAAGCGTCTTTGAATAACCTAACGAGGGACCTTATATCACATACCACCTTCTACGTGAGGCATAGAGAGCCCGTCAGCTTTCTTACGGTACACATTAAATGTAAATTATCAGTACATATTTTGCATATCACCAATTAAGTTTTAATAGTTTTGAATACCACTCTTACAAATTTTTCACAGTCAATCTAACCTATTGTCACTAAATAGTTCACATTATTTCGTTCATTTTATGCTATTATTCAGTATTTTAATGTAATCGTCTAAGCTAATATATTTTGGGGGGTCATATTTTGCCTATTATTAGTTAAGATTTTATTAGTTTTAAGTTATCATATGTTTGTGTTAGGTTAAGTGTGGGCCACACATAAGTATATCGATTGTGGGTAATATTATTTCTGTGAGGTTTGGCTGTAAGGGTCCCTATATATAATCATTAAATCTGTTATAGTAAGAAGCGTATTTGTTTTCACCAGCGTACATTTAAAGCCCTAATTTTGTCGAAGCCACTCCCCAGGTACTTGTCTAGTCGGCCGTGTGAGCCTCTTTCGCCACCAATTAAATGCAGAGAGGGGACTGCACGTAAAACATAAAAATTTTGTTCAGGGCACAGGGTGATCACCCTACCCTGCTGTATTGCTGATATATCAGCCTCTAAAGTAATTTTTTTTACATATTCCCCTTTTATCTGGGAGCCCTGTAACAATTTATAATTTTAATTTAGAGGTGAAAATAGGGATAAAAGCGGGCGATGTGACGCCGACCGATTCGGACAAAAATTTTTTTCGAGGTATTCTTATAAATAATTTCAAAAAAGTTCAAATAATTGAGTTAGAGCTCCGGTTAAAGGCTCAATTTGTTTATTGTTTAACGGAGAATAAAAAAGACGTATCTTTGTCCTATCTCCAATAGTTTATAAGTTATTCTAATAACAATGATGAAACATTGAAAGAATGTGATAAACATAAAACACAAAAATGTTTAATACTATATAAAAAATAGAGAAAATTTTTTTCACATAACATACGACACATGCTTGTTTTTATTATTTTTCGTAGCATTAAAAAAAATTATAACGAGAAAATTAATTTATTTATAACAAACTGTTTATTAAATAAACGACTAAAATATAAACAAAACATTTTTATTTTTTCAGAACATGGAAGAGCATTAGAAATCATGATTTAAAAAAAATGATTCCTTAACATTAATATTTAGCGACAAAAAAAATGTTAATTAACAAATGCCTTTTAAGCAACACAATTTTTTTTTAAGAAAGAATTTTTTTATTAAAAATCATTATATTTATTGATGATTAGAATCTAAAACAAAATTGGATTATCTTGTAAACAATGCATTGGTTTATAACAGTTACTTAAACAATAGGAGTAAAGAAATATAAAAATTTATTTTTATGTATCTTTCAATAATAACAAAACAAACTAATCGGAGTACTTGAAAAAAAATGTTTTTCATTGCTTTATTTACGTTTTCCATTTTTTAATGCCTTCGATTGTTAATAACAAAGTGGAAAATCAAAATTTTTTAATTTTTTCAACGGGGATCTTTTCTAAAGCCTTTCAAGAATAGCTCCAAGAAGTGAAAAAAATCTGAGATCTTTAGTTTGATAATTATCAAAATTTTTATGTTAATTTAAAACTTGTAAAAATAAGTTAATTAACAAAAGCACAGCTAATAAAAAATTTACGGGTAACATTTTTTTTCAATGAGTTTTCGTTTATTCAAGTATCCACAAGTTATGAGAATTTTTTATTTCTTAATATTCATATTTAATGGGTATAAATAATTTTTTTGTTAAAGTGTCCTAATCAGTCGGCAGGCATGGAAGTCACATCACCCGTTTTTAGCCCTATTTTCACCTCTAAATTAAAATTATAAATATTGGTGGTAGAGTTTCGGGAGAGGACTTCTTGGTACGAAATTTCCTGCTCTTCAAGGATCCTTTTTTTATTTCGGATATCTTTAAAAATCAGATCATTAAAAATAATATTAAAAGTTGTTCATTCTGTATGTTTGTATATTTTAATAAAGAAATAGTTTAAATAATACAACCCAACTAGCACAATTAGTCGTGGGAACGTAGCAATGATTATTGTAGGCACTTTAAAGTATTTTGGTACTAGTCACAGGCACATAATAGGAACGTTCCTAATACGTGTTTATGACCAAAATGGGGAATATTTTTTGGTGACGATAACGTTCCAGCCACGTTCCTGGAACTTGTCTGGCTACGTTCCAATGACGTTGTTGCTCGCTCCGGAGAGGAGACGTGGCGGTGTAGGCCCCGCAACTTTCAGAAAACTTTACCACTCCCTACTCTTTCAAATCGATGTTGCCCCTTCTTTGTCTTGCAACCGATTTTATTATATTTATGTTTCATTCTTACATATGATTCTTGTTCTTGTTCATTTCCCTAACTCAGAAATTTAATATAATATCAGAAGGTAATATTAGACGGCAAAACTTGTGCTATTTTCCAATGGTCTAAGGGTCACAATTAAAACGAATGCAATTTTACTGAAAAACATAATGATAAAACGTCCGAATCTAATCAGGCGCCTTTAAAATTTGCATTTTTTAATGAAAATATTGTTTTTAAAATATGTAATGTCATGCGAGAATATGACACACTAGATGCCGAAACCTATTTTTTATCGTTCTTCGAAACTTAACACTACTTTTTATGTATTCATTTGTTGTATTTGGTGAAGAAATGGCGATAAATTAAATTTGTTAGTCAATTGTGAAATTGTGGTTCATGTGTTATAACAAAGGCGTCGATAATTTTGGCCATCAACATGACGTATTTCAGAAAATATGACTTTAATGCCGTTTTCATCAAGAAATGCTACTTGAAAGTAATTGCTACTTGGCGATAGTGACGAAAACTGCAAATACGTAACTTTAAAGTTATATTTACGACAAATCTGCGAATGGAACTGTAGTATCACTTCAAAGTCGTAGCAAAGTTGTGACTACCACAAATTGCCTCTTCAAAGTTGCCGCTGCTACTTCATGGTTACATTTTTCCCGATATTGATTCGGAACGTACGTGTTAGCCGTACGTTGAGGTCTAGACTGAACGCGTTCCTAGCTTTTCCTGTTTATCATTTACCTAACTTCACATTGAAAAACCTATCAGCTGTCGCAATTTACTTGTATGCAGCCATATATCAACGACTTAGTAAACATAAACCTTGTAGGTATAATATACTATTACAGTGATAGATAACATAGAAGAAAAAGTAGGTGTAATAAAACTGTGTTGAAATATTAAGCTTTTGTTGCATTATTTTGAATATAAAATGATGCATAGCATAATATAGCAGCATATAATTCTAGTCTAGGTTAGGCAAACATATTATATAGGTTAGGTTAGGTTATATAGGTTAGGTTTTAAACTTTTGTTGCATTATTTTGAATATAAAATGATGCATAGCATAATATAGCAGCATATAATTCTAGCAGCATATAATTCTAGTCTAGGTTAGGCAAACATATTATATAGGTTAGGTTAGGTTATATAGGTTAGGTTTGTTGCATTAACTTTATCAACATTGGGAACTAGATGGTGAAATTTACTTCATGGTAAATTTCAGAGGTGATGTGCACTTTGTAGTAGCCGTACACAGTTCTGTAGGTAGCAGTAACGTCATTAATACCTATGAATATTACATACAAGTTCCACTACTTTAAAGAAATAGTGAGGGTTCCCAGAACGTCGCGGCAACTATTAAAGCTACTTGAAGGTGATTGCAACTTTGAAGTCACATTTCAGTGATGCGAGTTAGTCGCTGCCACTATAGTTTACCACCTTCAAGTTCTGAAAACCCGAAAGTCGTCCCACTGGTAACTACCACGTTCCCACGTACCACGAAAGCTACGTAGAAGTTGTATAACTATAAAGTAATCATTAGTGGTAGAAACTACGAGGCAGGGACTGTAGACTTGTCAAATGAAGTTATTTTTACACCAAAGTCGTAAATTTAGTCCCAATTACGTAATGGTTACTCATACGAAGTTCCTATCTCAGTTACTGTCACTTTGGTGCTAGTTGGGAATATTTAATATTAGTACTCAATTAAATTGTTACATAATAATCCAAATAAAATTAGATAATATCGAAATAGAAAGACTTCGATCGCGCCAATATTCTTGACTTTGATGACGGTCTCGGATAATTAGGGCTCGAGCTTTGTACTCTTTGTCCCAATCATCGCTGTAGACCTGGACCGGCTTCGTAAGGGGTCGGCCTGCTTTCTACAACTACCCACCTGCAAATGCAGACGGTGTAGGCGAAGTTAGCAGACCTCCCCTGGTCCTGGCTGTAAAGACAATGTTTTAAAATCTTTGTTTAACGTTTAACTAAAACACATATTGGATTGCAACAATTAGTTGTGTGTGTTACTTGATACAAAACTGGAATAATGTCGAATATCAGTATGAATAAATTACGCTCTATTACACACACGTGCAAGCACGCATACATGCACGCACAAAAGCAAAAATAACATTACGCACATGACATGCGCACAGTGCCGCAAACAGCAGATTCGGTGCATGAAGGCGCATGCTTCAATATCTTTGCTTCCATTCAATACTTGTTCCTCCTATACCAAAAGAATTAGTTACAAAGCGTTCATTGAAAACTTGTACATTTATCTTTATTTTTTTAGAGTTATAAATAATTTAATTACTTACACGAACTGTATGAAATACTCCGTTTTGAGAATCACTAATTCTGAAATATTTTCTAATAAAGAATGAACTTTCCTATAAACTAAAATGCAATTGAAAAAGTTATACTTTAACCTTCAGTTTGTATTCCTTATGTCAATTTTTCAAAGTTTTACAGCATTTTTTTCAGTTTATAATTACTAATACCACTGCAAAATTGCGAAAAACTTAAGTACTGTTTCATTTCAAGCCGACAGGTTCATCATTTTACTTATATACTCTATACGTTACAGTAAAACACTTGAACACCATCATGCGACGCGAGCTTCATCAACCATGTTGACATCATCTGGAGATGATATAAGCTCGTGGGTTGTAGCCATTGATCTTAAAAATATTTTCTGAATTAACTCACCTCTAGTTAATCCCAGATTTTTCTTTTCTTAAAGGTACTTCTGCCATGTGAAGTACAACTTTTACTAGCAAGAAATCCGTATTCCAATTGGCAGATCAGCTTAATACTGTTAACAAGTCAAGAAGTGCAAATGCTAGAATTTCATCAGTTATTAGTAATAAATTCGCCAGATCAACAATTCATTTTAAAATAGTTCTTCTGCAATTCTAGCTAACTTACGATCTCCCCCGTATCATGAACACTTCAGTTTTCATTAGAATCACTGTACATATACGTTTGGTAATATTCTAAACACAATTTTATCTCTGTCATGTAATAACCCCCTACTCGCTATGCCAGAAAATGTCCAACGAAAGGTAAAAGAGATTCTTTGAAGTATATTATTTTTACTAAATATTATTTATATTTTCATGACATGAAGTGAAATAACCTAAGGCTTTGCACAGGTACACTTTTATACAACAAATCAAATAAAAGTATAACATATTTTTTCAAAAACATATGAAGGGTTTAAATTTTAAAATGTTGCCTGGTGCTTCAGGGTTTATGTCATTTCTAACAACACGGCTTTGTGCCATTGTCCCTTATATTGGCTTTGTCAGATAAAAATCCGTTGTTATTTTATACCATTTTGATATAGTTATTGTAATAATAATTTTTTCTAATTATTTGGGACTTCCTGCCACATGTATTCTTTCTTTTTGATGCTCGAGGAATCTACAAAATATCACAATTAAGCAGTATGTTACTGGTAAATAACCTCTACGCCTGTGACTTTTACGTCAAAGGATCAGTTAGAGGTTGCCTTTTTTAACAAATACAAATAAGTATAAAAACTTGAAATTAAATATTTCGCCGACGTTTATGAAATCTAATCTGTTTCCTTTTTGAAGGCTTTTTTTGAAAAATCTTTTTTGCTGTGTATGATAAATATACAAGGATTGGTTGTTTGGTCGAAGATACCCTTGGCATTTTATTATATGCTTTTCTCTGGATAATAGTAATCCTTGCATAAAGGTGTAAACGTCTCCTGTTGATTTTAGAGAAAATCGACACGAGGAGGTAAGCATTTTGCATTATTTAATCGTAAAAAGTATTAACAATGTGTATACTTGTTAATTAGGATTGATAAAATATTAAGACCGGTCATTATTCTCCTTTAGACGTTTTATTTTGACCCCACTTTCGTTTGAGCTTTAAAAGTAATATTTTGGGAAAATTAAATATTACTAAGAATAATTTTTGAAATAGCTGCGAATCTTAGGAACATCTTTAGTACGAACCTGTCCGAGAGAAGCATGAAACCGACATCTCGCTTCACCTTTAAAGGAAGTATAATTATAGTTTAGGGATTATATGAGGCAAGTAAAGATTCAATTACTTGTTATTTATGATATTGATAGCTTCATCGTAGTCTTACATTTTTAAGTTTATAGTAAGGGTGTTTGGACAACTTAGCTGTGCACGTTATAGAAAAATATTTGTACATCACTGTCTTTGTAATTTAGGTATTTGTTCTTAATATATTTATTTATATACAAGTAAGGTCCGTGTTCTTTAATTCCATTATAAATTGGCAACTCAGATTTATATTTAGTGATTTTTGGCTGAGCTATCATAAAATTTAGTTAGGGCAATATTAATATGTAAATCACTTGGCGTCCATTAATAGTCACTGTTTTTATTGGTTCATTAAGATTTTCGATCTATCTACAACCCTTATTAAGAACATTACTTGTCGAACTTAGACCTTAAAAAAAGTATTAACGTTATCACCTGTAAACTAACAAACGTTGAAGTGGGCGCTATAAATAAAAGAAGTTAACTATTATAACCTTCGCCTATTTACTGCACTTATATAATTGTTGCACATTCTATAGGATACTCTTCGCAGTTTTCTTGTAAATAACATTAGTTTTAGGCATCGTTTATTTAATTCTAAACCATAAAAAAATGTTTCAAATTTAAATAATTAATAACGTTTTTATTAATTGATCAATTTTGTTCACTTTAGCTAAAACTAACTTATGGTCCAAATTTCAATACAATCGGACATTTCATTCTCAAGTTATCGTGCTTACAAGAAACGTGACGGGCGGACAGACAGACGGACTGGCAAACGGACAAACAGACGGATGGACGAACAGACATTATGAAAATTGTTCAGAATTTGGTCACTAACACAGTGAAATGAATGTTTAAAGAATAGAATCATACGCGATGAAATACTGGAGACATGTCCAAAGACGGGACACGACACACCTACTGAAGAAAGCGCTGCGAATGAACAGCAACAAACTGAAAATAGGGAGGCCATGCTACACATGGATTACAACAATCGAGAGAATTATGAATAAGCTAGGAAAGGATTATACACACTGGGAAAAGTTTGCACAACAAAAAATGGAATACAATAAAGAAATATCAAGGATATACACACTGCCAGACTCAGAAACAGAAGAAACAGAAAACTCAGAAGTAGAATAGGAGAGAAGATGATCACAGACAGAAACTAAGAAGAAGCATATCACAAAAACCTGAAAGTAAAAAGAAGCACGAAAACCTAAAAGAAGCATCTCACAAGCGCCTACACTTTCCATCCGATGAAGACAGAAGGAAAACAAGAAGAAACATCTCACAAACACCTACACGCTCCATCCTATACTCCTACCCCATGCGTCATGCGGCTCTCGCTGCTGACAACAAGCATGTCCAATGTCCAATCCAGCGTATGCAGCTGGTCCGGCGGTATACAAAAGCACTGGGGGTTTGTTCTGGCACACGGTGGGATGATCGGTGGGCGATCGGGCTGCGTGGTGGAACAAATCTCCCTGCACCGGAATTGGCAGCAATGCCCACCTTACGCTGGCAAATCAATCAATCAATCAATCAATCAACACAGTGAAATGAATGTTTGTCTTTACGAGCGATATTGCAAGTTTTAGAAATGTGTAGTGGCGAAGAGTACAATAATAATTTGATTAGCTCATTGATTCAGGTATTGATTAATTTTATGCTTTGGAAAATGTACTATTATACAGGGTGATTCACGTAGGCCATTCATTAGAAGTTTTTCAACTTGCAGTTGGATTAGAAACTTGAAATTTGGTATGCAGCCATAATCGATCATGCCCGTTCTATCTATTTTCAGTCCTCCAACTATACAGGGTGTGCCAAAAATTGGTACCAACTTTCTTTTTTTAAATGGAAACCTATATTTTTCTTCACATGGTTCGATTGGTCTTCTAATTCTAAGTTTAGAGAACCTAAGTTATGTTAACTTATCTATTACAATTTTTGACATATGTCCAATTTTTTGAAAAAAAATTGCCGCTGTAGTAGTTTACGAACAAATTTGTATCTCGCAAACCTTTCAAAATTATGAAACCAAATTTGTGAAGCAGTTAGCTGGAAGTCCAGGCTAACTTTTGATGTCCCATCGGTGGTCACATTTTGTACCATATGGGCGCAGTGGATTTTCAAATGTCGCAATCAAAAATTGTCAAAAAGTCAATTTTTTCAAATGGCACCTACTATTTTTTTTCACACCATTCGAAAGAAAATTGAATTTTAGGGTGAGTTACTTAAGCATTCCCTATACCTAACTTCACCCCATATCGAGTTATTCAATAAAAATCAAGAAATACCTTATCTTGCCGAGAGATTCCTTACTTCATCAAGTATGCCATGGAAACAAAAGACAGTTGTAATAATTTTTAAAGAAAAATATGGATTCTTATTTAATTACACACAACACCAACAAATTATTGTAAACGAACAAGAACAATGTTGACGAAATTCTGACGTAAATGTTCAATGTGACCACCATATTTTTGTTCAAATATTCTATTATTCTACTTTCAACAAATTGCGTAGTAAGTTAACATAACTTAGGTTTTCTAAACTCAGAATTAGAAGACCAATCGAACCATGTAAAGAAAAATATAGGTTTCCATTTAAAATAAGAAAGTTGGTACCAATTTTTGGCACACAATGTACAGTTGTAGGACTGAAAATATTTTAGATAGAACGGGCATGATCGATTATGGCTGCATACCAAATTTCAAGTTTATAATCCAACTGCAAGTTGAAAAACTTCTAATGAGTGGCCTACGTGAATAGTATATAGCGGATTTATCTATAAAGCAACCATACTAAAATTTATTATAGTTGACTAGTGAAAGAACTTATCAAACCCAACAGGAAATTTAGATTTTAGGCGATTTAAAAAATATATAAATAGTTTATTTAAATATCATTTTGTAATCGTGGATAACAAACAATCTTTTAAAATTCTATATTGAATAAATGTGTATAACATATTTTTTAAAAGCAGTGCAAAGTGCCAATTTGAAAGTAAAACTCATCTCTCCAGGAAAATCACAATATTGAGCATAAGCTTTCAAACTGCATCCCATTACAATACGTCTGAGCCAACGATATCTCTGAGCAACTCAATACTTTAATGAAATAATTCGTTCTTAAACTAATTTCCGTGAGGTACACGATTCGGTACAGTCAAAGCCTTATATTGCTCTTGCGTTTTACTGGAATGCCTTGTATTGTCAAGGGAATCTCTCGTTATTATGCGCTTATATACAGAGTCCTGGGCAAATACTGAACAATGGGAAATCCCATTTGGGGATGTTTAGTTAAGTGTTTACCCTTATAACGCAAGACAAACCCACCAGCTGCTTTAAAATTTTCATAATGTCAACTTTTTCGACATACATAATGATGTGTATACGGCCCGCAGTAACAATGGTCGACTATCCATTATTTATCCTGCATATATCCTTATTTGGCCTATCGAATATCCCAAAGGAGTATCATTGTGATATATGTGTTAGGATTGAGGTACTAATTATGTTACAACAAATATGGGAATGCAGTTTAAGTGTTTAAAAAATGTTTGTAGAAATTAACACGGATTTAAATTTAAAAAACCATTACCTAAGGAATCACTACTTCCACATCCAAATATTGCGGGATAATATGTTAAAGGTTTCATGAAAATCGCGTACCTACATGTACACTTCTAACCATGTCAAGGAAAGGTTAATATACAGGGCCTCTCACATAAAACTTCCAGGATGAATGTCTCCATAGCTAGAAGAGACATTTAAAATGTGTAAAAGGCATTCACAAGAATATGTAAATGACTTCAATTTCGAGCAAAAATGGTTTTTTCATAAACAGAGGTTCATAGATGACGTTGCGATGCAAAGAAATTGTTCAATTCCAGAAACCTTGAAAAGAAGTGCATGGGGTATTTTAGTCTAAGTAATTTTAGGAACAATTTTCTAAAAATTACTAGTTTTTGAGACATTTGAAGTTCAACATTATTTTCCCAAGTAACAAAAATTGAAGTATGAAAGAGGTATGGTGAGACTGTACATTTACCTGGCAACCGCGACAGATGGTGAGATGCGGTGGGACGTACTATACAGCAAATTGAGCCCAACTAGAATAATGTACGTATTACAAAACGTCTGGGAAGATGTTATGAATAAGATGTTTTTTATATGGTAATTAGGTCTGAATTTTTTTTACCTGCAGCATTTTTCCCAAATAAAAGCAACTTTTAATTTAGAAGGATTTATTATAAGACAAAATTTAGCGCACGTCATCTAAAAGTACTTTTCGAGAACTGACATTTCATAATAACAATAATAAAAATGTATTATCATTTAGCCTAGTAGGAAATAAGCAAACAGCTGCTATTGTCAAAGTACCTTTCTTAAATCGGGTAATTCATTTTGTCAAAATTAAGAATTAACGTCCCTCTGTCGCTCTGTAGAGCCCGCGAGCTAGAAAAAACACTTTTTACATTATTAGAATAATTCGAAAAGCAAGCCTTCGCTGCTGGAAAATATACACGAGCCACTCTCCCCTACCGATCGAATTATCGGGAACGGGGAACAATCTGGAACGTCTAGAACGACTAGAACGTCTGGAGTCTTCGATTTTCGAACACTTCCAGAAGCTTTGATTTATCTTATATAAACCGAGACGCGCTCAACGCATTCAGTCGGGCAAGTCGAGTAGAGTCGAGTCGAGCCAGTAAGTCAGTAAGTTCGGGATCCAGCCACGCGACAAACAACAACCAAAGGCAAATTTCTACTCTAAAGTGTTAATATTCAACATAATTAATTACATCAAACCTATTTAGTGATAAACAAATGTATTGTTAGAACGTGAATAGTAATATATCGTTATTTTGACTCCAGAAAATTTGACTTTTAATCATTCGTGTAAAATCGATACAGGGTGTTACTTTTTCGCCGAGCCAAGTAAAATAAATTCATTCAAAATTAAATTGTGCAGTGTTCTTGTGCGCGAATCTGACTAAAACGAAAGTCACGTTCGTGTTCATGGCGCCCGTACAACGTGGGGCTTAGAGAAGTGGCCGAGAAGAAAAGAACAAAGAAAGAAGAGGAGAGTAGTGTGACTTACTCGAGGGGCTCTGAACTGAGTAGGGGTTTCAAAAGTAAGGCAAAAACGCTACGAGAAGATCTATCGAAGGGCCAGAACTTCTCAAGTCCATTTTTTTTAATAATAAGAAGAACATGGAATCTTACGAAAACGTTATGAAAACGCTAGGAGAGGCAGCGGCACGACAGGGAATAGAACTGCCACACCTAGAAGGACAACCATCTTCCTCAGGGAGGGAAGAGGACCCCATACGACATATATTCCCGAATACTGCACAACCAGGTGAGTCGATTTTACATACAACCCCACAACGAGGGGAGCAAACAAATGTAAATATCGAACTAAGTCAAATCTTCGTGAGCATGGCGGAGGCAATCAAGCAGGCTATTGAAAACGCTACTACAAGTCCTGAAGGGAGCAAAATGGAAAAGGTTATGCAAACTATAAGGAACTCCCCTATGCACACTTTCCAAGGGCTGGATCACGAAAGTGCAAATATGTTTATATTTAATATGGAAGAACATTTTCGAAAACATAATATTACTGACCGAACAGAAAAATTAATAATGATTACGTCACAATTAAGAGGCCATGCAAAGGTATGGTATGAGCCATATAAAAATTTAATATACGACTACGAAACGTTCAAATTGAGGCTGAGGCAGACCTTCGACACCATAGCGAAAAGGGCTCAGGCAGAACACATTTTGCATACAAAAATGCAAGGATATAACGAATCAGTTACATTATTCATCTCTAAGAAAATAGCTTTATATAACAGAGTAGACCCAACCAGACCGCCTAAAGAGAAGGCGTACTGCATCTATAGACAACTACGCCCCGAGATAAGGGCACAAATTCGATTCAGAGATTTTGATACCCCCGAGGAGTTACTAACTGTAGCGGCAGAAGTAGAAGAATATCATCTTCCGAGAAATACCAATAATGACAATTGGAGAAATCGACCAAACAACAATAATAATAATAATAGTAACTGTGAAGAGGCACCAAGACAGGCAACCAATACGACCACGAGAAATACGATCCAGAGGACAGCATCATCAGGGGAAAATACGCAAAAAAGCCGACCACCGACGACATGCCGATTTTGCGGAGGATGGTACTGGCAAAGAAATTGCCCACAAAATCCGTACACGACAGGACAAAACCAACAAGTCAATAGGCACCAGGAAAACTCCCAAGGGGCCGGCGCCCGTCCCAGATCCAACAACTAAATAACGATTCCTCGGCGTCCGGCCCAAACAATATAACCAATCCGGCGACTCCACCAAATTTCGACAATATCTTAAATATCTCTGCAATTTTTCAAGAAAAATCAATAAATAACATGGCTACTCAGACTGATTCTGAGAACATTACGAACATTTCCACTATCCTAGCAAAAACAACACTAAAAGGCGTGGCGACGCAGACCGAAACTGCCCCGTTATTATCAATGCAAGATTTACGAAAATCAAGGCAATTACCACATATTAAGATCCTCGCAAACGGACAGGAAATAAACGCTGTTATTGACACAGGTGCGGAAAGCAACATAGTCAGGGCAGGACTCGTCGACACCGAGCCTAAAATCAAAGACAGAAAATTGTTTGCAATGGCATGTGGAGGCCAAACAACAGAATCCTTGGGAAATATCGTCCTAGATCTAGACATACAAGGTAACAAAACTCAGGGCGAGTTTGAGGTAATTAAAAATTTAAATAAGGAACTTATTCTTGGTACACCATTCCTGGAGGACGAGGGTGTCCATCTAGACTATGAAAGGAAGTGCATGTATATGGGAAAAACGTCAAGGCAAACCGTATACTGGAATCAAGAAACAAGGTATACCCCCGAATTTCGACAACTCCAAGAAAAAAATTGTATTCCACAGGAGGCTGAACAATTACGATACGACTTACCCCAGCAGGACGAACTAAATATACCAGCATATCAAGAGGAACGGGACGAGCAAGAAGAACAGACCCCGGAAGAAAGAACAGAAGAAATAAGGGCAAACCAAGCAGAATATCAAGAGAGGTATTCTTCGCCAAACGATAGACCCAAGGTTACCTTCGAAGGACAAGAGGTAATGGTAAAAGCCCTTCGAAAGAAACCGAATGTATTCTTACCCTCTTGGACAGGCCCACATCTAATAACCAAAAAAGTCTCCGACGAAGTATACGAGGTCCGACGCGGGAACAACACTCATCTGGTACACGTAGACGATATTAGGCCCCCAGTCGCCGGAAACGAACCTCCCGAGCAGCTACTTACCGATGAAGAATCGGACCCCGATGATGACGACTTTAATGACGAAAATCCTGAAGATGATTTCCCAGACCGCCACGAAGGCCCTGAAGAACATCCCCCTGATGATGACCATAGAGACGATGAAATCCTACTATTTGCCTCAGCGCATCTACCTGCCTCAGCGCATTTACCTGCCTCAGCATATCTATCTGCCTCAGCGCATCTACCTGCCTCAGCTCATCTACCTGCCTCAGCGCATCTACCTGCCTCAGCGCATCTACCTGCCTCAGCGCATCTACCTGCCTCAGCGCATTTACCTGCCTCAGCATATCTATCTGCCTCAGCGCATCTACCTGCATCAGCTCATCTACCTGCCTCGGCGCATCTACTTGCCTTAGCGCATCTACCTGCCTCAGCGCATCTACCTGCCTCAGCGTATCTACCTGCCTCAGCGCATTTGCCTGCCTTAGCTCATGAAGAAAGCTTGCCTGCCCCAGCAAATAAAGAAAAAGTAACCATATCCACTCCGGCACCCGATGAACCAACCACCTGTACGAGGCCAACGCAAACACATGGAGAGACGAACAGACCATATAAACCAAAGCGACGACGAGCAAGACTGGTCATCATGAACCTCTAGAAATTGTATCCTTCTTTTTAGAATTACGTTTATTTCCATTATTGTACATATCTTAAGTTTTAGCATTGTATAAATTTTAGTTCTTATTCATAAAACACGTTGTAAATATCTTAAGTTAGATAGAATTGTATACTTTAGGTTTTCAAACACTCAATCGTAGAAATTTGCCTTAGCAAACGGGGGGAATGTCAAAGTACCTTTCTTAAATCGGGTAATTCATTTTGTCAAAATTAAGAATTAACGTCCCTCTGTCGCTCTGTAAAGCCAGCGAGCTAGAAAAAACACGTTTTACATTTTTAGAATAATTCGAAAAGCAAGCCTTCGCTGCTGGAGAATATACACGAGCCACTCTCCCCTACCGATCGAATTTTCGGGAACGGCGAACCTCTAGAGCGACTAGAACGTCTCGAGTCTTCGATTTTCGAACACTTCCAGAAGCTTTGATTTATCTTATATATACCGAGACGCGCTCAACGCATTCAGTCGGGCAAGTCGAGTAGAGTCGAGTCGAGCCAGTAAGTCAGTAAGTTCGGGATCCAGCCACGCGACAAACAACAACCAAAGGCAAATTTCTACTCTAAAGTGTTAATATTCAACATAATTAATTACATCAAACCTATTTAGTGATAAACAAATGTATTGTTAGAACGTGAATAGTAATATATCGTTATTTTGACTCCAGAAAATTTGACTTTTAATCATTCGTGTAAAATCGATACAGGGTGTTACTTTTTCGCCGAGCCAAGTAAAATAAATTCATTCAAAATTAAATTGTGCAGTGTTCTTGTGCGCGAATCTGACTAAAACGAAAGTCACGTTCGTGTTCACTATTAATCCCAATTTTAAAATAATTGTACAAAATTGTTTTGAGAAATATTTGAAAATTGAATATTGTAGCCTTTTGCTTTAGATATTTACATTTTACATTTGCGAGCAAGACGGCAACATAGCTAATCCGGTGTTGGGTTATAATAATAGATTATTTTGTTGGGTCATGCGACACTAATAAATTATAAGAAATAACCCATTAAATTACTTCAAAGATTTAAATCATGGTCCGTAGGTTCTCCAGAGTCGATAATGTTACGATATATCTAAATGGAAATATTAGGGATCTAAGTACATTTGCAATAAAATTTATATCGTTGAAATTTTGAATCGTGATTTTAAAATTGAACTGTATCCGTAAAATATGGTCACTGATTATATTAACATACAGTGAGAACCATTTCAAATTTGAACACTCTCATAAAAGTTGTATTTATTAATACCAAAAATTGTACTTGTGGACAAAACGTCATGTTTTATTTTTAATAATTATGGCCTACCGCGATTATTGTAGGGGCTAAATTGGATTAGCGATTTTTTATGTAGCATCTGAATATATCCCCATACTCAGCTCCCCCTTAAATGAACGGCAAACATAAAAAAACACAAATTAGTAAAATGTTTGCAGATAAATTTAAAAATGAAAATATTAGTATGCATTTATAAAAACCTCCTTCTATTCACTGGTTTACAACTTTTATCAATAATAGTTAAATTGTCACTAATGGGAATCACGTACAAATTGTATCTAGGTCTTTGTGACTAAGTTGACTATTTTTCTACACCTCAGTATAGTGTTCGCACAAATAAACAGAGATGGGGAAGTTTATCTCGGTGCCAGAGACGGCTCTCATATATACGTAATATTATATTACAAACATTTACTGAAATAATCAGAAAAACGACGAAGTGGTGAAATATTTATGATTGCCAGCTACAATGTATTTTTGGTAAACAATTTAACATAAAAATGGTAATAGTTCTAACAAAAACAAGTAAAACATATTTAGCAAGTAAAAAGACAATTTTAATAATAATAATAATAATATTAATAATAATAATAATAATAATAATAATAATAGCTTTATTGCCCAACAGAGAACCCATTTACAGGACAATTATAATACTACATAGTAAAATGAAAGAAAATATATAATATGTATAATTACATAAAATTATAAAATAAAAATAAAAATATATGAAAATAAAAATATATTGTAGATGGTGAAAATGTAATAAAATCTACATAATATAGTAAAACATACATTATACAATAAAAACTACATTATAATAAACAGACTATTAAATAACATTTACATTGAGGTATGTGATGGCTATTTCAATAAGGCGGCTTAACGAACCATAATGTATATCGCATAAATTAGACAAATTGTTAAAATTATGACACATTACGTATACTGGTGACATTAATAAAATATTTGTTCTTGGTTTATCACATCTAAAAGTTGGTTTATGTCTTGAGTTAATTCTAGGTACATTAAAGTTAATCATACTAAGTAAAGCGAAACAATCAATCCTGTTATGTAACAACTTGTATAAGAATATCAATGACATGCAAGTTCTTCTTAAATCTATGCTGATAATGTTAAATCTACTAGTTAAATAATTATAATTTACTCCTCTCTCTGGATAAATACCATCCACTTTAAACGTTAAATATTTCAAGAATTTCCTCTGAACCTGTTCTATCATTATTTTTTGATGATTATAGTATGGATACCAAATCAGTGCTGCATATTCGAGTCTAGAGCGGACATAAGAGAAATATAATTTTTTTAAAGCCTCAATATCAGTAAAATTTTTACAATTTCTTACGATAAATCCATAAAATTTCATTGCCTCAGCTACTTTTAAAGTTATATGCTCATTAAAAGAAAACTTACAGTCAAACAACACTCCCAGATCCTTGTTGGAGTAACTACGAGATAACATATTATTCCCAATATGATATTCAAATTCACATATTGTCTGCTTTCTTGAGAAGCTAGTAATCTTACATTTCGAGACATTAAGACCTAATTTATTTACTATACACCAAGACTGAACATGCTCCAAATCAACTTGAAGCTTCCTACAGTCATGAGTACTAGTTATAACGGAGTATATTTTCAAATCATCAGCGTAAAATAGATTATAACAGTTAATAACATCACTTAAATCATTAATAAATAATAGAAAAAGCAGGGGGCCAAGATTAGATCCCTGAGGAACACCCGAAGTAACAGTGTAACAAGATGAATTAAAACCGTTGTATGTGACGTATTGTTGTCTTTCCCATAGGTAAGATTTAAGAAATTCAATAGCGCTAGAATGAAAGCCAAATTTAGTTAGTTTAGCAAGTAAGATGTCATGATCTATCCTGTCGAAGGCCTTTGAAAAATCTGTATAAATGGCATCTACTTGTCCCGGGCAGTCTAATACATTGGCAACATATTGTGTGAAAACAGCTAAATTTGTAACTGTTGATCTATTACTCATAAACCCGTGTTGATTAGGCGATATCTGATTACAAACAGAGAGATAGATACGATCATACAAAATAATTTCGAGAATCTTTGAAAAATTTGAGAGAATAGAAATAGCTCTATAATTATCAATTAATGCTCTATCATCACTTTTAAATACTGGACAAACTTTGGCCTTTTTCCAGCAACTAGGGAATGTCTTGGTTTTTAAGGCAAGATTAAACAATATGCGCAATAGAACAGCTAAAGCACCTATACAGTCCTTCACAATAAATGACGGTATATTATCAGGACCCGACGTCATCTTGTTTTTTAATTTTTTTGAACCGTTTATAATTTCGCTTTCAGATATATTTTGAAAGCTGATATTTTCATGATTGTCACATAAGTGGATATCATTTATATCATCTATCCCCGGCAGCAAATAGACACTTTTAAAAAACTCTCCAAAAACATCAACAATATCTTGGGGTTTTTCATAAAACTTATCGTTATATATGACTTTACCGGGAATTCTAGAAGTTCCATTTTTTGAATGTACATATGACCAGAAATTTTTCGGATCGTTGGAGATTGATGTCTGGATATTTTCAATGTAATTACTATATGCAACACTTATTTGTTCCTTTACTAAACACCATAGTCTCCTAAATTCTTGTAAAAAATAGTCATTATGAGTTTTTTTATACTTTTTAAACAACCTAGCTTTACTTTTCATATTCTTAATTATGTTTGAATCAAACCAGGGTGGATAACTACGCTTATGGGTTTTATATAATGGGACGTTTTCATCAAATGTTCTATAAAGGTGTTCATAAAACTCATGTATATCTACTTCAATATTATCAATTTCAGTTAAGAATGACCAGTCCAATTCAAATAATGAATTGTATAAGGAGACAAAATCAGCTTTCCTAAAATTGTATGCTTTTTGGTTCGAATTAGGTGAAAATTTTGTCTCAGTTACCCCTATTCTGTAAAAACTGATTATCAAAGACGGATGATACACATCTTCTTTAGCCAGTGGTGTATTGTCGCGTATAATTTCACAATTTATATCGGTTATAATTAAATCTAGTATTCTAGCCATGTTATTCCGGATATTATTACATTGTTTAAAATCGAAAAAATTCAAGAAATTCATCACACAATTCGTTTTTCTTTCATTTGGATCTAAATTAACAAAATTTGGAACATTAAAGTCTCCAAGTAAAATAACATTTCTTTCTTGTAAAATTTCAAATTGTTCAAGGGAATCAAAGAATAATTCAAATTCATTTAATGCCATTGAAGGAGGCATGTATAAAACTAGAACTAGAAACGACTTACAGTTTATGGAACATTTAACAGCCAAGAAATCAATTGAATTAAACACACATGTTCCTGTTCTGTTTAATGCGTGGCGTGTTTATTTCATTTTAAGTTAATACGTATAATCGACTTTTATTGGAAATCTACACATTTGTGAAACGTACTGACAATTACCTAAAAACACAGTTGATTTTTTATATTTGCAGTGTTAAAGGCATTCGACCCCGACCGAGTATCAACAATAAATTACAGTTTACGGAGGTACTTTTATGTTTTTTACGGCTTCATCTCCTTTAATTATATGACGCCTCCGAAATTGTGAAAGATTTCAAAAATCGCTTTTTACCTACACTGTGGCAATTATTGGCATTTACGTCAACATTTAATAAAGCGAAAGGGTAGACCATCCCAGATCGCAGTTTTGCAAACCGTAGTATAAGTCTACCCATATGTACGTACGTATGTATCTACAAACTTGGTGCGAAATTACACAAAGTCGGCAGTATAAAAAAATGTCTAGTGCTTCTCCGTATGCAATAGACTTGTGGATTCGCGATTTCCCAGAACTGCAGTTTGATGGAACAGATCTTTATTGTAGTAGTTGCAACAAAACAATTTCTTGGACATCTAAAACAAATGTGAATAGACATATTTCCTCACAAAAGCATATTAGAGCTAGTGGCTCTAATGATAATGACAGTCAACTCAGTTTTAATTTAGATTTAGTGGAAGTGATGGTGGGATGTAACATACCGTAGTCAAAACAAGATAATTCACTTTTTAGAATTTTTTTGGAAATCTGTATTAATGGCAAATATAACAACGTTTACGTGCCGTCGGAAACGACACTCAGAAGAAAATATTTATCAACGGAGTGTGACAATGATAGACAAAAAATTTCTTCTCAGTTTCTGGGAAATACATCTGGGTTAGTGTGGACGAAACCACCAATGCTTGCGGTGAGAAGGTAGCAAATGTTTTAGTGGGTGCATTGGAGGAAAATTGTTCAGTGCGTGGACACTTGATCGCCTTTACAGTTGTAGAACGACAAATTGTCGCATTATAATGAAGGCAGTGAATCCAAGTCTACAAAATTATGGGGTGACAAATATGTAGAAAATAAGGACAAGGTCTTATTATTTCTTACTGATGGAGTGAATTATATGAAAGCTGCAGGACGAATTATGAAGGAAACATATCGCAATATGCTGCATGTAACATGTCTAGCACATGGACTCCATAGAATTGCTAAAACTATAAGAGGGTGCTACGCTAATGTTGATAACTTAATATCTAGTGCAAAGAAAGTTTTCCTGAAAGCACCACATCGTGTACGGTTATTTAAAAAAATACACCATTACCTCCTGCGCCCATTATAACACGGTGGGGAACTTGACTAGAGACGGCATCGTACTATTTTTTGCTATTTTGAAAACGCCAAACTAGTAGTACTGCAGTTGAATCTAGATGACGCAGTTGTTATTGCACAGGCTCAACAGTCATTTAGGGATCCAACTGTTCAAGAAGATCTGAAGGCCATACACGGAAGTTTCTCTCTAATTCTTCTAGTCATACGAGACCTTCAACATATGCCAACTTCAAAATTTACTGCAGTTGATGCAATACACTTCCGGAAATGTATTTTTCAATTACCTAGATAAATAGCTGAAAGGGTTTAAACAAAATTCCAAAGAGTTTTAAAAACCAAACGGTAAAGAAGTAGACTTTTGTATACCAGGCGTCAATACGGCAACTTTAAGGTGGCAATTCCATAGAAAGAGACGTCTGACAGGGAAATATTTATTATTTTTGCCCATAACGTTTTTTTCTCAGTAGTAAAACCATAACAAGACTATTAGTGTGAATTTTCACTCAATAATTTCAGTGGTTTGCAAAATAGGTGGATTTAAAACTACAAAATAGAAAGATTAACATGATTTTTAAATTTAAATTTAGCTATTTTGCAAACCACTGAAATTATTGAGAGAATATTCATAGTAGTAGTCTTGTTATGGTTCTACTTAGGTACTCTTATAGTTTTTTAAATATACGTACTAAGAAAAGAAAGTTATGGCAAAAAATAATATATTTCCCTATCGGATGTCTCTTTCTAGGGAATGGCCACCTTATGAAATTACACATATGTTATACGCTCCGATGACATCTGTTGAGGTTGAGCGGTCTCTTTCTCGATATAAATGGATTTTTAATGATAGGCGGCTAACTTCAAAGCATTTAGAGCAAATATTAATATTATACTTTTATATTCGTTATAGATCGTGTAAAATTCTATATGTGTGGGTTACTTTGCAAACAAAATCTTTCCATGCCGGCAGAGCCAACCCTGACTTTTACGTCACCGAAATAAAATTCCCGATCTCTGCACTCGCTCCGAGGCACAAGAGGCCGAAGCTCCAGATCCTGGATAATGGGTAAGTATAACTAACCCTTTATCTGTTTCGGCCCGATCTGCAAGCCACACGGCAAGGAGACAATTACCAAAAACATCCGATACCCGATCCCGGGGGTACTAAGCAAACAACCAGCTCGGTACCCTTACCCTAGCCCGTGCCGGCCTCTGACGCTAAGAAAGCGTCTCTGGCCGAACAAAACATATTCTTAATCTTATAGATTAATATCTGAGTTTTCTGAATTATAATCTCATACAATTTGTCCATAACTTCAGAGAGCGTTTCTATTGAATTAATTTATTTTAATGAAATGTGGTACAATACTAATTAATCACAAGACAGAAACTAAACAAATTTCAAAAATATAGAAAATGATGCACCAATATATGAAAAAATTGAGTTTCGCAAATATGATTACGCAGTTTCCTACCATTTCACCAGTTTCATATACCAAATCTAATTTTTCGTTTTATTATAGAATTTACCCGACACTAAACAACAAAAAAAACATTTATAAAAGTGAAAATCCAATTTGTGACATGAATCGCTATAAAATGGCTTTTAAAGTTTTTTTGTTATTTTGACATAACAATAAAACTATAAAATATCAATTAGTGGTTTATGATGCATCTTTTTATGCGCTGATAAAAAATGTACGTATGGCATTGTAAAATATATTTTATGGATCAAATATTAAATAGTAACTAAATAATGAACGTGTATAAAATGTTTTGTAAATGCCAATGAAGTTTATTATGATGGAAAAAGTTGAAACGGAAAAATATCACGTCATAAACTACACATTTTACAGTTTCAAAATTAGTTGCAATCGAATGCTGTGAACTAGAAAAATGCATGACTCCATCAGGGTATCTACCATGTTAAGTTAAGAATTGTGAATTATCTTGAAAAATCTAGACTACTTTCACATTGTCAGTATGGTTTTAGAAATAATCAAAACACAGAGTCTGCGATATATGACGTTACTAATTTTATAAATAATCAATTAAACGGAAAAAATAAGTGTGTAGCTGTGTTTCTAGATCTGGCTAAAGCCTTCGATACGGTCTCACATAATTTGCTAATAAATAAATTGGAAAAAATAGGCATACGAGGTATTGCACTAACCATAATAAAAAATTATTTAAAAGATAGACAGCAGTATGTCAGAATTAATAATAAGTTAAGTAACCCGCTAATCACTGAAACAGGCGTACCACAAGGTACTGTGCTGGGACCAATATTGTTTATAATTTATATTAACAGTTTATTCATGATAAATACTCAAATGAAAATAGTATCATATGCTGATGATACGGTTTTATTATTTCATGGTAATGATTGGCAAAATACTATGCAAAAGGCATCAATAGGTCTCAGCACAGTTAGAACATGGCTAGATAAAAATCTATTAACATTAAATTATCTTAAAACCAAATTCATTAGTTTTTCCATAACAAATATTAACTGCAACCACATGAAAAATCTACTCCTACATAATAACAACTGTATTATAAATGATTATCAAAACTGTATATGCGATAAGAAAATTGAGTCTGTAAATGAAATAAAATATTTAGGAGTTATAGTTGACCAACATTTAAAATGGATAAGCCATATAGAATTAATGACAAAAAAAATAAGAACACTTATCCCTATCTTTTACCAATTGCGCAATATTTTACACAATAAACAGCTAATAATTGTATATAAAGCGTTGGCAGAATCCATAGTTAGATATGCTATTATAAGTTGGGATGGTCAATATAACACTACAGTTAATATGCTACAAATTATCCAAAATTATATAATTAAAGTCATGTTAAAAAAACCAAAAAATTATCCCACTCAACTGCTATACGACGAGACCAAGCTATTAAATGTTAGGCTTATATATATTATACAATCAATCATTTTCGTACATACAAAATGTGAGAAAAGTCCGTTAGAACATAATACCAACACCCGGGCAATAACAAACAATCAGATTCAAGAACAATTCTTTACAAAAACTACATGTCAGAAATTTATTTCATTTTTAGGAACAAAATTTTATAATAATATACCAAATACTATAAGAACATTACCTAATTTAAAAACATTTAAAAACAAAGTAAAGATGTACGTTATACAAAACAAAAACAGTTTCTTACAATATATTTAATAATTCTCTGCTAAATCAGATCACGGTCCGTTTTTCTGTTCCTCTGCTGCACTTGTTGGGTAGAGGGATTCTTTTTTAGCAATGATGTTGTTTAGGTATATATACGTATATATGTGTATATTATATATGTAAATATTATGTAATTAGTGTAGATTATATATGCGTGTATATATATGTTTTTTTACATATTACAATACACATCACTGTTATTCCTTACATATGGGCATTTCACTTGCATTAACTGAAATTCTGTAAAATAAATGGAGCACAACACAAATTTTTTAAATTTAGGTGCTCCAAAGAAATGTATTAATTTAAAATTTGTATTATATCGTAGCAAATTGGAAATAAATTGAAAATTGAAAGTACTTGAATTTGAGATTTGTGTATTACTTCCACGTCCACGCAATGGGCTGTACCATTGTTAAAAAAAGTGTTCTTTTGGCACATCCGTGGTAAAATGTGGAAACAATCTCTTTTTACTAATCTTGGTGTGCTGAATACCTGTCATCCGAATAGGCTAAAACATCGGATAGTAAAAATCAACCCTTATTTGGGCGGTAGAACTTAAAATTAAAAAGTTATTCTTTGGTGCAGCAAATTCTTTCAACCTATTCAGTTTCGTTAGGTAAGTAGAAAAAGAAAAAATTCTAAATTTAATCCCCCCTCCCCATCGTTTCCCTCACCTTTCACTACCCATAAGAACGGCGTAAGTTACAATATCTAATATATGGTTGTTTGTTTATTAAAAAAAAAAAAATCACAGATTTCGCAATCCTTGCAGCTATCGGGACATCGGAAATGTAACACTATACATAAAACATAAACAGCCACGATCCGTCCCAAAAAACATGATTTTAGGTACTTGTTACAGAAATAACTATTTGCTATTTGTTAAACTTTGTGAATCCATGGCGACTACGATTGGCGCTGACCACAACCGCATTATTATTTCATGTTCTCCGCGCATACCTATACTGTGCACAATTGCTCAATATTACGTCATCTGATCTCGACTCTTTCATATCGGCGGCCTTGGATAAAACTCTTAACTTTGGCCCCATATACGAACATTAACATTTCCACTGTTAAAAAGCGGTGGGACAGCCCCCCCGCACGCCCTTTCTTTGTCTGCGGCGCTAATACTGCTTGCGGCGCTGATAGTTATTAACAATTAGATAGCAAAATAAAAATCAACCTAACTAACCTAACCACCTAACCATTCCATGAGAAATTGAAATCATTATAGGAAAACATTATTTCTGCCATCAAATCTAACCTGAATTTGTGAGAAAATTCATTAATTACAAAATAAAAATAAAAATTGAGCGAGTCCAGGAGTTGACAAACAGCGCTATAGCACGGAAGAAATAGTTAAACAGACAAGATGGTACGGAGAGAACAAATTTTGTAGCATCGAGACGGCACTGTTGGACCGAGAGTTAACACGCGTTACGAACATAGTGATTTTAAAAACTTCAAGTTAATTTTGTGTTATTCTGTGGAGAAAAAGCGGCGGGAGATCCGTCGCACCACCATTCTCTTTGTCTCTGTCTAATACTGCCTGCGGCGTCAATAATTATTAACAATTAGGTATCAGAATAAAAACCTACTAACCTAACCTAAAGAAATCATAGAAAAGAATTTGTGATAAAATATACTAATCGTCACAAAATTAAAAAAAAAATCAGCAGGCATAGGAGTTTGAACTCGGGACATTTCGCACCGTAGGCGAGAACATTACCTATTAGCGGAGCAGGATAGGGGTTGAAATCGTCCAAAAAGTTTCTTCGGAGTAGAAAAATATGGGACCTAGACCATCTGATAGAGATATAAATAATGTATTATATTCCGGTTCACGACCTTTTTCTTTGGTCGAGGCCAAATTTGTGAGCATTTAATTTCAGAGATCACAATTTTTTCTATCTACAAGTAAAAATACATATTACTCGGAAACTGCTACACTTAGGTGAACGATTCTAGCTTTGATTGACAGAGTTTATTCTATATAATAACTATATTAAAGATAATGACAGTACCATGTACATAAATATTTCACGTAAAAAATAATGAAGAATCGTTTTTCCCTAGAAGTCAAATCCATTCCTACAACACCAGAACCAAAGATAATTTAGATAATAATTTCTTCGTCTTACTAGAACGAGAAATGGCACTGGCTACTTAGGAATTCAATTCTCCAATATATTACCACCCGATGTAAAATCTCTTAACATAAAAAAGTTCAAGGTGAAAATAAAGCAATACTTACTTGACAGAGCTTTTTACAGTATACGAGAATTCACAGATTCTCATCATCACTTCTAAATAAAGTGCTTTGTATGTACTGATGCATTATTCTCGAAATTTAACTACAACTCATTAGTTTTCTCTATATATAAATTTGTGATATAATACTCCTAACGTTTATTTCTCCACTGTTATTTATTTAAGTTTGTCCAAATTGTCAGTCCTTTTGTCTACGTATTTTACACTTAAATGTTATTTTATTCCACATCTTACCTTATTAATGTCTACTTAATTCTAACCACACCATATATCTTTGTTTTTAATTATTGACTTTAATTGTAGGGTTTAGTTTTATATATTTTATGGTTATTTACTGTACATTATTAGCTTATCTTAGTCAACCTTTACCTTTTTATTGACGCCTGTAAGCACTTTTGTGAATATTAACACGAATAAAGTTATAAATAAATATTTCACGATATCGATTTCAAATTTTTTTATACCAACCTATTCCCCGATGTTTAATGAACATTTTCTGTCATATAACATATTGTCGCATTTTACAATGCGACACGCATTAGCCAAGTAGCATTTTGGCATTTCTGTAAAATTCCACATATTGGAGTGCAAATAAAATATCAAGATATTTTCTTTTAAAGAAATTTGGATGGGAGATTTGGATGTGGAAATAGTGATTTCTTAGGCAGCGGTTTTACTGAAATATATAAATAAAGGCCACCAAATGATTTCAAGGATGTAATATTATATTTAATAATCGATTTTGTTAAAAAACAATAGGGTTCATCTTTCGCTAACACTAATTTAATGTCCAAATTTCAATATGATTGGATTTTTAAGTTTCTAAGTTATCGTGTTTGCGAGAAACGTGACGGACAAACAGTCAGATCAGCCCATTGAAAGTTTTTCAGAATTAGATTCAGTACTCTTCATTTTTGCGAGCAGTATAATAAAAATTACTTGGAATGGAATAATGGTATAACATTTCCATAAGTTGTAACATTAAATCAATGTCCAATCAATTATTTTACATTACTTTTTCTATATAAATATACAATATATGCGGCAAATAAATGGCTTGAGCCCGTCAGCCATACGGCAAACCACAAAAGCTACTTCATCCGCATTCTATTAAAACAAGAAATATCGTCCGAATACACAAACTAAATTGCACTGTGAATTATTTAAACTTGTACAAGAGTTTCTGTGGTTTGTTCGCGGGCTTAAAGAAAACGTATTTGTTGTAGGATTTAGACCACTTTTCTCATTTCGTTCTGCGGTTGGCGAGTACTGAAGTTTGCCCGTAGTGGGATCAACGGGGAATTACCCGCGTTTTGTGCTTATAAAAGCTCACGTTTGTATTCGATACATGTGAAGCCGAAATTTTAGTTTTCAATTACTTTTTGTATTTCTGAAATTTATTGTTCTCTGCACTTTCACTTTAAAAGAGAATATTTTTACTAACAGTTTTGTTTGTTTGTATTATGATAAACTCATATCGATTTTGTACGCAAAATTAGTTTTAAAAAAGCCAAAAATATATGTTTAATAATATAATCTTTTCGTATATTAACTTTAATGTTCGCACATAGATTGAAAAATCACATTTTAAATTAGTAAATTATATTAATAGTGAATTAAAGAATACCGTACGGTATACAGATTCAGAAAATTTAGTTGAAGGTACGTAAACTTGTTTCTGCACAGATAAACCGCGCTTTGTCGTAGAACAATGCAGGGCATTGGTATAAAACAATAGCGCCATCCCTTGACCGCGTCGTGTTGAGAACAGCGCACCCATTCTGCATTTAATAGCGTAGCTGTTTAGACATGTGGGAATAAAATAAATTAATCGAAATTTCGTTATTAAAATGCCGTGTGTTTATACAACTGCAGAAAACGTGCAAATTGTGAAGTGGCACTTCGGGGGCCATTCCACTGAAGACACAATAAATTTATTTACTGTGGCAGATCAAGACAGACCAATCCCCTCAGCTAGCATAATTTCATACATTATTAAAAAATTTGAGAATTTCGGATGTGTCGTGAATTATTTTAAAAAATGCTGTCAACCCGAACCCCATCATCAACAAATGAGCGAAGAACGTGAAATTCGCGAAATTAATGTTTGTGCACTTGTTGAAACTAGTGAACCTCGTTCTAGCAGGCAAATTACTGATGAAGTTGACATGAAGGAAAGAACTGTAAGAAATATTTTGAAAAGAAATGGGTACAGTTGTTTTAAAGTTCAAAAAACAACGCAAGAAATATTTCCCGAGGACAATTTCAAACGGTTGGAATTTTGTGAAATCATGATAAATAAAGTGAATGAGAATGAAAACTTCTTAAAGAATATATTGTTTACAGATGAATCATCCTTTTCATTACATAGGAAACACAATCCATCCGTAGTACGATATTGGTCTCGGAAAAATAAACATTTGAGTGTTGCTGTGCGAACTCAGTATCCTCAAAAGTTGAACGTTTGGACGGGAATTTTAGACAATCATATTATAGGCCCACTGCTAATCGATGGCAATTTAAATGGCAATAAATATTTAGAGCTTTTACAAAACCAAATAATTCCTGCAGTTCAAAATGTTCTTGTCAACTTTGACGAGATTTGATTTCAACAAGACGGCTGCCCAAGTCACAATACCTTAACTGTTATTAATTTTCTGGAAAGAACATTTCCCAATCGTTTAATAACTACGAGGGGAATGATAAAATGGCCCCCCAGGTCACCTGATCTAGCACCCCATGATTTCTTTCTGTGGGGCCTTTTAAAGGAAGCCGCGTACAAACATGCGTTTGAACGAGCCAATAATTTAGTTGAATTACGGGAAAAACTTATCCAACTTTGTGCAAATCAACTTAATGATATGAGAGGTTCATTGTATAATCGGTTTGGCTATTGTTTGGCACAAAAAGGTGGTTTGTTTGAATTCTTACTTCATTAATTTATTGTTTGATAATTATTAGTTGATTTTAGTCTCTGAGGGTTATTTAATTTTATTTTAATGTTCATTTCGGTTTGAATAAGAAATACTATTTTATTCCCATAGCATTTACGGCTAAAAAAGAAACTGCAGAAATGCTTTCAATAGAAGAAATTATTTGTCAAAAATGTGACAAATAACTTCTTCACTTTTGACGAAGAGATATTGTCTCATTTCGTATTAGAAATTATTACCTACGTCCGCCTCCATCCTTAGTTTATGCCGTACTAAATTCAATTCATTGTGTGCCTCTCCTTTCACGATTTATGAAACAAGCGGGGCGTGGTCAATTACATCGTTATTCCTATACCCTAACCTGCATTTTCCGAATCTGTATATAATAAAATACTAAAATGTGGTGCTGTAGAAACACGAAAAATACCCGAATGTTTCAAAATTCTTCCTCTAAATATTCTGGCAAACTATATGCGACTCCTACATTACTAAATGCATATCAATAATCTCAATTCTATTATGTGATACGTGATTTATACAAAAGTAGTGAATCAAAATAAATCATTTTCATTACAGTTGCACTCTATATGAACAAATTCCATCTATAGCAATCCATTAAAGTTTAATGATAAGTCAATTCAAGTGATAACTAAAAATATATTCCAAACACGCTTTCTTAACCGATTCTTGGTAAGAGTTAACTCCTTGAAAATTTGGGTGACTTCCTGTTAGGAAAAGGGAAACCAGGTCATACCGGAGTCCGAACTAACTACCAAACTTCATGTTGATCCTTCTGTTAAACTAAAATTTTGTCATGTAAATTTTATTATTAATAAATGTATTAGTAGTTGTTTTGATTTAAGAGGACTTCGTCAATAACCAGTATTACAACAGCAAAAGCATGTTTAAAAACGTATTATTTGTTTGCTTATAACTGTATTGAAACATGTTCTTTAACTGGATCTTCATGATCGTAGAGGGTTATGTAGATACTAGTTTAATCTGCATGGCCGTAGGGGACTGTGTGGATGCTAGAGTTAGAATGGGAATTGTCAAATAAGAAATTAGACAAATTCATTTTAGGATTTAAACTTTCTAGCATAACCAGAATACAGGTTATCGAAAGAATGCAAAGATTTCATTAATAATTTTACACAAAGTTTTTCTTATAGTTATAGATAGTTATTTTTTCTGCTGTTGCAAAATCCTATAAAGAATATGTTTCAAAGCAAAAGCATTTTATTACAACAGCATGGAATCAGGTCTCCAACGAATTATTTTTTTGGACAATTCTACATCCTTAAACAAGGTCTCTGCGTTACAAAAAAGAGCAAAGCAACTATAAATTTTTAAGTAGTATAAAAACATGTCCTAATAACAAATAGAACCATCGCTTATTGCTAATAGGATACTACTTATAAATATTTACAAATTAAGTAGGCCATTTTTAAATTCTTTCGGTCTCCTCTTGCTGATTTAAAAACACATGTTTATTGAGAAAATTAAAACTATTAAAGTGACAATAACCTTAAATTTTTTCGCAACACTCTGTATATACAGGGTGATTCACGTAGGCCATTCATTAGAAGTTTTTCAACTTGCAGTTGGATTAGAAGCTTGAAATTTGGTATGCAGCCATAATCGAGCATGCCCGTTCTATCTAAGACATTTTCAGTCCTCCAACTATACAGGGTGTGCCAAGAATTGGTACCAACTTTCTTATTTTAAATGGAAACCTATATTTTTCTTTACATGGTTCGATTGGTCTTGTAATTCTGAGTTTAGAGAACCTAAGTTATGTTAACTTATCTCTTACAATTTTTGACATATGTCCAACTTTTTGAAAAAAATTTCTGCTGTAGTAGTTTACGAACAAATTTGTATCTCGCAAACTTTTCAAAATTATGAAACCAAATTTGTGAAGCAGTTAGCTGGAAGTCCAGGCTAACTTTTGATGTCCCATCGGTGGTCTCATCTTTTACCATATGGGCGCAGTCGAATTTCAAATGTCGCAATCAAAAATTGTCAAAAAGTCAATTTTTTGAAATGGCACCTACTATTTTTTTTCACACCATTCGAAAGAAAATTGAATTTTAGGGTGAGTTACTTAAGCATTCCCTATACCTAACTTCACCCCATATCGAGTTATTCAATAAACATCAAGAAATACCTTATCTTGCCGAGAGATTCCTTACTTCATCAAGTATGCCATGGAAACAAAAGACAGCTGTAATAACTTTTAAAGAAAAATATGGATTCTTATTTAATTACACACAACACCAACAAATTATTATTAACGAACAAGAACAATGTTGACGAAATTCTGACGTAAATGTTCATGTGACCACCATATTTTTGTTCAAATATTCTATTATTCTACTTTCAACAGATTGCGTAGCACATCTTTGCGCCTACCATTTCTGACGCCAGAAATCAATGCAAAATTGAATTTTAGAGCCACTTTTATTAACATTGTGTATGTCTATCTACAGTCGTTTTTGAGTTATTGGCATTTTTTGAAAAAAATATTGTTTTTTTTCTCAAGGGTAGTAGGCTTTGGAAACAATCATTTAATTTTAATTTTTATTCAAAAATCGTATTGCAATAATAAATAATAACAACAAAATAACAACAAATAAACAGATTAACGAAATAATTATTTCAATACAAATGCTCAATGTGTGCACCGTTTTCACTGACAGAATTTCGTCAACATTGTTCTTGTTCGTTAATAATGATTTGTTGGTGTTGTGTGTAATTAAATAAGAATCCATATTTTTCTTTAAAAATTATTACAACTGTCTTTTGTTTCCATAGCATACTTGATGAAGTAAGGAATCTCTCGGCAAGATAAGGTATTTCTTGATTTTTATTGAATAACTCGATATGGGGTGAAGTCAGGTATGGGGAATGCTTAAGTAACTCACCCTAAAATTCAATTTTCTTTCGAATGGTGTGAAAAAAATAGTAGGTGCCATTTGAAAAAATTGACTTTTTGATAATTTTTGATTGCGACATTTGAAAATCGACTGCGCCCATATGGTACAAAATGGGACCACCGATGGAACATCAAAAGTTAGCCTGGACTTCCAGCTAACTGCTTCACAAATTTCGTTTCATAATTTTGAAAGGTTTGCGAGATACAAATTTGTTCGTAAACTACTACAGCGGCAATTTTTTTCAAAAAATTGGACATATGTCAAAAATTGTAAGAGATAAGTTAATGTAACTTAGGTTCTCTAAACTCAGAATTAGAAGACCAATCGAACCATGTAAAGAAAAATATAGGTTTCCATTTAAAATAAGAAAGTTGGTACCAATTCTTGGCACACCCTGTATAGTTGGAGGGCTGAAAATGTCTTAGATAGAACGGGCATGCTCGATTATGGCTACATACCAAATTTCAAGCTTCTAATCCAACTGCAAGTTGAAAAACTTCTAATGAATGGCCTACGTGAATCACCCTGTATATATATTTCCGTTAGTGCATTACAAATGTAATTGAAAAAGTTTCAATTCTAACTGGGCTTTAATGAACCACTAGCATAAGTAACAGTTCACTCTAACAGCTAATCTCTGATGAAGGTGTAGCATTATAAGAAATAATTTCATCCGGCTCGAACAAAATGATAATACAACCCTTTACCCGCCCCTTAGTTCTCTGCATATTTTGGATTCCTCAACTAACCATTAAGTAGTGAATTGTAATTTTCCCTGTACATTTACTCAAAAACATCTAGCGGGGTTCTCCGTGAAAGCAAATAAGCAAATTCCTTGACATTCCAAGTTTTCCATGACCGATTACAAATATTCCATGACTCTATAATAACGAACAATAATGTTCTATATAAAATAAATTAATAATATGCATAATATTCCTTATAGACTCTTCTGTTTGTTGTGTAAGTTAATAATGTTATACTCAAATGCTTCGAAGTTACATATTTACTGTGAAATATGCAATAAAAAAATAATTTCATGAGTGTAGTTGAGATGCGTCCACAGTTCAAGAACTTAGGATTTTCACAATACTACCATAATTATTTCATCGACTTGAGAATATTTAGATTGTATAAGTTATCTAGTTAAGAGATCAATATTTTAAGTCTTATACTTCACGCTGCATAAATATTTTAAAATATGGCGGAGGCACCGGTCACACAATTTATCACAATACATTGGAACTAGCACTTTTAGATCTCTAGTCCACGAATTTTCCAAGCCGCTGGTATCAGTTTGATTTGGTAGAAAAGTCCACAAATTTTAGAGCGATCTATTCAAGTCTTGATTTTTTTTATGGATTATTAAGCAAAAAGTAATTCAAATGCCCAAGGAAAAACCCCATGGGCTTCAAAATGTTATTTGCCAAAAACTAAAAATTTTGAATTAAAATCAACGCAAATTAAAACGTTCATAAAAAAAAGTGAAATTGATCAAATGACGTAAAATCTGCTACAAATTGTTCTTTGGGCCCCAAGTAACATATAGGCTGTTAGAAATAATGGTTTGAGGTCGATTTTCGAGAAGTTTTTTCTCCATCAGATTTTATTGGATACAATGATAGATTTAGGTGTAAATAGCAATAAAATCATGGTGCGTACGCACAGTTTTGGCTGGAAGACAATTAAATACACTTTTATGCAAAAAAGCGCATTTTTTGCTATTTTGCTCCAGATACAATTTATAGCCTGTGATTGCATTTAAAAGTTGCTTTAATGTTAAATATATCTCGGAAAAAATTTATACTCGGGGGTTTTCATGGTCGCTGACAAGAAAATTGAAAAATTCAAAGTGGCTGACCAGTAATGGCGCGAAATTTAACTAAAAAGGTGCTTTTTCGCGTTTCTTTCAATCAAAACGTAAAAAAAGACCATACAAATTGCATCTAAGAATTTTCTATTACATAATAGAAAAAAAGTGCTCTTTTCGCGTTTTCTCCATTTAAAACGTAAAAAAGCCATACAAATTGTATCTGAGAAAAAAAACTTCTCGAAAATCATTATTTCTGACGGCCTAATATACTTTGAGTCCAAGTTAAACCAAATTTGCATTTTTGGATCTGGTTTGATAAAAAAAAATGCGTTCTTATGCCAAATACCAAATACTGTGTATTATACAGTACATTTAAAATTTATGAGTAAAATCCAAAAGCACGAAAATTTTTATTTCTAAAATGATATTATTTGAGCACAATTTTATACCTCCACCTTCAAACCACTCGAAGTGGGCTACACCTTTACAATGGAACGAGGGTGCATGTGATAGCTCATTTGGAAATGTTTTTAATTCTCTATCCTCCAACATATTGCTTATAAGATTTTTTTAATTCCTCTAAATTTTTATATTACAAGTGTATATTATTAGTGTTAACTGAGGACGGAACACTTAGTTTAGTTTGAATCAAATGTTCACACTGAGCACCTGTTGCTTCTTGATAATAATGAAGGCGTTGATGAAATTCTTCTAAAACACTATGTATCGTTTCCGGAGTGATTTGATTTTTTTCTTGAATTATTCTATTTTTTAAATCATCGACGTTATTTGGTCTGTTCAAGTAGACTTTCGATTATAAGTAACCCTGTTAAAAATAGTAAAGCGGGTTCAAATCTCGAGAACGGGCAGGCCACTTAATTGCACTATGTTTACCGATCCACCTATTGGAAAAAACTTGATTGAGATAATTACTTACATTACTTCCAATGCAAAATGTGGTGTAGCTCCACCTTGCTGATACCAAATATTTCTATCATTTTCATTAGGGTTGTCATCATCTGGGAAAAGTATTCTTAACTCAGGAACTAAGAAATTTTGCAAGAAATCCAAGTAACGCGCTCCAGTTAATGTGCTATCAAAGAAACATGGTCCGATAATTTGAGAATAGAGAGACACAAAAAATTCTGAGAAGCGCTGTTAAATATATCCTTTATTACTTCCACATCCACGTAGTGGAAATTTTTCAAATTTATTTTTTCTTAAAATATGTTTAGAATGTCATGGAACGTCGAGATTTTAAATTTGAGCGAAAAAAAAATTTCTGTATGTCTGTCGGTCCGTTGGTAACTTTTTTTTTTAGTCAGCACGTCTTCTCCGAAACGGTTCAAGATATTGATTTGAAATTTTACACAGATGTATTATAACGAGATCTGGAACTGGCTTGTTTTTTGAACATATTCGGTGAAGGGTTTGGGGGTAAATAGGGGGAAATAAGTAAAGCAAGCTGATAAGAGTACAGAAACTTGAAATTTGGTGTATGTACTAGAAGCCAAGGCCTCAAAATTTTTTATATTTTCTATCCCTCCCCCCCCCCCCCTCTATTAATAAAGGGGTTGATTATTCACTTAAAATTTGGTATACGAATATATTATATTGACATCACAGGAACTAGATTATATTTTGGGATTCTTCCACTGAAGGGTTGGAGGTTAAATTAGGGGTAAATAGAAGCCAAGGCATCAGATTTTTTTACAATATTTTTCAACCCACCACCACCATTACCATTACTCCATTATTAAAGTGATTAATAAAATAAAATCGAGACATTCACTTAAAATTTGATGCACGTATATATAATAACGACATCTGGTACTAGATTATATTTTGAGATGATTCCGTTGAAGGGTTGAGGTTTAAATAGGGGTAAATAGGAGAAAATAAGTAAAGCAAGCTGGTAAGAGTACAGAAACTTGGGATTTGTGTATATACTAGAAACCAAAGCCTCAGATTTCTATCCAATATTTTTTAACAATATGGTAGAGACCAACGCCTCAAATTTTTCTATGATATCTGCCCCAAATATTATTAAAATTCTATGACCAATAATTTACAGGTACTAGAGTGCAAATATAGTCGAGATGTTTCCTTTAAAGTGACTTGGACGAGAAATCTGGATGTGGAAGTAGCGATTCCTTAAGCAGCGGTGTCTTTAATCATTCTCCTCAATCTATATGACAATTTACACAAAACTGAATTAATTTACTCCAATGTAACTCCTTTGTTCGATTATTATTATTATAATAACACATATTTATAATTTCCCATCGAATATTATAAATTTCAGCAAATCAGAGCTCTTGACACTAAATAATAATTTCAAGAATCCTGTTGGAGGAAAGCGCACGGCAAACATCCATTAGGAGTGCAAAACCGACTCGCCTACCCATTTCTATCTGCTGGTTTTGTTAGCATCGGCAGCGAACGGAGTCACTAAAAATAGCCTTCATCAGAAATTTTCCTATCAATTTTCTACAGTTTTAACATGTAAACAACGTCGATCCCTATTTTATTCTCGTTTGCATGGCTGCTAGTGCGGCCGCTTTACGATACTTTTGCATATTGTGAAGCAAACAATAAGACATTACTTTTAAATAAAATAAAAGATTTGCAGAAATCAATGATGCACAGTGCACATATACTCCGGAACGCAAACGATTGAAAATAACATGCCCTTTTAAATTCCAATAACACTACAGTGGAGTAAAGCTAAGAGTATAAATCACCTAATAAGGAACTGTCTTACTATAGCAATTTTATTACTGGAACTTGTAGACATTACAAGATGTTTAGGAAAAAGTTTTGGATTAAATCCGTGTGGTGGAAAGCTTTTGTTTAAACAAATGAATGTTCAAAATCGTATTTTTTCGCACTTTTTCTTCAATAACTCTGGTTCTATGACCCTTATCGTAATTATGAAAGAGAAACAAATTATTCGCGATGAAATTGCGAAGAGAACTAGATGTATCTGAACTCTTGGTCAATTGGTTAAATTGCAAAACATAAAAACAATTGTGGGTGGCCATTTCTAAACAATTGGTAATAACTTAAACAATAATGCATTAAATTTAACCTAATTTTAGAAGAATATGCCACTAATAGTGTAATGAAGCATTTTTATAGTGTGGAAATTGCACCCGAAACCGCCGTCTATTTTTCTATTTAGAATACAAATATTTTATACAGATATTAGGCATAATTTCTGGTGCGGAAATTACACCCAAAACCACCGTCTATTTTCGTATTTTGAATATTAATATTTTATACTGTCGATACAGAGCATAAAACCAGTATTATACTTTCATTATTAAAATTATCAAGTAGGAATGCACTCCGCCAGATGGAGCCACTGTCTCCACCACTGACACGAGTAGCTTCACCGTTAATGAATACTTGGCCCAGCCAGCGAAATATTGTGCATTAATTTGGATCTTTACCCGTTAAGGAATTGGGTCCATTAAGTTTGATATTTCCCGGGTTGCGTTTAAGCATTACGCACCTACCAGCCGACCGCAACCGATATCTGTTTGCAAAGGAGAGAGAGTAAGTAAATTCGACCGTAGATAAGCAGCTTGGCTGGGACTAAGTGCCATTTGGTGTGCTAATCCTAGCTTGCTCCGCCTTGTGTCTGTGAGGATACATTGGTTGACAACAGGTCTCGTGTTTGCCCTCTGGTCTAGCCCCGTCGTCTGGAGGACAAGCGAGTACTTGGGAAGCTTGGGGCTTTCTGGCCTAGTCCCTCGTCGGCCGGAAAGTCACAAAGCCTTCTAGCAGACCGAGATATCATCCCCAACCAAATACCGCCGACAGGAGTGAGCCAGTGTGCAAGTTGGGAGAGTGTGTGACTGGGAAATTTTCCGCTGATAATCGGACTCGTGTTTGCCCTCTAGCCTAGCACCGTCGTCTGGAGGACAAGCGAGTACTGGGGAAGCTTTGAGCTTTCTGGCCTAGTCTCCGCCGGCCGGAAAGCTACAAGGACATCCACCAGCGCAAAATAGTGCCCGTGAACCTCGTTGGTTTAATATCTCCTTTGGGGTGATTACACCAACAAGGAACCGTGACCAGAAGTGTGTACTAACATTAGGCTCTGCGCCTTAGCCAAGTTGCCCGAGTATTTGTTTTCTATTGTTTACATGTGCTTTTGCTTTCCTCCGCCTGGTATCTGCTGTACCCTGTCCGCTTTTATACCGATAGTAGTTACTCCGACTTACCGCTCCGTTTCTTGAAACTCGTATCCTGCTTATAGCCGCCCTCTTGCTTCGCCGCCGTCACCATAATTAACCGCAGTAGTTATAGGTTAGGTAGAATTATACATATTAGGAATAATAAATATCTATATGTAGGATCTGAACTGTGCCTTTTATTTTGGTGTGCGTGAAGTCTACTATCCCTAGACCCCTGGACGTACCGTGTCTCCTCTGACGCTATCCCAGCTCTACTGCAACAGGCTGTGTCAAGAGGCTAGTGTGGGTCCTTTACACCACGAGAAAAACTGTAAAGGTGGCGCCCGAGCTTACCGTAACCGCACCGAGCTCGAGTGCCAAAGTGACGCCCCTTCACTCAACCGACGAGTGAACGAAACGTCACAATAGAGATAAATTATGGTGCCAAATTTTAAGTCGAAATGTTTGTAACAACGGCTCGAAAACAATAACAAAATAGAAAATTGAACAGTTGGCCGTTTTTGGGCATCAAGTCGTACAACAAACTTTTTTTTTCAGATTGTAGCTTATTTTATGTACTTTTCAGCGGCGCGGCGTCAAGAAAATTTTTTTTTGTATTTTTGAAACCCTTTTTTTTTAACAAATACATTTTACTCCTCAATATTTTACCCAAAATTGAAAATTATTAACATACATTATGTCATGTACTACACCTTGCTCGGTGTTAATAATCAATAATAATGAAAATACATGGAAATTATTATATCTATTGCTTCACTGGTACCTACTACATATATGTGTTACAACTGAAAACTTATAACTGAACTTAGTATCCTTTTCTATTAAGCCGCGCATACGGTTTATAAATTAATACATCACACATTAAAAATACATAAATCAAGAAACAATTAAAAAAAGTTTTATCTACGCCAATTGGGAGAGGAGATATGACAGTTCTTGCATTTTAGTTATTTATAAACAAATGAAGTGAAATAGTTACTTGAAATTAGCAATAAACATTTTATAATATTTAAAACTCTTATTTTAAAATCTAATATTTACTTATTTATTAGTTTATTCAAAAACAATGTTCAACCTGCGCGCTGATAGAACAGCGAGCAGTCAGCTCTCATTTTCGAAGCGGACCTCTCACTTTGGCAGTCGCTACCTCACTTAAAAATTACCGGAACATATCGTGCCCCACATCATCGAATTGGAATATTTAATTTCCAACCGATGAAGCACAAAGAAGGGGGGTCAATTTTGTATAGAAAATGTCAAAGCGGTTTATGCGAAGAGATGTCGAAATCGCATATTTTTTTTAACAATTTTCCAAGAAAATGAAAGTGCCCGCAAGAATCTGAAAATTCAGGGGTTCGTAGGAAGGTGAGAGAAATCGAATGGAGCGAACCGCAACTCTATATCTCGTTTCATTTTCGCGATTGAGCCATCGGAAATAGGTCCCAAGCAGCACAAACATGCAATTTAGCCAAGATAACTAAAATTAAGTCACAAAAACGTTTCAATTCCTTTCGTTTAGTTGCATTTTGGTCATATGATTTTGGTCATGGTGTAATATCGAAATTTAAACACTAAAACATTATGATGGCCTACTTTTAGTTATATACTGGTCATATTCTAGTAGCCACAATATGGCCATACAAGTTTGGTAACACATAGGTCTTCGATAGGCAAGTAATTAAATAGCAACAACGCGTTGTTCTAAAACAGTCATTCTAGCTATAAAAATGGCCAGAATATGTTGACATGGTTTTAGCTATTAATTTAGCGTTGATAACCGAAAATACAAACAAAAAAGTCATTACTAAATGACCTATTTGGTAGACATAAGAACTTTTGTTGGTACCAATGAGACTGTTATTGCGGTCGAAGGTTGGTAATAGCAGGGTAGGTTCTCATAACCTTGAAACAACATAAAAACAGAAATAAAAAATAGAGCTATACTCGTATACTCCGTTCGCCTTGTGAATTAAATAGGATTCAAAGTGATAATTCTAAATTACTGGATCTGTACCCTGCCTTAAAAAAATAAGAGCCATAGTCAACATGAACAAGAAATATTTTTCAGACAAATAAGGAAAAAGACAAGTGGTTTCTGACTAAAAATAATAAAATTGTACAAATGACATATGCAACTAAAAGTCAAGGAAAGTACTACATATTTGGAGGTGATATGAAAACTAAAGAATGTTTTTTTGAAAAACCAATTCGTTCTTCTCATTTAAACATGTATGTGACGGGTAGTGAAACTATAATCCCTTAAAACAATTTTCATAGAGTGACATCAAATGTAAACTTTTGTCTGTAAAATACCATAACCGGATGGTGTTCTTACCTTTGCTTCATACTATATAACTATTTGTCGTAATTTTAATAATATGAAACTAAAGATTTAAGTTATTTATACCTAGGTATATCTAATTTTATGCTTCCTTTTATTTCTACCTACCTACCTACCTACAATAGAAAAAAACATTTATTAAGAAATAAATGTTAATTATATTATCTCTTTTTGTGTAGTATACTTAATATCCCATATTCTAAAAGAATGAAACAATCAGAAATAAAGATAAATCTATTTCATATGCTCAAGGCTGTTTTTATTTACTTTTCCTTACTTAAATCTATTTTATAGTAACATAAAAACTATTCTATATAAATTAAATCTACATATGTCAACAAAATCAGTAACATTAAGATTGACACAGATCATTTTATTAATCTGTGGGTTATTGTTTGGCCATTGTTTGGCGAGAGAACTCGTTTACCGTTTTAACTATTTTCTGGTCAGATTTTTGGTTGTGTTATCGCCAATATTACCAGTACAATTTGCTATTCCGCTAAAAATGTTTGTTAGTCTCCTTTTGGTAATACTAGAGCTTACTTCCAGCACCATTAGCAACAATATATGCCAAATTGTGATAACTTGCCGCCATGACACGGAAGATTGTTGCCATGTTCCGGACGGCCGCCATTATGTTGAATTTTCAATATTTCATTAAATGTGTCGTTTTAATATGCTAATTCCATATTTTAACCATTTCTGATAACTCTACCCTCAATTGAGTGTCTAAAAACTATAAAATGTGTATATGTATTATATGTCGAATGAATTTAATTCATTTAAAATATAGGTATTATTAGGAGGCCACTTTATAATTATGAGTATTTTATGTAAGTTTACAGAAATTATGCCTGCGTTTATAAAATTGTACCATCTATTGATCCCAAACACACAATTTTCAATAAGTTAGTGGATGTCCATGTATAAATACTCTACCTACATGACATTAGGCCAAAACATAACCATAAGTCTACTTTTATTGTTTTATGCTTAAAAGATATATTTATCACAGTTATTACCAGTTCACCACCAATAAGTAAGGCCAGAATATTATTCCCCATTTTGGTCACCATTACGTGTTTAAAGTGTAATCATGCAGTTCTTATAGAAGCCATTATAACCAAATAACCAATCCTATTTAGCTACTGTAACGTCATGATGTCCAAAGTACAACTTTCTGTGCTGCTTGGGGTAAGAAGACCGAAAAGCCAAGCACTGATGAACTTGCAAATAAACCCTAAAGCAGTGTTCATTTGCTGCTTCCTTGATGGGAGGGAGGTGCGATAAATTGCGAGAACCGTACAGTATAGAGTATATTGCATTCGATCGGCACATTTCTAAAACCGGTAATATTGCTCGTAGAGAAAAAATGTTCATATCACTGTAATGGTGATCGAATTCTGAACAATTTTCAAAACGCCCGTCCGTCTGTCTGTCTGTCCGTCACGTTTCTTGTAAGCACGATAACTTATGAACGAAAGTCCAGTTGTACTGAAATTTGGACAGTAAGTTAGTGTTAGCTAGAGGAAGAACCCTATTGTTTTTGAGCAAAATTGATCGGTAGATAAAAGTTATAAATTTTTTTAAATCAAAAAATTTTTTTACATAATTTTTTTGTTTTGTAATTAATCTAAAAATGTCTAAAACTAATACTATTTACGAAAAAAACTGTGAAAATTATCCTATAGAATGTACAACAATTATATAAAAAGTGCAGTAAAACGGCGAAGAGTATAACGGTTAGCTTGTTATTATTTTAAAACTACAATTGTTACTTGGACCAGAACCAAGTTACAAACAAAGATGCATATTTCACGCATAATAAATTGACCTACTCCCTCATTTGATGAAGTCGGTTAAAAAGTTCACTTTCAACCTTACACTCGCAAAAAAAAATCGTTCCGTTGGGTTGTTGTTAATTAAACGGAACAGACGTCCCCTGTAGTTGATATTGCAGGTACACCAGATTCTGCTGTACTCCCCTAGTAAATTAATAAGCACATGCCAGTGTTGGTAATGCTCCCGTCTGCTAACGCTGACATATATTAGATGTATTATAGAGCTGGCGATGTCACCACGGACTACAAGATATTTAGTCAGATTGTTGAATGCAGCTAGTTACATACAATGAAGTCCGAATTATCTAAGTAATTTATAATTTATTAGTAAAATCCTAAACACGTCAATTTTTAATTCTAAAATGACATTTCTTGAACACAATTCTATACGTCCCCCTTCAACCCACTTGGAGTAACAGCTACCCATTTAAAATTTATAAATGGAACGAGAGTGTGCGTGACAGCTCATTTGAAAGCGTTTTTAATTCTCTATCCAGCAATATTTCTTGAATTTTGTATATTCATCAAGAAAATTAAATTTGAAAATTTTAAAATGTATTTGAAATGCATCCTAAACTATTTATGCCTATGTACCAAATATCTGTCAAATCTGACTTTTCTAACTTATTTTGTGTCATGTCATAACATTCAATTTAAATGTATCGTTTTTTCTGGTACGCAAGTGGCAAAATACCCAACAAAAAGAAAGGTTTCTTTTTACATTTCAGAAAAAAATATAATTTCTGTATGTGCTACATCTGTGCAAACTTATGATTTTAGTTACTTTTCGCTGATTGTCAAGTTGATCATTATTTTAACAGCGAGTCTTTCGGTTAACTAAAGAATTACAATTTTGATATTATTAGGATGTTTCCTTTTCCAGGGCTCGTCAGTTAGAAGAAAACTCCGAGGGCACTGCAGCCTCCTGGCCTTATTGTGCTCTCCCTGCCATGCTTCACTTCGCCCACTCCAGTACCCCCGTATCCCTAATCAGATGATACAGGTCTGTGGTCGGACGGGTGCTGATGAGTTCCGAGTCTGTTCGTGTTTGCTCCTTGCTGCACAGTCTGTAGTCTACGTTGTCGTCAAATTTGCCAATTGTATTCAGATACTTCTTTACAGGAATGTGTCCAGTCAGAACTCCTGTATTAGTCTTAACTGCGTCCTGTTCGTTGTGAGCAGTTCTTCAGTTTGTTTTGTACATGGACCATTAATGAGGGTTTTCCATGTCGATTTCCTGGAATGTTCCTCCTGTGGTTCTTGTGTTTACTCTTGAACCAGGCTTTAATCGCCCTTCTGGCTGAGCTTTTGGAAATGCCCAGCGCGGGTTCTTGTCCATAGGATATGTAAGCTGCCCCTTATTTAGCAACTTCATCAGCTTTTTCATTAACGTCAATTCTAGAATCTCCTAGCACCCAGAGTAGTTTGATTCTGTTCTGCTCGCCCAGAATTTTCAGCTCTTCGTGGCAGTCTCATACAGTCGGGATGACGCTTTGTTAGAGGCTAGTGCTCTAAGTGCCGCCTGAATGTCTGATGCAATGAAGATCTGCTGGTTAACGTATTGTCGGTTTGCATTCTCGTGTACACATTCAAGTATATCCAGAATTTCTGACTGAAATACAGTGGCGTGTTGCCCAAGTGCCACTGGGTCTTTCACCATGTATTCCAGCTCCAGCTCCTGTGCTTGTCCTAGACCCGTCAGGAACCAGGTTAGGCCCATTAGGATGTGGTGATAAAACAAGAACGCAGAAGCAGGTATGCGAAATCTTCAATGGTAAGTATCCCGACCATCGCATTTCTCAGTCTACGGTTAGTAGAGTAGAAAATAAATTTCGTGAATTTGGAAATGCTACAGATATTCCTGAATCTGGTAGGAAACGCATTTTAGGCGATGAAAAGAAATTGGATATATTGTTAGATATTCAAGATAGTCCACATAAACCTACAAGACAAGTAGCCGCCGATGATGATGTTAGTAAAACATCCATTTTTCGTATTCTAAAAAAGGAAAAATACCGTCCATATAAAATTAATTTGATTCAAGAACTTAACGACGATGGTCCTGAATGCCGATTAGAATTTTGCGAAATCATGGCAAATAGATGCCAAGATGATCCGTTATTTATAAAAAACATTCTTGTTTTCTGATGAGGCAACATTCGTCTTAAACGGAACAGTCAACAAAAAGAACTGTAGATACAGAAAATCCACATTGGATGAAGCATGCTAATATGCAATATCTTGAGAAGGCGAACGTTTAGGCTGGAATTATAAATTCTCAAATTATAGGACCATAATCCTTTGATAGCACATTAACTGGCGCGCGTTACTTGGATTTCTTGCAAAATTTCTTAGTTCCAGAGTTAAGTACTTTTCCCAGATGATGACAACCCTAATCAAATTGATAGAAACATTTGGTATCAAGAAGACGGTGCAACATCACATTTTCCATTGGAAGAGCTTATCTCAATCAAGTTTTTCCCGATAGGTGGATCAGTAGACGTAGTGAAATTAAGTGGCCTACCCACCGTTCCGATTTGACCCCGCTTGACTATTTTTATGGCGTTACTTAAAATCGAAAGTCCACTTCAACAGACCAGATAACGTCGATGATTTAATAGACAGAATAAGGTAAAAAATTAATCAAACCACTCCGGAAACGATACAAAATGTTTTAGAAGAATTTAAGCAACGCCTCTATTATTGCCAGCGAAGATAGAAGACCAAGACAGAAGAGCACCAGAAGAAACGACCCAGCTGGCAGGGTCCAACAGCCAGGACAAGGGACAAGAGTCTAGGTACACCAATTTTGCAATTATTCGCGCATACGTGACGTACGCGCCCTATATTTGAACGTTGGCGCCTGCTAACCTTGTCACCAGCTGACGGTTAACCGTAACCAAACTTTTAGGATTTTATTGTGGACATTATATTATACAAAATGACAAGTTTTGGCTGTATTACTTACTAATTGTTGGAAGTGTGGCAATAAGAAATGACGCCAGTTCTTATTAAACATCATCGATTTTGCAACTAGGAAAAATTCGGATTCGAACACGCCAACTGATTGCAAACAGTAAAAGAAATGATTTTACAGCATACAGGAGTATCGTTGTTTAAAAACTATTCAGTGTTGGATTGTTTAATATATGAAAACTGAGTCTGAACGGGACTTTAGTCCATTTTCTCAGTTTTGTAATGTTAAACAACAGAATAGAGTAGTTGTTGACCGCAACATGATATATTTTAAAAGAATACATTCACTCACCAGATCACTCGATGAATTGTAACTAAGTACAAATGCCATCTGAGTTATATTACAAATGTTAAACTTGGTGATAACAAATAGTTCTATATTTAGTAGATATGTTTTGTTCTCATTTACAGACGCTATTCGAATTGTATTTTTGTTGTTAAATAAAAATGTTTAGCTCATCATTAATTACAAATATAATATTAATTATAAATACAAAAGTTATAACCGTATATTTTTAAATATACAGGGGAATTTGGGCTGTTTAAACTTAAATAGACAACGAAAGAGATTTTACTTTTTTATTCATTGAAAAAATACATGTAAATAATTACACTTAAGTAATATACACGTATTAAACAATGATAAAAACAAAATTATTATTCCTTATAGTCTATGAGCTGCCTACAAAAAAACATTAAAGAACTGAGCAGCCAACAAATTAGGATTTAGAGGCTTGGCCAATTTTAATTTGTTTTTTTTTTTAAATTTTGCGAGTTGAAAAAAGCTTTCTCTAAGGCAATGTTTTTTTATTACTCGACGTTCTTGTAGAAAGTTTTCTGAATTCTGATGCTGCTTCTTTTTGCTCTTATTGCATTCCTTGCAAACTATTGCCATGTTAAATTCAAACGTGATAACCATGAAAACACAAGTCACTGAACTGAGTCAGCTGGTGAGTTGATTAGCAGGCGCCAACTTTTAAACAAAGAAGGCGCTTACATCACGCATGCGCGAATAATTGCAAAATTGGTGTACCCAGACGCTTGTGGATGCGATGATTGAGGCAAAGAGCTCAAGCTCGATCCCTAATAATCCGAGACCGTCATCTTTAGTCAAGAATATTGTCGCCTCCATTACTGACAAGAAACAACGGGCGCCCAGTTTGAACATTTGACTTAAATTGTTTCATGTTCTTTTGGTTACTTTGTAACATTAAAAATGTAATAATTTTTAATAAGTAAATAAATTAGAGAAATTAAAAAAAAATTATATTTCTGGATGGAGAATTAAAAACCGTTTCAAATGAAGTATCACACGTACCCTCGCTCCATTTAATTTTTTTAAAGGAGTAGCTGTCTCTACAAGGGGGTTGAAGGGGCAGGTATAAAATTATGGTCAAAAAATTTCATTTTAGAATTAAAGATTGACGTGTTTTAGGATTTCACTCATAAATTTTAAATTACGTAGATAATGAATTTCTCCGTTACCTATGGATCACACTGTATATACAGGGTGACTGGTAAGTAGAGGTGTTCCTGTGAGGGTGTGTTAGTACTATCGTGGACAATAACTAACAGGACAACTTTTTTTCTAGTGTAAATCTATCTTTATCGAATATGTAATGAGTAGCTGAAAAAAAGCAGATATCACTATACCGGGTGAGTCACGAATTGCGCTCGCCCCGATATTTCCTAAAAGATTTGGAATAGAAAATTGAAATTTGGAGGCCTTATTACACGACTAAAATGCCATCTTTTCAATAAAAAATCAAGTTTGGTGCACATCCGGTTTGACCGGAAATGCCCACAACTTTCGATTTTTAAATGGAACACCCTATATATTTTTACATTTTTGGAATCTAGAGGAAATTTTGAATACAATACATCCATTTTGGTCACTTTTTGATAAACATTAAAAATTTTATTAAAAAATCTATTTCTGAATCCAGAGTGCTGTGGTGCCCAAAATATATTTTAGTTTGTGGTGTACTACATTACTATAAAAATAAAAAAAAGCAATATGATTGCATTACTTAACTCTCTAGAGGCGTTTAAAATTTTTAAATGTGATTTTTACCCACTAACTTGGTTTTTTTAAATGGGAATTTAATCGTTCACCAACTTTTTAAATACCTCATTTTCATACGAATCTAATGATACCAAAATTTTGAAAATCCGCTCAAAAATATTTGAGATTTCAGCCAAAATACAATGCAACCAAGCTTTTAGAAACATGCGGCTAATAGGTAATAGATTAGTGGGCTTTGGGAACTAAAATGGCACATTTCTGTGTAAATCTGGTAACCTAATAACATTGGAAAAATCATAGTAGCCATTGAATGTAATAAAACAATATCAGCTGTCAGACAGATACAAAATAAAGCGTTGTGGAAATCTCTTTGAGTAAAAATTAAAGAAAATGAATAATTTTAGTAGAACTGAAAAGGGCGATATGTTACTGATATATGGAGAGTGTCTCAAAAATTCAACTGCAGCTGCAGAACTGTATCAGCAACGATATCCCGACAGACGTCATCCAAGCAGACACTTGTTTGCCAGAGTGGAACACGAATTATGAAACGAACCCAATCAACAAGATGACCATCAAACATTTATTGTAAGTGAGGACAAAGAAATTGATGTATTAGGATTTGTGATGGTACACCCAACAACATCAACAAGGGAATTGTCAATGGAATGCGACATTAGTCAGTATTCTGTTTGCAGAATTTTAAAGAAACATAAGTTTCGGTCTTATAAATACCAAATACACCAACATCTTTATGGAGATGATAACGAGAGGAGGCTAGTATATTGCAACTGGTTCTTAAATGAAGTACAACAAAACCCAGGTTTTCCTTTTCATATTTTATATTCAGATGAAAGTAGATTTACGAACCAAGGTATGTTTAACAGAAATAATACTAGGTACTGGGCTCAAGAAAATCCGAGGTTGGTAGGGCGGCGGAATATTCAGGAAAGATTTGGGTTTAACTGTTGGCTTGGAGTACTTGGAGATCGAATAATTGGACCCATATTTTTGGATGGAACACTAACTGGCGAACGATATTTATTCTTTTTACAAAACCACTCAGCAGAATTTCTTGACTTACTTCCTATTGCCTATTTACAAAATCTGTTTTTCCAACAAGATGGTGTTCCCCCACATAATTCCAGAAGAGTGATGGAATATTTAAGCAACTTGGATGGTGAACGCCTTATCGCAAATTAAGGTCATATCAGGTGGCCTCCTAGGTCACCTGACAACACCCCTCGACTATTATGTATGAGGCACTCTCAAAAATAAAGTTTATAAAACTTCTTCAAATACCCGTGAAGAACTGCAAAATAAAGTTGTACGGGCTCATAATGAAATAACGCCGGCTGAATAGCGTAGAGCCATTCAAGCAACTGTACGCAGAGCCGAATTGTGTATAGAAAAAAATGGTGGACATTTTGAACAATATCTATAAATGTCAATTTATGGTTTAATTATATTAATTATTTTAAAGATACCTACTGTTACCTAGTTTAAGTTTAATTGTTCAAACGGAATTGATTTTTATTTATTTATAGGCCCGATATTTATGTTCATCTAAATAAAACTCTGAAAACAGAACTGATGTCGCATTCTATTGCAAATGTCCTTATGGATGTAATTGTGTTTACCTCCACATACCTATGCTAAACTTAATTGTAACGTTCTTTGCGCTCACAATTATTATTAAATGTTTGATAGCTCAAGATTGCCTATAACTACAGGAGTCTGTCTGACAGCTGACATTGTTTTATTACATTCAATGGCTACTATGATTTTTCCAATGTTATTAGGTTACCAGATTTACACAGAAATGTGCCATTTTAGTTTCCAAAGCCCACTAATCTATTATCTATTAGCCGCATGTTTCTAAAAGCTTGGTGGCTGAAATCTCAAATATTTCTGAGCGGATTTTCAAAATTTTGGTATCATTAGATTCGTATGAAAATGAGGTATTTAAAAATGTTGGTGAACGATTGAATTCCCATTTAAAAAACCAAGTTAGTGGGTAAAAATCACATTTAAAAATTTTAAACGCCTCTAGAGAATTAAGTAATGCAATCATACTGCTTTTTTTATTTTTAAAGTAATGTAGTACACAAACTAAAATATATTTTGGGCACCACAGCACTCTGGATTCAGAAATAGATTTTTTAATAAAATTTTTAATGTTTATCAAAAAGTGACCAAAATGGATGTATTGTATTCAAAATTTCCTCTAGATTCCAAAAATTTAAAAATATATAGGGTATTCTATTTAAAAATCGAAAGCTGTGGGCATTTTCGGTCAAACCGGATGTGCACCAAATTTGATTTTTTATTGAAAATATGGCATTTTAGTCGTGTAATAAGGCCTCCAAATTTCAATTTTCTATTCCAAATATTTTAGGAAATATCGGGGTGAGCGCAATTCGTGACTCACCCGGTATATTTTTTATTTTAAAGGGGATATGATAAGGCTGAAGTTATTACTAGAGCAGAAGATGGATGATCAATGAGACACATTTCACTGCGCTATAGCATTAACAAAAGTTCAGTATTTATAATTTTACGAAAGTGGAGAATAAACAGTTTAATTAATTCTTAAGAAATATTACTTAAAAAATTGAAAAACTAACTATTAATATTTGGTTATTGCGCCATTTCTATTTATAACTTCTATTAGTCTGTTTGGTATGGAATTCAATAAATTCATGCAATTTCGGATTTGGACATTTCTTACGAGTAGTCTCCATACTTCCTCCACAAGGTTTAGGTCTGGACTATGACTGTGCCAGTTAAGAACATTAATGTTATATAATGTTAGCTACGGTATAAGCAGTATAAATGAAACAATTATCTTGTTGAAATATGAACTCATTATTAGGAGATAACTGTGACACAGAAAGAAGCATATTATCAAAAATCCTAATATACGCTTCACTATTAAATCGTTGCTCAATATGCCACAAAACACAGGACAGCGTGCCGATATCCAAGCCCACGTATTAACTGAAAATCTGACACTTTTGTCATTGTTGGATATATATTTCTCATGGCAGGCGGATCGGTAAACACGCATGTGACCGCATTATTCTAAAAATCTACAACAAATACCATATATTCTGGAGTATATCCTACTCCAGCTTCCTTATGCTTTGCTTTAAGTAAATATTTCTTTGCTGTTGGATTATAGCACGGATCTGATTCTCTTACTCGCCGGCGACCAGTACGACTTGACCAGGAAAATTAGTTTCTTCACCAGCTCGAATAATTAAGTGCAATGGATGTTCTCTTAATGTATTCACCAATTGCAAATACTCTTGTTCAGTTGATATCCTTCGTCAGCTGGATTTCTACTGCGTGCTATTTATTCTCCACTTTTTTAAAGTGTCAAATACCGATTTTTTTTATGTTATAACGCAGTGCAATTTGTCTCATTAACCAACCATTAACTCCAGCTTTAACTAAACCACTTATATGGGGAATTTTGGTTTTTACACACTGACAAATAAATGATAATGTCACAAATATTAAATAGCCCAGTTGTCAGAGACAGAAATTGATAATAACCGGTCACTAAATATTATATGGCTGAATTTTTTAGAATAAGTAGTTTTGTTGGTGTAGAATAAGATAAGAAAAAGTTTACAGCTGTAAGATTCCGGCGACCCCTAAAAAATTCGAGAATATTGGCCCCAACCGCCTTCATGAATAATGCAGAAGATACAATATGCAACCGGTGGTCATTTTAACCAATCATCTACATAAAATATTGGCCGAAATTCGGCTTTTGGCCAATAACTCGAAAAATAAAAATATACATATCAAAAAACTAATAGCACTAGGCGACAGAGAGGGAAATTTCACATCAAAAACGTATATTAAGTTTTTTTGTACGATCAAAAATGTAGGCTCAGGATTCTTTTGTTTAAGGCACGTGAATGGAAAGTGGTGACATATAAATACGGCTACACTAAATTTGTTGTAACTTTTGAACTAATTAATGAAATTGAGCTCAAGAAAGCTTAAATGAAACGAAAACATGTGGCTATTGTATTATCATATTTTCAAATATAAAAGTGAATGTATCTAGGAATAGTAGATATATGAAGTCTGAACACAAATAGATTTCCGATGAAATCGCTAAAAGCTGTACCATTTCTACAATTTTTAAGATAAAAATCTGAAACTTTCACATATTACTCTTGAAGTAATGTGTAAAAAGATCCGATGAATAGGTATGTCAGATAATTTTTGTAATAATAAAAGATATTATCGTTTATATTGCTTCTAGTATCACAAATTTTGAAGAAAAGAAAAATTTATCTTTTATTTTCGTAAAATAAAGAAGGTTAATTTAATTTTTAAGGTATATCGGCTTAAAACATCTAAAAGTACACATTACAAGCTTTAAAAATCGCACCTACAGAAATAAAAAAACGCGATTTAAACCAGAATAACAGGTGGTTAAAATTAGTTATACATATCTAATTTTATTACTATCTCAAGATTTTGAAATTTTGGAAGTGTGTGAAAGATTTTCGATGAATAAAATATATACGTATCTGTGTGAATGATATTTATTATCATATATACAACTGTAATCTCCAAAAATATGACGAACCTTCTTTTTCTGTTATTCTTATTATCTGTCAATACTCTTCTTTTTTTCCGGCCCCAAATAACAATCATCCCCTTAACAACAATAAGGGCGCAGTGTACGCTACATTAATCCCCCCCCCCCCAGCAAAAGCGTAAGAGAAAAAAAAACATATGAATAAAAATAAAATCAATTAATAGAAAAAGTTACTCTCTTTTTAGCAAGCCTTGGTTGAGCAGAAGTGTCATCAGAATCTATGAATGCTGGTTTAATTCTGTCAATTGAAATTGCATGTTCGGAATCATTTTTAGCAATAAAGAAAGTTTTGGGCGTCCGCCGAAGGACTTTATAAGGACCTTCGTATGGTTGGTGCAAGCTGGAAAGTTTTTTAGCAACTTTTACAAAAACATAATCGCAATCTTTTAGGTTTTTATGTACAAATATTGATTGATTAGCTGTCCGCGGTAATTTAGGTTGTATATTTGCGAAATGATTTTTCAACATGGCTAAAAATGTTGTTGGATCATGGTCAGTTTGCTTACTAGAAACGAAAAATTCACCAGGAATTCGGAGAGGCTGTCCATATACAAGTTCAGCTGCAGAACAATTAATATCATCTTTAAAAGAAGTACGAAAACCCAATAATATAATTGGAAGTTCATCGCTCCAATGTTTTCAATTTTTACGTGCCATTAAAGACGCCTTTAATTGCCTGTGTAATCTTTCCACCATTCCATTACTTTGTGGATGATAAGTATTTGTGTGAATCTTATGTGAACCTAGTAACTTCGTAAGTTCTGTAAACAAATTTGACTCAAACTGAGTACCCTGGTCGGTAGTAATTCTAAATGGAATTCCAAAACGAGAAACATACTCATTAAAAACTGTTTTAGCTATTGTCATCGCTGAAATATTTTTAAGTGGATACGCCTCCGGCCATCTAGTAAAACGTTCAACAATTGTTAAAATATAAGTATATCCATTAGATGGTGGAAAAGGACCAACCAAATCCATATGAATATGTTCAAAGCGAGTCCTAGAAATTGGGAAGTTACCTAATTCCGATTTAGTATGCCTATGTATTTTTGACTTTTGACAACTAATACAATGTTTGGTCCAAGAATTAATATCTGAATTAATATGCGGCCAAAAATATCGTTTGGTAATAAGTTTCCTGCTAGCTCTAATTCCCAGATGTGAAATACCATGTAATTTCTCAAAAATCAACCGGCGATATTCTTTTGGAATAAACGGTCTTGGTTGATCCGTTGATGTTTCACACCAAATCGCTACATCTGATAGCGGTATCTCTACTTTACTAATTCTGGTTTTTGAGTTACTAATCAAATTTTTGAGTTCATTGTCTTCTTCCTGTTGTTGACTAATAACTTTGATGTCAAAGTTATCATTTTGACACCAATTAATTTGCGACAGGTTACTGACATTTATTCGTGAAAGTGCGTCAGCTACTACGTTATTTTTGCCTTTAATGTAACGAATGTCGGTAGTAAATTGAGCAATGTATTCTAGATGTCTAGAAATAAATATTTGAGATTTTTTCACTCATCGAATCCTTTTATACATTACTTCAAGAGTGATATGTGAAAGTTTCAGATTTTTATCTTAAAAATTGTAGGAATGGTAGAGCTTTTATCGATTTCATCTCTTTATGATCGGACTTCATATATGTACTATACGTACGTACATTCATTTTTATATTTGAAAATATAATCCAAGAACCACATGTTTCTCGTTTCATTTAAGCTTTGTTGAGCTCAATTTCATTAATTAGTTCAAAAGTTACAACACATTTAGTGTAGCGCGCCCGAGACCGCGCACGCTTCGCGACATACTTATGGGTCGCCACTTTCCATACTCTTGCGTTAAATAAAAAAAATCTGGAGCCTACATTTTTGATCGAACAAAAGCATTTCATATACGTTTCTGATGTGAAATTTCTCCCTCTATCGCCAAGTGATATTAGTTTTTTGATATATTTTTTTATTTTTCGATTTATTGGCCAAAAACCGAATTTCGGTTAATGTTTTCCATTTTTTTAGGGGTCGCCGGCTCCTTACAGCTGTAAACTTTTTTTATGGTATTCTACACCAACAAAATTATTTATTCTGAAAAATTCAGCCATAAAACATTATAAAACCCCTGACGACTGGGCTAAAAGTTGGATGTACGCAAATAAATTTTAGCAAAAATAGTTATATGATTAGTCCTATTCTTTACTTATCGTCCATGACACTACTACAACTCATTTGTAAGCGATTTAATCATAATATGCATTATGTAAAGCTCCATAGTTCCTGAGATAATATTATGCATTTTTTGTAAAAGTAAAGTAAAGTAATTTTTATTTATCCAGAAAACAGATACCTAATACAATATAATTGCACATTTATCGACTATATCCTTATAATTAAAATTAAAACCTAAACTTAAAATATATAAAATGTTTACGATATATAATACTTACATTAGTATACCTCGACATGTACATACATAAATATCCTAGATTGGACCAACATGTTTTCTTATATGTGTAAATATATTAATACTCTTAAGATCTTTAAGGGTTTGAGGAAGAAGATTGTATTGACTAATACCTTTATGAAACAAACTATTCATTGTACAGTTTTTTAGAGTTGGTGAAACATAAAAGTTTAAGGCAGATCCGGTATGATATGAATGTATGTAATTATTCCAATCTTCTTCCTCATTAGTGAAAGAATATTTTTTATATGCCTTGTTTTTATATGCTACAGCATCTCTGCAATTTTAATCAAACCATGTATTTTGTTTAGATCTTACCTTACTTTCTATTAACACTAATGTTTAAAATAAGAAAGAAAAAATGTATCTAGTATTTCGGTTATACAATCCACGACAGAGTAATCACAAAGTAATCACAAAGAAAGAACATTCTTTAAACATGCTATGGAAAGCAATTTTAAAGAATCAACTTTGACAATATTTTCAAACTAAAACTAATAATTCCTGTACTATACGCATATATTTTTTAAAAATGTTAAAAGAATCTACTGCTAAATAAACCCTATTCGCCCTCTCAGACCATATGGTGCGTTGTTTTATTACCAAAAAAACCGTCTGAGCTGCCCTTTATAGAGTCAACACTATTTTATTTTTTGTTCAGGACGCGCAGCCAACGTCAAGATTGAAATCCCGTCTTCATCCCCTGACCGAGGAATATCATGTTCTTCTCGACAAGCCCCAAACACCTTCATGAATAATGCAGGAGATACAATATGCAACCGGTGGTCATTTTAGCCAGTCCTCTACATGGATAATGTATTTACAACCGCCCTCGAATGGGGTCCTCGAAATTAAGCGACGGGTTGAGGCCGGAATCACTTGAATATATAATAAAGTTTTGCATTTTTCAGAGGCGAACTAATGTTGACTTTAGTCGCATTCGTAAAAAATACGTTTTAACAAGGCGTTGGTTAACCAAAAGTGCACACCGCTCAAGTCATGATATATATGTGTGTAACGTTAGTTCATTGGTCCAATTATTATATTCTTCGCAAATAGAAAACGAAGAGTATATTGCATTTGATCGGCACATTTCTAAAACCAGTAATATCGCTCGTAGAGAAAACATTTGTATATAATAATAATAATACCACGTCTTTATTATTTTCCATATTAAAAAAAAATTACAATATATTATTGATTTTATAGAATAATCAATGAAAAATAAATGGCGAAGTTAAGCAGTCACAATTCATAAGAAATCATGAACGCTTTTCTTACACTTAACCTTATATTCTGTTTGAAGCGTACAGACTCGGTCCCTCCTGTATCTTGGAGGTGCGAAATCTACGCACTTCGAACAGAATCGAAAATAATATATAGTAATTTCAACGTGAATACAAAAAAGGCAAGGCTACAAGAATGAGATTTAAAGAAAAACATTTTCTTTTTCCTTCTTTATTATTAATTTTCTATACAAAGGGCTAAAATAATCCTGTACATTGACGTTCGAGCAAATATGATTTATATATCTTTTTGAATCTAGTAATGCTGTTCCATTTTAGCTGATTATTCAAACCATTATATGTTTTACAAATTTGGTAACTAAATGATCTCTTCAACAGTTCAGTACGGTGCTGAGGTGGAGTTAGAAGTCCCTTAAATCTAATATTTAATGTGTGCACATCAGTTTGAAATTTAATTTTTTGATAAAGATATATAGTTTTGTTTAATATAATTCCATGAAAAAGACAAGCTGTGTGATGCAATCTTCTGTTGTACATGTTAAGCCATTGTACCTCCTTGAGTTTATGAGAAATTCTCTGATTTCGGTAAATTCCATAGATGAGTCTAAGACAAGAATTTTGTAATTTCTGAATTTTCCTTGCATACAGTGTATTTATACAAGGCCCATATAAACAGTCTGCATAATTTAATATAGATAAAACCAAAGTTTCACAGAGGAGAACTTTGGTTTTATGTGGGAGGTAATGGCGATTACCATATATTAATTTTAATATGGAGTAACCCTTTTGTAGCATTTTATTTACATGGGCCTCAAATCTTAAATCACAGTCTAATATAACTCCCAAACTTTTTGCCTTGTCTACTTTCACCAAAGAATCATTACCAATTTTAATATTTGTACGTTCTTTAATATTACTTCGCTGGTTCTTTGGACCAAAAATTATAATATTAGATTTAGTGGGATTAATGACAAGACAATGATCATTTGCAATTTTTACAAAATTCTGAAGATCTTCATTAACAAATGAACAGGCGATATCAGCATCAGAGGGCCTGAAAGAATAGTAGAGCTGAGTGTCATCTGCATATAAATGTACTTTGGAGTAATTTAAGTGATTAATAAAATTGCTTGTATATATGGTAAATAGCAATGGACCGAGGATTGACCCTTGGGGAACACCAGATCTTAGGGTTAGGTAATTTGAAATATTATTATTTAATTTTACACGTTGTTCCCGATTTATTAAGTAAGTAGGCATTAAATAATTGCATTGCTTCCTAAGAGAGCCCTAAGTAGTGTAAAATATTATTAAGTATATCGTAATTTATAGTATCAAATGCCCTACTAAAGTCAAGCAAAATTAAGGTGGTACAAAATCCCTGGTCGGTAGCCGCTATAATATCATCCACTATGTGTAAGAGAGCCGTAGTGCAACTGTGTTTGGGCCTAAATCCTGATTGAACCGAAGGTATTAAATTGTACTTTTCTGTGTGTACTCTTAACTGTTGTTCCATTACTCTTTCAATAAGTTTTGACATGGTCGGTAATAAACTAATAGCTCGGAGATCATTGAATTCTTCTGGATTATTTTTTTTAGGCAGCATAGTTACATCGGTCCTCTTCCACATTGCTGGAAACACATTTTCAGTTAAACAGAAATTAATTATATGCGTCAAATATAAAACAATATGTGGACAATACAATTTTATCAGATTAACATTTAAATCATCATCATCATCATCACACCCATCAGCAGTTTATGTTATTTAAAATCTTATATATTGTAAGTTCGTCAACAGGCTGAAATTTAAAATTTGAATTATTTATATTATTATTTTTTATAAAAGTCAATAACTTCAGCCGATGAAGTTGTCTGAGGAATAGCATTTATAAAAAAAATATTTATTTCATCTACGTTCTGTAAATGAACCGGAATATTTTTATGTTTATTTTGAGGTACAACATTATTTTCTCTGAGAAATCTCCAGTTCTGTTTTGGGGTAGAATTATTCATTTTGTGTTCGATATAGATTTTTTTCTCTTTTTTAATTGCTCGAATTGTATAATTACATATTTCCTTATAAAACTGAAAATGTACTGGGTTTTTTGTTTTATTATAACGTTTCTCTGCTTTATCCCGCGTTTTCATCATCATTTTTATATTATATGTTAACTAAGGGGCATATGGCTTAGTGAATCTGGATGTGATAAAAGGTGCATGTATATCAAACAAGTTGTTAATATTATTGACTAAAAATTCTAACTTTTCATCAATATTATGTAAATCAAATATCCTGTGTTAATGATCGAATTCTGAACAACTTTCAAAATGTCCGATTGTTCATTCGTCTGTCCGTCAGTCCGTCACGTTTTTCATAAGCAAAATAATTTCTTTTGATATACGGACCCTGTTGACTTTATTTTTTAGGCCCAAGAAACGATATTATCAGGTCTATTCCAAAATCCGTGTCAAGGGGCGTTTCACCTATCTTATCCCGAGGTACCCTTTGAACATGAATGATCGCTATTTTATTCACGACAGCGTTCGTATTTCCATATGCTACCCCCCCCCCCTTAATTAATTCGTCAAACTATTAAAATTTTTAAAATTTTCGGTTAACTCTTTCACTGAGAGAAATCGCTTTGGAACATTTTGCACAATGTTGTGGAACAACGTCTTGTTGCATTTTTTTAAACAATTGTCAAATTTTAAGGCACAACGTTATAGTTTTATACATTTTAATTGTGCATAATTCTTGTGCGTTTTATTTATCCAATATAAAGATTTAGTTACAATGAATTTATTGGAAACTTCAACCAACAAATTGGCGAAGTTTAGAGTTAAATTTATTTATTTTTGCTCAACAAGTCATAGCAAATTAAACTTAGTTAATTGTTAATAGTGTCCCAAAAACTATATATTTTGTTGCCATTCTATTTACAATAAGTTTTAAGTAATTGTTTAAAGGATTTGCACCTACTTGTGTAACATAAAAGTGTGATTTTATTTTATAAACGGTTGTTGACAAACTTGTGAAAGTAGGAGTCCCAACATATTTCTTTCCGCTGAACAATAATAGTAATCTATGCCGCCCGTACAAACTGCACAATTTAATGACATGCTATTCACAATCAATTTGGTGATATTGTTTTAAAACTTTGTATAATTGTTTCATTTGCTTCACGTAAAGGTTATTAGTTAAAAATTGTACTGGCCGCGTCGGCCACGCTACGCATATACGCGAAGGCAATTACGCATCAGATCCAGGTGATATTTCGTGAAGGGAAGACGTACACTTCCGAATTATACAAGTACATGTAAATGGAAATTGTTGAAAACTAATTAACCGAGTGGGGTTTCCTAGATCTAATTCCAGTATTCACAAAGGTAAGTACTTCACACAGAGTTACAGATTTGCATATATGTTCTCTTATATTAACTTCATTTTCGTTAACATATAAAAATGGTTTCTTGTTTCTCTATATGCAAAGAATGCATGATACCTATCTTCTAATACTTGATTTCGCTTACAGCTTGAAAGCAATTTCGTTTTCTTATGCGAAGCGAAAGAAAGCTCTTCCTAAACTATTAAACCCAAAAGGCAAACTTATAAAAGAACTGCTTCAAAACGAAAATAACACTTCTGATGGTAAGCAATACATTTCATTTTGGTGATGAACTGATAAATGCTATTTTTTTATTTTTTTAAGAATATGACGTGACTACCACGCTACTGCCTTTATTATTACAAGCTGCGTTAATAGAAGCTAGAAAGGAGAAGCACTGGAAGCCTTCCAAATTAAAATTATTAAATGGATTTATTTTAAGCATAAATGTAAGAAATAGAAATATTTTCATTTACCATATGCTAATATATAAATGCATGGTGCTGTATTATGTATTGTTGTTCTGTTAAAATAAAATATTTAATATTTAATTTTTTTTTTACTGAAAATCTTTTAGGAATACCTCAATGTTGGAAATAATATTTCACAATCTGTGTTTCAGAATAATATAATTAGAATGAAGTGGATACATATAGTGTGTGAAATGAGTGCACGGTGAACCAAAAAATATATACATAATTTGGAGATTATAGATTAATAAATTGTGCAAAACGAACCCCAGTTCATGCATTACTGAATAACAGTTTCTTTGAATTAAGTGTATATATTGTGCAACATGAATTACAGAGTTGACAAAATACACATACAATTTGTGGATTTCTCATTTAGAAATTGTGGAAACAAAAAACATATTCTCTTAAAAAGTTGTGTCACTCAAGAGCACGATTTTCTGTAAATATGTTTTACAACTGAAGAGGTTTAGATGTGAATGTTTGTTTAGGAAACCTTCAGAATATATTTAAAAATTTCACACAAATTGTAGAAACTAACTTAATCTGTTCAGAGATTTGTTCCACAAGTGGAATAAAATGATGTATTTTTATGCAACTATAATTCAAATTTGTAAAGAATTCAATTTACGTGATTTTTAAGTTTGTACAAAAATGTTAACCAATGTTAATGCATAAACTGTACAAAATCATTGCCCCAAAAATGTATTATTTATTTGCACAAATTGTTCCTGTCACAATTTTAAGACCAATTTGGAGTAAAATTCTCTACAATTGTGGTAAAATATCACACACATTTTTCTCTGTGTTGTTGCAAACAATTTACCAATAATGTATGAGTGGCACCATTGGAGAGGGGGGGGGGGGGTTGACCTCCTCTTAATTAAAAATATTATAGCAGCTGAAGAGAAGCTAAGAACGACTCAAATTCAAAACGCTCACGTATTTAGGCTTCTCTACGAAAAAGTTTCGGAATATTTAAGATCCAAAAAGAGTATAAATCAGAAGTCAATAAGTTGACTTGCGGTTCTTGCTCTGGGGTATATATTGGACAAACAGGCAGGAATTTCAAGAAACGTCAGTATAAGCATAAAAATAGTTACATTAAGAACAAAACGGATTCTACATATGCAAATTATTTATTAGAAGAAAAACATTCCTTTAAGGATTTTACATGTAGAGAGTAAAGGATTGAGAATATCTTTACTAGGAACGTTTAGAAATTAATAAACATAAACGATTGGATAATTCGGTTAATGATCAAATCGAGATAATTCATTTTCCCTTACTTAACATTACTTGGAAATGATTTGCATAGGTAGCAAAGTTTTTGTAAATTTATTCCGTATATGTTAATATTATTTGTATGATGTATTTATTTAGGTATTCTTTATTGTTATGTTAATTACTTTTTATATGACATTGTCAAATATTCAATATGTAAAGAGATAATTTTTAGATTGTAAATTAGTTATCAACTCACCATCCGATGAAAAATAAATTATTGTGAAAATTTAAACTACAGTGTGTTCTTTGAATTTAATTTTACTATTGGAGAAGTAAAATCACGTAATACTGAAAAACTAGATGAAATTCGTTCAACAAATTAATATACATTTTTTTATCGTTTTATGAATGGTTATGACATCGACATCTCGAGGAGCACCTCCCAAGTACATCACGAGTTGGCAAAGTTGTAATAAAAAAATGGAGTTATAACACGTGACCGTTACAAATTTTTTTTTTTTTAGATTAATAATATTCATTTGAACATTTTGAAGGGAGAAAAATATTCCCAAATAGAATCTCCTATCAGTTAAGTAGCTAGAAAAAAATGTTTCAAAATTAAGAAAAAAATCAGATTTCTATTGTATAGAGTAAATTCTAAATTCATTGGTCCAAGTTCTCTCTCTCTCTCTTTTAAAACGTAAACACAGGGTGGACCATTAACAATAGGCCATATAGTGCAGGGGTAGATTCTTTGGGCCAAAATATGAGGATATAACCAAATACGCTTAAGTAAAATGTTGTTGTGGAAAAAGATACAGGGTGTCAGTTAAATTATGTTTTCGTTTTCTTGCAATAACTCAACAGCCTCTTGACTGATCTTCACCCAATTTGCTAGAGGAACTTCTTTTATTCTAAGAAACAACAATTTATCTATTACGTTAGATCATAGATGGCGCCGCAGGACCTGTATCTGATGGTGATTTTTTTTTCATATTTTGTTTGGACGAAACGTTGTGGTACTTCTGACCAGAAAATCTGTTGAGGGCGTCATTTCCACGTATAAAAGTTATACTTGGTAGAACTTGATAACTCGAACCGTTTTCGAGGAAATTGCCGTTAAACATTTGAATAATTTTTTGAAAGACAAATTCAAAAATAAAACAAAGCGCATTTAATGAAGAAAGTACAAAACGTAAGGGAAAACAAAATCGTAACAATAGCTCTTTCTCACTTTCTTATGAACTAATGGAGTATTTCATGGTATTGAGATAAATACATAAATCAAAAGATTGGATAAAATAAGGATCTAATCTTATTAGAAGACGAAAAAATAACATAAAAGTTGACTTAATGACATTAGTATTTATTGTATAAACTTTCCCCCCGTGCAAAATTCCCATTGCTGCCACTTAGACTAAATTTTCGATATGGTCTCCACCTACTTCTATGCATTTTCTAATTCTTTTCATAAAACATTTACTTACATTGAAAAATACATTTTCCTGTCTTCTAATAAAATTGGCTGCGTTTTGTATTTTGTCCCACAGTTCTTTTCTGGAATTGATAGTATTTGCATAGAGTAAGGATTTCATATGTCCACACACATAATAATTCAAAGGATCATGATCAGGACTCTTTGGTGGTCCAGCAAACTCACGTCCTTGACCGATCCATCTGAGTGGTAAAGTCTCATCAAGATAATTCCTAACGTCAATGGAGAAATGAGGGGGAGCTCCATGTTGCATAAACCACATTCTGTTTCGTATGTCTAGCATGAAAGTATGTAATATATCAGCAAGAGTATTTTGCAGAAAAAACTGACTGTCCATTTAAATTTGGAGGAAGGACAAATTGCCCCAATAACTGAACGCCAATAATACCACATCAAACGTTAAGCTTAAATTCGTGATGAAAATGCCTTTCTTTACCGGCATGAGGATTTTCTACTTTCCAGTAATGGGTATTTCTCCAGTTAAAAACGCCTCGGCGAGTAAAAGTTGCTTCGTCGGTAAATAAAATGTTCTTAACAAAATTTCGATCCCTGTTGTGTTTATTTAGAACGAACTGACAAAATTGTAGTCTTTTTGGGAGATCCCTTCGAAGTAAGTCTTATACAGGAGTGAAGTGATATGGGTAGAAGCGTTCTTTGCGTAAGACTCTTAGAACAAATTGTTAAGTCACCCCCGCTGATAAACGACTTGAGCTGACTTGAGGATCTTCATCCACACGAACTAAAATTTCTAGTTCTTGATCTAGAGTAATTCGTTTCGGTCGTCCTACATAATTTTTATGGTGAAATGGACCCGTTTCTCCCAAACGACGAAATAGATCTTTGAAAATCTTATGGTCTGGCTGTATTCTATTTGAATATTGAAATGAGTATCTCCTCGCTGCAGGACGTCCGCTAAAATTTTTTTCTACGTAAACACATACTGGGTGAGTCACGAATTGCGCTCGCCCCGAGATTTCCTAAAATATTTGGAATAGAAAATTGAAATTTGGAGGCCTTATTACACGACTTAAATGCCATTTTTTCAATAAAAAATCGAGTTTGGTGCACATCTGGTTTGACAGTAAATGCCCACAACTTTCGATTTTTTAACGGAACACCCTATATATTTTTACATTTTGGAAATTTAGAGGAAATTTTGAATACAATACATACATTTTGGTCACTTTTTGATAAATATTAAAAAATTTATTAAAAAATCTATTTCTGAATCCAGAGTGCTGTGGTGCCCAAAATATATTTTAGTTTGTGTGCTACATTACTATAAAAATAAAAAGAGCAATATGATTGCATTACTTAATTCTCTAGAGGCGTTCAAAATTTTTAAATATGATTTTTACCCACTAACTCGGTTTTTTTAAATGGGAATTTAATCGTTCACCAACATTTTTAAATACCTTATTTTCATACGAATCTAATGATAACAAAATTTTGAAAATCCGCTCAGAAATATTTGAGATTTCAGCTAAAATACAATGCAACCAAGCTTTTAGAAACATGCGACTAGTAGATAATAGATTAGTGGGCTTTGGAAACTAAAATGGCACATTTCTGTGTAAATCTGGTAACCTAATAACATTGGAAAAATCATAGTAGCCATTGAATGTAATAAAACAATATCAGCTGTCAGACAGATACAAAATAAAGCGTTGCGGAAATCTCTTTGAGTGAAAATCAAAGAAAATGAATAATTTTAGTAGAAATGAAAAGGTCGATATGTTACTGATATATGGAGAGCGTCTCAAAAATTCAACTGCAGCTGCAGAACTGTATCAGCAACGATATCCCAACAGACGTCATCCAAGCAGACACTTGTTTGCCAGAGTGGAACAAGAATTAACAAACGAACCCAATTAACAAGATGACCATCAAACATTTATTGTAAGTGAGGACAAAGAAATTGATGTATTAGGATTTGTGATGGTACACCCAACAACATCAACAAGGGAATTGTCAATGGAATGCGACATTAGTCAGTCTTCGGTTTGCAGGATTTTAAAGAAACATAAGTTTCGGTCTTATAAATACCAAATACACCAACATCTTTATGGAGATGATAACGACAGGAGGCTAGTATATTGCAACTGGTTCTTAAATGCAGTACAACAAAACCCAGGTTTTCCTTTTCATATTTTATATTCAGATAAAAGTAGATTTACGAACCAAGGTATGTTTAACAGAAATAATACTAGGTACTGGGCTCAAGAAAATTCGAGGTTGGTAGGGCGGGGGAATATTCAGGAAAGATTTGGGTTTAACTGTTGGTTTGGAGTACTTGGAGATCGAATAATTGGACCCATATTTTTTGATGACACTTACTGGCGAACGATATTTATTCTTTTTACAAAACCAGACAGCAGAATTTCTTGACTTACTTCCTCTTGCCTATTTACAAAATCTGTTTTTCCAACAAGATGGTGCTCCCCCACATAATTCCAGAAGAGTGATGGAATATTTAAACAACTTGCATGGTGAACGCCTTATCGCAAATCAAGGTCATATCAGGTGACCTCCTAGGTCACCTGACTTAACACCCCTCGACTATTATGTATGGGGCACTCTCAAAAATAAAGTTTATAAAATTTCTTCAAATACACGTGAAGAGCTGCAAAATAAAGTTGTACGGGCTCTTAATAAAATAACGCCGGCTGAATTGCGTAGAGCCATTCAAGCAACTGTACGCAGAGCCGAATTGTGTATAGAAAAAAATGGTGGACATTTTGAACAATATCTATAAATGTCAATTTATGGTTTAATTATATTAATTATTTTAAAGATACCTACTGTTACCTAGTTTAAGTTTAATTGTTCAAACGGAATTAATTTTTATTTACTTATAGGCCCGATATTTATGTTCATTTAAATAAAACTCTGAAAAACGAACTGATGTCGCATTCTATTGCAAATGTTCTTGTGGATGTAATTGTGTTTACCTCCACATACCTATGCTAAACTTAATTGTAACGTTCTTTGCGCTCACAATTATTAAATGTTTGATAGCTCAAGATTGCCTATAACTACACGAGTCTGTCTGACAGCTGATATTGTTTTATTACATTCAATGGCTACTATTATTTTTCCAATGTTATTAGGTTACCAGATTTACACAGAAATGTGCCATTTTAGTTTCCAAAGCCCACTAACCTATTATCTATTAGCCGCATGTTTCTAAAAGCTTGGTTGCATTGTATTTTGGCTGAAATCTCAAATATTTCTGAGCGGATTTTCAAAATTTTGGTATCATTAGATTCGTATGAAAATGAGATATTTAAAAATGTTGGTGAACGATTAAATTCCCATTTAAAAAAACCGAGTTAGTAGGTAAAAATCACATTTAAAAATTTTAAACGCCTCTAGAGAATTAAGTAATGCAATCATATTGCTTTTTTATTTTTATAGTAACGTAGCACACAAACTAAAATATATTTTGGGCACCACAGCACTCTTGATTCAGAAATAGATTTTTTAATAAAATTTTTAATATTTATCAAAAAGTGACCAAAATGGATGTATTCTATTCAAAATTTCCTCTAGATTAGAAAAATGTAAAAATATATAGGGTGTTTCATTTAAAAATCGAAAGTTGTGGGCATTTCCGGTCAAACCGGATGTGCACCTAACTTGATTTTTTTATTGAAAAGATGGCATTTTAGTCGTGTAATAAGGCCTCCGAATTTCAATTTTCTATTCCAAATATTTTAAGAAATATCGGGGCGAGCGCAATTCGTGACTCACCCGGTATATCCCTCATTTCTCTATTTGAAAAGTTATTATGTCGAGGCATTTTAAATAAAGAAGATAAGAATTTAGCTCGAGGAACACAAGAATAAAATAAAAAGATTAAATGACGTACATGGCAGAACTAAAACGCAACTAAAGCACACTTTTCAATAAATACACTTTGTTTTATTAAATTTGAATTTTTCTTTCAAAAATTTATTTAACGGCAACTTCCTCGAAAACGGTTGGAGTTATCAAGTTCTACCAATTGTACCTTTTATACGTGCAAATGACGCCCTCATCAAATTTTCTGGTTAGAAGTACCACGGCGTTTCGTCAAAAAAAAAATAAGAAAAAAGTTCTTCATCAGATACAAGTCCTGCGGCGCCCTCTATGATCTAACGTGATGTAATACCCATCCTGTAGACATGTTCACCTAACAAAAAAAACATAAATTATTGTTTCTTATAGTAACAAAAGTTCCTCTAGCAAATTTGGCGAAGATCAGTCAAGAGGCTGTTGAGTTATTGTAAAAAAATGAAGAAATTATTTGAATTTTGACACCGTGTATCTTTTTCCACAGCAACATTTTACTAAAGCATATTTGGTTATATCTTTATATTTTGCCCCAAAGAATCTACCTCTGCACTATGGCATATTATTAATGGTCCACCCCATATATGTTCCCTTAACAACAAAATATGAAAAAGTTATGGTTGTAACGATAAGTATTACAAACCCTTAACCATAGGGGAATTTAGTATTTCCACTAAATTAATTTTCTACCATTTCTCAGATGTATTGTATAATAATTATAAAAAGGTCGTTCTTATTTTTAATTATTTGTTATAAGTTTTCTGAATAAAAATATATGCATCTCATGATTACCACCGTCAGAATAATTTATACTGGTTTACTCTGCATAGTCGTATGTGCCGGGGACTATGTGGAAACTAGCGTTAGAATGAGAATTGTCAAATAAGAAAGACAAATTCATTTTAGAATTTTAATTGCTAGCATAACCAGAATTCAAGTTATCGAACGAATACAAAGATTGTAAATTGATAATTTTACAGATATTTTTTCTTTTAGTTCTCGTACATAGTTTTTTCTGCTGTTTGCAAAATCCTATAAAGAAGATGCTTCATTACAATTGTAAGCAAACAGTGTAACATGCGGAGTGCTCGATAGCATCCTTCGTTACACTGTTAATATTTATTAGAGAAATTATAAGTTATCGGAAATATTATTCCCACAAACCTTAGTACTAATAGAGTGCCCTTACTCCTTATACCATGATGAACGTAGTCATCTGTCAGAGTTAACGCTCGCGAATACTAGATAGCGCTCTAGGAATGATCTTTCAACTAAATAACGCAGGGTGAAATCCTTTCTCGTTGAACCATTGAACTAATTAGACGTATTTATAATTTCGTTTGACCTGTAAAGGGGATAATAGAATTTGAAAAACCTCGTGATGATCACATGAGGTAATGTTTTAATTATTATACCGGTAAATACCGTCTAACATTTGAAATATTGTTTTAGGTTTTTCTTATAGATTTCTCACGAAGTTTTTTTATAATTATAAGTTTTTCTTATAATTTTTTTCTAATAGGTAAGTATTTTTCTTATAAAGAATTACTTAATAATCAAATTTAGTTACGTCTAATGCTGTTAACGTCGAAGTATTTCCACGTTACGTTATTTGCTTCGAGCAAGATTATTTACATTCAAGTTTTAAGACTTACTACGTTTTCTACTAAGCCAGTAATATTCATATGAAGTCAACCTTTTTATACTACATTTTGAATTGGAATATACGAAAACATTCTGGGCGAAGAGATTTTCTTCATTTTGTCTTGGCGACAAATATACGAACGTTTCTACGATTTCATAACCTCAAATTGGGATTAAGGCAACCACATGTGAAAAGTAATTTAAATCCATCATCATCGGAGAACAGGACCGTATCTAGGAATTTCCTGGATCAGGATAACAAAATAAAAGATAAGTACTTTTGATTGTTACCAATAAAAGGGATTATTTTCACATGATCGTTGAGTTATAAGAGGTAAAAGTGTCTAAATTTAAAATATTAGATTCAAGCTAAATCTATTATATTTTTGGTTAGATTACATTTTAAATTCGTTGTTATAATTAAATCCATTGTTGTATATTAATTCGTAGTTGCTTATATCTTGAATTCGTTGTCGCAAATACTTCGCCGTAGTATTGTTTCGTAGTTGCTTTTGTCGTGATTCCTCATGATTAATATCTTATTGTAGTACTATAATGCACTTTTGTTGTTGATACAGTAAGTCGTGGATCAATTTTTGTTGTAACGAGAGTGTTTAAAGTTTATGAACTTTGAGATAAGGTTACGAGACATATCTTTTGTAATATAGTTATTTTGTCTCTCGTAAAGAATCTCAAGTTCCTAGTTTTGCTGTAATATATGATTTTAGTATTGAGGTGAAAGTTACGAGGCATGTCTTTTGTAATATATTTTTGGTTCTCGTACACGCCTCAGATTTGCTTTGCCGTTGTGCACATTGTATTATAGAGTATCTTGTACTATAGTAAATTTTGTAATATAGTTTCTTTTGTATATATTTCTGTCTGGTACTTTGCTATACAGTATCGTTGATGCTGTGATAGTTCATTTTTGTAATATAATATTTTTGTAATATAGTACTATTGTATATATGTAACTTTTGTCTTTTGTTTATCTTTATCTTTAATTTTCTTTGATTACCCTAAGTAATCAATGGCGCCCAAGCCTTGAACTCGACGCCCTTTTACTCTCCGTATCTTTACTGTGCCAGCCAGGTGAAACCAGTGACGCTAACCACGTCGATCGTAGGGTGGCCCGCACTTGAACAACTTGAGCAAACTTAAAACCTTCTTTTCTTAGCCACAACAGGAAATATTCACTTTTAAAAATTTGTACGCATATTTACAAACAGAAACACAAAATTTGATACGTTCGGGAAGCATTCCCAACCAACATTTATTGTCAAGTTTACGTTAATTCGTCCTACTAATAGGTCAGAATTTCGGTTTGACTAATTTGGTGATAGGCATTTTTACCTAAAAGTAACCACAAGTTTACCAATATGGGGAAAAATATTAAAGTAAATCTGAAATAAAAATTAGGCAAGCTAGGACATTTTGTTCAAGATGCCAAAGACATTTAAAGGTAACATAACCTTGTCAGTAAGTCAAGTTGTGGTAATTTTAACGTAATTACTCTTTATTTATTACTTAAATAATAGCTATTTACCCATACCAGAAAAACAATTAAGAGAAGGGGAACTAGAATTGCAGGTTGGTCTAATAACTACAGAATGACCAACATGACGCCCATGTTTTACGTTATAAGTTGTACATCATGATTTATCGATGATAGAAATATACTATTGGTAGGGGACACACGAGTGGATTTAATCAAATTATATTTGGAATGGTATCTCTCACCGTGTTTGGAAGAAAATTAATTACGAATTAAAATTTACTGTAAATATAACTATTGTACTTCTAAAAAAAGTGTGCGCTCTTAAAATAAAAATTAAAAATGTTATTTTTTTAAATCTTTTAAAACTGTGGTAATTGTTAAACAATATGTCCAACTGATTTCTGGAAATCAAAATATGATTTATTGAAGTAACTGCAAGTATATTTTGCAAAACAATCAATTTAAATATCAACTTCAAAACAGTGTGCCCATTATCTTTCAAAATGGCGAACGAATATGTTTCAAATTAAATATGGAGTTTTTACATGTTAAACTTGAAAGTCTAATTGTCCTCGAATATAAACCTTTAAAACAAGTTTTCTTAGACCAAAAGCGATATAACCAATATTTTCGATTTTGAGGTCCACATTTCCTATTTAAAAAATATAGACTTTAAAATACGTGATAAAATAGGTCAATTTGCTCTACACTGTTGACTATTAGGTCCAATGTCCCAGTTTAGTAATTTTCGTGCCCTAGTGGTGGGATGAATTATTCGCGGGAAAGTGTAAACTGTCAAGCGCAGCTAGGTTTGAGGTTAGGTGTATTCTGCGATGAGTGTGATGTTGCGTTCTATTGTACATTGTTTTATAATGGCGTATTTTAAAATCGTCGCGGTGTTATGAAATACACTATAGTTATCACAAAAATCTGTTGTTTGATTGATTTCAGTTAATTGATTATTGTTTTTAATAAAAGTAGTCCCAGATGCCACAGTTATCACATCAGATTTTGTATTTGTCACTTGACATCTTCTCTTGAGTGTCTTGTCATTATTATTTCCTCCTGTTTTCTTTATAATTCTATAATAATTTGTGGAATATCGGTAAGGCTTGAATCTATTTTCATTCTCCATATTTTGTTTTTAATGTTTACTGTACAACATAACATGGCGTCACTCTACAACAACCGATACCTAGTGCCTAACTGATGAAGTTTGTGGTTTAGCTCGCCTTTGAAGACCAAACAAGGCCAAAATGCTTTTTGGTATATTTTTACTGGTAATTTCGACTTTTTCTATTGTCGTTATTTCCAACAGGTCAATACCCATGGTAATTTTGACTCTATGGTTACTGAATGGTAATTATTTTGACAGATGTTTTCTAAAATACTACTTTGCCTTTTTTTGAATTTTGAATGGTTAGAATTAAGTCATTTGCAACCTATTAAATGACTTATTATGTGTATGACTAAGAGGTAATTTTTGAAATCAATTTGTGGTAAATTCTTACCTTGCTGAATGTCTTTAAATAGACCTATGGACTCTGAAGACAGTTTTTAGGTAAAATGTATGTTAATTTGACTTTCAAAATAACTTAATGTGTCTATGAACTTTGAGGGTATTTTTGAGGTAGATTTTAGGTAATTTCTAACTCGGCAGAGTTACTTATAAGATCAGTGGGTCATGAACACATCTTCTGAGTAAAAAACAAGTGCTTTACAATCTAAGCAACGAATTTCCGGCTATTATTACTTTATAGTAAGTGATTAAAACGAAATTAAGTAATTCTTGACCTCGTATAATTATTCTGCCTATGCGGTTGGTCTATTTTGCTTGCTTGCTAGTTGAGTTGTCGGATTTCGATTTTCTTTACGCCGCGAAGCGCCCTTGAATAAGTTCTTGAACTATCTGGGGATGGGGGTGTGTACAATTAAAAATTGCAAAATCCACCAAAAGTTGTTTATACTGTTAATATTCAACCACGTCTTAGTAACACCTGGTCTAGGCACTGCTACCTTTATGGACTCGCTTTTTCCACTGTACAAACTCAAGATAAATAAAACATAATTCCAGACATTTTGTGCCATATCAGTTTCTCTAAAGCCGTCCAACTCTCCTTTCTACAAGCAGGCAAGCACTTTATAAAAATAAATAAGTAAAAAGAACATCCCCTATCAATTTCAAATGCGTTTCTTATGGTAAATTCATACATTAAAACTAAGTTTGGACACATCAGACGCAGTCAATGTTTTCCAGTATACGTCAGCCGGCCAAAGGGGCTTATCTCTTAACTGACCACACTATTTCGTATTCAGGCCCGCATGCATAATGTCCAAAAGATATATTCATACATTCTAGGAAATATGTATATGCGCCGTTGATGTATAGGTCTAGCGCCTAGCCGGCCACTATTACCACCCTTCTTGCATAAAATTTGTAAATGAACTGGCTGGGATATATTGGCTGTATTATAATATTATATGAATATATTCCAGAGCGGCGATAGTACGGTTAAGTTGAAAGGAACAAGATGGATTGGTTCACCTTCACTTCAGATCATTACATTATTGTGATAACGAAAACATTGACTGATAAATAGCAGAATATAGAAAGCTATTTAACGATGTTCGTATTTTAACTCAGGTATTCTTATGTTTAACAGTTGAATATCCAAAACATTCTTATCTAGAACTGCACGTTTCAGTATCCTCAATTTAAAAAGGATGCACCAAATAACTACTGTTTGCAGATTTTTAAGAGCATCTCTAAAACTTCAGATTTCGTTGTTTTGGATAAAGGGCGCCACATAGAAGTGAAATGGGCCCTTTGTTGTTTTATGTTTACACCGCAGGCTTTAGTAATTACTGAAAATATTCTCTCGCCTGCCAATATGCAGATGATATGCAGATTTACTATTCATTTAAATTAAACGTAGAATTAGCTAAATATATTAATTCGGATGAAATTTTAAAAATATCAAACTCTCAAGACTTTAAACTGAATGAATCTAAAGATTAAATGATTATCTCTGGTATAAATAAGTACGATGTTATGAACATAAATATACGCAGTCAAATTTAAATTTTACCGGTGAGTGCAAAAGTTTTGGATTTTTTTGATAACGCGGTGCTCTGAATGTGTGAACATATAGCTGAAATTATTTTATTCGCTCAACCCGGTATTCTTTGCAAATTGTGATGGTGTTTATTGGCCAACTTTACGTTTTAAGCACGAGGAGAGTCTATAGAAGGTTCAGAAGAGTTGTGTTAGATTTTCCTATGGGTTTAGATACTTTGTTTCTTATTACTTTGAAGCTGGTTGGTTCACACTGGAGCAAAGGTTTATATACTTATCTACATCAGTATATAAATCGATCACAACAACCGACATATATGTGACAAACTCATCAAAGTATTCGATGTTCATCAAAGAATAACCTATGTTTTACGAGCCTATACCTACAATATTCCCTGGAGCAACTCCGCCTTGTTTCTTCGTTTATTCGACTACAACGCCGTCAAAGTTGTCAGTTATCATAAAACCATGTTCAACCGTTATGACTATTAAAAAATATTTAAAAGAATTGATAGTTCTAGCTTATAATCATTTTATTAACTGATTTAGCTTATTAATTTTCTTTATATTATTATTATATTATTTCGTTCTTTATTGTTTATTCTTGTAGAGTACAGTTTCTAGTTTAGGGTTTTTTAATGTAAGATTGGGCGAACATCAAAATTATATCAGAAAAAAATTAAATTCAGGGGTCCACGATCTGCGAACACGCTTAGGAGAACAGACAGAATAAACTGAGACTCGGCAAAAATTTTAACAAAAGAGGCAGATAGCAAAAAATTAAAGAATCCGCGATAATATTATTGAATGAGGATAGATGCGTGTCGAATTGTTCCGTAGATGTCTGTACAACATGGTGCCAATGTTAAAAGAAGAACTTCACTTAACATTGTATAAAAACTAAAAAAACTGTTAACTCTATCAACAGTTCTATGTAAATAATAAGTATCTATGGATATTGAATATAACAAACATTCTTAGAGTATTTATCGTACACAGCAAAAAAAATTTTTCAAAAAAGCCTTGAAAAAGGAAACATTCAAGTTTTTATACTTATATTTGTGTTAATTATTTAAAAAAAGCAACCTCTAACTGATCCTTTGACGTAAAAGTCACAGGCGTAGAGGCTATTTACCAGTAACATACTGGATAATTGTGATATTTTGTAGATTCCCCGAGCACCGCTTAAAATAAAAAAATACATGTGGCAGGAAGTTCCAAAGAATTGAAGAAAAAAAAATAATATGTATTATATTAGTCCATCGAATAATAATTAATTTGGTTTGGATATTTTGCTATACACAAGGCTCAAAATGTGCTCGTTACAGTAGTTGCAACAAAAAAATGTCCAGAAATTTCCAATAATTCAAATAATGATAATAGCTTAACTTAGTAAAAATATTATTTTTAAGTAAATGTTGTTTCATTCACTACCTCTTAGGTATAATGTTGTGCAAGTATTAAGAATTTTTTTACTGTATTTTTGAAAATATTTACAGATGTCATTTTTTTCAGTTGGGTAGGCAACAAATTATAATAATGCAAACATTTATAAAAGCAGCCTTTTTCTAGAATTGTTGTATTATGAATTGGGTATGAGAGAGTGTCTTTACGTCTTGTATTATAGCTGTGATCTCTGACGTCTTTAAACTCATTCATATGCTTGAAAATGAAACAAAGACATTCATAAACAAAAAGACCTGGAGCTGTTATAATTTGAGTGCTTTGAAGTGTTGTCGACATGATTCATCTACTCTCAAATTGGATAAGATTCGCAGTGCCCTTTTTTGAACTACGAAAATTTCTTGGATATGAGAACCACCCTAAAATATAATTCCATATGATATTAAATTGTAAAAATGTCCATAGTAAGCTGTGAGGAGAGTATTATGATTCACTACCTTCTTCAGTTGTTTTAACGAGTAGCAGCTGTACTTAGTCTGCCGCAGAGAGCCCGTAACGCTGTGGGGAACTTGAATAGAGGCAACATCATACTATTTTTGCCATTTTGAAAACGTTAAACTAGTAGTACTGTAGTTGAATCCACATGCCGCAATTGTTATTTCACAGGCTAAACTTTCATTTGGATCCATCTGTTCAAGAAGTTTCTCGCGAATACCTACCCATACGAGACCTTCAACATATGCCAACAACATCAAAATTTACTGCAGTTGATGCAATAAACATCGTGTTTGATCTCCGGCAATATATTTTTCCATTATCTAGAGAAATCGCTGAGAGGGTTCAAACAAAATTCCAAAGAGTTTTAAAAACCAATCCCCGATTTGTAACGATGTCATCTGTAATAGACTTTGTAAACGGTAAGGAAGTAGACTTTTGTACATCAGGCATCAATAGGAAGGTCAGGGCGACTTTAAGAAATTTCACATATTTTAAGTACGTCCGAATGATATCTGTTGGCGTTGCGCGCTCTTTTTCTCATTATAAATGGATTTTTAATGGCAGGCGGCGAAGGATAACTTCAGAACATTTAGAACAAATATTAATAATATACTTTTATATTCGTTATGGGTTGTGAAAAATTACATATGTGTGTGTTACTTTAAGGTATTGAAAAATACATGTGTGTTTTGGTTCAATGTGAGTGTGACCTGACCTTTACGTCACAGAGATAAAATTCCAGACCTCTTTTATAAACCACAAAATTGACAAAAATATTAGTCATGTCACAACTATGACACCTCCACAATCTCATTAGAAATTGTAAAATGGCCCGACATTCCCTTTGTTGTTAAAATATGGAAAAGAACCACGAGGAAAAGTTATTTGTAATTACATGAAGAATCTAAATGTGAAATTTAGTTTGAAGATTTCAATGTTTTAATTTTTTCATTGTTATCCAAAAATATGTAACACTTAATTTTTTGTTTACTGTTGAGTTAATCATTTCTTTCTTAAATGATGGCAAAAAAATATTTTTACAAAAAACGACAAGACTATTGTGGGCCATTTTCAGTAATTCTGTACCTTTACTGTGGAATTCTGCATGATAATCAGCTTAAATATTAAAGAAACGATTGTCCGTATAAATCAAATTTAGATCACATACATAAAACTCAAAATTCCTCTTAAAATTTACTTCAAAAACCTTAAAAGTGATTTATACAGATTTATTATATCCTACGTTTAAATAGAATACTGTACACTCGTTTACCACTTATTTTATTTTGCACAAACCGGACTAAAATAATGCACGTGGCTTCGGCTCATAGTAGCTGAGCATTAGCGGTTGAGGGAATGTTTTCGTTCACTTTACCCGGTTATTTTTTGTGGATCCCTTCTACCCGAAATATGTGCAAATTTATGTATGTTAGTGTTATTTTAATGAGATTAAAGGAAGCCACTTTAAGAGCTGTCGCTGAGTTCTCCCTTTATTAATTTGTTTTACTGTTAAAGTAACTGCCGGGGTAGTTATCTTTGAATAAATACACAAAGGAAGTGGCTGAGCAGTTGTAAGGGTTTGTTTAATTGGCACAAAAAGCCATTTAGCTGGGGCGACAGGGTGGGTTTTTGCTTGGGGATTGCGGATAGTGTAATATTGAAATACCGTTTGACAAAAAATATATACGTCTTCACGATAGTTTAAGAAGGGTCGTGCAATGGCTTAGACCCATGGGGATATTAATTTTATTTCATAAGGGGTGATATGTTTCTTTCGCCTGGTTGGGATTTTTTCTACATATGTTATCTAGTAATAAAAAATATTAGATAATCTGAGAAAAAAATGTAATTTCAGTTAGAAAATATTATCTCTAGCTGAGATTAGGTTTCAAGAAAGTCCGCTCTGGCTTTGGAAATACATGTTGTGAAAATTTGCTTAAAAATAATAATTTCAATTTTAAAATTCAACGAAACGTTTTTAGACGACTTAATAAAATATACAACAGGAAGAAGTTAACAATTCGAACTGTGTTCTTCATGTTTGTATACTAGGATGGCTATGACGATGGTTCAAAAAATCAAGTTTAAAATTCCTTCTTTGGAAAATTTTGCTTCGTCTGTTCAAATAATCCTTTTAAAAATAACGTGAGTCTCTTGAAGACGTACGATCAGATGCTTGCAGATACCTAAGTGAACAAATATTACAATCCTGTATTATCGCCACGACTCGGCAACACTAACGCGGTGCTTATTTTGATAAAACAAAACATTCTGAAATTCTTCATTGCCTACTATGTATGTAGCAGCTGCCTGTACAATGTAGACTGTACAGTGGTGATTTTATACGTATCTACATTTTACACAAATTTGTCCATAATAAAACGAGAGAGAGAGATACGGGGAGCGCTAATATCAATCGATGCAGAACACTATTAAATTCTGTGAAAATATACAGATGGTTCCGTTTGACTTTTGGACGTTTGAACTAAAATAATGTTCGACTGTGAAAATAAAATACCCTTTGATATTGTGAAAATATAAGACAACTTTTAGTTAAAATATAGGGCACTTGTATGAGTCTGAAAAAAAATTTCTAAATCGGCTACATAATAGATGATATCGGTTTTCTTCGGAAGGGTAGGAACCAGCAAAAATTGCCAAAAATATTAATTGTCTCGAAAACTGGTAGGTCTAAGAGTATATTATGGTATATAAACCCAAGCTATCATTTTATAGGAATCCAAATCTGAAATAAAATATAGGGTGTTCCACCAAGTAACAAAGTTAGGTAATACTTCCGGTGTAAGCGCCAGTAACACAATGAAAATATTTTCGTTAGTCCAGTGGAATTAGCAAGTGGGTATTAGGGTTTTTTTTAGAAAACCGGCACGTCAGAGCGATTTTTGGTAGAAAGTTGGGTCTTGGGGTACTAATGAATCTATTGGTGTTCCGCAAAAAATTTGGGTTGGGGTGGTTTTAGTAGGTAAGGAGCCACTTGGAACTGGGAAAATTTTGAAGACCGTGGGAACTTTTGTCGGCATATCTCAAAGGCGGCGTCCTTTGTCGGCTTACATCAAAGGATTTACCGCCGGCGCTTGCGGGGCCGTTGACCTTCGCGGTCATTAACCTTCGCTCAATCTAGACAACAGTGCGTGAGGACTTGTGGAATTAATGTATGCTAATATACAATTTAACGAATGAGGATCGAGATAGTGGGAAGCGGTGTCTATATATTAATTATAGCCCTCTATACTTTACTTTATAAGAAAAATCGTTTAATTTTATTTTTAAAGCGAAAATAGTATTCTGTTTATCTAATCGGATGGTCGACAACTGGGATGCTAATGCTGATATATCTGACCCCTTTGTAGTGACAGCTTCTTTTGTAGGGAAGTCTAATAGACACTAGGGTCGATACTGGTCCCATGTAGAGACGCGTCGCACAAGCCGTATCGTCAACCTTTTACGCCATCTCAGCGAGATGACAACCAATTAATGACAAACATACTTATAGTAATGGTGTGTATTATAACTGGTCTACGGATTCAGATTGCTCGGAATACTTCATTTCTTGCAAAAAGAAAAGCTTACTAATACAGGTATGTTATATAGACTTTAATAAATAGGGGTTATTTATATTTAAGTATTAAATGAAACACTATATTTTTATTGCAATTTTATTTTATACAGCAACAATACAATACAAATCCATAAATGCATGCATACCTAGTTAAAATCTAATTACCTATTTATTACATAATCATTTCATCCTCATTTCATACAAGTTTGACATTCTAAAATTCTATCCCTGATTGAAACTTATAGAAATACTTTACAGAAAGAGATTGCAAGCGTACAATATATTTTATGCTATTACAGTCAAAAATCAGATTTTTACAATATAGTAAGAATTCTTATATGTTTAACAGAAACATTTTACGGGCGCTCTTGTAAGAACAAAATGTAGATAATACAATATATACAGAAACACTTACAGTCAAGTCATACCTACCTACCTATTACAGTTTAAAATTATATTCAATGACAAATTTTGTATGCTTATTTTTACAACCACAGCGGAACTGGAATCCTATACAGAGGTAACACAAAATACATGAATTATAGTTTTGACAACATATTCAGAATACTGGTATACAACAATACAGATACTACAATAGGTAATATAGGTACTACAATTTTAAATTGTCTGTGTAATAACAATAAAAAATTCTTATAAGTATAGATTTTTTCTATGAGTTACGTTTTGAATTTTTTATAACCGTAAGGAACAGAACTATGATCTTTAAAAAATTTTCTTTTGGTAGAGTTTGGTTTGTATATTTTGGTTTCTGTCCTCGTTACTATCTCGTGCTCTTTAGTTCTGCATATATTTTTAGACACTATGTACACGGGGTCAGAGCTTTTGATAACCATGTCTTTTATGCTCTGAAAATTTATTAAACGCGAAGCTGCATAATTAAGGGAAATCCCTTTCACCTTACATACAACTTTTTCTTCGTTATCATCCGTAATAAACACCTTATAAGCGTAATTTTTGGGGCCTCCACTTACAAATTCCGTGATATAACTACCAGGTCCATATCCCTCGAGTTCATCGGTCATATCACCGACAGCCTCTCCGGTAGGAATGTCAAATTCTCCAGGACTGGACACATATATGACACTGTCTGTATCAAAATAGAGCACTTTATCACCAAGCTTTTCGAGGTAACTGTACAATTTGAGTCGAGCCTGAGCTGTAACGTACGCAGCGATCACCACATTTACAGTACTAAGAGGGTTGTAGGCCTCCTCTCTGCACGTCCAGTTGACAACTACCGCATTCTCGTCTATAGGTAGCACAGCGTTAACATATATTCCAGGATTGGAGTACATGGCGAATAGTTCGCAAGGATCCCTGATGATTTTCGTTTTTGGTTGATTCTCTCTTTGGCCAAACTTACCCCAAAACGAATTAAGAATAAGCTTGGCCAAAGAGCGCAGGCCTGGATTGTTTAGAATTTCTGCATACTCTAGTTTAATATTTTCTCGTTCTAAAAATCGCTCAATGTATTTATCTTGTTCATTCTTATTGTGGCAATTCTTTGGCCAACCGGAAGCCTGTTGCTTGATTTTGATGAATGTATCCATCATACTTCGAAAAGGGCCGCCCATCTTGTTTGTTCTATCAAATTGATCGATTTCATAACTCCATACTTCGTGAATCTGTATTATCATATAACCCATTGTTACGGCCTTCATCACCTCATCGATAACCCATGTACCGTGTAAAGCTCTCTCTTCGGCATTGTGCGTGCAGTCGTTTTGGTTCGTTTGTTCTCCGCACCTGCGACATAAAAGAAACATGAGTTTATTATTCATTTTTGTAGGAAGTACGGGGTGGTACAAGTTTGTAGGTGGTAAAATTTTACATTTGATCAAACCATTTGTTTCCTCTAAAATTAATTGGTCGCATTCCTTTCCCACGTAAATTTTGGGATGGCCGATTGGAAATTTACCATATTTACACACCCATGGGTATAAACTGCACACGTCTACGTACATGACTTTCTGCTCTAGCTGACATTTGTAATAAGTTCTAGTGTTGCCAGTTCTTCCTCCGTAAAAAGCATCCCTGGGATTTAGAGGCATAACGGTAAGTAGTGGATGATTTTTTGTGTATTCCTCTATTTCCAGACAAGATTTGGATAATCTTCTAAACTGACATTCCCACATCTCTATAACCTCATACCCCAGATCTCTGAGGCGCTCTCTTTTAGCAATCGTACATTCGTGCCGTAAATTCAAAGTTTCTCGGGGGTTGTCATCTAATGGGTCACTTCTGTTAAATTTAAAACAGACCGGACATCCATGGAAGTAACAACCATGAAATTCGAAGACCTGGTTGGTTTCAGAGCAGAATCCATCAACTTTAACCCCGTGTACCACGGCCTCTCGCTGTTTGGCGGCGTGAATAATATTTATGTGCCTTTGTTTCTCCTCCCATATCAACCATTCGATGGCTATTTTTGATTGATTATCTTTCCACCTGTACCCGCCTTTAGGGATGATGCCGATAGTATTTGCCTGGAGGAAATTTCGTCTGAACACTTTGTTACAGCAAGATGCAATGGTACAGGCCTCGGTAAATGGGCAGACATTAGATGTTGAAAGCATCTGCTCTCTAAATTTCAAACAGGCTTGTGTCAAGATATTGACGTCCGACACGCAGTACTCTACTAATTCATGCTGTATATCGAATTGGTCTTCTTTGTGCTCCGCATACCACAAGAGAAATTTTTTACGTTCGTCTTCTCTCATAGTATCAGGGCTGTAATATTCCACATCTGGCAAGAGGCCGACGTAATTTTTATTTTCCTCCGTATTAAATAAGTGTGGAAAGTACCCCTTTTTAAGCTCCTGCAGGTCGAACGCTTTAGGTAGCTTAGAAAGAGCCATTGGGAAGTAATTTAGAGAATCTAAAAATTTAACATTTTCTAGCTCCATCATCACTATTTTAGTCCCTCGCATAATGAGGTTTGGCTTCAGGTCAGTTGTTGTTAAAATATAATTCAAGATAAAGTGGTGGTCGAACGCTTGCCCATTATGAGCGATAACCACAATGTGCTTGAATTTTTTTCTTATTTCAAGCAAGTGTTTCATAAAATCTGCTATTACCGAGTCCCTATATACAATCACTCTATAACCACATTTCTGACAAAGGTATAGTTTATTTTCGCTAATACATGCGTCGCATCTCTTTGCTAGTACACATAGATTTGGTTCATGTTGATGATCACCGTTCTTTAAAACCTTCTCTTGTCTTGTCTCCAAGTCGTAGAAAATGAAGAGGATATCATTTGTCTTTGGTTTTCCAGTATCGGGCGACATGTAACACATGATCAGAGGGTACATGTGCGCTACATATTTTACAATATATTTCCCCACATGTATGTTGTCGCCCTGTTTGTACAGTTTTTAGACAGTCATTACAAAGCTTAATCTGGCTACAGACGATACTTTTGCCTAGAGATCCAGGCTTTCTGTGATTATCATAGCAATCCTGTCCTCGGAACGATCTTTTACAAACGTCACATTTGATTTTTAACGTCTGCAGGCAGGCAGGGGACTTTTGACAACATTGACAAGTTCCCCCACATCTGTGTTTGTTCTTAACTCTATATGGAATATGGCATTCCTCGCAATAATAATTACAACAAAAAGCTGCCGTTAAAGAGTTTATCACGTTATAATGTCCATTGTGATGAAGCAGATTCAGTGAGGGGGCTTCATGCGGCCCTTTGAAGATGATGTCGCGTCCATTAGTACCATACTTATAGACTACAATTTTGAAATTTTGCAAGTGTCTCTGAAATTGATTTAGTTCTGGGATGCCAGATCCTTCTCCGGGGATAACAACACCTGAATCAGCACATAATTGAAGAGCTCTCTGAGATTGTAGTTTTCCAACATCGCGGCGCACTTTACTCTCATCAGGATCTTTTTTGGCGTGCGCTATGGCAACAACGAGTGCTCGAGGTAGACACATATTATCTTTGTTGTTTATGACGACTATACCCCGTCGTTTACCACACTCTTCGTCGAAATTATTATAACGACTACCTCGGCCATTTCCTGTGGGCATTCTGACCGTGGTTACTCCCAAGCAGAAAGTCTTGGTGTTAAACACACCGCCACTGTTGGACTGGTATACGCCACTGATTACGTCCCAAATATCATGGTAGGAAATCTCTTCTGCAGGCCGAAAACGAATCCATCCATCGCCTCGCTTAAAATCTTTGTCACAGAAGGTAAATCCTACTTGATCTGTCAATTGTATATCCTCCGTCGCTTTTTCAATCACTTGGTTGATAGCGTTTCTCACCCATGACACAGGTTCTTCATTTCTCGGTATAGATTTAATTTTAAATTCTAGAGTCCGTCTTGGAGATTGAATCGTTTAACTTTTTTCACAAAATCTTTTACAATAATAAATTTTTCCATTTCGAAGAGAACCAATAGAACTGACTCGTCCAATGAATGTCGAAAGACTGACTACACAGACACCTGACACTTCTATTTATTTGTTCGGTATATGATGCGAAGTAACCTAAAACAGAGACGTTCAGATAATGTATATATATTAGAAGTAACATCAAGGTTAGTCAATAATACATAACATAGTAACCAAAATAAAAAAGTCTAGAGACCGCTATCAATAATCTAAGATAGTATCCGATTTCATCTGGATCTTCTTTTTTTTTTCCAGTTGATAAACTACAAAGTATGATATATTGTCAACCTCAGCAGAAATTCTAGATTTCCACTGACCTCTCCCCCAGTTTCAACTTATATGAGTTTTAATGCGAGAGACCGCTAGCTAGCTTCTCCAGTAATACTGATTACACCCTTCCCCTTAACTTAAAGATATATTTAAAACTTTTATGAACAAGAAATAACTTTAAATATCATTTATAAATTGTATTCATAAATTACTCCTATCAAGCACTACGTAAAAGTGGAGAAAATAGTATCAATCTGATTTTAAAATGTACACAAAAATTCTAGAAAATATCTCTAGGACGGCGGACCATGATGTCGTGATTCCATAGATAGGAGAGTCAAATTAAATTTTCACTTTCGGAATAATTCGTCAATCGATGATTTTTGTTAAAGCGTGTTCAGAAAGGTGTGGAGAAGAGAATATCAAAATGCCACATCGAGATTAAACAATGGGCTTGTTACCGATAATTTCTTCTTTGTTAATTTATTATATAGATAAGCTCTTAAAATTTCATCTTCATAAGTACATCCAATCCTTAGATATTCAATGTTAAAGATTGGGTTTCAGTATAAAGCACTTCGCCGACTCGTGACGTCATTCTACATAAACACTACAGGCACCGCGGCGAAAGAGTTTGAGTTGCTACAGTACCTAGTCAGTAGTCAATTATAATCTAACCTAACTTTAATGTCATAAAATGAATTAATCTGACGTTTGAAGTAAAAAAGTGTTTGCTTCTAATTCACATGATTATTATCATTTGCACTATTTATTTTTATTGCTCGCAATATTTTCAGTAGATAATGGTTTCGTCAAGGCAGATTCTGGAAATTTATCAGAAGTAGATGTGTTTATGGTGTTTGACTAATTTAATAAAAATAAAGTCTTTATACGTGCAGAAATGCGAGGAAAAATTGCTTAGGTAAAATATTACTTTTAGAGGAATCCTAAATAGATGGTACATATCTGCCTAAATTTTATTTATATTAAAAAAGAGTATATCTAAACCTAATAATAATTTTAATGTCAAATTTGTTAACCTCAAAGTAAAAAATTAAGGAATCTCGACTGTCACCCGATCAGCTTATGCAAAGTGGCGTCACGCGAAGCTCCGCTCCGTTTTCGCGCGATCCAACTTTAGCAATTTATTTATGGGCTTTAACGTTCGAATAAAACCATAAAATATTTGTCAATAGGCTTAAAAAGTGTTCTACTTACGATTTCTACAGTTTAGGTGCAAAAATACGATATATCAAGAATAACTTTTTAAATTGAATTTGTATGAAAAAACTAACAGCACCGATGGAAAGAACAGAAAATTTTACGGAAGAAACATACATGACATGTACTTTTCGAATTAAAGTTGAGCAAGCAGTAATTTGTTAACTAATGCTCTAACTTCCAAGTCGCGCTACGTCGGCCATCCGCTCAAGTTGTAATAGGCTTGCGAGAGCGAGAGCGCTGTACATAAGTGGTTATAACTTTTGATTGCCTTTTTAATATCATGATTACAGTAGCAGACCAACACAGGAGCAAAGATCATCTTGTGATATATTTTCGATGACTAGTTGGACAAGTAACATCTCAATGGTTTCTCGCATAGTTTTAGATTTAACTGAGGTGCTAAGAATCACATATCTATCCCTCAATATAATACATGACATTTCTCCATGCTGCTTCTTTAATTTCATTCATTATATATTCTTCCCTATCTAATATCCATAACCAGTAATATTTTCCCACCCCCTCAATGAAATGTTCCATTTTTAAGCGGTACCTAATATAAATAAAATTCATGCACCAATAAGTACATGATAAATGTTATTACTCCTTTAATGAGTATTTAGAGAATAAAATGAAAATGAAAATAAAAACTAGGAAACATAACTTTAATTTTATTGTTTTGCCTTCTCGCCATCAGGGGGATTCTAAAAGGCATATTGTGTTGTGGGCTATCTGACGATTTATATTGAATTATTAATTTCTCGATCGTTCTTTCGTGGTAATCGTGTTGTAGAGAGGTACGGGCGTGGTCATTTTAATAATCAAATTGTATTATTGAAGAACGCAATAATTGGCAGGTATGAACGCAACATTACGATAAACCTGAAGAAGTAAAACTAATGTTACTATTTCTTATTTTATTTTAGACATCTCAAATACTACCAGCTAATGTGAAAAATAACTTATTGCAGCTGTCCTACTTTAAATCAAGATGGCTACCCCGTAAAATCTGTGATAATGGTCTCTTTAAATTAATTAATTAAAAATCTCAATTACTCTGGGAAAAGTGTTGACACAACTGTAATTAGGTATGTTTTTTAACATTTTCAATAAAAATTCCTTCTGATCAAACGAATTGATTCTCCGAGTTGTTAATATAATAAGTAAATAAGAAAACGAAATGTGATTTTAGGTAGCTGGGTACGAGACATCTTCCTGAGGTCCTATTTGAAAGGAAAACTTTTAATTGGTATCTATCTAACCAATTATTAAACAGGTATATGAAAAAACGTGTACAAATATAATACAAAATTGGTATAATAATATGTTAAATAATAAATTATTTGTTGTTTTTATTTATTTTAAAAATTGTGTATGGAAAGGTCTAGATCATATATCTATTACCTACCTAACCCTCAATTTGATTGACAGTAAGTACACAGAAACTAAACACTTTCTGTTGGTTTTAATGATCATTTAATTTAATACCGAAATTGATAGTGCCTATTAGACTATTATTTCATAATTTTAGGTTATAAAGGAATCTAGTAATAATTATTGAAGAATCTATAATTGTTTACATCAGGGGTAACTTCGAAGAGTAATAACTGTATCGATGCCCCACTAAAGTTAAAAACGCTATCTAAACGACAAGGAAATAGGTAGAATAACGTGTATAGGTAAACGACTGATAAGTAAATAAATTACTGTTTTTTACGTTTGAAAATAATTGTTTAAATAGGTACCTAAATTGTTAGTTTTATTAATTGAAACCAGTATCAATATTAAATAGGTATGTACTATTTATTACTTATTTATTCAACTCTTTCTGTGTGTATATTGTTATTTATTTTAATTATCGTAAGTGAATCTACTTAAAGTTAGTTAAATAGGCGTGTTAAAGTATTGCTTATTGTTCAAAACTTATACAGGTACCCAATAAAAAGGCCTGAAAGTACAAAAAGCACTTAGATTGCGTTATGACAATGGAACGAGATGGGGTAGGTAGGTACCTAGTGTGTTTTATTTATTTCTACAATACCTTGATATAAAGATTTTAAAAATGCTGGTTTGTTGCTTTTTCATATCTCAAACATGAAATTTTCTTTAATAATATTACCTGGATTCTTTGAAATTCTAGAAAGGTAGGTGAAATTGTTTCTAAATATCTTAAACGGGAATACCATAAAACGTAAGGAGCTTTTATAAGGTATTAACTATTTTTTAAACAAAGTAATGAGTATTTTTCAACGTATCGTAAATAAATAGTTATAGACCTAGTTAAATTTGAGTAGGAACAGTTTCACCCATAAAAAAGCATGTAGATATTGAAACGGGGAGGTGTGGGGCTCATTATCATAATTGTGTAATAACTGTGGTTCTTTTATTAGTGTTCATCACATATAGTTCTCTAAAAAAAATAAGTGTCAAATTGCTTGTTTGTTAGCGAATGAGGAAAAGGTTTAATGTTTTGAAAAATAAATCTTTTGTACTCATCTTTTATGTATAGCTCCTGTACGTGTGGCTATACGTACGTAATAGATTTGAAGCAACACAGTCTATATTATAGATCATGATACGTATCTAGATTATTCAGAGAGAGGAATATTAAAATTAGTTTATCAATTGACCCACTTTCTGTCATTTTACTAAATTTACCTAATAACACTATTTGAAACAAATCTTTTATGTATAGATCCGTAAGTGTGGCTTGACGTACGTAGGTAATGGATTTGAAGCAATACAAAGTCTATATAAGTCATGATATGTATCTAGGTTATACAGAGGTATCTACCTATATTAAAATTAGTTAAACGGCTGACCATTTTCTGTCATTTTACTATATAAAGCTGGGATCGTACGGAGAGCTATTATACTGTCACTGTGATAAAATATAGCTCAACATGTTTTTAAATTAAGCAAAACGTACCGAACTATAATATACATTTCTAGTTAGGCGATACATTTTTACATAGGCTGACATCGCTTGCCTGTGCGATATTTTATGATATATGTCACCCTCTCTTACACGTCTCGTTGCATCAATATGTATATCTACACATATTTATTCTACTGAAGAATTTGAGGTTTGTTTGCTGTAATAATAATAATAATTTATGAATTCTGTATATTATTGTGTCTACACAATACATAAATAAATTTATAAAGCAATGCATAAAAAGAAAACAATAAAAGAAATACTTACATGCATACTTACATAGAATAGATTTAAAAAAGAAGTACCTACGACCAGGCAGCTGGTCAGACATAATTAATAAACTAGAAAAACAAAATAAAATCTATTTACCTATAAAAACAACAAAAAAAAGAGCGATAAGCTGGAGCTGTATAAAAAATCAGTAAAGTAATACGTACTGAAGTTAAATACCTATGTCATAATTAAACTATAAAAAGGTAAACAGCATAAATCACAATCTATTCTCTAAATACTCATTAAAGGAGTAATAACATTTATCATGTACTTATTGGTGCATGAATTTTATTTATATTAGGTACCGCTTAAAAATGGAACATTTCATTGAGGGGGTGGGAAAATATTACTGGTTATGGATATTAGATAGGGAAGAATATATAATGAATGAAATTAAAGAAGCAGCATGGAGAAATGTCATGTATTATATTGAGGGATAGATATGTGATTCTTAGCACCTCAGTTAAATCTAAAACTATGCGAGAAACCATTGAGATGTTACTTGTCCAACTAGTCATCGAAAATATATCACAAGATGATCTTTGCTCCTGTGTTGGTCTGCTACTGTAATCATGATATTAAAAAGGCAATCAAAAGTTATAACCACTTATGTACAGCGCTCTCGCTCTCGCAAGCCTATTACAACTTGAGCGGATGGCCGACGTAGCGCGACTTGGAAGTTAGAGCATTAGTTAACAAATTACTGCTTGCTCAACTTTAATTCGAAAAGTACATGTCATGTATGTTTCTTCCGTAAAATTTTCTGTTCTTTCCATCGGTGCTGTTAGTTTTTTCATACAAATTCAATTTAAAAAGTTATTCTTGATATATCGTATTTTTGCACCTAAACTGTAGAAATCGTAAGTAGAACACTTTTTAAGCCTATTGACAAATATTTTATGGTTTTATTCGAACGTTTAAGCCCATAAATAAATTGCTAAAGTTGGATCGCGCGAAAACGGAGCGGAGCTTCGCGTGACGCCACTTTGCATAAGCTGATCGGGTGACAGTCGAGATTCCTTAATTTTTTACTTTGAGGTTAACAAATTTGACATATTAAAATTATTATTAGGTTTAGATATACTCTTTTTTAATATAAATAAAATTTAGGCAGATATGTACCATCTATTTAGGATTCCTCTAAAAGTAATATTTTACCTAAGCAATTTTTCCTCGCATTTCTGCACGTATAAAGACTTTATTTTTATTAAATTAGTCAAACACCATAAACACATCTACTTCTGATAAATTTCCAGAATCTGCCTTGACGAAACCATTATCTACTGAAAATATTGCGAGCAATAAAAATAAATAGTGCAAATGATAATAATCATGTAAATTAGAAGCAAACACTTTTTTACTTCAAACGTCAGATTAATTCATTTCATGACATTAAAGTTAGGTTAGATTATAATGGACTACTGACTAGGTACTGTAGCAACTCAAACTCTTTCGCCGCGGTGCCTGTAGTGTTTATGTAGAATGACGTCACGAGTCGGCGAAGTGCTTTATACTGAAACCCAATCTTTAACATTGAATATCTAAGGATTGGATGTACTTATGAAGATGAAATTTTAAGAGCTTATCTATATAATAAATTAACAAAGAAGAAATTATCGGTAACAAGCCCATTGTTTAATAAAAAATTCCACACAATTTCTCGATGTGGCATTTTGATATTCTCTTCTCCACACCTTTCTGAACACGCTTTAACAAAAATCATCGATTGACGAATTATTCCGAAAGAGAAAATTTAATTTGACTCTCCTATCTATGGAATCACGACATCATGGTCCGCCGTCCTAGAGATATTTTCTAGAATTTTTGTGTACATTTTAAAATCAGATTGATACTATTTTCTCCACTTTTACGTAGTGCTTGATAGGAGTAATTTATGAATACAATTTATAAATGATATTTAAAGTTATTTCTTGTTCATAAAAGTTTTAAATATATCTTTAAGTTAAGGGGAAGGGTGTAATCAGTATTACTGGAGAAGCTAGCTAGCGGTCTCTCGCATTAAAACTCATATAAGTTGAAACTGGGGGAGAGGTCAGTGGAAATCTAGAATTTCTGCTGAGGTTGACAATATATCATACTTTAAAGTTTATCAACTGGAAAAAAAAAGAAGATCCAGATGAAATCGGATACTATCTTAGATTATTGATAGCGGTCTCTAGACTTTTTTATTTTGATTACTATGTTATGTATTATTGACTAACCTTGATGTTCCTTCTAATATATATACATTATCTGAACGTCTCTGTTTTAGGTTACTTCGCATCATATAGCGAACAAATAAATAGAAGTGTCAGGTGTCTGTGTAGTCAGTCTTTCGACATTCATTGGACGAGTCAGTTCTATTGGTTCTCTTCGAAATGGAAAAATTTATTATTGTAAAAGATTTTGTGAAAAAAGTTAAACGATTCAATCTCCAAGGACGGACTCTAGAATTTAAAATTAAATCTATACCGAGAAATGAAGAACCTGTGTCATGGGTGAGAAACGCTATCAACCAAGTGATTGAAAAAGCGACGGAGGATATACAATTGACAGATCAAGTAGGATTTACCTTCTGTGACAAAGATTTTAAGCGAGGCGATGGATGGATTCGTTTTCGGCCTGCAGAAGAGATTTCCTACCATGATATTTGGGACGTAATCAGTGGCGTATACCAGTCCAACAGTGGCGGTGTGTTTAACACCAAGACTTTCTGCTTGGGAGTAACCACGGTCAGAATGCCCACAGGAAATGGCCGAGGTAGTCGTTATAATAATTTCGACGAAGAGTGTGGTAAACGACGGGGTATAGTCGTCATAAACAACAAAGATAATATGTGTCTACCTCGAGCACTCGTTGTTGCCATAGCGCACGCCAAAAAAGATCCTGATGAGAGTAAAGTGCGCCGCGATGTTGGAAAACTACAATCTCAGAGAGCTCTTCAATTATGTGCTGATTCAGGTGTTGTTATCCCCGGAGAAGGATCTGGCATCCCAGAACTAAATCAATTTCAGAGACACTTGCAAAATTTCAAAATTGTAGTCTATAAGTATGGTACTAATGGACGCGACATCATCTTCAAAGGGCCGCATGAAGCCCCCTCACTGAATCTGCTTCATCACAATGGACATTATAACGTGATAAACTCTTTAACGGCAGCTTTTTGTTGTAATTATTATTGCGAGGAATGCCATATTCCATATAGAGTTAAGAACAAACACAGATGTGGGGGAACTTGTCAATGTTGTCAAAAGTCCCCTGCCTGCCTGCAGACGTTAAAAATCAAATGTGACGTTTGTAAAAGATCGTTCCGAGGACAGGATTGCTATGATAATCACAGAAAGCCTGGATCTCTAGGCAAAAGTATCGTCTGTAGCCAGATTAAGCTTTGTAATGACTGTCTAAAAACTGTACAAACAGGGCGACAACATACATGTGGGGAAATATATTGTAAAATATGTAGCGCACATGTACCCTCTGATCATGTGTTACATGTCGCCCGATACTGGAAAACCAAAGACAAATGATATCCTCTTCATTTTCTACGACTTGGAGACAAGACAAGAGAAGGTTTTAAAGAACGGTGATCATCAACATGAACCAAATCTATGTGTACTAGCAAAGAGATGCGACGCATGTATTAGCGAAAATAAACTATACCTTTGTCAGAAATGTGGTTATAGAGTGATTGTATATAGGGACTCGGTAATAGCAGATTTTATGAAACACTTGCTTGAAATAAGAAAAAAATTCAAGCACATTGTGGTTATCGCTCATAATGGGCAAGCGTTCGACCACCACTTTATCTTGAATTATATTTTAACAACAACTGACCTGAAGCCAAACCTCATTATGCGAGGGACTAAAATAGTGATGATGGAGCTAGAAAATGTTAAATTTTTAGATTCTCTAAATTACTTCCCAATGGCTCTTTCTAAGCTACCTAAAGCGTTCGACCTGCAGGAGCTTAAAAAGGGGTACTTTCCACACTTATTTAATACGGAGGAAAATAAAAATTACGTCGGCCTCTTGCCAGATGTGGAATATTACAGCCCTGATACTATGAGAGAAGACGAACGTAAAAAATTTCTCTTGTGGTATGCGGAGCACAAAGAAGACCAATTCGATATACAGCATGAATTAGTAGAGTACTGCGTGTCGGACGTCAATATCTTGACACAAGCCTGTTTGAAATTTAGAGAGCAGATGCTTTCAACATCTAATGTCTGCCCATTTACCGAGGCCTGTACCATTGCATCTTGCTGTAACAAAGTGTTCAGACGAAATTTCCTCCAGGCAAATACTATCGGCATCATCCCTAAAGGCGGGTACAGGTGGAAAGATAATCAATCAAAAATAGCCATCGAATGGTTGATATGGGAGGAGAAACAAAGGCACATAAATATTATTCACGCCGCCAAACAGCGAGAGGCCGTGGTACACGGGGTTAAAGTTGATGGATTCTGCTCTGAAACCAACCAGGTCTTCGAATTTCATGGTTGTTACTTCCATGGATGTCCGGTCTGTTTTAAATTTAACAGAAGTGACCCATTAGATGACAACCCCCGAGAAACTTTGAATTTACGGCACGAATGTACGATTGCTAAAAGAGAGCGCCTCAGAGATCTGGGGTATGAGGTTATAGAGATGTGGGAATGTCAGTTTAGAAGATTATCCAAATCTTGTCTGGAAATAGAGGAATACACAAAAAATCATCCACTACTTACCGTTATGCCTATAAATCCCAGGGATGCTTTTTACGGAGGAAGAACTGGCAACACTAGAACTTATTACAAATGTCAGCTAGAGCAGAAAGTCATGTACGTAGACGTGTGCAGTTTATACCCATGGGTGTGTAAATATGGTAAATTTCCAATCGGCCATCCCAAAATTTACGTGGGAAAGGAATGCGACCAATTAATTTTAGAGGAAACAAATGGTTTGATCAAATGTAAAATTTTACCACCTACAAACTTGTACCACCCCGTACTTCCTACAAAAATGAATAATAAACTCATGTTTCTTTTATGTCGCAGGTGCGGAGAACAAACGAACCAAAACGACTGCACGCACAATGCCGAAGAGAGAGCTTTACACGGTACATGGGTTATCGATGAGGTGATGAAGGCCGTAACAATGGGTTATATGATAATACAGATTCACGAAGTATGGAGTTATGAAATCGATCAATTTGATAGAACAAACAAGATGGGCGGCCCTTTTCGAAGTATGATGGATACATTCATCAAAATCAAGCAACAGGCTTCCGGTTGGCCAAAGAATTGCCACAATAAGAATGAACAAGATAAATACATTGAGCGATTTTTAGAACGAGAAAATATTAAACTAGAGTATGCAGAAATTCTAAACAATCCAGGCCTGCGCTCTCTGGCCAAGCTTATTCTTAATTCGTTTTGGGGTAAGTTTGGCCAAAGAGAGAATCAACCAAAAACGAAAATCATCAGGGATCCTTGCGAACTATTCGCCATGTACTCCAATCCTGGAATATATGTTAACGCTGTGCTACCTATAGACGAGAATGCGGTAGTTGTCAACTGGACGTGCAGAGAGGAGGCCTACAACCCTCTTAGTACTGTAAATGTGGTGATCGCTGCGTACGTTACAGCTCAGGCTCGACTCAAATTGTACAGTTACCTCGAAAAGCTTGGTGATAAAGTGCTCTATTTTGATACAGACAGTGTCATATATGTGTCCAGTCCTGGAGAATTTGACATTCCTACCGGAGAGGCTGTCGGTGATATGACCGATGAACTCGAGGGATATGGACCTGGTAGTTATATCACGGAATTTGTAAGTGGAGGCCCCAAAAATTACGCTTATAAGGTGTTTTCTACGGATGATAACGAAGAAAAAGTTGTATGTAAGGTGAAAGGGATTTCCCTTAATTATGCAGCTTCGCGTTTAATAAATTTTCAGAGCATAAAAGACATGGTTATCAAAAGCTCTGACCCCGTGTACATAGTGTCTAAAAATATATGCAGAACTAAAGAGCACGAGATAGTAACGAGGACAGAAACCAAAATATACAAACCAAACTCTACCAAAAGAAATTTTTTTAAAGATCATAGTTCTGTTCCTTACGGTTATAAAAAATTCAAAACGTAACTCATAGAAAAAATCTATACTTATAAGAATTTTTTATTGTTATTACACAGACAATTTAAAATTGTAGTACCTATATTACCTATTGTAGTATCTGTATTGTTGTATACCAGTATTCTGAATATGTTGTCAAAACTATAATTCATGTATTTTGTGTTACCTCTGTATAGGATTCCAGTTCCGCTGTGGTTGTAAAAATAAGCATACAAAATTTGTCATTGAATATAATTTTAAACTGTAATAGGTAGGTAGGTATGACTTGACTGTAAGTGTTTTTGTATATATTGTATTATCTACATTTTGTTCTTACAAGAGCGCCCGTAAAATGTTTCTGTTAAACATATAAGAATTCTTACTATATTGTAAAAATCTGATTTTTGACTGTAATAGCATAAAATATATTGTACGCTTGCAATCTCTTTCTGTAAAGTATTTCTATAAGTTTCAATCAGGGATAGAATTTTAGAATGTCAAACTTGTATGAAATGAGGATGAAATGATTATGTAATAAATAGGTAATTAGATTTTAACTAGGTATGCATGCATTTATGGATTTGTATTGTATTGTTGCTGTATAAAATAAAATTGCAATAAAAATATAGTGTTTCATTTAATACTTAAATATAAATAACCCCTATTTATTAAAGTCTATATAACATACCTGTATTAGTAAGCTTTTCTTTTTGCAAGAAATGAAGTATTCCGAGCAATCTGAATCCGTAGACCAGTTATAATACACACCATTACTATAAGTATGTTTGTCATTAATTGGTTGTCATCTCGCTGAGATGGCGTAAAAGGTTGACGATACGGCTTGTGCGACGCGTCACTACATGGGACCAGTATCGACCCTAGTGTCTATTAGACTTCCCTACAAAAGAAGCTGTCACTACAAAGGGGTCAGATATATCAGCATTAGCATCCCAGTTGTCGACCATCCGATTAGATAAACAGAATACTATTTTCGCTTTAAAAATAAAATTAAACGATTTTTCTTATAAAGTAAAGTATAGAGGGCTATAATTAATATATAGACACCGCTTCCCACTATCTCGATCCTCATTCGTTAAATTGTATATTAGCATACATTAATTCCACAAGTCCTCACGCACTGTTGTCTAGATTGAGCGAAGGTTAATGACCGCGAAGGTCAACGGCCCCGCAAGCGCCGGCGGTAAATCCTTTGATGTAAGCCGACAAAGGACGCCGCCTTTGAGATATGCCGACAAAAGTTCCCACGGTCTTCAAAATTTTCCCAGTCCCAAGTGGCTCCTTACCTACTGGTTTTATGTACATATAAATGTTTTTTCGTGTTTTTCGACAGAAAATTGAAAATGTCTCGAAAACGGTTCATTTTAGCAACGAATGCCAAATTGAAAAAAAATCATTATTAAATTTCCTACAAAATGACCTACTGTACTATATCGATTTTCCGCACCGCCTTTTCGCAATTAATTAAAAACCATTATGTCTATATTTTTTATAGATACAAAAATGGAAAATATCTCGAAAGCGGTTTACTTTATCAAAAAATGCCAATTAGAAAAACGTTACCGTATTAAATTTCCTACAAAATGACCTATTGTACGATGTCGATTTTCCAACCGTTTTTCCGCAATTAATGAAAAACCATTACATCTATACAGAGTGTTCCTTAATAACCTGCTAATATTTCAAGGTGTGATTCCTTAGGTCATTTTATGAAGAAAAATGCATGCAATGTATTGAAGTTTCTTTTTTAAATCGTTATTTAGATATGATTTTCATTTTTGGGCCCTGTTAATAGGATATAAAACCACATATTTGTTAGAAAATTCAATTTTTCGTTCAGTCAGTGGCGTCCCTGGAAACATGTCCTCTGATATTTTTTACCAAAAAGTGGCACGCCACTGACATGATTAGACTGGCCAATTTACATAAAAACGATCTCTTGCGTTTTTCTCGTCAGACGCACAAGTCCTTGATTAAAACAAGTAAATTCAAATTGAAACTAATTACATAGGCGCACACACACAAAAAAAGGTAGATTTCATGGACCAGACCAATCATTTTCGATGTATTTTGTATTGCTGAATCTGAATCCGGTGTCAGTTTTCCCCCACCATGTCACAATTTTTATCTATCCTCAAGAAACAGTCAGAGAACTGCAATTTTTGCCTTTTTCTAACTGTTTTTTAAGGTTAGAAAAAAATTGTAACGTGTTGGGGGAAGACTGACACAGGATTCGGATTCAGCAAGCCAAAATACATCGGAAATGATTGGTCTTATCCGTGGAATCGACATTTTTTTTGTGTGTAACTGTGTAATTAGTTTCAATTTGAATTTAATTGTTTTAATCAAGAACTTGTGCGTCTGACGAGAAAAACGCAAGAGATCGTTTCCATGTAGAACTGACCAGGCTAATCAGGAATATTATCCACATGGAAAAATGTCAGTGGCGTACCACTTTTTGGTAAAAAATATCAGAGGACATGTTCGCAGGGACGCCACTGGTGGAGCGATAAAATAAATTTTCTAACTAAAATAAGTTGTTTTTATATCCTATTAACACGTACAAAAATTGAAAATATCTAAAGTACTTTCTGATATGGTAAAAAACAATGATTTAAAAAAAAGATATTTCAACACCCTGTAACAAAAAATTTAAGCCATTGTGGACCTATATTCATTTGAACTTTTCTTCATACAATGACCCAAGAAATCACACTCTGAAATATTAGCACGTCATTAAGGAATACCCTGTATAGATCTAATGGTTTTTCATTCATTGCAGGAAAACGGTGCGGAAAATCGATACCATGCAATAGATCATTCTGTAGAAAATTTAATAAGGAAACTTTCTTATTTGACATTTTTTGATAAAGTGAACTGTTTTCGAGATATTTTTGATTTTTATTACATTTTTATATACCGGGTGAGTCACGAATTGCGCTCGCCCCGATATTTCCTAAAATATTTGGAATAGAAAATTGAAATTTGGAGGCCTTATTACACGACTAAAATGCCATCTTCTCAATAAAAAATCAAGTTTGGTGCACATCCGGTTTGACCGGAAATGCCCACAACTTTCGCTTTTTAAATGGAACACCCTATAAATTTTTACATTTTTGGAATCTAGAGGAAATTTTAAATACAATACATCCATTTTGGTCACTTTTTGATAAACATTAAAAATTTTATTAAAAAATCTATTTCTGAATCCAGAGTGCTGTGGTGCCCAAAATATATTTTAGTTTGTGTGCTACGTTACTATAAAAATAAAAAGAGCAATATGATTGCATTACTTAATTCTCTAGAGGCGTTTAAAATTTTTAAATGTGATTTTTACCCACTAACTCGGTTTTTTTAAATGGGAATTTAATCGTTCACCAACATTTTTAAATACCTCATTTTCATACGAATCTAATGATACCAAAATTTTGAAAGTCCGCTCAGAAATATTTGAGATTTCAGCCAAAATACAATGCAACCAAGCTTTTAGAAACATGCGGCTAATAGATAATAGATTAGTGGGCTTTGGAAACTAAAATGGCACATTTCTGTGTAAATCTGGTAAGATAATAACATTGGAAAAATCATAGTAGCCATTGAATGTAATAAAACAATATCAGCTGTCAGACAGATACAAAATAAAGCGTTGCGGAAATCTCTTTGAGTAAAAATTAAAGAAAATGAATAATTTTAGTAGAAATGAAAAGGTTGATATGTTACTGATATATGGAGAGCGTCTCAAAAATTCAACAGCAGCTGCAGAACTGCATCAGCAACGATATCATAACAGACGTCATCAAAGCAGACACTTGTTTGCCAGAGTGGAACAAGAATTAAGAAGACATGATGGTTTTTCATTAATTGCATAAAAATGGTGCGGAAAATCGATATCATACAATAGGTCACTTTGTAGTAAATTTAGTAAGGAACCTTTTTCCTATTTGATATTTTTTGATCAAATTTTCGAGATATTTTCGACTTTCTGTCGAAAAACACGAAAAAATGTATACATATATGTATGCAAAACCAGGACGCCCCACCCAAATTTTTAGCGGAACATCGATACCTTCATTAGTACCCTAAGACCAAACTTTCTACCAAAAATTGTGGTGACGTGCCGTGCCGGTTTTCGTAGAAAATATCTAATTCCGGCGGACTGTTAGATCTGCCATACCCAAAAGTCCGCTTATAGCAATTTTCAAATTTCTAGACTCGACAGATCCCAAGAAACGTCTAACACTCGCTTTCCGAGAATAATCCTGTATAAGTAAGTACGTCTCCTCATCAGAATTATCCAGAGAATACGAATTAATAATTTCTTTTTCAATTAAACTCTCATACGGCTCTCTTATAGGACCTCAAATTGACTCCATGAGGGCAAAAGTAGAGTATCGCGTATATTTGATGTTAATTATTATTTATTTGCTATTTCTTCTACAGACACAATTACATTTACTTTTATTTCTCTATCTTTTGTAGTTTAGCAAATATATCAATTTGAAAAAAAGGCATCCTCAGTCGCAGACGGTTTAGTTTCAACTATCTCCATGACACATCACAGGGTTCAGACCTTGCGAAGCTGAAAAAATTCTCTGAATTTTCCAGGTTTTCCATAACCAAAAATATTAATATTCATATATTTTTTACTAATGTAATTTTTTATTCGACATAAAATAATTCCTTAAATTGAATTGAATCAGTGAAAATTCTTAAGAACTCTATGGTTTTCCATATCGAGACGCAGAATTCCCTGATTTTTTACACCATTTACAAAATTCCCTGATATTTCCAGGTTTTTTTTAAAGATTTTCAAATTCCCTGAATTTTCCAGGTTCTCCAAGTTTTCCATACGAGTCCGAACCCTGCATCAAGAAAGAGGGAAAATATCTATACGTATCAGTTACCAGCAACCCCCTCTATATTACAGTATATACAACGTTATAGGTATCTATTGGCGGCAATTCCACCACGGAAGTACGGCTAGATGCTTTGAAACAAATTTTTCAATTTATGGCGAATGCGCCAGGTTAACATTTGCCCATTATATTTTGACCCTTTCTAAACCTATATAACTTTTGAACTAGTTGAGATAATGAATTGCGGTTTTGGCTAGTCTTCTTTTAATTTTGATGCGCTTCTTCCTAAGTAATTGTCTTTTTTTGCTCACTTCCTTTGTTAGTTCAAATGGAACACCCTGTATATTTTTTTACAATTGGAAAGCCGAATGTTTTCTATATTACAGTATATACAACGTTATAGGTTTCTATTAGCGGCAATTTCACCACGAAAGTACGGCTAGATGCTTTGAATTTTTTCAATTTATGGCGAATGCGCCAGGTTAACAGTTCGTTTCTAACAATACCGAGTGCCCCATTATATTTTGACCCTTTCGAAACCTATATAACTTTTGAACTAGTTAAGATAATGAAATGTGGTTTTCGCTAGTCTCTTTTAATTTTGATACGTTTTCTCCTGAGTAATTGTCCTTTTTTGCTCAGTTCCGGTTTAACTGAAAATGTCAGCGTATTTTCGGGGATAGGGCAACTTTGTTACTTCAAATGGAACACCCTGTATATTTTTTCACAGTTGGAAAGCCCACTGTTTTCTATATTACAGTATATACAACGTTATAGGTTTCTATTGGCGGCAATTCCACCACGGAAGTACGGCTAGATGCTTTGAAAATTTTTCAATTTATGGCGAATGCGCCAGGTTAACAGTTCGTTTCTAATAATAAGGTGCCCCATTATATTTTGACCTTTTATAAGCCTATATATAACTTTTGAACTAGTTGAGATAATGAAATGAGGTTTTGGCTAGTCTTCTCTTAATTTTGATAGTTTTTTTCCTGAGTAATCGTCTATTTTCCCTCACTTCCGGTTTAACCGGAAATGAAAACGAATTTTCGGGGATAGGCCAACTTTGTTATTTCAAATGGAACACCATGTATATTTTTCCACAGTTGGAAAGCCCATTGTTTCCCTTTTTCGAAAATGCCATATTTGTCATGGAAACTATACAGAGTGATGGTTTTAATAATGTTTTAAAGTGAACATTGAGTTTTATCGAAATGCTACGAAGAAAATAATGATTCACAAAGCAAACCATGGAAAAAGTTTATTAATAATTGCATATTACTTCAAAACTGGTAATATTGAAAATATACATATGAAATTTAATACAACAAAGTGTAACAGAAGATTTATTAAACAAATAAGAATTAAACAAAATAATACACACTGATTACAAAAGATGTTCAAAATGCTGGCCATCAACTTTGATACATTTATTTATTCTCTTTACAAAGTTGTCATAGCTTCTACTTAACCGTTCGGGAGTAATGTTATTAAAGACATTTCGAATGGTTTCTTTAAGTTCTTCTAAATTTTGTGGCATAAGGCTGTAACACATGTCTTTCACATAGCCACCATATGAAAAAATCTGGAACTGTGAGGTCTGAGGATCGAGGGGGCCATGCTGTAGGACCTCCCCTTCTTATCTAACGATTTCCAAAGGTGGCATTCAGGGAATCTGTAGTTATCATAGCATAATGAGGCATAGCACCGTCTTGTTGGAAATTTTCTAACATGTCAAAATATGGTGGGGCATTGACAATTGGATTGTTAAAAAAAGGGGAGCGTAAATTTTCTGTTTTGATACCGCACACCAAACTGTAACTTTTGGAGAGGATCTGACATACTAATGGAAAACTCTGGGATTCTCTGATGCCCAAATTCTACAATTATTCTTATTCATCTTACCATTTAAGTGAAATCATTCGTTTGACATGATTAACTTATCAAGAAAATACCTATCTCTTCTACGTATATCAAGAATTATTCTACAAAATTGCACTGATTTTGGAAAATCAGTTTCCTTTAATTCTTGGGGAATCTGAATTTTATAAGCATTCAATTTCAGAACATTTTTCATAACAGTATGAAAAGTAGTTTTCGGAATACCTGTTGCAGAAAAATTTTCTCGTAGAAGAAGGATCATTTTGTGTCATTTCAAAAATTTCAATTGCATTATTAAACCAAGGCCATTTTCATTATTTGGAGTTCTCTTTTTACGAATCCGAATTCCAAAAGATTCTATACCATTTTATAATTGATTTTTTCTGTTGGAGGTTCCTTGTTAAACATAGTTCTAAATCTTCTTTGTGTTATTTTGTAAGATTTAGTTTCAGCAAAGAAGATTACACACTTAGCTCTTTCACTTAAAATAACCATTTCTCTTACAGTAACTCAAGTACCCGAGTTGTCAATAGACTAATTTGACGTTTACAAGTGATGCTGTCTTTTGGTTTCATAGCCTACAGGGTGTTCCATTAGAAATAACAAAGTTGCCCTATCCCCGAAAATACACTAGGTATGTCATTTCCGGTTCAACCGGAAGTGAGCAAAAGAAGATTATTCAGGAAAAACTTATCAAAATAGAAGAAGATTGGCGAAAACCGCATCTCATTATCTTAACTACTTCAAAAGTTATATAGGTTTAGAAAGGGTCAAAATATAATGGGGCACCCGGTAGATAATTTCGATACCAATCGCCATTACGAAACATTCCATTTAAATTATTAATATTCAGCTAATATTATTATTTAATTAACGATTTATATCCAAACTGAAATAAAACATATTTGATATTATTTATTATGAATATAATACTGTACAAATGTCGGCGCTACTATACTAGATAGAAGGTACTGAGAAGGGTGCTGGGCAACGGGAAAAAAGAGAATCTCTGACAGAATCAAGAAAGTATTCTTTTTTATCGGTCGCCTTTTAAAAACGTTTTCAAACCACAAAGTTTTCTGATTTCGATTTTTCTCGACTATGTATTGTATATTGTACATTGTGCATTGTAACCGCATTGATATTGAACATATTTCACAAAGTTCGACTTCTGGCGGGGCACCTTCCGTCAGATACGTCACGAGCTGTTAAAATTGTTAAAAAACATGGAGTTATAGCCACGTGATTGTTGCAAGATATTTTTTTATATTGAGAATATTTATTTAAATAGTTTGACCACGCAAGCATATTCCCAGAAAAAATTATGGTTAGAATAATTTCTATACGTATTTAAAAACGAGAAAATGTACGATTTTATGAAAAAGAAACGTATGTTTTGACCTACGGACAAATTGATGTGTTAAAAATGAGAACAAAGGCCTAAAATGAATTTATTTACCTACCTTGTCTTAAAAAATGTTCATTCTAATGGATTACATTTTCATGAAATTCATCATTCTGTTTTGGAAATGCTTAGACTTTGAAATGTTTTTCGCCCTTATTTTGGAGCTCATCAGAAAGGCACAAAGCCAAATTGTTTCTACGAAAATTATGCCGATTTTTAAAAGCTACAAAATGGCTTAAAGGCATTTGAAATCCACGGTCTACTTTAAGAGTTATGATGAAAATAATCTAAAATACGGAACAGTTATAAGTAAAATATCTCCGTTATTTGAAGAGATATGATGAAAATTCTAAGCAGCAATTTTATACAAAGCAGAGTATTTCAACGAGGTTTTATCTATTTTTTTTTTCAAAATCGCTCTATTTTGCGATAGACTCTTTAGGGTGTTAAAATCATTTCTCGAAACGGGCAGGAAATAGAGGCATAAAATAGAGTATTTTCCGCCTTTTCAATAATATATATACATGCCATATTTGTTCATTGGAATTAAGCAAGTGATTATATAAACATCTAGCATCATTCTTGTCGTGGAGAAGTATGATTAAATAAAAGGATGAAAAACATTCAGTAAGTTCGTCAAATCTTTACTATAATCAAACATCAACACAATTAAAAATAATATAGTAAAATCAGCCAACAAAAAAATCATCGGTTTAAAAAATGTTCTTATTAGTTGCTTAGTTTCAATGAATAAATATGACATATGAATATTTCACATGGTTCGACACGGGACAATAATCTTTTTCCCACTTATATATTTCTACATAACAATACACACACCTGCAGAAATCTCCGATTTGTGTATAGAAGAACCCAGCTTTTGCCATTTCTGTAGCTGGAATGCACCCATTCCAATTTTTAAAAGTTAGCAGTCTCTCCTCAAAACTTCTTAAAGATCCTCTAATGTCATATGTAAACTTTAAACTATCCGTACTTTGACCCGGTTCACATAATTCCACCATTGTAGAAAACGATTCACTAATTGTAATAACCACAGATAGTCTACTTTTATACTGGTTTCCCCCACATACTACATTGAAAATCGATGACAATATTCAAAACATAATTTCCAACTCCAAGGACAATTGCACTGCAATAATAACCACAACATGTTTAGGGGACTTCAAGGTTGTCAGCCAATGTTGATAGCAGTGAGTCAAGACCGTCAGTGAATAAATCAGATGTGGTTGAAGATTGTTCCAAATTAGTCACCTCTGCAACCAGCATAGAATCAAAATTGTCATTAAAACAATAATCTGTAGTCATGGTGGCAGATTCTTGTTGTAATAACGTGACAAGCTCATTCAAATTTCTAGTAGTCGATCTACGTATTCACTGCTATCAATTGGATGATGCTGATGTTTTTCCAAATCAATTAATTTCAATTCCTCAGCTAATCTTTGATAATAAGGAATATACTGATGACCCCACGCCAAAGTTTTACTGGAATCGGGTATAACAAAACGCTTATCACCATGACATGAAAGAGCTACTTTGTTCCTTAACTCCGTGAACATATGCAAATAGGATTTAAACACATACATCTGACAGTAAATTTTACAATTTTGATCAATAACATTTTTATAATGAATGATGTCCAATTGTTTGTCAATTGCATCTTTTTTGACACCTTTAGCTTTTTTAACAAGTTTGGCTCCCAAATTTACACAATATGCCTTAGCTCCGGTTCCATAGAAACTGTGAATGGGGCTAACGAAATATTCATCTTTTATTTTTCCTACCACAGATTGGTTTCGAGGGATATCATGTATATTTATGTCTGCATAATTTGGTGTATCGAATTTATTCAAATTTAGTATGATGTCGTTATAAAAATTTTCTGTGAATATTTCTAAAATAAACGAGTCAGTGTCTGTGTACAACAAGGAAACATTATGACCATACAAAGGTTTCAGATACTCATAGTAGAAATTATACATTACGGTTTTCGATAACTCTAAAATTGCAAATCCAACATAAACAGGCTTATTGTAGACAATTTTTAGTCTATCCATTTGAATGGCTACAAAGTTTTCCGAAAATATACTAACATTTTTCAAATTTGGTTTCGCTATTAAATTTTCTGCACCGTTTTTCTGTGCATTTTTTTCCCATTCACTTATCAACTTTATATCGACCCGATTCTCAACATTTTCCATGGTTTTTCCAAATACGCTATTATTAGCCAATTTGCACTGATCCTTGTCAAACTTATTCGTAGTTGCGTTTCTTAATTCGTATTTAAATCTATATATTTTAAAAGCCAAGGTGATTGGTTAAATTTTAGATCCCGATGGACTGCCTTTAATTTTAAATCGTGTTTTAGACATTGATTCAAATTAACATAGTGAATTATATATTTAGATTTATTACATAAATTTGGAATTAGTTTAGATCATTTTCCACCAGGGGGAGTTAAATTTTCCGGACAAAATGGTAGGTCATTATGATGAATGTGCAATTCCTCTGATATTTCAACTTCTAAAACATAACCCACGGGCGAGGATATCGTTAAAAAGAGAAGAAAACACTCTATAATGTCGCCCGTTTAAAAAATAAAGAATAATAATAATACCCTAAAGAGTAAATCTCAAAATACAGCTGTTTTAAAAAACAATAGGTAAAACCTCGTTGAAATACTCTCTTTTTCAAAAAAATTGCGCCTTAGAATTTTCATCGTATCTCTTCAAATAACGGATATATTTTGCTTAGACATATTCCGCATCTTCGATTCTTAAAGGAGACCAAGCATTTCAAATCTCCTTGAACCATTTTGTAGCTTACAAAAATCAGCACAAGTTTCGTAGATACAATTTTTTTTTCACGACCGGTATTAAGTGAGATATTCTCGAGGGCCCGATAAAATAGGCAGCCTGTGTATTCAAACATACAAATATACATAAATACATATATCCACGATGCAACAAGGTGTATCAAGAAGGTGCATAATACAAAAAATGTGAAAAGCAGAAGCATATCATCAGTAAAAAGGAAAAGGAGAGAAAGAAACTTACCTTAAATCGTCTTAGAACATTCAATCCCCTAGAAAGAAAGAGAAAGAAAATTAAAAGAACATTCAAATCATAACGCACCATGCATTCAAAAGAAATATAAAAACTCATCGATTTAATTCTTTTTTGTAATTTTTCTTAATAATTTATTTTTTAATATATAACAGAATGTTAAAATTATTACATTACATGATTATTTTTAATGCAATACAGAAAACACTGCAAACGTCATGAAATGGACAAATATTTCAAAGTAAGATTTCCAAAAAATATACGATATACAAAAGTTTTTAGGCTATCAGGGAACAACAACGTGCTAAAATTGAATTTTTGTAATACAGTTCGAAGCTACCTAGATTTTCTTTCAAATGGCCATGAAAATATGTGAAAATCAAGGGGATTAATTTGTAATTTCCTGGAATTCTATAACTTCTGTATTTAACATTTTTTGTCAGATGCTTTGCTTTGAAAATAATCCGCCTGCATGACATTAAACAGTTCTTCTATATACTTACACCTGTATAAATTTTAGTCTTATCTTTATCTATTTAGTAAATTCTTTTGAATGCATGTGCACATACATAAGACAGAAGGATTGTTTGCAGTGTACAAGACAAGAAAAAACGTCAAACATATAAGAAATATAAGAGTATATTTGTTCTTGCAAAACATGGTAAATAGTAGGCTGTGGTGAAGAATCAAGCAAGTTTTAGTTATGCTCTAAAGAATGTGAAAGTAGTGAGAAATTATAAAATATAAACATTCACAAAAAGTTATTTAGTGATAAAGACTGTAAAGAAATACAATATAGGGTGGGTCGAATTTAAAATAGAAATCTTTGCTACACCCATGAAAAGTTACCTTTTAGTGTGTATGTATGTCCCAAAACTCAACGTCATCCCGTGGAGGACTAGGCCATGACTGACCAGAATATCAAAATATGACCTTGGTAAAAAAAATGTTAGTTTTTGAGATATTGACACTTATGAATTTCGTTAAAATCGACACCTTAGATCAGTTTTTCACGTGCCTATCTACAAAATTCTATATTTTTAGAATATAATATTTGTTAGGAAACCTTAAATAGTCCTGGTATTATTCGCAGTCCGAAGTAAAATTAATGGTGTTATACAGCGGCAGACATTTTAAACCTGCAAGGTGTCTAGTTTTAAGCCCTGATTACTAAATGTCAAGCTGAGTTTGTTTTTTTCATATCACTTTTCTTGTCGGCCATGCTCTAAGACAAAAGATTAATTATGTCTAGCGGTTACAAATTGCACGCTGGCCCCCGTACCATTACACTTCAGGTTTTTAAATACGAATTCGGTATTAAAAAATGACAGTCTACACGTGTCTCCTCTCACATGACATAAGATGAACCCGTCTCCCTTTCCATATATTTTGTGGCGTTTTGGTAAATTATCTCTCTCTTAAATACATTTTATGGATTCCCAATATAATGCACCTTTTAAACAAGGAAGCAAATTTTCTACAAAAAGACAAAATTTAACATCTCCGCGAAATTTATATATTATAATTATTATACACAGTTATAGTATTTCTACTGTCAATTTGAAAATTCAGTGTAAAGCGTTGCTACCAGGTTAAATCATTACAAACCCTGATGTGACAGAATAAGACCCGAGATCGTGCTTGAATATTGCAAACGATATCCGTATACGAATATAGTTTAGCAGATATGTTATGTGCTTACCTCAAACTAAAGTAGTACATTGTTTACCTGGCTCACCATAATGCGTTGTGATTGTGGAGAAGTAGGGGATACGGTACATATGATTTTAGAATGTAAATTGAACAAAGATAGTAATAAACATTTTTTGGATGTAATTTATAAATCAAATCTTGTACCATGTCCGTTTAATTTGATGCAATTGCTAGTATCAAGAAACATTTTTATATATAACCATTTAGCATGCCATATAAAAAAAATAAAACTAAAAATATAATAAATATGTAATATTTGTAACTTGTATTTAGAAATAAGTTTCCTATCGTCTTTCCTTCAATGTTAATCGATGTTATCCGAGGTCTAGTCAGTATGTGTGAAAATCGTCTATACGGACCCATAGACGTACCTGTATCACTGCCAGTTCCCAATTGTAAGTTGAAAAAAAAAAAAGAACAAAAATTATTAAATGAAATAAAAAAAAATACACGAAAAAAAAAATTGAAAAAAAATACATGTATATAAAAAAAGAATACATATTAAGAAAAAAACTGAAAAAATATCACAAAAAAAAGATATATTTTTCTATGTTTGTTTCTTATTCGCTTATGTAAATACTTATATGCTTGTTATATACAATAGAAAAATATGTAGTTAAAAAAAATGGTACACATTGGTAACCAAGGAATAATGTGATAAGAAATACAATTAAAAAAATAATTATTATACTAGGAAGCTTGGCGAATGGTCTTTGTAACCGTAGTCAACAAACCTGAAACACACACACCTGGCTCACCATTACAAGTCCGTTATCTGCTTTTGGTTGATTCCTAATATTGCCGGTAGCATTGCCGTGCGCTAAATGATGTTCATTAATTTTTATTGTTCATTAAACTAACATTATGTATTATAAATGAATAATATATTATAAATAAATAAGTTACATCATGCCCATCAATTAACATAAAATAGTAAAACATTATTTACAATAAATAAAAATTGATTCTAAAAATTATCGGTCGATGTCCATGACATCGCTCGTAATATCAACTATTCCTTTGTCAGCCTTTTCTAATGATTTTCAAACCGACTTTGGATAACCCATACATCTTTGAAAATGAAAATGATAACCTATACATTTATTAGCACAATGTATTATTGTGACTTTCTATGTGTTATGCTGAGGTTATCAGAAGAAAGATAAATGATTTTAAAGTTATCATGTTTTGAATATTTTTAAAAAGTTTTGATTTTGGGCGCCAGGCAGCTCGGAGCTACCAAATTTTACCTAAAGCACAACTCCAGTATTGTCAACATGAGAATTATTCAGGACATGGCTTGTTCTGAATTATTCACAAATCTTAAGTAACGTTGTCAAAGTTAGTAATTTATGCTAGCGTGTAGCCTTTAGAGATTTGAATTTTAATATTTTCTAGTAGAATTATACTTATACCAACTTGCATATTGTAAATAGTGATTTTCGTAGCAGTATATACAATACAGTGTCTGATGAATATGATTGAATTTTAGGTTTATTCAATATAGTAAGGCGACGATTATTATTTGCAAATATTCGAGTATTCTGCAAGAGCTGTAAACTAATTACCAATGATGAAAATATTGATTAATGATTAATTTACTCTGAAATGTCAGAAAATGACTATTTGCATATAATAACTTCTATACATTTGTGAACCTATTGTGAACAGCACTGCATTAATGCTTTAATTTGGTATACAGTCATATTAATTATTCTTAGTTATAAGCACAGTTCTTGCATATAGGGAGTACATGCAAGAACAGTGCTGTACCTATACCGAGTGACAAATGAAATTGATTCAATTTTTTTCTTATTTTTAGGAAGAAATATTAGAAATTTTGGGATATCACCAGATATCAACATAATCGGAAATCATCTTAATTTTTGTTAATGTACTACTAAGAAATGTCATCGGATCATACCTATTTGTAAAATTTAATACATACACGTGATTTTCTTAAATAAGCAATCAAAAATGCCATTTATTAAGTAAAAGGTTAAAGCTTTGGACATTTACAGAGTAAACACAAAATTGTATTTTTTCATGGCAATGCATATGATCCATTATTTAGTTTATTTCATATCAAAATAATAATTTTTATCTGCATTTTCTGAAAACACACTCTTGCACAGCTCTATGCTATACGAAAGTGTATGCAGGATGTGGTTCAAAGATAGAAAAATAGAATAATTTTCCACCGTCCTTTAGTTTCATATTATTTTTCTTGCATATCTAACCTATCGTAGAATTCAGTTTTTATCTGTTCATTCTCTGGGGGGAAAATTTCGCAGGACTTCCACAATTAATTTTGGCCTGTAAATTGCTCAAATCACGTAACCTTTTTCATGTGCATGTGCACTGTGAATTTTCGCAATTTGCCTACTAAAGTCCACTTGCCTCCACAAAAGCACAAACTGTCACCTCTTATTCCAATCTTGTTTCAGGCAATTATCTCTTTTTTTACATCTTATAGATCCCATATTTTCCAATTTCTAAAACTTCACCAACCACTTCATCAGCGCTCTGGGATATGAAATACCACTTAATTTTATTTAAAACATGTTTTCAGTATCTTGCAATTCCTATTTACAAATTTAGTACTTAAGAGCAACGATGTATCATTATTTAAGATCTAGACGAGAATGTCAAGAAGCCTGCCAACAATTGTGTGTTGATTATAGGTATACTTATGTATTAGCGTCTGTTGATTGTAATAAGACGTGGTAGATAGCTCTATTTGCAAGTTGTTTCAATACACTAACTCAACTTGCATGAAGAACAAACAACCGTACTTGTACGACGTTACTTACCTAATCCATACTGATGATGGCTAATAAGCCACTGCAGTATACATGATGTATAATATTCACCACACAGGATAAATATTCTTGGTGACACTTACTGTAATAAATTTAATTTTAAATTTTGCAATAACGTACATTATTCAGTGATTGCAATAATGTATCATTTGCAATCATGTATTCTGGAACAATGTATCATCAAGTAAACGTACTGTTATCAGTAGTTATTTGATGCATTCTTACTACTTCCACACTCACGTAGTGGAGTGGGAAGTATAGTAATCGTGAACAAAATTTCAAGCATTCTTTTTTCTTTATATAGGCTTAGAATGCCATAAAACGTCAAGACATGGTGGTCGGTCTGTCTGTCTGTAATTTTTTGTGGGCACGTCAAGATTTGGGGGTTAAATAGGGGTAAATAGAGGAAAATAAATAAAGGAAGCTGGTAAAAGTATGTATTATAACGACATCTGGATTTTCTGATATGATTCCGTTGAATGGTTGTAAAATAGGTAAAGCAAGTTAATACGAGTCCAGAAATTATATTTCTGTTGCATGTGCTAGAAGCCAACTCCTCAAATTTCTTTATGACATCTGATTCTAATTTTATATTTTTAAAATTCTATGACCAATTATTTCCACATACTAGAGTGCAACTATAGTCAAGATGTTTTCCTTTAAAGAGACCTGGATTGGAAATCTGGATGTGGTAGTAACGATTCATTAGGTAGCGGTTTTTTTATAAGGATGTTTAAATCTGAGGGTCTGACAAGAAACTATTATTATATTTAAAACAATAACAACATTAAAACGAGAATTTGTCAATTGGTATAGATAGTGGCAGTGGTTGAAAACAGCTAATGACTAAAATTAATTTAAAAAATATTACAAAGGTAGTTGAAAATGTTGCATTTTCAACATATTCCATGTTAAAGATAATAAGATATAAGAGGAAGGTGGAAAAGTGTCACATAGACAAACTTCTCGAAATAAAAGAGTTTATTATTATTATTATTATTATTTTAATTTTAAACAATCTCGACTTGGTCGGACTAAAGATATAGATAGAGGAAGAATTCACTTCATCATCTCTATATTGAGAGGAACTGGCTGACCAGGTGACAAAAATGGCGGCCTTCTGCATAAGGTAACGAAGAACCACCAGTATTTCTAATTGAACTAAGGCGAAAGATTATGTGAACAAACTCCTTCTACAGATATTACCAAAGGCATAATTCGCACGTCACTTAGACCCCATAAGCGTTTAATTTCGATAGCCAAATTAACAAATTTTCTGCACTTCTCTTGCTCGGTTTTCGTTATATTGTGTGTGAGTGGGACGCCGATGTCAATAATCTTCGCATATTTTTCTGTTTTGTTGATAAGCAGTATATCGGGTCGGTTAAAATCCACTGTCGTACCTTACATTATTATTATTATTCTAAATATCCCTTGAATTGTTAAACATGTCTGAAATTTTGTTTTCTAACTAACGCGAATGGGATCTGTACTTATAATTTCCGTTTTTCATACAATGGGATACTTAATCGCGATTGATAAATACCGCAACAACACTAACATTGTTACCAATAACAATTAATCACCAGGACAAGGCCATGCTCACCTATTCAAATACCACGTAAATTAATTGAATAATTATTAGGCACAAACAATGTTATGTCTATATGAGCAATAAGTAAAACAAATAAGCTCTATAATGTACTGAGGGAAGCACTTTGTGAGAATAATAACAAGTTAGCCGTTAATTACACTTTTCGACGATTTACTACATTTTTATATAATTTTCGCAAGTTACATAGAATACTCTTCGCAGTTTTTTGTAAATAATATTAGTTTTAGACAGTTTTTGTTTAATTACAAAACATAAATTTAAATAGTTAATAATTTTTTTTGTTTATTAAATTATTTATTAAACATCTGTCATTGTAGTTTGTACAGTATGTTTATACTATTAATAAAGTATTTATTATTATTATTATTATAATTTTGTTTATTGACCAAATTTGTTCAAAAGGTCTTCCTCTGGCTAACACTAACTTACTGTCCAAATTTCAATACAGGGACTTTTCGTTCTTAAGTTATCGTGCTCACAAGAGACATGACGGACAGACGGACGAATATTTTGAAAGTACTCAGATATGGACATTTTTTCCCTTCGAGCAATATTACCGATTTTAGAAATAAGTCGATCAAATGCAATATACTCTTCGTCTTGTATTTGCGAAAAGTATGATAATCCGCTTAAAATTATCGATTTTTTAAATGTTCATGTATATAGAGAAGTGGCAAAAGTTCATAATAAAATGGCTAGATCTAGGAACTTAAGGCGACCAATTTAGCAACAACAAATAAATAATACTATGGGAATTATTTTGTGGGCTGCTCGAAGCAGGTATTGCACAATTTTAAAGACAAGTTCTTTGACAAAACATGGCCTGCAGTATGTACCTCGTATGTGTGTACTTCTGTACCTGAGTACTGTGCTCATTTCCTAGTGCTGGAGATATTACATCGCCATGTGACATTAAACTCACGATTTTCTTTCTGTGATCGCATCTTTTGAATTGAAGAAATCAATACTAATTCTATTCTTATGTCAAATATTTTGAATTCCTTTAAAAAAGGAGCTCAGAAACGGGAGCGGCATTAGGCGTAAGCGACGTAGAAAAAAAAGGCGCTAAAAAGTTGAACCCTACACAATCTTTAAAATGTTGGAATTTCACTTTTGCTGAAGAGAAAAATATCAATAATATGCTTGCTCAAACAGCTCTAAAACATGGTGAATCATGTGATGTCAGTGGTGCTAAACTATATAATGACCTAATCTTTTTAAACGATATTTTACTGTGGAAAATAAAAGGAACTGATCGCGATGAGCCCTGCGTTACTAGTTCATTCTCGCCCGTACGTTAATAGTAGTAGCTTTGATTAGTAGTATAAAATCAAAGGTAGTAGTTAGTAACGTAAGAACGCAAGATGCGCGGAGGTGTGTATATCGAACCATTGAGTTCTACTTGTCCACCAACATTATTATACAGTTTAGTAGTAATCGGTAATTTATACGCTTAGTATTAATAATATCGAGAAAATTTAATGGATAGTGTTTTATTTAAATCACACGAGAACTAGGCTAGCACAGGGGTACAAAACGGATAGATTTGGTAATATTTGTCACATTGACCATCGGAACACTCGTGTTCGTTAGAAGTTTTATATCTTGTGGCCTTTAGCGCATTGAGACATTGTAATATTTCATTATGAATTTCATTACCAATTCCTGTAACAGTTACATCCTTCGAAAGGTCATTTTCTTAACTTGGTTAAAAGGTATTTACGATCTCTATAGCAAAAAAAAATTAGTTTAGTAATGCGATCAATTAAAATAATGATGTAGCGATTTCTCTAAATTTTTCCGACTTAATTAATACATTCACTGAGTGGAAAACCAATAAAATCAAACTATAACTTGTTTTGTTTTAATATTTCTCTTATAGTTGTTGTTATAATATTAACACAATCTTACATCTTACACTAAATAAATTGCAATATGTTTGTAGATAATCTGACCTACGTAAGTTTCCATTATTAAGGAGTGGTGGGGTCAACTTTAATGCTCGCTTATAAGTGATTTGTGCCTAAAGCCGGACCTGCTCAGAATTATTTAGAGCAAGATGGTGTACCTTAGAATAAAAGTATTGCTTTATTACTTTCACATAGTGGAGTTGAAGTATAGTAATTGTAAAAAAAAATATATTTTTTTTTTCGAGATAGGTTTAGAATATCATGAAACTTCCAGATTTGAGAGCGGAAGGAAAATTTCTGTCGATCAGTTTATCAGTCCGTCAATTTGTATTTTTTTATGCGCAGGTTTTTTTCGGGTACAGTTTAAGATATTGATTATAAATTTGGTACACGTATATATTATAACGAGATCTGGAACTGGATTATATTTTTAATTTATTCCCTCGAAGAGTCCAGGGTAAATAGGGGAAAACAGGGGAAAATAAGTAAATCAAGGTAGTAAGTGTCCAGAAACTTTGGATTTGGCGTATGAATTAGAAGTCAATCTCAATTTTTTTAATGACATCTGACATCCCCACCATCACTCCATTATTAAAGGGGCTAACAAAAAAATTAAATTCACTTAAAATTTTGTATAATTAACTCCATATTTATACGGCACATACAAAACACAAAGCTGCCGACCGAGCTAATATAAGGGGAGATTGGGGCTTGTTCTGTTTTCTATACAATATTAAATAATACTGTTACTTAAGAGATAAAACATCATTACTCTTATGTAAGGTATGTCCTGGCATTATTAAAAGAGGAAATGAACGGAAACACGCCTCTTTCAATTAAAACTTCTAACTCTTGGGATATAGTTATGTGAATGACGCGAGTCACGGGAATTTATCTGTCAATGTCGCGAAGGACGGACAATGCGTCCACCAATGCATAAGATGTACCTACCTCGACGCAAAACAGAATAGGATTTTTTAATTTACCAGAAACGTTAAGTTTCCGCCGAAAACACGATTTTTAAATTTCTAGTACTATTTTGTTCATAATATACAAAATTTTAGTACTCTAGTCAGCAGTAATTTGCGGCTTTGATATTTTGATGGCCGGTCTTTGTGGCCTTTTTTATGTGCATCAAATACATTGAGATAGGTATAATATGTATTATAACATCTGGAACTAAATTATATTTTGAGCTGATGCCGTGGAAGGGTAAAGGGGTTAATAGGGGAAAATATGTAAAGCAAGCTAGTAAGAGTCCAAAAACTTGGGCGGTGTATATACTAAAAGCCAAGGCCTCAATTTTTTTGACATCTGTCACTAGACCTGTAATTGTTGAAAAAAAAATAATAAATTAAGGGCATTTTGACACATTATGGCATTTTCGGCAATTTTGATGACATCATCAGTGACACTAGAACGCCTGAGGGAGTATCACTCAGAGAGTTATCGAAGCTCTAGCATATGTATAAGGTTTGTGTAAAATTTCTTTCATTGCAAACGACTCCATTGTATTAATTCATGTAATGGCAGAAAAGTTATAAACTATTTCATCGTACGACAGCCTGTATAAACCAATCTAACCCTAGAGCTTTTATCTGTCGTTTACTACACTATCTCGACAGTCTTAGCATTGGATTTGGGAATTATCATTACTTACATGTGGGGTCTATATGTGTTTATTATATCTGTTTCGCAATTTTCAAAAAATAAGTAAATTTTTTAGGTACAATTTTAACATTTATATTTTAGGAATCTCCTGATGATGCCACCTTGATTGGCTAAACTCTTGTTAGTATACTATGTGGTGCTTTTGTGTTTGTAGAATGTTATCAATGGTTACAACCCTTTTCACGTGCACCTTTTTCTTAAAATGTTTGATAACCTTTATACTTACCTATCGATTTTTTTAAAAGACTATAAGTTTCTTTCGCTAGCTAAGGGCCGGTTTATCAATGCTGGGTTAAGCTAAGTTATCCGACGACTAGCGCCTATCTAGAGGTTAGTTTGTTTATCAATTCAAAAGCTATAGTCAAAGTGTTGGATAAAGATATAACTATTAGGTACTTGAAACGGTAAAAATTTTAACTAGCACTTTATCTGTAGGATAACTTTAGCCATAGAATTACTTTAACCTCGCACTGATAAATCGGCCCTAACTCTAACTCATTGTACAAAATTGACCAGAGTCGGATTCTTGGTTATAAAATTATTATGCTTTCAAGAAACGTGACGGACGGAGAGACAGACATTTGGAAAACTGTTTAGAATTCTATGATTAACAGAATAATATGAAAAAGTTCTTTTTATGAGCAATACTTACAATTTTATAAATTTGTCGAACAAATTTTTGTTCCTGTATTTTTGGAGAGTGCAACATTACATACGAAAAAAATGTATATATTTTCTGTAGAGAATTTCATAAGCTTTATTTTATGTGTAGTGCATAATTTCTATATCACTAATGGTTATCAATACAGATTGGGCAAAATTATGGAATAATCGCTATAAATCTGCTTGTAGAAGTTTCTTGAAAATATGCTTGAAGGCGTGTAGCATCTTTTAGTTTTGCGCATAGTTGGGTGCCCTCTAACTTATTTTTGCGTCGGCGGTTTTTGAGATGTTAAGTCGCCGAATTTTTTTTTTACTTATATTTTTTTTCCCACTTTCTGATGCAGTTTTCTATTCTCTTCTCTGCCATATAAAATTTTGTATAGGTTGCATAAGAAACATTTCGAGAAAAAAATTAAAAATCATTTTATTTCTTTAATTTATAGCTTTGCGATAAAATGCTCTACCATCATTAAATAAAGTTAAATTAATGTTCGAAATGAAGCCCACAATAAGTAAATTGAATGAAAAAACTGTAATCAAGTTTTGTCGGAGAACCAATAATGCATAATACTTTTTTTTATTAATGCTTATCTTCGTCGTTTTTGTCAGATTTCACAGTTTTTATGTTTGTGATAAAAACAACAACAAATATCATTAATTGATGTTAATTTCTTCATTGTTTTTCCGTGTTTCGGTGTCAAGTGCAAAATGGTGCAACATTCGCAACGACAAAGAACAGATATATTAATGATGATCGGCTTTGGAGACCGCATGAGAACACAACTAGAGATATGCAAATTATTTAACCAGAGATATCCAAATCGAATTCCGTTGACCCAATCTGCAGTGACCAAACTTTAAAAGAAAATTAACAATATTGGTTCTGTTAGAAATGCTCCTAGAACTGGACGACCAAAATCGGCAACCAATAATGATAGCACGTTCAATATTCTGTTAAAGCTCGAAGAAAATGCTCAAACATCGACCACGCAGCTAGCATTAGAAAATTTAAGTCGTCGCAGTGTAGGTAGGATTTTGAAAAAAAAATACATATTTCCCTACAAAGTCCGTTTGGTGCAGGAGCTTTCTGAAGACGATTTTAATAGAAGACTTGAGTTTTGCGAAGAAATGGCTCAAATTTGTAGTCGTAATGATAATTTTGCTATTTGCTTTTCTGGCGAAGCAACATTCTTCCAACGCAACCATTAATTGTCACAACTGTCGCATTTGGTCTAGAAAGAATCCTCACTGGATTAAAGAAGCTCACACCCAGCATCCTCAAAAAATAAATGTATGGGCAGGAATTTTTAGGGAAAGGAGTTTTAGAAAACCTTTAGTTTCAGCAAGATGGGGCCCCCCTCAGTATGCGATAATAGTCCGAGAATGTTACTTTTTTCAGGTAACTTCTACAGGCAGATTATAGTGATTATTCCATACTTTTGCCCAACCCTGTACAACCTTTGGTGTCCTAGTGGGGAATCACCTTATGCAAGCAGAAACGAACCTTCACAGCTAATGAAATTGATTAACATCTAATCTAATATGTGAATTATCTGGAAAAAGAAACCCATTTTTTCTTTTTCATTATCTGCAAGAATGTCACGAGTCGTACGTAGTTATTTTATTTCGTGTAGGTATTTGGTAGATCAATGCTGGTTCAGTGTTCTACATGTAGGGGGTACGCATTACTCGACATCCATAAGTAAACTATCCATTGGAAGAAGATATTAATTATAGTAGTCTGGTAGTAGAACTAGACTAGTAGAACTGGTAGAAGCCTTCACCATAAATACTGGTTTGAACTGCCGATGGATAAGAAATGTCAAATTCTCCATGGACAGGTATAGGTACGAATACTCATTATAATTATAACCAGAATTATAAGGGCTATACTTGTACCCCTTGTCATTTTATATTAGGACACAAAGGGATAAGCAAGAAACTGAATTTGAGCACAAATTCTTCAAGATAGCGGTTCGAGCGCGACAGATAGCGATGGAATAGTACACCGTATTGAACATCTTTAACTGTGTCAAAATGTCCACTATTATTTCCATCAAACGTCGAAATTTGTCCCTATTTGACTGGAGTAAAAGGAGCAATGTTGGGGCAGTTAATTACGCAGTTCTCATTAAATAAATTAAATTTAATTTAATTTAATTAAATAATTAAAATCAATAAAACGTACTTCATTCTTAACAGGTCAATTAGAACGGAGATTTTACCACGCATGGAAACATGTAGTTGGTATCCATCAAAAAATCAGTGAAAGAATCGTTACTCGACCGTACATATAGCCACGCTTCAATGTAGCTTAGTCGAGTTGTTTTCAACAATCTGTATGTTTGGCTAGCGGTCAGTTACCATTCAATAGGCGTATTGAACACATAGATCGAAGTACAGCGATACTTACGCAAATTTTCGCTAAACAAAAGCGATTCGACAAGGATCGTTGCTAGCTCATAGGAATTTGATGAATCAAAGGTAATAGCAGGCCATATGTGATTGCTTTCGTTTAACAAAAAAGTTGAATAACGAGCAAATCAGAGCATTGAAAGCGCTCAATGGAAAAGTCCACAGTGCCAAGCACTTTAAAATGAATTAATCACATTAAAATCATCAATCTTAAATTTATTATCCCAAAAGGACAACTTATTTCGCACTGTGGGTATTTAAAGGACCATCTATATGTTGAAAAGTAAACAAAGTTACTTATAAATCAAAAGAATAATTAGGTCATGGAATATCTACAATGGTTTTTTATTGATTCAATTTAGAGTATATCCTTCATTAGAAGCTAGGTTTTATAAAGATACGCTAAAAATTTAGGATCAAATCCAGATCCGGCTTAACAAATACCAATGTCGCAATTACATAGGTTACTACTTCGGACGTATACTGTTTTGGTAAAATCCACAGTAACCTGTTGTAGGAACTAGGCGGAAACAAATATTATTGAGTCCATTAACAAAGAAAAGTAAGGTGCCGTGGGTGCAGTTTAAAATTTTTCAACGATGTTAAAAAATTAAAATGCTGAAAATTTTGTAATGGGGCATTCTTAAATTCTACAACATTACTAGATTTCCGTTTACCCAGCATTTTGCATATGTACCCAATAATTATATATCGCCGATGTACTTGAAATCTGTACACGGACCCAAAGTTGCATACGCTCCCAATGGGTAGGATTTCGGATATAAAAGCACGACAAAATTCAAGACAAAACCGGTGTTCTTCTGGCACGCCTTCAGCGTGATGCACTGGGACCTATTGCGTTACTTGTTATTTATCCGACGTCGGTGTGTGGCAAAAAGATACATAACGCATGCTATCGACGCTACCATGAATCACCTCACTCTCATCCGCTCGAAACCATTCACGAGACGATTAACGACCGTAAAAGATACGGAAACTTGTATGTTATTTAACACTGCTATTATCTACCTGTTATTGAGAAAATAAACCGTTTATTTGTATTTGGACTATTTATTTACTAACTGAACACTGGGATAACATCTCCAAACCAGCTACCCAAGCAAAACGTTACATAAGTTAGAGTCAGAGCAGGTCCACTTTGAAGAACGTTACAATTTTACAAAAACAGTGTATCCATATGAATTAAATTAGAATAAAAATCCATACTATCGACAGTTGATTTAGACAGTATGTAATTCACATAATATGCACTATTTTATCATAGGCATGTCAGATATCAGACCAAAAATAGAAAATTTAAGTTTATCACAAAAAATCGCAAGAACAAGTTATACAGGGTGGTCAGTAAATGAATTTATAATATTAAAATGTTGCGATGTAGCAAAACTTACTTTAGTGCAAAAGTTAATATTAACAGAGATACAGGGTGTTAAAGTCAATATTGTCTTTAATTGTATCACATAACTTTTAAAGTTTTTCAAATATTGTATGAAAACTAGTGAAACGAAAAATTCAAATCTGCTTCCATTTTTTGTGTAGATCCTAAAGGGCGCCACATAAGCAATATTTAAGGTGTAAATTTATTCTTAACTTTTTTATCCATAATGTTATTGCTCTTTTCATTAAAGAATCCGAAACCAATCTTATTTTGGCAAAAGAAAAATATATACTTGTCGTTAGTCTTAGAAATTGACCGTTTTCGAGAAAATCATATTTTGACTATCGGCCTCATAATTCAGTGTAAGAAATATTAAAGTACTAGGTCGACTGAAAATTACTACGCCTGACCAAGAAGACAAAATATTAGTTCGCATTGCAGTTGATCCACAGACTATTACAGACGATTATGTGCAGTTACAAGAATAGGTAAGACTTTCTATAGTAAGACAGTTCATAAAAATTTTAGTTTTGCTGCTTTAGACCAAATAAGCAGTAAATTAAAAATTTAATGTAATAACGTTATAAATGAAGTATCAAACTTTTTGAACCGACGCACATTGATTCAAAAATTAATTTTCGTGGACAAAATTCGATCTACACCTGAGTTTTGCTAGAAACAACTAATTTTTTTTTTAAGTCTTTTCAAAACAATACTTTACAACGCCTAACTGCCCAAATTGAGGCAAATTGGCTAAAAACCTTAATTTCTTTTGTTTTTTGACTCATTCTTTGAGAAATAGAATTTTTACAGTGAAATTGCGAGGATGGACCTTCCTACAATTAAGACCTCTGGTTTTTTAATGGTTGTCCATTATGTTTTAGTATTCTAAGCTTTTTGGATTGATAAATAAAGAAGCATTGATTTTTTGAATATCCATTATCTTACTAATCTTACTAATATAGAAAATTCAATATATGTTTGTTTCTTTGTTTGACTCAAAAACTGCTTGACCGATTCAGCTCAAATTTTCAGAAAATATTGCGACAAAAATCTGGAAAGTTATACATATACACAATGCCATTAAAGTAATTTTTGTGAAAATTGCATTAATTTTTGTGCTTAGAAAAATCAATTTTCAAAAAATTAGTAACGAGTATTTTATCTCTTATACCTATACTAAATCAAAATTAAAATTTTTAGCAAATTTGCTTCAATTTAGGCAGTTGGGCGTTGTAAAGCATTGTTTTGAGAATACTTTAAAAAAAGAATTTAATCATTTCAAACAAAGCTCAGGTGTAGATCGAATTTTGTTCACAAAAATTCATTTTTGAATCACTGTGCGAAATCCATTATACTTTAATGCAGGAAAAACTCAAGTAATTCAATTCTATAATCGCCAAAAACATTTTCTAAATATTAACAATTGATCTTTGACTAATTATAATGAAAGCGTAAAATTTTTAGGGTTATATGTACACGAATATTTAAACTGGAAATCTCACTGTGCACATCTGATTTATAAATTAATTTCAATATCATTTCTATTCAGAAATATTAAAATGTTACTAACCAAGCAACAGCTACTAAATTTATATTTTGCCCAAGTAGACTCTAGGTTAAGGTATGATGTCTGTTTCTGGTGAAACTCCACTCTTTCACAGAATGTGTTTGTTGCACAAAAACGTATATTACGTTGTATGGCTGTAAAACTCAGGTAATTCAATTCTGTAATCGCCAAAAACAATGTGAATCTATTTCTCTAAATATTAACAATTCATCTTTGACTAATTCTAATAATAATAATAATGCTTATTTACTCAAGGTATTACATTTTACAATTTTGTTATGATTATTCATTTTCATTCACACAAATAAACGAAGACCACAAAGCCTAGGGCTGTCCGTGGTGTAAATTATTTATTTATTGATAAATATAATATAATAACAATAATGTAAACACATAACTATATTAACATACTGGAACAAAACCAACCTATTATAAAATAACTAATTTATTACTAAGATAAATTTAGATGATATTAAAAAAAAATTTTAGTACTAAAATAAATCTAGGTGGAGCAGATACAATCTCAAAACTAATATAATAACAAGTATGGTAGTATAAGTTCGACACTGAATATATACAAACACAAAAATATACTATACTAAACTAAATATACTACATGTGTATTGCACATAAAATATACCCATATATGTATATTCAGGTTTTTTTGAAGTAAGAAAATTTTTTAGGGGTAACGATTCATAATTTTATTGTATTATTTATTTTTCATTGCACATAAGTCAAGGATTTGTGTTCTATTTGAATTCGAGATGAAAGCTTTGGAATATTTGTTAAACAAGTGATAATTCGTTAGATTTCTAATTTTGTAGGGAAGTTCATTAAATAATTTGGGAGCAAGAAATATAAAACTTCTTTGTCCTACGGATTTGCCACAAAATAGTGTTTTGTATTTTAATTTCTGTCTGATTGCATAGGAATGTTGTGGTTGAGTTAAAGTGTCCTTATTATTTAAGTGGTACAAGACGATAGTGTAGAAATATTACTGTCTTAAATCTAGAATTTTAGCAAATATGAATAGATAATCTGAGGGCTAAGTATTCGGTTTACTAAGTATTATTTTAAAAAATGTCTTTTGAATTATTTCTAATTTCTTCAGGTGCACTTCCCCACGCAATAATACAGTACTTTAGCCGAGAGTCAATCAATGCATAATATATGATTTTTAGAGTCAACAAATCTAGCATATTTTTAAGACACTTCATTCTATATATTAGGCTTCTTAGGATATTATACAATTTATAATATGTTGATCCCACCCTAGATGTTGGTCTACAGTAATACGTAAATATTTCACTGTTTTTGCACCTTCTATTTTAGTTGAAGAATTAATTGTGAGTTAGGAAAATTTGGGTAGCGTATTTTTGTAACACGCAAATGGTAAAAATTTAGTTTTACCAATATTTATAGTCAATAATTTATGATCAAACCAATCTTTTATTTTTTGTAAGTCAAATTCTGCTTACAATTTCAAATCCCACGTCTGGTTACTATACAAAATAGCAGTATCGTCAGCAAAACTTATGACCGTTCCAATGTATTTTATTGTCAATAAATTGTTCAAATATATTGCGAATGATAGCGGACCTAACACGGTACCTTATGGGACGCCAAATTAAACACTGCGATGTTCACTATTTGCATTACCTACTTTCACAAATTGCTTCCTCTCTGCCAAGTAACTTAAATAGATTCATGCTAGGAAAGCGTAAAATTTTTAGGGCTATATGTAGACGAATATTTAAACTGGAAATCGCACTGTACACATCTGATTTCTAAATTAACAATTAATTAACACCAACTAAATTTGTATTTTTCCCAAGTAGACTCTAGGTTAAAGTACGGTGTCTTTTTCTGGTGAAACTCCACTCTCACAAAATGTGTTTGTTGCACAAGAACGTATATTGCGTTGTATGGCAGGTACCCCTAGTACTATTCACTCTTGCAAAGAACTTTTTGGAGAGTACAATATTTTAACTTTACCAGCTCTATTTATTTTTGAAATATGTGTTTATGTTTTTAAAAACAAAGAAATATTTAGTAACAATAGGGAAATACATAATGTAAATACGCGAAGCCCAGACTATTCGTAAAACTAAATATTATATAACACCTAAAATGTTCAATAGTTTATCCACATAATGCAAGATAACAAGGAATCTGTTTGCACTTAAATCAAATTTAAAAGTATTTTTGCTTTCAAAATGCTTATATTCTGTGTCTGATTTTTTTCTCTAATTAGTTTGTAAGGTACTTTTTTGACCATTCCTATACAATGTAATGTTGTCTTATGGAAAATAAATGTTTTATTATTATTATTGTAGTTTTACTTTACTATGTGTTATGTTCGTGATAACAGTGATCAAAATTACTTTTAATACAACTTTGGCGAGGCACAGTTAAACACTTAGTATATTAGAAAGAGCATTATAAACTCTAAGTAGCGTAGAAATGCATGTTGTGCTCTAACTTTTAGTTTTATTATACATACATGCCTCACGCATTTCCATAGGTCGTACTTTAAGACATGAATAAAGAGTAATCGGGCGTATTAAGTCCAGTGACCAGAGAGACCGTAAGTTATTGCTTATTAATCTGTCAGCGTACAACGGCCGTAAATAATTGATTGTTGCATTTGCCCTGAGGGGCAAAGGCTAAGAATGGTCGTTAGGTAATTCGTCATCGAGTGAATTAATCCCTGGAATTATTATTAATATACACGTTTCCTAAAAGTATATATATCCGTCACACATACATGGATAAACGTGACAACAATTAGAGAAAATCATATTACAATGAATTGTCATTTGATAAATTAGTTAGTAAAATATTTATTACTAGTCATTCATATTATTATGAGAAATGTTGATAGTATCGTAACAAAAAGTTTTAGTTTATAAAGATTGTCGTAAGGATTAAATTTCGCTTGTACTTCCACATCAACGTAGTGGGGTGGAAGTATAGTATTCATAAAAAAATGTTCAAAAATGTTTCTTGTTAAAATAGATTTAGAATGTCATGACACCTCGGGATTTTAAATTCGAGCGAAAAAAATTTATGTCTGTCTATCTCGAGGTCTGTCGGTCTGTAACCTCTTTTTGTGCGTTTTCTCTGCAACGGTTGAAGATGTTGACTTGAAATTTTATACACGTATGTACTATAACGAGATCTGAAACTGGGTTGTTATTTGAACTTATTCGGTGATGGCTTTGGGGTTAAATAGGGGTAAATAGGGGAAAATGAATAAAGCAAGCTGGTAAAAGTACAAAAAATTGGGTTTTGGTGTATATACTAGAAGACAAGGCCTCAGATGTTTTTGTAATATTTTTATACCATTGATAAAATAAAAATTGAGATATTCACTTGAAATTTGGTACACGTATATATTGTAATGACATTTGATTGAGATATTTCCGATGAAGAGGTGGGGGTGGGGGGTGTAAATTGGGGAAAATAAGTCTAGCAACGCCTTAATTTTTTTATGAAGTCTGTCTCAAATATTATTAAAATTCTATGATCAATTATTTCTACACACTACAGTATAAATATAGTCAAGATGTTTTCCTTTAAAGAGACTTGGATGGAAAATCTGAATCTGGAAATAGTGCTCCCTTAGGAGGCGATTTTTCCTATAGTTTAATAGTAAACGCATCATAGAAACGTTTATATATAATTCAGACTAATTTATAAGGCCTAAATGGAATAGAAAATAGCCATAATATACTCTGTAGAGAGTACTCTGTTCTTAAAACTTAGGAAAAACGTTGATCTATATCGCAAATGACATAAAAATGAAATGAAATGAAGAATAAAAATATTAGTAATAAATCTTTTAAAATCATCACAGTTGGAGGTATCTTTGCGAATAAATGATAAACTAACCATTGAACCATGTTCTTAAGGTGGCCATTCCCTAGAAAGAGACTTCCGATAGGGAAATATTTATTATTTTTGGCCATATATTTTAAAAAACTATAAGAATACCTAAGTAGAACCATAACAAGACTATTACTATGAATTTTCACTTAATAATTTCAGTGGTTTGCAAAATAGATCGATTTAATTTTAAGAATTATGTTAATCTTCCTATTTCGTACTTTTAAATCGAGCTATTTTGCAAACCACTGAAATTATTAAGTGAAAATTCATTGTAATAGTCCTGTTATGGTTCTACTTAGGTAATCTTATAGTTGCTTTAAATATACGTACTAAGAAAATAAAGTTATGGCCAAAAATAATAAATATTTCCCTATCGGATGTCTCTTTCTAGAGAAAGGCCACCTTAACGTCTATTGAAAGAATAGTAACAGTTAAAATAATTAAAATTAAGATTAGAAAACAATTATTAACTCAACATGATGCTATGAACTGGTCGCAAATAGCATTTGAAATTTTTTTTGACACTAGTTTTCGGCAAATGAACTTTTTCTTAATAATTCTTCTCTTTGTTCCAGCCATCAAAACACAACATATTTTTTCCCACCAAAATCAGTTTATACGTTTTCGGAAACAAAATGTTTTCGATTTTGCTTCTTACCCCTGTAACTCCATTAAAAACTGATTTTTAATTGTAATATTCTAGAGACGTTCATGTCACACCACACACGACATTCTTGTCCTGCTATACCCTTTGTACAGTGTGTTATTGCTATATATCTGCTAATGAAATGTGGTAAAATTAGAATAAATGTGGAAGATTTTAATTTTTTTCTAAGGTTATGTCGATAAAATATCAGAACTTGTAGGGGTAAACATAGCATGCGAGCAACTTTTTTGTTTCAAAATAAATAAAAAACGTATTAGAGAAAACCAAGGCTGAAAGCACTTTCAACTTAAAACTCGCTTTTAGAAACAGCAATTTTCGAGAAAATCGCATGTTAAAACTTCTAATCAATAAATCAATGTTACACGTATAGCACTTATTGGATAAGATCGGGGCGTGCACTTTTGCTTTTACTAACGATTCTACAAGGAGAAGTAACACTATTGTCATTTAAAGTTATTGAAAGTTTTAAACAAACAAATCATTATGCAAAACTTGCTTCACAATTTCTTCAGAAACGAATGTGGAAATATCTCAAGGCACCAATCTGAAATACTTACTGATTTTAAATCATTTTTCTCGAAAACAGTTTGGACCCTACATGAATTCAACAGGAAGATATATTTTTGTATTGGTGGAGTAACTCTATTTTGAATAAAAAAATGTCAGAAATTATTAAAAGGATAAAAGCGTATGTAGGAGATGAGGGTCCTCAGTTCACACCTACTTGTATATTATTTTGGAATGAAGGTATAAAGAAATAAACTTATAAAATTGTGAAAAATTTTGTAAAAAAATTAAGGGCGTATTTATTAAAAATAATTTTTAAACTTCCTCGGGAGGCAGTTTAGTTGAATTTTCCAACTTAAAATTAGCCATGATATTAATTCCTGAAATTAGCCAATGTACCTAAGAAGGATTCAAATATACTTACAAATAAAATTGGAAAACTATTATACTGAAGCTACAAAAAAAGGTTGTGGTTAAATCGATTGCTAGGTCATCACCATAATGACATAATGTTGTATCTGTGAATCAATAAGAACTGTATTAGAAGAAAGTAAAAATATTTATAGACTTTATTAAAAACGATTTACTCGTAAATGTGTCTTATATTAGCCATTTCTGTCTTCACTATTAATTCATTCGATGATTTCTCAATATCATCGTCTTCAATATCGCCTTGCTTATGACATTAAACTGCACAACTTAGTATCCGCGACGCCCAAGACTTTTTGGGTAATCTAGGCATAGAAGTCAAAATGGCTGTAGTCCTTACTCGCTGACAGCATCAGCTTACCACTGAAGAGGCGAATTCATCCCGGTTGGTCACAAAGACCAGATGGACTGTGGAAGCAAGAAACGGCCATATTAAGAGTATTTTTAAATTCTTCAGAGATGCAGTATCACTATCACAAGGTCCTCATATTAGAGATTACATCAGAATAACATGTGCGATAATTAATAGACATCATGAGCCAATTAATATGGAGGGAGCAAATGCTGTGAGAGCTCGTAGAATGTTAGAGCGGGCAAATGAAATTAATACCTTTCAAGTTAGAGTGAAGAAGAGAGACTCTCCAATGACGGGGTAGATGGCTCCCTATAGAGGAAAATTAGGTGCCCTATTTTCCACTTCTAACATTGGAATATCTGAGAGATCCAACATTCGGGATTTTCCAGATAAAACTTGCCCCATCCCATGTACAAGACAACAGGCAAGATATAGGGAACATTTTATTTCAATTTGACGACCGCATAAATGAACCAGGACTCTTAAGGGTCAGAATAAAATCAAGGCATCGCAACGCTGTTAAATATCAGCTTTGGATTCACTACAATGTCAATGGTGAAGACGAACCAACAATCTCTTACTACTGTACTTGCAAATCTGGAAGTCGTACATTAGGTACATGTTCGCATATAGCTAACGTACTTTGGTACCTTGGATATGCTCGCCAAGAAGAAAATGTAAAGTATCCTTCGACACACCTGTTCGACATTACGGATGCTGCAAATAGATATAATCTGAGCCCACAGAACCAAGAGCCTGTTATTGTAAAATAATATTATGGTTAAGTACATTGTATATATGTGTACGGTGTCCTTTGCAATTAAAAAAGAAACCTTTTCAAATTGTGTTCATCTAATACAAGTTATAGTTTGATGAAATTTATAATAGGGACGCCACTGAGCCATACTGCACAGTTTGCGAAACAAATCACAGGAATCGATTAAATGAATCCACAGTAATAACAAACATATAAAACAACATACCATACGGCTTGAATTAAAAACCTCATTACTTCTAAATATTTTGGAATCAGTTAATGACAGGGGTTTTATCCTGTATATTACTCAACTGTAAACAGTTTCAGATCTAATTTAAACAATTTTAAACGACCATCCCCCTAAATCCTAATGGACAGACCCAGAACATCATAAGCAACAGAAAAAAACTTATAATCATCGGTTGGATACTATGGGATAAAGCCTTTGAAGCGCGCCCTTGCCTTCCGTTATTACATTTCTCCATCTCTCTTAAATTTAATTTTTCCCACTTCCTTCCCCTGTTCGACTGAAATTCGCATTACACGTTAGCTTTACCTCCTCGCTAATTATTATTATTACAATATTCATAACGTCAAATTAATTTCATACAGCGAAACTGCGGAAAAGCATCACGTATTAATGTCTCGCGTACTAATATCGTTCTACCTGCCATCTGGCTTGTAAATTAGTTACTTCTGTTAATGAATATGTTTATTTCAGAGTGCAGTTCCAAGCTTAAAGCCGCTTTAACGTAGCTTAGCATATAATAATAATCAAAACTGTTGTTATTACCTGTGGAATTCGTGCAGCTTTGTCATTTCTCTATCCTCCACATTGCAGAAGTTAAAATTAATACTCAGTACCGTGCATATTCGAAATGTAACAATGTTTACATTTACACAATAAATAATATTTGATTAAATAAATGACAACTTATGTGCATCAAAGTTTCAGAACTAGCATCGTTGCACTAATATCCAGCAGAGCTGTTATATAATTATTGTTTAGTGGTTGAAAATGTTTCTTTTATATTTGATTAAAGTACCATTGTGAACTAATTAGCCCTCTGCGGTAATTTTGTTATATACAAACGCCCTAAGAACATTCTTACAACATAATGATACACAGTATATTAATATTATACAACGATGCTATCTATAATGAATACTGTTTTTCCTTCCCAATTATGATTACAAGTATGAGCGAGCGAAGCGAGCGTTGTAATCATCCGAGGAAATACAGTATTCATTATAGCAAGTTATATTGTGTATAGTATTTTGCAAATAGCGGAAAGAAAAATTATCTATGAGAACTGAAAGAAAAACTATATGTAAAAATGTTAATGCAATCTTTGCATTCTTTCGATAACCTGACTTCTGGTTATGGTAGCAAGTTAAAATTCTGAAATAAATTTGTCCAATTTTTTATTTGACATTCTCATTATAACACTAGCATCCAACATAGTCACCTACAGCTAAGCAAATTAAATGAGAATAGTGAGAATATCAAATAAGAAATTGGACTTTATTTCAGAATTTTAAATTGCTAGCATAACCAGAAGTCAGGTTATCGAAAGAATGCAAAGAATGCATCAACATTTTTACATAGAGTTTTTCTTTTAGTCCTCATAGATAGATTTTCTTTCCGCTGTTTGCAAAATCCTATAAAGAATATGTTTCATTACTATAAGCAAACAAATAATAAATAATTCACTTTTAATATAGCGAGTGTTGTACTATACTTTTCTTACGACTAATTTTTAGAAATGAAAATGATACAATTTTTTCACTTTTCAGCAAAATGTATATTAATGTTGCTACAATTGATATTTTCGCAAAAATATCAACATTGAGATACGACGTTCAAATTTCATATCTGAACTACTATTAAAATTAGAAACAACTTCTTTCAGTAACATTCTCATAAAATGCGAAATAAGGAAAATTACAAGTACATTTAGGCCCATCCGGAAACACACTGTATAATGGCTATATAACGAGTTAAATAGTTCTATTAAACAATCGGTTACAGAATTTATACAGCCATATTAGTTCCATCAAGGTTGTATTATTTCAGCCACCAAAATATTCAAAGATGTAAGGTTTTAGTTGAGAAAAAATACATGTAAGAAAATTAGTTTCTATTTGTGTACATTAGACCTTGATACATTCTGGTTTATTAAACAATATATCGCCAATATTATACAGAAATATTTAAAGAAAAAGTGGGTAGAGTTCGGTAGCAGACGCGTATTTGGTTGCTTTTACAAAATTTCGAAGTCGGTTAAAAGGATAACAAATCGTGCGAAGTTGTGTTGAATTAAAGCGTGAAATATCAGTGCCTGGTCGTAAAACCTATACCTGGGTTCCTTTTTCAAGTGGATGATATAATAAGCAACATGTGTTCATAAGGCAGTATAGAGAGCCAGCTGTGGATGAAACAGATAAGTTTTGTTTAACCGGTAGTTTGGTTTATTAATGTGGTTTATTTCTTTATTTAAACGGAAAAAAATTTAAAATTAAAAATGAAACATAGGTAATGAAATAGAAAAACACTTGCAATTGAAAACGGAGCTAAAACTAAAACTGATTACTTCAAAAACAAACCAATATACAGGGATACAAAATATTCTCTCGGGTTTCTTTCTCATAACCCGCTGAAAAAAGCTCTTTTTACCGCGAGACAGAGCCCTCCCTTGCACCGTAAACAGATAAAGGCAGATTTATGGGAAACATGAAACTATATACCTATGGACGCAAGCAGGCAGGAGGCGGTCACTGCTAGATCCAGAAACAGAAAACTTAGAAGAAGAGTAAATATGGAGATGATGATAGATGGAAACCTGAAGCATAGAAACCAAAAAGAAGCATGTCGCAAACGCATTTCCATTTGACCGACTCAGTGCTTACTTGTTAGGCATGAGACCACGGGGTCCTGGGTCGAATCCTGTCTAGGACAGGGATGTTTAGTGGCTGTAGCAGTGGGCTAGACCGCGGCAGTGTGAAAACACGATTAGTCGCCTTTATCTCTTCTAGGTTCGAGTCTCAGCCGCGGCACATGGCAATGTCGCAGCGAATGTGTTGTTGTGTTTGTGTGTGTGCGTATTACACTGAGCAGTGGAAATGCTATAGATAAACTCCGCAAGGAGTTTAATGTATGGTAAGGCGTTAAAACAAATTAAAGAAATTAAATATAATACACCTTAATGTTGGATGCAATTAATAAAGAGTTATTTATAAAAAACTGCGAAATAAGCTCGAAAAATTATCGACATTAAATCAGTCCAGAGTTATTTCTACTACCTTTAAGCCTTTTTTACGTTTTTTGCTTTTGTAAGGTGCCGACTGCTCAAAAACATCTTTCGTTACATTTCTAATGATTATTAGAAACATTATTAGTAATTATCGAAAATTTTATTCTCCTATGCTCTGGTACTATTACGAACTATTCCTATGACAGACGAAAAATTGTCAGTAGATTATACTTACACCTCAGGATAATAGATGGCGCACACTCTATAATATTCAATTTAAATTAAATAAATAAATCAAACTAACTTTAAAATGAAGTTGAGAATGTAGAATTATCAACACAAAAATAGATCCTTTATTTAATTTAATATTTCCTTAATAAAATAGAAATACTTTTTGGGCGGGGCAACATGACTATCTCGATGTTACATTCTTGCTTTAAGCAAGATTATATGCGTTCAATTTTGACACTACGTTTTTGTATACCGTTTCTTGAGAATAACTTTTTGGATAAGAATACTGCATTTGTCTTTATTGAAATTTTTAGCCACAACACATATTTAAGATTTTCTACCAAGTAGACGAAAACCTGGGCGAAAAAAACAGATTATCAGGAATCAGTCTCTAATCGACAAGATAATTCTGACGAAATGGTGGGGTCGCCGTCAACGAGGTTGGAATCCAGTGGAAGTGAAGTGTTAAGTGGTGACAAAAAGTCATTAGAGAGTGATATCTCTGAATACCTTTATCTATTTTCTTATATTCATAAATATAAATTCAGATAAGACAGCTATCATATGCGAAACTGCATATCTTTTATTAGGTTAAGTTTTATTATCTTATCGTTGTAACATATCGTGTGATGCAATTTTAGTATATCTAATGGTGTAAATTTTGTGTTGCATTTTAGTATATCTACTGATGTAAATATTTGGTTTATTTGATCGTTTGCGAGATACCTTTGTAATACAGTATTTCTTTCCGGTATGTTGCTATTTAGCATCATTGGTGCTATATTCTCTTATCTTCGTTGTAAATTTTTGAAATATAGTACTATTGTACTTAGGTAATGTGTCTTTTGTTTATCTTTAGCTTTTCTTTTCCTTGATTATACTAGTTAATCATGGCGCCCAAGCCTTGAACTCACTACCCTATTTGCTCTCCATGCCTTGCTGTGCTACCCAGGTTAAGCCAGTGACGCTAATCACGTCGCTCGAAGGGTGGCTTCCTCTTTGAATAACTTGGGCAAACTACTTACAAAACAACGGGGAACGTTCACCATTTAATTTTTAGTTTTGCGCTTTCGTTTAAATATAATACCAGCTAAGGCAACTAATTTATATTATACTATTCGATTATTAATTAAACACCCTTAATACTAGAATGACATGCAAAATTATTTCGTTTCCTAATATTGTATTCCGTTCAGTACGTAACATCCTGTGTAACATTACTAATATACCAACAGAAGTCACAAAATAATCGACTGGCATGCACAATTTGTACACAACACGCTAAAGTTGACGATGAAATTTGTCATAACTTTGTATGATTTTGCTGATTAAATGCAATTAAGTGGCGAAGAGCAACAGAGTAGTATGTTAATTTAGATTTTAGGACCTTTATTAATATGCCTAAAGTTATTATCTTAGTTATGGTTTGGTTTATTTTGGTTAATTAAATCACATTCTAGCCCCTATGTGGGTAATATGTATGTAATGTAAGTACAAAACTTGGGGTGACAGCTTGCATAACTTTTGTCGCCGTCAAATAAATTAAACATATTGAGGAAGTCGATAAGTCGTTAACTAAAGTTTTGGTAAATTTAAAATATAATTTAAAAACCCACTGCTCTAAGTTTAAAAATGTCGTAAATGTAATGGAGGGAATATTTTCCCTGTAGTCTCAAAGTAACCGATATTTCAGTTATTAAATGTAACAATTTTATACATAAAATACAGTTAAATTATTAATAAATAACAGGACTGAAGTATTCGACAAAGTCAACCATGATTTTCTTAGTGCAAAATCAGAGAGAGTATAGGTGTAGTGCAATAGCCATTAATGAAAAATGACGGAACCCGGTTATAATGAATGGATTTGAATATTTTTTTTGCCTTGAGTTTCTAATACTGACTTTTAAAATAACTCGAAAGTCTTACATTTATGGAGAAAGTGGTATAGTACAAAAAATAAGATTATGAAATTACAAGTATTTTGTTTTTTGTTTATTTCTGTGCGATGAATAGTTCTAAAAATGGAAATTGATTGAGGAAGCCGTTACTCTGTGGTAATCCATGACAATAACGAAATTGAGTAAAACACTACTATGTTTTTTACCACTATATTTGCACAAAAACGTGACTGCAGTTTCGACCTGTTTTAGGTCATTTTCAAACAATGATTCAATTAAGAATGAAATACAAAAGATTTGGTCCCTATTTAAATATGTTTCTGGATTTAAACAGATTAGAGAATTATGAAATTATACAGGTATTTTATGATATCCTAACTATCTAAGGGTGGGGTTTCTCAGAAATTTTAATTACATCTTGGTAGCAGTAAAGAGAGGTGAGTACATAACATCTAATTGATCATTTAACTAAATTAAATCATCTTTATTATTGTATTTGTATATTTCCAATGCTTCTAACAAATTAAGTTTAAAACCTTTGCTGGCATAGTGTAGGATTTCCATATTATTAATATCAGCGAAGTTATGTCCACTGTCTAATATGTGATTAGAAAAAGCAGAATCTGTTTTTTGTAGTCTGAAGGACCTATCATGATCGAGGTATCTTGTTCTAAAATTACGTCCAGTCTGACCTATATATACGCTATTGCACTCCGAGCAATTTAACCTATAGACTCCAGATTTTTCGTATTTATTTGTTTTATCCTTGGCGTTGTAAATTAAATTTGATAATTTTTGTTGGGGTTTAAATGCTATCTTGATATTATGTGCTTTGAGAATATTTGATATTTTCTCTGTCAGTGTATCACAGTATGAGAGTGTAGCGTGAGGTGTTTGTTTTTCTTCTCTGACTATGGGATAAATTGCTTTAAAAGTATATTGGGTTTGTTTCTTGTTTATTAATTTTGCGATAACTTCTGTGGGGAAGCCATTGTTCTTGGCTATTTTTTGAATTATTGAAAGCTCTGTTTTTATTTGCGTTTCTGATAAAGGCAATGAAAAAACTCTATGTAGCATTGAATTATATGCTGCCAGTTTATGTGCGTATGGATGGCAAGAATCAAAGGGGATAGTTATATCAGTATATGTAGGTTTTCTAAAAATATCAAATTTGAATTGATTATTTTTGTGTGTGATAGTTAGGTCTAGAAAATTTATTGTATGATTTGTTTCTCGTTCTAATGTAAATTTAATTTTTGGGTGTATGTTATTAATAGAATCTAGAAAAGTGTGTAATTGTCTAGTAGTACGCTTAAAGCATGCTAAAACGTCGTCGACATATCTATACCAAAAATGAATGTGATTCTTGCCTGGTTGCGAATTCAGTATATTTTCCTCTAAATTAGACATAAAAATATCCGCTAATAAAGGGCTTAGAGGTGATCCCATCGGTAGACCGCTGTTTTGAATATAAAATTGATTATTGAATTGAAAGTAATTTTGACTGATGCATGTGTCGAAAGCTAGTAAAAGTTCTGTTGATATAATGCTATTTAATTTACTTTTATCTAATAAATTTTGAATAAGTTTTAAACATTCATCTGGGGGGATATTTGAAAACATGTTTTTAACGTCGAATGATACCAGAAATGAATTATGTGGGGAATGTGTATTTTTTAACTTCTCTGCTAATTCTAAGGAATTCTTGATTCCATGTTTAGGTTTAAAATCTGTATGTTGTTTAAAAACTAGATTCAATTTCTTACCTAGTTCTCTAGTTGGACTATTGATATATGATACTACAGGCCTAATGGGGTTATCCGGTTTATGTGTTTTAATTAATCCGTATAATTTTGGAGCTAAGGGATTCATGTTAATTATTTTTCGCTTTTCGTATTCCGAAAGGATTATTTCTATGTTTGCTACCGATTGTTTTAATTTTGCTTGATATTTTTTAGTGGGAGTCAGAAGACATTACTCATGTTAATAAAGACCCCACTAAAAAATATCAAACAAAATTAAAACAATCGGTAGCAAACATAGAAATAATCCTTTCGGAATACGAAAAGCGAAAAATAATTAACATGAATCCCTTAGCTCCAAAATTATACGGATTAATTAAAACACATAAACTGGATAACCCCATTAGGCCTGTAGTATCATATATCAATAGTCCAACTAGAGAACTAGGTAAGAAATTAAATCTAGTTTTTAAACAACATACAGATTTTAAACCTAAACATGGAATCAAGAATTCCTTAGAATTAGCAGAGAAGTTAAAAAATACACATTCCCCACATAATTCATTTCTGGTATCATTCGACGTTAAAAACATGTTTTCAAATATCCCCCCAGATGAATGTTTAAAACTTATTCAAAATTTATTAGATAAAAGTAAATTAAATAGCATTATATCAACAGAACTTTTACTAGCTTTCGACACATGCATCAGTCAAAATTACTTTCAATTCAATAATCAATTTTATATTCAAAACAGCGGTCTACCGATGGGATCACCTCTAAGCCCTTTATTAGCGGATATTTTTATGTCTAATTTAGAGGAAAATATACTGAATTCGCAACCAGGCAAGAATCACATTCATTTTTGGTATAGATATGTCGACGACGTTTTAGCATGCTTTAAGCGTACTACTAGACAATTACACACTTTTCTAGATTCTATTAATAACATACACCCAAAAATTAAATTTACATTAGAACGAGAAACAAATCATACAATAAATTTTCTAGACCTAACTATCACACACAAAAATAATCAATTCAAATTTGATATTTTTAGAAAACCTACATATACTGATATAACTATCCCCTTTGATTCTTGCCATCCATACGCACATAAACTGGCAGCATATAATTCAATGCTACATAGAGTTTTTTCATTGCCTTTATCAGAAACGCAAATAAAAACAGAGCTTTCAATAATTCAAAAAATAGCCAAGAACAATGGCTTCCCCACAGAAGTTATCGCAAAATTAATAAACAAGAAACAAAACCAGTATACTTTTAAAGCAATTTATCCCATAGTCAGAGAAGAAAAACAAACACCTCACGCTACACTCTCATACTGTGATACACTGACAGAGAAAATATCAAATATTCTCAAAGCACATAATATCAAGATAGCATTTAAACCCCAACAAAAATTATCAAATTTAATTTACAACGCCAAGGATAAAACAAATAAATACGAAAAATCTGGAGTCTATAGGTTAAATTGCTCGGAGTGCAATAGCGTATATATAGGTCAGACTGGACGTAATTTTAGAACAAGATACCTCGATCATGATAGGTCCTTCAGACTACAAAAAACAGATTCTGCTTTTTCTAATCACATATTAGAGAGTGGACATAACTTCCCTGATATTAATAATATGGAAATCCTACACTATGCCAGCAAAGGTTTTAAACTTAATTTGTTAGAAGCATTGGAAATATACAAATACAATAATAAAGATGATTTAATTTTGTTAAATGATCAATTAGATGTTATGTACTCACCTCTCTTGACTGCTACCAAGATGTAATTAAAATTTCTGAGAAACCCCACCCTTAGATAGTTAGGATATCATAAAATACCTGTATAATTTCATAATTTTCTAATCTGTTTAAATCCAGAAACATATTTAAATAGGGACCAAATCTTTTGTATTTCATTCTTAATTGAATCATTGTTTGAAAATGACCTAAAACAGGTCGAAACTGCAGTCACGTTTTGTGCAAATATAGTGGTAAAAAACATAGTAGTGTTTTACTCAATTTCGTTAGTTCTAAAAATATTATAGTTGAAAATGGCGCTCGAACGTTTATCAGTCGAGATATAATGTGTAAATCTCAAGTATGTCAGAAATAATCAGTATACATATATGAAAAATACACGTAATATAAATTATAGACCCCGAAGTACTCTTTGATATAAGTTTTTTTCTATCCATATATCTTGAAAAATAACGATGTTAAGTGCAAGAAATGAGTGCCTTATAATTTATTTAAATAAAAAAAAATTCCTGCTGTCACTGTATCCATTTCTTCATTGGCAGCAGTGTCACCTAACCACAAAATTTTATTTTTCTCCGTCTAATAGTTTTTTATATACAGCGCCAACACACAGACTGTCGTAATAAAAAGAAATTAATTTGTACTGAGGCATTCGTAAATTCGTGACACATCACCTACTAAATATCCCTTTAACCCTACCAGCGTACGATTTTAGATATAAAGGCACGACGAAATTCGACACAAACCAGTGCTTTTCAGTATTGGTCTTCAGCGTGCTGGGCTGGGCTAATATCAGTATAGTACTCTTTGCAACGTTACCAAGCCGGACCGAATATAAGTGGATCTCTAGGCTCTTGAGCGTGCTAAGATGGAGTCCGTTGTGTTGACAAGTTCAGCAAAATCGTAATATATTTTCTTAATTTAAAGTATATTTTTAAAATCGACTGCTTTAAAACTGTCAAAAAATTAGAGCATGTTAGTAATGTTATACAGGGTGTTTCAGTTAAAAGTCCCCAGGCCATTATCTCTAAAATTAATAAAGATTTTATTTTTGTAAATAGCAGATGATTGATACCAAAGAAAGGTTTAAATAACGGTGATTAGAATTTTTCCTCAACAGCACACAGAGATGATGGCTGGAACCTTGAAACACAAGTCATGTGATTAAACAATAATTTGTGAATAATTTTGATGGTATAGAGAATTTACAAAAAACAAGCCGTTTTGGAGTTACATGAGTTTCTTTCATTAATGCCAGTACACGTGAATTTTGATAAATCCCTATAATTTATTTATTATTTATTATAGAATATTGGTTACCAAACACTTTTTTTCAAGATAAGGAAAGTGATATAATACACTATCATAAAATTATGTTTACCACTTCCGGCCAAACCGGAACTAACATGATGAACCAATCTCCATATGTTCCTACATATTACATTTTTTTTTCTAATAACGCTTCTAATAAAACGGCTCCCACAACTTAAAGTAAGTAAGACAACAAAGAAAATACACACTAATTTGGAATGGTAATGAAAAATCTACTTAAGAGATATTAGTAGGCTTTGATTTAATTTTAAGTTTGACAGTTATTAAACAAAGTTTGTAGTTGGTGCATTTCAATCATAGTTTCAAACAGAAATAGTGTACTTAGAAACAATTCAAAGCAAATTAATCCAAATAAGGCAATAAAAAAAAATTAATTTAAAAAATGGTTAGATACACCAATGAAGATAAGTTAAATATGATTTTAATATACGGTGAATGCAAAAGAAATTCCCAACAAGCAAAACGATTGTTTTGTTTACGATTTCCAAATAGACCTACACCCGATAAAAAAACATTTATCAAGCTGTTTAAAAATTTAAGAAACTGGGGTAGTTTTAAGCAAGCTATTCGTAACAGAAATAGGCCAGTTAGAAATTATGAAAATACAGCCTTGGTGTTAAATAGTGTTGTCAACAATCCTCAATGTTCTCTCCGGAAATTGGCGTCGGAAACTAATCTGTCGATATCTTCGTGCCATAGAATATTAAAATCAAATAAATACCATCCATACAAATTAAAATTGATCCATCATTTAAGGCCTGGTGATTATGAACGAAGATTACATTTTCTAGCTGAATTTTCAGTTCTTTCTGAAGAATGCTCAAATTTTTTAAAAAATGTGCTCTGGAGCAATGAAAGCCGTGTTCACAACAACGGAGTTGTAAGTAAGCATAACTGCCGATACTGGTCACAAAATAATCCTAGATGGATGAGAATGACCCGAAATCAGGTAACTTTTGGAGTTAACGTGTGGTGTGGAATATTAAATTAATATATTATTGGACCATATCTATTCCATGGGACTTTAAATGGAAGAAAATATGAGATATTTTTGAGAAATGTATTGCCAGGATTATTAGAGACTATCCCTCATAACCAGGAAAATATTTGGTTTCACCAAGATGGTGCACCACCCCATAACTCAGTACTAGTCAAAGATTGTCTTAATGAAATGTACCCTCAGAGATGGATTGGTACTAATGGAGTAGTCAGATGGCCAGCACGATCACCTGACTTGACTCCATTAGAATTTTACCTCTGGGGGTATTTAAAAAGTGTAGTGTACAATGAACCCATTGAGGATATGGCCGATTTGTATAATAAAATATATGCAAGTGTTGCTGCTATAAATAGACATACGTTACAAAAAGTTTGCAATGAAGAGTTACTGAAACGGTACAATATGTGTATTCATGAAGAAGGGAGAAATTTTGAACATTTAATATAATAAGTACCTAATAATAAGAAAGACATTAGTTTAATTTAATTTTTAATAATATTTCGATAGTTTTTAAATGTTTGTTTATAAAACTTTTGTTTGCGTTCTTTACTGAATTGTTAATATAAATTTAGCCCATTCTAAATTAGTGTGTATTTTCTTTGTTGTCTTACTTACTTTAAGTTTTGGGAGCCGTTTTATTAGAAGCGTTATTAGAAAAAAAAAAGTAATATGTAGGAACATATGGATATTGGTTCATCATGTTAGTTCCGGTTTGGCCGGAAGTGGTAAACATAATTTTATGATAGTGTATTATATCACTTTCCTTATCTTGAAAAAAAGTGTTTGGTAACCAATATTCTATAATAAATAATAAATAAATTATAGGGATTTATCGAAATTCACGTGTACTGGCATAATGAAAGAAACTCATGTAACTCCAAAACGGCTTGTTTTTTGTAAATTCTCTATACCATCAAAATTATTCACAAATTATTGTTTAATCACATGACTTATGTTTCAAGGTTCCAGCCATCAAAAAATAGTTTTGCATCGCAGCGCCATCTCTGTGTGCTGTTGAGGAAAAATTCTAATCACCGTTATTTAAACCTTTCTTTGGTATCAATCATCTGCCATTTACAAAAATAAAATATCTTTATTAGTTTTAGAGATAATGGCCTGGGGACTTTTAAGTGAAACACCCTGTATATTAATAAAAACCAATGCAGATTTTTGAATTTCCATTGTATGGCAAATGGCAGCTGGAAAATTATAAATTTTTTCTTCAAAGAAAATTACAAAGCGCTCATTGTTTTGCACAGAACACTGTTACCTTTCAAGCTGTACAAATAGCAAAAAATCCATATCAGGGTACTCGAGCCTTAAGCTCTATCTACCTATAGTGGCTGCAAAGCCATTCGCACAACACCGATGTTTAAGAGAGGACGTCTATAAGGTCGGTAAGTACCTAATACTAAAAATTATGCCTATGGATACATGATACATAATAATTACACATGCATAAATACCTCAAATAAATTTACAAATTATTATTTTCTTTTTTCTTCTTTTTTTCAACCTTCTATTTTTCTTTTTCTCTTTATTTAAATCAGTTGTTTTCATGCAATTTTTTTAATGTTTCTTTCGTATATGTCTTTAATTTTTTATTTTACATTTCTTGTCGTTTTTCTTTCTTGCTTTTGTGTTTTTGTTTTCTATTTTTTAAAGGATATTAACGAAGACCGCAAGTTTGTCCAGGGGCCTATCATGGCATCTACATCACAACACTGAGCCACGGGAAGAAGAATTTAAAACATAGGACAAGAACAGAGTAAACTTAACGGACCTCGCAGTTTTTTATAGCAAAAATGTGTTTCAGTCGATTGTTCTGAAACTTGTGGAAAATGTTTTCCTAGGCCCCTTGATTAAAATTCGACTGAAAAATTGCGGGGGTCCTCTCTAATATTATAATGTTTCTTAAATTTATATTTTTATTTTATTTTTATTTTTTCAAAAAATTCATATATCATTAGATACGTTTCTAAATTATTTGACCTCAATATACCAATTAAGTTAAGCGGCTGTGTTAGTTCGTTGTTACCTTAAGCTAAAGTCGTAATCTTCAAATAGTTACGACTTGGAAAATATAAATTTACACAAAACATTGTACACTACATTTCTCTCTTACAATTTGATTCTATATCAGGTTAGGTAGTTACTTTTTGTCCACCCCTCCAAAAGAGTGAGGCCCACCCCCAAGTAAAAAGTGGCAATTTTTAAAGGGTAAACTTTTTTGTACTCAGTATTAGAAACTTAAAGCAAAAAGTTTCATGAAAATCCATTCACTATAGACGAGTTTCCAGATAAAAACCTAATTGCACTCGACTGTAGGATCTCTTATATTTCAATCAGAAAACACAAACTGGCTAGTATATGCTAGTAGGGACCAAACCTATTAAATTTTAAATTTTAGCTTACTTGCCATTTCATCCTAACCCTTACATGCAAATGTGGTACATGGTCAGCAAAAATTAATTAATCTATTCCTATCTCGACGATCCGAATAATACATAAAGAGCATCCGAAGAGGGTTTTCAATAATATGAATATAATAAATAAAGAAGCCAGGGTTGTATTTCATTTGAACGGAAAGAAATTCTTAGGAAATATTTTTGCAAAGGGTATTAGTTTCGTTAGTATACGACACGTCAGCAGATTCGAACAGTGTAAAACAAAGAACATTTTTCTGCAGTTGAAATATTGCTACTTTTCAAAATGATCCGCTACAAGCTAGAGGCAGCTGTTAAAGGGGAAGTAGAGAGCGGTTTTAACAATGTATTTCTCCCAAGGTGTATTCCCTGAAAATAATATTTGCCTTTAATCGAAAAATAAACGGGGGGGAGGACGGTAGTTTTTTAATTAAAGCTGCACTAGATAATTCAGGATTTACTGAACAAAATACAACAGGTAGTATACTGAAATGTCAGGCATTACTTTTGGTGGCCATTAGGGTGATCCAAAAAAACTTTTTTCGATAATACTCTGGGCACCCCGCAGTTATATTTTACCTTCCCCTAGTATTATTACAGTAAAATTGCTGCTTCCTACTTCAAGTTTAAGGGAGTGCTCAACCACCCTTTGACATCTTACATTTTATTGTTTTGGCGAATATTGCTGAACTTTGATTTGAACTTTTTGAAGGAGTTAAACTGTTAACCTACGATGAGGAGGAGAAACAATTTTTGCTGCAGGTTAATGAAGCAAACCGAAAAGCGGTCCCTACAAAACAACGAAAAAACAGTAGTGAAAGCGGTTTCTGGTCAGTTGTTTCTAATTAGGACATTTTTCAGATATAATGTTATCTATTGTAAATTTACATTATGATCTACTGGTTAATAAAGAAAATCAACAAAATTTGTTTAAGTATTTTAAAAAAAATGTATATTACATGAATTCCTGAAAAACTGTATGTTAAAGCTCTTTGAGCACTGCCTTCCACTTGGAGTAGGAAGCTATAATGTTGCCAAAGAAATGCTGTGGCTAAGTCTAAAGAAATTGGAGGGTGCCTTTGAATACAAGAAAAAATTAGTTTTTTCTCATAGTATTGTGAACCACCCTAGTGGCCATTCCCTAGGAGACATCCGATAAGGAAATAGTTATTATTTTTGGTCATAACTTTTTTACTTAGTACGTATATTTAAAAAGAAACTACTAGAGTACCTAAGTAGAACCATAACAAGACAATTACTATGAATTTTCACTCAATAATTTCAGTGGTTTGCAAAATAGCTAGATTTAAATTTCTATTTTGTAGTTTTAAATCTAGCAATTTTACATACTACTGAAAAATAGTTTTTTAAATACAAGTACTAAGAAAAAAAAGTTATGGCCAAAAATAATAAATATTTCCCTATCTAGAGAATGGCCACTTTAACGGATCAAATATTTCCATCAATTAAAGGAATCTATCCTTCAATTCCTGAAATATGTCTGTGTATTTTGATTGTCATCAATAAAATACATTTTTTGCAATAAGACGAATCTAGCCATATGGTTGTTATGTAGTGTAAATGAAGTGTTTCTGTCCCGGGAATCCCGGGACGGGATTTCTCGAGAACTATGTCACTTTTTATCGTTCCCGTTCCCGGGAAATAACAATCGGGATTTCCCGGACCCTTGAAAATAGAAATAAGTTTTAAAAATATAAAATTTCGTGCTCTCTTTACATAAATCGACTCTGCAACGAGTGAACCGAAGACGTGGAAGAGTGCGCGCGCTCCGAAATTTTACCGAGCGTGCGTGTCGGAGGGCATTTATGTTTTATTTCGTTATTGTATTATTTCATGTAGTTGGTGTTGTTGTGTCTTTTTAATTATAAATAAAGCAAAACAAAACTGATGGATTTATTTTTTGACCAAAGGAAGAAAACAAACATTTAATAAATGAAAATTTGAAAGGTGTGACATTTTGAAAAATAAAATTGTGTGTTTCAAGAAATACATGAAAAATTTATTGTTTCCCGGGAATCCCGGGATTCCCGGGAACGGCAAATTCTATTTCCCGATTCCCGGGAATGAAAAAAAGTCGGGAAATCAGAAACCCTACATGACAGACAACTGAACGCGATATTTTTTTCTCTTCCTTCTCTTGTTTTTAATTGTACGTTCAAACTGAAAACATTACCCATTTCTGAATAATCCTAATTCAAAAAATAGGTTTGTGTTAAAAAAATATATAGGAATTTCAGAGCCACCCTGCATGTTTCTACGTATATTTCATATACCATGTATTTAATTTTTGAACGAGTGATTCCACCGTTCAGTATTTCAGTTTTAAATACCTTGAAATTCATTACATTCTTTTTTCTCATTTTACTATTTAAACAATGCTATGCTCAACCCGGCAAACAATGATAATGCACCCACCGGCATGAAGGGCCAAACGAACGTACGCACGGTATATTTGCACGAGGGTAACATACTGTATAATGAATTTATTCTCAATTTAATAATAGGAATTGGTATTTGTCTTTTCCAACCGGCTTCTTTTTCATGGAATGATTGTGAATACTTACCAAAGCATTCCACTCAATGCTCAAATCCTATACTGGGCAAAGAGGTGTGCTGGCTTCAATATTTCCTGAAATATAGGAATTAAGACCACTTCGATTTTGATACAGCTTGTTCGTGAAGAAATAATCAGGATAATAACAGAAACACTTTGTTAATGTTGCCGAGATAACCGTCAGATGAAAATTTTGTAAATACATATTGGCCTAATCTATTGCCGCTTTGATTAATATTTCATTAGAGTTTTGAGTTTACAAATGGGTCAAAATTAGGAGAAATGGTTTTCTGGCACAAAAAGGATAATCTCCAATTATTAGAGATTTCTAGTAAGAGAATTCAGTAAGAAGTGTTTGCAACTGTATAGAAATAAATAAGCTATTTATTGTCAGAATCGTTACCGAACAATGTATTGACCGAGCCCTCACTTTAACCGCGAATATCTCAGAAACGGAGGAGCGGAAAAAAATTTAAAAAATATGTGCTCATTATGTCTCTATTCTAAATCATTCACTGAATGAATAATGTACATTGGACAGTTTTGAAGTTCTGCTAAGTTATATTGAAAAATGTCCTACTTTTTAAGGAAATTTTGACCATGCCAGTTTTAAATCCATATATCTCGGAAAATGTGCCTACTATGTAAATAATATTTTAGACACCGATAACGCACGGCATATTTTTGTATGAGCAAATTTTTTTATAACTTTTTATTCCAAAATTTTGCAGTTATTTTCAAAAACGTGAGTGACCTCATGTTTATTCGGTTATTTATCAATGTATTTAAACATTTTTTGATAAAATAGTTAATTATATAGAATAAAAGCATTTTCAGAAAAAAAATTGGTATATATCAAATATTAATCTAGTTTCAAGCGCAATAGACAATATTATTGAAGGTTGCAATAATTGCGCCGAAAAAGTTTTTTTGATGGTGGTTTCCATTGTTAAACCGATGATTTCACCACGAAAGAAGGATAGGGACCAGAAATTTTTGTAGGTGGGTGGATGTAAGGAAGGTATAAAGCTTAATTCTGGTCAAGGTGGTAAGTTGGTGGAGGAATTAGGGAGGGAGCGAGAGAGGAAGATGGTAAAAATTTTCGAAGCTACGTAACTTGGCTTTTGGTTTTTGAAATTTTGCATTTTTTCAAATCGCGTTTTTTACACAAAAAAAGGTTATATTTAAATAATGTTTTTGCACATGCAGGGACTTTTTGTTTTTATCAAAAACTGTGCGTCTGACAAGAAAAACGCAAAAGACCTTTTTCATGTAGAATTGACCGGTCTAATCACAAAAAATATCCACGTGGAAAAATGTCAGTGGCGTACCACTTTTTTGGTAAAAAATATCAGAGGGCATGCCTGCAGGGACGCCACTGGCGGAGCTATAAAATTACTTTTCTAACTAAAATATGTGGTTTTATATCATATCAACACAAACCAAAATTGAAAATAATATCTAAAGTGGTTTCTGAGAAATTAAAAAATTTCGATAAAAAAACTATTCAACGCCCTGTAGCAAAAAATTGAAGCTATTGCGGACATATGTCCATGAACTTTTCTTCATAAAATAACCTACGGAATCACACCTAAAAATATTAGCACGTCATTAAGGAGCACCCTGTATAACTCGCCGTTTCAGCCAGAAAATATTCTTTGATTTGATCTCCTTTTTAACACAAGTTGAGTAGAGAGTTCAACTTGAAAATGAGCCTAGTCCGAAGTCAATAACCCTTTTGTCCCCCCCTCCACAGAGGCAAGAGGGTTTTCAGCTCTAACTCCCGTTCTGATCATCCTATTGCCATGACTTTTTTTAAATAAAGAGAAAAACGTCTCTTCATGTGCAAAAAAACAATATCTAAATATGACTTTTCTTTCGTGCAAAAAACGTAATTTGAAAAATGCAATATCGGATTTGGGGTGTAGCTGTGCAATTTTTTACAAAATCAAAAACCGTTTTCACCTTTGGAAGTTGATGGTATTATGCATACAATGAGTAGAGGCCCATCAGTTTGTCGAGGTTTTGGGCAACGTTACGTAAACTTCGAAAACTTTTACCGTCTCCCCCCCTCCCTAATTCCCCCACCAACTTCCCACCTTGATCAGAATTAAGCTTTGCACTTTCCCTACATCCACCAAAAATTTCAGGTTCCTGGAGAAATCATCGATTTAACACTTGAAACCACCGACAAGAAAACTTTCCCAGCGCATTCTTCAATTATCCATAACTCGAGATCTAATTAAATATTTGGACAAGCCTCGATCAGATTACGTATTTTCAAATTCTGTTTAACTTTGAATTAGACTATTTGCTCATATAGGCATTATTTTCCGAGTTATCGCCGAAAAGTTAGTTTTTGCAATCTTTGTTTGCAAATATTTTTAGAGAATAATTTCATGACGCATACTTAAAGACTGGCAAAAATAAATTTTAAATTCCATTGCTGGCTTCCAAATCCACATCCGTTCTACTATTATTAGATCATGTTCCTCTAATATGGACTATTATGCATTATTAGCACGAAGGAGCTTCTCCACATTCTACTCATCTAATCAGGCAGCATTTCAATAGAATTTTTCCAGGACGATGGATTAGTCGCGGTAGTGTTATTAGTTGGCCAGCAGGGTCTCCAGATTTCATACCCTTAGAGTTCTGTTTGTGGGAACGGACGAAAGCGAAGTATATAAAACAAAAGTTGACAAGTGTGATGCATTTCTTCGTATTTTGTTGGAATACTTGGAACTCAGATAAAGGAACATCAAGATGACCTACGGAGAGTAAAACGTTCTCTTCGTAAATTAGCCATAAAATGTCTGGAGATCCATAGAAAGATATTTGAAAACGTATTGTAGATTAAACTTTTATTAACTTTTCCTGATGTTTTGTTATTAACCACTTAGGATGCTGTAATTCGAAAACAAATAAGAATTGGGTTACAATTATTGGGTTTCTTAGTAATGAACATATGTGTATGTTATGCATTCCCGACTTTCCTCCCGGCTCCCTACATACCTCTTATATGCTTTATATTTGTATTATATTTATATTTTTTAATATTAGGTACATACTTCCTCTGCCAATACCTTTTATAAGTAATTTAATATTTACAATAGCTAAAAAAAGTTTACTTTTAACGTCAACTTTTTCATATACTTTTATGATATTATAGAAATGGTGTCTCACACTCCCCCTCTATAGTGGTGATGTGTCAGAGATAACGTAAGGTAAGACAAAACAGTGTAGAATAAATGGCACAGAATCATTTTGCCAGTTTCATACAATCAATAAAATCCTCGGAAAAAAATCCAAATTTTCAACAGATTTTTATGCGAATGAATAAAAATATACAACACACTAGGTCCGGTCTACTTTTCCGGTATATAATAAAGTACTACTTTAAAGCTGCATAGAGCACTCATGCACTTTAACGTATCCGACATTTAAGTGACTAATTATGAAATGGCCTCACCGTGGAAACCGGATGTTGCAATTTCCTTTGCCGGAAACAATCAGCTGAGGCGTGATAACGAGTTGCCATTTTTGTCGACCAATATCAAACATGAATTTTCGATTAACTGTTATGAATTTAAATTCAATTGGACGTTTATAGCGACTGTTGCTTCTGATATTTATCGATATATAAGCGGGAGAAAGTATATAAGGAAGCTCCTTTCGATTTATCTGTAATATCTTTTATGTTCGCTTTTAGAATCATTGAAAAATATTATTTTGGGTATTTATTACATACCTTTCAAACACCCAATATCCACCCTATTCTTTATCTATACTGCTGATCCAATGCCGACCACTATAGTATGCTAATTAAGTGAATCATTCTGAAACGTAGTAGCACTTCTAGTCCTTCCATAAACAAAACATTTGTTTCTCTTGAAAATTGAGAATTATAAAAAATTAGAATTAAAATGAAATCTTACTCACTGCACATGAAACAATATTCTCTTCGAATTATCTCAAACTACCTAAAAATTATAAAAGTTTTTTTATTCTCTATTCGAAATAATATTACTACGTACTTAAAACTGCCTGAAAGTCATTTTTATGCAACATTTCAGATGAGACTGAAAAATACATTTTTAAACAGAATGAATCAATCTGAAGGGAATATTTTAATTATTAAGACATATGGGGTGAGTGAAATTTTATATAGAGGATAAGGTTACCTGTACCACAAATGGACCTAAATTTTAATTCTTTGACAAAAAGTCAGTCTTTATACAAAATTTTGCGGTGACAGATTAGTTAAACAATAGAGCAGTAGCAGCTGACGTCACAACATGGCCGCCACAGCTGTTTGGTTGACAATAACCTAGTTTTGCATTTGTGACTATATAAAATAATTTGAGTATTTAAAGAGTTTTTTGTGCTTTTTTAAACGTTTTTCTTGTGTAAAATTTATTGTTAGTGTTCTTTATCTATTACACATTTCGTGATTTGCTGAACTGACTTTTATCTAATGCTTTATTTATATATTCGAATATGCATGTCATCTTGTTCACATGTCAAAAGTTATTTCTTTGCCATATGGTAAGTGAATTTTAGTGAATTTATTCTAATTTTATTTATATTTTACATTTTAGGAGTCCCCTCGTAACATTTCTAAGTTGAAATATATTAATGAGTTAACCTATAGGATTTAAAAGTGGAAGATTCATACTGCTTCCAACATAGTGTTGAATTAATGAACCATTGTGACCGTTCTTGGAAATAAAAATGCTATCTAAACTATAAGACTATTATTATTCATACTTACATTTTTTATTATCTATATTGTGTACAATCTTAAACATCCTATTATGATTGTTATGTTTATAAGCATCATTTTGAAGAACTTTATTTTACTCCCGTTAAAAGTGTTATTTTTTAAGTTCTGTCGCGTTTTAGCTCACTTATCTTCATTGATATTTTATTTGTAAGCATTATCAATATTTTAAACATCTGTGATTATAATTGTAAGAATCAAAACAAATACCAAACTAGGTAAGTATACTTATACCTATAAAGTATTTCGAGCATATTACGTTGCATATTTGTTTATGATTTTAATTAAATGGAAATCGAAACGGTCTCACAGTCCTAGCTTTATATTAGATTTACTATTACTCCATTTCACAATACAAACCTCTGATTATTGTTATTAATGTGTTAAACACTTAAACTTATTAGAAACTGTTGAGCCAAATGATAGTAAGATATAATCAATAAAAAGTTGATGGGAAATGGTTTGAATTGTCTAAAAACGTAAATTTCACATGTTTATAAAACCATTAATATATGATTGATATATTGGCATGAATCAATGAATGTTGTGACAACTTTTAACCTATGCTTAGCTGTAACTGAGCCTGTATTAATTAAACATTTATTGAAATATGTCGTGATATTACATATGTACAAAAAAATTCAAAAATCCAATATAGTCTTTATTTTCATTATATTATGGGTTCGCAAAGATGTCAACGTATTTGACATCAAATTTTACATTTGTAAAAACAACACTAATAAAGTATATATAAAATTCTTTCTCACACTAGGCTTTTAAAAAAACATTAACAAACATCACTACACAGAGCTGATATTCAGAAATCCTCCACTTTAATTTTTATCAAGCGAAAACTACACCTACTCTTATGTCAAATTTCGGAGTTTGTCAGCCAATCACGTGACAGCTGGCACAACTGTGACGTCACTGCTAGTGCTCTATTAAAGAACTCTCTCATGTTACAAGATATCCCCTAAGAAATTTAATCAACCTTAGAAAAATATATTGTATTAAATAGATTCAAGACATCCATTATTACTCCAGTTCCTCAAGTACCAAATTTAAGACCAGAGATGCATTCTATCCCCTGCATAATTTTCTCTAAAAGTGCAGCAGGCTTTCTCCTTAGAATTCGTGACAACTACGTTCCAAATATTGTTGTCTTCGGCGGACTTCTAACAATTTTTTTTTAAGTGGCCACCGTGTATAATTTCCTCTAAAAGTAAAGCCGGTAATTTTTAGAAGATATGCAAGTACATTTCAATGAGCTTTCATTAGAAAGGTATTCGATCAGGATCGGCGGGTATTTTGGTTTGTTTTTGTTTAAGGCATGCGTTATTTCATCCCCATCAAATTCTTGTAAGCGCATAGTTGTACTAAAGACTTGTTCATCCATTGACATATTAGTAAAATTGTATAAGGATGAAAAAGATTTATAGAAAAAATCTGTGAAAGCGCTATGGATATCATTTGGATCATCGAACAGCCGGCCGTAGTAAGACACTTGAGAAGGTACACAGACGAGACCCTTTTGACCATTAATAAAAAACAAACATTTCCATAGATCATGTTTTATATATTGGTTTCAACTACGGACAAAATCCTTGTTATTTTGGATCTCAATATTTTAAAACCATCAAGTCTTTTTACAGTCATGTAAATATTTGACCTTTGGCTTATACTGCTAATTATTTGAGCTACACCGTGGAGGGAAAAATTAACCTTACAAAAATTAGAAATCATGTCTTCCAGATTAATGAGTTTCTAGAAATAGTTATTTTTTTTATTCTCATCTAAAATCCTCAGGACAATACACACAGTATTAGATACAACATTATTACTACAAAGTTTGTTATTACGCAACATTTCAGATGAGAATGAAGAAACTGGTACATTTTTAGACAAATTGAGAAAATCTGTAGGGAATGCTTTATTTATTACGACATGGAGGTGAGTGAAATTTTATATACAGGATGTCTCTGTACAGGGTTATCTGTACCACAAATGTACCTAAATGGTATTTTTTTCATAAAGTCACTCCTGATACAAAATTTTGCTTGATAGAAAATAAGGCTTGTGCTATAAACATGTATTTTCTTTATTCAGGGTTTATGATGTTTCTATGGTTGTGGTAGAGGTTAGGTTAGGTTATTCCTATTTAGCCTGAAGACACAGGTAAATAGGAATAGATTACTTAGAACTCAACGGGGTACGCTTATCAGAATCTGTAGCGCATATCGTACTCTCTACTCTACTGTAGCCCTGCAGGTAATTGCCGCAACTCCACCCATAGACTTACTGGCTAGGGAGCAAGTATATAACCACGGAGAGGACAACGCAACTCGTGCATACAACCGCACCTGTTTCATGGAGCGCTGGCAGGTACGCTGGAACAACGCGGCCGAAGGTAGCTGGACCAGGTCCCTTATACCGAATATACAACTATGGGCATAGCGCAAACACGGACAATTAGGGTACCACCTCACACAAGTCCTGAGTGGACACGGTAACTTTGGCTCTTACCTGACAAGAATAGGCAAAAGAGAAACAGAAATCTGTACATACTGCCCCATGGCAGACTCTGTGGCACATACGATTTTCATTTGTTCCCGATGGAGCACGGAACGTGAGAACGCCACTAGTATCGTTGGGCAGGATCTAAATGTAGACAACCTAGTCACGATAATGCTAAGCTCTGAGCACCAATGGCGCGTCGTCAACAAACTTTGCGTTGTCATCATAGGAAGTAAAGACGAGGACGAAAGAGCGGCCTAACACATACGGCCAATCCTGCACGGCACCTGTAGTAATGCTTGCGCGGTTCCGGGTGCCAGTGCTGAAGAGGGAGGGGTTTTAGACGGTAGAAGTCCGGCACTACCCGGCGCGGCAGACCTGTGCGTCGGGTGTCCATGAGGATTTACCCTCCCAAAATAAAAAAAAAGGTTAATCTATAAGTGAGCTCTTGTCAGATCCTCCACTGCAACCATTAGGTGTATTGAGGCTCACTCCAAGTTATAATTCATTCAACAGATTTAGCTTTTTAATAAAACCGATAATCTTGTTGGGTGAGGTCGCCTTTTGCCAAATAGTGAGAACCTGATTCTTTCTGCAGCAAGACAGGTACACAAGACCTGCTCTGCCGTTTCATCATTATCCAGACACAGACGTCCTTCGATGTTTTCCGCCAGTCCAATTCTGTGTAGATGATGATATAAGTGTCCAATATATAGGCATAAGCCAAATATAGTCCGTAGGTGTAGCCTATCTAGCTCTAATAGTTTTTTAGTTCTTGACTTCAAGGGGTATGTAATAAACTGCTTTGACTGAACTAATCCTGGTAGTTCCTGCCACATGATTTCAATTCAGCCTAGACTGGCGTAGCTGCCTTGGCAGATATATCAACTGTCGGTTCTGGTTCTATAAATTTGGATGCCTCGTTTTCTCTAGCCAGCGTCGGACCCTTCGTTGCCTTCCAGCGGCCAGGTATCCAGATCAGAGTCAGTTTATTGTTCCTGCCCAGTCGGGTAAGAGCTTTCTGGCGATTCCAAACCGTTTTAGAATTACAACGGTAAGATCTAAGGGTTTTAAGAGTCGCTTGGCTGTCTGAAAATATTTCTATTGATCTGTGTTTAGGCTGCGTCCGTTCTAGTCTCCATACACACAGCTGAATGGCATGGATTTCTGCGTGAATGATAGTCACATTATGACCCAGGCTCGAAGTAATTCTTATCTTTGAATTGCGACTATATACACCAGCTCCAGTTCCCTCGGGAGTTTTAGATTGCAGCAGGGAGTCGTTGATATTATTTTCTTAATTATTATATACATTAAATTTCTTTTCATCAAATATACAATAAATAACAATTCATGATATCAATAAAAAACATAAATTTGCAGATGGTAAATAGTGAACATATGCAAGACACACAGCGACGAACTATACATTATACCAAACTTATAGCATTGAGACAACAAAATTGTAAAAAAAAAATTAAATATAAAACTAGTCAATTTGTTTATAAACAATTTATAAACAAATGGCGTAAATTTTTTTTAAGGTTAATGAATGCCTGAAAGTTTTATAGTCCAATTATTTAAAAAAAAAATTGTCTCCAATGACAACGGAGGTCCCATAAAATTTCGTTAGTTAACAATGGCCCAACTTGTTGAAAATTAAACTTTAACATATTTTTCCAATGGGACCTTATTCTTTGAAGTGTTAAGAATACACCATACTTTTTCAAATTTTTTAATTGTTATTTAATAGTATAGAAAAATTATTTTATGTGATGTACACTCTTTTGAGGCGGCGCGCGGATCCTACAGCGGTCGCGCGGTGTCCTATTTTCAGCGTTAAATTAAAATTATAATTAATGGAGATAGAGTTCTGGGCGTTGGGACTTTTTTGTTGGAAATTTCCTCCGCATTAAGAATCTTTTTTACGATTTCCGTTATCGCTTATAGGTTTTGAGTTATAAGAGAAAAACTAAATGCATGCCATTTTTCTTTTTCATCTTAATTTGTTTATAACTTTTGCAATTTTCTATGTGCTAATAAAGCATTTCGAATCTCTGTCTTTTACACTGTCGGCATGCGGGCAATTACTACGACGTCTGTCATTAATCTGTGTACCTCCTTTCGTTTCATTTTAATGCAGCTGTACGACGAAGACAAAGATGTACAACACTGTCGAATGTTTGACATGCGCTTTTGGAAGAAATAGGGATGTTTTCTATTTTTTAATTGTAATAAAAAATGATAGTTCTAAGTAACCATTAAAACGCCTAAAAACTTTTTTCTTGAAAATAAACTGAAAATAAAAACTCCGAAATTAACGAGGCTAGTAAACGATCCCTGCAGTGAGAGTAGCGCGCGTGATGTCATATTGCTCATAGCGGAACTCGTATACCAACGTGATATGGATTGTTTGTTTCAGTATTGTTTTATCTCTGATCTGTAATGATGGGAGACTCAAAAAGTGTGAAAGTTAATAGAAACAAGTGTTGTTTTGTTCCTGGATGTACAAATACATCAGTAAATAACCCAGAAAAGGTTTTTATGTCTGTGCCACAAAATGTAAAAAGAAAGAAGCTTTTAAACCAATGATATTTTTAAAAAACTTTTGTTACCTTAAACGCATTTATCAAAATCGGTCTCCGATTATACAATGTTTTCGCATCCCTGTTACCAAGTAGCAAAGCACATTTAATATGAAACACACTGTATAATGTACTACTAAAGGTTTGGTACTATATAGTACTTATTACTTATTTATATAAAACAGTACTCACTGTTTCGCTTTTACACCACTAGATTGAGGCTGGTTGAAGTCTATCACCATGGCCAAAAATTCTAAAACCATGGTAACGTCCACAGTTAGCAACGGTATATCGATATAAAATAAATATCGATATATTAATCCTAAACCATGAATATATTCATATCGTTTTTTTGTTGCCAATATATCGGGTTGGGATGAAATATCGATATTTTTCTAAATATATCGAAAAGGGTCAACTTGCATATAAACCCCCCCCCTCGAAATTTTAATCGAGATAAATATTGTATTGTAAGAAATGCCACCCCCCGCTTTCCGAAGTTATACCTTAAGCAATATTCATTAATTTTTGACATTAAATGTTAATGTACAAAATATATCGACAGATAGAAATATCGATAATTTTTTGTTGATGTATCGAATATATTGATCTGAGTCTTGTGATGTATCAAATGATTCATATATCGATATATTACATTTTGTTGCCATCCCTAATTCTCATATGAAACGTACATGAAAGCCTAGCCACTATATTCGCGTGCGTTTAACTATGAGCAACATGACGTCACACCAATCAAGGAGCGTTCTGGGCATTCAAATGAATATTCGTATTTCTTTAGGGGTTTTCCCATAGAACGGAATTGTTGATTTTGGTAAAACTTTGTGGATATTATCATAAGACTATTTTTAACCATTTTATGATGTTTAAACAGGATTTAATTTTTTTGTGAACATCCCTATTGTCTCTCCACCACGGTTTCTTCAGTGACTGAACACCTGCACGTTTAACTTGAAACGCTGTAAAATCCGTTAGAGTTGCGAAGAAAATGGACGTAAACAATTTTATAGAAAATTAAATTGTCTATAAAAATGTCAGTATTAGCACATGTCTATCTTAAATACTTTTGGCGAGAAGATGTTTGAAAGTCGCGCACTGGACAACTCTAAATTTTGTATTCAACTTTCAATCACTCTCACGCCTAAAGTATTGAAGATAGACTTATGCCACTTTTTTATAGAAAAGTTAATTCTTCATAAAATGGTCTATGTCAATTTTTTTCCTAATTCTAACAGTATTGGCAGCGTTTCGAGTCAAAAGTTCCTGCGTTCAATTTTACTCGTGCTTCTTTTTCAGTAGCCGGCAATTTAGATAATAATATTAATAATGGACTATTCTGTTTGCAAGCAAGAGTACATACATGCCCGTTGTTCAATAAGATTTAACTAACAAGAAGTATTCAATAAAACTTCAGTTAATCCAATTTAATCAGCAAGAGAATTAACTTATGTGTCCCCAATTATTTGTAGCCTTGGTGGAAAAATTCTAATATGTTAAGTTCTTGTCGAACATACGAACGTCATGTCTTTATTGGATCGGGCGCTTCTCTGTTATACGACTTAAACTGCTATAAGTTTGGTACGGTCTATACAGTCATGCATTATTTGAGGTAGATTTTATTTTCACTTTGTCAAAGGAGTATAAGCATTCCGCTATCTTCGTAATGTAGCTTGCCACAGAGCGTACAATTACAAAGGTACAAATTTGGAAATTATGATAATGAAATTTAAGTGAAAGCACAATCGACTATGAATATGCATTATGTGCCAAAGCAATTGTATCGTAATTGGTAGACAAATTAGTATAATGACTGCTCAATCGCGCGTGTGTATATCAATAATTTGAATCAAACTTCTATTGAATGGAATTCACATTGGCCTGTACCAGTGCACTCTGCTTTGTTTTGCCCCGCATGACCGCTAATTGTATTCGATTTTTTTGTAGCGTGTTTGTCAGACAACAAACAAACGAGGCCTGAAATTGAGCACACAAATTGTCAGCGCAATTCCAAATATTACTAACAATAACTGTTTGTCTAACCTAATGCTGAGCTGTTAGCTTTGTGCGGTGCAATTATTTGTTTTTCAGTTGAATCGACCGAGAATGGTTTCCATATTGGTTGTTTTAAATGACACAGCATTTGAAAAGGATGGAGGAAAATGCAACTAAACGTCGAGCTCTCTCAAACTGATCAGCATAACTTCTAACTCTACAAGGTTCAAAAGTTAACGAGTCCTATTCTATACCGAGTGTAACAGGATCATGGTATACCCCTCTTTTCTCCTTTAGTTTTGAAGATAATTGATTGAAATTTAGGATATACTGCATAAATAATAAACGGCACTTTTTGACATACAATTTATTTTTCTTTCACTTCCGGTTTCGCCGAACTCATATCTACAGGGAGATTGAGCTACCACCCTCCTACCCCTTGTAATAATAAGAACACCTCTAGAAATCGGAACAATTCGTAAGTCCTAATTATATGATAAAATCGACGTGTGATTTTAACTAGAATTATTGTTGACTAGACGAACTCACATCGACAAGGAAATTGTGCTACTACCCTCCAACCCCTTGTAATAATAAGAAAACCACCTCCAGAAAGAGAAACAATTCATACAATACAAAATCTGAGTAATAACAGTTGTTTTATTATTTTATATATTCATTATATACTGCCTTTTAAAAATATTTTCTACCGTTAAATAAGGGTGATTTTGCATTTTTTTTAAAAAGTAAAAAATATCTCTCACCTTAAAATTTCTCAAAATTTAATAGGATATATTTTGCTCTTGGCCCGCTATCTACTATGCAAAAAAAGGCGAATTTTAGGTCTTTTTTGCAGTCACTCTTTTAATCTTACTTTTAAAAATTCCAATTAAACGGAATAAATAGAAAACAGCGAACTACCACTAGGTGGCACCAAGCCGAAACTCGTATTTCAAAGTACTATCTATATATAACTTAATTTCAAGGGTACAAATAATTTAAATCACACATCAATACGTAGAAAAATGCAACTTATTATAACATGGTGCCAACTTTATTTTTTGAAAATTACATTAGAGAAAATGCCTCCATCAGAATCGATGCATTCCTTGAAGGAATTTTCCGAACATGTGATGCCGCAGATCTTAATAATGGTCCCAACCTATTCAATGTTGCACTTGAAAAAGGTACATGACTAATTTCAATTTATTTACAGTAAACTGACTCTAATTAATTCACTTGTTGGAGTAGAGAGGTATGCAACCACTAGTACTTTGAAAGGCATAGCGTGTCGCATATTTGCAAGTCTTAACATTCAGAAAGTAAACATGTTTTCTTTAAGTATAATTTGAGTTAGTGGTGTTAATGTATATTCTAGTAGTTGAGGTAATGCATAATTGTGAAATTTAGTCTTTTGCTTATTGAATCCTTTGTTGGTGCATTATCATTGGCTAGAGAAAATGTTCTAAGAGTGCGCAAGTTGGCAACACTGAGGAAATTTTGGCAGATTTCCGGTCTGCTTTCTCGTAATTGGACAGAGACACGAGGTAGGCGGACGGCGGTCTTGATTTTTGTGGAGGCTTTGAGGTTCTACATCGTTATCACAGCCGTCAATTTGTATAGATGGCCTCATAAATTCCTCACCGCCCTGCCGCAAGCGTTCTGTAAATTCCAGGAAGGAATTGCTTTGGTTGCCGTAATTTTCACGCCACGTGTTTCGAGAGGTTATGTAATAATCTCTATGTGAGATAAGCTTTTACTTTGTTTAGTTTAGTGTTTTATTTAGTTCTTATTTATTGTAATTATTACAGTGTTTGGAACTGGCCATTTGGAAATTAGTTATGTTTGGATAGGCATATATTTGGGTTAGGCAATTTAGTAGTTTATGTAAGAGCCCAGCAGGTTTGGTGCTGTAATTTTGGTTATGTCGGGCATAGTATTCGGAGGAGTAGTGATAGGAGGAAGTCTATTACTCAGAAGTTTAGTTATGTATAAACCTTTTCTATTTATTTGTAAAATGGGGGATTGTTCTCGAGTTGAATGTTGCAAATCATCCTTCATCCTTGCTTCGTTTTCGGCAAGTATAAGAGGACATTTGGCATCTGCAAGATCAAACATACCTATATGAAAAATGCTACTATTTTCTTTATAATATCGATTTTGTACTTTTATTTAAATCTCAATTTTCCAGCATTTATGTAAGTATTACGCACTTACTTTAACTTTTTAGATTCTGAAATATTGTGTTCGTTATATAAATAAACTTTCAACAAAGAAAAAATTAAAAGTTTGTATGGGCATGAAAAAATTAATACATTTATAAGGAGAAAATTGAAATGGTAATTTAACGAGTCGAATTTCAAAGTCTTATAGAACACTTAAAAGAAGTCTACTGAGCGACGTGTTTAACGTGAGTTTAAGGTCGGTGTAAAAATGAACAACAAACAAACCGAATGTATTTTTAATCGTCCTCATTATAGATATTAGGTATAGATTATTAGGTACCTAATAAGGACCAAACAAATTTAGTCACCGATTTTTTAAGCCGGATCAATTGTATTCAAACATTCATGGAAAAAATACCGGCTTGGTGGTGAAATGCTAAGGCGTTTTGGCTTGCTACCACGGAGTCCCGGGTTCGAATCCTGGCGAGGGCATGGATGTCTAGTGGTGTTTTTAATGTATTACCGAGATGGTAGCAGTGCACTGGACCGCTGTTGGGTGGCACAACATGTCTAGTCGCTGTTATCTATCCTGAGTTCGAGCCTCAGCTGCGGTAAATGGCAATATCGCAGGGAAGGGTTGTTGTGTCGATGTCTATGTGTAAGTGTCCTGGTTGAGTGATTGGAATAGCATTAGCTAAACTCCACCAGGGCGTTTATATAAATAAGACGATTAAATAAATAAATTAATTAATAAAAAAATTAAAAAATGAACCTCGCCTGCCATTATTGTTTTTCTAGTGTATCCAAAATAGGAATTCCCTTTTAGCTAATCATTAAAGTAAAAAAATACATGAAATTGTTCTAAATTTTAAAAAAAATACAGAAAGGTTTTCGTTACGACAAACGAACAGGTCAATCCAGCATCTAAATTAACACAAATTACAGAAAGATTTTCATTACGACAACCGAACATGTCAATCCAGCATACTCCAATGAGATCAAAAACACAGAAGCCTCTCAGTATAAAATATATTAACTGAAATAATAATTTAGTAATTGGTATTTCATAGGTATATACACTCTCTTTTACATTTAATACTGATACAGTGTTAATTCATAATCCCCCTATACTAATTAATTTGAAATGTGAGGTTTTTATGTACCTTAATACTCTTAGGGTAACAGAGTGTGATAACATGATAGTTGAGTTTGTGCGATAAATTTGTATAAGCCTTCAAAGCGGATTACATATAAGTAATAAGCCAAAAAGCATTTGGAGCTAATTTCAATACGTTTTACTCCCGGTGCTTCCAATAGAAATTAATCTAACGATGCTATGAGAAACAGTCCGGTTACTTAGGATTATAAAGGGGCAGAACAGTTACAATATTTAAAACACAGAGTGACTTGAAGGTACATACGAAAATTCATAAATAGAGAATTACTAATACTAAATTTTGAAAATTTTCAAACAATGTACTAAAATAAATAAAGATCGATAGTAAATCCAAAAAAACGAAATATAACGACATCACTTCAACTACAGAAAATATCCACTGTGAAGTATCACAAGGGACTATCTTGGGATACTTCTCTTAAGTTTCCGTCTATGATCATCTCCTTGCCTATTCTTCTTCTGAGTCTTCTGGTTCTTCTATTTCTGAATCTTGCAGAATATTTTTTAATGATATTATTTAAATTAACGCCCTGGCGGAGTTTAGTCATTGCTATTCCACTACTCAACCGGGACACGTACACATAGACATCAACACAACAACCATTCCCTGCGACGTTGCTATCTACCGCAGCTGAGACTCGAATTCAGGAAAGATAACAGCGACTAGACATGTTCTGCCACTCAACAGCCAGCGATCTAGCCCACTGCTACAGTCTCGGTAACACATTTAAAAGCGCTACTAAACATCCATACCCTGGCAAGGATTCGAACCTGGGACTCTGTGGTCGCAAACCAAACATCTAAGCTCTGCGCCACTCTTCCATTTCTATATTGTATTCCTTCTATTGCTTTGTCGTTCTTTCCCAGTGGGTATGATCTTTTCCTAGTTTGTTCATGGTCGTCTAGATTGTTGTTATTCATCTATAGCATGGCCTTCCTATTTTCTGTGTTGCTGTTCAGTCCTAGCGCTTTCTTTAATCAACGCGGCTGGCGCGAGGCCGCGTTGTATGAAAAGGGAGTTGGTATGTACCCCTCTAAAATTGCCGTTTTGCAGTGAAGTGTTTGTCGCGGGGAGGCGGTTTTTTCGCGCGGGTCCGGCGTCGTTCGATTCGCCTTCGAATTTTACGTCGCTTAGGCCGTATCCGGCGCAGGTATTTTTCGTGGTTTGTTCATTATTAACGAGTTAAAGTCCGCTATCTCTCTCGCCTGCTTTTTTTGGGAATGAGGAGTCGAGGAGTAAGAGAGAAAATAGGGGAAGGCGTTTTCGTATTTCGTAAACGTCAAAAATGTACGATTTCTTTTCGTTCCTGTCGGGCTCGATTTTCGATTTCGACCTCGCAGTTTGCGGCTAGCTACATCTAGAATCTCTGACCTTTCCGCCGCGACGCCGTACGGCGCTCCGAAATATCTATTTCGAAAAATACGGACGTTTTAAGATTGCACGTTTTTGCGCTGTTCCGAATCCGAAGCGAGACTCATTTTTTCGGTTTTTCGCCTATAACTCGAAAACGGCTGGTGCTAGCTCAAAATAAAAAAATCTCAAAGGACAAGAGCGTTTCTTTCGGCTTCCTCCGGTACCTTCAAAAATTTCCCACGACTCTTCGTTTCGGAGATAGCGGCCGAAAGGTGCGGCGGTGCAAAAAGGCGAAAAATTTGACATTTTTACCTTTAAACTTCCATAACTTCTAAACGGGGCCTCCTAGAGCAAAATACTTCGCCCTAACGAAAATGTAGAAAAAAGAATTATCTAAAAGTCTTTTTTTTTGTTTTTTTCCAGCTTCAAAAATTAACGAGATACGGGCGGTCAAAGTGGAAGAATTTTTCGAAATTATGTGATATTTTAAATTTAAAAGATCCCAGAAAAGCTACTTTTGTCGCGCTCGCCGCGGGCCTAATTTTCCATTTTTCCCCTCGAACTTGGTATCGCCGGAAAGCTACGTTCTTCTGCTTTCCAGAGAGATGTCGCACGCCGTTTCACTCCCGATATTTATTTACTTATGGATTTTTAAAGTACTTACGGTTTTCGATTTTTACGAAAATATCCATTCTTATTTCGCACAGAACTACATAAATTTTTTTAATTAACCCTGGGCACGTACTGCACGAATAATATGCGAATCTTCGTGTTCAAATAGAGACCAAGATCGAGCCTCTATGTCCAGTATTAACTAAAATATGAGCGTTTTAAGATTTCATGTTCTACAATTTTCTAGGTTACGTTTTAACACACTCAAATTTGTCACATTTGTCTCGCCCCTGCGAGGCCGAATTTTCGATTTTCCCTATACAATTTGGTATCACGGGAAAGGGCCAAGCTCCCCCTTTCCATAGAGATACAAAACGAGCTTCTACTCCAAGTAGTTGCTTAATTATGAATTTATATGTACGTAGATGTTTTTCACTTTCTCACAAATAACCCAACATTCACACGCCCGTGCCGGGCCGAATTTCCGATTTGGCCCGCACACTCCACTATCACAATAAAATATCGTCCTTTCCGATTAATTCGAGACCTAGAAAGCCTCTCCACTACCATTATTTCCTGAAATATCGCCGTTTCAAAAGTCCATGTTTTCGCTTCCGAGATAAATTTCGGCCGGCAATGCAGTTCACTGAAATAAATGATACAAATTAAATAAAAATCAATAGAATGACAACGGTATGGGTGAGCAAAATAAATCTATATAGGGTGAGCCAAATTCATAGAAAAATCGCAATTAAATCTATTTGTCGTCGGATTGGCCTGAAATTTGGTACCCGGGTATTATCGACCGCGGTGATCACGAATATGACATTGATATTCAAAAATTCAAAATGGCGGCGCCAAAATGGCCGGCGACTTAGGTCATTTTTGGTCTCACACCGCTCAAAATCGGTGTGTGGGGGTTTTCGATGTCGCCGATTACGAATCCTGAATCAAAATTGAAAAATTCAAGATGGCGGCCGAGTTGCGGGACATATTTTGCCATTTACGGTGCCATTCGTCTGAAAATAAGTTCGTATGTGTTATCGAGGTCAGTGATCACGAATATCAAACCGTAACTCAAAAATTCAAAATGGCGGCGTCTCCATAGCCTAATATCCATCTTTTACTGTAACTCTCTTATTTACCGACCGATTCGAATGAAACTCGGTATGTTGAAGTTACCGAAGTAGCTGATTGTGAATATGACGTCGAAATTGAAAAATTCAAAATGGCGGCCGAGTTGCGGGACATATTTTGCCATTTACGGTGCCATTCGTCTGAAAATAAGTACCTATGTGTTATCGAGATCACAGATCCCGAATATCTAATCGTAACTCAAAAATTCAAAATGGCGACGTCTCCACAGCCTAATATCCATCTTTTACTGTAACTCTCTTATTTACCCTCCGATTCCAATTAAACTCGGTATGATGAAGTTACTGAGGTAGCTGATTGTGAATATGACATCGAAATTGAAAAATTCAAAATGGCGGCGTCCCCATGGCCTATTATACTGTAACTTTCTTATTTGCCAACCGATTCGGCTGAAACTCGGTATTTAGAGTAGCCGATAACGATCATGTCTACGAAATTGAAAAATTCAAAATGGCGGCACAAATTGCAGGACACGATCCGTTATTTAAGGTGGCATTCGTCCAAAAATAGGTATGTGAGTGTTATCGAGGCTACAGATTACGAATCTGTCTCCGTCGCTAAAGAATTCAAAATGGTGGCGTCCCCATAGCCATTTATCGTAACTTTTTTATTTACCGTCCGATTCAAATGAAACTCGGTACGTACAGATTATTTGTATAGCTAATAACGAATATAACGTCAGATTTACAAAATTCAATATGGCTGCAAACAAACTGGCTCACAACATGTGTCATTTATGGACCGATTCGACTGAAAATCGGTACCTAGATGTTTTTCAGGTCGCTGATAACGAATCTGAAATCGAAACTGAAAACCAAGCTTTCTACATTGATTCAAGCTTTCTACAATGATTCAAGCGTTACCTAATCGAGTGCGAAGCACTCGCTTTGACAGCTTTAGCTGTCACCCCTCCGGAGGAGCTAGAATGGGCGATAGCCCATTCTAGTCTATATATGAAAAGCGAGTTGGGCTGTACCCCTTTAAAATTGCCGTTTTGCAGTGGAGTGTTTGTCGCGAGGAGGCGGTTTTTTCGCGCGGGTCCGGCGTCCTTCGATTCGCCTTCGAATTTTACGTCGCTTAGGCCGTATCCGGGGCGGGTATTTTTCGTGGTTTTTTAGTTATTAACGAGTAAAAGTCCGCTATCTCTCTCGCCTGCTTTTTTGGGAATGAGGAGTCGAGGGGTAAGAGAGAAAATAGGAGAGGTCGTTTTCGTATTTCGTAAACGTCAAAAATGTACGATTTCTTTTCGTTCCTGTTATGCTTATTTTTCGATTTCGACCTCGCAGTTTGCTGCTAGCTATAACTAGAATCTCTCCCCGTTCCGCCGCGACGCCGTACGGCGCTCCGAAATATGTATTTCGAAAAATACGGACGTTTTAAGATTGCACGTTTTTCCGCTTTTTCGTTTCCGAAGCGAGACTCATTTTTTCGGTTTTTCGCCTATAACTTGAAAACGGCTGGAGCTAGCTCAAAATAAAAAATCTCAAAGGACAAGAGCGTTTCTTTCCGCTTCCTCCGGTATGCTCGAAATTTCCGTACCATTTTTCGTTTCGGAGATATCGCCCGAAATGTGCGGCGGTGCAGAATGGCGGAAAATACGACATTTTTTCCTTTAAACCTCCATAACTTCTAAACGGGGCCTCCTAGAGCAAAATACTTCGCCCTAACGAAAATGTAGAAAAATGAATTATCTAAAAGTCTTTTTTTTTGTTTTTCTCTACCTCCAAAGATTAACGAGCTACGGGCGGTCAAAGTGGAAGATTTTTTCGTAAATCTGTGAAATTTTAAATTTAAAAGATCCGAGAAAAGCTACTTTTGTCGCGCTCGCCGCGGGCCTAATTTTCCATTTTTTCGGTCGAACTTGGTATCGCCGGAAAGCTACGTTCTTCTGCTTTCCAGAGAGACGTCGCACGCCGTTTCACTCCCGATATTTATTTACTTATGGATTTTTAAAGTACTGACGGTTTTCGATTTTTACGAAAATATCCATTCTTATTTCGCACAGAACTACACTAAATTTTTTAATTAACCCAGGGCACGTACTGCACGAATAAAATGCGAATCTTCGTGTTCAAATAGAGACCAAGATCGGGCCTCTATGTCCAGTATTAACTAAAATATGAGTGTTTTAAGATTTCATGTTTTACAATTTTCTAGGTTACGTTTTCACACACTCAAATTTGTCACATTTGTCTCGCCCCTGCGAGGCCGAATTTTCGATTTTCCCTATACAATTTGGTATCACGGGAAAGGGCAAAGCTCCCCCTTTCCATCGTGACACAGAACGAGCTTCTATTCCAAGTAATTGCTTAATTATGAATTTATATGTACGTAGATGTTTTTCACTTTCTCACAAAAAAACCAACATTCACACGCCCGTGCCGGGCCGAATTTCCGATTTGGCCCGCACACTTCACTATCACAACAAAATATCGTCCTTTCCGATTAATTTGACACCTAGAAAGCCTCTCAACTCCCATTATTTCCTGTAAAATCACCGTTTTTAAAGTCCATGGTTTGCTTCCGCCATTTTGAATAACGTACATAACAATATTCTAGGAATTCTGTGTTACAGGGGTGGGCAAAGATTACTTTGCATTAGCTTGGCATCCAGGGATGGCCAAAGTCATCGAAAATCGCAATTAAATTAATTCGTCATCCGATTGACCTGAAATTTGGTACTCGGGGGTTATCGACCACGCCGATCACGAATATGACGTCAGAATCGCAAAATTCAAAATGGCGACGCCAATATGGCGGACGATACCCTAATATCCATTATTTACTATAACTTTCTTATTTTCCTACCGATTCAAATGAAACTCGGTATTATAAAGTTACTGAAGTAGCTGATTGTGAATATTACATCGACATTGAAAAATTCAAAATGGCGGCGTCTCCATAGCCTAATATCCATTATTTACTATAACTTTCTTATTTTCCAACCGATTCGAATGAAACTCGGTATGTTGAAGTTACTGAAGTAGCTGATTGTGATTGTGACGTCGAAATGGAAAAAATTCAAAATGGCGGCCGAGTTGCAGGACACATTTTGTCATTTACGGTGCTATTTGTCTGAAAATAAGTATGTATGTGTTATCGAGGTCACAGATCACGAATATCTAATCGTAACTAAAAAATTCAAAATGGCGGCCTCTCCATAGCCTAATATCCATTACTTACTATAACATTCTTATTTTCCAACCGATTTGAATGAAACTCGGTATTATAAACTTACTGAAGCAGCTGATTGTGAATATGACATCGAAACTGAAAAATTCAAAATGGCGGCGTCCCCATAGCCTATTATTCATTATTTACTGTAACTTTCTTATTTACCAACCGAATTGGCTGAAACTCGGTATTTAGAGGTTATTAAAGTAGATGGTAACGAATATGATTACGGAACTGAAAAATTCAAAATGGCGATACAAATTGTTGGATAAAATCTGTCATTTACGGTGACATTCGTCCAAAAATAGGTCGGTGAGTGTTATCGAGGCTACAGATCACGACTCTGTGACCGTTGCTAAAGAATTCAAAATGGTGGCGTCCCCATAGCCATTTATTTTCATTTTTTTATTTACCGTCCGATTCAAATGAAACTCGGTATGTACAGGTTATTATTATAGTTATTAACGAATATAACATCAGACTTACAAAATTCAATATGGCGGCAATCAAAATGGCTGACAACATGTGTCATTTATGAACCGATTCGACTGAAAATCGGTACCTAGATGTTTTTCAGGTCGCTGATGACGAATCTGAAATCGAAACTGAAAACCAAGCTTTCTACATTGATTCAAGCTTTCTACAATGATTCAAGCGTTACCTAATCATAGTAATAAAATCCAGTTGGTGCGAGCCCCTTCCTCTTTGCGATCTTAAAAATTCGAGATGTTAAGACGCGCTTAATTTCGCCGGTCCGCGCCCGCCTCCGATGCTTCGGGAGGGAATTCTGCAGTGTATAGGCTATACTCGGTTCCGGTATTTTTCCGGGTTTTTTCTTTATTAACGGACGAAAATCGCCTATCTCTCTCGCCTCTTATTTTTGGGAATGAGGAGTCGAGGGGGACGAGAGAAAATAGGGGAAGGCGTTTTGGTATTTCATAAACGTCAAAAATTTACCATTTTCGTTAGCTCCTGCCGGGCCTAATTTTCGAGTTCGACCTCGCAGTTTGCGGCTAGCGATAACTAGAACCTCTCCCCGTTCCGCCGCGACGCCGTACGGCGCTCAAAAATATGTATTTCGAAAAATACGGACGTTTTAAGATTGCACGTTTTTGCGCTGATTCGAATCCGAAGCGAGACTCATTTTTTCGGTTTTTCGCCTATAACTCGAAAACGGCTGGAGCTAGCTCAAAATAAAAAAATCTCAAAGGACAAGAGCGTTTCTTTCCGCTTCCTCCGGTATCTTCAAAAATTCCGTACGACGCTTCGTTTCGGAGATATCGGCCGGAAGGTGCGGCGGTGCGAAAAGGCGAAAAATTTGACATTTTTACCTTTAAACCTCCATATCTTCTAAACGGGGCCTCCTAGAGCAAAATACTTCGCCCTAACGAAAATGTAGAAAAATGAATTATCTAAAAGTCTTTTTTTTTATTTTTCTACAGCTCCAAAGATTAACGAGCTACGGGCGGTCAAAGTGGAAGAATTTTTCGTAAATACGTGAAATTTTAAATTTAAAAGATCCGAGAAAAGCTACTTTTGTCGCGCTCGCCGCGGGCCTAATTTTCCATTTTTTCGGTCGAACTTGGTATCGCCGGAAAGCTACGTTCTTCTGCTTTCCAGAGAGACGTCGCACGCCGTTTCACTCCCGATATTTATTTACTTATGGATTTTTAAAGTACTTACGGTTTTCGATTTTTACGAAAATATCCATTCTTATTTCGCACAGAACTACACTAAATTTTTTAATTAACCCAGGGCACGTACTGCACGAATAAAATGCGAATCTTCGTGTTTAAATAGAGACCAAGATCGAGCCTCTATGTCCAGTATTAACTAAAATATGAGTGTTTTAAGATTTCATGTTTTACAATTTTCTAGGTTACGTTTTAACACACTCAAATTTGTCACATTTGTCTCGCTCCTGCGAGGCCGAATTTTCGATTTTCCCTATACAATTTGGTATCACGGGAAAGGGCAAAGCTCCCCCTTTCCATCGAGACACAGAACGAGCTTCTATTCCAAGTAATTGCTTAATTATGAATTTATATGTACGTAGATGTTTTTCACTTTCTCACAAAAAAACCCAACATTCACACGCCCGTGCCGGGCCGAATTTCCGATTTGGCCCGCACACTCCACTATCACAACAAAATATCATCCTTTCCGATTAATTTGAGACATAGAACGCCTTTCAACTCCACTTATTTCCTGAGAAATGACCGTTTTGAAAGTCCATGTTTTTGCTTCCGCCATTTTAACTAACGCACATAACAATATACTAGGAATTCTGGGTAATTTGTAATTTACAGAGTGAGCAAAATAATGCTGATATAGGGTGAGCCAAATTCATCGAAAAACGCAATTAAATTTATTTGTCGTCCGATTGACCTGAAATTTGGTACTCGGGGATTATCGACCACGCTGATCACGAATATGATATCAGAATCGCAAAATTCAAGATGGCGGCGCCAAAATGGCGGACGATGTTTGTCGATTTTGGCGTCACACCTCTCAAAATCGGTATGTGGGGGTTTTTGAGGTCGCCAAATACGAATCCGAAATCGAAATTGAAAAATTCAAAATGGCGGCGGAGCTGCTGGACACATTTTGCCATTTACGGTGCCATTCGTCTGAAAATAGGTATGTATATGTTATCGAGGTCACAGATCACGAATATGTTATCGCAACTCAAAAATTCAAAATGGCTGCCTCTCCATAGCCTAATATCCATTATTTACTATAACTTTCTTATTTCCCAACCGATTCGAATGAAACTCGGTATGTTGAAGTTACTGAAGTAGCTGATTGTGAATATGACGTCGAAATTGAAAAATTCAAAATGGCGGCCGAGTTGCAGGACCTATTTTACCATTTACGGTGCCATTCGTCTGAAAATAGGTATGTATATGTTATCGAGGTCACAGATCACGAATATGTTATCGTAACTCAAAAATTCAAAATGGCGGCGTCCCCGTAGCATAATATTCATCATTTACTGTAACTTCCTTATTTATCGTCCGATTCAAATGAAACTCGATATGTTGAAGTTACTGAAGTAGTTGATTGTGAATATGACGTCGACATTGAAAATTTCAAAATGGCGGCGTCCCCATAGCCTAATATCCGCTATTTACTGTAACTTTCTTATTTGCCGTCCGATTCAGCTGAAACTCGGAATGTGAAGGTTGCTGAAGTACCTAATCGAATATGAAAGTGAAAAACTGAAACTGAAAAATTGAAAAACTGAAAAACTAAAAATCTGAAAATCTGAAATAATGAAAAACTGATAAACTTGAAGACTTGAAAACTTGAAATCTTGAAAACTTGCAAACTTGAAAAATTGAGAAATTGAAAACTTGAAATCTTGAAAACTTGGAAACTTAAAAACTTGAAGAGTTGAAAACTTGAAAACTTGAAATCTTGAAAACTTGCAAACTTGAAAAATTGAGAACTTGAAATCTTGGAAACTTGAAAACTTGAAATCTTGAAAACTTGAAAATTTGAAAACTAAAAAATCGAAAGGTGAAAAACTAGAAACTGAAAAACTGAAAAAACCGAAAAACTGAAATAAAAGGCTGACAAATGAAAAACTGAACAATGAAAAACTGAAAAACTGAAAAACAAAAAACTGAAACACTGAAAACCTGAAAAACTTAACTTAAAAACTTCAAAACTTAAAAACTGCAAATCTTCAAAACCTAAAAACTTAAAAACCTAAAAACTTAAAAACTTAGAAACTTAAAAACTTTAAAACTGAAACTGAAAAACTGGAAAACTTGAAAATTGGGAAACTGAGAAACTGAAACACTGAAAGACTAAAATACTGAAAAACTGAAAAACTGAAATACTGAAAAACTGACAAACTGAAAAATGAAACTAAAAACGGAAAACCACAAAAACTGAAAACTGAAAAATTGAAAAACTAAAAACTGAAAATTGAAAACAAAATTAAAAAATTGAAAAAGTGAAAACTGAAAATTGAAAAATTGAAAAACTAAAAACTAAAAACTGAAGACTGAAAAACTGAAAAACTGAAAAAATTAAAAACTGAAAACTGAAAAACCGAAACACTGAATGATAAAAAACCGAAAAACTAAAAAACTGAAAATTATTAAAAAACTGAAAACTTAAAATTTAAAAAACCCAAAAAAAGTGAAAATTGATAACTAAAAATCAAGCTTTCTACAATGATTCAAGCGTTACCTAATCGAGTGCGGAGCACTCGCATTGACAGCTTTAGCTGTCACCCCTCCGGAGGAGCTAGAATGGGCGATAGCCCATTCTAGTCTACGCGGTCGGCGCGAGGCCGCGTTATATTAAAATCTGGAGGGTCTGTACCCCTTTAAAATTGCAATTTTGCACTAACATCTCCTCCGAGGGGACGAGGTTTTTCGGCGCGGGTCCGCCGTCCTTCGATTCGCCTAAGAATTTTCTGTCGCTTAGGCCGTATCCGGGGCGGGTATTTTTTGTGGTTTCTTAATTATTAACGATTAAAAATACACTATCTCTCTCGCCTGCTTTTTTTGGGAATGAGGAGTCGAGGGGTAAAAGAGAAAATAGGAGAGGTCGTTTTGGTATTTCGTAAACGTCAAAAATTTACCGTTTTGTTTCGTTCCTGTGAGGCTTAAGATTCGATTTCGACCTCGCAGTTTGCGGCTAGCTATAACTACGACCTCTGCCCGTTCCGTCGCGACGCCGTACGCCGCTCCACAATAAGTTTTTCGAAAAATACGGACGTTTTAAGATGGCACGTTTTTTCGCTTTTTCGTTTCCGAAGCGAGACTCATTTTTTCGGTTTTTCGCCTATAACTCGAAAACGGCTGGAGCTAGCTCAAAATAAAAAAATCTCAAAGGACAAGAGCGTTTCTTTCCGCTTCCTCCGGTATGCTCGAAATTTCCGTACCATTTTTCGTTTCGGAGATATCGCCCGAAATGTGCGGCGGCGCAGAATGGCGGAAAATACGACATTTTTTCCTTTAAACCTCCATAACTTCTAAACGGGGCCTCCTAGAGCAAAATACTTCGCCCTAACGAAAATGTAGAAAAATGAATTATCTAAAAGTCTTTTTTTTTATTTTTCTCCAGCTCCAAAGATTAACGAGCTACGGGCGGTCAAAGTGGAAGAATTTTTCGAAAATACGTGAAATTTTAAATTTAAAATATCCGAGAAAAGCTACTTTTGTCGCGCTCGCCGCGGGCCTAATTTTCCACTTTTCCCCTCGAACTTGGTATCGCCGGAAAGCTACGTTCTTCTGCTTTCCAGAGAGACGTCGCACGCCGTTTCACTCCCGATATTTATTTACTTATGGATTTTTAAAGTACTTACGGTTTTCGATTTTTACGAAAATATCCATTCTTATTTCGCACAGAACTACACTAAATTTTTTAATTAACCCCGGGCACGTACTGCACGAATAAAATGCGAATCTTCGTGTTCAAATAGAGACCAAGATCGGGCCTCTATGTCCAGTATTAACTAAAATATGAGTGTTTTAAGATTTCATGTTTTACAATTTTCTAGGTTACGTTTTCACACACTCAAATTTGTCACGTTTGTCTCGCCCCTGCGAGGCCGAATTTTCGATTTTCCCTATACAATTTGGTATCACGGGAAAGGGCAAAGCTCCCCCTTTCCATCGAGACACAGAACGAGCTTCTATTCCAAGTAATTGCTTAATTATGAATTTATTTGTACGTAGATGTTTTTCACTTTCTATCAAAAAACCCAACCTTCACACGCCCGTGCCGGGCCGAATTTCTGATTTGGCCCGCACACTGCACTATCACAACAAAATATCGTCCTTTCCGATTAATTTGACACCTAGAAAGCCTCTCAACTCCCATTATTTCCTGTAAAATCACCGTTTTTAAAGTCCATGTTTTACTTCCGCCATTTTGAATAACGTACATAACAATATTGTAGGAATTCTGTGTTACAGGGGTGGGCAAAGATTACTTTGCATTTGCTTGGTATCCAGGGATGGCCAAAGTCATCGAAAATCGCAATTAAATTAATTCGTCATCCGATTGACCTGAAATTTGGTACTCGGGGGTTATCGACCACGCCGATCACGAATATGACGTCAGAACCGCAACATTCAAAATGGCGACGCCAATATGGCGGACGATACCCTAATATCCATTATTTACTATAACTTTCTTATTTTCCAACCGATTCAAATGAAACTCGGTATTATAAAGTTACTGAAGTAGCTGATTGTGAATATTACATCGACATTGAAAAATTCAAAATGGCGGCGTCTCCGTAGCCTAATATCCATTATTTACTATAACTTTCTTATTTTCCAACCGATTCGAATGAAACTCGGTATGTTGAAGTTACTGAAGTAGCTGATTGTGAATGTGACGTCGAAATGGAAAAAATTCAAAATGGCGGCCGAGTTGCAGGACACATTTTGTCATTTACGGTGCTATTCGTATGAAAATAAGTATGTATGTGTTATCGAGGTCACAGATCACGAATATCTAATCGTAACTCAAAAATTCAAAATGGCGGCCTCTCCTTAGCCTAATATCCATTATTTACTATAACATTCTTATTTTTCAACCGATTCGAATGAAACTCGGTATTATAAACTTACTGAAGCAGCTGATTGTGAATATGACATCGGAATTGAAAAATTCAAAATGGCGGCGTCCCCATAGCGTATTATCCTTTATTTACTGTAACTTTCTTATTTGCCAACCGATTCATCTGAAACTCGGTATTTAGAGGTTATTAGTGTAGCTAATAACGAATATAACATTAGATTTACAAAATTCAATATGGCGGCAAACAAAATGGCTGACAACATGTGTCATTTATGGACCGATTCGACTGAAAATCGGTACCTAGATGTTCTTCAGGTCGCTGATGACGAATCTGAAATCGAAACTGAAAACCAAGCTTTCTACATTGATTCAAGCTTTCTACAATGATTCAAGCGTTTCCTAATCGAGTGCGGAGCACTCGCATTGACAGCTTTAGCTGTCACCCCTCCGGAGGAGCTAGAATGGGCGATAGCCCATTCTAGTCTATATATGAAAATCGAGTTGGGCTGTACCCCTTTAAAATTGCCGTTTTGCAGTGGAGTGTTTGTCGCGGGAAGGCGGTTTTTTCGCGCGGGTCCGGCGTCGTTCGATTCGCCTTCGAATTTTACGTCGCTTAGGCCGTATCCGGGGCGGGTATTTTTCGTGGTTTTTTAATTATTAACGATTAAAAGTACACTATCTCTCTCGGCTGCTTTTTTTGGGAATGAGGAGTCGAGGGGTAAGAGAGAAAATAGGAGAGGTCGTTTTGGTATTTCGTAAACGTCAAAAATGTTGGATTTATTTTCGTTCCTGTCGGGCTCGATTTTCGATTTCGACCTCGCAGCTTGCGGCTAGCTATAACTACGATCTCTGCCCGTTCCGCCGCGACGCCGTACGGCGCTCGAAAATATGTATTTCGAAAAATACGGACGTTTTAAGATTGCACGTTTTTTCGCTTTTTCGTTTCCGAAGCGAGACTCATTTTTTCGGTTTTTCGCCTATAACTCGAAAACGGCTGGAGCTAGCTCAAAATAAAAAAATCTCAAAGGACAAGAGCGTTTCTTTCCGCTTCCTCCGGTATGCTCGAAATTTCCGTGCGATTTTTCGTTTCGATGATATCGCCCGAAATGTGCGGCGGTGCAGAATGGCGGAAAATACGACATTTTTTCCTTTAAACCTCCATAACTTCTAAACGGGGCCTCCTAGAGCAAAATACTTCGCCCTAACGAAAATGTAGAAAAATGAGTTATCTAAAAGTCGTTTTTTTTGTTTTTTTTTAACTCCAAAGATTAACGAGATACGGGCGGTCAAAGTGGAAGAATTTTTCGAAAATACGTGAAATTTTAAATTTAAAATATCCGAGAAAAGCTACTTTTGTCGCGCTCGCCGCGGGCCTAATTTTCCACTTTTCCCCTCGAATTTGATATCGCCGGAAAGCTACGTTCTTCTGCTTTCCAGAGAGACGTCGCACGCCGTTTCACTCCCGATATTTATTTACTTATGGATTTTTTAAGTACTTACGGTTTTCGATTTTTACGAAAATATCCATTCTTATTTCGCACAGAACTACACTAAATTTTTTAATTAACCCAGGGCACGTTCTGCACGAATAAAATGCGAATCTTCGTGTTCAAATAGAGACCGAGATCGAGCCTCTATGTCCAGTATTAACTGAAATATGAGCGTTTTAAGATTTCATGTTTTACAATTTTCTAGGTTACGTTTTAACACACTCAAATTTGTCACGTTTGTCTCGCCCCTGCGAGGCCGAATTTTCGATTTTCCCTATACAATTTGGTATCACGGGAAAGGGCAAAGCTCCCCCTTTCCATCGAGACACAGAACGAGCTTCTATTCCAAGTAATTGCTTAATTATGAATTTATATGTACGTAGATGTTTTTCACTTTCACCCAAAAAAACCAACATTCACACGCCCGTGCCGGGCCGAATTTCCGATTTTGGCCCGCACACTCCACTATCACAACAAAATATCGTCCTTCCCGATTAATTTGAGACATAGAACGCCTTTCAACTCCACTTATTTCCTGAGAAATCACCGTTTCTAAAGTCCATGTTTTTGCTTACGCCATTTTCAATAACGTACATAACAATATACTAGGAATTCTGGGTAATTTGTAATTTACAGAGTGAGCAAAATAATGTTGATATAGGGTGAGCCAAAATAAATGGAAAATCGCAATTAAATTTATTTGTCGTCCGATTGACCTGAAATTTGGTACTCGGGTATTATCGACCACGCTGATCACGGATATGACGTCAGAATCGCAAAATTCAAAATGGCGACGCCAAAATGGCGGACGATTTTTGTCGATTATGGCGTCACACCGCTCAAAATCGGTATTTTGGGGTTTTCGAGGTCGCCGATTACGAATCCGAAATCGAAATTGAAAAATTCAAAATGGCGGCCGAGTTGCAAGACATATTTTGCCATTTGCGGTGTCATTCGTCTGAAAATTAGTTCGTATGTATTATCGAGGTCAGTGATCACGAATATCAAATCGTAACTCAAAAATTCAAAATGGCGGCGTCTCCATAGCCTAATATCCATCATTTACTGTAACTTTCTTATTTACCGACCGATTCGAATGAAACTCGGTATGTTGAAGTTACCGAAGTACCTCATTGTGAATATGACGTCGAAATTGAAAAATTCAAAATGGCGGCCGAGTTGCGGGACATATTTTGCCATTTACGGTGCCATTCGTCTGGAAATAAGTACCTATTTGTTATCGAGGTAGCAGATCCCGAATATCTAATCGTAACTCAAAAATTCAAAATGGCTGCCTCTCCATAGCCTAATATCCATTATTTACTATAACTTTCTTATTTCCCAACCGATTCGAATTAAACTCAGTATGTTGAAGTTACTGAAGTAGCTGATTGTGAATATGCCGTCGAAATTGAAAATTTCAAAATGGCGGCGTCCTTATAGCCTAATATTCGTTATTTACTGTAACTTTCTTATTTGCCAACCGATTGAGCTGAAACTCGGTATTTAGAGGTTATAAGAGTAGCTGGTAAAGAATATGATTACGGAATTGAAAAATTCAAAATGGTGGCACGAATTGCAAGACACATTCTGTCATTTACGGTGACATTCGTCCAAAAATAGGTCGGTGAGTGTTAGCGAGGCCACAGATCACGAATATGTGACCGTCGCTGAAGAATTCAAAATGGTGGCATCCCCATAGCCTTTTATTGTAACTTTTTTATTTACCGTCCGATTCAAATGAAACTCGGTATGTACAGGTTATTAGTGTAGCTGATAACGAATATAACATCAGATTTACAAAATTCAATATGGCGGCAAACAAAATGGCTGACAACATGTGTCATTTATGGACCGATTCGACTGAAACTCGGTACCTAGATGTTTTTCAGGTCGCTGATGACGAATCTGATATCGAAACTGAAATCCAAGCTTTCTACAATGATTCAAGCTTTCTACAATGATTCAAGCGTTCACTCAATTTGACAGCGCTAGCTGTCACCCGTCCGGAGGACCTAGAAAACGCGCAGCGTTTTCTAGTCTACGCGGTCGGCGCGAGGCCGCGTTATATTAAAATCTGGAGGGTCTGTACCCCTTTAAAATTGCAATTTTGCACTAACATCTCCTCCTAGGGGACGAGGTTTTTCGGCGCGGGTCCGGCGTCCTTCGATTCGCCTAAGATTTTTCTGTCGCTTAGGCCGTATCCGGGGCGGGTATTTTTTGTGGTTTTTTAATTATTAACGATTCAAAATACACTATCTCTCTCGCCTGCTTTTTTTGGGAATGAGGAGTCGAGGGGTAAAAGAGAAAATAGGAGAGGTCGTTTTGGTATTTCGTAAACGTCAAAAATGTTGTATTTATTTTCGTTCCTGTCGGGCTCAATTTTCGATTTCGACCTCGCAGCTTGCGGCTAGCTATAACTACGATCTCTGCCCGTTCCGCCGCGACGCCGTACGGCGCTCGAAAATATGTATTTCGAAAAATACGGACGTTTTAAGATTGCACGTTTTTCCGCTTTTTCGTTTCCGAAGCGAGACTCATTTTTTCGGTTTTTCGCCTATAACTCGAAAACGGCTGGAGCTAGCTCAAAATAAAAAAATCTCAAAGGACAAGAGCGTTTCTTTCCGGTCCCTCCGGTATGCTCGAAATTTCCGTAACATTTTTCGTTTCGGAGATATCGCCCGAAATGTGCGGCGGTGCAGAATGGCGGAAAATACGACATTTTTTCCTTTAAACCTCCATAACTTCTAAACGGGGCCTCCTAGAGCAAAATACTTCGCCCTAACGAAAATGTAGAAAAATGAATTATCTAAAAGTCGTTTTTTTTGTTTTTTCCCAACTCCAAAGATTAACGAGATACGGGCGGTCAAAGTGGAAGAATTTTTCGAAAATACGTGAAATTTTAAATTTAAAATATCCGAGAAAAGCTACTTTTGTCGCGCTCGCCGCGGGCCTAATTTTCCACTTTTCCCCTCGAATTTGGTATCGCCGGAAAGCTACGTTCTTCTGCTTTCCAGAGAGACGTCGCACGCCGTTTCACTCCCGATATTTATTTACTTATGGATTTTTTAAGTACTTACGGTTTTCGATTTTTACGAAAATATCCATTCTTATTTCGCACAGAACTACACTAAATTTTTCAATTAACCCGGGGCACGTACTGCACGAATAAAATGCGAATCTTCGTGTTCAAATAGAGACCGAGATCGGGCCTCTATGTCCAGTATTAACTAAAATATGAGCGTTTTAAGATGTCATGTTTTACAATTTTCTAGGTTACGTTTTCACACACTCAAATTTGTCACGTTTGTCTCGCCCCTGCGAGGCCGAATTTTCGATTTTCCCTATACAATTTGGTATCACGGGAAAGGGCAAAGCTCCCCCTTTCCATCGAGACACAGAACGAGCTTCTATTCCAAGTAATTGCTTAATTATGAATTTATATGTACGTAGATGTTTTTCACTTTCACCCAAAAAACCCAACATTCACACGCCCGTGCCGGGCCGAATTTCCGATTTGGCCCGCACACTCCACTATCACAACAAAATATCGTCCTTCCCTATTAATTTGAGACATAGAACGCCTTTCAACTCCACTTATTTCCTGAGAAATCACCGTTTCTAAAGTCCATGTTTTGCTTCCGCCATTTTCAATAAAGTACATAACAATATACTAGGAATTCTGGGTAATTTGTAGTTTACAGAGTGAGCAAAATAATGTTGATATAGGGTGAGCCAAAATAAATGGAAAATCGCAATTAAATTTATTTGTCGTCCGATTGACCTGAAATTTGGTACTCGGGGATTATCGACCACGCTGATCACGGATATGACGTCAGAATCGCAATATTCAAAATGGCGACGCCAAAATGGCGGACGATTTTTGTCGATTATGGCGTCACACCGCTCAAAATCGGTATTTTGGGGTTTTCGAGGTCGCCGATTACGAATCCGAAATCGAAATTGAAAAATTCAAAATGGCGGCCGAGTTGCTGGACATATTTTGCCATTTGCGGTGTCATTCGTCTGAAAATTAGTTCGTATGTGTTATCGAGGTCAGTGATCACGAATATCAAATCGTAACTCAAAAATTCAAAATGGCGGCGTCTCCATAGCCTAATATCCATCATTTACTGTAACTTTCTTATTTACCGACCGATTCGAATGAAACTCGGTGTGTTGAAGTTACCGAAGTAGCTGATTGTGAATATGACGTCGAAATTGAAAATTTCAAAATGGCGGCCGAGTTGCGGGACATATTTTGCCATTTACGGTGCCATTCGTCTGAAAATAAGTACCTATGTGTTATCGAGGTCGCACATCCCGAATATCTAATCGTAACTCAAAAATTCAAAATGGCGGCGTCTCCACAGCCTAATATCCATCTTTTACTGTAACTCTCTTATTTACCCTCCGATTCCGATTAAACTCGGTATGATGAAGTTACTGAAGTAGCTGATTGTGAATATGACATCGAAATTGAAAAATTCAAAATGGCGGCGTCCTTATAGCCTAATATTCGTTATTTACTGTAACTTTCTTATTTGCCAACCGATTGAGCTTAAACTCGGTATTTAGAGGTTATAAGAGTAGCTGGTAAAGAATTTGATTACGGAATTGAAAAATTCAAAATGGCGGCACGAATTGCAGGACACAATCTGTCATTTACGGTGATATTCGTCTAAAAATAGTTATGTAGGTGTTAGCGAGGCCACAGATCACGAATATGTGACCGTCGCTGAAGAATTCAAAATGGTGGCGTCCCCATAGCCTTTTATTGTAACTTTTTTATTTACCGTCCGATTCAAATGAAACTCGGTATGTACAGGTTATTAGTGTAGCTGATAACGAATATAACATCAGATTTACAAAATTCAATATGGCGGCAAACAAAATGGCTCACAACATGTGTCATTTATGGACCGATTCGACTGAAACTCGGTACCTAGATGTTTTTCAGGTCGCTGATGACGAATCTGATATCGAAACTGAAATCCAAGCTTTCTACAATGATTCAAGCTTTCTACAATGATTCAAGCGCTCACTCAATTTGACAGCGTCAGCTGTCACCCGTCCGGAGGACCTAGAAAACGCGCAGCGTTTTCTAGTCATATATATGAAAAGGGAGTTGGTATGTACCCCTCTAAAATTGCCGTTTTGATCTACGAACTCCTTTTCGGGGAGGAGGTTTTTCGGCGCGGGTCCGGCGTCTTTCGATTCGCCTAAGAATTTTACGTCGCTTAGGCCGTATCCGGGGCGGGTATTTTTCGCGGTTTTTTAATTATTAACGGGTAAAAGTCCGCTATCTCTCTCGCCTGCTTTTTTTGGGAATGAGGAGTCGAGGGGTAAGAGAGAAAATAGGAGAGGTCGTTTTGGTATTTCGAAAACGTCAAAAATGTTGGATATATTTTCGTTCCTGTCGGGCTCGATTTTCGATTTCGACCTCGCAGCTTGCGGCTAGCTATAACTACGATCTCTGCCCGTTCCGCCGCGACGCCGTACGGCGCTCAAAAATATGTATTTCGAAAAATACGGACGTTTTAAGATTGCACGTTTTTTCGCTTTTTCGTTTCCGAAGCGAGACTCATTTTTTGGGTTTTTCGCCTATAACTCGAAAACGGCTGGAGCTAGCTCAAAATAAAAAAATCTCAAAGGACAAGCGCGTTTCTTTCCGCTTCCTCCGGTATCTTCAAAAATTCCATACGACGCTTCGTTTCGGAGATATCGCCCGAAATGTGCGGCGGTGCAGAATGGCGGAAAATTGGACATTTTTACCTTTAAACCTCCATAACTTCTAAACGGGGCCTCCTAGAGCAAAATACTTCGCCCTAACGAAAATGTAGAAAAATGAATTATCTAAAAGTCTTTTTTTTTGTTTTTTCCCAACTCCAAAGGTTAACGAGCTACGGGCGGTCAAAGTGGAAGAATTTTTCGAAAATACGTGAAATTTTAAATTTAAAATATCCGAGAAAAGCTACTTTTCTCGCGCTCGCCGCGGGCTTAATTTTCCATTTTTCCCATCAAACTTGGTATCGCCGGAAAGCTACGTTCCTCTGCTTTCCAGAGAGACGTCGCACGCCGTTTCACTCCCGACATTTATTTACTTATGGATTTTTAAAGTACTCACGGTTTTCGATTTTTATGAAAATATCCATTCTTATTTCGCACAGAACTACACTAAATTTTTCAATTAACCCGGGGCACGTACTGCACGAATAAAATGCGAATCTTCGTGTTCAAATTGAGACCAAGATCGAGCCTCTATGTCCAGTATTAACTGAAATATGAGCGTTTTAAAATTTCATGTTTTACAATTTTCTAGGTTACGTTTTAACACAGTCAAATTTGTCACATTTGTCTCGCCCCTGCGAGGCCGAATTTACGATTTTCCCTATACAATTTGGTATCACGGGAAAGGGCAAAGCTCCCCCTTTCCATCGAGACACAGAACGAGCTTTTATTCCAAGTAATTGCTTAATTATGAATTTATATGTACGTAGATGTTTTTCACTTTCTTCCAAAAAACCCAACATTCACACGCCCGTGCCGGGCCGAATTTCCGATTTGGCCCACACACTCCACTATCACAACAAAATATCGTCCTTCCGGATTCATTTGAGACATAGAAAGATTCTCCACTACCATTATTTCCTGAAATATCGCCGTTTCAAAAGTGCATGTTTTCGCTTCCGAGATAAATTTCGGCCGGCAATGCAGTTCACTAAAATAAATGATACAAATTAAATAAAAATCAATAGAATGTCAACGGCATGGGTGAGCAAAATAAATTTATATAGGGTGAGCCAAATTCATAGAAAAATCGCAATTAAATCTATTTATCGTCCGATTGGCCTGAAATTTGGTACCCGGGGATTATCGACCACGCTGATCACGAATATGACGTCAGAATGGCAAAATTCAAAATGGCGACTCCAAAATGGCGGACGATGTTTGTCGATTATGGCGTCACACCGCTCAAAATCGGTATGTGGGGGTTTTTGATGTCGCCGAATAGGAATCAGAAATCGAAATTGAAAAATTCAAAATGGCGGCGGAGCTGCTGGACACATTTTGTCATTTACGACGCCATTCGTCTGAAAATAAGTATGTATGTGTTATCGAGTTCAAAGATCACGAATATCTAATCGTAACTCAAAAATTCAAAATGGCGGCGTTTCCATAGCCTAATATCCATTACTTACTATAACATTCTTATTTTCCAACCGATTCGAATGAAACTCGGTATGTTGAAGTTACCGAAGTAGCTGATTGTGAATATGACGTCGAAATTGAAAAATTCAAAATGGCGGCCGAGTTGCGGGACATATTTTGCCATTTACGGTGCCATTCGTCTGAAAATAAGTACCCATGTGTTATCGAGGTCACAGATCCCGAATATCTAATCGAAACTCAAAAATTCAAAATGGCGGCGTCCCCATAGCCTATTATCCATTATTTACTATAACTTTCTTATTTCCCAACCGATTCGAATTAAACTCAGTATGTTGAAGTTACTGAAGTAGCTGATTGTGAATATGCCGTCGAAATTGAAAATTTCAAAATGGCGGCGTCCTTATAGCCTAATATTCGTTATTTACTGTAACTTTCTTATTTGCCAACCGATTGAGCTGAAACTCGGTATTTAGAGGTTATAAGAGTAGCTGGTAAAGAATATGATTACGGAATTGAAAAATTCAAAATGGCCGCACGAATTGCAGGACACAATCTGTCATTTACGGTGATATTCGTCCAAAAATAGTTATGTAGGTGTTAGTGAGGCCACAGATCACGAATATGTGACCGTCGCTAAAGAATTCAAAATGGTGGCGTCTCCATAGCCATTTATCGTAACTTTTTTATTTAACGTCCGGTTCAAATGAAACTCGGTACGTACAGGTTATTAGTATAGCTAATAACGAATATAACATCAGATTTACAAAATTCAATATGGCGGCAAACAAAATGGCCGACAACATGTGTCATTTATGGACCGATTCGACTGAAAATCGGTACCTAGATGTTTTTCAGGTCGCTGATAACGAATCTGATATCGAAACTGAAATCCAAGCTTTCTACAATGATTCAAGCTTTCTACAATGATTCAAGCGTTCACTCAATTTGACAGCTTTAGCTGTCACCCGTCCGGAGGACCTAGAAAACGCGCAGCGTTTTCTAGTCATAGTAATAAAATCCAGTTGGTGCGAGCCCCTTCCTCTTTGCGATCTTAAAGATTCGAGATGTTAAGACGCGCTTAATTTCGCCGGTCCGCGCCCGCCTCCGATGCTTCGGGAGGGAATTCTGTAGTGTATAGGCTATACTCGGTTCCGGTATTTTTCCGGGTTTTTTCTTTATTAACGGACGAAAATCGCCTATCTCTCTCGCCTCTTATTCTTGGGAATGAGGAGTCGAGGGGGACGAGAGAAAATAGGGGAAGGCGTTTTGGTATTTCATAAACGTCAAAAATTTACCATTTTCGTTAGCTCCTGCCGGGCCTAATTTTCGAGTTCGACCTCGCAGTTTGCGGCTAGCGATAACTAGAACCTCTCCCCGTTCCGCCGCGACGCCGTACGGCGCTCCAAAATATGCATTTCGAAAAATACGGACGTTTTAAGATTGCACGTTTTTGCACTGTTTCGGCTCCGAAGCGAGACTCATTTTTTCGGTTTTTCGCCTATAACTCGAAAACGGTCGGAGCTAGCTCAAAATAAAAAAATCTCAAAGGACAAGAGCGTTTCTTTCCGCTTCCTCCGGTATCTTCAAAATTTCCGTACGTGTCTTCGTTTCGGAGATATCGGCCGAAAGGTGCGGCGGTGCGAAAAGGCGAAAAATTTGACATTTTTACCTTTAAACCTCCATATCTTCTAAACGGGGCCTCCTAGAGCAAAATACTTCGCCCTAACGAAAATGTAGAAAAATGAATTATCTAAAAGTCTTTTTTTTTGTTTTTTTCCAGCTTCAAAAATTAACGAGATACGGGCGGTCAAAGTGGAAGAATTTTTCGAAATTATGTGATATTTTAAATTTAAAAGATCCCAGAAAAGCTAATTTTGTCGCGCTCGCCGCGGGCCTAATTTTCCATTTTTCCGGTCATACTTGGTATCGCCAGAAAGCTACGTTCCTCTTCTTTCCAGAGAGATGTCGCACGCCGTTTCACTCCCGATATTTATTTACTTATGGATTTTTAAATTACTTTCGGTTTTCGATTTTTACGAAAATATCCATTCTTATTTCGCACAGAACTACACTAAATTTCTTAATTAACCCAGGGCACGTACTGCACGAATAAAATGCGAATCTTCGTGTTCAAATAGAGACCAAGATCGAGCCTCTATGTCCAGTATTAACTAAAATATGAGCGTTTTAACATTTCATGTTCTACAATTTTCTAGGTTACGTTTTAACACACTCAAATTTGTCACATTTGTCTCGCCCCTGCGAGGCCGAATTTTCGATTTTCCCTATACAATTTGGTATCGCGGGAAAGGGCCAAGCTTCCCCTTTCCATCGAGACACAAAACGAGCTTCTACTCCAAGTAATTGCTTAATTATGAATTTATTTGTACGTAGATGTTTTTCACTTTCTCACAAAAAAACCTACTTTCACACACTCGTGCCGGGCCGGATTTCCGGTTTGGCCCTTTCCCTCCACAATCACAACAAAATATCGTCCTTTCCGATTTATTCGAGACCTAGAAAGCCTCTCCACTCCCATTATTTCCTGAAATATCGCCGTTTCAAAAAGTCCATGTTTTCGCTTGCGAGACAAATTTCGACCGGCAATGCAGTTCACTGAAATAAATGATAAAAATTAAATAAAAATCAATAGAATGTCAACGGTATGGGTGAGCAAAATAAATATATATAGGGTGAGCCAAATTCATAGAAAAATCGCAGTTAAATCTATTTGTCGTCCGATTGGCCTGAAATTTGGTACCCGGGGATTATCGACCGCGGTGATCACGAATATGATATTGAAATTCAAAAATTCAAAATAGCGGCGCCAAAATGGCCGGCGACTTAGGTCATTTTTGGTCTCACACCGCTCAAAATCGGTGTGTGGGGGTTTTCGAGGTCGCCGATTACGAATCCGGAATCAAAATTGAAAAATTCAAGATGGCGGCCGAGTTGCGGGACATATTTTGCCATTTACGGTGCCATTCGTCTGAAAATAAGTTCGTATGTGTTATCGAGGTCAGTGATCACGAATATCAAATCGTAACTCAAAAATTCAAAATGGCGGCGTCTCCATAGCCTAATATCCATCTTTTACTGTAACTTTCTTATTTACCGACCGATTCGAATGAAACTCGGTATGTTGAAGTTACCGAAGTACCTCATTGTGAATATGACGTCGAAATTGAAAAATTCAAAATGGCGGCCGAGTTGCGGGACATATTTTGCCATTTACGGTGCCATTCGTCTGAAAATAAGTACCTATGTGTTATCGAGGTCAGTGATCACGAATATCAAATCGTAACTCAAAAATTCAAAATGGCGGCGTCTCCATAGCCTAATATCCATCTTTTACTGTAACTTTCTTATTTACCGACCGATTCGAATGAAACTCGGTATGTTGAAGTTACCGAAGTACCTCATTGTGAATATGACGTCGAAATTGAAAAATTCAAAATGGCGGCCGAGTTGCGGGACATATTTTGCCATTTACGGTGCCATTCGTCTGAAAATAAGTACCTATGTGTTATCGAGGTCACAGATCCCGAATATCTAATCGTAACTCAAAAATTCAAAATGGCGGCGTCTCCACAGCCTAATATCCATCTTTTACTGTAACTCTCTTATTTACCCTCCGATTCCAATTAAACTCGGTATGATGAAGTTACTGAAGTAGCTGATTGTGAATATGACATCGAGATTGAAAAATACAAAATGGCGGCGTCCCCATGGCCTATTATACTGTAACTTTCTTATTTGACAACCGATTCGGCTGAAATTCGGTATTTAGAGGTAATTAGATTAGCCGATAACGATCATGTCTACGGAATTGAAACATTCAAAATGGCGGCACAAATTGCAGGACACGATCCGTTATTTAAGGTGGCATTCGTCCAAAAATAGGTATGTGAGTGTTATCGAGGCTACAGATCACGAATCTGTAGCCGTCGCTAAAGAATTCAAAATGGTGGCGTCCCCATAGCCATTTATCGTAACTTTTTTATTTACCGTCCGATTCAAATGAAACTCGGTACGTACAGGTTATTAGTATAGCTAATAACGAATATAACATCAGATTTACAAAATTCAATAAGGCGGCAAACAAAATGGCTGACAACATGTGTCATTTATGGACCGATTCGACTGAAAATCGGTACCTAGATGTTTTTCAGGTCGCTGATGACGAATCTGATATCGAAACTGAAAACCAAGCTTTGTACATTGATTCAAGCTTTCTACAATGATTCAAGCGTTACCTAATCGAGTGCGAAGCACTCGCTTTGACAGCTTCAGCTGTCACCCCTCCGGAGGAGCTAGAATGGGCGATAGCCCATTCTAGTAGGTGTAATAAAATCTACCTGCCAAGTATATAAAAAACACGATGGGTAGATTAACGTTAAACCGGAATTTCCAGACAATTTTTCAAGACACTCTAATTTAGTGGTAGAACATGAATCAGAAATTAATTTAGTTTAGTTCGCCCAAACTGGAATATACTGAAATTTTGCCTTCCACTTTTTATCAATGTAAATACTGAAATATCATAAATTTCGTCTTCCATTTTTACTTTTTTTACTCACTACAAGAACTTTTTTTCGACCGGCCAGAAAATACACCCTTTCTGAAGAAATTCTCCGGCAGAAATTAACGTTTTCCCGAGCTAGACCGGAAAATGGACATCAGAGCTCGGCAAAAGCTTTTACCGACTCCTGTTATTCATTCTGTTTTCGGATCCATGAAGGTAGAAAATGCTGCCGATTTTTGGTATAGGTGGCTTTGCTTTCTTGCTGCTAAAGAAGCGAACTTGTGTTAATTGTTGGGATAAGTGTGTAGTTCTTAAAAGCAAATTCGCAAGTTATAGAAAATATGGATTCGGATTTTGAAGCGGTACAAGCAGAAATAATTTATACCTATAGTTAATTACTGTTTGTAGTTGTATTTTTATTCGAAACTTTATAAAAAAAGAGATTCTGTGTCTCAGTGTCGGTAGAAAACAAAAAATTAGTTTTATCTCTTTTTGTTGCCAAGGTATATTTGCCCAAATGCAAATTATTAATACGTCAACTGTCTTAACAAATAAATTAGACCACGGGGTCTTTTCATAGAATACATCTCACAAACTTTGAGACTTATAGAAGTATGGCATCGTCCAAATTAAGCAAAATAATCAAGACGACAAAAGAAAGCCCGCTTGGTTTAATAATAGTATATTATAAAACAAGTGTACAAGTAAGCCTTTATAAACCACGCAAGGGTTTACGGCACGACGAGCGTGGCGAGGAGGGGCCTAAAAGAGTAAGTGCTTTAAAGAACTTGTTACACATGTATTATACGCTATTTTTTATTATACCTGCACTGCAAATTAAAAATTAGAAAAATTAATTAATGTAGATTCATTTTACAAGGTAATCTCTGAATTTCATTTTTAATCGGTAACATAGAGCGGTTTTTGTTCGGTTGCTAAATACCTGTGTATACATCATTGTTTAAAATTGGTTGTTACCTAAGCAACTTTAAAGCACTAGTGCTTTAAAGGCCCGATTTTACACGCTTTTTAGTTTCAAAAACAGAGATTATAATTCAGCTATAACAAAACATTATTTTTTTTACAACTGTCATGTTTGCGCATTAACGTCAGTGTTTAAAATGAGACATTTTTTCATTGACATTATTTTGTTTGCGTTACGATGACACCGTGCGCAAAATATTTTGCACATCACATAATAAATCAGCTTCACTTTCTAGACTCTCCATTATTATCTTATGTATTATTTTACTTTAAAAAACTCACACTATTCAACACTCACAATATCCAAAATGTCAGTGAAAAATGTTTGGTGTAAAACATATTGGCTTCCATGGTTTATACCTGAGACAGATCTGCTACTATGTTTTTTAAATTAATTTGCATTAAATATAATACAAGATTTCGTTTTATGGTTTTAATTTAATCAAATTAAAGTCGTTGTAGAAAAATATTGTTTACATCTAGTGTGCGAAATACTTTGGTCATCTCGAACGATTTTTTGACTCGGCTGCGCCACGTCAAAAAAACTTTCGTTTTCGATGACCAAAGTAGTATTTCGCACCCTAGATACAAAAATAACTATTTCTTGCAGTAACGGTGAAGTCATTTTTTCATAAATTGTCGTGAATCTCCGAGATGCTGATGATGATTTGAATGACATTCTTAAGATGCGATCACTTTAAATTTTCTACAGGCATTGAAATCAAATTTCAGGTACCGATTACCCATATCCCCGCCACTGGTTAACTGTACAGCCACTACAGCGTTATACAATCACATCTTAAGGCGTCCGATCTAAGTGTGCTGTGTGTCAAATTTGATTATAATGACAATTTTTATAAGAACAATTTGATTTTTTGTAAATTTCAACACCTCACGTCTCCAAAAACAAAGAATTTTGGACACCTGAATTTTTTTCTTAAAATTAGCTAAGGGATAATACCTTGAAATAACCTAACGTTTTAAATTACATTCTCTATAAACGGGAGAATTTCCCTGTTTTGAAAGGAATATTTTTTGTGATCTGAAGGTAACCAATGCATCTGCAAAAGACAAGAAGCATCTTTATTAAAGTAAGTCAAAATTATTAAATAAAAAGCTTTGGATGTCCGTTATAAGAACTTCTGGGTAAAAATTCGATAAGATCAAGGAAGAAATTATTTTTTAAAAACCATACCAGCTACAAGAAAATCGAAAGATTAATTGATAGGATACATTGCTTCATTTACTTCACACGAATATTAGCCCAACTTTATTATACTCTTTGCAAATACAAAACGAAGAGTATATTGCACTCTACCGGCACATTTCTAAAACCAATAATATCGCTCGTAGTGAAAAAAATTTCATATCGCTGTGTTGGTGATCGAATTCTGAACAACTTTCAAAATGTCCGTCCGTCTGTCTGTCCGTCTGTCTGTCCGTCCGTCGGTCCGTTCAGTTTCTTGTAAGAACGATAACTTAAGAACGAAAAGTCCAATTGTATTGAAAGTTGGAGAGTAAGTTAGTGTTAGCTAGAGGAAGAACCCCATTATTTTTTAACAAACTGGATCAATAAATAAAAAAGTCATTAATTATTTAAATTCCATATATTTATATAGGTATTTATGTTTTATAATATCGTTACATTGCAAAACCGACTAATTAGATAATAGTCCCTAATGTTTACCAACTTAAGAGCAATAGATCTGTCACAAGTACGATAAGATTATGGATCAAGCTGCTTTCATTCATCTCGCAGTTAGACAAGGTTGCCACTCTCTGATAGATAGATAGATCTTTATTTGGCCACAATACATATTTAATACATTTGTGGCAAGTCACAGCTTGGTACAGGTACCTAATATAAAGATATAAAAGTATAAATATAAAAAATATAACAGAAATATATACAGATAGAATGTAAGAAATTACATGACACAAACATAATAAAACAATATACAACCAAAGTTCATGTACACATGATGTGCACAGCACGATCAATGCGTATCGATACTTAAAAACATTACATTACACTCGCATTAAGATATTCATCCACGAAATAGAAACAGTTTCTCAATAAAAAAGACTTAATTTTAGTTTTAAAATTCATATTATTTCATAATTTCCAGTCAGTAGGTAATTTATTGTATAAATTGACGCTCAAGGAATTGCTCTTGAATTTGGACAGCCAATACTTAGGGATATATATATTATCTTTATACCTAGTATTATGAAAATGCACATCGGAGTATGCCTGCACCTGACTTTTTTTACTATGTATTTCTAGTAAGCTATTGTAAATTTACAGGTTTGGCAGTGACATTATTTTTAATTTAATGAACAATGGCTTACAGTGCTCAGGGTAAGGAACGTCAGCAAGAATTCTAACAATTCTTTTTTGAAGTATGAAAACTCTTTGTGAATGACTAGAGTTACCCCAGAGTATCACTCCGTAGTTTAAGTGTGAATGAAATAAGCCATAGTATACTGACAGTAGAACATCTCTATTTATAAGTTTACTCAATCTTCTGATGACAAAGATTGTGCTAAATATTTTTTTGCATAACTGGTCAATATGCACATCCCATTTCAGACCGCCATCAATAGTTATACCTAATAACTTAAGGCTATTGCCCTTATTAATAGTTGAGTCAGTACTTATAATTAAACTTTGAGTTTTATTTTTGTTCAATTTTAATTTATTTGCAGAGAACCATTGTTCAGCTTTTTCTGTAGCTACTACTATTTGATTTTCTAGTTCTTTTATATTTTTAGAAGAGTTTTTTAGGGTCAGATCATCAGCAAATAACGTACATTTAATAACGTCAAGGAATGAAGGCAAATCGTTAATATAGACGACAAAAAAATTGGGCCCAATACGTAACCTTGCGGAACTCCATATTTACTGATTTTAATGTCAGAGCTTTTATTATTAAGAGACACACACACTGTCTTCTGTCTTCAAGATATGATCTAAATAGAGACAAAGGTAATCCTCTAATACCATAAAATTCTAGTTTCTGGATTAATATTTCGTGAGAAACGCACTCAAAAGCTTTACTTAGATCACACAGTGTAACAGAAGAGTAAAGATATTGCTCGAGTGCTGCAGTTATATCGTCAATGACACAAGAAACTGTTTTTGTTGTGGAGCAGTTTTTCCTAAATCCAAATTGACAAGAATTTAAAATGTTCAATTCTAGGTATTTGGCCAGTCTTATTTTCAAAATAATTTCCAAAATTGGTATAATGGATATGGGACGATAATTATCAAAAAGAGCATGTGTCCTTTTTTAAGAATTGGTATGACTTTGGTTATTTTAAAAGCATCAGGAAAAATACCTTTATCGAAACAAACATTGAACAAATTGCTGAGATGTACAGCGATAATGTTGATAGTTTCTTTTAACATGGCAGTGTTAATACTGTAAACTTCAAGTGAGCTGGTATTTTTGAGGGACATAACAACATTTATGACTTTTTGTGGTGTAGTTAAATATAAAACGAAAGAACAAGATGGTTTTTGTACATTACTTAGAAATTCTGTAGCTTCGTAACCCGTGTCTATAATGGAATTAACGATACTGTTAGCAACAGTGACAAAGAAGTCATTAAAATAATTATTTGTTAATTTTGTATTCGTCCCATGTTTGCCACATTTCTTTCTGTATTAACTATAATCCAATTAGCCGTAACTTTATTTTCCGAATTTGTAATATATGCACTGTACGCATTTTTTTTAGTAACCTCGATAGCTTTTTTATAATAACGTCTATATTTACAGTAGGTATTTTTGTCCTCTTTAGATTTAGATGAATTATATATTGGTTTTAATCCCGCTGATTTATTTCTCATTGTTCTAAGCTCTTCACTGAACCAACGAGGTGGTAAATTAGATTTAGTTGTTGATATCTTAGACAAAGGGAACAATTTTTCAATATGGCTCTGGTAATTATTTACAAGCAAATGTGCACACCCATCGATATTATCATGGGATATAAAATTTAAGCTGGTCCAATCAAGCGCATTAAGGGATTTTTTCAACTTGTTGATCCTACGAGAAATAATGATTCTTCTGAAAGCATCACTGCTGTTACTCTTTCCTTCCACAGTACTCAGTAGAAAACATTCAGCGTAGTGATCCGATAGGCATGGATCTATCACACTTGACGTAAAAGCAGTCTCATCAAAGTTAGTAATAATATTGTCAACACAAGTTGATGATCTATCTGTAACTCTAGTAAATTCACAAATAGTAACATTTAACCCAAAAGTGGAAGTTAAACAAATAAACTCGTTTATATTGGCCGTTGCCCCCCTAATATAAACTAACATTTTATACTCTTTTATACGCTTCGTAAATATTTTTTTATTTTTGATAAAAATGCGGGGAGAGAGTATTCTACAGAATATGCAACAATTATATAAAAAGTGCAGTAAGTCGCCGAAAAGTTTAACGGTTAGCTTGTTTTTTATGTAATAACAAATCATGAATTTACTTTTTACTTTTACTTTTAGTATGTGATGACGTATCGACAAATAGCCACATTTTAGTCTCCGCTCGTTCCAAGTCATTAAATAGGCATCCAGCTCCTCCCACCACAACGGCTAAACTTCCCAAACTAGCAAATAAGCCGCCCGAGGCATTAAAATAACAAACCAACAAGAGTAAATGTTATAATACGTTATGTCTGGTACATCTAACAAGTCTGATTGCCACAATTTCTTGTGCATATACTGACTACACTTCAATGCAAATACAGACTGCGGAAATTTAAAGTTTCCCGTTAATATTTCATATTTAACAAATTCTACCTGGAGAAGTACGGAGGATTAGGAGGCGATTATTTTGCTTTGCATCCTGAGGATTACGTTAAGTACTGGCAACTTTAGCAAAGTAAATATTTAAATGGGCATGTGCAAAAGAAAATGTTGGCGGAGATTTTCTAATGTAACTCCGTTAAAGACAGTCCTGTGGCTTTGTAGCAAATGCGGATTTCGGTCCACGAACGGTCCCCTCATCCTCTTTTAACTATCTGGTTTCCCATTATGTGTCTGTGATGTCTCTTAGTCCGGGCAATTTGGACTCATCGAAATAAATTGCTGAAAGGCTCGGCGCTCTATCAGGAGCTTTTAATAATATTAAATTAAATCTTGCTTTAGATCTTATTAAATTATGAGTCGAGGGTTTATTTTCTATAGCAGAAAATATGTGATATTTTTTTATCGTTAGTGTTATTGTGGATGAAATCATCGCGCGTCTGAAGGACACTACAAAAATGTATAAATATCTGGCACAAGCCGTGTCTTCGCAACGGTATGTGGCTGTATCCACTCTCAGGTGGATTCGTACAACTCTTAAGACCTGCCAAAGACGAAAATGTAAAGTTTTACTTACCGTGGTTGCTACAATTTGCCTTCCATCGTACCTTGTTATCCAGCGGTGCAATATATTGCTACGCGCTTGCGCCCCTAGGGGCTGCTGATAGCTCAAGAGTACCGCCCGAAATTATGTAGCAATTGGGATAGGAAACTGCAATACCATCAAACAAAGCCTGTAGGATGCACACCATCTCTGAGGCACTAGTAGTATGACTGTTCTAGAAATGTATGTAAGAGGATCGAGCTTTCCACATTGTTCTGGATTTGCGCCGAGAAGGTTATGGTCTACGCTGAATAGTTCTAGAGGCAATTTGCAGAGTGTATATAAGCCGAATGTATACTCGCGAGGAAGGAAGTTTTAAATGAAAAGTAAGGTTTGAAATTCGAAGTGAATACAAAGTGTAAAGATCAAGTAATAAACATTGTTAAAGATTATCTTTAGTGAGTTAAAGTGCATTTTAGTTTCATAAATGTATTGTGAAGTTTTCAGTACGTTCTTCAATAAAATAGCTGTTAGTGTTCATTATTGTTACAATTTCTAAAAAATAGCGGTGTTCCATCAAATAGTTCATAAAGAAAAAATAAGACATTTTTTAAATTGAAAATTCGGTTTCAGCACACAAAAATACTTAAAGTATGGTAGGTTTAGCCCTTTGTACACCTGTGTAATAATAGGGTAAATGGGGTATCGTTTATTTTCATAGTTATTCATTATCGAAATAATTATCATTTCTCTTATGAATGTTAGATCTAACTGGATAAAAATCAATTTGATCATCTATACATTTTAACGGCGCTGGCGCATAATTCGAAATCAAGGGACGCATGATAGCTGAAAAATATCTTTCCTTTGGTTCCTATATGGCCTATAGTCCAGTGCAATTTGAGGTAGGATTAAATCATATTTATAAGAACTATTGATTTATTGGTAGGTCTTAGTACTAGAAAAGTATTTTAAAAAGTTATCAAGGCCACTGCGGGCTAAAAAATAAAATAAAATGACGTCAAAAAATTTAAAAAAATTTATCTTAACCTTTTCGTATCTGTTTGTACTTATAGTACAGTAGTAGAACTTTTACGAGTAAATTATTTAACTTAACTTCCTTAAATTTTCTTCGTGGTTTTTTGATACCGTTTATATTTACAATATTTAACACTTTATGTCCACACAGGTAATACATTCGGTAAATGGGAACTTAAATAACAAAATGCGAAGTTTAACTACAACATTTATTCAACCTATGCACATACATTACTACATATAATTCACCAAATCAACAACAATTTAGAGAATATGATGTGATTTCCTGCGTAAAATATTCCTCAAGAACAACCCAGTGACATGCCATCCCTCTACAGACACATACATCCGTCTTCTGATGGTGTTGGACGTTCAATTTTTCCTTCTCCTTGGATAGTATAGAAAATATAGCAGTATTCTCATCCATTTAAAGTGAACGTTGTTTCGTAAGAGAAAACAATTTTGTGAGAAAGTGTGGATAATTATGACCAATCATTACTTCACAAAACTGCATTCTCCGGTCGAAATCGCCATCGTCTAATTCTTCCAACTTTGTGTAAATGATTCTCTAGGGTAAATTTTGCTAATTTCATCAAAATATCATCGACAATCTTGTTTGCTCCTGTGGATCTAAGTATATTATTCTATTAAGAAAAAGATGTCGACTACTATCGACAAGTATTATACAAAGTAATTATAAGATACACCACTACTACCCATTGCAGTGCATTGGTGTCTTTTTGTTTTAAATAAAAGACTTCCTTTGAAACCAATATTTCATTAAATAATTTTCGTAAAAATCGACAAAAATAGCCAATTTTGAACGGCAATATCTCGATTTTCATCGTAGAGCCTTCTTTTTAAAGTTCATGTTAACGGTTGAAATCTCTACTTCATTTTTTATGAAGCAATCCCTACATATATATAACTGCCCAGGAAAAAGTTATAAACAAAAATATAAAAAAAGAAATTTCGCAATTTTTGGCAATTTGTTTATGCTTATATTTCATATAATGGTTTCTTCAAGGTCGGAACTTCGACGGCAAATTCAATTTTCTACAAAAAAGTACTCTTGTAATGTTTTTAAATTCCACTTAGTTTTGGAGTTATATGAAAAAATTCACAGATTTCGCAATCCTTGCAACCATCGGGACATTGGAAATGATAACACCATACATAAAACATAAAGTTTTTCAACTTTTTCCGGACTCGGCTTCGCCTCGTCCGGAAATAGCACGATCCACTACACCGCTGTATTTCCAAGTTAAATGAAAACTGGTAACTTAACCCCCTGTGATATATGCAACCCATGTTACATTTGCGTATATCAGCCGTTGCATATACGCAGTCTCACTCGACCGCGACACCGCTGTATTTCCACCTTAAATGAAAACTGGTAACTTGACCCCCTGTGATATATGCAACCCATATTACATTTGTGTATATCAGCCGTTGCATATGATAGTGTCAGTCGACCGCGACACATTACTTTGAAATAAAGAGATGTTAGTATTGTCACTCAATTTGTACAACAGACAACCTATATCAGTTAGTTGCAATTTTAACACATCATTTATTTGCAAGCAGGCACCTATTTGTAGCAAGCTGAACAATTTTGTGTTCTACCGTCAGCATCGCTGTACAAATTTTAAGTAATCTCCCGACACGGTAGGTAATGTAATTGGCAAACGCAGCAACCTAATCGATAGTAGCGCGGCCTTTTCGGCAGCCGTGTACACATTTTTGCTTGAATAATATAAAGTCATACATTTTCAGTCTGTGACGTCAGACACGGATGTAATAAATGTAATAAATTTAAGTAAAGGAAGGTCAAATTCTAATTCGCTACTTATTGATTAATCGGTAAACATTCAATTCAATCGCAAGGATATCTTCGAACAAAAATAATTTAGTGTCATTGTAAGTGTTGGCCAGTTTATTAGCATTTTGTAGCTCGAGCAGTGTATATGTAGATGAGCGTACAAATATCAGATGGGCAGTAGATTCATAAAAAATCAAATAGACTACAACAAATCTCAAGAGTAAGTGAGCCTACTGGTCTTCTCTCTACTGTGCCGCGATACCGCTGTCTTTTGACCTTGAACAAAAACTGGTAACTCTACCCCATATACAAAAACAAACATTTCCAATGTTAAAACACGAAAACCATCCCTTTCACCCCGTTCTCAAAAATGCTCCCCTAAATTTAATAGCATTTTGTGGTTTTATCATTATTAGGTGATCAACTAACGGATGAAACAATAAAAACCATTTAACGCAATTGTTCCTTAGTTCCTCCTTTTTTATGCATAGTCAATAACTTATTGTGGGACAGCTGTTTTTCCTTAATCAATGCTATGCGAAATAGTCTTGAAAATGTTATAGAAGCTAAAGGTGGTAATATTTTTTATTATTATTGTTGTAAACACAAACTTATGTCTGGTTCAACAAAATATATTACTTCCACATCAACGTGGTGGAGTGAAAGTATAGTAATCATAAAAAAAAATCAAAAATTATTCTTGCTGAAATAGGTTTAGAAACTTCGACATTTTTAATTTGAGTGAAAAATAATTTTCTGTCTGTCTGTAACTCTTCTTTTTGTGCGCACGTTTTCTCTGAAACGGTTTAAAAAGATATCAACTTGAAATTTTATACACGTATGTACAGTAGCGAGACTTGGAACTGGGTTGTTTTTTAATCTTATCCGGTGAAGGATTGGGGGTAAATAGGGGTAAGGAGGGGTAAATAGGGGAAAATATGTAAGAGTGGTAAGAGTACAAAAATTTAAGATTTGGTATACCTACATACTAGAAGCCACAAGACCTTAGATTTTTTCATAATATTTTCCATCCCCTCCCACCACCACTCCATTATTTTTTTTTTTTCGGCGTCGACTACTAAGGTCATTGGCCGTCTGCAAATGTTTATTATTATCTGATCATTACTTACAGTTTTAAGAAAAGGCTTGTTTCTCGTAAGAACTGGATTACTCTTCTTAATGTACGTGGGTTATTTCCTAGGCATTCCTGGATATTATTAGGTAGGTGAAATTGTTGTCGTGCTAGATTATATTGGGGACATCGTAGCAGGAAGTGTTCAACCGTTAGATGCCTATGACAGGTTTCACATCTAGGTTGTCTGCTGCCACTAAGCATGTACAAGGACGTCCAATTTATATGCCCAATTCTTAATCGTGTGATGACCACTTGCTCCCTTCTTGTCATATTGATTGGATATGTCCAAATTCCCACATTTGTCTTTATAGACCTTAATTGAGTAATTGCGTTATTCCATTCTCGTTGCCATGTCTGGATTATTTTATTCTTTAAATGATATTTAAGGTCATTTGGTTGAATAGGAATATCTTCGGGAGTATCTATTTCAGCAGCACATCTGGCGGCTTGGTCTACTAGTTCGTTACCTCGTATTCCAATGTGACTTGGTATCCAAAGCAGTCTTATACTCTTTCTCTGAGATCTTAACCATGTTATTCTGGAGAGACTTTTTTGTATCAATGGATCCCTATTATAGGGGTTCATTAGGGACTGTATGGCGCTTAGTGAGTCGGAACAAATAAGGTAATTACTACCAGGAATTGACTCTATATATAGCAGGGCTTGCCAAATGGCGTACACTTCTGCTGTGTAGATACTGGTTTCGTATGGTAGTGTCCAGGAATGACAAGTACCCCTGTAAGAGAAAGCACTTCCTGTAGACCTATTTGTTTTCGATCCATCTGTATAGATGATTTGGTAGTCCGAGTACATGTTAATGATTCTGTTAAATTCTGATAATATAAGTGTATTACACGTTTCATTTTTCTTATATGCTGATAGGTCTAACTGAGCCAATGGGGGTGTTATTTCCCAGGGGGGGATCTCGCTGGGACCAAATTCATAAACTCGAGGAAGCGACACATCAATAGAATCTAGAAATTCTTTCAATCTTACTCCAGTTGGGCGGGTGATAGACGGACGGTTTTCATAAAGATCTTGATTTTCAACGAACATAAGCATATGGTTTCGATGACTGGGTTGAGCCCAGATCCCCGAGCCATAGCCTGTTAGCAGTTGATTTCTCCTATACCTTAACGGGGGAATGCCGGCCTCGCAGCACATTGCTGTAAAAGGGCTAGTGCGAAAAGCACCGAGTATCAGTCTTAACGCGGTTCCATGAATTGAATCCAATACTTTCAGTTTGGAAGGTCGTGCGGCGCCATAGACTACACAACCATAATCCATTTTGGACACAACTAGTGCTGTATACAACCTCAATAATACTTCCTTATCGCATCCCCAGTTAATACTAGACATGGCACGTATTGGGTTTAATGCTTTCTTACATCTGATCGCTAGATCTTCTATATGCGGACCCCAGTAGAGTTTTTTATCGTACGTTAAGCCTAAAAATTATTAAAGGGGTTGATAAAATCAAGATATTCACTTGAAGGGTTAGGGGTTAAATAGGGGTAAATAAAAGAAAATAAGAAAAGCAAGCTAAGGGTACAAGTAAATAAATAAAGTAGAGTAAGCTGTAAGAGTACAGAAACTTGGAATTTGGTGTATATACTAGAAACCATGGCCCCAGATTTATTTATAACAATTTTCAACCCCTCCACCATTCTTAAATGAACTGATAAAATAAAATTAAGATATTCACTTGAAATTTGGTACATGTATGTATTGTGATGACATCCGATTGGGAAATTGGGGAAAATAAGTAGAGCAAGCTAATAAGAGTCCAGAAACTTCTTTTTTGGCATATGCTAGAAACCAACTCATCAATTTTTTTTATGACATATGCCCCAATTATTATTAAAATTCCATGACTATTTATTTCTACATACTTGAGCGTAAATTTAATCAAGAAGTTTTTAAAGAGTCTAGGATGGAAGTAGTGATTCCTTAGGCAGTAGTTTTTTTAAATGACTTCTGGATGACTATAATCACATCTGTACACAAAAAACCGCTGCCTAGGGAATCACTACTTTCACATCCAGATTTTTCATCCAACTCACTTTAAAGGAAACATCTTGACTACATTTTCACTCAAATATGTGGAAATTATTGGTCATAGAATATTAATAATATTTGGGACACACGCCATAGAAAAATTTGAGGCGTTGGTTTCTACTATATACGTTAAAAACCGCTGCCTAAGAAATCACTACTTCCACATCCAGGCACTTTAAAGGAAACATCTTGACCAGATTTGCACTCTAGTATGTGGAAATTATTGGTCATAGAATTTTAACAATATTCGGAGCAGATGTCATAGAAAAGTTTGAGGCGTTGGATTCTACCATATACGTTAATTCTTTTAGGATTACTATACATCCAATCCACTACGTGGATGTGGAAGTAAAATGAAGTTATTAGTTTACCCTACTTATTTTCCCCTATTCACAACCTATCATGTCCCACCCCTTCAATGAAATCATCTCAATCAGATGTCATTACAATACATACGTGTACAAACTCTCAAGTAAATATCTCAATTTTATGTTATCAAAACCATTAATAACGGAGCGGAGATGGTGGTGTTTGAAAAATATTAGAAAGAAATCTGAGGCCTTGGTTTCTAGTACATACACCAAGTCCAACTTATTTTCCCCTACTTACTCCTATTTAAATCTCAACCCTTCAACGGAATCATCTCAAAATATAATCTAGTTCCAGATGTCGTTATAATACATACGTGTCCCAAATTTCAAGTGAATATCTCAATTTTATCAACCCCTTTTATAATGGAGTGGGGGGTGGTGGGGGAATGGAAAATAAATGGATGTGGTAGTAAAATTGGCAGGTAACTTCAACGAATTATTATCTTGTGTAACAAAATTCAAAAAAGTAAAAGGCAACAGTTATGTACTTATTTATTTATTTAGCAGATTTCCCTTTAGAGGAATTCATGCACCTTTAATACTTTTTTTAATATGCCGTACTGCAATTAGCTGTTTTATTTACTACAGCATCGCTCGCTGAGCGCCTTCCTTGTTTGTATAAAGTGTGGTAAATATGGACAGCATATTGCTTCAACAAATCAGCGATGTGTGCTAATTTCGCGTTCATACATTATTACAACCGGTATATATGAGAGAGCGTTCTACGAAAATTCAATACGCCAGGCAATAGAATATGATTGAATTTGAAATAAGCGGACTGAAAACAGGCAATAAAAGATTAAAAAATTAAAACTGCTCATTAAATCAACTTGGAGTGCCAGCGGCGCCGCCGCCGTAGGCAGGGAAGCACAATTACTACGTTATAATCTGTTATATACTTATTTAAATAAACAAAAATGTAAAATATTGAACAGATTTCAAAAAGAAAATTAAAAAATTATAAAATAAATTTCAGTCAGTTGTTTGGCTAATTAGAATTTATTACCTAATATGGATATTAAAGTCGGTTATTATTACGGTTGATATGTTTAACAGTTTATTTTTACACCTCAATATCTATATTAAATCAAGGCTCAATTAACTGGGCGGCTAGGTAAAATTTTATTTCATAATATTCTCAGTTTTTACTCTTCTTGAAAGTTGTTATTGTTATTTTAATTTAAAAGCTATTTGAGTAGCAGAGCACACTTTGTCAAAATTATTTAATCTAATGTTTTAAAAATGAATTATTATTTGTTTGCTTATAATTGTATTGAAACATTCTTTATAGGATTTTGCAAACAGCAGAAAAAATAACTATCTATAACTAAAAGAAAAACTTTGTGTAGAAATATTAATGAAATATTTGCATTCTTTCGATAACCTGAATTCTGGTTATGCCAGCAAATTAAAATCCTAAAATGAATTTGTCTAATTTCTTATTTGACAATTGTGTGGATGCTAGTGTTAGAATGAGAATTGTCAAATAAGAAATTAGACAAATTCATTTTAGGATTTTAATTTGCTGGCATAACCAGAATTCAGGTTATCGAAAGAATGCAAATATTTCATTAATATTTCTACACAAAGTTTTTCTTTTAGTTATAGATAGTTATTTTTTCTGCTGTTTGCAAAATCCTATAAAGAATGTTTCAATATATTTAATCTAATGTTCTTGAAACATCAATAGGGGTACCACAAGAATCAGTTTTAGGTCCTTTACTATATATTATTTATGCAAACGACTCGGCTATAGCATAACCAATCTCAAATTACCATACATTGAGGTTAGAGCTGTTTCCCAGTCAACAACGAATTCAAAATTTTAACTTTGTCCACATCAGCATCTCACTTTCGTACGTCCATCATGGACCCCCAATTAAAATCGAGACTCATTCTTGGATATCTTTTCATACCACTTCTGTCAATGGTGGAGTCAGAATTCTTCAGTGAATATGCCCAAAACGATGGATTGGACATGGCGGACCAGTACCATGGCCTGCTAGATCACCCGCTTAAATCCGATGGACCTTTATTTTTGGGTGGACATGGCGGACCAGTACCATGGCCTGCTAGATCACCCGCTTAAATCCGATGGACCTTTATTTTTGGGGGCGTTTTAAATCGATGGTTTACCGTCATCCAATTGACACTTTAGAACAATTGCAACAACGTATTTTAATGTGCATAGAAACCATAAAAAATGTCCTTAGTCCAACGTGTGGAAATGTGTAGGTATACGTGGAGATGGAGGTCATTTCAAACAATTTTTGTGAAAAATTCCAAAGAATTGTTCAGTTATTGGGTGTTACATATTGGGCATTAAATTAACTGTTCGTTTTCCAATTTCATAAAATAATTACTATTCTTTTTAAGCCTTTAACACAATGTTACAAGTGTTAATAAACCACTTTTAAATTTTATAAATTCTTATAAACAACAATAAAAGCTACAATAACTTTGTTCCAAATTAAAAAACACATGTAAACAAATCCTATTTAAACCCCTGCTTGCGTTGTGCCGGAAGAGAAGGAATTATTTACATTTTCATAATTAGTGGCATAAAAAGTTCGGTACAAGTAATCCCATCAAAGTGCCGCATTTCTTCCGGCGGGAACACAAGTCGGGTATTACAGTTTTTTATTATTTCTAATATTCGGAACTATAACATCCACTGACCCTAAAAAACAGTGATTTTCAAATGTTTCCTACCTTAATGTCCAATAATTAAACCTAGGTCAGTTTTTTTCAAAGTGCCCCTAGAGAAAAAAGTCATATAGGTTTTTTGTTGGTCTAGTCGGTCCCTATTACCAGTTTTTTTAATGACATGAAACTAATTACACCCTGTATATTAACGCTAAGACGGTCATTCAGAAACCGTTGTGTCAACCCAGTTAGCATATTTGAAACGAATGTCGCAGTTCCACTAGACATACGTAGAGAATAATGGTTATGGGAGATAGCTGTAAGAAGAATGCACAAGTCGTAGCTACTTTCATGCACATAAAACTGAAATCGCCAGCACTTGCAATTCATATTTCGTCAACTTACCTAAAACTATTGTCTCAATTAGACAAAACAATAAAAAAAATAGAAAAGTAATACTGTCGTAACAAATAATAGATAGCATTTTCTTTAAAAACGTAACTGTTTCGGAAATAGTTGACGCCATTAATAACTTAAAAAATTCATGTTCGACCGGCCATGATAATATTTCTACTACAATAATAAAAAGTGTGGACAGTTAGCGAATGCCTATATGTCATGAGAAGACAGAAACACCTGATGAGAACAAACTGAGGAAAAGGTGCTTAATTGAGGAATTGGGATGTCATATTATAAATTCTTATTTCACCTTAGAAACTTATCTAAATCTCTTAAAAATCTCAAAAGTCATTTGCTTATTTAAAAAAACGACCCTCGTGATATTACAAATTATAGGCCTATATCTCTGTTATCGGTATTTTCAAAAATATTTGAAAAATCATTTTTAATTATACAGCTAAGTTTTTAGAAACAAAAAAGATATTCTCTCCTAATCAGGACGGTTTCAGAAAAGATCGTTCAACGTCTACTGCTTAACGGAGTTTTTTAGATGTGGGTTATAAGATTCATATAATTTATATTGATCTTTCAAAAGCGTTTGACTGCGTAGATCATCACATTCTTCTACGCAAATTAGAATGTTATGATCTTCTAAAATCTTACTTTATAAACAAGAAACAATTTATAAATTATTTTGGTGCAAAGTCTACTAAACTTGACATTGATTTAGGTATACCCCAAGGCAGTATTCTGAGCCCCTTGTTGTTTTTATTATATACTGATGGCATAAACCAGCATGTGATGTATTTTCATTGTGAATTCACAGACGATATGACAATTGCAACAAGTGATAAGAATATAGACCTTGCAATTGGCAGTTTATGTTCAAATTTGGCGTCAGTTTCCCAATATATTACAAATAACCATTTAATCATAAACAGAGAGAAAAATGTACAAATAGTTGTTTGCTATTAAACGTATGTACCAAGTAGCTAGCAGGGATGCTGTAAAAGCATTTTATTTCGTGAACTTTGAAAGTCTTATTAGACACGAAGTATTTTTTTTTAGGGTTTACTAATTTAGCAAACCGGGTGCTTATATTTCATTATATATCTGGATTAAGTTACAGAGCATATTATAGACAGATATTTACTAACTAGAAAATTTTAACACTACCATGCCTATACATGTTAAAAGTATTAACAATGATAAAAAGGAATTCAGATTTTACCTTTCAAAATAAGAAACATTAATAATATGAAAAAGTTCATATCAGCCACAAAGTCATTTCTAGTGAATCATGCTTTTTACTCCGTAAATGTGTATTTAAATTTTAACTGATATTTTATTGCTACATGTGCGTACGTTTTAACCTTTTCAATTTTTCTGTTTAAATGTAAAATAACTCTTTAATTGTAATAATTTGTTTGACTTGTCCTCTATCATTATAATGATTGATTGGATTAATAAATTGTTATTCTATTCTATTCTATTCTACACATGCAAATAATCACCGAACAAATTGTAGTATATTTTGAGGGTTTCGTTACTTTTTATTAACGTTGCAAAGCAACAGCACAATTCAACATTTTTTAAATTACATGTTTACATACTAAAAAATCTTGCTCATTAAAAAACCAAAGAAGCGCAGTTTACTCATAGAAATTTATCACTCGGCACTCATACTGTAGTGTATTTCTTATCTAGATTGAGCAATACCGTATATGTATGTCGGGTGTGATTTTCTTTGTTTGACAATTTCGTCATAAATTTGACACAAACGTTGTAATATGCTGTAAACGTTGGGTTGATCTTCAGATTAGGTTCTTAGATATTGATCTATAAAACGGTGCTATAGAATTAACATACTCTCACAAAGATGCATTGATCTTAATGATCCCTCAGGATATTAAAGTAAATGCATCAATTTTAATATGGCACTCTATAACGGTTAGAGATTTTATGAGTGCAGGTTCTTTGATACTGATCATCTTACTGAAGCACCAAGAATACACAACACAGTCAGGACTCTTTCCTGCCAAAGTCATTAGGTGCTTGCTACTTTAAAAAGCGAGTGCAAAAATTCTGGGCAGAAAATAAAACTCACGCGCGCCGCTGTCCATTATATTATAACGTAGGCTTCAAGCATGCACGCTGCCAATTTTGTCCTCCGGCTGGAACGAAACAAATTGTATTTTTACATCGTATTCAATTAGAGGGCCAATTGTACCTCCATTTAGTGTTTATTTGCGGGAATGGAATTTAATTTGATACAGTGGGTCGGCCCGAGGTACTTTGCAGTTCGTTTTAAACAGTTTATACTCGTATTTATGGCAAAGTTGGGAACGCAGGCAGAGATTTTATTTTTTGCTTTATTCCATAATATCAAGTAACTTTATACGTTAACGGCGTGCAAAATGTTCATGATGTTTTCATCAGTCTCAAGCAGAAATGTAAAAAGTAAATCTCCTAAATCTGTCGTAGACAACACTCTAATATTTTTTTTATCTAAATTATATTTTTAGTGCTCCGTACCAAACTTGGCAAAACGGAACACTTATGGAATCTTCTTGGTGTCTGTCCGTCACTCAGCGTCCCTTGTCACAGACAATTATATTTCCTAGTTATATCTCCTAATCTTATGAATAATAAAATCGTAATCTCTATCATATCATGCGGAGTAAGAAAATACAAGTATTACCGTTAGCTAGCTTTTCTATTCCGCACAATTTAAAAAAACGAAATAATAAATAAAGAAAAATCATGTCTTTCATTTTAAAATATTTTCTCAACATGAACACCTTGTAGAACATAAACAAATGCTCAGTGAACAGGAAATATTAAGCTAAATCATAATAGAAAGCAAATTATCTCTCGAAAATAAGCAAACACTGTTAACGTAAAATCTACATTGTAGAGATATTAGTAATATCGGTTGATTCTAGCTTTGCGATGTTTCGAAAGTTTAGTACGTCATTAAAATTGATAGCATGTTGATACAACATGTGGATGGATGCCTATTTTATATTAACACTACGCTATACATTTTGCACAAATTTCCCTTAGAAAAATACTAATGTATACCAACTGTTTTATGCGCTGATTTCCATAAAAATTAAACACGAAATTCAACGACTTTATTGGAAGAGTCGTAGTAAGTGTACTTTACTGAGGTACATAGTTAATATTAGATTAAACAATGAATACTAAACAATTTAAAATAGGTCGATTTTCATTCCGACTATAATAACATCTCAGCTATGCAGGGTTTTGAAGGATCGACATATTGTTTTCATGGAAGACGCCAAAAAAGATTTTCAGATTTTAATATACAGGGTGCTTCACCGTGAGTGGTCTATTAGGTGATCCAAAACCAACCAAGGAGAAAGGAAAAATACAGAAACTGTTACTTATTTGCACCAAAGTGTAGCTATAGAAAGCAGAATAAAAATACAGTATGAAATTTGTATTAATTTTAATATCTACAACAAATTTAACAAAAACAACCCAAATTAAAAATAATTCACGTCAACGTTGAGAATGTTGATAAAAATAAGAAAATTGTTAATTATAATTTTAAAGATATTGAAAATAACAAAAACCAACAAAAATATTATAGAAACAGTTAACAGACACGTCTTTTAAACTAGTAACTGCTCGATATGCTGCCCATTAATATGTAAACAGTTCAATATTCGGGTCATAACACCGCCAGTGGTTGCTCGCCGAATTTCATTTGCGTCCAGTTCTACGAACGCCCTCTTACTTTGATTTCCAATTTATCTCGTGTATTTACAGGCGTATCATACACTTTACTTTTCATTTTTTCCACAGACAGAAATGAAGCGGGGTGAGATCTGGACTAGCGCGCCATAACCAGGGGCCACGTCATCTAATCCACCTATCTTCAAACATATCGTCTAGTACATTTGATACCTCTCACGTACAGTGAGGAGGAGCTCCATCTAGTTGATACCAACATCTTCTATATTCCTGAAATGGTAAATCATCCAAAAAATCGCTTACTATTGTCCTTAGTATCTCTACATAACGCTGAGAATTTAAGGTTCCATCATAAATATGGTAACACAACGTGTAATAAACAAAACACATTAAAACTAAATTTCTGCTGGAATCCTCTTTCCCTTATTCCGTGAGGGTTTTCATTTGCCCCAATATGGTGGTTACGTCTGTTAAATATTCCTTCGCGGGAAAATTTCGACTCATTTGTCTATATAATTTTTTTCAAAAAGTCATTATCTTCTTGACTGCGAATTATCGTTTCACACAACTGAACTCTGTTAACATGATCTTCTGGATGCATAGCTTGCACCGTAATAAACTTATAGTTGGGCATTTCATTCTTCCACAAGACTCTTTCTATAGAGGTGTAAGGAATTCCTACATCATGTACTGCGGTGTAAATAGATGCTTGTGGATATGCTTCGAAATATGCCAGGACAGTTATTTCATTATTTTCATTTCCAGTAACTGGACTGGGATTTATTTTTGTGGCTTTGAAAGTGCCAAACTGTAGAAAATTAGCCTCTATTCTTCTAAATTTCTTTGCATTCATAGGTGAAACATTTGGATTTAATTTGTTGAACCTTCTGCACGTTCTACTAATGATTCTGTTGCATTCTGCATGTATATAAAATAAATTCAAATAATCTGCATTAGAGTAATTATTTTGCATATTTATATTTACACTTTAACACACACTTTATTACGGAATAATTCAATTTGGAATGACAGTACAGTAACATTCGTTTTTCTCCATGGTACACTATATCGCGTATACTCGATATTGATGTTAATTAAACAATGTTTGTAAATAACTTCAAATAACTCAAAAACCGTACACTTTAGCTATAGGGAATGCCTATATGGGTTGAAAGGTAATATAAAAAGACATCGAATAGGAGTATAAAATACAGTATGTTCTATTTGAACTAAGCGAGTTAATGGAGGTCGAAGTTGTCGAAGTTCGACCTTCTTTTCTGGACACCCTGTACAATTTGGAGCATTTGTAGTTCGTGCCCACATAAGCTCCATCCCTCACAGACACATGAGAGAAAAATTGGTTTTTGGAGTTTAATACAGGAGAAGTTATTAAATTTCAAGTATGGGTAGGTTTTCGCGTAAAATTTCCTTAAAATCGAAATATCTCAAAAACTATTCATTTTTGAGATAGGGAATGCTATTGAAAGTGACCTTAAAATAATGAATAAAATTCGATTCCGGCATCAAAAATATGGTATGCCATTTAAAATAATGATGTTGATACTGACTTTCGGCATAACCGGAAGTGTCACATATGTAGCATCATTTTAATTAAATAGAGCACCCAGAAAAACACCTGTGTGCAAATTTTCAGTTTATTATTTGTAGTTTTTTATTTGTTGTAGTTTCTCGAAAATGTCTAATAGGCCACTCATGGTGAAGCACCCTGTATGTGGACAGTAAAACTATGATAATAAGTAATTGGTACGGGACAGAAACTCGAAAAATAGTAATAACATCTTGACTAAATATTTCTGATGAGATAATTAAAACAGGTTTTTAAGAAAACTGAATCGGCGTAAGACAAAAGGTGGGCTGTCTTGAGCCATCCCCCGATCCTCTGCATAAAGTCTAGTAAATTTATGAATGCCAAGTCTGCAACAAATCATTAATGAGTGGCGATATATTTCCTTATTCATTTGAACTCATTATCATTATTTAAATTCTTAATAACGTTGCGCACTGTTTAGTAGAGGCGTATCCAACTGCTGTCAGTAATTTGATGTTTACAAATATAAATGTGTTGAAATGAATAAAGAGATATATCGTGTCTCACTGACGACTTTGTAGATTTGGCATTCATAAATTTACTAGACTTTATTAAGATTCGTTTAGCAAAAGTTTCATCATAATCTATTTTTTAAAAGTAGGATTATAAAAGATACCTAGTAAAGTATATTATTTGAATCCAGAGGTTCGCTTAATTCAAATAATGGCGGAGGTGCCGGTAATTATTAAAACGACGCGACACGACGCATACCGAAAGAAAATCCTACAACATCTAGCAGCTTACTCCTTCGTAAATAATTACGAATTGCACGATTACAATGAAAAAGTTAAAATTTCTCAGTTTTACAGACATTGACAGTAATAGTATATGATGATTCATTTTGTCCGTTTGTCTGAAAAGTATATCAGATGGTTCAGTCAATAGGGGCATCCTTCTAACTCTTGAATGAGTCAATGGATTGTTTTGAAATTTGGTGTAATGATTTGAAAAAAAATACAATTATCTGACGTAAAAAAATATAATGGCCGACTTCCGGTTTCGATACAATTTACATGAAAATCAAAATTTTAAATGGAACAACTCATGTATTTTTGCATACTAGGATTCTACTGGCCAAAATACATATGATCCAACCCTCAGACATTATTTTGATATTCAAAGATCATTATTTCTTCATTTTTAATTTTATTCATGGATAATCGCCACTTACTCAAAATTGTTTAAATTCGGTCTGTAAGCACCCCTAAAGTATTAAGCTTTTAAATAATACAGTAAAGTACGATTTATTCATTGAGTAGGGTCGAGAAATCAACACTACTCAGGGCCAATTTATTCAAAATACTGTTATCAAAAATTAAATAAAAACATATTTATTTTAAAGAGAAAGCAGATATTATGCATGTTATTCTGCTCGGAATTCAAAGGTCTAATTAAGTTAACCAAGTTATAGGGTGTCCCCTAGGGGTTCCATTAAAATAAAAATAGTTTTCGATGAAAAAGTAATATCGCTGAAATTAATGAAGAGTAAATCGTGTTTACTAATATTTAAAGAGATAAAATGTTGCAGTTGTTTGCAAACCAATTTTTGGTAATTTGAGCAAGTCCAAGCGGCCTTCTATGATTAAAACCAAAAATTAAAAAAAATCAAAACAATAGAATAGAATGATTATAAATACACAAAGTGCTTACACATGTCAAAATACAAATGATGAAATAATTTATAGAAAAAAAAAACTACTAAATATCTATAATGTCGTAGATTAAAATATGTTTAAGTAGATTATTCGTTTAAATGGATTCAAAAAAATTGTCGGGTCTATTGTCTATTCCTTTGGAAACTAAAACTTAGGCATGCTACTCCATTTGGCCACAATTGTGCATTGTTGACATCTTCTTTAAATCGGAAATTTGCTCCTATCATCAGACTTTTAAGTTTACTGGTTTCTGGACTGATATTTCTTACAATAAAATCTTCGTCCTCATCAAGGTCTTTCTTTAGGTATTTCGTAATATATTGTGTTGTAACGGTTTGTTTAACTCTGCCTATGTACATCCATACTGTGGGTTCTTCTCCTGTGAATACATCGTCCACTGTCTGTCCTATATTTCTTGTTTGTCTGGCTTTTTTATATCTTTTTTCCCTAGACTAGCTCAAATCCTGTTCTTCAATTATGTCACTTTCATCAGTTCTTGTGGCAAGAATTTTGTTAAATAATAAATTTAAATTTGATTCGTTAGTCATAATTTTACTTTGATTAGTTGTTTCGGTACTGTTATTATTGAGGTTGCTTTGCTTCTTTCGTTGGTTGGTTTGAGCTTCTACTAATTGGTTGGTATTTGACGGTTCTGTTATTTTGGCAGTCCCTGTATTCATTTTGGTGTTTAGATTATCAGCATCCTTGGTATTTTTTTCTGGTTCCTGTTTGTTTACAGAATTATAAGTTCTATTTGTGTTTTTATATCTGTATTTTTTATCTTTATCTGCTCCTTTTTTATACTTTTACACAATTTTTTCTTCCAACAGATTATTATTCTTTAGTAACAAATTATTATTTTCTTTTAATAGGACTTCATTTTCCAGCAATAGCATATATTTTCATTTTTCCATGGTAGTTTCTTTAGCATTTCATTTTCAAACTTTACATTTTTTATTTACAACTCTGTTTTGGATTCAGTTGAGGTTACATTACAACATGTTATACTTTCATCTAATTTTTCGGTCACTATGTTAGTGTGATCTCTTTTGCGACAAAACCTATGGCAGAGATATTTACACAGTTCACACAGATTATTATACTAGATTTTGTTTTATAGCATTTAAAAGGCTTATTTTTAGGAGCTTCCAGTGACTCACACTCCTCACTGTCAGTCATTTTGAGAGTTGGATAATATGTATTTTCACCAGCAGAATCCAAATATGCAAAAATATATACGTTGTGCCATTTAAATATTCATATAGCATCGAAACCGGAGTCGGCCATTTTGTCATTTAACGTCAAACTACTGTTTTTTTCATATTCTTATCCATTACACTCCCTATGATACGCCCATGACTAATAGTGACGTACTGGCAAGAGATAGAGTTTTCTGGAGTGTAGTGGAAGAAGATTCTCGATTATGTTCTAGATAACTCTAGAGGCAATTTCAGAGTATATAATGCGAGATTCCCGGCTAAAAAAGAGGAAGTTTTATAAAAGTGAAGTTTGGTAGCGAAAAGTGAGGTTATTAATATAGTAAGAGTTAGTTTTGAAGTATTGTGTAATCAGTAAATTATTAAATAAAGGATTCGTGGTTACACCTTGTTAAAATTATTTGAAACCCACGGATTCATACAGGGTGTTTCCTAGGGGCGGAAACACGCAACAATCATTACATCAAATTTGAAAATAATCCATTAAACCATTCAAAATTGAGACTAGTGCCCTATTTACCAAGCCTCCCGGTATGTGAAAATTTGGCTACAGTCCTAACAAAATTATTTTTGAAATGGTGGGTGGTACCGGAAGTTGACCCCAAATTTGTTATTTTATAGAACGCCACATTTTCTTTTTTTTTCAGGATTTACAGAAAATGTAGAGGACATTTTGTTAAAGGTTAAAGGTCTATACCTAAAATTAGTATTTTCTGAGATACTAATTGTTTTAAGAAAATTTTGACAAAAACATTATATAACATAAACATTTATATCGCAGTTATAATACCTGATAACACATTGATTATTTAATGAGTGTAAGCAAAGGTATTGAAATTATTCATCATGTAAAAAACATGATGAAAATATCCGTTAAAAAGTTTTTAAAATTAGTGACATAGGTATGTCCGCCACAAAAACACAGCACTAGCCGGGGAGCTACCGTACGAGTCCTAACTCGCGCCATTTCACGGAAAAAAGTGGAACTTTTAGACTCATTTTATATTACGTCATTTTTGCGAGAGGAGAAGCATAGGCTGTTAGTGGGCATCGGAAAAGTCGAAAAAGAACACGATGCCTTACAAATTTGACTGACTTAAAATTTTGGCTGTACGTCAAGTAAACCAAATTTGGCGCACTACTGAGCCCCTTGTTACGGTTAAAGCATTGTCACCTTTGATGTGTAAGAAAATTTACCCTGATTTTTCCCATACGGTAGCTCCAAGACTACAAAGCCAATTTGCTTAAATAGCTCCATATGGCGCTAAATACACTAATATAACACTCGATACGATAACACGTATACTACATTTTTTTTAGAGAATTTTAAAAGGCTCATTTTTATATGAAACAATTTCGATATCACTAATAGTTGGAGAGATATAAACAAAAAACTTAATCCGAGCACCACTTTTCCATGATGGCGACTCGAGCGCAACTGTTAGAGATGATGAGGACTTTTAGCATGTTCAGTAGTACGTCTGAATGAACATCATTGCCAAGTTTCAAAACTTTCTCAGTTTTTCCCGTCAAGCGACGTTTATTTCATTAGACTAGGGTACAAATAATATCGATTCGATATTTCGCTGTAAAATAAACAAACAACAAAATCAAACGTATTTTTAACCAACCAGTAACATGGTGGTTTGAGGTGGCCATTCCCTAGAAAGAGACATCTGATATGGAAATATTGATTATGTCTGCCCATAACTTTTTTTTCTTAGTACGTATATTTGAAAAACTATAAGGGCCAGTTGTATAAACGTGGAGTTCAGTTGAACCTTAAGGTGGCCATTCCTTAGAAAGAGGCATCTGAAAATATTTATTATAAACGCACGAGTCCTAACACGCGCCCTTTCAAGGTGGAACTTTTAGACTCATTGGCTGTATGTCAAGTACCCCCCACATCTTAAAACCAAATTTGGCGCACGACTGAGCCCTTTGTTACAGATAAAGGGTTGTCACCTTTGATGTGTAAGAAAATGTACCCTGGTTTTTCCCATACGGTAGCTCCAGGTCTACAAAGCTAATTTGCTTAAATAGCTCCATATGATGCTAAATACACTAATATAACACTCGATACGAGTACAACAAAATCAAACGTATTTTTAACCAACCTTTCAATACAGATTTTCAGTAACAGGGCGACAGTGAAATTATATTTTGTAATTTTTAGTATTTCCATTAGGTAATTTTTTAAAAATTGGACATAAAAAACGGTTTAAGCGAAAAAATCCAGTCTGCTAAATTATTTCTCTGCAATAATACCTGGCGATTGATTATATACCTTCTTACGTGATTTTTTTTTACATAAACTGATTTACAAAGTAACTAATTGCGCGTATAATCGCCGTAATAAAAATCAATGTTCATTAATATCGACCATAAAAAAAATTCAGCTCTTATTCCTTTTTAATCGTCCATGTGGTAGCGCTTTAACTAATTGCGACACGTTTTTCACGTAAAACGCCTATCAGTCTCCGAAAAACTGCAGAGAATGTGAACAAATATGTAATGCTTGACGTGACAGTTTAGCAGCTCGAAAAATAAAAGGTAATAAAAATTCAAATTTTAAAATTTACATTTTAACTGCTTTTTCATACACAGTGGCCGCCAAGTGATGCGGTACCGACAGGAGGATAGTGGCAGGATGGCGGAGCGCTCAAATGACCGCTTTTCAATCAACTCGATACTTTTATTTTAAAATCAAGGTAAATAAAAGGGAGACTTCGCCAGAAAAGAAACAAAAGTAAATCTGGATAAAGTATAAATTCAAATGTATATAAAAAACAAGGCGAACACAATATTAAGGTGTGAGCAGAAAGGCTGTAACAGAATAAGTATGGTAAAATGACCCCAGAAGCGTTTCGACCTAATTCGGCGTCAGTAGATCCACAATAGGAAAAGAAATGTATTCCTCGAGTTGTAGCCCCCTGTCGCCACTGGTAACCCCTGTACCCTAATAAATATTTTGTTTTCATTTTTTATCTCTGCAAATTGTGCGTTAATTATTATAAAAAAAATGGACGGTGTACATGTGGTTTAAATGTATCTTTAAAAAAATCAGCTGATTTGGCTGCCTCCTTCGAATAAAAAATATATATTAAAAGATGAAAATATTTATTTTTTCATGAAAATAATGATTCGCGTACACAAAACATTTACAAAATACATTGTAAACACTATACCAAACTTATAACATTCCGAGTTGTAAAAGTGTCCAGCCAAGCTACGAAATGCGGTCAACAAGTGAATCTCTTTCTTTTAAACTGTCCGCATGCGGGCAATTATTACGACGTCTGTCATTAATCTGTGTACCTCCTTTCGTTTCATTTTAATGCAGCTGTAGGACGAAGATAGAGACGTACAACACTGTCGAATGTGTGGCTTGCGCCTTTGGAAGAATTGTCTTTCCACCACGGTTTCTGTGACTGAACATCTGCACGTTTAATTTGAAACGCTGTAAAATCCGTTACGAAGAAAATGGACGTAAACCATTTTATAGAAAATTAAATTTTCTATAAAAATATCACTGGTAGCCTATGTCTATCTTAAATACTTTTGGCGAGAAGATGGTTGAAAGTCGCGCATTGGACAACTGTAAATTTTGTATTCAACTTTCAATCACTCTCACGCCTAAAGTATTGAAGATAGACATATGCCATCTGTGACTTTTTTATAGAAAATTTAATTTTCCATAAACTAGTCTATGTCCATTTTTTTCATAACTCTAACGGTATTGGCAGCGTTTCGAGTTAAAAGTTCCGGCGACTAATTTTACTGGTGTTTTTTTTTCACAGTAGCCGGCAATTTAGATAATAATATAAATAATTTACTATTTTGTTTGCAAGCAAGTGTATATGCCTGTTGTTCAATAAGATTTAACTAACAAGAAATATTCAATAAATCCAATTTAATCAGCAAGAGAATTTACTTATGTGTCTCCAATTATTTGTATCTTTAGTGGAAAAGTAAAATTCTAATATTTTAAGTTCTTGTCGAACAGACGAACGTCATGTCTTTATTAGATCGAGCGCTTCTCTGTTTTACGACTTAAACTGCTATAAGTTCGGTACGGTCTATAATGAGTAATTTATTGTAGATTTCTTTCAAATTTTCAGAAGTAGTGAGCCATAATTAAATTAAATAAAGCTTGTTACGACGTAATGGTTAGTGGTGTTCAACCATTGAAACTTTATACAGGGTGTTTTTAAAAAGTATGTCAATCACTTAACCACGGACTCAGCATATCAAAAGAAGTTGATTCAGCCTAATTTACCTCTATCCAAAATCGCACCCCTATGAATATACAGCCCTCTAAAGTTGGGATTAAAAATATTTATTTTTTTAATATTGTGCAAATGGCTGTAGATATCTTTTTCAATTTCGGAACACTGAAATGTATGTCAAAGGGTAATAGTTTAAAGTAAAAACTGTTTAAAATCAAATTTTCTAAAAGGCCGATTTGGGGGTAAACTACCCTTCCCTCCTACCCCCTCTTTTAGTGTTACGCCTATGACTTTTTTGATATAGGGCATTTTATATAAAATTTAATTATAAAACTTTTTTTTATCTTGTTTTTTTTTTTCGTTTAGATAACCATTTTCAAATGAATCTGGAAATATTAAAACCATTACCACGCCTTTGTAGAATAACACAAATAATGTTTAAAATTAATGTAGATGATGATCAAAGGCACCTGTGAAAATTTAATAGGTAGTTGACACCTGTCATTTTTGTCAAACTGCTTTAATAGATATCAGTTATTAATTGTTGACAATGGCATTTAATATGAGTTATTCTAATACCGAAATGGTGGATATGATTAGAATATTAGGCGAATGTAATGGAAATGGTTCTAGTGCAGCTAGGCGTTATGTGGAAAAGTTTCCAAACCGTCGGCATCCTGATAGACGTACATTTTTTGCAGTCGATCGTCGTGCAAGGGAAACTGGAAGTCTATCAAATAATCGTGCTGGGAAGTGTGGCAGACCTAGGACTGTGCTAGTTCCAGAGGTCGAAGAGGAAATTTTAGATATTGTATCAGAACGGCCTGAAAGCAGTGTGCGTAAAATAGCTTCTCAGGTAGGAGTATCGTATTATTCAGTATGGAGAACATTAAAAGAACAATTACTAGTTCCATTTCATATACAGACTGTTCAGGCATTGGAACCTCAAGATTACGGTTCTCGAATGAAATTTTGTAACTGGCTTCTCAGAAAAAATGGAAGAAATGTAAGTTTTGTAAACACCATTTTGTCAACTGATGAGGCCTCATTTCATAGAAATGGTATTACAAATCATCATAATTATCACATTTGGTCTGAAGAAAATCCCAATGCAAAGATAGAAACGCATTTTCAGCGTAATTTTTCTGTTAATGTTTGGGCAGGTATTGTTGATAACCATCTAATTGGACCTGTTTTCTTTCCACGTCGTTTAAATGGAGCTGACTACCTAGATTTTCTGGAAAATGAATTGCCTGAGCAATTAGATATTGTTAATCTTAATATTAGAGAAAACATGTGGTATTTACAAGATGGTGCTCCAGCCCATTATAGCCTGCAAGTCAGGCAATGTTTATCAAGGCGTTTTCCAGGACGTTGGATAGGTCGAGGAGCTGATGCTCCAGTCAGTTGACCTGCTCGGTCCCCTGATTTAAACCCAATTGACTTCTGTCTTTGGGGAGCTATGAAGGAAAAAGTTTATTCTGTTCCAATAGAGAGCGTTGAACATCTCCGACAAAGAATTCAACAATCAGCCGAGGAATTTAGAAAAATTTCCTGCCGTGTTTCAGAATGTGAGATTTTCGCTTCTAAAAAGGGCAAGGTATTGTGTACGACAAAATGGAAATCATTTTGAGCACATTCTGAAATAAAATTTTAATGTTCGATATTTTTTTATTTTATTTTTAATTTATTTCATTATTTGTTGTTTTACTTCTAATATTATTTTAATTTACTTTGTTGCTTTAATGATTGATGTTTTAGTTTCTGTGATTTTTATTTAATAAAAAACCCTATTTAAACATTTTTTTAATTTTACAATTATGATAGCAATGCACATCTTTTATTATAATACCAGTAACTTCAAATGCCAAAATTACACAGAAGAACTTTTTTATTTCATATGTTCCACTTTTCATAATGGTTTTAGTATTTCCAGATTCATTTGAAAATGGTTATCTAAATGAAAAAAAAACAAGATAAAGAAAAGTTTTATAATTAAATTTTATATAAAATGCCCTATATCAAAAAAGTCATAGGCGTACCACTAAAAGAGGGGGTAGGAGGGAAGGGTAGTTTACCCCCAAATCGGCCTTTTAGAAAATTTGATATTAAACAGTTTTTACTTTAAACTATTACCCTTTGACATACATTTCAGTGTTCCGAAATTGAAAAAGATATCTACAGCCACTGTATATCTACCGGGTGTAACAGAATCAGTGTATACCCCCTTTTCTCCTTCAGTTTTAAAGATAATGGATTGCAATTTAGGATAAACTACATACATAATGAGCCGCACATTTTGACATACAATTGATTTTTCTTCACTTCCGGTTTCGCCGGAAGTGAAAAAATCGATTTTTAAATAGAACACCCTATATATTATTGCATTTAATTTACATAATCTGGCAGTAATTTGCTTTACAATTCTAATTCTAAATATTACATTACAGATGATATTATAGTATACATAACATCACAATTTAGAATCATATAATAAGTGGGGAAAAAATAAAATAAAAATAAACGAACCAGATAGTGTGTAGGCAAAGATTATATAAGACATGTAGATATAATATGCACCTAAATAATTAATACTAACTAATTCTCCATTAACTTGGAGAAGAGATAATAGTAATTTAATAGATATTTTAAATTTTCTTACATTACGGCTTTGTCTGTTTTCCTTTGGTAATATGTTATGAAATTTTGGTGATAGATATGTTAGAAATCTTTGATTAAGCTTTATATTGCTAGGAGGAATCTTGAGGAGACCACTTGTTAAACTACGTGTCGCATGTCTACTTGAGGTATAGTTTTTCATATGATCACTTTTAAATGTGTATAAACAAACACTGATAACATATAAAGATCGAATATTGCTTATTTCCTTTGGGTAAAGAAGATTAGTAGGATACATTTTCTTGTTAAATATAATTTTCAATACATAGTTTTGAATTACGCTTAATTTTTTAGCGCATTAGAGTACAAGCCTCCCATATCAGAATACCATAGCGAAATAGCGATTCAGCTTTATATACGAATAACATGATTCTTTTATTTAATACTACCCTCTCCTTTTATGAAAAAATTCTAAACAACTTTAATAACAACTTAAAATCGTCCGGTATATTTTTTGACCTCACAAAAGCTTTTGACTGTATAAATCACAAACTGCTATTAAAAAAACTTGAAGTATATGGTATTCGTGGTATGGCATTAAGATGGATAAATTCATACTTAAAGGGGAGAACACAGACTGTAAAAATTATACAAGATGAGAAGACATATTTTTCAGAAAATGTAAATGTATTGACAGGAGTACCTCAAGGGAGTGTGCTGGGTCCATTATTATTTATAATTTTTACTAACGATATAGTTGATAATGTATATGGAAATAGTTTTTTAACCCTTTTTGCTGATGATACTTCAGCTATAATTACTGCTGAAGATATTGATAGACTTAGTAAAACTGCTACGAAATGTGTAGATGAAATAACATTATGGTGTTTTAAAAATGGATTGATTCTAAACCCACAAAAAACCGATCTCATGATATTTACACCAGTAGGAAATAAAAATAAATTGAGTGTACTGGTTAGAGGGAATGATAAATCTATATGTCAAAATGACTGTGTAAAATTTTTAGGTATACAATTGGATAGTCATTTATCATGGCAAAAACACATTGAAAGTGTGTTAAAAAACCTAGCTAGCAAGAACTTTGCAATATTACAAATTAGGAACTCGGTCGATAGTATCACACTCAAGACTCTTTATTATGGTTGTGTAAATTCAATGCTCTCATATGGTTTACTCTGCTGGGGTAACTGTACAGGAGTTCAAAAAGTCTTTCTCATGCAGAAGAGAATAATGCGAAGCATGTTTAAATTAGGTTACACAACATCATGCAAACCGTATTTTAGGCAGCATGGGATACTCACCGTCTACTGTATGTACATCTTGCAAGCAGTATGCTATGTAAGGAAAAACATTGATGAACTACCGAAATGTAATGATATAAATAATTATAACACTCGAAGCAGCAGTAAGATTTATGCACCAGCCTGTAGATTAGCTCAAATAGATAAAGGTCCTTTTATTACATCAATCAAGATGTATAATCTTTTACCTAATAAAATCAAAGATGCTACCAGCTTCAATTGCTTTAAAAGTGCGGTTCGGAAATTCCTGATAAAGGAATGCTTCTACACCTATCATGAATATAACATCTTCTGTACTACTACTTGACGTCTGACTTATGCAAGTCAGTGATATTAAGTATGTGTTCTTTATGTAATTAGTTAATTAATTGTTGTCAAATATTGTTGATAGCTTGTTTTGTTTTTGTTATGTTTTGACTATGTATATAATGTTTTGATTGTATTTTTGTTTTTTTTTTATGACTATGTGAAAGTAATATTCTATATATATACACCATGATTTTACTGTTACTTATCACTACTACTTATTAGTATATACATTTTTTACTTGTTATATTCATTTCTGACGTGTCCTAGACTTGTATTTCAGCAGGTCTAAAGGAAATAAAGTGTTATTATTATTATTACCCTTATTTGATAGAATTTGAATATTAATGCTCTTACTTTAGTTACCAAATAGTTAAGGATTGTCCCATTTGGTATTTTGGTCAATCATTATGCCTAAATATTTGGTCAACTTCTTTTATATCCTCATATAGATTCGATATACTTATTGAGTGAAAGCTAGGTCCATTTACATCTGTAACAGAGAAAGCTATATATTTTGTTTTATTCACATTTAGAGAAAGCTGATACGTATCTAACCAGTTTTTTATATGAAATATACCGTTCTGGACCTTTTCTTTAGCATCTTTCCATGTATTTCCATTAAATAAAATAACTGCGTCGCCAGCACATGATATTATTTTAGAACAAGTATTAAGCTGTAGTATGGAGTTAATGTAAATAATGAAAAGAATAGGACCCAGGACTGTGCCTTGGGGGACACCTATTTTCACTACCTTCGATTCGCTTAGAATATTATTAATTTTGACATGTTGTCGATGTCACAGATAGCTTTTAAAAACATTCAATACAGCCCATTGAGTTAGAAGGTAGGGAGACGACATCCTATACAAATTTCGGCATCAGTAGGCGTGGCTAAATGTAGTAACAATATGGTGGTTTTGCCAGACCCGGACTAATTAAAATAATAAGAACTTTGTACCCCAACGAGACGGTCTATCTGGATAACGTAAATAAATGTTGAATTCAATAAATGCAAGAGTTTTAACAGTTTTTATTTACCTTGATATATAAAATGTGCAATGTTTTGAATGTTTTCTTCAATGTTTTCAATGTTATCCTAAAATAAACCATTTGTTTCTATTCTACGAAATATATAATCAGAGTATATTAAAAAATCATTTAATTAGCTGTTTTCTTTAATACGGCTCTGTTTGTTGTTTACACTACCCATGAAATGTTATTCCCGTTAATTTCTTCTTGTCAACACCATCTCTAGAAGAGCAACTTCTTTTAGCACACGACACCATAGTACTTTTCATATTTATTGTCTAAAATTTAACAAACTATCAGTAAAAATTACAATAAATCGCACGGAAAACAAACTGTCACTATTTGACGGAAAAGTAGTAACAAGATGGCGAAATGATGCCGGTTTTGATCACGTGACAGCTTCTCCCTATCTTCTAACTCAATGATACAGCCCCACGAACACCGTAGAGATCTAACACATTTACAAGCTTTTCATTTTTTCGAATGCCTTCGCTAGATTTTTTATTTATAGTTTTATTTTATTATGCAACAAGGGGACAAAGAGGGACACAGCTGCTCAAAACTTCACATATGAAGATGTCAGTTTACTAGTCATATTAATTTATAGGTAACTGTATTTGAATTGTATCAGCACCAAAATAATTTGAACACTGACTTGTATTAAACGGAAACTCACATACAAATCTTGGTCATCTGAATTATTAAAATGACTTTTTCCCTATTCGATTTCTCTAGGCCTTCGAAACCTTACCAGGTGTCCAATAAAAGATACAATATTCTCATCATCGTCGGAAATTTACTGGATATAAATAATATTGCCTGTTAAATCTATATTGTAAGCTGCAAAGCAACGTTAGAACACTTTTCTCTCGCACAAACAAATTTAACCTCAAAAAAATTTTTTGTCAGGTCTGTCAAATCGGTCAAAATTAGCTTGACAATACTGCCAACCACACGGATTCTCGGGTTAATTAACCCAGCTTTATGAAGCGAGGGTTATGGCGGGATGTTGCCAACCACACGAATTTTCGGGTTAGTTAACCCAGCATCATGAAGTGAGGGTTAGGGCGAGTTGTATCAACCAAGTTTAAACTAAAATGAGCTTCATCGAAGATCAATATCCATGGTTACGATTGTTCGATTGTTATAACAATCGTAACCATGGATTTTTATCTTTAATCGAGCTGATTCAGGTTTAAATTTAGTTGACAACCTTCCCTAGGTACTGAAAACCTAGTTTAAAATGCGGGTTAAAGATAAAACTCGTTTAGTTAATTCAAATTTTAACCCGCTTTAACCTGTTGGTGTAAAAGGCAACTTTTCTGCTGCATTTAAATCTTTTCATTTTCGCCCTACTGGTCCCATATTCTTTGTTTTAATCGAAACTACATTGGTGTAAACTTAAAAACAATTTTATTAATCAAAAATATTTCCAACTTTACAGGCACCATTTTCCAGTTTATACCTTGGACATTTTTCCTTATATTTCATTTGAGTTCTATTTATAAATAGCAAACTCTAAACATTTATTTTTTAGTATAGTCACATCTTGTAATTTTAATTTTAATTAAATATTTCAATTATTTTACAAATGTTTACATTTCAGTGATGAAAACCTGATAGATGCCCGTATCTTATACCCTTTTAAAGATTTTCTCACGAAAGTGTTGATAACACCACCTCATAACAATTCTTTTTAAATTATGAGGACGTGTGTTTATTCGCGCCTTTCGTAATAACGAAATTCACAGGTATAATTTTTGGTAATATTGAAATTCCTATTAAACGCGTAAAAGTTCATTTTATTAAATTTTTGTTTCTCATAATTTAGAATTAAGGCTATGTACTAATGAAATTGACTCTCCCTAATATCCATATCGTTCCTTACGGCCAAACCTCGTGGAAAAAATAATTTGAAGATGGATATTAAAATATTTTCTACACGGATTTAATGTTACTTGGGGAAGTCAATTCATTTTCAATTCTCGTATGCATTATTGCGATTTTATCTCTCGACTTCACTAAATGACTCAAAATGTCTTACAATTGTACAAATACTTGTATCAAGCAAATATTCTTTTATCGACTTGCCATTTGGTGAATACAGAAATATAATTAATATACATCCCGGCTGGTCCAGCGACAGTCATTCTAATACACAATAAACCTGCAAGTTATGCCACTGAACTTGAGAAACAAGTATCAAGCTGATTTTTCTGCTAACGAGTAACTGCCACTTAATTATTACACAAAACTATCGACATACATCCCGATTAATGGAGGTCCAGAGGCAGGCATACTTCCGGGTCAGGTAATTCCCTAGTAGCACCAATATTGCACCAATATATAATCCATATAGGACCAATATGTGAATATTGGTCCTATATGTATTATATATTGGTCCAATATGTTGTGCTACTAGGGTTGTAGGCTGACTACTATACTAATATATATTCAAGGAAGTCACGCACTATTTTGACACATAAAACGAATTTTAAAAACCGCTGCCTAAGGAATCACTACTTCCACATCCAGGCTTCTCATTCAAGTTTCATTAAAGGAAAACATCCTGCCTATATTTGCACTCTACTATGTGGAAATGTTTGGTCATAGAATTTTAATAAAAGAGCGTTGCTGAATGCCAGCCAAGTCTCCAGAACTTCTGGACGCTGCCGAATACCAAGGCAATTTCTGGGCGTTTCCGCATCTATATTAAGATGGTGCTGAAACCATATTTAGGCGCTGCCGAAATCTAAGGTAACTTCTGGGTACCGCTGAATCTATATTTGGGCGCTGCATAATTCATATTCGGGTGCTGCCGAATACCAAGGTGACTTCCGGGAGCTGCCGAATACCAAGACCGTTTTTGAGCGTTACCGAGTCAAGATTAGGGCGCTACCAAATCCATGTTCGGACGCTGCCGAACTACGAGGTAACTTCCGGCCGCTGCCGAATCCAAATTAGGGCGCTGCCACAATTGAACAATACCCTCCAAGATCAATTATTATATGAGATTGACCCAAACAAACATAAATAGGGGGTGTGTGAAAATATTATAAAAAATTTGGTCTTGACTACTAGTATATACACCAAATCCCAAGTTACTTTCCCTTATTTGCCCCTATTTAACCCCTAACACTTCACTGTAATTAGCGCAAAATATAATCTATTTCCAGATCTCAGCATGGTACATATGTACACCAAAGTGTATAGCCTGATAAGAATAGCAAAATGCCCCTGAGATTTTGGCACGCCGAATTTTAAGCCAAAAAATCTGAAAAATATTCCTGACGTGGAGCCTTCAGACTGTATGGACCCTGATTTTTTTCAGAATTTTCATTGCAACAGGAAAAGCGAAAGTAAATAGAAAGTAAAAATCACGCCTCCCCCTATAACTGGCCCAACGATAGGGGTATGGATTTGAAACTCGGCAGAAATAGTTTATTAATAGAGAACTAACAAGCCATGTATGCAAAGTCCAATTTTGCTCAGGGCATTTTTCACTAGGCTTATCCGGCTATACCCTTTCAAGTCAATGTCGTTTTATGACATTCTAAGCCTATTTCAACAAAACAAAATTTCAAATTGCGTTTACGATTGCTATACTTCCACTTAACTACGTGGATGTGGAAGTAAAATAGACTTCATGATTGTTTTAAAATCAACATATTTTCCCCTTCAAAAATGAAGTGGAATAACCGCCTTATTTCTGGTTTGGAAAGTGTAAAAATCAGGGTAAAAAAATCAAAAATCACGCTTTTTAAAAAAAATCAAAAAAATCTTGATTAAAAATTTTTTTTTTTAAGAATGTGTTTGCACGCCACAGTAAATTCGTATATAGAAAAAGCGAACTAATGGTTATGCCGATATAATAGGAATAATAAATTGGCTAGCTATAAGTAGTGATTTCATCATCAGTTGTTGGCAACAGAATTGTGCAGGGCCGTACGGACACTATTGGAAGCCTTGACTAGATTTACAGCAGTGAATAAAAAATGATTCAGTTCCTATTAAACTTTTGAAATAGGATTTGATGATTGTAAATAATTAAACAATTCGTGGTTACGTTAGGCGGTAGCCACCGCAACTATCTACAAAATCTAATAACGCAGTAATAGTTTCAATTATTGTTAGATATTGTTTTTTGTGATTTTCTTTTTCAAATTTTAATGGTTATTCATCGATTTTCGTGTGTAGGTGTTTTTTGTGGCATTTCACTTTCAATGTAAAAATGGTCATCATCTGGTGACAAAAATTTAATGTTTTAGGAAAAATCTGAAAAAATTTGGGGTGGTACTCAGTAAGGGGAGAGAAATCGAATGTCGCGCACCGGAGTTCTCCATCTGCGTTCTTTCTTCGGGTAGGGTCCTCGGAAAATAGAACAGTTTCACTTCTTTCGTGTGTAGGTGTTTATCATGGAATTTCACTTTCGTTATGAAAGTGGTCATCATCGGGCGACAAATTTTCGATCTTTTAAAACAGGGGTACAGAGCAAGGGGAAATAAATCGAATAGCGTGCAGTGGCGTTCTCAGCCTGCGTTCTTTATGTGGATAGGCCGATAGGGCCCTCGGAAAGTAAAAAAAAAGCCACATTTCTCGTGTGTAGATGTTTTTCGTGGCGTTTCACTTTCGGTATAAAAGTGATCATCATCGGGTGACAAAATTTTGATATTTTAGAAGAAACATGATAAAAGTCAGGGGTATGCAATAACTGAAGACAAATCGAATAGCGCATAGTGGTGTTCCCGTCTGCGTTCTTTATGTGGATAGAGCCCTCGGAAAGTGAAACAATGTCACATTTTCATGTGTAGGTGTTTTTCGTGGCATTTTACTTTCGGTATGAAAGTGATCATCGGGTGACAAAATTTTGATGTTTTAGAAAAAATATGAAAAATATCAGGGGTATACAATAATGGGAGACAAATCGAATAGCACTCAGTGGCGTTCCCGTCTGCGTTCTTTATGTGGATGGGGCCCTCGGAAAGTGAAAAAATGTCACATTTTTCGTGTAGGTGTTTTTCGTGACATTTCACTTTCGGTATGAAAGTGGTCATCATCTGGCGAAATTTCGATGTTTTAGGAGAAATCTGAAAAAAATCAGAGGTACGCAGTAAGGGGAGAGAAATTGAATAGCGCACAGTGGCGTTCTCCGTCTGCGTTCTTTATGTGGATAGGACCCTCGGAAAGTGAAATAATGTCATATTTCACTTTCGGTATGGAAGTGGTCATCATCGGGCGACAAAATTTCGACGTTTTAGTAAATATCTGAAAAAATTAAGGGGTATGCAGTAATGGGAGACAAATCGAATAGAGCACAGTGACGTTCTCTTTCTGTGTTCTTTATGTAGGTAGGACCCTCGGAACGTGAAAGAATGTTACATTTTTCATGAGTAGGTGTTTTTTGTTACATTTCATTTTTGGAATGACAGTGGTTATCGTCGGGTGTCAAAATTTCGACGTTTCAGAAAAAATCTAAACAAACTCAGGAGGACGTAGGAAGGTGAGAGAAATGGAATGGCGCAAGGCGCAGCTCTGTGTCTCGTTTCGTTCTCGGTGGAAGCGGTGAAAAACTTCGATTTTCATTCTCCGCTAACTTTGAGCGGCCGTATCTCGGAAACGAAGGACCGCAGCGACTTTCGGTTTGCGCCACTCGATTTCTCGTTTGATTTTAAATAGCTAAATATGCCATCGAGCTCGTAAGATTTTTTGTTTGGGAGAATTGGTCCTCGAAGCTGGACTCACTTTAGCGGCCCATATCTCACGCAAAAATTACCGGAAAATCATCGGATTGGAAATTTAATCAGCAATCAATTAAGCGTACAAGAAAATTTTCTAGAGAAAGTTACAACGACTATATTGCAGTGGCGTTGAGTGAAAATCGTAGGAATTGTAGTAATTATATCTGGATATAAATATAATAAAATTTGGTGTAAGAAGTGTGTAAGAAGTGCTCCAGAAATACAAAGATTACAGTGATTTACAAATGTTCTATTTAGTTAAAAATGATATCTACTTGTGTCTAAGTTTCAGTTCATTTGAATGATCTTACTGGTTTGATTTGAACAATCCACATAATTATATAAATAATTAAAAATCACTATATATAAACTGTTAAGGAAAAAGTGTATACACATTCCTGAACAATTGAAGTGTTTTTACTCTAAACTTTTTGTTTTTTGTAACCAACACATCAGTGGTGTACATATAAATAGTATTATGGGAATTAAATCATGGATATTAAAATGGAATGTACAATATGTAATATAAAAGATTGCAAATCACTACCCACTTTTAAATGCGACGGATGCAATGACAGATTATGTAAATTATGTGCCAAACTTACTTCCTCAGAAGTTAAGGTCTTACAACTTAGTGAAAGGAAAATGAAATTTCTTTGTGATAATTGTCTAAATTTCAACTCCTTGAACCTGTTAAAATCCCACATTGAGACGAAAAACACACTACTTGATTCTAAAAATGAAATAATTGATATGTTAAAAACTGAGATAAGTAATCTTAAAGCAAGCCTTAATGAAATTACCACCAATAATAAAAAGATAATGAATTTTGCTGATGTTGTCAAAAGCCAAAGAAGTGATTTCCATAATACTGTCAAGCAGAATACCAATTTACCCTGTATAATTATGAAACCGAATAAACATCAAGATATTAGAAAAACCAAAAGCGATTTAGAAAGTAAAGTTAACCCTGTGGAAGTTTCTGCAGGAATTAGTATGTTGAAGCAAGGGAAAAATGGATCACTGATTCTTAGATGTTCCTCAAATGAAGCCACAGCAAAAATCAAGAACGCAATGTCTAGAAATTTGGGAAATGACTATGTTGTTGAGGAATCAAAATTACGCAAACCATCTGTGAGAATTGCAAACTTAAAGAAACTAGATGAACCTATGATTATTGAAGCGCTAAGAAATCAAAACTCATTTCTCACGGATGAAGATGTGACAGAACTTAAAATATTCAAAAAAGCAAAAAAGGGTGACAGATTTTATGCAGTCATTGAATGTAATGGTTCTGCTTTCAGAAAATTAATGAATGCGGGTAAAGTATGCATGATTTATGAAACTTGTCCTGTGTATGAAAATGTATATGTCTCTCGCTGTTTCAAATGTAGTGGTTTTAATCACATTGCAGACAATTGTAAGAATGAAACAATTTGCCCTAATTGTGCCGGTGCTCACTCAAAAGACAATTGTATCAACAGCGAAAATAAATGTGTAAATTGTATTAATTCCAACAACAAACTTAAAACCAACTATGCCACAGATCACTCAGTTTACAGTATAAAATGTGAGGCGTTCAATAAACAACTTGAGCTTGTAAAATCAAAAATTGACTTTAGTTAAATAGTTGTAAATGGTGATACCTCTGTCAATTTATTACCAAAATGTTCGAGGACTGAGAACTAAAACGCATCAGTTTTATACAAGTGTTATAGCTAGGAACTTCGACGTCATTGGATTATCAGAGACATGGTTGTGTGATGGAATTTCTAGTAACGAATTATTCTCATCTAATTATGAAGTATTCAGAGATGATAGAAATTTAGATGAAATTAATAAGTGTCGTGGTGGGGGAGTAGCCCTTGCAATAAAATCTAAATTCAAGCCTAAAAAAATTAATATTAATTTTAGATCACCAAATTGCGATTATTTATGTATTAAATTGCAGGTAATGCCTAAACCTATTTATATTATATTAGCATATATTCTAAACTCTTCCCCACTTTTGCTTTATGACACGTTTTTTGATGCTCTAGAAAGGATGCCTTTCATCCAGACTGATACATTTTTTCTTCTTGGTGACCTAAACATTAATGGTCAAAATCCCAATGTGTGTAATAGGTTTGATAACTTTATAAATTTAACAGACAGTAAACAATATAACAATGTTATAAATTGCAATGGTAGAAAACTTGATGTGGCAGTTTCTAATGTAAAGTGTACGGTTAGCAGGGACCCACTTCCTTTTGTACCGGAGGATCAACACCATCCAAGTTTGAATATCTGCGCAGAAATAGAATCAAAGGTTAAAGGGTGCAGTTTAAACACCGCACAGCATTACAACTTTAAAAAAGCCAACTTTCTATTACTTTATAATTTACTACATGACACTAACTGGAATCAATTGTATGCAATTAATGATGTTAACGAGGCTTTTGATAAATTTTATGACATCTTGTATGATGTTTTTGATCAATGCGTACCTAAGGTTCTGTCAAAAAAAAGGAAATATCCATTTTGGTTTACTAGAGAAATCATTCTAGATATAAAAGCAAAAGAACGTAATCTGGCAACTTACAAAAAAACTGGTCTGCCTCAATGTTTGCAGGACTTTAAATTTTTAAGATCAAAAATAAAAAGAGATATTCAAGCAGCTTACAGTCAATACATTGCAAATGTTGAGAATAACATACAAAATGATCCCAAATGTTTCTGGCAGTACATACAATCTAAGAAAAATTTCTCCCGTATTCCTCTAGAAATGGTGTATAATGGAAACAAACTAAGTAACGGCGCGGATATTGCTAATGGATTTGCTGATCATTTTCAATCAGTATTCACTAAGTCTAATAGCACATTTACTGAAAATACTAATTACAATAATATGAGTGATCATATTGTATTAAAAACTATTGATGAACAAGATGTTTATGAAGCAATTAACCATCTTAAGTGTGGTAAAGCAGTAGGGCATGATCAGATACCTGCATATATTTTAAAAGGTTGTAAAGATATTTTAGCTAAACCATTATGCTTCTTATTCAACTTGTCTCTTAAGGCGAGTGATTTTCCTGACGTACTAAAAGAATCAAGAATAAGTCCTGTTTATAAATCAGGTTCAAAAAATGAAATTTGTAATTATCGACCTATTGCTATTCTAACTAACATATCTAAAATATTCGAGTCTATACTTCATAAACGCAGTCAAAAACAAAATTACCCCTTATCAGTATGGATTCCAGCGTTTCAAATCAACGTGTGGTAATCTAATTAGCTTTGTACAAAATACCTCGGAAGCATTATCAAGAAACAGCCAGATAGATGTTATATATACTGACTTTGCGAAGGCTTTCGATAAAGTGGATCATCAAGTGATATTGTCCAAATTAAGTAATTTCTCTATATCTTCAGCACTTGTAAAACTAATGGCTTCATATCTGGGCAATCGTAGGCAGTATGTCCTAATTAATAACTACAAATCTAAAGAGTACATTGCGACTTCTGGAGTTCCGCAGGGATCGAATTTAGGTCCCTTGCTTTTCTTAATGTTCATCAATGATATAGCTGACTGCATAAATGAATGCAACATTCTCTTATTTGCAGATGACATTAAATTATATAAAGAAGTATCGTCCACTGAGGACTGCATAAAACTCCAATTAAATTTGGATAAATTATATCAATGGTCAATCACTTATAAGCTTCCTTTTAACATTGGCAAATGTAAAACTATGACATATGCTTACAGAAAAAATCCAATATCATACGATTATACAGTGAACAATGAAATATTAACTCGTGTGACTGACATCACTGACTTAGGGGTTAAATTTGATACTAAATTGTGTTTTGCCGCACATATAGATGACATAGTCAATAAATCTTATCGAAACCTTGGGTTCGTATTGAGAAATGCTAAAAAATTTACAAATAAGAGAACATTATTAATACTTTATAACAGTTTTGTTAGGTCAAAAATTGAATATTGCAGTATAGTTTGGAATCCCTACTATATTAAATATATTCAAGCAATAGAAAACATCCAAAAAAAATTTATTAAACACTGTGGGTTCATACTAACAGGACACTATCCCAGTAATAGTGATTATCTGCCCAACCTAAAGCAATACAACCTTCTTTCTTTAGCTAATAGACGTGTCTTATACAGTATCTGTTATCTATATAAAGTTGTCAATTCAAAATCACCTGATGAATGGTTATTGGGTACACTTAAAATTTGTGTACCGGTGCAAAAAACTCGTTTTTATAAAACATTTCTAATTAACACTCCAAAACAGAATTACCTTGCCAATTCTCCAATTAATATGATGTGTACTAATTTTAATTTACACCAAGATTGCTGTGATATTTTTAGTGATTCATTTTATAGATTTAAATTAAATATTAAAAAACACATATGTGATAACCTTCCTGTTGCATAAATTTTTCGTTCAATTTTATTTATTACTATTATTATTTTTTTATTCCTCATATGTTAAATTAGGCTTATAAATATTAGTGTGTTCATCCTTTCAATATTACTGTTAACATAGTGTACATTTTGTTCTGATAGTTATCTTAATGATATATGTATGAAAAATATGTGTATGTAAAATTATAGTAATTAGTAACTAGTTTAAGTGTAGATTAAGTGTAGGTGCAATCTGTAAATGGATATTAATCTGTAGATTGTGAAACTAAATAAATAAATAAATAAATAAATATCAACGTTGGCATGCGTGAGAAAAAAAACTGTAATGGAATTTTTTTAAAGAAATTTCATTAAGAGGTCAGTGTTGCTTGAAAAAAATTAAAGTAAAGCGTTTAGCCCTGAAAAGTCGTGAATTTAAAAATTCAGATGTTTATAACTTCTATCTAAACAAACAGAGGAACTTTATCTCTGCAAAGAAAGTTGAAATTATTTTAAGTTGATTCAGAAAAGAAATAACAAAAAGCATCAACTTTTCGATTTTAAACGATTTTTGTATTATTCCATTCATCCACTAAAAGTCAGACAGATCTTACAGCCAAACAATCAAAAATAGGATGTAAACGCATGTGACCTTTCGTAAGCCAAATTATTAGCTCTACATTTTTTTATCTGAAACCTTTTCCATATCTCTCATCGTTCTCGATTTATACGCAAAAATAAACAATTTCATCCTTTTTGTACCCTTAAGGAAAGTGTAGGACTAATAATATATTAGACTTTTTATTTTACATCTCAGCTCAATACAACTTTTCCTGTAGAGATCCCCTCCGGTCACATTTTTGCGATTTAACCTACCTATTTGGACTAGTAACTAGGTAGGCGAGAGAAATGGAATGGCGTAAACCGCAGCTTTTTATCTCGTTTAGTTCTCGAGATATGACCTCGGGAAGAGGTGAGAAACTTCGATTTTTACCTTCCGGAGTCTTTGAGCGGCCGTATCTCGGAAAGTAAGGATCGCTTCCCGCGATCGTATCTCGAAAACGAAACGAGATAAAGAGCGGTTTGCGCCATTCGATTTCTCTCACCTTCATACCTACCCCTACCCACACCGAAAGTAAAATATCACGAAAAACTCGTAAACACGGAAAATTTGACATTTTCCATTGGGAAACTGTTTCGAAGGCCCCTATTCAGAGAAATAGCACAGATGGAAAACTTCGGTGTCCACTATTCGATTTTGCTCCGCTTACTGCGTATCCCTGTTTTTTTAGATTTCTCCTAAAACATCGAATTGTTTGTCACCCGATGATGGTAACTTTCACACCGAAAGAAAAATTCAACGAAAAACACCTAAACATGGAAAATGTGACAAATTTTCAAATTTCTGAAGGCCCTATTCAGAAGAAGAACGCAGATGGAACACTCAGGTGTCCGCCAATCGATTTCTCTCGTCTTCCTACGCACTGCGGGTGCGAACTTTTGCAGGCTTTTCCTTAAACATCAAATTTTCGTCACTTGATGATGATCACTTTCACGCCGAAAGTGAAATATCACGAAAACATATACACACGACAAGCAATGAATAACCATAAAATTATAATGTTTGAAAAAGGAAATTACAAAAACCAGAGGAAAACAATGGAAAGACATTTTGCGTGCTTGAGGAAATGAGAAAATCGGAATTCTTCAAAGCAATATTTCTGTACTGCTAGTTTAGTTATCATTTTCAAAGACTAACGTGTCATTTTTGCTCCCAGAAAAAATGTAAGCTCTCCTTCGGGGAGTAAGAGACATTTTACTCTTTCAAAATAATAATTGAGTATCTACAATCTACACTATTAGAGTGTATGCAAAGGTAGTTTGTCTATATGCCAGAAGATCAAAGTTCTTTTTAATCCCGCGTGGCATTGATTTTTCACAATCTGGATTACAATTAGGTACATTTACTCCATATACAAATTACTTTTTACAGTAATGATATGTTATAATTAGATATGCTCCTGATTTATTAGCAATATTACTAACAAAAAGTTATTGAAGATGTAGAATAAACTATAGCCTGGGAGGCAGCGACAGAAATCATTTCTATAAAGCTAGATTTTTTTCTAAAGAGAGTTTAGATAGCATCTATAATGAAGGTGCAATTCTACCAAACTCTTGGTGGTGCATAAATGGGTAAAAAATTAAAGAAAAAAACAGATGGACGAAAATTTTGTTTTTGGAATTGTCACGAATTGTCAAAAAATTACGATTCGCCTTCGCTCCTGCCGCCCTCAATTTTAGATTTTCACCTCTCGAATCTCGTTGTACGGTCATCGCCGGTCTTCTCCTCGCCATCGAGACATAGAACAGGTCTCCGATCGCCGTATTTATTCAGTTCTTACGTTTGAAAAATTGACTTACGGTCGTGCTAATTGGCGACTATTTTTAAGTGGTTTCCCGAGTTCGAATCCCGCCCAGGGATGCTTTTTTTTTTCGTTTTCAATCTTTTGGCAGATATTTTTTATTCTATAATTGCTATTCGCTCCGTTCTATTGCATTTCTCTGAAAAGTTTTGCATTTTCCGCCGCGAAATATTAATCTGCACTATTTCGATTAAAAATTAGAAATTTCCTTACCAAAATAATATAACATAATGGAGTAAATAAAAGCTTATTAACAGATCTATAAAAATACTGTCTGTTCATTAATACTAATGAGGAATATAATTGTCGTGATTTGACTACGTATTGCCGTTTTTGCAATGTCTACCAAAGATTTAGCCACCCGAAAGTAGAATGTGATTTTTGATCCAAATAGAGCATCTTAATATTCCGCGGCGGAAAATGCAAAACTTCTCCGAAAAATGCAATAGAACGGAGCAAATCGCAATTATAGAATAAAAAATATGTGCCAAAAAATTGAAAATGAAAGAAAAAATATCCCCGGGCGGGATTCGAACTCGGGAAACCACTTAAAAATAGTCGCCTATTGGCACGACCGCAAGTCACTTTTTCAAACGTAAGAACTGAACAAATACGGCAATCGGAGACCCGTTCCTATATCTCGATGGTGAGGACAAGGTCGGCAATGACCGTACAACATGAATCGCGAGGTGAAAATCGAAAATTGGGGCCGGCAGGAGCGAAGGCGAATCATCATTTCTTGACAATTCGTGACAATTCGAAAAACGAAATTTTAAATATTTAATTATTTACTCATTTATGCATAACTAAGAGTTTGGTAGAATTGCGCCTTCATTATAGATACTATCTAAACTCTCTTTGAAAAAAAATCTAGCTTTATAGATATTAACGCGAAAAATCTGTCGCTGCCTCCCGGGCTACTAGAAATGTAACAATTCAATTGGTAAGTAAATTTAAATTATTTTAAGCTATATTTCAAATGGCAGAGAAAACAAAAAGTTCGACCCTGCAGTTTTTAGTGATTTGAAGCATAGTTGGTACTTCGAATAGCTACTGCTTCGCCCTCTATTAGTAAACCGTCCAATTAAATTGGCAAAATTGACACATATACATGTACATTTTTTCTAACATATTAATCTCCCTTAGGAGCAAATATTATGCCGAGTTTTAACTTTTTTTTACATTTAATATATTTATTCTAGTACGTATCATATTTTATTTGAATATTTGAGTCCCATTAAAGAATATAAAATAATTAATGGTGAATTACGGACGATTCAGTGGCACGTTCGCGTGTAATAATCCAAAGGAAATATTTAATTTGATTTAGTTTTCAAATATAAAATATGATACGTACTAGATTTAAGTTAACTAGTTCTAATATTTAAATCAAATCCGATTTTTGTTGGTTTGTTTTTGAGAACAATATGTTGAAAGATTTACGACTGTGAACGCGGTATTTTGACATTGATAACACAGCCTTAAGTAAACATCCCAATAATTGACATTAACAATGTATTAAGTAAGTACTTATATTAACAAAGATAGTTTTTGTTTAAACTTACAAACGGAATAAATTGTGTACCTTGTATCAATAATTGTAAAATAAGCTAGAGCGTATATACATGAAAATTCCTGTCAGAACTTGAAAACTCGCCAGTCTTTATAATGCGGGGTGTGATGCGAATTGCCACTATTTGCTAATCTGCAGCGTAACAAGTGAGAAAGCGAGTTTGAGTGCTTATATTTATAGCATTTAAATATTAAATACATTTTTAACATGTCCTCTAATAAAAGTGGAAGGAAAAAAGATCCTATTTGACAATATTTTATTGAAAAATCAAGTAAGCTTGATGGAAAAAGTGGTAGTAGAGCTACATGTAAAAAGTGTAAAATAGAAATGCAAGGGCTGGTGGACCGACTGAAAGTCCACTGGAAAAAATGTGCTTCGCGTAATGTAGAAAGTGTAGAAACGAATAATGAAGGTCCCTCTACTTCACGAAGAGTGTCCAATCTAAGTATAGTGTTATTTTATTTATATTTATAACTTCTTAGTAAGACAAAATATATTTCTTTTAATTTACATATTTAACGTCGGTCTATTTCTGCGACTAAGGCCAATTATGCCAGGAGACGAGCTAGATTCAAATTTTTAAAATGATCTAGTGCATTTTCTAGTTTACTAGTAACTTTCCATGGGCAAATGTAACTTTTTCACAAACTCCTATTTTTAAGAATAAAGTATAGTATCTATGACTGTCTGTGTGTAGCTGGATTTAAAAATGAACAACATAACAATCTTGCTTTTTATTACAGGTACAATTGAACACGTTACAACAAGATGCAAATATAGTGCTCCACAGCCGCTCTTATCCTCTACGCCATTAAGTAAAAAAAGGAAAGTAGTGCCTAACTCCAGTTCTGGATCTTTATCAGCTTTTGTTGTACGTACGCACAAGTCTAATAAAGAAGAAATAGATAAACAAATTGCTAAAGCTCTTTATGCGACAAACAGCAGTTTCATGTGTAATGAACAACCTGAAGTAAAAAAGGCAATAACACTTTTACGACCTACCACCATCTCAACATGATGTGCCCAACAGTGTGCTCGATGAAGTGTATAACGAGGAAAAAAGTAAATGTTTTAAAGATTTATCAGGAAGTTCAGTTTGTCTCTCATTGGATGGATGGTTCAACATACACAATGAACCCATAATATGTGCAACTGTAACTATGGAAAATAGATCTTCCTTTTTAGTAGACACAATAGACACATCTGGAAATCCACATACATCTATATATTTAACAGAACTTGCAACAAACTTAATTAAAAACTCTAAAGACTGACTATACTTGTACAGTAAGCAGTTTTGTGACGGATAATGCCGCCAATATGAATACCATGAGAAACCATATTAAAGAGTCAACAGAACTAAATGTTATTACTTACAGTTGTGCTCTACACATTTTAAACTTGTTATGTAAGGATTTGGAAATTAGTGAAATTAAGGAACACGTTACGTTCGTTGTGAAATACTTCCGAAACAATCATTTTGTTTCTGCGATATACGCAAAAGAAGGAGGAAAAAAACTTACTTTATCTTCTGACGTAAGATGGAACTCACGTGCCGACTGCTTAGAGGGTTTCGTTAAATCATGGCCCACACTTTTTAAAATTAGCGAGGAACATAAAAATGAAATTGACACAGTAAGACAGAAAATTCCAAACATTTATTTAAAAAGAACTGCTGAAGATTACTTATCACTACTAAAACCTATATATGTTGCACTTGATAGGCTTCAAAGAAACGATGCAATTTTATCAGACGTCGCGTCGTAGAAAAATTTAAAATAATTGAGTCGCATTTTGACGAAACTGAAATTACCTTAATGCAAATGCATAGATACCGATACCGATACGACCAGTGTATCACCTCATACCGTTTGCTAGCCTTACCTTACGAAAACAAAGCATAAATTAACAGAAAGCTAAAAGAATCGTGCTTTAGAAGCCGCTAATAAATTATATTCCGAAAGTGGTTTACCACCACCCATTATTAAATTTTTGGCAAAATCTGAGAGTTTTGCCGATGTTATGTTCCACGAAGAAATTCTTAAAAACACAAAACCCTTGGATTGGTGAAAATCCCAAAGAAATATTGATATTATTCCCGATTATCAAGCAATTATTTTCTGCTGCAGCTAGTTCAGCCTCGGTTGAGAGAATATTTTCAACATTTGGTTTGATTCATTCTAAAATTCGAAATCGTTTAGGGACAGAAAAAGCAGCTAAATTAGTTTTTTTGTACAAACTTTACAATAATTTAAAATTTCTGTTTTGGAGTAAATCATGTTTTATTTTCTTTTAGAGTTGGTTCTGTTTAATTTGTTTACTTTATGTTTCTGCTTTTAAGTAGGCACCGAATTTATCATTTATATTTAAGCAGGTAACTTTTGTTTCATATGTGTAACCCAATTGTTCTTTTTTTCTTTCTATTTGAATTTTTTGTAATTTGTATCTAGCTTTTAAATAAACTGTACTTTTTATTTGAATTTTCTGAACTTTGATTCACTTAGATTATTGGCTTTACACAACTTGATTTAAATCATGATTTAAATTTAAAAAATCAGTTGATTTAAATCATAATTTGAATCACGATTTAAATCAAATTATATTTAAATCGTCGCAAGGGTGTTAAAAAAATAATGGCCATTAATTCTACCTATTCTAGGTACTTCAGATTAATGCAGATTAATGTCTTGCATTTGCAAAGTATATCTCTATATCCTTAAGATGCTATCTCAAAGTGCAGCAGAGCTGTCATTCAATTCATTACCTTCTATTCACTCGTGCCACGGCAGCAACATCAAGCACTTTCTTTTTTACAGTTGCTTCAGGTATTGCCTGCATTTAAATTTTTTAAATGTTTTAAATGTTTTCTTAACCGCTTCTCAAATCACCGAGGTAACTCCTTGAAAATTCAGAATGATTTTGTGTTAGGTAAACAGAAACGAGGCCCTACAGTTTATAGTGGAGTCCGAACCACATCTCATTTTATAATTAAAATTATTTCGCGGTGAGCAGGGATTCAACCTGGTTAGCTAGGTATGCCAGTATGCAAGCTAGACGGCGGGATGCCCAATAATTCTAGTCAGGACTCCAGCTGGATACTCCGAAATCCTTAAGTAACCAGTCAGATAGCCTGTGTGCTAAATAAGGCAAAGGGATTTCGTGTTTCTGCACTGCAGATTTAGTTTTGACTGCTACTGTATGTTAGTCACTGCACAAGATATTTCTCAATATTTTTTAATTTTCTAGTGTCGATAACAGTTGGTAGATCAGTTTTTTCTAAGAACACCTTATTTATTTGACTCCAAACTGGGAACAAACTCATTATCCTATATATCCGGTAGCTGCACGTTCGCGAGGTCACCTGGCAAACGGCCCACGCCCTTTTCCGCTTAGTCTTTGTATTTTTGTAATTTAAAATTTCATTTGATAATTTCGTATCATTTGTCAATTATTCATGGCGTCTCGCCTTCTCCCGTGCCGCCTTGGCTTGTTCCATTTCTTAATTCTCTTTGTGTAAGAAAACAGTAATTTATTTATGATTTCGCTTTTTACCCAATGCTTTGTTTCCACTTTTATTGTTAGGCACTGATTGAAATCTTTGCTCTCACCTTTCCATCAATATTTCACTAAAGCTGAAAAACTTCAAAGTGATTCTCAGAGTTCAGGTCCTCAGATAGGACGCACAGGGACCTTATGATGTATTATGTCTTTATAAATATGGCGCGTTCTTGATCTTGGAGATTGAGAAACTTGAAGATTCAAATGTCGCCGAGTAGGTACTCTTAAACAAAAACTTTACTCCAAAGTTTCTGCAAATGTTAAACTTTTAAGAGGGCGTATATTTATATATACCGGGTTTACCAAACTGAAATATGGTTTCTCCCCTGACATTTTTATTTAATTTAAAGAAACGGCGTTATACGGAGCATAAAACAATGGAATAACCGTGAAAGACTACTTAGAATAAATAATTATTTAAAGAACCCACCGAACATAAACGCCCTTGAAGGGGATACGAACTCATTTCAACTTACATATAAGTTACAGATAAGTGTATATTTAAAAGTGAATTATTTATTATTTGTTTGCGTATAGTAATGAAACATTTTCTTTATAGGATTTTGCAAACAGTGGAAAGAAAAGCTATCTATGAGAACTAAAGGAAAAACTATATATAAAAATATTAATGAAATCTTTGCATTCTTTCGATAACCTGACTTCTGGTTAAGCTAACAAGTAAAATTCTGATTTGCCATTTGCAAAATCCTATAAAGAAAATGTTTCATCATTACTATAAGCAAACAAATAATAAATAATTCACTTTTAAACATACATAGAGTATAAAGGCTCCAATACTAGATAGGTGAAGATCTGTTGTTTTTTATCAGTCAATGTCAATTATAATTATTTTATACCATTCATGGAAAATGTCTTGGCTTTGCATAGAACATCGTTATGAGTGGCTTTAGGCTTTTCTGATGAGTCCACAATAAGGACGAAAAACGTTTCAAAGGCTAAGCATTTCCAAGAAACTGAATGAGATTTTATGAAAATGTAATTCATTTGAATGAAACATTTTTTAAAGACAAGGTACGTAAATAAATTAATTTCAGGCCTTTGTTCTCATTTTTAACTTAATTTACATATCGTAGGGGATCATGTAGATACTAGTTTAGCCTGCTTAGCCGTAGGGGACTAGGTTGGATGCTAGTGTTAAAATGAGAATGGCAAATCAGAATTTTACTTGTTAGCATAACCAGAAGTCAGGTTATCGAAAGAATGCAAAGATTTCATTAATATTTTTATATATAGTTTTTCCTTTAGTTCTCATAGATAGCTTTTCTTTCCACTGTTTGCAAAATCCTATAAAGAAAATGTTTCATTACAGGTATAGGTATAATTGTTAATTGATTCGATTTTCGCTTGATGAAAATTCACGTTGCAACTGAAGACAAAAACATGTTTAACAGCTATTCGATTGTTACAAATATGATATTTAACTTAAGACAATAATTGTTTTGCCACATAGTTTCTTCCTCAGATGCTTAGCATAGTACAAAATTACTTAATACAGCAGAAGGTAAATAAATACCTTGTGTGGTCATTCCATCCAATCATAAGGCAACTAATGATAAAATTAAGTCAATTGCTGAGGGTATTAATTCAGAACATATTTAAAAGCAGTGAAAAATTTAAGAGATATTGATGATTTAATATGGTATCAATATTCTTTAATTTATTATTTTGTAATGATTCTAACAGTGTCAGTTTCCGTCCTTTATTTTCTACCAAACAAAACTTTTAAATTGTCATCCCAACTGTGGTTTCCTTGTAATGAAACATATTATTTATAGGATTTTGCGAACAGCAGAAAAAACCTATCTATGAGAACTAAAATAAAAACTATTTGTAAAATTACTGATTTGCAATCTTTGCATTATTTCGATAACCTGAATTCTGGTTATGGTAGCAATTAAAATCCTAAATTTGTCTTTTTTATTGGATAATTCTCATTCTAACACTAGTGTGTACATAGTCCCCTATGGCTATGCAGAATAAACCAGTATCCACATAACCCCCTACGGTTATGAAGATTTAGTTAAAATGAGAACAAATGATTAAAATGAATTTATTTACATACCTTGTCTCTTGGAAAATGTTTCATTCAAATGGATTACATCTTTGTGAAACCTATCATTCTGTTTTTTGGAAATGCTTAGCCTTTGAAACGTTTTTCGCCCTTATTTTGAGCTCATCAAAAAGGCACAAAGCCACTCACACGATGTTCCATGCAAAAACCAAGACAATTACCAACTTTTTTGACATTGTTTGACATTGACTGAATGAAAAAAAAAAAAGGATTTTCACCTATGTGTTACCTAGGTAGTAATGGAGCCTATATACTCTACAAATGTTTAAAAGTGAATTACTTTTTGTTTGGTTGTAATTGTAATGAAACATATTCTTTATAAGATTTTACAAACAGTAGAAAAAAAACTATATATGAGAACTAAAATAAAAACTATTTGTAAAATTATTAACTTACAATCATTGCATTTTTCCGATAACATGAATTCTGATTGTACTAGCGATTAAAATCCTAAAATCAATTTGTCATTTTTATTGGATAATTCTCATTCTAACACTAGTCTCTACACAGTTATTATTTTAGTTCTCATAGATAGTTTTTTTCTGCTGTTTGCAAAATCCTGTAAAGAATAAGTTTCATTACAAGTATAAGCAAACAAAAAATTATTCATTTTTAAACATGGTTCCCTTTCATTAAGTGGTTGGAGTATGTGAAGTTTTCTGTATTGTTATTTAACTTTCCATACATTTCTTCAATCTTCTTTTAAGTGTCCGTTCTGTCAATCCTATGCATATTTTAGGGCAAGTATCACAAGCTCCGCTTTTATTTCCCATTCTTGTTCCAATTTTATTATTCTTGATGAATTTATTCTTTTGTAAGCATTTTTTATGTTGTATTTTTTCTTCGTATGTCAACCACTCGGTAAACCAATAGATATTATTGTTTTATATTTACTGACTCTCGTCTTTGGGAAAAACTTCATTTATTTTGCCTTTTCTATAATTAACTCTACTTAGTAAGTTTACAACCATAAATTCTTTAAAATTATTATTAACCTCTTCTTTTATGATATTTAACTCTTGAATTCAATTTTATTAGGGTAGAGGAACATTATTTTAACGTACTAACATAGGCAGCACATTTGAGTTTTACTGTATGAGTTGAATTATTATTTGTTATAATATCCGTATAAAAGGACTTATGCAAAGGGCACTCTTATAACTTTTGGGTAGACGAAAGTATTATTTTGAAACTTGGTGCAGTGATATCAGTTAAAATGTACAATGGTGTTCTGTGTAAGGTTTGTAAAGAAATATTGTTTAAGTGCAATTTATATAATATGAACTTTAGTAGTGAAGTCCCTACGTATAGTTGATACCTATTTAGAGTTTGTGGCCACAAAGTCTTTACAGACGACTCATATATGTATTTATTTTAAATAACAATCCCTAAAATTGTTAGGACATACCACTATATCACTTTGTTTCAAATTAATAATACAAATTAAAATTACACAGGCATAATTAAGTTAGATCAAAAATATATAGTAATAAATTGTGAGAAATAGTAGTTTCAAAGTAAAAATAATTTATAATCAAGAAAAGAATTAAAATGAAAGAAAATTTGTAGAAGAGTCAGTCCCCTCTTTAAATTGCCAAGTTGAGACTTAAATCCATAATTGACATAGAATTATTCTTAACATATAAATGAAGCTTCTATGAACTAGATGACTAACATTAGCATTAGCACTAGTATTAGCAATTAGCATTAGCACCCTAAAAATAATTTAAAAAAACGGGGCATGTTACAGTTTTTCTACCCAGTGAGATATCTCCAAATTTGACTAATTAAATACTTTAATTTACTTACGGAAGTACGCTTCCGGTATGCAATCTAGGCTCCAGGATACAGGATACCTCGTGTGTTCGTGTGGCTTGTCTATAAAAGTTTAGAAGACGCCATTTTACTCTATGACCTTTTAGTGGAATATATGAATAATTCATACCGAAATCTACTGGAAACTCAAACATCATCATGGCAAAACAAAACAACAGCAAAGACATTTAGTCTACCACAAATCTAGCACAATATTTAATGTATTTTACTATGTTTAATTTTATACGGCTAACAATGAAAGGCTCTCCTTTTTGGACGAAAGTTAAAGCAAGACTATTTTCACGCCACAAACCCCTTCCATCTAATTTCTCTATTTAATGAATATTTACTGAGACTACTATTCATATAGTTCTATGTATTTTCGGTTGCATACTTTAAAGGGAGATAATCTTAGAACATATTACTGTAAATGGAATAAGATTCTATATATTGAAGTTAAATGTTTAAAAAGTTGTGTAAATCCATAACTGTGGCTGTTTACATGCTACAGGACATGGGACATGCTTGTCGTCAGCAGCGAGAGCCACATGGCGCATGTGGTGGGAATATAGGATGGAAAGTGTAGGTGTTTGTGAGATGCTTCTTTTAAGTTTCCTTGCTTCTTTTACTTCCACATCCACGTAGTGGATTGGAAGTATAGTAATCGCAAAAAAATTTTCAAAAATTTTTATTCGTGAAATAGGTTTAGAATGTCATGAAACGTCGAGATTTTAAATTTGAGCGAAAAAACATTTTCTGTCTGTCTGTCTGTCGGTCTGTCTGTAACTTTTTTTGTCCGCACGCTTTCTCCGGAACGGTTTAAGATATTGACCTGAAATTTTGTACACGTATATATTATAACGAGATCTGGAACTGGATTGTTTTTTGAGGAAATCCGGTGAAGGGTTGGGGGTTAAATAGGGGTAAATCGGGGGAAATAAGTAAAGCAAGCTTGTAAGAGTACAGAAACTTGAAATTCGGTGTATGTACTAGAAGCTAAGGCCTCAGATTTTTTTATAATATTTTTCAACCCCCACCACCCCTACCCCATTAAAGGGGTTGATAAAATAAAGTTGAGATATTCATTTGAAATTTCGTACACGTATGTATTATAACGATGTCTAGAATTAGATTATATTTTGGGATGATTCCGTTGAAGGGTTGGGGGTTGATTTGGGGTAAATAGAGGAATATAAGTAAAACAAGTTGGTAAGAGTACAGAAACTTGAAATTCGGTGTATGTACTAGAAGCTAAAGCGTCAGATTTTTTAATAATATTTTTCAACCCCCACCACCCCTACTCCAATTTGAAAAGGGTTGATAAAATAAAATTGAGATATTCATTTGAAATTTTCTACACGTATGTATTATAACGACATCTGGAACTAGATTATATTTTGAGATAATTCCGTTGAAGGGTTGGGGGTTAAATAGGGGAAAATAAATAAAGCAAGCTGGTAAGACTACAGAAACTTGAAATTCGGTGAATGTACTAGAAGCCAAGGTCTCAGATTATTTATAATATTTTTCAACCCCCACCACCCCTACTTCATTATTAAAAGGGTTGATAAAATAAAATCGAGATATTCATTTGAAATTTGGTACACGTATGAATTATAACGACATCTGGAACTAGATTATACTTTGAGATGATTCCGTTGAAGGGTTGGGGATTATTTAGGGGTCAATAGGGGGAAATAAGTAAAGCAAGCTGGTATGAGTACAGAAACTTGAAATTCGGTGTATGTACAAGAAGTTAAGGCCTCAGATTTTTTTATAATATTTTTCAACCCCCCCACCACCCCTACCCCATTAATGGGGTTGACAAAATAAAGTTGAGATATTCATTTGAAATTTCGTACACGTATGTATTATAACGACGTCTATGGTAGAAACCAACTCCTCAAACTTTTCTATGACATCTACCCCAAATATTATTAAAATTCTATGACCAATAATTTCCACATACTAGAGTGCAAATATAGTCTAGATGTTTCCTTTAAAGTGACTTGGACGAATAATCTGGATGTGGAAGTAGTGATTCCTTAGGCAGCGGTTTTTTAGTTTCCATCTGTCATCATCGGATGAAAAGTGTAGGCGTTTTCAAGATGCTTCTTCTTAGTTTCCATGCTTCTTTTAAGTTTTCATCTATCACCATTTCCTTATTTATTCTTCCTCCGAGTCTTCTATTTCTGAATTTGGCAGTGTGCACCTGCTTCTGCCCGCTTGCGTTCACTTCGTTTCTCTGCCAAGACATACACGCATTCGTCTCCGGAAGCTTATTTTTAATTAACCGTTCCACAGGTAAATATTCATTTACGGTGTAAGTGCCCTATCTCGCGAATTTAAGCTTTTTATGGTGGGTTGGTTATGAAAAATATGCCCGAGAGAATATTTTGCACACCCTGTATGTTAGCTTGTTTCTACAGTAATTACCTTCAACTGCCTCTTTTCAATTCCGGGTATTTTCTATTTCATTAGCTATATTTAATACCTTTTCATTTTTACTTTTATTCTCTGTTGTGTAATAAACTGTCATGTGACAAGGATTGATAAACCAATAAACAGAACTCAAAAAAAAAATAAAAAACAACTTATCTTTCATCCTTTTCTTATGTTACTGCTTCCACTCGTTAGATACCAGTCCGTTGCCGTTCACTAATGGTGTATTATAACACCAGATGTTTACTTTAACGCACAACCACTTGAAAAAGGGTGCTTGGTCGTCTTAGCATGGGTATTAGGCACTTACATTTGCTTTTTTCGATACGATTTAAAATGTACACGTAATTATTAATTACATATGAACTTTGTTTTTTTATTATGGCGTTTCACTTCGCGCAGAATTTCTTAATGTATCGGTGGCTTCAATTTTATCGAGTTTAACGTGGTTCTTATCGCTTGTTTAGAGCTTTCTTTCGAGAGCACGTCTTTCAGCACGTCTATACACGAGGCGAGTCCAACGTGGAATGTCCACACATTAATACATTCATTATAAACAAATCTGAATTGGAAGCAAAGTGATTTATCGCCTTTTCTGAAACCTTAAAAGTGCATCAAATCATATCAAATCTTCACAAAAAAATATAAATCAAATCCTTACACTGTTTCTGTACTCAGAAAATTACAAACATTGCAAAATTGGAGAGCCTATGTATTCAAATAATTCAAATTATTAAAAGTAGACGACATATTCTGATTCTGAGAACAACAGGCATGTTGACTTAAAACAATATAAAAGTGGATCATCTTATGTGTGTCTCTACGGATTGGACCGCCAGGTATAGCAAGATCGTGTAAATTATTAATTTTTAGTAATGGTCAAATCAAAAAGTTAATATTCCATGGTGATAATGTTTGAATATAAACTGTTGATACATTTTACAAAACTGTTTCGTAGACATAGTCTACGTGCCTACACCAGTATAAGAAACGTGTCCTTATTTTTGAGAAATTTTAAATTATAGAAAACCGGTTAAAAATACAGAAAAAATATGTATAGGTAAATTATGTTTTTATATTATATTTGTTACTCGTACTGAATTACGTGACGATTTAGTAAATTTTGATTTTCCAGCTTCTTTTCCTATCCTATTTTTGCATTATCATAACCATGTACTAAAAGTCAATTTTAAGAAAATAAGAGCGCCGCGTTATGAAATTCAAGGGACTACTAAAAAATAAACGTTCAAATTCAATATAAGTCTTTCGTTAAAAACTTCGGATGAAAAATGAGGGGACCATCTCGTTATGGCGTCGGCTAAATCGATATACGTAGATTCGTATTAAGAGGACTTAAAATATCATTTACATACAACTTCGCGGTGGAAATGGGGCTGTGTCACATATTTATGAATATTTTGTGAAGAATGAATATTTAATCGTATAGAAACTATAGCTGTTGAATATTTTCATCTCCGATGTATTTTCTCGGTTATGAGAATTTCAAAATGCGAGAAGGTTGTATTTGCTTTTATTAAGTGCAGTAAATTGAATTAAACAAGCACATTCTTTAAAGGTTTGAGTCATATTTTTAAACTGTAAATGGAACGAGAAATGGAGATTTTGCAATAGTGCTGTCTTTTTAGTTTTAGTCTGTAACTAAAAGTAATGTTCTAACTAAGATTTAACAAATATCTTAACGAAGAGGGCAGGTAATGATAATGGCAGAACAAAACTAATCGTCACTAAGATAACAATTATAGTAGTTACCTCACAATTTGTCGGATGATTTAAAATTTAATTAAAGACCTGCAAACTAAATATTTTTGTTTCTTTTTCTATCAAAGTTATTTCCAAAAATAGAAGTTTCGCAATAAAGAGTTTTGATTTATGACACATATTAAGCGACATATTCGAAGGTCTTGTATGCATTTAGAATCTGAGCTGAAAGTGTTGGAAGCCGGTGTTCCTCAGGGATCAATATTAGGACTTCTTTTATACTTAATATATCTGCAGATTTCAATAGTACCATTAAGAATTGTGTTTGCTATTTTTATGCCGATGATAGCCATCTATATAATACTTTTAAATCAGAGGACTATATCGAGGCAGCACGTAATATGAGTGAATATATCAAATGGTTGATACATCAAGTAAGCATTGCATCACGATAAATCTGCAGTTACAGTATTTGGGAATAGCACTAAAAGAAAGCTTGTTTTGGATAACGTAAGTTTATTTGTGGGGCAGCAAACGTTATCTAATTATGATCATTTTAAAAATTTGGGCTTAGTTATAGATTATAAGATAAGATTTTAAGTACATATTAATACGGTAATGAAAGACATTTTGTGCATTGAAAAATTTATATAATCATCGTCATTTCCTTAATCAAAAAACAAAGATGATGCTGTGCAATTCTATAGCTTTGTCTCATTATAATTACTGTAATGCTGTTTAACGAAGCTACAAAGTACATGTATTCGTTTTCTTTTTAATTTGTCTAGAAGAGAACATGTTTCTGTTTTTTTTAAACCAAGTAGTTGGCTTAATATAGTCATGCGTAGGCATGACAACATCACATTGCATGCTTTATTCACCAAGTAATTGTCCTCCTTATATTAGGGAATTATTTATATCTAGATCCTTAATTCATGACAGAAATCTATACTAGGATGTTAAAGATTCCGCATCATTCTGCGGCAAGGTTTCAGATGTATTTTGCTTTTTCTGCCACCTTTTTATATAATTGTATTCCGCATAATCTAAAATAGGTTTCAGTAACAGCATTCAAATTAAAATATGAACACACTCCTCGTTTGCAATTAGAATAATATATTATATTGTATTTGTTTACGCCGTGTTCGGCAATATGCTGTATTTAATTTTGAGAAGTCTACAATTTGAATATATTTGGTCTTATCTATTACAAGTAGATGTCTCTAGGGGCATCGAATGAACATATTGTGTTTTCGGTTTTTTCTATAAAAAAGAGCAGAGTTTGTAGTTGACCTGAATATAATGTGATTAGATTTAGAAGCAACACAGCTGGTTTTATAATTTTTCTGCTGATATTAGAAAAATGTATTTACAAATTAATTTAGTTAATGAACATACATGTTTTCAGCGAATACTTCGGAGGTTTTCAGAGGATGAACCTATCAGTATGAATTAAATACTGTTTCGTTTGGTGTCAAATCTTCGCCATATTTAGCTATTAGAACTATACATCAACTGGCGACAGATAAGGCAAAAAAATTTCCGTTAGCGGCATCTATTGTTAAAAGATTCATATTCATATAGATGATTTAGTGACTAGCGTTCCTAATGTGGAACAAGCAAAATTTTTATATCGGCAGTTAATTGAGTTATTTAAAGCAGGTTGTTTTGTTTTAATTAAGTGGTCAGTTAATATAAAGGAACTTTTACAACAAATTCCAGAAGAAAATCGTTCGCCCAAGGCTGTGAATTTTGATACTGATACTTTGAAAATATTAGGCCTGTAGTGGCGTCCTAGTTTAGACATTTTTACATTTCAAGTAAATATTGAAAATCGAATTTGCACTAAAAGAAATATTCTTTCAACTACAGCTAGATTATTTGATCCGTTGGGCTTCGTTGCACCAATTACTTTATTTTTAAAACTTTTAATCAAAGAGTTGTGGAAACTTAAAATAGATTGGAATGATCACCCTCCAAGTACCATAAAAAATAAATGGACGGTTTTCCAATCTGAACTTTCAATCTTAAACAATTTTAAAATAAATAGGCATTTAGGTATATTTGAAAATAAATCTGTTGTCTTGGTTGGTTTTGTAGATGCATGTTTGACATCTTACGGATGTTATTTATATGCGAGCTATTACAAATGGTCAAATAGAAACCAGTTTAGTATGTGCTAAGTCAAAGGTTTCACCCATGAAGATAATTTCTATTCCTAGGTTGGAACTTTGTGCTGCTCATTTGTTGGCAAAACTGTTCAAATTTGTTTTAGATACATATAAATCTCGTATACATATTGAAAAAATTGTAGCTCTTTCTGACTCAACCGTTACCTCTTAATTGGATCGCATCACCGTCTTATAAATAAGAAACTTTCATAGCCAATAGAGTATCTAAAATACAAGATTTAGTGCCATCTAACTGTTGGTTTCATATTGACGGTAAAAACAATATTAGTGATGGCTTGTCGAGAGGTTTATCACCTGCACAGTTTATGGCTAATATTACTTGGATTACTGGTCCCACTTGGTTAAAAATTAGTCAAGAACATTGGCCAGTTAAGTCTATTAGTAATACTGACAATTTCTCGCTCGAAGAAAAAGTTTTTTCGGTTACTATTCCGGACAACGAGCCTCATCCACTATATTTATTAGTTAATCGCTGTTCTTCTTGGACTAAATTACTTCGATCCGCTGTGTATGTTCTTAGATTTGCAAAAAGGTTGCCAACAAAAGGTAAAATGTTATTCCCTGATCTTGACAAGGCAGAGGTGGTATTATTAAAATTAATTCAAAAAATACATTTTACTTCAGATATTTCATTATTAGAAAAGAAACGGCTATGTTCTGCTTCTCTGCGTTCGTTATGTCTGTTTTTGAGAGATGGTCTAGTACGGGTAGGAGGTAGGCTTAGTAATTCAAATTTGCCATACAACCAACAACATCCGTTTCTCTTACCGAAAAAGGATCATCTAGTTGACCTTATAATTAATCAGTCATCGTAAAAATTTACATACCGAGCCGCATTTAGTTTTATCAGTTCTTAGGCAAAGATATTGGATACTTGCAGCAAGAAGTGTTGTACGTTCTAGGATAAAAAAATGCAATTATTGTTTTCGATTTAATCCAAAACCTACTTTTCCGCTAATGGCTGACTTGCCGACAGTTAGAGTTACAGAAGCGTAACCTTTCCTTCGCAGTGGCGTAGATTATTGTGGGCCATATTTTATTACGCTCGGGCGTAGAAGAGGAATTAAAAGTCAAAAGGCTTACATTTGTTTGTTTATTTGTTTGTCGACAAAAGCCTTGCATTTATAATTAGCTTCCAGTTTATCGATTGAGACCTTTCTCGCAGCCTTTAAACGTTTTTTAGCTCGCCTTGGTGCATGCGCTGTAATGTATTCAGACTGTGGTACTAATTTCATTGGTGCAAAAAGGGAATTAGATTTAGTTTATAGTTTAGTTTATTCAAATGAATATAATGATACCTTAGCTAATGAATTAACGCAACGTAATACCGAATGGCGCTTTCAGCCCCCTGCTAGTCCACACTTTTCAGGTATAGAAGCACTCTTAAATTCTCGGCCATTATGTTGGTTAAGTTCCGATCCTTCAAAACCTTTAGCGTTAACCCCTGCACACTTTCTAACTTTTACACCTCTTGAGCATCTGCCCGCTCCTAATTTAGTAAATCAACCGACAAATAATTTAAATAGAAAAGAACTGTTAAATCACTTGGTTCAAAATTTTGAAAGCGATTGCATATCGAATATTTAAACAATTTACAGGTCCGTCAGAAATGGAACAGTCCCAGTTATCCTGTAAAAGTCAGTACCTTGGTCATTATTAGGCAAGATAATATTCCTCCCTTGCGTTGGCCCTTGGGTATCATTGAGGAGGTATTTCCGGGTAAAGATGGGGTAGTTAGGGTGGCTAATGTTAAAACTAAAACCGGTATTTATAAAAAGCCGGTCGTCCGCCTTTGTCCGCTACCAGTACAATCATATTTGTATATTCTTAGTGTTAGTATTTAGTTATGTAGATATATTTAAGTATTATAAATATTTTGGGTTGCATATTCTTAGTGTTAGTATTTAGTTATGTAGATATATTTAAGTATTATAAATATTTTGGGTTACGAGGGTTACAAAATTAGCAGTTTAGTTTTAATTCCAATTCCAGACCCGGTTTTGAAAATATTTTTCAGGGGCGGGGGAATGTTTACGCCGTGTTCGGCAATATGCTGTATTTAATTTTGAGAAGTCTACAATTTGAATACGTTTGGTTTTATCTATTACAAGTAGATGTCTCTAGGGGCATCGAATGAACATATTGTGTTTTCTGTTTTGTCTATAAAAAAAGAACAGAGTTTTTAGTTGACCTGAATATAGTGTGATTAGATTTAGAAGCAACACAGCTGGTTTTATAATTTTTCGATTTAATATAAATTTCAAATAGTTAAAAGTTACTTTAGTGAAATTTTGTGAATTAGATCAGATATTCCTTTGTCCTTCCAACCTATCCTTTCTTCCCCATCTAATTGAAAACTAGTGGTTGGAGCCAAGGATATTTATTAGTAATATCTTTTATATCTTTGTTAAAAATTACAGTCCTAATTATTATTTTTGGAACCAGCGTTAGATTCGCGAACAGTATTCTTATTTGATTGAGTGTAAGCGCAGCTGATCTCCGCGGTTTTTTTTAATCTGCAAATTTCAAAAGTAAAGTAGTTTTATTATTATTACTATTGTTTTATATTATGAACTATCTATGAGAATAGATATTCTGTATACACAATAACGTCTCGATTGCCAATTTACATCAAGGAATAGAAGCTAAGTCAGTCAGTCAGTCGAAATTGAACATAAAAGTGATGCTGGTTAAGGGTCATACTCAGTCACCCCACTACCTGCACAAAAGTCTAATGAAAATGTAACAGAGATATTAGAGAGAAACAATCGCAATATCCTGTTGATTAAATTTAAGTGGATTTGTCCAGGACTCCATAAACAAAAGTATAACTAAATAAAAATGTTTGTTTTTATATGCAAATTGAATAACGACGTTAGTACGACCCGGCGGACTTAAACAAATTAAAAATTCTTTCTGATGGAATGACGTGGACGTATTAAAAATATTACCGAGTGAGAATTAGAAGAGAAAAATTATATTGCTAGAGGCAACCAGGACAGGATCTGGAACATTCGAGCAATTATTTGGGGACTAGTTTACATAAAAATCTAGTGTCTAAACATGTTGGTGACATAATACAAAAGCTGTGTAGCAAATTAAAATATTTTTATATACAGGGTGTCTCGCTTAAATGTGGAGCAAGTCTGTAACTCCTTTGTTTATTGACCGATTTATTATTTTTTTAATGTAGTGCTACATAATCTCTATTCTTGAATAACAAATGATTTCAGCAACACATACCGTGACCTACTGCGAGACATTTTAAAAGATCAAAATCAGTCATTCATATTAGCGATTTTTTTTTTTCAAAAAACTGATTGCATATTCTTCTTAACCGTCCCTCTAAACATTGTTCTTCAAAGTTCCATATAAATCGATTGTTGCTTTTGGATTTTATTACTATCTTTACGAATAAAAATTGTTAAATAAATAAAACCTAAATAATTTATTTCTAATACCATTTTATTTGAATGATGAATATAAACAAAAAATAACTAATATTGCATCAAATACACATGTATGTGAATATAAAAACTAACACAACAAACTATACATTTTAAATCGAACAACAAAATAAAAACATGAATAGGAGTAATATTTCAGTTTAACCTAGGAATATAACAACACAATTAATCTAACTTAAATATTTATCTAAATTGTAGTTCCTTCTATTAAGTCCCCATTGCCAAAAATGCATTTTTCTACTCTCCCTCTGTTATTGATAACTTTTCGCAGTTGTTGTCAAGTAATAGCACGACAAACAACAGTAATTCCGTTTATTAAATTGGTACGGTAGTTGGGCGGTCCTTATATACTTTTTCTTTTAACGTACCCCATAAAAAATAATCTAAAGGGGTCAAATCGGGATGTCAAGAGTTTCGATCGGCATCAAAGAAAATATGCCTTTTATTGAAAGCAGAACATCCTGAAATTTTGGTGCCCAAATATTGAACCTTGACAATGAAAATGGATCTTTTTTTTTCAAAATGTAGTTCTGGACGCCAACTTTCCGATGACATTAAAAAAAATGTCTTTTAAAGTTATTTTGGTCACTTTTTGGGCATTTATTTATAAACCAAATGATAACAAATCTATTTTCTCGGCCATTTTGAAAACATTTTTTTTAAATTCTTATCAGAAAGAAAGGAGAATTGCGAGAACTTTAATTAAAAAAAAAGAAAATTAATTTTCAAGCATCTGAACTCGAAATATTTAACTTATAGCATTTTGGCCAATTGTTAATTAACAAATGCTATTTTTGGCTAATATTTGAACTGTATCATTTTGAAACATAATTACTTCATATGAAACTCACAAAAAACATTTTTATCTTGTAAAAACTAATTTCTCGTTTTCATTTTATTGCACCATATTCAAATGTTTCTGGCTTATTTAAGTTGGTAGTTAACGTATGTATTTAAGGGAATTTGATATTTTGCTAACTTCTCTTTATAAAATTATAACCTTATTTGTCTTGACTAGTGGCAAATATCTATTCCGTTCAGAGACAACTCTGTTTCTCTTTGTGCGTATTTACTGCTATTTATCTTTCACAAGATGCTAAAAGTTAAATATCTTGAGTTCAGATGGACGAAAATTAACTTTTTTTTAAATCAAAGTTCTCGCAATTCTCTTTCTTTTTTGATAAACATTTTTCAAAAATACTTCCAAAATGGCCGAGAAAATCTATTTGTTGTCATTTGGTTTATAAATAAATGCCCAAAAGTCATTTTGGCAATGACTTTAAGATAATTTGTTTAAATGTTATCGGAAAGCTGGCATTCAGAATTACATTTTGAAAAAGAATGATCCACTATGGACTTAATGGCACAAAATGGCGGACAATTCAAATGTCAGATAACAACTTCATTTTTGTCCACAAGGTTGAATATTTGGGCACCAAAATTTCTCGATGATTTATTTTCAACAAAAGGTATACTTTCTGAAAGTTTGAAGCCGATCAGAACTCTCGACGTCCCTGAGCATTAAAATGAATGAATAAAACGCTTCTTAGTCAGTTTGTTCCATTTTGTACGTCATGTACGTACTCAAATGACCCAAAATTTTAACTGCGAAGGTTTTTGGTTTTTGGTTTGTCCCGATCGGGCCTGTAGAACTGGAGTTATTCACCTTTTTACATAAAAAATGCTGTTTAAAAAATAAAATTGTTCATAAAAAGAGAAACGCAATAGGCTTTGGAAGTTCAAAACTCAGATATATACTCCTGGTGATACCCCAGAAGTTATGAAATCACAATATTGCTGTTACAAAACTATACACATCAATGACCTTCTTCACTCCATTATATATTAAACAAAATCAAATCGGTCAGTAAACAAAGGAGTTACAGGCTTGTTCCCCATTTAAGTGAGGCACCCTGTATATATGAGGCCTTTTTAGTTCAATTAATAAGTTTTGAAATTGCTATAATCAGGAGACTGAATCTTTGACAGTAGATATGCTTGAGCGTCAATAAACACACACAATAAACACACCCTTGAGTCTCTGGCACCCTGATTAAGGGTAGGAAAAAACCCTAAAAAACAGTTTTTCGGTGATATCGTGGAAATAAAAGATGTGATAGCAAAAATCCTCAAATAAAAGAGGTAGAGTATAACATTTTACATGGAAAAGTGTAAAAGTATAATAACTCAGGTGTTCACTGTATAGGGGTTTACGCGTAACCATACCAGACATTATTATATCTTTAAAAATTCGTAAGACAACCGAAATTATTCATTTTTCAATTTATTTTTAAGTTACAAATGGCAAATGTTGCAAAAGAAATTGAGGTGTTGGTTTCTAGTATACACTCCAAATGCCAAGTTTCTGGACGTTTACCAACTTGATTTACTTATTTTTCCTTATTTACCATTATATACTTCCAACCCGTGGTAAGCCCAAAATATAATCTAGTTCAAGATCTCGTTATGACACATACGTGTACCAAATTTCAAGTCAGCAGCTTACATCGCTCTAGAGAAAACGTGGTCACAAAAAAAGTTACAGACAGACCGACCGGTCGACAAACAGAAAATTGTTTATAAGTGAATTATTATTTGTTTGCTTAATTGTATTGAAACATATTCTTTACAGGATTTTGCAAACATCAGAAAAAATAACTATCTAGGAGAACTAAAAAAAAAACCTATGTGTAAAAATATTAATGAGATTTTTGCATTCTCTCGATAACCTGACTTCAGGTTATGCTTTTCTTTTAGTTCTCATAGACAGTTATTTTTTCTGATGTTTGCAAAATCCTATAAAGAATATGTTTCAAACAGAAAATTATTTTTCGCTCCAATTTAAAATTTAGACGTTTCGTGACATTCTAAACCTAAATTCTCTACTGAACAGCCTAGAATCTGTATATTTAAGTTCTTTCATTCTTATTTTAAATCTTCAGCACAGTATATCAATTATTCCAAATAATATCACTATCTTAAAATATATTTTTATGCGAACTTCTGATATTTAAATATTTTATTTGTACCGGAGTGTATTCAATAATTGAATTCAGGGTGCCACGACATTTCCATCTAAAAATGTCATTCTATGATTATTAACATTTTTTGCCTGTCTATAATAAACCCATTTGATTAAATCATAACAAAAGTAGAGACGTATGTCGGACTGGTCCCAGCTCTGCCATTTCAATCCGGCTCTGAAAGCGGAACTAAGTGAATAAATTAGAGTCCGCTCAGGCTTACCTTTTTTTCGGCCAGCGAGACCAAACAGCCATTTTCCTCTAAAATAATTTCAAGAAATTAATTACTTCAATTTGCATAATCAACTTAAGGTAAATGTTTCGAAGAGTGGATTTTTTAGATTGTTTTTCTGTCCTATTTTATGATTTTGCGACCGTATAATTTGATAATCTCTGGAAAATATAAAGGGAATTAGCATGATTTTGTTGAGAGAATCATTAAATGCCAAGGGATTACATTTTCTGCTCATAAAACAGCGGAACGTAAGACATAATTCTCTAATTATATGTAAGAAGCCTTCGAAGGTATGAGTTGCATAATGAATAAAATAAATTACAAGCTCTAAGAATGCATATTTATTTACGTATTTTGTCAAAAAGGTTACAGGATGAAAAGTAAATAATGTATGAACTGAACAACGAAAACATTGTATATTAAAATTAACGATTTTCAACAGAAAAGACAATGATTCATGAAATTAAAATGTTTTAACGACAAAATATTGAAAACTTCTGTCGGGAATATGCCGAAAATCTTCCCCTGAATAACAAAATACATTTGGTAAACGTCAAACTCAAAATTTGGGCAAACGCAATTTTTAAGAAATGGCGAAGGAGCCGGTGATTCTTAAAACTATTTTAAACATTTTATTCCTCTTTCATACTCCTCTACTTTATGGTCGTGATGACATAGTATATTACCAAGATACTTAGGTGAAGAGACAATCGTAAGTTTGCTAGCCTCATTTCTGAAAGGGCGAAAATTTTAGCAACCATAGTACAGTGGCAAAGTAAAAACGCTAGGGTTGTTTTGCGAATACCTGATCCCGACAAACGTAATTTTTAAGAAATGGTGGAGGAGCCGGTGATTCTTAAAACTATTTTAAACATTTTATTCCTCTTTCATACTCCTCTAATTTATGGTCTTGATGACATAGTCTATTACCAAGATACTTCCCACACAGCACATGACATCCCTAGGATATCCTCATTTGGTCCCGTATATCCCAATCGAGGACAACATTCCTCAGGATATCCTTAGGACATCCGAATAATATATATACAACGAGAATATCCCAAATGGGAAATATCCTGGGCAAGTCCTAGAGTCGTCCTATTATAGGTATTATTATTTAGGAGATTTCAACAACAAAAATAATGAAAAGTATATATATCATTTTGCTATTTATTTATAGTGTCTTTCATTGGTTTGTAAAATTGGCTTCTAAAAACTTATTCGTTTGTTCTATTTGATAATCCCCTCCAGTACAAATAATTCAATACAAATGTATATCTTATTTAAATATCAGTTATGTATAATTTGGTTTTAATACATTTACTGTGTCTTGAGTTAGCCGCCTTTTTGTGACAAGTTGAAAGTTTTAATCAATCCGCCGGTCGTCCATGTCTTTTCCACGTTCATTTTAAAGTTCTTTTGACAAATAAGATTACGTTAAATAATTCATAAATATGATGCTGCTATGTTATATCTTTGTATTTATTGTATTATCTAAAAGGGGAAAATGTGATTGGTTATTGTCCGCAGATATTATTGTCAGATACGTAATCCTTTATATTTTTCTGAGTGAATAGAATTTTTTTTAAATTCATCATAACTTTTCAGCACGTTATGATTTTTAAAGTTGTACATATCATCCTTTAGAACTTCTAACCACCCTAAACTCTGTAGATTTTAATAATACCAAAAAAAGGCAATAGATCATTTTTATGTAATATTTCATGCTTTTACAACTTTTATTTGAAACTTTTTTTACCATCTTTTACACATTTTGAGTAGTTTTAAGAAAACACTTTGTTATATTTTTTTCACCTCTTCTCGGGGTTGAAAAAAGATTTCTTTCATTAATCGTGTTCAAATACATCAAAGTAACATCAAAAATTTACCTTAAAATTTTTATTTGTCGACCTATTTCATTGGACTATATATAACCTCTATTAGTTTGGTAGATTTACTTTTAAAGCGATATAAGCCGATTGATAGATACAAATATGTGTATGGAGTTATTGTACATACATGTATCATATTTTTATTAGTCATTTACCTCTGCCATTATATAAACTTGTATTCCTTTGTTTCCGCTTATTTGCTCAGTTTAAAAGTAATGATCTTATAAAATAATATGTATTTTTTGCTGTCTTTAGAAACATCCAATAAACCCTAAAAGAACTGGGAATGCCCTATATAAAGTCCAAACAATGTCCTCAGGTTGTTCATAGTAAAGGCTAGGCATAACCCATATAAGAGGTGATGATGTCCTGTACACATCCGCACCGATGTCCTGAGGACGTCATCAGCAAAGCCCGAACTGTCCCATTTGGATATCCTACGGACATCCTAAGGTGATAATGGGATCTTCCCAGGATATCCCATATGTCCTGAAAAGTCGCCCCCAGTATGTTGAGGATGTCCTTGTGCTGTATGGGTTAGGTGAAGAGACAATCGTAATAGAATTATTTCTGAATGGTTGAAAATTTTAGCAACGATAGTACAGTGGCAAAGTAAAAATGCTAGAGCTGTTTTGCGAATACTTGATCCGGACAAACGTAATTTTTAAGAAATGGTGGAGGAGCCGGTGATTCTTAAAACTATTTTAAACACTTTATTCCTCTTTCATACCCCTCTACTTTATGGTCGTGATGACATAGTCTATTACCAAGATACTTAGGTGAAGAGACAATCGTAAGTTTGCTAGACTCATTTCTGAAAGGGCGCAAATTTTAGCAACGATAGTACAGTGGCAAAGTAAAAACGCTAGGGCTGTTTTGCGAGTACCGGATCCGGGCAAACGGAATTTTTAAGAAATGGTGGAGGAGCCGGTGATTCTTCAAACTATTTTAAACATTTTATTCCTCTTTGATACCCCTTTACTTTATGTTCGTGATGACATAGTCTATTACCAAGATACTTAGGTGAAGAGACAATCGTAAGTTTGCTAGACTCATTTCTGAAAGGGTGAAAATTTTAGCAACGATAGCACGGTGGCAAAGTAAAAATGCTAGGGTTGTTTTGCGACTACGTGATCCGGACAAACGTAATTTTAAAGAAATGGTGGAGGAGCCGGTGATTCTTAAAACTATTTTAAACGCTTTATTCCTCTTTCATACTCCTCTACTTTATGGTCGTGATGACATAGTCTATTACCAAGATACTTAGGTGAAGAGACAATCGTAAGTTTGCTAGACTCATTTCTGAAAGGGCGCAAATTTTAGCAACGATAGTACAGTGGCAAAGTAAAAACGCTAGGGCTGTTTTGCGAGTACCGGATCCGGGCAAACGGGATTTTTAAGAAATGGTGGAGGAGCCGGTGATTCTTCAAACTATTTTAAACATTTTATTCCTCTTTGATACCCCTTTACTTCATGTTCGTGATGACATAGTCTATTACCAAGATACTTAGGTGAAGAGACAATCGTACGTTTGCTAGACTCATTTCTGAAAGGGTGAAAATTTTAGCAACGATAGTACAGTGGCAAAGTAAAAACGCTAGGGTTGTTTTGCGAATACCTGATCCAGGCAAACGTAATTTTTAAGATATGGTGGAGGAGCCGGTGATTCTTAAAACTATTTTAAACATTTTATTCCTCTTTCATACTCCTCTATTTTATGGTCGTGGTGACATAGTCTATTACCAAGATACTTAGGTGAAGAGACAATCGTAAGTTTGCTAGACTCATTTCTGAAAGGGTGAAAATTTTAGCAACGATAGTACAGTGGCAAAGTAAAAACGCTAGGGTTTTTTTGCGAATACCTGATCCAGGCAAACGTAGTTTTTAAGATATGGTGGAGGAGCCGGTGATTCTTAAAACTATTTTAAACATTTTATTCCTCTTTCATACTCCTCTATTTTATGGTCGTGGTGACATAGTCTATTACCAAGATACTTAGGTGAAGAGACAATCGTAAGTTTGCTAGACTCATTTCTGAAAGGGCGAAAATTTTAGCAACGATAGTATTTACAGTGGTAAGTAAAGTAAAAACGCTAGGGTTGTTTTGCGAATACCTGATCCGGTGGTTAGGGATTCGCTTCTTATGGTATCATATATGAGTACTTACTTAACTTATGATCTCAAAGAATGTAGTTAACGCCAAATTGTAGGGCTCAATAAGTTGTATTAAAATGTATTGGGTTGCAGCAAAAATGCCTTGACATGGGACTTAAAATATCATTTAGGACTGAAATTATGGTAATATATTGATCCCTTTTAAGTTTCAAGTTGAGCTTACCTTTGGTTGAGTTATGAGATCGTAAAGTTGCTGTTGTTTACCTTCTGGATTTTTACAATTTACCGGTGTTTCTTAGGTTAGAAAACATTGTCACATCATTCTAATGTCGGATTTACGTTTAGCGACTCCAAGAACATAAGATTTTGTAGGCTTGTGTTATATTTGTTACCAACTCAGAAGGTTACTAGTACACAACAGCAACTTTAAGATCCCATATCTCAGTAACTAAAAGTATGCTCAACTTTTTTGTTAGATCGTACTGGCAACCCGTTTCTAATATACTTTTTAAGCACTTGCTACGCTCACCGAATGAAGGCAAAAAAATTAAAGCACAAAACCTAATCTAACCGAATAAAATGAGTTGCCACCTCTTAAACCGATTACAGTAACTGGCAATCTACTTTTGTCACTATGTTGCGTAATCTATAGCCATCGTAACTCAGTTACATATTTTAAGTATCCAGTCGTCAAGATACTCGTCACCCTCTGGGGTAAAAGCTATCTATTTGTAAAATTTCACCTTCTTAGTCCTAGCCATTTTAAAACATTGTTGGCACGATTTCGATACCAGAGAACATGAATTAATAACTAATTTTTATGTTAATCCCTGATAAGTCCCTTTTACAGTACTCGAAAATCATACCCATAAAAGGGTACTGTGGAGGATTAATTTAAAAAAGAATTGTTAATTCGCTTTTTCTGGGCAATTCTGGAGAGGAGACTTGTGCGAGATTTCTCTTTCATTACGTTTTTTTGATTCTATCAAAAATTTACGAATAAAATTCTATTGTCCATAAGAAGTACATATGAAATTTCATGGTCTTCGAGGCATGTATGTGATGTCCAAGATGTGAATGAACAATGTGTAGCTTATAAATAAGATACACTTCCTTCATTATCATCTTGATCACTTCTCAGAAAATCTTGGACATTACAGCGAAGAGTAAGTAGAACGATTCCGTCATAGGAGAGCCAGCTGTACAGATTTCCTATGAATAAGATACATAAAAAACTTTGTGTGAGTGAATAGGTACTACCACAAACATACATAAGAAAACCACAGTCTGGTTCATGGCGCAGATTTTTTTGTGGGCCTGTGTTATTTTCACATACTAAAGTGCAAATATAGTCAAGACGTTTTCTTTTAAATAGACTTGGATGGACAATCTGGATGTGAAAGTTCTGATTAATCAGGCAGCGGGTTTTTTAGTTATATATATTTTTTGGAGGTGGCCCAATTTCTTTAATTCTATCAGTTATGTGTATTCCAATAGCACATACTGCAATACACCCTGTACAAAAATTCATTTCGGTAAAAGCCGTAAATAAATCAATAAAAACACCACTATAATTTTATACAATTATTTAGTCATTTCATGATCAAAGCATTTCCTTTTTAAGCAATTATTTACATAATTGAACATTGACAAATGGGAATCAATATGTACCCAATATATGTGACTGTCAACCTATATAGATTTTACGGTGGATTATGTTCTGATACAATAGAAACACCATCAAGTAACTCATGTTATAAAGCATGGATGCAGTAAACTGACAGGCAGATAAGGAGTACTTGGACTGCGTAGATATTTGAAAAAGGGAAAAACAATGTAGAACAGTATTTTTCCATAAAGTGTCAGTTTTGGAAATCATACGTATAATGTGTCTTCAGATATTAAATTATCCGTGCATTGTGAAGTTAGTACCCATCAGTGGTGACATTTTTCAGATTTTCTTATACAGTGAGGTCCCGTTATCAGGGATCGAAGCCTGACGTGGAGACAGAACACGGAAGCGGTAATACAGAAAGCGAGGACGAGGAGGACTCTACCCTCTAATCATACAGTGATTTCATTAAGAACAAAGGAATGCATCAGAAAAATGCATTGAAATCATTTGTCAACCCGTCTGGCAGGGTAAAATGGGGGTTGAAATACATTAAAAAATCAACTTTTTTAGCCACGGTAGAATTTTAATTTTAACGTGGTTTCGTTAAGAACAAAGAAATGCATTAGAAAAATGCATTGAAATAATTTGTCATCCGCTCTAGCAGGGTAAAGTGGGGGTAGAAATGCATTAAAAAATCAACTATTTTCGTGGCCACGCACAGTGGAAATAAAAAACCTTTTTTGGACAAAAATCTGCCTACAAGTCAAATCTGAATCAATTTTGATCTACCTTGGATTAAAATGAAGGTTATTGGCTACACTTTCAGAGTATTATACTGCCTAAATTGCAAACCCTGATTTTCTAACCTCAAAAAATGTATCAAATATGAGAGTAAACACTATTATCTATTTCTACAAGTCAAATCTTAATCAATTTTGATCTACCTTGATTAAATTTAGGTTATTGGCTACACTTTTAGAGCATACTACCTAAATTGCAAACCCCGATTTTTTAACCTCAAAAAATATACCGAAATATTTTTTTTATAATAAAATATGGTAATAACTGAAAATAATTTATAAAACATGTTAATAAAATTTTGAGCGGGGTAATTATGTTTTATTGAATTTTTTAATTATAGGAAATCGGGGTTTGCAATTTAGGCAGTATGCTCTGAACGTGTATCCAATAACCTACATTTTAAGCCAAGGTAGGTCAAAAATGATTAAGATTTGACTTGTAGAAATAGAAAAGTGATTACTTAGTCTCATATTGATATTTGATACATTTTTTGAGGTTAGAAAATCGGGGTTTGCAATTTAGGCAGTATACTCTGAAAGTGTAGTCAATAACCTACATTTGAAGCCAAGGTAGATCAAAATTGATTAAGATTTGAGTTGCAGGCAGATTTTTGTCCAAAAAAGGGTATTTTTTTCCACTGTGCCACGGTAGAATTTTAATTTTAACGTGGTTTAATTAAGAACAAAGAAACGCATCATAAAAATGCATTGAAATCATTTGTCATCCCCTCTAGCGGGGTAAAGTGGGGGTAGAAATGCATTAAAAAAACAACAATTTTTTTTAGCCACGGTAGAATTTTAATTTTAACGTAGATTAATTAAGAACAAAGAAACGCATTAGAAAAATGCCCTGAAATCATTTGTCAGCCCGTCTAGCAGGATAAAATGGGGGTTGAAATACATTAAAAAATCGACTTTTTTGCCACAGTAGAATTTTAATTTTAATGTGGTTTCATTAAGAACAAAGAAACGCATCAGAAAATTGCATTGAAATCTTTTGTCAGCTCGTCTAGCAGTATGGGTAGAAATACATTAAACAATCAACAATTTTTTTTAGCCACGGTAGAATTTTAATTTTAACATAGATTAATCAAGAATAAAGAAACGCATCAGAATGCATTGCAAGCATTTGTCAGCTTGTCTAGCACGGTAAAGTGGGGGTTGAAATGCATTTTCTAATGCGTTTCTTTGTTGTTAATTAATCTACGTTAACATTAAAATTCTATCGTGACTAGAAAATTAGTTGATATTTTAATGTATTTCAACCTCAATTGTACACTGCAATACGAGCTGACAAATGATTTTAATGCATTTTTCTGATGCATTTCTTTGTTCCTAATGAAAACACGTTAAAATTAAAATTCTACCGTGGCTAAAAAAATAGTTGATTTTTTAATGCATTTCAACATCCATTTTATCCTGCTAGACAGGCTGACAAAAATCTCAATGCATATTTCTGATGCGTTTCTTTGTTCTTAACTATTCTACGTTACACTTAAAAATTTTTCGCGGCTAAAAAATAGTTGATTTTTAAAGTGTTTTAATCTCCATTTCACCCTTCTAGGCGGGCTGACAATGTATTGATATATTTTCCTACGTATATATTTCTATTTCAAATCTGTCCAATATTTAAAATGATGGCGTTTTAAAAAACTATTTTCGAATTTAAAAAATAATCTCTAAGCCCACGACTTTATCGATTATAGTCCTACTTTAGAATGTGGATGTGGATAATTTCACACCCATAAATAATTTCAGTAGGAGGGAATCGGGTAACCATATCAAAATAATTTCAAATTATAATTCAAACAGGTGTGTTTCCGGTAATTTCTTATTTTACCCATGCCAGAACATATTTTACATGAGAACAATATTGTTCTATGTATTAAGTAATATGATATTTATGATTTACCATTTTCTACAAAAATAGAGCTTGCCCCTCTCTCCCATCTCTACGTAAGCAGCAAGGCTTAGAGGTTTTTTATGTGCTTTAAATGTATGTAGTCAACTATACATAAAAATGAATACAAAATTATTCATGAGTTCTTTCACTTCATCAAGGTTAGCCGATTACTGTGTTTCTTAGGATTTAGTTTCTTAAAACAATCCATTTTAATATACTTTCCGTCGATTTATCAAAATTGTAATTTTTTTAAAGCGCTAAACGCATCGCCCATTATGTAAATAAATGCTCTCATTAAACAAGGCAAAGTGATTCGGGACGGCACCACTTACAGAACCCTTCTGGAAATTTCCTTTCCCCACACCCCTGCGCCGAGCGCAACATCCAGCTACAACCTAACCAAGATAGATGATAAAAGCTCGCACCGTTTGAAAGGGTATATAGCTCTATACAAATAGCGCAGCACAATACAAAGGGATTTCATTAAAACAAAGCTAGTCGTACCAGCAGATAATAACGCAATACATTCGAAATGATTTGCAAACATGGACGCAATGACTTTTACACTGATTGGGGGCCTTGATACGAGCTCTTGATCCTGATGCCGCAGAGCCTTCTGCTTTTTTTCAACAATAAAGCGGAATAATACATCTATTACTGTCCAATATCCATTTTGAGGTTTCATCCATTCAGATGTGCTATTCATCAAGTGATAGGAAGAAAAATAAAAATAGAAAATATGTACGAGGAAAACACGAAATCTGTAACATTTATCAACACTGCAATAGTTGCGTCATTCAGTTCCTGGTAAATACGAATAAAAAATTTAATAATAGAGTCATTGTTATAAATGTTCTTCTTGAGTTACTGGATGAAATTTCTTAAAATTGCAGATGTATGCCGTGGAGTAGAACGATGCTCTTATTTTAAGAGAGGCCAGCTGAGCATTTTAGGGAAATTTTTCCAGAACGTTGAATTGGAGGAAGTGGATTAATTCCTTGGTCAGCACAATCCCCAGCTTTCATATCTTTAGAATTAATAATAATAATAATAATAATAATAATAAAATAATAAAAATAATAATAAATGCTGTAAAAATAAATAAATGATGTAGTAATTTGCCCAAGTAACAATTTAAATGCTTTTTGGACTTATTTAGGTTTTATCAGTATTCTATGATGGCCACCTCATAAACAACTGATTCATGCCAGATTCATTTAGTGCCAAATGCACTTAAAGATAGCCTTGTCTTAAAGAAAGTTTTAAAAAGGCCTTCAAGAACTTACATTAAAACTAAATTATTGTTACGAGTTTTCACCTTTTTAGGAAACACCCTGTATGAATCCGTGGGTTCTAAATAATTTGACAAGGGTAAACTACTAACACTTTATTTAATAATTTACTGATTATACAAACTAACTTTTACAATGTTTATATTTACACTTCGAATTTATAACCTCACTTTCGCTATTAACTTTACTTTCGTAAACTTCTTCTCCTCTGCCGGTAATCGCGCCTTATATACTCTGAAATTTCCTCTAGATCCATCCAGAACACAATCCAGAAGCTTCTTCCGCCACACTCTAGAAAACTCAAGTTTCATAGAGATTAAGTAAATGTTCTGGTTCTATCATTGCTTTATGAAATTAATTTAAGGTGGTTGTAGGTGCTGAGCTATAGATCTAATATGCTTTGAAGACCCATGAGGCTTAAAATATACTTTTACAAGAATAAATCGACGTATTCAAAAAGAAATTGGTAATGTAATAGATGTTTTAAGACAAAACATGTTTGAAGTAGAATTATTCACAGCTTATAGGGTTTACGAATACTACAGGATAACGCCCGAATTAACTATTGCTAAAAATAACGTAATGTTCACGTACGAGTCTCTAAAATGTCATGTTACTGAGCAAAATAAAAAAATGTACACTGATTCTAAAAAAGATTACAATAAAAAACTAGAAGCAACCAAACAAAATTATTATCAAAATATGCTAAATAACACGGATAATTACAGCAAAACAGTTTGGAACAAAATAAACACTAAGACAGGTCGAGGTAAAAATTATCCCACTCATCCTGAAAAAATAATGGTAAATCACTTAAACAATTTTTTTGTAAACAATATGAATGACAAACTTAAAAATCTTTCTCCAACGGGAGTAATTGTCATAGATTTTATGGATAAGCATCGCAACAACGATACCTCCATCTTTATTAGGCCTTTAGTCCCGGATGATGTAAAAATAATAATAAACAAAATGAAAAATAAAAAAACTAAAGATATAAATGGTGTAAACACCTACGTAATAAAAAAAAAATGCGCAAAGTATCTAATTGAGCCACTAACTGATGTCTTAAGTTCCTGCTTAACTGAGGGTTATTTTCCTAATGAATTAAAAATTGATAGAATTCTCCCTGTACACAAAAAAGGCGACGCTTCTGATCCAAAAAATTTTCGTCAAATATCTATCTTGTCAACGTTCTCTAAACTTTTGTAGATAGCAATCCACGATCAATTAATAAATTATCTAGAATTAAATAATATTTTATGTGGGCAACAATTTGGCTTTAGGAAAAATTTATCGACATCGGATGCCATTCGTAGGGTCACAAAACTTATTAAGGATGCATTCGAGAATCATGACAGTTACATTTGAATTTTACTGACTTAACGGCAGCTCTTGATTGTGTTAACCATAAAATTCTTATTAATAAATTACACTGCTATGGAGTGAGGGGCGTATGTCTAGATATTCTACGTTCATTCTCAGATAATAGATATCAGGTTGTAGATAGTTGCAATATTCGTAGTGATAAATTGCGAATTGTTAGAGGAGTGCCTCAGGGCTCCGTACCGGGGCCGTTTCTCTTTCTTATTTATATAAACGACTTACCACATGCTACGAGCTCTTTAAATATTGAAACAACAATGTTTGCTGATGATGCAACATCAAGTACAAAGTTAAGTAAGGATGAAAATCCTCAACATGTTCTGACAGAAATATTACGAAAAGCTAAATCCTGGTTTACACCAAATCAACTCCTGTTAAATGAGAGTAAAACCTTAACACTCACTTTTGAGTCGAGAAAAACAAATCAAACGGAGCAAAGTGTCAAATTCTTGGGGGTAAAAGTTGATGCAAATCTAATATGGATTGAACATATTGAAAAACTCCGACCCTATATACAATCAGAAAAATAAAAAAGTCTATAAATCAAAATGCAACTCAAACTGCGTATCATCCACTCTTTCATTCAGTCATGGCTTATGGCTTAGTTACTTGGGGCAATGCATCCCACACTCATATTGAAAGAATACTGAAAATACAGAAATCACCTGTAAGAAGCATAACAGGGGCAAATTATGATGATAGTTGCAGGCCAATATTCGCATCTCTAAAAATAATGACTGTTCTCAGCAATAATATATCAAAATTTAAAACAGGAATTAATAGGAATTAATGAACTACGCTAAAGTAATAATAGATAAATACAAGAATAACAAAGTTTAGTACTTATGTTGCAGCTTTAGAGCCATTCACTTCTGCTATGTTGAAAGGTTCATCTTTCTTCATAAATTCCGCGATCATGAACACATCAACTGTCGCTAAATTTCCTGAAGTAGCTCTTACGAATCCTGTATTAGCCATTTCGAATTAAATCACAGGTAAAAACATAAACCTTCTTTAAAATGCTATGTTTATGTACTACGTAAATGCGATATTACTGTTTAGTGTAATCGATGACGTCACCAGTGTCACCACCAATAATGGCGTGTTTCGCGTAGCTGTTTAAATATTCAAATTTTATATTTATTTGTTGAAATATTAATTTAATAGATGACGGATGGCTTTTTACAAGGGGTCAGGTACTGCCAAAAAATGTACAATCATTCCTCCCATTCCCCATTATTCCTGAATTTCTATAATATTTCCCAATATAATTCCTGAATTATTCATAATATTTCCCAATTATTTCTCATATTCCCCATATTCCTGAATTATTTCCAATATTCAATATCTATTCCCCTATATCTATTTTGGGTATAGGAAAAAGTAATAACAATTATTACTATGTATTTATATTTAATTGTTGACAATAATGTTAACACTTTATGATATATTATTCTATAAAAACTATCTACCAGAAAAAAACATTTGCAAAATTGGAGCCGTTTCATTTCTTTATATTTTTTGCAGATCTCCAATCTAGCAGCTCTTTTAATCCTAAGTGGGCTGACACCAATCATTTGTACCAGATCATAGAATATGAACTTTGTATCAATATCAGGAACCTCTTCACTTTTTGTCCACATAAAATCATCGAGATCATTCTCTATGTCAAAATATGCCAGCACATTTAAATTACACCCACGAAAACTTTTTAGATTTGTTTATTATTTATGTAGAGTGTAATAGTTATATCGAGAACACATATAGTATTTCGGTTCTTAATTTAGAAATTCAGTCTAAACCATTACTACCAGGATAAATCATTACAAAGCCTGAGGTGATAGAATAAGAGTCGACACTGTGCTTGAATATTGCAAGCGATATTCGTATACGAATATAGTTCACCAGATATGTTACCTCAAACGAAAGTAGACGATTACTTACCTGGCTCATCATTACAAGCCCGCTACCTGATTAGGTTTATTCATATAATTGGTAGCATAGACGTAGGTTAAATGATATTTATTTACTTTTATTGAATCATTTATGGAATTGTTGATTAAACTAACATTATTTATTATAAATAAATAATGTATGAAGTATAAATAAATCATTTACATCGTGCCTATCAAAACAATATTTACAATAATTAAAAAGTGTTTCTAAAACGTTAATGTCCATGTTATGTGTTATGAAATATTCCTTTATTAGTCTATTTCTATGATTTCCAAACTGACTTTGGATATCCTATAACAAACACATTTGCTACTCGATACCCTCAAGAACAGAAACCATCAGCATACACGTAAAACGCACATTGGATAATTTTAGAATATTTGGCCCTGTCAAGGCAGGACAAGAAGGAACCCTTTAGACATATTAGCTGAAGAAGAAATTCTTTTAACTTACTATATAAATTTTCGTAAAAAAATTGTAATGTCACCACTCTATCGTTTCTAATGGTACAGTAAACATTAAACTGCCAATGTTCTTGAATATTTCGTTCCCTGAATACATGAGGATTTGAGTTACTCTAGTAATGGGAATTATGTCGATTAAGTCCATTTTTGGTAAATTTAACATCGGCTGTCCATATATTTCCCAAAAAAAACTGTCACCTCCATGTCTTATTAAAGTAAATTTACACATTTTTTTTTTAGTCAGAAAATCTGTTTCTTTTAATTGCTGAACCGTATGGAATGAAAATGGATTGATGTTTTAACAAGATTCTGTGAATTGAATTCTTGGAAACGCCCAAAAATACCCCAGAATTGCTATTTCTATATTTTCATCATCAACAGTAGGCTTCCTTCTAAGAATTCCTGCCTTAACAGAGCCAAATATTATAAAGTTATCCAATGTGGGTTTTACAGTGTATGGTGGTTTCTGTTCTTGTGGGTATCGAGTAGCAAACGTGTTACATGTTCTTGATATTACTTTATCACATTCTCCATAAATAATAAACAAATCTAAAAAGTGGGTTTAATTTAAATATGCTGGAATTTTTTGACATAAGAGCAGGGTTGGCAAAAATCTTGTTTTTTTTTATTTTAATCAAAAAGCACGTTTTTTTATTTAAAACAATTCAATGCGTTTTAGACATGGATTTTTAATTGTTGAAAAAAAAAACATGTTTTAAACAATAAAAAATATGTTTTTAAACTTAAATTTATACGGGCACGTCGACCCAATACATTGTTTATTCTATAAGCCACGCCCATATTGCATCATAACAAGACAAGGACGATACTTGACAACGGCTCGGCCAATTCGTTGTAATAAATACGTCAAGTTGTGCAATAGTGCAATAATTGTTTGGTGATTGGTTATTGACTACACAGCCACATAAAAAAAGTCGAGTGGGAGAAGGCAGACCTAAGTATTCCCATGAATTCTGACCTGCTGAACACAATTCCGATGTCCCTTTTGCCCGATTGGCTCTTGCATTCTTCCTAACCTTAAAAAACACCGTAAGAATGCCCGAAAAAATAAAAATCTGAAAAAATTCAGGGGTACATAGGATGGCGGTAGAAATCGAATGGCGCAAACCAGACATCCCTGCGGTCCTTCGTTTTCGAGATAGAGCAGCTCAAAGTCACCGGAAGGGAAAAAAATGTTTTTTTCGCACTTCTCGAGGCTCTATATCGGTAACAAAAAAAGCTATAGAATTCTAGTTTGCGCCATTTGATTTCTCTCGCTATTCTACGTACCTCTGAATTTTTTCAGATTTTTAGCTACACTTTAATTTTCTCGGGCATTCTTACGGTGTTTTTTTTTGGGGATTAGGAAAAATACAAGGGCAAAAGGGACATCGGATTCGTGTTCAGCAGGTCAAAATGCATGGGAATTAATACATAGGTCTACCTTCCCGCACTCAACTTTTTTTTGTGTGTACCTATGCTCTTAATCGCTTTAAAATTAACACTTAAGAAAATAAATAATAACAGGTATATCTTCTATATAATAGTAATATGTTTCGTTCGTTGTACTTATACTACTATATTGTACTTATACTACTATATTATTATAACTAGTTTAATTGCATTACATTAAAGTTCATATTTTTTTATTTTATAATTTTTTTTTTACCTTGTCAAATACAACGATGTTCCAAAAATTGTCCATCAAACACACTGAAAAAACGTATTGAAAAAAATCATGTTTAAAACAATCGTTTTAAACGTGTTTAAAACAAATGTGTCTAAAACAGGTTACTGTGTTTTAAACACTTAAAAAACATTTGTTTAAAACATTTTGTTTTAAAACTGCCAACCCTGCATAAGAGAATGACTGATATTAATGATTGTTTTTAATCATGGCTAAGTTTGATGGCAATTTTTAAGAAAATCGCCAATATTTCAAAAAGTTGAAACTTTAACCCCTACAACACCTATACTAGGAAAATGGGAATTTAATTTTACATAACTTGGTGTAAAGAATACAGGGTGTTCCATTTGAACTAAGAAAGTTTTTGAGGTTTAAATTTGAGAAAATGTAACGTGAAAAATAGAACACTCGGGATACTATTATGGAAATTATTTTTATTGTAGAGAGTAGCTCATCTTTTGTTCTTTCTACTTCCTCAAGCGCAAATAATGAGGATCTCTTACACGAAGAAAGTTAATAATGGTTCTTGCAAACCGTCGCACCCCGTCAAATTGTTTATGAAACGTCGAATATCTCCGAAACTGCTGGTTTCGTTAAGGTCTTTTCGAAAAGTCGAAAATATGTAAGATATTCCATTTAAAATAAGCAAGTTGGTATCAACTTCCGGCATAACCGGAAGTACCACATGCTTGTCAATATTTTCGTTCGATTGGCCACACTGACTAGTAACTCCCAAAATGTTCCAAATTTACAAATTTTTCCCTGTATCGATCGATTCAGTACCCAGTGAGACACTCTGTATCAAACATAATTTTGCATTAATTTGGTCATCCATTATTCCTCGACATTCCCCATTATTCCTTGTTTTATCCCATTATATCTCATCATTCCTCATTATTCCCTTCCAATTCCCCATTATTCCTCCGCATTCCCCACCCTCTGTACAATATTCCCCACCAGTGGCTGACCCCTCGGCTTTTCAAATACAGGGAAATGCTTTATTACATTAAGTACTTCATTTTAATAACATCGAAAAAGCTAATTTGCATATTGTGAAAACACGTAATTGTTTCTTAGGATGACCACCTTATTGTATATTTTTCAATAAAACTATAATAGGTATCTTCCTTGCCAATTGTGTTAACTATATGTCAAATAGTATTATCTGTCTTCTGTCACATTTTTAATTCCACATCCTCGTGGTGGAGTGGAAGTATAATACTCGTAAAATAATTTCTTTTTTTTTATTGGTTTAGAATGTCATGAAACATGGAGATTTTAAATTTGAGCGGAAACATTTTTTTTCATGACCTATTTCCTTTAGACACCCTGTATATTTTCCGGGTGGACGGGCGGGCAGACGGACAAACGGGCGGACATTTTGAAAGTTTTTCTCTACGAGCGATATTACCAGTTTTAGAAATGTACCGATCAAATGCAAATGTACCTACCTTACTCCTTTGTTTTATATTTGCGAAGAGTGTAATAAATCGGATACAAACTGTGAAAAGGTGCTTTTTTTAACATTCCTTTGCTTAAAGAAATACTCTCTGAATTTAATATAAAACTTTTTGCCACACTTCTTATAATGTTTACAATATAGGAAAAAATTGCGATAAGTAGTAAGGAATTTCTTTTTAGGTGATTTAGACTCTAAATTTTACTCCACTAAGTATAACTCCTTGAACGTTTTAATTTTGAATCTGAATAACATCTTTTTAAATAGCGGCGAAGAATTTATAATCATTAAATGGCATCGTTGCGAATAACGTTCGCAACGTTGCTTATTTTATATAATGGCGCCTCAATTCAATCGCTTACAAAAAGTAAACAAAATAAATCTAGGGATGTCGAATTAGACAAACAATTGAATTATCTCAAGTGGTAAATGGTAGGGATTAAGGTAATTAATCATTTTTCCTGTAAAAAGTATAATAAACACTGAAACACCAATACATAAAAATTAATTACATAACGTTATTATTTTATGGTCCACTAAATTATTATAGTTTCTAAAATACCTAGCAACAATGTAAGAAATACTTTTAAAAATTCGGCATAATTTCAACATAACTATTGACAACATAGCTGATGTGTCAAATCAAACAAAATAAAAAATGTGGGCGGCATAATTTATAAAATAGAGGTAAAGTTAATGTTTATGTTAAATTGTGAATTGCATGTTTCCACATTCTCACTTTGTTGTATTAATTTATTTAAAAATATACCGTGAGAAAAATCATAATAATATATTATTATTGTATTACAAAATAGATCAAAAGAAGGCGCACAGTTTAATTTGAATAAGACCGCATCAAATCAAAACACCATTAAATTAAAATTCTATTGTTTATTTGACAGGCGTTTATCTTTATTGTAACAGGCGAAATGATAAATCTGCATGGGCCTGAAGTTTTGATCGATCAAAGAGACGAAAAAAAAAAGTTCTTATGCCACGCTGAATTCAACGCTAAAATATTTTATTAATTAAAACACTAATGTAGGAAAAAATCCCCTCCTTCTACGGCCATCGGAACCTACCCTTTGGGCAACCCTTCGTATTTGAAAATCGTGCACATTCAAAAACAGGCCGAATACCACGCTGGTTTCAACGCTAAGACACATTATTAATTAAAGCATTAATTTAGCAAAAAATCCTCGCCACCCACGGCCATCGGAAACTACCCTCTGAGCAACCCCTCGTATTTGAAAATTGTGCACGTTTAACAAACTGACGTATACCACGCTCGATTCAGCTGTAAAATATTTTATTAATAAAAATACTAATTTAGCGAGAAATCCACGCCTCCCACGGTCGTCGGAAACTATCCCTTGAATAATCCTTCGGAATTTGAAAATTGTCAAGATTCAAAATCAGAGCGAATACCACGCTGATTTCAATACTAAAACATTTTATTAATTAAAACTTTAATTTAACAAAAACTCTGCGTCTTCCACAGCCATCGAAAACTACCCCTTGCTTTCGAAAATCTCCGACGTTCAAAACCAGGCCGTATACCACGCTCGATTCAGCGCTAAAATATTTTATTAATTAAAACACTAATTTAGCGAAAAATCCACGCCTTCCACGGTCATAGGAAACTACCCCTTGAATAACCCTTCGGATTTGAAAATTGTCAAGATTCAATACCAGGGCGAATACCACGCTGATTTCAATACTAAAACATTTTATTAATTAAAACATTAATTTATCAAAAACTCTGCGTCTTCCATAGCCATCGAAAACTACCCCTTGCATTTAAAAATCTCCGACATTCAAAACCAGACCATATACCACCCTCGATTCAGCACTAAAATATTTTATTAATTAAAACATTAATTTAGCAAAAAATCCCCGCCATCTACGGCTATCGGAAATTACCCTCTGAACAACCCTTCGTATTTGAAAATTGTGCACATTCAAAAGCAGGCCCTATATCACGCTCGATTAAGGGCTAAAATATGTTATTAATTAAAACACTAATTTAGCGAAAAATCCACGCCCTCCACGATCATCTGAAACTACCCCTTGAGCAACCCTTCGGATTTGAAAATTGTCGGCCTGGTTTTGAATGTAAAAGATTTTCGTATGCAAGGGGCAGTTTCGGATGGCTGTGAGAGGCGGAGAGTTTTGCTAAATTAATGTTTTTAGTGTTGAAATCAGTGAGGTAGTCGGTATGGTTTTGAATGTTGACAACCTTCAATTAAGAAGGGTTGGTCACAAGGTTTCCGATGACCGTGTAGAGCGGGGATTTTTTGCTAAATTAATATTTTAAATAATAAAGGGTTTTAGTGTTGAAACCAGGGTGGCATTCTGCCTGGTTTTGAATTAGAACAATTTTCAAATGCTAAGAATTTCTCAAAGGGTAGTTTCCGATGGCCGTGGAAAGCGGTGATTTTTTGCTAAATTAATGGTTTCATCAATAAATTGTTATAGTGTTTAGTTCAGCGTGGTATTCGGCCTGGTCTTGAATGGGGGCAATTTTCAAATACGAAGGGTTCTCAAGGGGCACTTTGGCCATGTGAGACGAGGATTTTTTGCTACATGTTTTAACTAACAAAATGTTTTAAAGCTGAAACGAGCGTGGTATACTGCCTGGTTTTGAATGTCGGAGATATTCGAATGCAAGGGGTAGTTTCCGTTGACTGTGGAAGACGCAGAGTTTTTGCTAAATTAATGTTTTAATTAGTAAAGTGTTTTAGTGTTGATATCAGCCTGGTATTCAACCTGGTTTTAAATCTTGACAATAATTTTCAAATCCGAAGGGTTGCTCAAGGGGTAGTTTCAGATGATTGTGGAGGGCGTGGATTTTTCGCTAAATTAGTGTTTTTATTAATTACATATTTTAGCGCTTAATCGAGCGTGATATAGGGCCTGGTTTTGAATGTGCACAATTTTCAAATACGAAGGGTTGTTCAGAGGGTAGTTTCCGATAGCCGTAGATGGCGGGGGTTTTTTGCTAAATTAATGTTTTAATTAATAAAATATTTTAGCGCTGAATCGAGCGTGGTATACGGCCTGGTTTTGAACGACGGAGATTTTCGAAAGTAAGGGGTAGTTTTCGATGGCTGTGGAAGACGCAGAGTTTTTGCTAAATTAAAGTTTTAATTAATAAAATGTTTTAGTATTGAAATCAGCGTGGTATTCGCTCTGATTTTGAATCTTGACAATTTTCAAATTCCGAAGGATTATTCAAGGGGTAGTTTCCGATGACCGTGGGAGGCGTGGATTTCTCGCTAAATTAGTGTTTCTATTAATAAAATATTTTACAGTTGAATCGAGCGTGGTATACGTCAGTTTGTTAAACGTGCACAATTTTCAAATACGAGGGGTTGCTCAGAGGGTAGTTTCCGATGGCCGTGGGTGGCGAGGATTTTTTGCTAAATTAATGCTTTAATTAATAATGTGTCTTAGCGTTGAAACCAGCGTGGTATTCGGCCTGTTTTTGAATGTGCACGATTTTCAAATACGAAGGGTTGCCCAAAGGGTAGGTTCCGATGGCCGTAGAAGGAGGGGATTTTTTCCTACATTAGTGTTTTAATTAATAAAATATTTTAGCGCTGAATTCAGCGTGGTATAAGAACTTTTTTTTTTCGTCTCTTTGATCGATCAAAACTTCAGGCCCATAAATCTGCAATAGTTCTAGACAAAAATAGTAGGCCTACATAAAAACATAACGACCAAAAACGTTTTTTATCAACATAAATTGCAATGTTTACAGGATTGTTTATAGCACTTACCCGATCATTATTGGCGTGTAAGAAGCCTGTCTAGCTGGAAGAAGGGTCAGACAAACACAAGGGCTATTACAAAAAGCAGTTTAAAACACCGGTTAGCGTTATTATGCTGTTAAATGCAGTTTAAATAATTAAAACACGAGATGTTAACAAGTGGTTTGCAAAAATGGCGAAACGTCAAAAACATAAATTATCGACAATTACACAGATAATACGGCATGCCCACAACACATTATCCACTGTTTACTTTAATACATGTACAAAAATACGTTTCAAATACTGTTAAACAATTTCTTGGTCCGATAAAAGGTTTAAATTACATTTGGTCCGCTAGAAAAATCGACTGTCAGATTTCATGAGGAGAAGGGTGTGCGTGACGGTAGGTAAGATAGAGAGCTTTGCTATCGCTGGTTCGATCGCGGAAACCAACCAGTAGAATTAACGATTTTGAATATTATTTTGGTGCTACAAGTGGTGAATTAAGTTAATTTATGATTTTACATGCGTCTAGACGTTGAAAATTATTCAGGATTAATACACATGTTCCTTTGGGGAAAGCTTTTTCACTATTTATCATTAAGCTGTCACGTCTTATCTGGCCGCTTATCACTAGATTGTGGAAGGAAGATAGTAAACACATGATAATTTTAATTTGTTTTAATTCAAGCACAGTGTAAACCTGTTGTGTTAATTCGGTAAGCTTTCCTACGTTTGATATATTGGTATTTACCACATATCTAGTAAATAGTACAGAAAAACACTATTTAAGTAAATATTTATTTTAAGTTTCAAAAAAAAAAAATTATGAATACCTAATAGTGTCCTAGGTATACCTACAAAAGATATACCTAGTATCAACAATCTATGCACATAAAAGGCAGTTTTTACAGAGTTCAGAAGGTAAGTATATAGGTACTTATGTTTCCTTTCTCGTAAGGCATCAGACATAGGCCAAAAGGCCTACACAAAAATAGGGGACGGTACATATATATATATATATATAACTATTCAAAACTAGTTTTTTGCACGCGAATGTACTAACTTCATTATCATACAAAATTGAAATATCCCCAAAATGACAAGCAATTTTAATAAACCAAAATACTTAAGAGTTTAAAAATTACACACTGAATTATAAAATTGTTTTCTTCAAAAAACATCATGGGGAAGAGAGAGAGGAAAATTGTTATTGCTTGTTTGCATGTTTTAATATAAATAGCTAAGTGCTCATTTTTATAGAATAGTTTTTGAATTAAGTATATTTAAAATAGTGCTTTTAGTGACAGTGTGCGCATGCACTGTTTACTCACCAGCCATTTTAAAACTTGGATTCCTTCAACAAAAAAAAAAAAAAAATGCTAAATTATACCTACCAATTTTAGCAAAACTTGATACCTACCTGCTAGACTATAAACAAGATTTGTGGTCTTATGTGGGTGGTTCAAGATTCACGTCTTCTCAAAATGGCTAAAACTTTAGTGGAATCTAATTAATGGCGGGAAACTGCAAAAAATATTTGAATAGTTTTAAGTAGCCAATAAAAAGGTTATAGCGAAAGCATCAAGGTCTATGTAAGACCACAAAATCACTTGCCATCTTTAAATGCAAGGCCATATGTACGATTCTAAATTGTATGAAAAATATCAAGAAATCATAGTAAGTAGGCATTTTTTAATCAAAAAATTTTGGTAAAACTCGAAATCATTCAAAAACCCTGAATCGGAAGTTTAGTTGAATTCTAAAAAAATGAGGTCTTGATGAAAAAGGGCATTTAAATAAATTATTTCTAATTTTGTTTTTAACAATTTACACAAATGAACAATAAATACAGCCAAAATAATTAAATATGTTCTATCAAACTTCCTCAGCTCTCTAATGCATGCCCATAACTTTTCGGAGGGTTGCAAAATTTAACTAACCTTCGGATTCAGGATTTTTTAATTATTTTGAACAAGTTTTGTTAATAAAATTTGTTGATTAAAACATGCCTATGATTTTTTGATTTCTTTCATACAATTTAGTATCGTAAGATCGCCTCGCATTAAAAGATGAAAAGTGATTTTGTGATCTTAAATATATAGATCTTGGTCACCTCTACTTTTAAAATAATCGGACAAAAAACAAAAGAATTATTACAACGGTACACTCTTAAGTGAAACACACTGTATATGGTTTTGTACATAATTTTTTTTTATTATTATAATTCTGTTTCCTTTTAACACATTCAGTAAATCTGGCAACGTTATTTAATCTCAAAAATAGTCAAAAGAAAACATATTCCCTAATACCTATTGTTTATTCTTTACTACAAGAAACCAAATCTTCCATAAGAGATGACACATTTTCTTTGGAAAATGGCTATCAACATCTTTATTAGAAAGTATCTAGGAATAACTAAAACGGCGCCTCTAGGTATTTAACTGAGGATAGTTTTATCACTAAATTTATGTTTTCTATTACTCAGTGAAAACATTTCAGAATTACTTTGTTGTTATAGAGTTAAATTCACACTAACGAGGTGTGACTAGTTAAAATCTGGACTGGTACGATAAATATTATGTGCCTTTGCCAAAAATGTCACCAACGTTTTTTATCTCCCTTATCCCACCCAGTAACGAAAAGCGTATTAAAGTGCAGTGAAACATAAAACGTGCATTAGAAAAATTGAAAATGCAGGGAAAAATGCAGAAAACATCATAACAATATAATACTTCATATAAACCAATAAGAAATATATAAAACGAGTCGAATTTTCGTCGTAAAGTGAAAAATTAAAATTTTCCCAATTTAGTCTCCTGCTTCTCAACCTTGTTGGTAACTTATCCTCTTTCTCCTCATTTGCCTCTTCAGAAGTGCCCTTAAGGCACCTTTGTTATTTGGTTTCCGGAGTTTCCTTGTTATGTTGCCATTTATTTATATTTAGTGGTTACAATTCAGACAAAAGTGACATTATGAAAAATATACTGTTTCGTTTTCAAATTCAACATCAGCACTATGTGTATTATTCATACTGGTTGCTTGACGTTCCAATTTTAGGAATAAGTTGAATTATATAGTAATCAGTTACACATTAAAACTAATAATTACTGTGCTTAAATGAATTTTATTAATAATTCTACTGAGTTGAGTTTTTGGTACCTATTCGTCACTGACCTGATAATACCTCCTAACTGATGTTCGAGTCAAATGTATGGACATCTCACTTTAACTGCGAATATCTCAGAAATGGAGAATCAGAAATAATTATGTGTTCATGATATCTATTCTAAAACACTAAAATTTGAATAATGTACATTGGACGGGACGGGAAACATGTCCTACTTTTTAAGAAAATTTTGACCATACCAGTTTTAAATCCACTATATCTTGGAAAATACGCCTACTAAATAAATAATATTTTATACAATGACAAAGCACGGCTTTTTTTGTGCGAGGAAATTTTGTCATCGTTTTTGTTTTAAAATTTTGCAGTTATTCTCGAAAATGTGGCCTCATGTTTATTCAGTTATTTACTTATCAATGCATTTAAAAGAATTTTGATGAAATGGTTGATTATATAAAAGCATTTAAGAATAATATTATAGCAAGCTTGCAATAATATTATCTATTGCGCTTGAGAACTAAATTAATATTTGATACATACCCATATATTCTATTTTCTGAAAATGCTTACATTTTATATAATTTACTATTTCATCAAAAAAGGAGGAGGGTCCCTGGTTGATTTTCGGCCTAATTTATTTTTGAACAAAAAAAAATTGAAAATTTTTTGATTATGTCTACTTCGAATATCTAAACAATTCCACAACAAACAGAATTGATTAGATATTCAAAGTCAATGACTTCAGAAAGCTTTCTGAAGTCATTGTTCAAAATGGATATGAAGAAAACATATTTCAAATTTTTTATTCGAAAATAAATTAGGCCGAAAACCTGCCTTAGGACCCTCCTAATTTTTAATTACAATGATAAATAACCGAATAAACTTGAGGCCACGTTTTTGAGAATAACTGCAAAATTTTAAAATAAAAATTAATGAAAAAATTTCCTCGTACAGAAAATACCGTGCTTTATCGGTATCTAAAATATTGTTTACATAGTAGGAATATTTTCCAAAATATAATGGATTTAAAACCGGCATGGTCAACATTTCCTTAAAAAGTAGGACACTTTTCAATATAACTTAGCAGAGCTTCAAAACCGTCCAATGTACATTATTCAAATTTCAGTGAATGATTTAGAATAGACATAATGAACACATATTAACCTGTCATATGATAAAAATTAATTCCCCATATCCTTTTACACCAACAAATAGTGACCGCAAAAGCTGGTTTTTGCCTGTTTCTGAGTAGTTGATTGCGAGCTTGGAAAAAATTGTAAAAAGGTTTAGCGGGTCTCAAATTAATGGTCATAAAAAACCAAGAGGAACTGTTCTTGGTTTTTTGAAAATGTCCAGTAATTACCACTATTCAGGGGTTGAAGTGACCCCAAATCCTAAAAAAAATTAAAAAATACCGATAAATCTAAAAACAATTCTATTTGTATTATTTATATATTAAATAAATCTGAAAAAAGCGAAATTAGGTATTTTCCAAGGGTTAAAAATTCAACCACAGGCCCTTCAAGGGGGTGAAATCATCCCCAAAATATCAAAACAATCTAAATGTTTTTAAAAATTCTGAAAATAAAATATTTACCTAAATGCTTCAAGTCAAGGCAAACATGGAAAGAATACTTCATCCCTTTCGACGGCCTATCGTCCCTTTAACGCAGTGTTTAATGACAATTAATTTGAGACCCGCTAAACCTTTTTACGATTTTTCCCAAGCTTGCAATCCACTACGCAAAAACGGTCGGATTTTGTGGTCACTCTTTGTTTGCTGTGATGTCTTTCTTCTATTTGTGTGGTGGGAACAAATTTTGTCCCTCCCTAAACCATACTCCACTGGCTATATGTCTTCCATTGGTTCAAATCGAAGAAGCAGCTCATTGGCAGTTTTGTCATACTTTGTTCACCTTAAAATACTGAAATTTAATATCCCTCAAAGCTATATTGATTTAGAGGAAAAGGTCACATAGTACCAAATCCTGTGAATGTGGTGGATGCTCCAATATTGGAATACATTTGTCCACCAAAAACGCTGTTGTCAATGTTGGCCATGTTGACAAACATTGAGTTGCTCATACATCGTACATTACAGACGATTTGAACGATTTTCTCTTTAGTTTTCTAAATGCTCAGGTAAGCCGCATTGCCATTGCTTCCCACTTCCTCTTGACCCTTCCTGAAATTTTTGCAACTGAAATACTTGTGTACACACTGTGTAATCATCTCTTCCGTTGCCAAAATAAATGTTATTCTTTTTTGCAATGCCCTGGCAGATGTTTTTGATTGATGCAAGGTTCTAGTTGGCCTCCCTTTGCTATATAGCATGTATGACAGTCTCATACTATCGGTCACGGTTGTTTCTCTCTGGTTGATGTGACCCAAAAATGAGAGGATTTGGGAGAATACAATGCTGGTAAGTGGCTTTCGGGAATGTATTTCTTGGAGAATTGTGATGTTGTGATGAGATGCCAATGAATTCGTATCAAGCATCTCCAGACACACAACTCAAGAGCATCAATACGTCATCTGCCTGCCTGTGGTATGTGTTGTTTGGTATGAGTCCTGGCAACACATCACTTGTTCATCAGTCAACTCCAGTCCCGCTACAGCCACTATTTCATCAACAATGTGCAACCTTGGATATATCGACACTTCTTATCAAATTTTCAAGATTGTTTATTCAAGAAGCACTGCATGTCCATTTCGGACATTTAAAAATATCTGTCTATGCAAACATACATTTCAATTTTTAAAAAGGTCATGATGCCATGATGCAACTCTTGAAACTATGCAACTCAATATTTGTCAACATGGCCAACATTGACAATGAGATGGTACAAATCCAGCTCACAGCAGCGTTTTTGGTGGACAAATCCATTCCAGTATTGGGCATCCGCCATATTCACAGGATTTAGCACTATGTGACTCTAAATCGATATAGTTTTGAGGGACATAAAATTTCAGTTTGTTGAGATGAACAAAAGATGACAAACCTGCTGATAAGCTGAGTAACACATATTTGGGTACATCGAATAGTGAATCATGCTTGTAGGAATGTGAGTTAGAAAAGACACTTAGAAATTAACACAGAGAAATAGAACGGGCACCAAGATTGTAATGCTCATAGGAACATACAGAAGGAAACACAACATTTAAATAGTACTTTGATTTATTTACATTCAAAGTTGAACAATCTGGCATTATCTCATCTATTCCTGTAAAGTGAATTCAAAAATAGGTTAATTAATTTTCCCACTGCAAGTCTCTGCTCCCCTTGATTTGCGCTTCTATTCATTGCTGTAGAACCATCTCCACCATGCTACCTTCATTCTATCCCAAATATTGTCAATGCTGAAAAACAGAAAAAACATCTTAGTTAATCTTTTTTGAAAATTCAATCTTTATATTTATTTTCTCATTTAATAAATTTTAGTGAAAGGAATTAAACGATTCTGAAAATTTCAGATCAATCGCATAAGCAGTTTTTACCATACGATATCGAATATATGTGGCACACTCTGACCAAAGAACTTATCCCTAGAGACATAATGTGTATTCGTGTGTTTGATGCTGAGATAATCACCGTCTGAGGTACTTCAGTTGTAAACATTCCCAACTCCCGATTGGCTAGTCGATCTATTCACGACTTTTACCTTCATAGTCGTAACATGATGTGGTTCTGTTTACAGTTGTAACAAGGTGAAATAAAAATTATATTTTAATATCCTTTCAATACATAATTCCCTTAGAATAAAATGTGTACTCTCTTCTCTACCTATCATATTTGTTAAATCCGCAGTTATGTAAGTACCTAGAAATTTATGAAAATTTAACCAACAATTGTTATATAAAATAGGTGTAATATTGTCATTGTTTTAATAAATATGTATTTATTTTCTTCAGTAAACCTCAATGCATCGAAATTACACAAAAACAAATATGTATTTATCAAACAACACATGATGTGCCCACTATGTTCATTTCATTACTATTTTTTTAGATCCTGGACCGTAAAATAAATAATTTGTGCTTTTGCAGTGTTAATATATAAACAGAACACAATAATTAATAATAATAATAATAAAATTCCTTTATTGGGAATAAAAGTTTACGAAAATTAAACGATGTAGGAGGGATCAGAATAAGAAGTATTCTAACAAGAACTGTATTGTTTAAAAATCAATAATTTCTGTTTTGATGTATATGTAAATAAAGATGATTTACTACAATATGTGTTTTTTTCTCTAACTTTCTGTATATCTGGTGGCTGTGAATATTTGAACGACTTGGTAATTCGGTGAAAAAGGGTGTTATGGGTAGCATATTTGATCCCATTGCCTAACAATAACTGAATTCAATTTTCAGCTTCTATCAGGTAATGTTGGCTAGTAACGAATATGCATGTCTGTGTTATTTGAAATACTTATATAACTCCCTCCTAGACAATCTTGATATTGAATTTGAGGCTTGTCTAATTTGTGGTGTGTTATTAAACATACTATCTATAATTGTTTATTTGTGGAATATTCAGATTTTCTTATTTTTTGTTGGGTATTTTGCAACTGAAAAGTATTTAAAAATTTTAATGAAAAAACCTCTGCGCCAAACGGATCAGACAGAGGTTGGTTCTTGAATACTTGAATGTTTCAAAAGGTGTCTCACCTAAAATTATATAAACTAGAACAATGTTATAAACTAAAAAATGAAAATGAAAGCTATAGACAGTTCACATTTCGGAAGAGAATCGACTTCCGTTCTCAAAACTTTTTGGCCGTGAACCATGACAGTTCTTTGTTAATGTATTTCCATAGTCATGTGAGACATTAAATTATATTTATCTTATTTTTACTTACTTCATCTCCAAGGATGGGCAACCAACTAGTACAAAAATCTACTGAATAATTTGAAACGCATCTATCCTCGTTTAATAAAATAATCGTGGATTCTTTAGGTTTTCTTTTAATTCCGTTGCTCTCTTTTTCCAAAATCTTTGCCAAGTCCCATTTAATCCTGTGATTATTATCACACACGTGTTTACAAATTTTGGATTTTTCAAATTCTCCCCTTCTAGCGTAATTTCTATGTTCACCAAGCCTTACGTTGAAAGGTCTAGATGATTCATCTACGTAATGTTTTCCGCACTCACACGGAACACTATAAATACAATTTTTTGAATTTCGAACAATATTTAGAGGTTTGATTTTTGATAAAACCGATCTTAACGTGGAGCCCGTTTGTTAACAGAAAAAAATCTTTCCCATGTAAATTCACGATAATCATATTAAGTTATATTTTTGACCAAATAGAATTTTGAAGGCAAATAAAAGGTGTGAATGATGAGAAATAAGTAATCGACGACATTGAATAGGTGTCTGGCGACCTAAAATAATAGCTCAAATATACCTGTTTAACTTATTTTGTACGTCAATATGACGTGTCAAAAAACACCATTTAGGTTGTATCGACATAAAAAATGTGTTATGATCACCTCTCGAAATTGGTGGTGTCACTTGTTCGACGTGCAATCGACGTCGAATGACCCCTAAATTGTTAGCTGGGCCTATTCACTTTCCCCTTCAACCGACCATAATTGTTGATTAAAAACGATGATGCAAAAGAAATTTTTTGACTCTCGAAATGAGAAGCCTCTCCCAAAGCCACTCTGCAAAAACATTGCGACTACTAATTTATATATTTATTTGCTTAGTCTACACATAGTAGGGCCTGACCGCCATCTGACAGTCGCGCTTTAGCTCAACCAGAAACAATTTTTATTCCGCATTCACAACACGGAGACCTTTCAAGCACATTGTGGTCAAAATTTCTATTAAAAGTGTGGTTGTGTGGTGTGCGAGGATAATGTTGGAAGTAAATTTCACTAAAGCATACTACAAAATTTGTCAAAAGTGGATATATTAAGAGGACATTCGCCCTACACTATGTTAACAGCGGCGCCACTAGACAACAACAGAATATCTCATATTTTCTAGCTACAAGGCTATACGTTTGTATATAGATTTACAAAATATATATATATTTTTTGATAAAATATATATTTTTTTAATTATACAAGGCATCTATTTAGACTCGTCATATGGGGCAGAATTAATTAATACGTGTTTTGAAGCATACAAAATCAGAGATAATCCTGCTTTTCCCTAACTTTCAGTTATATAATAACCAACAAATGCAAAATATTAAAAATGTGTCACACGAGGCATATGGAGGGATCTTTCCTCCACTTAAATAGATTGCTTGGGCAAATTTAAATTATATCTTAATTTCTATAATATTAAAATTGACTGTTATTTGAAAGTATGTTTCTTTTTGAATTTCTATTATTAATAGTATTAGGTCTCTATGATTATATTTAAAAATAATAAATAAGTAAGAATTGAAAAGAATCACTACTGAATTTCTCTTCAAAATGCATTTAACAAGTTTTATATTTTCATAACACGCATGAACATATGATTTATATAACCTTACTTTATATATTTCAACATCGACAACCTCCAGCCATTTCCTTAGCAGGCAACAAAAGCATCTGTTAAAATAGCTGTGACATTGTATTACGGTTTGGGTTAACTGAAACATGAATAAACAGTTTGACGTTAAGATGACCGGCAGCTAATACTTGACCAACGGCTAAAGTAGATAACTGCGCACTGATAAACCGGCCCTGAAGCATCTCAAAGTACACATTTCAAGCTTTAAAAATCGCACCTACAGAAATCTAATAATGTGATTTAAACCAGAGTAATAGGTGGTTAAAGTTAGTTACACATATAAAATTTTATCCAATCCGGGCCCTACAGGGGTTGAATCGAGTAGCAGGGGTGATTGGGGTCATCGCCTTCTAGAATTATCACCTTAAGTTATGGGGAGGGCCGATTCACCAAAATATATGTACAACTAAGGGTGAGTATGTGAAACTTTTAGCGATTTATCTGGACGATAAGTTTAGCTGGTTAAAACACATTGAACATTTAAATTTGAAACTTGCCAACACAATTTTTCTTATCAGGAAACTAAAAGTATTTATTGATTTTAAGGTACTGAAAAATACTTATTTTTCTCTCTTCCATTCGAAGCTATGTTACGGAGTTGTTCTGTGGGGAAACTCGCACTATTCATTAAAAGATTTTCATCTACAAAAGAAAATTATAAGAATTCTCGTAAATGTTAACTTTAAAGAACATTGTCAACCTATATTTATTGAGCAAGGTATTATGCCTCTTCCCTCGATTTATATATACTTTAGTTTGATCGAAATCCACAGGAATGTCTGCAACTTCTCTACTCACTCTGACTATCACGAACATAACACTCGTTCTGCAGGACTACTAAAGAACCTTCGATACAGGTTAACAAGTGTTAAAAACTCTCTCAATTTAAATCTATATAACCGCATCTACCTCTGCAAATCAAAGAATTAAATCAAATTGCCTTCAAAGCCAAAATCAAACAATTTATTATACACTGTTTTTATTCTGTTGATGAATACCTTCGAACACCTTAATAATAATTAAATTTGTATAATTGACTGTCATATATGCACTCACTTACGGAATATCTGCCATTTGTATCGTCTATCCCTTTTTTTTGTTATTAATATTTTCAATCATTTCCTATTGTCTGTTGTCATTTTTACAAACAATAACCATATTAGATATTTATATGTATATTTATAGTTACATCATGAAATTTTTTTTGTTTTGCTTTTTAAAATTTCATTGCAGACTGGTAGCTAGGCTATAATATGTACTTGACTTGCTACAAATGTTCTTTTTAGTTAAATAAATGTAGTCAAATAAAGCTAAGCAATCTATAGGGTTGGATTATGTCTGCACTGGGAAAGAGACTTTACGGGTGGTCTTGAGGCGACTTCGGGGGGTAGCAAAGGGCCAATTTTTTGGACCCTGGAATCAGTTTCAGCACCTTCGCAAAATGGGGGGGGGGCTAGATTGGCCCATTAGCAGATACTTGGGATTTTCAAGCAAAATCCCGTTTCCTTGCCTCCACTAAAGTATATCATGGCAACACAAAAAACCCCTTCGTATGAAAACTGAGATAAAGTTCATAGTTGCGAGTAATTGAATGATTAACAATTTACCTATCCATGGCAGGTCTGACATCTAATAAGGCAAATTTGTATTTATCGTCTACCGATCCACCATCGTAATAGTCTATCACATATCTGACTTCCTTTCCGCATCTATCTACAATCCAGTCATGTCTGTCAAATGGCAGTTCGTATCCCAGTAATTGCCTCATCCGTGCCCTAGGACTGTAATCCGCTGCTTTGCCACCAAAACTTTTCAACCTAAAAAAAATGAGAATCGTGAGAATTGCATCATAGGTAAGAATAAATTAACAATTACAAATTACGTCTTATTAGTTACATAAAGTGAAGGAATGTGAGTTGGGATAATAAAGAGGGTATTGATATGCCCACCCAATAGGTGGCGCACAGTGCCACACACATGCTGCTCCATTCTCAGGAGCCCCAGTTTGCATTCGATCACCGTGTACACTTTGCGAAACTAGAATATATATATGTTAAAAAAATATTAAAAACTAATTAAGGAGAGATAACGATAAGCTAAGAAAACCGACTCAGGAGTGCATTATTTTTGCAACAAAAATGTTGTACCTTACGTTCTAGATAATATATAAAAGCAAAAAAGAAAATGCTACAAAATTGAGCATGCATGTAAAAGTTGTAAGGAATACTGAAATTTTTTGTAATGAGGCATTCATAAATTCATGTCACATTATTAGATTTTATTTTATCCAACATTTTGCACATGGACCTAAAATCTGCACACGTACCCAAGGCTCCATACAAATCCGAAATCTGCACACGGACTCAAGGTTGCACATGCTCCCAAAGTGGGTCACATGTGGGCATTTTTGATCTAAAAGCGCAACGAAATTAAATACAAACTAGTGTTCTTCTGACATTGGCTTACAGCGTGATGAGCTGGGTTAATAACACTCATATTGCGACGTTACCATGACAGACATAATATAAATTGACCGCTAGATTCTACAGCGTGTTGGGCTGGGATCTTTTGCGTTGGCAAGTTCTTTATCCGACGCCGGTGAGAAGCTGAAAATACACCATTGATACTATCAATGCCACGACGAATTGCCACTATGTTGTCATTGTTACACTCTCGTCCTCTTCGAAACCGTTTATGAAATGATTAAAGACCGTAAATGATACGGAAACTTTTATATTATGTCACACTGCCATTATCTACCTGTTGATGAAAAATAAACCGTTTATTTATATTTGGGCTATTTTATTAACTAAACTGAACAGAACCAGCTACCCAAGCAAAATACATTACATTTTTAATAAAATATTGATTAAACCATATTCTGCGGTATATGCTTCCCTAAATCAAATCAAATCAAATCAAATCAAATCAAATTTAGTCAACAAATTTCTTAGGTATTACATAATATACGACAAATCAATTTTAAGAAATCTTAGTTTTCTATCAGTTTGATCTAATATGTAATATCTAATTAGATATATTTTTAAGGTTGACATTACAATAAATTCAAAAGCACACCTAAGTAAAAACCTGTGTGTGTGCAATTTATAATCGTATAATAAAATGTTAACCACATTCGCACATATAAGATAGCTACATATCAATTCAAAAGAAAGAAAAAAATATAACAAATAAATGTATTCCTTATGAGATTAATTACAATATACATGCCCATTCATATAATAAATAAAACTATCCACTTGACTAGTGATGAGATAAAATATTAATAAAAACTAACCTATTTTCCTGTATGTACACAGAGATTTTTTTGTGAACAAATTTATGTTATTATATTCTTTCATATGAGGAGGTAGAAGATTATAAAACTTCGATCCATAATAAGTAATGAATCGCTGAGTTGTTGTTAGGGTGTAACATGGAATCTGGATATTTAAATTAGTTTTATGTCTAGTATTATGATTATGTCTGATGCTGAAATCTAAGAGTGATTTACGTTTGTGAGCAAATATAAGTACCGATTTTATGTACAATAAGTTTATATCCAAAACATAAACTTCTTTGAATAGGCTTTCTGTGTGGTACTGCTTATCTTTGAAAGCAATTACTTTTAACAGATATTTTTGCGAAGTGCAAATATTTTTTAAATTTATAGGATATGCACTGCCCCAAATAGATATTCCGTATCTCATAATTGACTCGGCCAAAGCATAATACAGTGTTTTTAGAATATTACCTGGCATGAAACTTCTGAGTTGATATAATTTCCAAATCAGTTTACGAATATTATTGTTTAGTAATTCTATGTGTTTTGTCCATTTTAAATTTTGATCTATACATACACCAAGATACTTCATACTACTTATGTTGTTAAGTTCGGTATTGCAGTTACAGTTAATTTTATTTTGGGATAAACAGATAAAGTTGTGGATTTTTAAGGTTTGTATGTTGGGCAGATCTCTGTCATATATACTAAAACACATGAATTTTGTTTTTGTGGTATTTACTGATAGTGAGTTTTCGGAGAGCCATTGGACAATTTTTGAAAATTCGATCTGACTTTTATTGACAGCTATGTCCCAAGGGACACTGTCTACCAACAGAATCGTATCATTGGTATATGCTACGACCTTTGCTGAAGTATTCATATGCAATAACTCATTTAAATAGATGTTAAATAGAATAGGTCCCAATACAGTTCCTTGAGGTATTCCACATGTGACCAAGTCAAATTTACTTAAAGTTTTGTTAACTTTTACGCACTCTTTTCTTTCGGTAAGGTAACTTGTAAATAAACTGTTAGCTATGCCCCTTATACCATATTAATGTAATCTGTTTACTAGTTTAGTATGTGACACAGTGTCAAATGCTTTGGCCAAGTCCAAAAAGATAGCAATTAATTTCTTATTATTTTCAAAGGAATTATGTATAGTTTTTGTTACTTCAAATATTGCATCTTCTGTACTTTTGCCTTCCACAAAACCGAACTGTCTATCAGATAAAATTTTATTATGGGTTAGATGTTCAACCAGTCTTGACTTTAAGCTGTATTCTAAAAGTTTCGCTATGTTGTTTATTACCGATATTCTTCTGTAATTACTTATTTCGGATTTCTCTCCATTTTTGTAAATGGGCGTTACTACAGACGTCTTTAGTTGGTCAGGAAATACTCCGGTTTTAATACTTAAATTAAAAATGTAACATAACGGCTTGGCTATATACTGTTTAGTATTTTTTAACGATTTAGTTGAGATATTGTCTATACCAGGAGAAGAATTGTTTTTTAGTTTGCCTATATTTTTTTTTACTTCCTCTTCTGTTATAGGTTTAAGAGGAATGCCCTTAGTAGTTCCCCTGCGAAGTTTCAAGGATTGCGGTTTAATTTATCCCCGGCAACACCAATTGTAGGAGAAATATCTTTACATTTTATTAGTTACAGAAGAGAGAACAACAATACGTCTTTTCTCTCAACCGCTCAGTGCAGCGAGTAGTGGAAAGGGAAGAGTCGAGAGATTTATTTGATGGCATTATTACCTAACATAACCTGTTACAATTAAAATTAAGTAAACAATAAATTAGATATTTTATAGGGTGTTTTGTAATCACGTTTTAAAAATGGGATCTTATTGAACTATTAGTATCTTTATTGTATACACAGTATCTACTTAAATTTTTTTATTAAAACAAAATAAGTATTTTTATTATGATGCGGACCTCATTCAAAGGTAAAATACTGTAAACAGATAACCAAGTAAAAGAAAGTAATGGTGTTTGATGGAGCATCAGCCTTTCATGCGCGTGGTCTTGGGTTCAAAACCTCCGTATACATTATGCTTTTTTTTTTATTTGTTTGTAGAAAACTTATAGACATTTATATATAAAAAAACATTATGGGTATTTATGTGAAATATAGAATATTATAAAGGATATTTTAGGAAATTTGATGAAAAAAACATTTAATAATCTTGAAAAATGATTAATAGTTTGCTAAGCAAAGAAAGTTCGTCAGATTTACTAAACAAATTACACTATCTTGCCAGATAGACGTCTCATAAATGTGACGTAATTATTATTTACAAAAATTGCAACATTTGTATTTTTATTGAAACATATTCTTTATAGGACTTTGCAAACGGCAGAAAAAACTATAACTAAAAGAAAAACTTTGTGTAAAAATATTAATGAAATATTTTTACACAAAGTTTTTCTTTTAGTTATAGATAGTTATTTTTTCTGCTGTTTGCAAAATCCTATAAAGAATATGTTTCAATACAATTATAAGCAAACAAATAATAATTCATTTTTAAACATGTATATTTTATTATACAGTTATACACATACCAGGACAGGGGGCATCAAGAACAGGGACGTGCTCACTTTTGTATTTATTTTTTAAGATATTACGTACAGGACGTATTTGATATAAACATCCATTTTTTGGTATCATATTAAAAGAAGTATAATATGTACTTAGTAAATGCCCAGTATTTTTATCCCTAATGTATTTTAAAATGTCAGTTTTGGCAATTTAATTAATTTATGGCTGTTTCTTAAAATGTTTTAGACATATATATTTCAAATAAGCTGCCGGCATTACTTAAATTGCCAAAGCTCACATTTGCATTTAGTGAAAAATATTCAAAAATATCTTTGGAATCAATAATGCCAGTATTTACTAAATATACTATAAATTTAAATGTGATTTTTATGACCATTGACTAATTATTATATTCCATTGCATTTTTTTAAGGTTATTTTTAGTTCTGTTTTCATTAAAATGAAAATATTGGTGAATCAAACAAAGTGGTCTTGTTGTCATACGGTATTTAATATATCCATACATACTGTTATTAAAATTAGAATACTAATTTTCTCCTTACAGACTTTTTATTGATACGCTTTTGTTTATCTTGTTGGGCCTGCAAAATGTAAGTTGGTTCTCGAATTTGTAATTTTCGGGTGTGTCGAGGATCAACAAGTTCCGGAAGAATACAATTTAAATAAAATTGTACTAATTTTCCCTCCATTTTTTCTTCCCAAAATCTTTTATTAAATAAAATGTACTCAACTTTCATGGGGAATTGGTTTCCAGTCCACACGCCGAAAATACATCCTCTCCTTCCGGTTACATATAACTGACCTTGAATTTGGTAATACCACATATTGTTCGTATTAATTATATATAAGTCCTTATCTTTGTCATGTCTCCAGAAATTAATTTTTTTTTGCCTAATTGCCTCTTCAGGATGAATATTATAGGCTGAACTAGGGCACTTCACTTCCACAATTAATTTATCTCCCACTATACCATCGGGTGTTGCGCCTATAAACAATAATGGGTATTTCAAATATTGTATTTAAATAGCAGTTCAAAATTATACTTACCTAAAAAAAAATATTTTTTGTCTACAAATAAGCCATTGGTATTTATATTGACAGATTCCTGATGACCTAACCGCTGAATAGCTTCCTTTTCAAATTTGTTTCCGTGGTTTATTGAAGCAACATTTAATATTGATGCACTGTACAAAATTTTTTTTACCAACGGTGCGCAATTAGTATGTGGTCGTCTTGTACAAATTGAATGAAAATTAGAAGCAGTCAAAATTTTTCTGCGCTCCTCTAACCAGAACCCACTTTCAGCTTGTAAAACAGTTGATCGCTCTAATAGAGCTAAGTCTTCTTCTGAGCGCTCTAAACTTTTTAAAAATTTGGCCTTTTCTATTTCAAATACGTCTTCATCTAAATCGGGTTTAGTACTATTATCTCCATAATTTTCATCTGGGCCTGTATAACCTTTCTGGTGATTCTTCTTTCCTATTTTATTGTTTCTTATATATTTTTTTAATTTTCTTGTTTCCTCAACACGTCTTCTTCGTTTCATTTCCAGTTTCTTTAACAATTTCCTAGGACTTCTCAGATGTAAAGTCTTATGTAACTTATAGTGAGCCTGATGTGAGTTAAAGGAAACAACAGCACCATGACATCTTCCTTCATATGACCTTCTTTTTGAAAAGTTCATTCTTTTTCCCCCAACAAATTTTGCTATCACAGAGTTGAAGTGCTCCACTATATTACTATCTACATTTTGTATCAAGCTTCTGCTGTGATTCGATATGTTAGATACAATAGTATTAAGTGTAACAAAAAACTCTGGACATTTTTTCATGTCAACGATATAATTTGTTTCAGAGTTGTCCTTTTTGCAGAAATATTTATCGCACTGTTGGTGGTCTCCGAATATGTGATTTATACTATTGTCAATATCTTTTTTTAATAAAGTAACTGCTTCAGTTTGGTTATCATGTTTTTTTCTATATTCTATTGCTCTGGTGACAGCTGTCCGTAAGCGTAAAATATTCTTCGAAAGCAACTTTCGATAGTTAAGAGGCATTTTCCTATCTGTCGAAAGTGCTTTTAATTTATTGCAATAATTTCTAAGTAAATGGTTCCGACATTCTATTTTTTCAACCGTTAATGTTTTATATGGACGTGCTTCAAGAATTTTATTGTATGTGCTACTGTCTCCATCGGCTATCATAGTAGCATACCGAACTCCATACATTTCTTCGCTGGCTTTAAAACCCTCGACAATACTTTCGGCCTCCATTCCAGTAGAGCTTCCATCGTAGTTTTTAAAACAATTATGTGGTTTTGGATTGGCGGAATAGCTACAAATTGAACAGAATTTATTTTTAACTGCTAAAAATAAAACTTTTCCAAAATGTTGTCCAACTATTGCTGCGGCTCCAGAGAGTGCATTATAATTTGTTTTGTACGACCGTTTCGACCAACAACCATCAGCTACTACTGTGAGTAATGGTGTATTATCTTTATCCACTTTTCCAATACTAACAGCATAATCGGCTTCCTCTTTAGCCGCCTCCTTCATTAAATTTTTTGCAGTGGCTTTCCAACCATCACAAATTATATCATGGCATTTACTATATAAATTTGATGACATGTATGGAATATCCATAACCGAAAATATTTCTTCTGAATTAGAAAAACCTATTCCAACACTTGTTGCAGCTTCTACCGCATTAACGTTATTATCGTTTGGGGAAGTATGAAGTGGAAAGGTTAAATTACACATGCTACACTGTAAAATAAATGATGAGTTTAATCCTTTCTTTTTTTCTTCGAAAAAAGACATATTATTTATAGAACAACCAAATTGAGGGGCGTGATTATTAAGATTCTGAATCTGGGTCCAAAAATAGTTAATATCTATAATTCGGTGTCCTTCGATGACTATGGTCTTTTTTTTTTCATTTGGGCGTACTTCGTTCGAATGTTCCATTCTTTCCTCCGCAGATGTCTCAGAATTTTGTAAACACACGACATCTGAAAAAGTTAATTTTATCGATTCGATAATAGGAAATAAAACATTAGAGTTCACTAAGAGCCCTTTTATGCAGGCGTTTCGTGCCCCCCGTGTCGCGATCGCAAAATGCGGACCGGTTGTTTTTATGCACGCGAACGGCAAGTAAAACGGACGGCAGTGCATAAAATTATTCATTTGTTCCCTGTGATTTACAGAACGCATAAAAGGCGTCTAAAACTCTGCAAATATGTGTTTTTACCTTTTTTGCAACAACCGGTAAGTGTACCTTAATATCGGTGATTTTTTTTGAGGGGTGGAATGGAGAAAATGTATGTATCGCAAATATCTTAAAGAATAAACAAAGTCTTCATTAAATAATTAATTTTTGTAAATGCAAAAAATACAATAAATTACAAAATATGTTGGGGTCTTGTTGGAATACCCTGTATTATCAAAAATGTACATTAGATATATAAAATGTCTACATTTTTTTGTGAAGAATCCAAGACTTTATAAAATATTTGCGGGTTTACATAAAAAAAATAAAGTGGACATATGTCCAGATTTTTCGGGACATCCTGTCAAATAAAAAAAAAACACTGCCTAGGGAACCAACACTTCTACATTTAAATTAGACTTTAATTTCTCGTACATACACTAAATAAAAATTCGCAGGATTCCAATAAATTTTTTTGTTAATGAGGGTGTGGGGGTTGGTAGTGAGGGTGGCTCATGCCGGAAACTTTTTACACCTTTAATTTTTATTAACACACTAAATAACAACTTTATGAACTATTGCTACCTTGTTTTACTTATTTACCCCCAACTACCCTTCCAACCCCTCATTGGATTGAGTTAAAAATATGATCTATTTTCAGATCTCGTTAGATACATAGGTGTACCAAATTTCAAGTTGATGTCTTAAACCGTTCCAGAGTAATTGTATGCGTACAAAAAAAGTTACAGACAGACAGGCCGACGGAGCGACAGAACGACAACATTTTTTCTTACTCAAACGTAAAATCTCGGCGTTTCATGACATTCTAAGTCCATTTCGACGGAAGAAAAAAGATTTTTTTTTACGATTACTATATTTCCCCTCCACTTTGTGGATGTGGAAGTAAAAGTTAACTTATTTAAATAATATACTATGTATGTCCCTGCACCCAATAAAGGATTCACATGGCATATTAAAATTCCTATCGTTGAAGGTTTAGGAGATTTATGTGTTAAATGGTGAGTCTGTATTTTTCGCTGTTATAAATTAGCCTTGTATAAGTATTTTTAAAACACCATGTATATAAGAATAGACTAGATAGTATTTATTCGGTTGTAACACGTACAGTACATTTACTTTTATTATAACTTCATATACCTACCTAGTTAAAAAATGATCTGACCTTTTTCTATAAAACTATAGGTATATTTATAAAAAAAAGCGTTTATTTATTCTTACTAATTGTCTTGTTTATTGCAAATTTAGGGATGTTTATTCTGTATTTTTAGGGTTTTACCTCTAAATTTAAAAAAAAATGAAAAGAAATATTTTTGCTTACCAAGACATTTTTCAAGCACCGACCTAACTATTTTAACGATGTTGTTTTTGACAATATTTCCTCTTTTTCTTCTTGTACCATATTGGTACACTCTGCGCCTGAAACTATTATTCTTACCCATTACGCGATTAAATAATGTATTTTGGTAACTATTGAATTAAAATAGGATGCGACAGTCAACGCCTGGAGAATAAGAAGAGAAGTCTCACGTTAGACAAAGAGCCAATGCGTATAAGATCCGCCTCTCTGGCTAGGTGGAGATGGAAAACATTCGTAAATATTGTTTTAAATTACATGCACAATTGCCCTGAAGTATAACTCATTAAAAAATCGACATTTTTGAATTATTTTTAAACGAATGTGTTAACAAAAGATTATACAATAATCTGACCGATGCTTTTTTGAGAATGATATCTAGAAGTATGTGAAAATTCAATAAATATCTGACAATCAAATGATAAAGTTTGTGATTTTTTTTCTTAAGATTGGTTCACCGGATTTTAAAAAGCTATGGTCACATTGTAGAACTAGTAGCTAACTTCTTCTAAAAAAAAAATGAGTGTGATATTTGTAAAAATAAAGCTGCTAGAGCTAAGCGCGTTTGCTATATTTCACATATACTTCCGCATGCGAGGATTCCTCTTAAGAAATAAACTTTTAGAATTAATATTCCTTTTCTCAAGTATTTCATCACATTGGGCTTTTCAGTCATTTTCTTTCCTATCTTAATAAAATAATCATTAAAAGCTTCAGATATTTCCTTGTCATCAGTTAAATTAGCGTTGTTATATGTTATATTTATCTTATTATTTGCATGAGTATCCTCATTTAAAGTTTCTCTTATTACTTTCCAAATTTTCTTTATATTATTTTTATTTTCGTTAATTTTGTTAATATAATATTCTTTCTTTAATATTTTTATCAAATTATTGGTTTTATTTCTATATGTTTTGTATTTCTGTGATAGTTGTTCATTATTTCTGTTTTTATTCAGATCAAATTTTAACCTGTCTCTTTCTCTTATTGAAATGATTAAGCCTGTGGTTATCCAGGGTTTAAGTTTCCTTTCAGTTGATTTTGCATGATAAATGGTTGTATGTTGAATTTTTTCAGAGAGATTTTTTATAAAATTGTCGTAAGCCATATTGACATCCTGTGTTTGATATACATTTTGCCATGTTTCATTTTTTAATAAGCGTTCGAGTAAATGACTATATACATACAGTTACAATTGTTTCTTTTAAAGAATGGAGCCTTAAATGGGTTTGTAGGCCAAAAATGACTTTAAAATTGTAAAGTACACATTTTTACCTCTAGAAACACATTTACCTACTCTTTAAATTTTGAAAAAATTGAATTGTCGGTTTTTGGAGTTCTGGGCCGAAATGAGTTAATCATAAGTTGTTTTAAAAAATGCAAATTTAAAAAATTTATGTATTAAAAAAATGGTCAGATTTTGTATTTTTTAGAATAATGTCATATCAAATTTAAAACGTATGTAAAAACCTTGAAAGCTATCGAACAACAAAATTTCTGAGCGCAAAATGTTCAGAGCTGTGCCAGATGTAAGTGTCCAGAAATTATATATTTAAGAACCTCGTGGTGCTGTGTAAGCAATCAATTTATTTTACAGGTGGTCGTCTATGGCAGACATGGTCCTGTAAGAACTATATTTGCTGGTCGCGTGTGGCAATTGATACGCTAATTAAAAATAACATCCTCCTCAATGAAAATTAAATGCCTCAATGAAAATTAAATGAAAATTGTGCTATAGCTAAGTAAGCACCTGCGATTATGAGGTACTCCATATGCGCCAATGACTCTTACTATATACTTTTGTTGTTTTTGCTCTCAGTTAACATTTATAATAAGTGTGTATAAGAGGTGCTTATTCATTTTTGACCAGGCCTGTGTAACTTCTTTGGAAGCCATGCACATCTGGCCAAAAATTTGTCATACAGTGCCGACTGGCGCTAATTGAGGATGTGTAGGGTTTGCCACAGTTCTCACAACTACGAACGGATTGCACAGGTGCACCTGGTGAAGAATCTACTTGAAGCTGATTGGAGCCATGTACACTGAATGTATTAAACTTATAATTTATTAGAAGAGTCATACAAATTACCTTGGATTCATACATTCTTTTGCATGTAATGCCTCCCACTTAAGTACTTCCTGCCAGGCGTGCTCATTGTTGGCATTATGAATTTTTATGATATCATTCATATCCTTTTGTTGGAGATCGTCATCCTTCCACCTCCAGCCTTTTCTTAACATGGCATTCCAAAACATCTAAAAGTTGGAACACTATACTTTTTTCAGTTTATACGCACCAACAATATACAATACTTATAAAGAATAGGTACTCAGTATCGGAGTTGTCTACTTTTGAAAATAACCTTTTCAGTACAAAAATTCTTTATAAAAAAATATACTTGTGTTCGGATCCAGAAACTAAACCTACCAATCTTTATGTATTTTGACCTGAATTCGATGCCGCCATCAGAATTGCATTTTATTGGTCTTTTTCCTATCTTAGATCTTAGATTTTATCTTTGAAACAGCATTTCTATATTATAAATCTAAGATAAAAAAAAAACCCAATGATAAAAAGAAATTCTGATGGGACGGCATCAGGGTTGGCAGTTTTAAAACAAAATGTTTTAAGCAAATGTTTTTTAAGTGTTTAAAACACAGTAACCTGTTTTAAACACATTTGTTTTAAACATGATTTTTTTCAATGCGTTTTTTCAGTGTGTTTGATGGACAATTTTTGGAACATCTTTGTATTTGATAAGGTAAAAAAAAATAACAATAAAATAAAAAAATATGAACTTTTATGTAATGCAATATATCTAGTTATAATAATATAGTAGTATAAGTACAACGAACGAAACATATTACTATTGTGTAGAAGATATACCTGTTATTATTTATTCTCTTAAGTGTTGATTTTAAAGCGATTAATAGCACAGATACACACAAAAAAAGTCGAGTACGGGAAGGTAGACCTATGTATTCCCATGCATTTTGACCTGCTGAACACGAATCCGATGTCCGTTTTGCCCGATTGGCCCTTGTATTTTTCCTAACCTCAAAAAAAACACCGTAAGAATGCCCGAGAAAATGAAAGTGTAGCTAAAAATCTGAAAAAATTTCAGAGGTACGTAGAACGGTGAGAGAAATCAAATGGCGCAAACTAGAATTCTATAGCTTTCTTGGTTTCCAATATAGAGCCTCGAGGAGTGCGATAAAAACAAATTTTTTCCTCCCAGTGACTTTGAGCTGCTCTATCTCGAAAACGAAAGACCGCAGGGATGTCTGGTTTGCGCCATTCGATTTCTATCGCCATCTTATGTATCCCTGAATTTTTTCAGATTTTTAGCTACATTTTTATTTTTTCGGGCATTCTTATGGTGTTTTTTAAGATTAGAAAGAATGCAAGAGTCAAATGGGGCAAAATGGACATCGGGCTCGTGTTCAGCAGGTCAGATTTCATGGGAATACTTAGGTCTGCCTTCTCCCACTCGACTTTTTTTTATGTGCCTGTGTAGTCAATAACCAATCACCAAACAATTATTGCACTATTGCACAACTTGACGTATTTATTACACCGAATTGGCCGAGCCGTTGTCAAGTATCGTCCGAGTCTTGTTATGATGAAATATGGGCATGGCTTATAGAATAAACAATGTATTGGGTCGACGCGCCCGTATAAATTTAAGTTTAAAAACATATTTTTTATTGTTTAAAACATATTTTTTTTCAACAATTAAAAATCCATGTCTAAAACACATTGAATTGTTTTAAATTAAAAAAAAAACGTGTTTTTTTATTAAAATAAAAAAAACACAATTTTTGCCAACCCTGGGCGGCATTGTATTCAGGAGATCAAAATACATAAAGATTGGTAGGTTTAGTTCTGGGTCTAAACTTTTTTTCGTTTGTGGGGCTGTGTAATGAATAATTCTTAATTTAATAGATTACGAATCTTATTCACGTCATTCATTGTAAATAGGTTAAACCTTTCACTGCACACCACCCAAGTGCCATGGCTGGCGCTGTGCGCAATGGACTCAATTAGTGTGACGTCACATAATTATGCAACCCCTATTATATATTACTGTCATGACACACGGGTTGCCTGCCAAGCATACTGAAACTTGACCCTTAGTGCATATGTTTATAAGGCGACATTTTCGAGGATAGAAACATAACATAGAATTTTATTTTATTTCTCCCTTGGAAGAAATATATAAGAGCTTTCAGTTATCATTTATCGCATGGACAAGGCATCGGTAAATATACACAAATATAAAGTATTACAAAAACTGTAAACAAAAACTAAAATAAAGTTTTTATAAGTTATACATGGATATATACATTTTAACGTATTTTTTGAATGTGAAATAGGTATTCGATGTCCTTAAATATATCTTCCACAGGAGAAATAAAATGAAGTTCTGTGCTATGTTTCTATCCTCGAAAATGTCACCTTATAAACATATGCATTAAGGGTCAAGTTCCAGTGCGCTTGGCAGCAACCCGTGTGTCAAGGCAGTAGTCAATAGAGGTTGCCTAATTTGTAACGTCACAACTAATTGAGTCCATTATTCTGTTGCTAGCAAGTACAGTCATCTCAAACACTATAGTGCGACGGAGTATTTTTATTAGTTTTTTTTGGCGTGTTATGTATCGTTTTTACAAAAAAAAAAAATAAACACTTTAGTTCATGTTATGACTTTTGTTTACTAGTTTAAAAAGAACACACATATTTTGAAAAAATAAAACACATAATTCTGAAAAAAATCATAACCTATAAAAACTAAAATATTTATTTGGTATGGTACTACACAGAGTAACAAAACATTTATTTCTGGAAAAAAATAATGCAAGCCAAGATTTTTTTGCTGTGGTAATTTTCGAAACATAGTATTATATAACGTAACCTCAAACTGCAAAGAACAGAGCCGATATGTCGAAAGGTGAGTGGCCACTACTAGCATACTCCTAAGTGATTAAGCCAGATTAAAAGTATTCGCCGTTGCAGCGAGATTGCAATCGGCCGACTCCCTCCCATAGACATAAATCAAACACCGTGCAAGTAAATCCGGCTAGAGCAATCAGATCCTATTTAATTTTGAACTGCGACTTATCTCTTCTGGAGTGGTTAACCCAATGGCGAGTATATTCATCTTGAACAGTGAAAGGGTTAAGGTTGAGGAAAAAGAAAAAAAATTAATGAAAATGAATTTGTGGCGTGTTTGACAAATTTATCAATGAAATATTTCAAAACAGCACGGCAGCTCTACCAAGATTTTCCAGTTACTTTAGCGAAGATAATTCCAGCGTTTCTCACCATTTCTGCGAGAGCTGAGAAAAAAAGTTCAGGGTGTCGGAACTTTTTACCCGTCCTAAAGGGTTCAATCGAGCTTTAAACATGTAAAGAAAAAGCGATCATCTCAATCTTCGCAGCGAGGCAGTTTCTTTTGGTTTTTTTGTCGAGGAAAGTAAATATGATGGAGAAAAATTGAGAACTGCCCTTTTGACTAATACGCCGAGTTACAAGGGCCGAAAAAATTTTATTTGAAAAATAATTTTTTAACTTTGACGTTCATTTGACAAATTAATTTCCACATTTGCAAAAATTGTAATTGGGAAGGTCGTGGAATTGTTGCTATGGCATTAATTATTATCCAGCATATATGCCACTCCATTGGATTTCGCGCAGCTATGGCCAACAGAAAAAGATGGAAAGTCGTGTGTCAGCCCCCCATATCATTTTTTGAACTTTTGTCGTATGAAAAAGTGGCTTAGATTTTCATAATCTATAGAGTTTCCCTGTGATAAAGCTTGCCGTTTTGATAGGGGTTTTTACTAACGGGCTGCCGTACTAAAACTGTGTTTGGAAAATGTAAGACATGTCTGGAGCAAATCACATAACCAATTCAGAGACCAAAAACTTTTGTATTTATCATTTTATAATTTTGCTGTAATAATGCAGTCACACCTGCATTACTGGGAGAGAATAAGCGAATGATAGAAGAGCAATTGAATTCTCTCAAAATAAACGAATGACATCTCTAATACTGTCCATTGAACATTAAGTTTTGGGACTGGTTTAGGTATATTTCATTTTTTTCAAATTGTTGTGAGCGGAAATTGCCCATTTTTCATCTCTACTTTAGAAAAAAAAAAAAAAACAATATTCTTACCTGTGCACTAGGATATACCCAAAACGGATTTTCTCCTTCTTTAACGATCGATTTTGGTATGCTGGATACTTGTCTCTCTTTAGATAATGGAAATGGCTGACCTGGTGCTGGATTTTGGTTTGCTGCGCCCATCTATAAGATGTTAAAAGAAATATAAATGATTTTATCTACAATCAATAAATGTCAGCTTTCTTGTCGCAAAGTTCACGTCCACTGAGGAGTAATGTTACTTAAACACTTGTCTCCCATAACTATAAGCATTAAAGTATTGTATCACAAGTTGAATGCTTCTGTCTTTAGTTGATGCATTTTTATAAAATAATAATGCCCCAAAATTTTTAATGTCAGTATCGTGAGTGTCGATGAAAAGGCATCGATACTAGTTTCCACCCGATTTTTCCTTTCACACTTTGTGCGGCGTAAATAAAATCACAATTTCTTCTTCCTCATCCATTGCTCGACCACTCCTGGACATATGCCTTTCCTAATTCTTTCCACTGAGTTCTGTCTTCGACTTATTGATGCCAATTTCTACCAGCTATCTGTACGTCTTCTATCGTCTATCCATCATAATGAGGGATTTGCCTATATGTCTCTTCATTTCCCTAGGTCTCCAGTGCACAATGTTTGGTGTCCGCCATCCATCGCTCTGTCTTGCTACAAGACCCGTCCACCGCCACTTAGACTCTGCAATCCTTTCGACTACGTCTTTGCCTCCATTTCTCTCCGAATTTCTATGTTTCTAATTTTGTCTTTTAAACTCACATCAAACATTGATCTCCCCATTGCGCTTTCCATCACTCGTAATTTATTGGCATTTGTTTGGGTAATGGCTCCATTCCATATGTGGAGACAGGTAAAACACAGACTTTACGCCTCCAATTTATGAGGATGGCACTATTTCATGATGATGTGAGACAGCTTTCCGAATGCCGCCCATGCTAGTATTATGCGTCTTGTTATTTCTTTTGATTCGTTCTCTTTACTCGGTGTTATAATATGCCCCAGGTAATTATACTCGCCTACATTTTCGATATTGTTGTTCCCTACACGTATTTGTGTATTTTCTAGACTCATTATTTTTGTTTTCGTGAAAGTTCATCCTTAGTCCACCATTTGAGATTCCTTATTTCATTGCTCAATCATTAACTCCATCTCTGATGTTAGCTGATATCAGCATAATATAAATATAAATTCAAGCAATCGACAGTTTTATGTCTTGTTCATTTGTCAAAATGTCAAAACAGAACATTGGTATTTAAAAGTGAATGATTATTTATTTGCTTTTAATTGTTTTGAAACATATTCTTTATAGGCAGGGCGATTTAGACCTAAAAATTCTCGAATCTGAAATCCTTTTAAACCTCGTTTTAAACATTATAATTTCTTGCTTAAAAATAGGTAAAAAATTTATAAATAACAACCCTCCAGTCTTTATAGATTCGAAGATACGGAACATGGTTTTTTATTGGAAAATAGAAAGCGAAACCCTGTTTTTTCTTAGTTTTTCTTAAATATTTCGTGAAATAAGCCTCTAATGAAGTAGAGATATATTGACCAAATCTGTTCCTAATAAAATTTCCTACAAGGATAGGCTATTCACGAAACTTGTTTACTATTGTAAAATTAGCAACAAAGGTGAAAAAAAGAAAGATTTTCAAATTGGGAGAGGATAGTCCTTGGGATGCCTATATAGTGCGCGCAACCTCGACCCTCCAATCCAAAATGGCGGCCTACCGCAAATCTCCAAAGTTGAATATTGGAAGTGCTGCTGTTTCAAAAAAAAAAAAAAAAACAGATCGACATGAAACCAATGGACTCAATTAGTGTGAGGTCACATAATTATGCAACCCCTATATACTAGTGTCATGACACACGGGTTGCCTGCCAAGCATACTGAAATTTGACCCTTAATGCATATGTTTATAAGGCGACATTTTCGGGGATAGAAACATAGCATACAATTTTATTTTATTTCTCCCGTATAAGAAATATTTAAGAGATTTCAGTTATCATATTACATGGACAAGGTATCGGTAAATATACACAAGTATAAAGTATTACAAAAACTGTAAACAAAAATTAAAATAAAGTTTTTATAACTCATACATAGATATATACAATTTAACATATTTTTTGAATGTGAAATAGGTATTCGAAGTCCTTAAATATTTATTCCACAGGAGAAATAAAATAAAGTTCTATGCTATGTTTCTATCCTCGAAAATATCGCCTTATAAACATATGCATTAAGGCTCAAATTCCAGTGTGCTTGGCAGGCAACCCGTGCGTCATGACACTAGTATATAGAGGTTGCCTAACTTGTGACGTCACAACTAATTGAGTCCATTGGAATCGGTTGAACTTACAAGTATCTATGAATGTACTAAAATTCAAATTTTTTCATTAGCAAATTAATTTTTTATTTACAAAAATCGGTAAAGGTATTTACACAGAACTTCCCTCTTTATTTGTGCATGGCGGTCACTCTAAAAAATTAATAATTACGAAATGACATTGAAAATAATAATCGGAATATAGTTATCACTATTATTAGAAAGAAAACCTGATAAGTTCAATACTAAATGACAGGTGGCAAATATGGAAGGCTTTCACAAATACCTTCACAAATGTCCACCATGACTGAATTATTTCTTGGGATGACCACCCTGTACATTTTTCAATAAAAGTATAATAGGTGCATATGCCAAATATTATTGACATCTGGCACATTTTCAATTCCACATTCACGTAGTGGAGTGGAAGTATAGTGCTGGTTAAAAATTTTCTATTTTTTTTTTTTTTTGAAATAGGTTTAGAATGTCATGAAACGTGGAAATTTTAAATTTGAGCAAAAAGGAAAGTTTTCTTCTATTCTATAGTAGTGGTAAAAAAAGATAAATTTAAATTTTATTTTTTGAAATAGGTTTAGAATGCCATGAAACGTGAAAATTTTAAATTTGAGCAAAGAGAAAAAATTTTTCAACTATTTTAGCGGTGAAAAATTTTCTAAAAATGTTGGTGAAAAAATTTTCAATTTTTTTTTTCTGAAATAGGTTTAGAATGTCATGAAACGTGAAAATTTTAAATTTGAGCAAAAAAATTTTTCATCTATTCTATAATAGTGATTAAAAATTTTTTCAAAAAAAAAATTTTAAATTTATTTTTGTTGAAATAGGTTTAGAATGCCATGGAAACTTGGAAATTTTAAGTTTGCACAAAGAAAAAAAATTTCCATCTATTTTAGTGGTAAATTTTTTTTAAAAATGGTAAAAAAAAATTCAATTTTTTTTTTTATAGGTTTAGAACGCTATATGAAACATGGAAATTTTAAATTTGAACAAAGAAAAAAATCTATTTATTTCAGTAGTAAAACATTTTCTAAAAATGGTGAAAAAAATTTTCAATTTATTTTTTCTGAAATAGGTTTAGAACGTCATGAAACGTGAAAATTTTAAATTAGAGCAAAAGAAAATTTTCGTCTATTCCATAATACTTAGTGATTTTTTCAATTTTTCAAAAAAAGATTTAAATTTGTTTTCGTTGAAATAGGTTTAGAATGCCACGTAAACGTGGAAATTTTAAATTCGAACAAAGAAAAAAAAATTTCATCTATTTTAGTGGTTAAATTATTTCAAAAATGGTAAAAAAAAAATCTATTTTTTTTTAATAGGTTAGAACGCTATGAATTTTGAATTCGAACAAAGAAAAAAAAATTTCCATCTATTTTAGTGGTGAAACAAAAAATTTCAAAAACATTTTTTTTTTATACTTAGGTTTAGAATGCCATGAAATGAGAAACTTTAAATTTTAACAAAGAAAAAAAAATCACCTATTGTAGTGGCAAAAAAGTTTTCAAAAAAGTTGGTGAAAAAAATTTTCGAAAATTGTTTTTTCTGAAATAGGTTTAGAGTGTCATGAAACGTGGAAATTTTAAATTTGAGCAAAGAAACATTTTTTCATTATTTATTCCCTTTAGACGGTCCACCCTGTATATTTTCCAGTGAAAGTCTAACCATTTCTTTGCTGACAGTAGCATCAATTACCTACCAAATTTGACTACTCTCCGTCATAGTTTTTTAGTTAATGCACCAACAGACAGACAGACTGACGGAATTGAAAAACCTATATTTTCGTAATCTACGTGATCTGAAACGTCAAAATCCGAAAAAATCTCGTAGGGTGATTTTTTCTCGAATACAATACTTCCCTTCGGTACGCGAGGAAGTAAAAAACGAAAAAATTACTGTTGCTGGGGATCGTATCTCCGCGAATTTTCAGTTTAAAAATTTGCAATCAAGTGCATTGAATTGTGTTTAAAAAAACACGAACTCAGAAAAAAAAATTTTTTCTAGGACCAATGGGGGTCGAAATACGCCACTTTTACGTTATTATCGATAACAACCATTCTAATCAATCACATTTTTACTTGAAACTTGGTATGATGCAACTAGAATGCTTTATTTATGAGCACAATTTTTTCGATCCATTTTGATCAATTCTTTATTGTGAAAGTATCGATTTATGAGCGCACAAAAACTTATGGTGCGAAAAACTACCGAGATAGTAGGGCAGCTGTGACGTCATGGGGTGCTCAGCTTAGAAAATACCTACAAAAATGATTTTTTTTTAAATAATGTGTTTTTTCCTGAACTTTCCGATGGTGTAAAGAAATTTCAACCAATAGTCGCTACTGGCTTCAATAATTGGCATAAATAAATTAATCATAAAATTGCTAATTATTGAAGTTGGTAGTAACCATCGGTCAAAATTTCATTTACACCATCGAAAAATTCAGAAAAAAACACATTATTTCAAAATTAGAAGTCATTTTTGTCAGTGTTTTCTAAGCCGAGTAATCTAATTTACAACTAAGAGTCTACGAAAGGTGAGTGCGGCTGCAGGGACAGCGCGCCATGACGTCACAACGCACTTCTCTCTCAGTCGTCTTTCGGACTCTACGTTTTTGCATACACAAATCTTTAAACTGGAAATTCGGAGAGATACGATCCCCAGCAGTGGTAATTTCTTCATTTTTTGTAAATAAAAAAATGTATTTGTTAATAAAAAAATCTGAATCTCGGTACATTCGAAGAAACTGGTAAATTTAAGCGATTGCAATTGGTTTCATGTCGATCCGTTTTTTTTTTTTGTCGAAACGGCAACACCTCCAATTTTCAACTTTGGAGATTTTTTCGAGTTTCTATAATAATTACTTTAGCTAATGCAATTTGACAATCTTACATTTTTCTCTCCTTTGTTGCTAATTTTGCAATAGTAAACAAGTTTCGCGAATTTGCGCAATAGCCTATCCTTGTAAGAAATTTTCTTAGGAACAAATTTGATGAGCATACCTCGAGTCTAATAGAGGCGTATTTCACGAGATATTTAAGTAAACTAAGGAAAAACAGAGTTCCGCTTTATATTCTGCAATAAAAAACCATGTTCCATATCTTCGAATCTATACAGACTTGAGGGTTGTTATTTATGAATTTTTGACCTATTTTTTAAGCAAAAACTTGTAATGTTTAAAAGGATTTCAGATTCAAAATCTAATTCGCCCCGCCTATTACAGGATTTTGCAAACAGCAGAAAAAACTATCCATGAGAACTAAAAAGAAAAACTATCTGTTTTTAGTTCTCATGGTTAGTATTTCTGCCGTTTGCAAATTCCTATAAAGAATATGTTTCACAACATTGTTATGTTATAACATATCTTGAAAATTTAAATATCAAGTCAAGTCCGACTCTGTTAACGCTGAAAAAATTCCGACCGTTGGTTATCATATATGTTCGGTCTACAATAAAATTATAACTTTTGTTTTGTCTCTTTCAAGAGTATTAGAGTTAAAATGAATCAGGTACAAATTTTCGCATTCTAAAGGCGTTCTCACAGTACACATACCATATACCGTATACTATAACTCTATGTTGTATTACTTAATTACAGAAAAATGCACACATACCACAAAGAATGTAAGTTTTGTGTATGCGCAATACACTAGCAATCCATATATGAATTGGTTAATTTTAATTTATTTATTCTACATAATAATAATATATTATTTATGAGCTTTATTATATTATTTATATTATTCAATATCCATATTGTGATATTTATTTTTACAAGATCTTTTTGTTGTTTTTTGCTATTAAACCTGATTGAAATAGACGAATTGGATGAAATATTCAGCACCACTACGACTTTTCATCATAGTTCCAAGTAACAATCATGTTTATATTAGTGAATTAAAAATTAAGATTACTTTGATTCAATAAAGACCCATAACATATAACCAATAATTTTTTTACACTCGAAATTAATATACTACTATGCTGAAAATGTCATATCTGCGGTGAAACTGTTCCGGCAAATGTTGTATCTGTGGTGAAACTACTTTGCACATTTACCCGATTACGTATCCTTTTAATCAGTTACATAGTGATAACCATAAAAATGAAAATTAAACATTTCATAAAGCCCATAATATAAGTTATGAGGCCATCAATGCTCATGTACATTTAGTTTTCTTTATTTGCGATTCGTCTTACAATTATATCATACGGATAGGGTGTGTACTATGAGAGTGTCTTAACAGAAAAGTAGGTACATTTCGTTTTTTATGTATGCTGAAATCTAAACAACCCTCAGTGAATAACAATCATTTTTTCTGAGCGACACCGATCCTGCATTATTGATTATTTTACAAACAGTTAAGTAATTTACAATTCTCTATATTTAACCAGCTATAAAAATATAACAATTTGAACATACCATATTCAATGGGTTAATCGCCCCTTCGCCGTGATGTACTGGACATTCTGAGGGCGAACCTGCAGTCGTTTTATGCATTGGGCATTCTGGTGGAATTTCGAAGTCTCCGTCGAAACTTATTATATCTGGATGAGGTTTATATGGGTCGTTTGGATGAACTATTTCCCAAGCTGCGATATCAGCGGCTGCTACTGTGTTACCCATTCTTTGACCCAAATTTCTGCTGTCACACCTGAAAAATAAATAGGGTTATAAAAAAATTATATAACAAAGGCATGGAATTTTACTTTGGTTCTGTAATATAAACGTTAAATGTAAGTATTAAAGGACGTTATTATTCATACCTTAAAAGTTTTTCATATATTAGAGCTGTATTGTTTCTATTAAATTCCACAAAAGTTATTTTTGGTCCAGCAGCGACGAACTATCGATTATTTGTTTTAGGTTTAGTGGTGGAGTAAAGAGGGCAGCATGGTGCTAGCTGTGGTTACGTTTAGGGATTTATTATTGCCAACATAATTTATTTTCTTGATAATGCAACTTACTTTGCAGGAGAACAGAGTAGCGCTGTATATCTGGTTGCCTGTAAATAGTCAACATAATTGTTGTATGCTTGATTATACAACATGGATTCTCTTCACAAATACAAAACGAAGAGTGTATTATTGCATTTGATCGGCACATCACTGTGTTGGTGAACAACTTTCAAAATGTCCGTCCGTCCGTCTGTCTGTCCTTCTGCCTGTCTGTCCGTCTGTCCGTCTGTCCGTCTGTCCATCCGTCCGCCCGTCACGTTTTTTGTAATCACGATAACTTAAGGTGGCCATTCCCTAGAATGAGACATCCGATAGGGAATTATTTATTATTTTTGGCCATAACTTTTTTTCTTAGTATGTATATACACAACGAACATAAATTCAATTTTTTGTAATTTTTTCACTGCTTTGTTTAAATAATTGTTATAAACAAATGCATCTGTTGTTGGTTTGAAAAATAACATCATTATATACAATTGTTTGTAATAAATAGTTTGTCAAATAAACAATGAATATTTAAGGTGGCCATTCCCTAGAAAGAGACATTCGATATTTTGCAAACTACTGAAATTATATCCATTTCACAAGACTGAAAATATGCTAAAATGTTAATTTAGATCTCCTCAAAGAAGGAATGACCGGTATATAGCTAAAGGCTGTGGGTAGGGTGAGTGCCCAGAAATTTTTGAAAGTGGTTACCGTTTAAGTTGTTTTTATTCTTTTGCCTGTACGAAGTTGTAACTTTCAAATGCCGAGTGGCAGAGTGGTTAAAGAAGCGCTTCGCATGCGGAAGGTCCATGGTTCAAGGTTCAAATCACACATACCGACAATTTTCTTTTCGGCCCAAATATCTTTCTCGAATATTATATACCTGTATTCTACGTCTATAAATATTTCTTTGACTTTGATGTTTAATATCCCATTTTGATGAATCGAGGATAGTAATCTGGACTAATAGGAAACAACCAAATTAATGCTTTATCATACTAGAGGTGTTACGAAATTTATAATAAATAATTAATGTAATTTATTTTTATTTCTTATTTCATATTATGTCCTCTATTATTATTCTTCTTTGATGTTTAGTACAGAGAGTAGAAACATATGTGTTTGCTATTACACACTGGGAAAAAAAATTAAAGATTCAGTTAAGTAGATGCATTTCGTTTATGTGTTTTCCCGAATATTGATTGCATAAATAGTACAACTTAAAGTAGTTTTTTTTACAATGCACAATGCAAAAAATTTGACCAAAATTTGTATATGTTTCAAATATATATATATGTGTGTGAATGCATAAAAAAAATGTTTAGTTTCTAAAAACATTTTAAAATTTACATCTGCTTCAGCACTATACATTACATTAAGAACAGAATTGTCTTAATTTTTGTGTAAACCGTTAAAATAATTTAAGCACAAAAATGGTTCTCCTGGACATAAATTGCAATATGTGCTAACCCTTGTTTTGTTAGTACTTAGTGTGTTTTCTACCATAGAATAAACGGTGCTATTGCCGCGATTATAGTCCATTACAAGTAAGTACAACTTTAGGTTTCGATTTGGTTGTCTGATTTGTTTGTATTTTGAGTATCTCATCTGCGTGACGTGGGACCAGCGGCCTCGGGACCGAAACTTTCTCGTTGCTCTACTGGCCGTGCTGGTACCAGAACATAATTTTTTTTTTTTGAACTTTTAGCTATAATACATAATATCATTTCTTTATAAAAATTAACCTTGCGTAAATGGCCTGATAGAGGAAACTTCAAAATTTTGATGGCAGTTAACGTGTTAAACAAACGAAAATGCCTTCGAGTAGGGGAAATTATTAATTTTTGGTATAAAGTGATTTCTTGTATATTATCTAAACAATTGAAGGACGAAAAAATTAATTGATTGATTGATTGATTTGCCAGCGTAAGGTGAGCATTGCTGCAGATTCCGGGCATGGAGAATATAGAGATTTGTTCCACCACGCAACCCGATCGCCCGCTGAACGGCTAAATGCAGTCGTTCAGTCGTCTATTACATAGTCATACCATGACTGGGCGGCTCCACCCGATCGACCAACGGACGATCCAACCGTGTGCCAGAACAAACCTCCGATGCTTTTATATCTGCATACGCTGGATTGGACATTGAACATGCTTATGTTGTCAGCAGCGAGAGCCACATGACGCATGGGGTAGGAATATAGGATGGAACGAGTAGGAATAGTTTCCTTCATATTTCCAAGGCACACAAAGAATTCCCGTCAAAAGAGTCCGCACGGCGGTATCATTGAATAGGTAAAGATGCCGCCTGCCCGCTTTGTAGTTACCGCATTTTTTACATGCCTTAAAATTATGAAGACGACTATAGGTGTTTGTGAGATGCTTCTTTTTAGTTTCTGTCTGTGTTTATCTTCTGTCCTATTCTTCTTCGTATAAAGTGATTTTCATATAAAGTGATTTTTTATATATTATTTAAACAATTGAAGAATGAAAAAATTAATTATCAACAATTTAAAAAACTTTTTATGAAAACATCTTTTTCTTATAATTCATAAAATCACCTACTCAATAAAATGCAAGCAAAAATAGTTTTCCAAACTTGCAACAAATGCATTTATTTATAACAATTTATTTATATGAAGCAGTGAAAAAATATTAAAAATTGAACTTATGTAGTTATATAGTAGAAGTTATGAAAAAAATCGGAGTAAAGGGTATTTTAACATGGGATATTGTAATTCACAATGTCTAGATATGGACTGTGATTTTTAGAAAAAATTTTGATCATATTTTATTACGCAAAAAAAATATTTTGTAATTTGACACCTTACAAAGACAAGGCGCGCCCTTACCAAGGCGGCAGCTTAAAACGCTGTGTTCCAGCAGTCCAGAGTTTCTTTACGAGAATTTCGTACTCTTCAAGTCTTTTGGCAATTTACGCTCGCTATGAAATTTTTCTAGAAATTGGCAAGAGACTAGAACTCTCATTTTTACTAAATTTGGTTTATAACTTTTACAATTCTTGAGGCCGCGATTTTCTATTTATTGTACCCAGGGGATTCTCATTCGGAACCGAATGAGCCGTCTCCGATTATTTTCTTAACATAAATCATTTATTTGAACTCTTTGCTTAGACTATACAGGGTGTCTCTAAAAGGTGAGGAAAAAATGCTACCACAAATTCCTGAGGCTAAAATATGACGACCTAACCCAACTTACCTCAGTCCAGTAGTGGATTATTTCGGAGATACAGGGTGTCCAAAGCTCAGTTTGGTTTTAGTTTTTCATAAATATTTTTTTAAATAATTGTATTGTCACAATATCGGATTGTAGAAAATCCAAACGATTGGGCTTAGAGCTAGGGGTAAGCAAACATACGGTTAATAGGGTGACCCGAGAACACCTACTGCATCCATTTCATAACGGGTACCCTATGATTTTGTATCACGCCTAGGTTTTTCCGGTTTATCCAGGAACATAGAATTCGAGATAGGAACTTTATACGAAGAATTTTATTCATAGATGAAGCCTGTTTCACGAGGAGTGGCATAACTAATTTTCACAATGAACATGTCTATGCTGTTGAAAATCCTCATGCGACTAAAGTAACCCATTATCAGCATGAGGTAAGGATCAATGTGTGGACAGGAATCGTACACTTTCATAATTGGTCATGTCATTTTACCACCTCGACTAAATGGCGAAAATGATTTAGTACATCTGCAAAACGAATTACCAGACTTATTAGACCCCCTGCCATTGGAAGTTCCAAAAGGAATGTGGTTTATGCGTGACGGTGCTATTCCACATTTCACGTTAAACGTACGTAATTATTTAAACGAACAGTATCCAAATAGATGGTTAGGTAGAGGCAATGATGCACCCGCACATTGGCCAGCTCGATCCCCTGGGATGACCCCGATGGATTACTTTTCATGGGGAACTTCGAAATCCCTTGTGTATTCTGGCCAGTGCCAGTATATACAGAAGATGAATTACGGAGACGTATTCAAACTGTAATTGATGCTTTGAGAAATGATGACGAAATGCTCCAGAGAGTTCAATTTAATTTTTTACCACGTATTAATCTTTGTACACACGAAAATGGAGATCATTTTGAACATTTGTTAAAATCATTTAGTTTTAATTAACTTTTTGGTGTTGATAAATCTCTTATTGACTGTTTTTACTCGAGAATAAAATTAATAGCACATCTACTTGTTTTTGTAAGTTTTTAAATAAAAAATTTAAATCCAGATATCTCAAAAACGGCTGCTCAAATCAACTTTTACCTATACCTTTCTTTGGTAACAGACGTTGGAGAATAAGAATGTTTATTTAAAAGTTAAATACAGTGTGGCTCAAAAAAGTTATTTCGTTTTAAATGTATGCAAAGTAACGCAGGTAGCGCGCTCTAAATTGTATATTGAAATGAGGGCAGATTTTAATTTGTCGCCCCACAAGACCCCCCTAGCCGAATATTGTGACAATACGACAATTATAAAAAAAAATGAAAAACTAAAACCAAATTGAACTTTAGAGACCCTGTATCTCCGAAATCATCCACTTTTGGACTGAGGTAAGTTGTGTTAGAACGTCATATTCTAGCCTCAGGAATTTGTGATAGTATTTTTTGCGCACCTTTTAAAGACACCCTGTATTTAACACATGCGTTTGTAACATGGTTTATTTTAACCTCCCCTCCACTTTGTAAAATTTTGTGCTTCCCTTATATGAACGTTGGTTCCTCCGCCCCCTCCCCCCTCCGCTTGAATTATGGCCTAATATTATATTGGTCCACCCTGTATGTATATAAGTTTTGAAATAAAGTCAATTATTTAAATCGTAATAAGCCAATACGTTCTTGTATTATTACTTCAAATTCTCTGAAATTACACTGACCTTTAATGAAACACAGATTGTAAGTTGGACAGAAACCATTTATTATATATACGTACAATAAAGGATGTTATCAGAACAATGTGGCGTATTTTAAAAGCGTGGCATTTCAATTATGTGGTTCACTTACGACAGATTATCGTAATAACAAAAAGAAAATGATTTAAATATTAACTTTTAACAATGGGAATAAATAAATCGAAATTCCCTGGTGCGTTAATAAATGATTAGAGTTAGAGATTATCATTATTATAGAGGTATTACCCAAATTAAAACCTGTCACAATATGAAGTCCAAGTATTAACTGTTAACATATTCACATATTTTGCCTTTTCATCAGTAGAATATCGAAATTTTGTTTTAAAAATTGTAAATAAAATTGAACATTGAAAGTTGAAACAGATTAATTTAAAATAGGGACATATGGTAGAGAGAGACGAAAATGAACTAGATTCTATAGTTTTTTTATGAATATATCTTCCATACTCAATGTATACATTTTTGTGTACAACATAGATTATTATATGTTGTCGGGGGTCGGGTGATAAAGTTTTTAACATGACTCTCCGGACTAACAATTTGAGATTTCTAGAAAATCACTATAAATCACTTTACTTCACTATTCACTGTGGATCTAAAGTTTTTGGTGGTATATTCCTTTAGCTTTCTGGTGATATAAAAAAATAATATTATCTGAGCCATGCTTTTGGAAAAATGACATTTTATGTAAAAATGGCTTACCTTTCGCAAATTCACGAGTAATGTTGCACTTTCTTATGGACTGATAAATCTTGTTGTCTACATTTTTGTTTTAACTAGCATGAAAACATTTGACATAGAAACAAAATAAAGAAAATAATAAAAAGTCACCTTAACAACAGAGAGATACAGGCTCTTTTGTGTAAAGGGTCGTTAACTTTTTTATTCCTGGCACGTGTGGAACCTCAGTTTTGTGACACGTAGAACTTTTGATGATGGTTGGATATGGTGATAGGCTGAGAACTCATCAGGAAGCATGTGAAGTTTTCAATGCCAAGTATCCCGGAAAGCAAATTTCTAGATCCACTGTAAGTAGATTGGTGGCTAGATATGATGAATCTGGCAGTGTAACTGGCCTCCCTCGATCTGGTCGCCCTAGCACAAGCAACGAAACCAAATTAAATATTCTTCTAGAAAGTGAGGAAAACCATCATCTTTCGACAAGGCAGCTGGCTTTAAATCATAACGTGAGTCAAACTTCTGTTGTACGTCTACTGAAAAAAGAAAAATACCATCCATACAAAGTGCAATTAGTCCACGAATTGAATGAGGACGATCCAGATCGGCGCTTACAGTTTTGTGAACAGTTGATGACCTTGTGTGATGAAAACCCAAATTTTTTAAAGAACATTGTTTTTTCTGATTAAACTACATTTTCTTTAAAAGGGACTGTACATCTGCATAACTGTAGGTATTGGTCACGCGAAAATCCTCATTGGCAGGGGCGGTTTTAACATGCTTGCCGCCCCCGGCACCATTTTAAGATGCCGCCCCTACTCTTTAAAAATATAACATAATATATATGCTACCCAAAAAATGTTTAGCAAAAAAAATAATATTTACTAAAAATTTTTTATTATTATTATTAAAAATAATGAAGAGATAAAATAATTTTAAAAATAAAATAATTAAAAAAATATATACCTATACAAGGTAAAGACGAACTTTTCTTCCTTTTTTTACAAAATCATTGATGATATCTCCTGTTTTCATACTTTTTAAAATTTCATTTTCAATATTTAATACTGCTAGTGAATTTAGCCTTTCCTGCGTCATTGTGGACTGTAAGTAATTATTTACCCGTCGCAAGGTCGAGAAACTCCTTTCCTCAGAACAGTTTGTAGCGGGAATTTATTTTCTAATGTAAATTAGATATGAAAGAAAGCCGCTTCTGGCTGCCATCCATATTGCTCGATGTGTTGCTTTGACTTCAATGGAACTGTCGCATAAGCGAAATCATAAAAACGACTAAAGCAATATTAAAAAAAAAAAAATTCTGCCGCCCTTGAAATTTTGCCGCCCTGGGCACTCGCCCAGTGTGCCCAGTGGTAAAACCGCCACTGCTCATTGGACTCAAGAAGCTCATACACAGCGACGAGGCAAAGTAAACGCGTGGGCAGGTATGATTGGTGATCGTTTATTGGGAACTTTTTTTTGAAGAAAATCTTACGGCTGCAAGATATTTACAGTTTTTGCGAGTTGCGTTAGTACCAGCCTTAGCAGTTATGTTTCCGAACAATGAAGATGAAGATATTACTGCTGAAAACGTCTGGTTTCAGCAAGACGGGGCCCTACCTCATTTTGGGATAGCAGTGCGTCAGTTTTTAGATGACACTTTTACTGGAAGGTGGATAGGTCGTCGAGGTTCGATTGAGTGGCCCCCGCGCTCACCGAATTTAACCCCCTTAGACTTTTTCTTTGGGGCTACTTAAAGTCAAGGGTGAATTTTAACAGACCTGATACCATAGAAGAATTGAAAGACAGAATTGGCTTGGAGATGAGACGAATTGCTCATGAGATGATTCAGAACAGCGTGCAAAGTGTCTACACCCGTCTTGGTCAATGCCAAATGGTTGGAGGGTCGCAATTTGAGCAATGGAGATGATTTTTTTTCTCACAATTACTTATGTAAGGTATCAATCAATAAAAATATTTTTTCCAAAGAATGGCTTAGGTAACATCAATTTTTTTCATATCACCAGAAAGCTAAAGGAATATACCACCAAAACAGCATACACAAATGTCTGTTTCATTAAAAAAAAATATGATGACGTCATAACTCAAAAACCAATGACGTCATAAATTTTCGTATAGTGACATTATGTAGCATTTACAAAACTAAAATCGACCTGTTCGAGGATTTTTTTGACAAATGACACATACCAAAGATATGAATTTTGTGCGTTTCTTTAGGTTCACACGGTATAATTATGCTGCAAGAATGTTGTAAACATCAATATAAATAACAATGCCATGTCAAAGGACAAAATAATGTTTTCCCCAATTTTAGTACAAACTGGCATTCGATAAACAACAATTAAATGTAATAATGTAATAGGTATAACTTTTCTGTTTATCTGACTATAAGGCTCCTTCTCATCAGCTATTTGATAATATATCTGCTAGACGGTGCTTACCATCTAGTTTTCTCCGAACCATTAACTATTCTATGTTGTTCTTCGATGGCACGTAATTTGGTTAAAATCTACCACATTAGGCCTTAGATGGTTACGACATCAATATCCCGATCATTTAGGAGTATCGTTCTCCGTAGCCGATCTTCATATGTTGCTTCTCACTAATTATCATACACGTTTTACTCAAAAGTGCCCAAAGATGTATCTGTCCGGTTTCTAATTTTAGGAACACTTTGTGAGTTGTTATCACTTATCGAAACAAAAGGAATATTCAAAGGCATAGAAATCGCGCCATACATCCTTAAAATGAAAGAACAAAGCGATACTGGATATATGTTATAAAGTTAAGTTGAATAGCTTTGGTTAGACTTCGCCTTAGCGATTGGATGTATTGTATGTACATGCTTTCCTAATAAAGACTTTATTATTATTATTATTATTATTATTTCGCGTTAGCGATGCTGGACAGTTCTCCCGTGTCTCCGATATTCTCACGGCGGAAGCGCCAGCGAATTATCTATAACCACTCCCCACATACCGCAGGGTTAGTGGTTGTAAATTCCAGAATCGTGTGCCCTAAGTAGACGCAGGGATCCCAAGACGACTGCCTTCTGCATTTGACCTGCCAACCATTCGGCTGATTTTTGGCAGGCCGGTATGGTCTTCAATGCTGAGAGCAGTGTAGGCCTCATCCCACCGAGAACGCCGATTATCAAGACGACCATCTTGACCGAGTAGTCTGGGTATAGCGCTCGGAGCTCATACCGGAGATCTCGGTATTTAGTCCGTTTCTCCTCCTCCTTCAGGGTGATGTTTGTCTCGGCAGGTGCCGAGAACTCGATGACATACATCACCTTGGTCTGGTGGTCGAGGAGGACTATGTCAGGCTTGTTGGCTTGAATCAGCCTGACGGTCGGGAACGAGTAGTTCCAATAAATTCGGCACTTCTCGTTCTTGACAACGGACTCGATCTCTCCGGGAACATAAGGCAGCACTGGTGTTCGGTCTACCTCGTACGAGTGCCGAAGATAGTAATACAGCACTCGTAAAGCCGCGTTATGTCTGTGGATGTAGGCCGAAGTCGCGTAAATCGACCATGCAGATAGTAAATGCATGAGCGACTCCGGAGCTTGATGGCAGGTCCTACAATTTAGGTCGAGGACCTCTACACCCATAACACGACTGCGGTAGACCAAGGTGTTAATAACACCATCTTGGCAGGCCACAATGAATCCCTCGGTCTCCGACTTTAGCCCTGCTGACCTCAGGAATGCGAAGGTCAGCTTTGTCAATAAACCCAGTGTCTCTATGTTGTTGTAGAACACTCCATGCATGGGTTTATCGACGTGCTGCCTGAACAGATTTCTCTGCTCGGCAGCTTTAATTTGGGTTCTCAGGCGATTTGGCGGAAGCTCAGTTATTGACTGTGCATCAGCACCTCGCCTGCCTCTTCGCCTGAAGTCGAAAACGAGACCGAGATCATCTGCGGCGCTGCGTGCTGCCTTAAATAAAAATCCGCCCACTCCTACGGTTTCATGATCTCTCACTAACCGCAGGAGTGGATCTGAGCTCCTCAAGATGTTACATGCCATACTCAGCGCTACTCTGCCATGCATGCACTCCAGGCTCAAGAGTCCTCTGCCCCCCCGTTGACGTGGGAGGTACACTCGAGGAATGGACGATCTAGGATGAATGCTTCTGTGAATATGCATCATCTTGCGGGCATCCCTATCCAATTGACGCAGCTCATCTACTGTCCACTTGACTACTCCAAAGGAGTAGAGCAGAATCGGAACGGCAAGTATATTAGTCGCAGACACCTTGTTCTTTCCCGAAAGTTCGGAAGACCAAATCTTTCGGAGTCGGTATCTATACTTGCCTCGGAGAGTGTCCTTAATTTGTTTTACGTCCTGGATGTGATGTTGTTGCACACCCAGGTACGTGTAGGTCTCTCCGGCATCCAGATGTCTTAGGATGCTTCCGTCTGCCAGCTGCGCATCTTCAGGGAATAGCCCGCATCGTCCTCTCTTGAGGTGGACGACTGCACATTTGTCCAACCCAAATTCCATGCCAATAGCCCGCGTGTACTCTTGGACCACCCTAAGAGAGTTTTGGAGTTCGCCCTCTCCGGAGGCATACAGTTTTAGGTCATCCATATAGAATAAATGGGTGACCTTGTGCCTCCGGTTGCTGGGTGATCCACATTGTTATCCGGGGGTTTGACGTAGTTCTACAGACACCGGCAGCAGCGAGATGCAGAATAGGAGAGGGCTGAGAGACTCCCCCTCCAAAACTCCTCTCCTAAATGATAACGACTCTGTTGAAGTCCGCTGAGCACCTTTTTATGATTATTATTATTATTATTACTATTATTATTATTATTATTATGTTTCGGAATTATTATTCCTCATCAGTGCAGCTTAGCTTCAAGAACAGGATGCATGACGGTAATTCTGACCAGAACATTAACTCGCCATTACCATGATGTGTTTTGATGTAGGATAAAACATTTTTTAGGCCACTCTCTACTGCGTGGAAGACGCTCGAATTTATACTTTGTGATACTAGGTATGTAACTAGATATCTTTAAATTTCAAGTATTTAAAGTTTACTAAAGTTTTGATTTGTTATTAGCTACATTTAAAATAATACACACTGTGAGACGGTAGTGTTTCGTTATGTGTAAGATGTCGCTTAAACATTAATCGATCGACTGGTCTAGTTCGATACCTTCTTCCACTTCTCGCCATTTTAAATTGAGAACTTAATGTACTTGCTTTTTCGGCAGTGTTGAAATGTTACATTTATTCATAAAATGTAGAAGTCCTTAAGAAATGAAATAAATTGTACGGAAGAGAATTTGGACGCCATAAATTATGTAAATTGAGCATAGTGTTCATTTCCTAGGATCAATGAAATTAACAACCTTATTAAAATTCGGTATGCTATTTAAGAATTTCTATTACATATTAAGCAACAAAAACAATTTAGCGATGACGAGATGCCAGGTATTGTGACCCTAAATTTCATCAGATCATCATATAACTATCGTAATTTTCGTTTATTACCGCAGAAAATAATTATATCTACAGCGATTCAAGAGATGTTGCGCAATGAACTTCCATAAACATTTCCTGTAGAGATATATCATTGTTGTTATTTTGTATAGGATTTTCACTTGGCAGATTCTGACAAAATATTTAGTAAATACTAAATAGTACTGAACGCTGGCCAGGGAGAGTCTTCTAAAGAGTATTGGAAAAAGATACAAATAATGTATCTATAATGGTTTAAAAAAATAATTGGTCAAGGTACATCGTAAAGTTATAGTAAATTTACCAGTGACAGTGAACAAACTGTTTTTTAAAATTAGTTCTTGTCTTCTCATCTTATAGTAAAACTAAAATTTCTAGACAATTGTTTTATTACAGCAATTTTTTGCTGGAATTTGTTGAAAACATGTCAAGAAGTATAGGGAAAAGTTTTGGATTAAATCCGTGTGGTGGCAAGCTTTTGTTTAAACAAGAGAGTGTTCAAAATCGTATTTTTTCGCAGCTTTTCTTATATAGATTCAGAAAGTGTTCGTTTTGGTACGGCAGTAATTGGTAATAGGAGCGAAGCAACTATACACGGTGGAATATTAATAATAGGCCATAGTGCAGGGGTGGATTCTTTGGGTCAAAATATGAGGATATAACCAAATATGCTTTAGTAAAATGTTGCTGTGGAAAAAGATACAGGTCGTCAAAATTCAAGTTATTTTTTCGTTTTTTTGCAATAACTCAACAGCCTCTTGACTAATCTTCTCCAAACTTACTAGATGAACTGTTTTTATTCTAAGAAACAATAGTTTATGTATTACATCACTTTAGATTATAGAGTGCGCTGCAGGACCGGTATCTGATGATGAATTATTTTCATATTTTTTTTTGGACGAAATGTTGTGCTACTTCTGACCAGAAAATATGATGAGGGCGCCACTTCCACGTATAAAAGGTACACTTAGTAGAACTTGATAACTCCAACCGTTTTCGTGGAAATTGCCGTTAAACCTTTGAATAATTCGTTGAAAGACAAATTCAAATTTAATGAAACAAAGTGTATTTATTGAAACATGTACAAACTTAAGTGAAAACAAAATCGTAATAACAGCATAAACTCTTTTTCACTTTCCTATGAACTAATGGAGTATTTTAATGGTATTGAGATAAATACATACATCAAAAGATTGTACAAAGTTGTTGCGTACATCTGGCAACTTTAAGTAATTTTATTAAATTCTATTAAACAAAATGAATTTTTGAGAAGTATGTACAGGTATTTGTCGTACTCTAGTAACTAAAACACCAGACATTATTAAATTTAAATTTAGGAATATACACATTTATTATATTTTCATGTTTTATCCATTTAACTCTTTTTGTATTCCAGTTTTTGCTAACAGCTCTCATAGAACACAGAAGCTTCGATCGAATAGTAAATATATCTGTATTTCACAGCGCCTGTTTCTTAATTATTGGTTAAACCAAATATACTGCAGGAAGTATTGTGGGTTGCATAGAACAACGCAGACCCAAATTCTTAGTAATTTTTAGTTTATAGTATGGTAATATGTTAATTGAGACTTGAGAGGTGATATCTCTTTTATTTAGCTGGCTGATAGCAGAATTGGCCATTTCTGTAGCCAATTCTGTAGCAGCATACACTTTGACTTCAAGTTTTTTTTGATAATCATTCAGTCACGAGTTGTGTCACTTCTGCTGTTATCAAACTTTCTCTTAGTGATCTATCTAATAAAAGGTAATTACATTTATTTATTTGATTCCTCTCATTAGTATTTAACGGCCTTTAGCCATATTTTTCATTTCTGCTAACTAAACAACCATAATTCTGAAACATGTGCTGATAATATTTTTTCTTCTTCCCAAACGTAGAGTTTTGCTGCCAACTGATTAGATATATAATAGAAAATAGCTGATTATTTAGATAGTAACTGATTACATAGATGATTAAATAACTGATTATTTAAATAGATAATTAATAGACAATAAATAGTCTACATAATTTACACATGGAAAATCATTTCTTTCGTTTGATGGTTAAATGCCTGCTAGATTCCATAAGGCAGATAGTCCAGTCAAACATAGTTTAGTCAAGTTCCGTTTAGTCCAGTCAATCCAAACCAACAGCAAAACTCTTGCGTTATTCAGGTTAGCAAGACGTCAAACCACGTCGAGGAGCCGTCTGTGTTCGGAGAGGCTGTTAGGAAAAGCTACCAGAACTCACCAGGAGCCCTCATCCACTATCTATCCATCGTCAGGAGGATTGGTGAGATTCTGAGAATTTCATTGATATTTTTTTTGTTGTGTAATATTTACTGTATAACTTTCTTTGCACAAGATAATTTTTTTTAATGATAAATTAATTAAGCCATAAATATTTTCCCTTGGAAATTGTGATGCTATTACTTAATATTTCTATTTGATAATTGATAACATTATTTTATACTTTTTTTTTATATTGATTAAATTCGTTGATTTGTTCTTATATTGATGATCTTTTTGAAGTCATTAATAAATAAGTATCTTTTATCGTAAAATTCAATTTTTCATTTTTTTTGTTTGTCTGTCCGCCATAAGATCAAATCTTTCCACGGCGGTTGGTTTCACCATCACAGGGGTAGCAGTAACTCTTAAATTTTCCGTGGATGGCGCTCATAATTTTTACATCATTTTAAGCTACTTCTGAGTTTTGGAACAAACTAGCTAGGTAAAATATCACAAAAATATTGGTTCACCCTCTGTCTGATTTAAAAAAATATATATTAATTGAACCCACGAAATCCCAGCCACGCACCAGATCAGCTAGCCGTTCGCCGTCACTACTTGTGTGTTGGTTGAATTGCCTTTGGTTATCATCTTAACCGGTGATACCATTGTTAATTTTTCTAAGGCCAAGTAGTGATGTAACAAAGTAAGGATCTAATCTTATTAGAAGACCAAAAAATAAAATACAAGTTGACTTAATGACGTTAGTATTTATTGTATAAACTTTCCCCCCATGCAAATACCCCATTCCTGCAACTTATAGTAAATTTTCGATATGGTCTCCACACCGATTTCTACGCCCTTTCTAATTCCTTTCATAAAAGATTTTCTTACATTGAAAAATACATTATATTTTCCTGTCCTCTAATAAAACTGGCTGCGTTTTGTATTGTGTCCCACAGTTCTTCTCTTGAATTGATATTATTTGCATAGACTAAGGACTTCATATGTCCTCACACATAATAATCCAAAGGATTATAACCAGGACTCTTTGGTAGTCAAGCAAACTCACTTCCTTGGCCATCTGCGTGGGGAAACTCTCATCAAGATAATTTCTGACTTCAATAGAGAAATGAGGGGAGAGCTCCATCTTGCGTTAACCACATTATGTTCCAAGTGTCTAGTAATATATCAGCAACAGTATTTTTAAGAAAAAACAGATAAGACTGTCCGTTTAAATTTGGAGGAAGGACAAATGGTCCCAATAACTGATCGCCGATAATACTACACCAAACGTTAGTCTTAAATTCGTGCTCAAAATGCTTTTCTTTAACGGCACGAAGTTTGTTTACTTCTCAGTAATGGGTATATTTCTCCAGTTAAAATCACCTCGGCGAGTAAAAGTTTCTTCGTCGGTAAATAAAATGTTCTTAACAAAATTTCAATCCCTGTTGTGTATATTTAGAACAAATTGACAAAATTGTAGCCTTTGTGGAAGATCCCTTCGAAGTAAGTTTTGTACAGGAGTGAAATATGGGTAGAAGCGTTTTTGGCGTAAAACTCTTAGAACAGATTGTTTACTCATCCCTGTTGCCGCTGATAAACTACTTGAGCTCACTTAAGGATCTTCATCCTCACAAACTAAAATGTCTAGTTCCTGATCTGGAGTAATTCGTTTCGGTCGTTCTACATCATTTTTATGGTGAAATGAATCCGTTTCTCCCAAACGACGAAACAGACCTTTGAAAATCTTATGGTCTGGCTGTATTCTATTTGGATATTAAAATGAGTATCTCCTCGCTACAGCACGTCCGCTAAAATATTTTTGTTAGTAAACATATATCATATCCCTCATTTCCCTATTTGAAAAATTATTATGTCGAGGCATTTGAAATAAAGCAGTTAAAGAAATTAACTCAAGGAACACAAAAACAAAATTAAATGATTAAATGACGTACATGACAGAACTAAAACGTAATCAAAGCACATTTTTCAATAAGTACACTTTGTTTCATTAAATTTTAATATGTTTTCCAAAAAATTATTCAAATGTTTAACGGCAATTTACTTGAGGTTGGAGTTATCAAGTTCTACCAAGTGTACCTTTTATACGTGGAAATGACGCCTGTCATCAGATTTTCTAGTCAGAAGTACCAAAACGTTTCATCCAAAGAAAATATGAAAAAACTTCATCATCAGATACAGATCCTACGGCGCCCTCTATGATGACGTGATGTAATACATAAATTATTCTTAAAATAAAAAAAGTTCCTCTAGTAAATTTGGAGAAGATCAGTCATGAGGCTGTTGAGTTAATGCAATAAAGCGAAAAAATAATTTGAATAGTGATACCCTGTATCTTTTTCCACAGCAACATTTTACTAAAGGAAAAAATGGAAGAATATGAATCTAAATTCATCTAATGCAAAAACGACCCTAGGCGTCGGTCGGCGTTGAGACATAAAAATGCAAGAATATACTTTTAGGTATCAAAATTTATCAAAATCAAATTTGGATCTTTCAAAAAGTATACGAACGCTTTCGTGTCCAAAAAAACAGCCGAATTTCCATGCGTTACACAAATCGCTGCTGGACCCCCGTATTACCGTTACATCTTCGATTTGTTAAAAATTTTCAATGCTAAAAATTAAGGCATTGGTTTCTAGCACATACGCCAGGAATGGAGTTTCTGGACTGTTATTAGCCTGCTTTACTGATTTTTCGCAATCACACCCTCCCCACCACCCCTTCAACAAAAAATACATACGTGTTCCAAACTTCACTACGTGGATGTGGAAGTAAAAATGAAGTTTCTAACTTGCTCTACTTATTTTCCCCTATTCACAACCTACCACCTCCCACCCCTTCAACGGCATCATCTCAATTAGATGTCATTACAATACATACGTGTACTAAACTTTCAAGTGAATATCTCAATTTTATTTTTTTCCTTCTTCAATTCTTTGGGACTTCCTGCCACATGTATGTTTTCTTTCTAAGCGGTGTTAGGGGAATCTACAAAATATATCACAATTAACCAGTATGTTACTGGTAACAAACCTCTACGCCTGCGATGTTTACGTCAAAGAATCAGTTAAAGGTTGGTTTTTATAAATAAACAACACAAATAAGTATAAAATCTTGAAATTAAATGTTTCGCCGACGTTTCGGAAATCTAATCTGTTTCCTTTTTCAAGGATTTTTTTGAAAAATCTTTTTTGCTGTGTATGACAAATACACAGCTCTAAGAATGTTTGTTATATTCAATATCCATAGATACTTACTATTTACATAGAACTGTTGATACAGTTAAAAGTTTTTTAGTTTCTATACAATGTTAAATTTGTGAAGTTCTTCTTTTAACATTGGTAGCCAAGTTGTACAGACATCTACGGAACAATTCGACACGCAATTATCCTCATTTAATAATATTATCGCGGATTCTTTAATTTTTCTTTTTTTGCTATCTATAATGTTAAAAGAAGAACTTCACAAACTTAACATTGTATAGAAACTAAAAAACTGTTAACTATATCAACAGTTCTATGTAAATAGTAAGTATCTATGGATATTGAATATAATAAACATTCTTAGAGCTATGTATTTGTCATACACAGCAAAAAAGATTTTTCAAAAAATGCCTTGAAAAAGGAAACAGATTAGATTTCCGAAACGTCGGTGAAATATTTAATTTCAAGTTTTTATACTTATTTGTGTTGTTTTTTTATAAAAACCAACCTTTAACTGATCCTTTGACGCAAACGTCACAGGCGTAGAGGTTTTTTACCAGTAACATACTGGTTAATTGTGATATATTTTGTAGATTCCCCTAGCACCGCTTAGAAAGAAAACATACATGTGGCAGGAAGTCCCAAAGAATTGAAGAAGGAAAAAAATTAAGATAATGCCACAAATAACATTTAGACAATATCTCAATTTTATGTTATCAATTCCTTTAATAATGGAGTGAAGGTGATGGGGGTGGGAGGGAGCGGTTGAAAAATATTAGAAGGAAATCTGAGGCCTTGGTTTCTAGTATATACACCAAATCCCAAGTTTCTGTGCACTTACGAGCTTGCTTTACTTATTTTTCCCTATTCACCTCTACTTATCTTCAATCCTTCAACGAAATCATGTCAAAGTATAATCTAGTTTCAGATGTCGTTATAATACATACGTGTACCAAGTTTCTAGTGAAAATCTCAATTTAATTTTATCAAATCTTTTAATAAGGGAGTGGGGGTGGTGGGGGGATGGAAAATATTATTAATGAAACTCGAGGCGTTCGCTTCTAGTATATACACCAAATCTCAAATTATTGTACTCTTACCAGCTTGCTTTACTTATTTTCCCCTGTTTACCCCTATTTAACCCCCAACCTTTCAACGCAATCATCTCAAAATATAATCTAGTTCCAGATGTGGTTATAATACATATGCGTACCAAATTTCAAGAGAATATCTCAATTTCATATTATCAACCTCTTTAATAATGGAGTAGTGGTGGTGGGGGGTTGAAAAATATTATAAAAAAATCTGAGGTCTTGGCTTCTGGTAGATACACCTAATTTCAGGTTTCTGTACTCTTACCAGCTTGCTTTACTTATTTTCCCCTATATACCACTATTTAACCCCAACCCTTCACCGGATATGTTCAAAAGACAATCTAGTTCCAGACCTAGTTGCAATATATACGTGTGCAAAATTTCAAGTCAATATCTTAAACCGTTCCGGAGAAATCGTGCGGACAAAAAAAAGTTACAGACGACAGACAGACGCAAATTTATTTTCGCTCAAATTTAAAATCTCGAAGTTTGATGTAATACGTCATGAAACCTATTTCAAGAAAAAAAAATAGACTTTTTTTTACGGTTACCATAGGTACTTCCAATCCACTACGTGAATGTGGAAGTAACTTATCATCCTCGAAATTACCACCATTTTTTTCTAATAGATTAAACAAACTTGGAGACCTTAAAATGACCTCACAAATACTACACAATATCAGGAAATAATTTTACAATTACCGGGAAATTAATGCAAGCAATTCCACAATTGCATTACTACAAGGCAAGGAAGCAAATCCAAATCATGTACATAAACAGACATGTAAACTGGAGTAAACGATGCATCTGTGTGGGCTGCTAGTATTTCAGGAAAGCGCATATACACTATACAGTGACATTATCGAATGGCGTTCGATATTCATAAGCACTAAATGTTAAGAACTTTCACGCCAGGTGAATAGGTCGCCAGAGAAAGTGAAGATGACACACGAATCTAGTGAGCTATGGATTCCTGATTCGCATCGCGAATAAATCGAGATTGAAGAACGAACTCAGCCCATGCCGGCCTTTAACCCAGTTCGATGATGGTTGCGCCTTCGGGGAAGATTGTGCCCACGTGAAACACGTTTCAAGTACGTTCCGTGACTTTTTGTGAGTTATTTACATTGATGATTCCCTTAGTGTAGCGGAAAGAGCATACAAATTTGCAAGAAAAATTTTCTGGGGAGTAAATAGGTATGGGACTTTGGTTATCTTATTAACCTTAATTTGTTCTTGTTTAAAATAAATAACCCTTGGCGGGGCATTAGGCAAGTATTAAAATCTGCTTAAATAGATCAATAAACAATTTTGTTCTAACCAAACGTATTTCATGTGGAAAATTCTTCAAATTAAGGTCCTCCTCTCTAGTGTACCTTGAGGTGTGATCATTTGATTAGTTACGCTAAGGTTTTTTTGTGGTATTTGTGGCATGATGTGGAATGTCTATGTGGTTATCCTCAGAAGCATCAAATCCTCCTACGCTAAGGTTAGCATGTAAGACTAAACAGCACTATGCTCTGTTTCTAACTAGCCCAATCACTGAACCTGTTGATGAATCTTGTAAAATCCTTCATTCAAAATTATGATAATAATTAATAAAAATTAATTTCAGACCAAATTCCCATGAAAAAATCGACTTCGCAAAAGACCGAAGAACACCTTTGGCATCGTCTTTCGTCGAAATTCCAATAAAAAATTATTTCACTGAAAATGCCTTTGAATATTTTCCAGACCGAAAACGATAGATAATCGCCTTTGGGCACCGTCGTTGAAAAATAATTTTCCAAAGTACCATGAAGGAATTTCGTGTAGTAAATTAAAGTAAATTAAATTTTAATGTAAAAGAATAACTTTCGAAAGTACCCTAAAGTCTGTTCAACAAAGCGAAAATCTATGTCAAGATGTAGCGAGTAGCTATTTCAAAAGGTAAAATTTAAACAAAAATCAAGGGGGTGGCTTTTCGAATAAAACCCTGAAATCAAATTTTTTTGTTCTGACTGGTGGAGAATACTCCATGTCCGAACCATAAGAACGTCCAATAAGAATAGTTTTAAAATTCTGTCGATGAATAGATTTCGACGAACCCAAAGTACCTCATAAAAAGGCCTAGGCGTGGATCGCCACAGGGGTCGCTCGAAGGCGACTCGACGACAATATGGTATTTCTGGGTTCAATGCGGTTACTACGTTTTTTCAGATGGAAAAGGATTGAGCTCACATATATTGCTTCTCGAAGCATCCTGATAACGATTCCAAGCTTCAAAATTTGAGTGCAAAATTAAAAGTGAAAGTTTGATTGAATCTTTTTGTACAGTCAATAATTACAATATACTCGCCTCTGTATGAGCTTCGATCCTTTGGGACGTAACGCCTTGCCAAGGATGGTGCTCTCTGGCAAGTTTTCTTATAAACAATTTACTTACACTTGGATATTTCTATTCTTTGTATTTGTTGAATTTTATTTGAATAAATGAAAATATATCTTGAATTCTATTCTTTATTGATCCACTAGATCTAGAATTGACGACTTGCTTGTGATTCTGTGGATTGAATCGGATAACTACTTACTTTGATCCCGTCAAGTTTCTGTAGCGAACCGAATACTCACAGAATCTATCGACGGTCTTAATAGTCTAAGAAGTGTTTCTCAAGTGCTAAGTTATAAGATCTGATCAGAAGTACACCGCTAGACATCAAAGTACGACGGAGGGAGCAGACTGTTGCAATCACAATAAGTATAATTTTCTTTATTTTCGTCTTGGATAGTCTATCGTTGCGAGGGCACGGCTGGCGCCTGTCTCTTATACATTTCTGTCGTGTCCCTCAGACGCGCGATACTAAGTTTATCTATAAACCAAATCAAAAGGTTTGGTTCTCTTGAGTCACTAGATTGATGTTGTCGAGGAACTGGATAACCTCGGGGTTCACGTGCTGGATCAGCCGCTGTTCGTGACTACTGGCATATTTAGATATGGTTTTCTTAACAGTCTCCACATTAAGGTCCATATGCAGATCAGAATTGCAGCAGTACCAGGGTACATCAACGATGTTAGTACGTTATTTTGGAAACGTTGGTTAACTTGAACATTACTTTTACTGGCACGACCACAAAGCTGGATACCATACATCCAAACAGATTTCGGTATCTGCTTGTAAAGAAGCAGTTTGTTATATGTGAACAACTTGGAATTCCTTCCTAGCAGCCAATACAGTTTTCTAAATTTTAAACCAAGCTCCTCGCGTTTCATTTTAACAAGGACTCTCCAGCGAAGTCTTGCATTGAGGGTTATCCCTGGGGATAAAATATCTGGATATTTTGCCGAAGTAGCATAGGGAACCTGACGATGGTTTATTCTAATGGGGAAAAACTTGAAACTTAGAAGGGATCAATGTCTTACCATAAAATATCATTTGGAACCAAAATTAAGTCGGATTTTAAGGGTCATGAAACGAGATTTTTAGCGCGTTTTTGCGGTCACTCTTTCTTTTTCTACTTAGTCCATTAAAGGCAATGGAATTCTTCTGTGAATACTAGTTCCTTTCTATTTCAATGTTTCAATGCCTTCAACATTTTGATAGTAATTATTGAGGAATAAGAAAATGTTAATGAAGAAAAAGGACTTCTTAATTATTACCCAAAAATGTTCCTGCCTTAACTAAGTTCTTTTGGTTCAACTACTGTATTTGTGCAGTAGTGGAAACTAAATTTATGACTGTAACAGACAACAGAAGAGTACGGGAGGTAGACAAAACCTTATTTATCATCAACAATTGCTACTTTGTCTCAGTCTCTGAATTCATATACCTAGGCACATCAGTAGTCAAACGCCGCGTTATAGTAGCAAACAGATGTTACTTCAGTCTTTCCAAATACCGGCGCAACCGCAGTCTCCCAAGAAATACAAAAATTAGAATATATAAGATACTCATAATCCTCGTATTAATTTATGGCTCCGAAACGTGGACTATGACCAAAGCTGATGAGGAATCGCTGGAAATTTTTGAGAGGAAAGTGCTAAGGAAAATATTCTGAGCAATCTGTGAAAATGGAATATGGAGGCGCAGGTATAACTTTGAACTATACAACCGGCAAGTTGGTGGGAGAGACATCGTAGCCACTATAATATAAGGCAGACTGAGATGGGCGGGTCATGTCATAAGGTGTTATGATAACAATCCCGCAAAGAGGACAATGAAAGCAGAACCAGTAGGCTCATGGAGAAGAAGAAGACCTAAGTTGCGATGGAAGGATGGCATGGATGAGAATGTTAGAAAAATAGATGCAACAAACTGTATGACACAGGCCAAAAATAGGAATGAATGGCGAAAGAAGCTTGAGAAAGTCGAGGCCTTGCACTAGGACTGTATGGTTAATGACGATGATGAATTAAGTTCTTTCCGCTCCACTACCGTGTTTGTGCAGTAGTGGCGCTGACAGCGCATAAAATATAATTAGTTAGATACTTATCTTCCCAATTAAAATAAATGTTTCATAATTTACGCAATATTAGGTACATGAATGTACTATAACCTGCCCCACACAGCACAATCGGGATATGGGATGTCAAATTGAAGTACCTGGATATCCCAGTACGTAAAGTAGATAGTGAAATGGACGTCCCATTTAGGATATCCCAGAATATCCATCAAAAGGAGGCCAAGAGGGTATCCTGAACTGGTTTCATTTTGGCATTAACTGTGAATTGACATTGGGATTAAAAAAGGACGTCCAATGAAGGGCCCTAAATCTCCTTAAACTGTGATCCAATATATTTCTTCAATATGTTCAAATAAGGCGCCGTTACTATTTCCGGCGGCCATATTGAATTTCACAAACCTGTACTTTCTATTGTATCTGGTATTGTTTAGTGTAAACTCGAAACAAGCTTGGAATATCAGCTAATTTATCTACATCAAATAATATAAATTATTAGTGGTTGTAGGAAATATTTTTAACACTTTTGATTGTGTTTTATCTGTTTAATTCAGTTTTATTTGAGACTTTTTTGTTCGACACTATATAAAGTAAGTACAAGCCATGTAAAAATAACATAACCTATAAAACTTCCAAAATTTAATACAATTTTGTAAGCAGGATGCCAAAGGAAACTAAAAAGAGGAAACTTTATAGAAAACTTACAGTATTAAACAAAAATTCTGGCTCCCTTATTTTCAATGACCAACAAACCTACAAAATGAAGCTTATTTTGCCCAAGAATTGAATGTTACGAAGCCAGGTTGGAGAGAGAATGTTAACCAGGTCGTACTTAGTGTTGTGAAGTTTGACGATGAACAGTATGAAAATAGGTAAGTAAAAATAATTTTGCTTCAAGATGATTGTTTGAAACTTTCATTACATTCTTAAAGGGAAATATGTATCAGACAGGACATGCGTGGATAAATTTTCAGTTAATTTGCAAATCTGTCCTGATCCTGATATATTGTTTCCTTGTGGACCTTGTGAGTAAATTGCACAAAACGGTTATTGGTTTATGAATGGTGTTATGTAAATGGCTTCGCAGCCACAGCCATATGTGACGTGTATGGAAGACAGATATAATGCATTAAAATGAAGTAATACAGGATTGCATTTTATAATGTGACAAATTATTATTAGTGCTTCAATTTAAACCTGTATCCCTCGATGTTTTCTATATTATCTTTATCTTACGCAGTTTTCATATAGACTAAATTTTTGTTGATAATGCTGATTCAAATAATAAGTAAATGTTTGTTTTAGATGCAAACATGAATGGGTACCTATAATATTATGAAATAAGTACGAAGCAGAGAAGTGTTTAAAAGAATCCGAGCATGGCAAAAAGAAGACCGAGTAGAGAAGTAGGAACACATTACTTGATAAAAAAATATGTTTTTATATAATTCAGTTTGAAAAATGTTATTTTATGTTCTTCTAAGAAGTTTGCTTTTTGATGTTATAAATGAGTTTTGTCTTTAAATATTGAATATATTTAGCTTCTTATAACCCCTAGGTGTTTTTAATTTCTTGACTGATAATTCAAATACCTTCATGTGTATTTTTTTTATATACTTCGGTCACTTATGATATTTTCTAATATTTTCATGTATATTAACCTTCGACAGAAATAAAATTTTACAAAAAACAAAATATTTATGGAGTTATGCGCAACATATACCTATTTTATTATTCTATATTTTTCCGAAGTAGTTTTTTTGAGTAGTTTGACATTACAAATGTGAGTTTGTTTTTAAAGTCTGCCTTATATCTGATTTTATTTTCTTGGCCGTTTGTATCAAATAACTAGATGAGTAATTCCTTTTCAGTCAGTTCAAATGAGAAATATAATATTTTCTATTGTTTCAGTGTATTAAACATCGTCAAAGAAACTACAATTTACAAAAAACAAAAAATATGTATATGTGGATTTATGTGCTGTCTACTTATATATAATTAGAAGTAGGTAGCACTTCGGTCCATACATATAAAATATTTTTAGTTTATTTTTTTTGTAAAAATGTGGTTTCATTGGCGATGGTTAATATATTGAAATATAAGAAAATATAATATTAGGATGTTCTGGGACGTTTCAGTGTGTACTTTGTACATCCTCTAATGTCCCTGTGGATGCCCATTCATAGTACTTACGACGTCCCGAAATATCCCGGGATATCCTGGTATGTCCCTAGTTATGAGCTTCAGACATCCTTCAGGATGTCCGTCGTATTGCCTTTATCTGGTACCAAGTTGTGACATTGGGATGACCAAAAGAGTGCCGAAAAGCATACATATTGGGACATTGGGACGTCCATAGGCAAGCCCAAATCCTAAATGGTCTTTGCCATAGTACGTCCCTCGGACAGCCTTGTGCTGTGTGGGGCAGATTATAGCACTGCCACTCTTTCATAAACTATGTTACTTATAGAGAGAGTGGGGATGTTCTTGTCAAAGTATTTACCAAAGACACAACCGTAACAAGGGCGGGTTTACAAATTAAATCGTATTAAAAAAAACAATATTTGATTGATTTAGCCTATAAAATAAATATTTTTTGCACATTGCGTCGACGAGATCATTAGCCGCTTGCTCCTCGGTCATTATATAAGTCTCATTGGTGGATTATTAAGGGGCAGAGTTTCATATATGATATGGATATAGACAATGGACACACGCTTCTTGTCCAGGGACTCACCAGGACATATATAAAGCAACAAAACTGGGCAAGTAAGGGGCTCGAATAAGAATTGGTAGTAAATAGAGAAGCTCTCATAGGGGAAGCGGAAGGTGCTATCCCAAAAACCGGTGATTATAGAATAGTATATTAAAGTATAAGTGGATATTAAGGTCTTTAAAACACGCGCGATTTTTCGAGCACGACGGCGCAGCCGGAGTGCTCGAAATAGAGCAAGTGTTTTAAAGACCAGTTATCCACGAATACTTTACGCTATTTTTTTTTATTGGTACACTTTGAAATCATAAATACTGGTATTATTACTACAAAAAATGGAAATAAGAATTAAGAATGTAAAATGGTTGAATTCGTGATGTGACATTAGGATATCTGTCACTGGCAAATGAGGAACGCAAAAATTAATTTGCAATCTGTCACGTAGGATTAATTAACTATTGTCACTACAGTTGTTACTGATTGTATATTGCTTTAAAATGAGTTCTAATATTGATTACTTAAATAGAAAAGCAGATTCGCGGTTTATACCGCAAAAATTCCTGTCAGATCAATAATTAAAAAGTTGACATTTTGACTCGGGTTGTAATTGTTGCCATGGTAAGTTTAAAACACGCGCGTCTTTAAAAGTTGGATTTAAACACTCTGAGGCTTACTTTAAATAAGCAAAATAGGGTACCAATAAAAAAAACCCATTTCAAGAAAAAAAAAATTCAATCCACTACGTGGATGTGGAAGTAAAAAATATATATATATTTACTGGCTTTATTTAGTTGTAGTCAGACCTGTAGCCAGGCGGTGCTCGGGGCCCCATGGGAAAATTTGAGCATCCCCTGGGAAAGTTTGAGGATCCACATTACCGACAAATGAGAGAATAAAATCCACTGGTGATCTAAAGTGATCTAAAAAATATATCGGTATCCTTGAAATCTCGTAAGCACCTCCCTACATTTTATTTCTGGCTACAGGCCTGGCTACAATCTGTCTGTATTTTCAAAATCGGTCCTAAAACACTGAAACAAAACATCCGATAATAGTCCAATCAACGAAGAAAAAATAGTAGAAGTAACCCGTGTAGTGGCAAATTTTTGTACAGTTGTCGGAGGGAGTGCCTCAACAACATACTAAAAGTCCTGTGGGGGGTACCTCAAGGTCCCCTTTTCACATCTTTCTTGAATAACTCAAAAATTACGCCCTCCAGCGAAAAAGTATCTGTATATAGTATTAAATTAGATTATATTTTCCGTTTTCTCTGTTAATTTTTTTTTTCTAGGATCAATACTTTACAAGATACAGAGGGTTGGAAGCTCGCATACCGACAGGAAGTATTGTATTACTGAAAAAATCACCCTCCGAGATTTTTTCAAATTTTCACGTTTCATATAGATTACGAAAATATAGGTTTTTAAATTCCGTCACACTGTCCGTCTATCTGCTTGTTTGTCTGTCTGTTGGTGCACATGCCATGTGACCATTTTGAATTTTTCAAATGTGGGTATTTGATGAAGATTGTATAATATACGTATTTGATATATTAAGTCAAATAGGTTCTATCTTCCTTAATAAGGGTTAGATAAAACCTCCTTTACTTCATTTTCACATATTCTTATATGAGGAAGACATATTTGGTATACATTTTGTACCTAGTCCACAGACAGTTTAAGTTGAAATTTCAACTTTTTTTTCACCATATGCTTCAGTACATTATCAATTATCTTCGAACCTATTTTAAAAGCACTTTGGCCTATTACAAAAATTAATATTTTGTGTATACCAGTTTGTAGCTTAAAAAATTACTACACTGAACGTTCATATCATAGTTTAAGGTAGTTATATCGCAAATCACGTTATTCGAGAAGGTCACGAAACTTACTGCAAAAATTCACATATCAGGTTTGTTTGGTTACCCAGTCCAGGACATTCTGGATTGAAACTAATTTGTTCTGAGACTGTGCGTTTTGGCCACACAGTTCCTCGAATTCATCCTAGGTATTCCGAAGTTTATTAAACGCCTCAGAACAAATTAGTTTCAATCCATAACGTCCTGGACTATTCAACCAAACAAACTTATCAATAAACATTCTGGTAAAATATGAACTCCGTTTATCGGTCCACTTCCAAGATTCATTCGCTTGAAGTTCACAGTTTTTATCCATTTACATTGCGCTTATGGACGCCATACGAAATAAGTTGATGTCGTGATACTATTTTCAGTCTTCCGATTGATCCTTATTCGAGAATCATCTCAAATACCTACTAGCCAAATTGAAATTATTTCCTGACGAAGCACATGTATAAATATTGAGATGATACACCGTAAAATAACGAAATGGCAGCTAACTGAAAATTATTGAAGAGAGGACATGAGTAGCTGTGGTTGTATAAGAAAGTAGATTTACAAATTTTAATTCCGACTTTATTTATTGTATGCATAATAATATATTTTTCCATTAATTTATTATTAAAGGGGACAATATGCTTTAAATTTTCTCAAAAATAATATACAAATACCTGACTCTTAATATGAAGAATAGCGATGATACAATATATTTTGAAGAATGAATAATTTTTTTTACTGAATTGGAAAGTTAGAATATTTTATTATTCATTTATTATATGATGTTTGTTATCAGTATTTTTTTAAATTTAAATATTATCTGCCAGGAACAGTTTTGCATCTTTATTTACGTTATGAGAAGTTTCTGTTTCGACCCGATTCAAAATCGAGCAAACTCCACATTCAATAATAAATAACACTTTACTTTTAATAAATCTCCCTTTATAACGCACTTGATCGTCGCAACTTGACATTCTTGAATTGTTAAATAACCGATCTTCAAATCATTTAAATAATAAAATTTACATAATAAACATTGGCAAAAGTACAATGAAATCTCGCACCTATGCTCCTACCCGGCTGACATCATTGACGAGTCGATCAGCTGACGTCAGAAACTATATGCGGCATTGCCAAATCTTTCCTACTCTCTGCCGCATTTCAAGTTTACCGATTCGCTAACAGATGTCGCACCTCCCGCGATGTAACTACCTTAACATTTCCTCCAACCCCCCACATAAAAAACGTATGTACTTATTTTTATAAAATGCTTGTTTTAATTTTTTGGCTACATCCTGAGAGAGGACAATATAGAACGGTTGGTTATCCAGAAAAACATCGGCCTTCATTGGGCCGATGCCACCAAAGAACTAAAGGGAAAGAGCTTTGGAGAGACCGTGCGCCTAACAGGCAGCTGCGGTAGATGGCATGAGGCCGTTGTACATAGTATACAGCAATGGGAGGCCAACTAGGACATTACATAAATCACAGAACTTATATCAACATGTTGTGAATAAGAAGAAGATTGCTTTAATGTAGGTGATGTACAGTGGATTCATACAAATACAACACCGCAAAAAAAATTAAAAGCTCTCAAAACCATTATTGAAAATTCTTATTTGCACGTCACTGGTATCTGGTAGACTGTACTGAAATGAAGGCGCATAGAACAGCTGATCATACATCAAAAGTTGCGTCACCTGAATATTAAAAGTTAACAACTAAACCCTTGCCTCGAATCTAACCTAACGCAAACTGTCTTTAAAATAGTTAAAACTTTACAGTCGTCCAATTAAATTGCGTTTAATAATTTCGTAACTTTAATTATTTTTACGCATGTTCATTTGGAAATTTATTTTAATTTTTTTGGTAGTATCTGCTACATTCTTAAGGGTGCATATCTTCTTAAAACTTTTTGGATAAACTCTGAATCATCCTGTATGTAAGTTGAACCGCCATTGAACCGCTAAAATGTGATGCCAGAGGGCAATAAATCAAATCGTCACATCCCGTCACTCAACAATAATGAAAACTACAACTATTCCAATAAATACTGATATCGGTTATCATAACTTGTCACAAAATATTATATTTAGTAATGTATCTACTATAAAGTTTGATTTATTTCCAGCAATAATAAATTATTGAACACCATTATAGTTACTACTAAACATTAATGCCATTTATTATTTTAAGTGTGACCTTTGCTAAGAAAAGAAGAATACACATTTATGGTTAAAATAACATCACGTGTAATACACGGTGGCATGCATTTTACATAATCCTTGGAAACTATTTCTAAAGCCGATCATTATAAATAATTATTATTTGATTTCGAGAAAATTCAATATTGTTGAGTCGTTCCTGGTTGTTCTTTTTTTTACAAACGATTAATTACACAGGCCCACAAAAAAGAATTCTGCGCCATGAACCAGACTACAATTTCCTTATGTAATTTTGCGCTCTGAAACCGAATCCCACATCAATTTCTCCCCAATACGTCAGGATTTTAGGTTATGTTCAGTTTTTTGGGGGGTGCTCATTACTTGTGGGAAGTGGATCCATTCCCGGTGAAATTCGCTCCTAATCAATAGCTCTTATGGACACAAGGTCGAAAAATGCACAGTTTTCCAGATATCGGGGGTGCAAATGGGGTGCTCATTTCTTATGGGAAGTGGCTCCAGATCAAATTTGCTGAAATCGATATATGTTATTCCGCTCGACCTCGTGATCATAAGTTTTCTTGGGAACAAGGCCGGAAAATGGACAGTTTTCCAGATATCGGGAGTTGAAAAGTCGACTTTGCACCCCCGTTAGGAATAACATATATCAATTCTGGCGAATTTCACCGAGGCGGGGGCCCCCTCCTATAAGAAATGAGCATCCCCTTTGCACCCCCGATATCTAGAAAACTGTCCGTTTTCCGACCTTATGCTCATGAGGGCTTTTAATCGGGAGCTCGAGAGGAAAAACATATATCGATTCCAGTGAATTTCACTGGGAGTGGAGCCACTCCCAGAAGAAATGAGCACCCCCGAGAAAAATGAACATAACCTAAAATCCTCTTCACCTAATTTTCATTTAATAGCTGTCATATTTTGACTTTTCTTGTTTTCCAAAATTAGCTAGCGGATGTTCTAATATCTGTAGATTATATGTACGGTCACATGTTGAATTCGGTTTCAGAGCTCAAGAATACATAAGAAAATCATAGCCTGGTACATGGCGCAGAATTTTTTTTTGTGGGCCTGTGATTATTGAAATTATCGGTTTATCTCGGTATTTTTACGGAGACTGCTCTGTGTAACTAGTTTCCAGGCGACTTCAACAAGCTTGAATGCAAAACTATTTTGAATCCAGATTGCTGCTTATTGACCGTAGAATTCCAGGTCCCAAAAGGCATGCTACTATTACTTGGAACTACTGTACAGGAGCTAAACTCCAGAACAAAATCTTCTGTTCCTGCCACCCGTTGGTATGAAGACAGACTTCGGACGATGTTGGGTTAATGTTCCGATGAATCTTCTTATTTTGCGGGAATTTAAGTAGTGAAATTCATCTATTGTCCATTGAACTGTTCCGAATGAGTAGCAAAATCGAAACGGCAAGCGTAATAATTCCTGACACCTTTTTCTTTTTTTTTTTTTCTATATACTAAATCTCTCGGAATCGACCGTATTTTCGAGAAGGAAAGTATATTAATTTCATTTCCGAACGTGAATATGGCATTGCTGCATACTCAAGTATGGAGAGGTCCATACAACATTCAAATGTGACAAACTTATTGTTATGCATTACACCCCCTATGATACGCCTATGCCTAATAGTGACTAGAAACTTGTAGAAGGAAATAGAGTTTTCTAGAGTGTGGTGGGAGGAGATTCTCGATTGTGTTCTGGATGACTCTGGAGGCAATTTCAGTATATAAGGCGACTACCGGCAGAAGGGGGAGAAGTTAGGATAAGTGAGGTTAAATAAAGTGTAAAGGTTATTTTAGTTAATAAGAAGTTTTGCATAATCAGTAAATTACTAAATAAAGTGTCAGTGATTTACCCCTTGTTAAAATTATTTAGAACCCACGGATTCATAGAGGGTGTTTCCTAAGGGGTGGAAATACGCAACATTATTTTCATCCTAAAAACTCAATTTTGTAACAATTTTTGCGATTCTCTGCGATCGATGAATGACGTAGGCTTTCTATGGTTACAGGACTGCAATATTCACTTCCAAACCATAAGATGTAAATTAATATTACCTACCAATTTATTTACTTAACAGAGTAAACCAAAATTTTACGTAATAAATTAAAAAATCTATCGTTAAGATCCACTACTAATATGAAAAATGTGAAGTGATCTTCTATTTTTCAGTAATTATAAATTAAATAATGCGGTAAAATATTCAAATTAATTCTACGAGGATCCTTCTTCGCGGGAATTCACTTAATGTATGTAAGGAATGGGTACAATGAAGAAGTGTACGAATTCAAAATGAATTTTTCAAATAATATTTTCAGTGATACAAGGTAAGTTCTGATGAATAAATTAACTAAAAAGGAACCTTTTACCTTAATATGTTTCTTTGTTTTGACTCCATAATTATTAAAGAAATTACAGTATTTTCTTTCTGAGAGCGCGCGCAAATTAGCCATTCGACGGCTGAATATAACGGCCGTTCATCCCTTATTACCAGTGATGAACACACAATGTCTATTATCATTTATACTTACACTTAAAAAAATGCTTAGAACCTTTTTTCGCAAAATTTACTCACCTCTCATTAAATCGATGTCTCTTATATTTACTGAGATATTATTAAAAAATTGCGTCAGGTACATAAATTACCTCATTATTTGGGGATTTTTAGGATAAAGGAGTTACCCTATTAGACCCAACTTCTTATCACTGTATCCTATATGTAAAGTACTACATGCGTTCATAAAGTTTGCCTAGTTAACGAATTATTTTTGGGTTAAGACCTACAGCAAATGGATTAAAAGCTTAATACTCTCTTTCAACCAGAAGTCTCGATAGCTGTAAACTAAAAGTTTCTGCCGACACTCACTCCCTATTTCGTACGTCATACTTAAGAACGTTGTACAAGACGTCTCCGCAATCAATTTCTTGAAACTTTTTAATTACGAAAGTAATGACGACTAAAATATTTTCATCTAATGACTTATAGTCCAGTCGATAAAGTAAAAAATACACCAGAAGCTAAATATTCACATTTATAAATTTACCAGCATGTTGAAGTTAGCCAAAAAAATCGAAAAAGGCTGCATGTTCAATTTTTTGATGATATTTTTTTAATGTAATTCTTTAACTATTGTATGATTAGAAACAATTTTTGTATGATACATAAATTAAAAAAAAAAATTAAGCTAAATTTTGGAGATGTTTGGCCTTTCTTTTTATTTTTAGAAAACAATAAAAAATTGGGCAAAATTTGGCTAACTTCAATATGCTGGTGAATTTGTAAATGTGAATATTTTGATTCCTAACATTTTCTGCAGTGAAGTACTACCTTAAACTAAAAGATAATGCATTTATAACTTACGTTAAAGTCAATTATTCTTTATGGACCTGTGAATAGTTAAAAGCGCAAAATATCGAGAGGTAACTATATTACATTGTTATTTTTATATACTAATAGATATCAATAGCCATCAAAAATGGAAACACAACAGAGTATTTTATATCCCCTTTAAAACCCATTTTGATTTTTCTTCCTAGCTTGTGTGGTCTTCAAGCAATTCAACTTTTTCTATATCGAGTTTCTCGAAAATCATGGCATACACATGAAAATTAGAAGAGGACTTCTTTTACCAAATTAGTTCAGCTTTTTCTATGAGCGATTTTTTTATATCTTCAACGATTAACGAGTAATCAATAAAATAAGGTTTGTTTCACCGAAGGGGTGTTTTTTTGGGGGAGTTGCGCGGCACCCCCAGAACTGATTTTTGTGGTTTTCTGAGATAACATTTTTTGTTATGAAAATCTTTATAATTATTGGACTATTAGTAACTTGGCAACTTACTTAATGAAATCTTGTAACGCGATTTTTATAGTTATTTTTTATTTCGGCATCTGTCAATTTGACAGCAGCTACAAGAAAATTGTTCTTAATCCAAAGTCGATAAAATACCAATATAAAATATCCTATTTTCACTTGTTATATTCTAGATCTCACCTCACGGGTCGTTTTGAAAAATTTACACGCTTGTAAAAAATAATCGTTTTATATTCTTGTTAATTACACAAATGATTTAATACTTCTTCAATGCTCAGCATGTTTTTATTAACCTTTAAAGCCGTGCGTGGTAATTATATGTCCACTAGGATTCATTTTCAAATACTTTCGATCAAATTAATTTTTTGTCAATTGTGAGCTTGATTTCATTTGCTCAATGCACTGTGGGTTCTGGGTAGCGATTTATTGGCCATTATGCAACATTTCAGTTCTTTGAAAATACATGTCTAGAGTCTACTGTTGAAGGAAAACACTTCAATTTACAAGAAATAAAACAGATTTCCTGCATTCAGCGCCTTCTCTACCGGATATAGGTGACGTTAATTGGTACTTATGAGAGTGCCCTCAGATGCTGCCAGCAAGTCGTGGTGAACACACAGTAAAGGAGTCTGCCGTTATTGTAATTTATACAATTTATGCAATTTATGTGTGCAGTAAAGTTAAATTAAAACCTATAAGACTGTCCACAATATTTAACAAAAAATGAGTATTAATTGAACTGAGTCTGCGATAGGTTCTTGATGAAACATATTAAATAGAAGTATTAAGAACACTTGGTTTTACTGTTTCACAATTTTTAATCAGATTTTTCTGACATATTTCGGTCTTTCGATCATTATCAAAGAGTTATAACAACTAACCTAAAAGTGACCACGCACAAAATATAAGTTAAAACTTTTTTTAAAGGTTTTAACATAAACATGTTAGGTTAGTTCTTATAACTCTTTGATAATGGCCGAAAGGCGGAAACATATGTCAGAGAAATCTGAATAAAAATTGTGAAACAGTAATACCAAGTGTTCTTAATACTTATTCTAAAAAACCGCTGCCTAAGGAATCACCATTTCCACATCCAGATTTTTCATCCAAGTCATGTTAAAGGAAACATCTTGATTACATTTGCACTTCAACGGAATCATCTCAAAATATAATCTAGTTCCAGATGTCGTTATAATACATACGTGTATCAAACTTCAAGTGAATATTTCAATTTTATTTTATCAACCCCTTTAATAATGGAGTAGGAGTGGTGGGGGGCTGAAAAATATTATAAAAACATACGAGGCCTTGGCTTCGAGTACATGCACCGAATTTTCAAGTTTCTGTACTCATACCAGCTTGCTTTACTTATTTTCCCCTATTTAACCCTATTTAACGCCCAACCCTTTAACGGAATGCTTCTCAAAATATAGTCTAGTTCCAGATGTCGTTATAATACATACTTGTACCAAATTTCAAGAGAACATTTCAATACTATTTTATCAACCTCTTTAATAATGGAATAGGGGTGGTGGAGGTTGAAAAATATTATAAATAATCTGAGATCTTGGCTTCTAGTACACACACCAAATTTCAAATTTCTGCACTCTTACCAACTTACTTTACTTATTATCCCCTATTTACTCCTATTTAACCCCGAACCCTTCAACGGAATCATCTCAAAATATAATCTAGTTCCAGATGTCGTTATAATCCATACGTGTACCAAATTTCAAATGAATATCTCAATATTATTTTATCAACCTCTTCACTAATGAAGTAGGGGTAGTAGGGGGTTGAAAAATATTATAAAAAAAATTTAGTCTCTATCTTCTAGTGCACACACCGAATTTCAAGTTTCTGTACTCTTACCAACTTGCTTTACTTATATTCCTCTATTTACCCCTATTTAACCTCCAACCCTTCAACGGAATCATCTCAAAATATAATCTAGTTCCAGATGTCGTTATAGTACATACGTTTACCAAATTTCAAATGAATATCTCAATTTTATTTTATCAACCCCTTTAATAATTGAGTAGGGGTTGTGGGGGGCTGAAAAATATAATTAAAAAATCTGAGGTTTTGGCTTCTAGTATATATACCGAATTTCAAGTTTCTGTATTCGTACGAGCTTGCTTTACTTATTTACCCCTATTTAACCCCCAACCCTTAAACGGAATCATCAAATATAATCCAGTTCCAGACGCCGTTATACTACACACGTGTACCAAATTTCAAATGAGTATCTCAATTTTATTTTATCAACCCCCTTAATAATGAACTAGATGTAGTGGGGGGTTGAAAAATATTGTAAAAAAATCTGAGGCCTTGGCTTGTAGTACATACATCGAATTTAAAGTTTCTATATAAGATTATAGAAGCTGGTAAGAACCAGCTTGCTTTACATATTTACCCATATTTACTCCCCAACCCTTCACCAGATATCTTCGAAAAACAATCCAGTTCTAGATCTCGTTATAATACATACGTATACAAAATTTTAAGTTAATATCTTCTTAAACCGTTCCGGAGAAAGCGTGTGGACAAGAAAAAGTTACAGACAGACCGACACAAAAATTTTTTTCGCTCAAATTTAAAATCTCGACGTTTTATGACATTCTAAATCTATTTCAAGAAAAAAAAAATTTTGGATTTTTTTTTTTTACGATTACTATACTTCCAATCCACTACGTGGATGTGGAAGTAAAATTAGTAATGAAATGTATGGAACATACATTGTCAAATATTAATGAGACAATTATTTGAATTGACTTGGCGGCGTTTGGCGGCGAGAATTTTTACTTTATTAAATATTATTTTAGCTGCAACCATTTGCAACTGGTCAAGTTACTGACCTCCACTATACAACTGTAGGTTCTATCTACCCCTCCAAGTAGTTTATTACACCCAGCGGGGTAACAATTTCTAGGTATCATATCGCAGTGAATTTACACTAATTATATAAAAGAAAACTCACGAAGTTTCAGATTTCTGAATTAATTTATTTCCTCCCCTACAAAAACCGCCCTATGCACCTTACAATTTTTCAGCCATTTTTCCGGTGTTGCCTTGAATATTTTGAAAAGATTTACGAAGTTTCAGATTCTTGGCCACCGAAAGCTGAATCTGAACCCATAGTTGTATTGTGTGAAAAGCCTTAGCCGATAGAAAATAGATTTTTTTCTCAGATAATAGAATTTGATTCGTGGCGTGAAATAGCGACAATAGATCATAATAATGTGGAACTCCCTAATACTGTTTTTAAAATCAACTTCCAGTAATGAAATTATCTTTAATTTTAATAATTCTCTTAATTATGCGGTGTTAAAATCTTCATAACCATTGTTAATTTAAATTATAACTGTGTTACAGAAGATTATATAATTATTTTCTTTTGTTGTCGGAATTTATTTTATAACATCCACATAACAATTTTAATTTATAAAACAACATTGATTGCTTTTCATAATTATTATTTCACATTGTTTGAAGTAGTAAAAGTACTTTGTGTTTATAAGGAAATGAATAGTTGGACGTTTTCACACAGTACGGTATACGTTGATTTTTCCTTATTATATCCATTTGATTGAATCATCGTAAAAAAATGTGCAGAAATCCGTTTTATAACACATTGAACTCAAACATTTAACAAAAAAAGTTGTGTGTGGGTAGATGCGTTCTTTTAGACTTATAATTTTTGTTTCAAATTTGGCATGTATGTAGAATAGCGTGGTAGGATACTCCCTGTTGAAATTGGGCCATATCAGTGGCGTGGAAACTATCATTTTATATAATCTATGAAGTTATTATACTTTTTCCGTCAAATTAAATACTTAATTCCAGACGCCGTGTCACCAATATCTGTCAATGTCAAGCTTGTCACTTCTGAAGTCGGTATTGTAAAACGTTGAAAAAATGGATATTGACGAAGACGATTTTACATTAACCCCGCCTGAAGTGGCAGAAACTGCAAATGTAGCATCACTAAGTTCACTGCCAGAAAAAAGCCGAAAATTGTATGAGAAATCTTATGCCGAATTTATTTCACAGTGCTATGGAAAATAAATAACGCGCTACTCAGAATCGGTGCTATTGGCATATTTCTCGAATATTGCAGAAAGAGGCCTAATTGCAAGTTTATGGCCAAAATATTCAATGCTTAAATCAACTCTAATCTTGAAGGAAAACATCGACATAAATAAATTTAATAAATTAATTATGTTTATCAAGAGGCAAAAAGTAGGTTATGCGCCGAAGAAGTCAAAAGTGCTTGACAAAGAACACGTACAAAAATTTATTTTTGATGCTCCTAACAGCCTCTTCTTAATGACAAAGGTAAACAAATAACCAAGATAAAACTATAATAATACCTAAAATTTCTTTAGTAGGTTGCATTGATTTTCAGAATAGCTGGGGCGCATTGAGAAAGGATGAACTGTTGAAATTAGAAACGAATAATGTTCAAGATTTGGGATCTAAATTTTTAGTTACAATTAAGGCATCTAAAACACACACAAACAATATACCCTTCTCAATTTGGTTAAACACTATGTCTCATTAAGACCTGCACATACTCCACACAAACGGTTTTTTATTTTTTATAAAAATAATAAATGTTCTACACAGCCATTTGGCATAAAAACATTTTCTAAACTGCCGTCCATTATAACAACCTTCTTAAAATTGGAGCAGCTGCATCTCTATACTGGGCAATGTTTTCGGCGATCTTCTGCCTCAATACTTTCTGACAGTGTGCAGATTTTTCAGCCATTAAACGTCTTGGTGGTTGGAAATCCACTGCTGTTGCAAAAGGATATATTGAAAATTCATTGCAAAATAAAGTTGACATAGCTGAAAAAATCTTCTGTAAAATTGTTACAAAAGCTCGTACTAGTTCTAACAACACCGAAACACAACCTATTATCCAAGATAATGATATAAACCTGAATTTAAATTCAGAATATCATAGAATCAATAATTTATCTACGCCTTCCCTTAATTTCAGTATTTGTACTATATCTAACGTAAATATAAATGTTTATAAACACAAATTAGATGATACTAATTAATTAATACGTAATCGAATTTGTACTTATTTTAGTAAATAAAAATTTAAAATCAGATTTTCTTCATTTTATTAAAAGTACAGTCTACGGAAAAAAATTGTAACTAACTCGTATATTAAAAGGCGATTAATAATCTCGACTATTAACTTAAAATATCTCGATTATTAATCGCTGTTATTAATGCATTTGTTTGTTAAATAATTATTAAAGCAACTAAACATTTTGTAGCAGAGTTTAAAAATATGAATATGTACACAATATACCAAAATTGTATGATATACAATGTGTGTAAGATTCGAAGGAACATTTCATATATTAATAAGAAATATATAATAATAATAATAATAATGTTTATTTGAGATAATAATATAAATATAAGACAACACTTACATCTAAATACAAATAAACATGAAAAGAAATCACAGAAGGTTCAATTTAACCTTGAATGTGACTGTAACAAGGGGCATAGAATTTTTTTTTTTTTTTTACAAATTAATGCAATAATTAAAAAAGGATTAATATACATTTAAGATATCCTATTTGGGAAATAAAATAATAAGAATGCAGAGTATAGACAATCATACTCTGTTTCATATTTTAGGTACTGTTTAATTTTTCAATTTCTAACAATTTTGTAGCATCTTTTTTTTTTTTTTATTGTTATTTGCAGTTTTATGTCGAAGTATATGGTCGGTTGATAGGGCATATAGTTTTTTAAAATTTGGTAAGTATCACATTTATTTAGCTTTTTTTTTTAAGTGTTTTTTAAGTCTAGTAATTTGCGTATTTCAATTCTGGCAGTTTCTGTTATGAATTTTTTTACATATTTCTTAAATATTTTTTTATTTAATAATTTTTTTAATGTTTCAGGTATAAAATTAAACGCCTTAGGTGCTAAGAATACATGGGATCGTTGTCCAATTGTTTTGTATATTTGTTTAACAGGTATTAGGTTGCCTCTATGTCTGGTGTTATATTCATGTTGTAGAATATTCTTACTTTCAGAGTACTGAACAACGGTAAGACTGAAGAAGAATAGCTGACGTGGATCCATAATTGACATTTCTCTATATAAATTATCAGTGGAATAGGTATGATCTTTGTTGTACATAATTTTAAGGATTCTTTTTTGTGTCATTTCTAACTTGTTTAAATGTACATTCATTACGCCTCCCCATCCTATTATGCCATATTTAATGTGTGGCTCTACAAGAGCCGTGTAAATTATTTTTAAGTGTTTAATATCTAGTACTTGTTTTAGAAATTTAAAAAGATGGATATGTATTCTTAGTTTCTCTGTAACATAGTTTACTTGTTTGTCCCATCTTAGATGACAGTCGATAATTAATCCTAGGTATTTATGATATGTTTGAGAAGATATTAAAAACCTATTCTGTTGATCATCTTTTATTTCTAGGGATTTGAAGTGTGGTAGGAAGCAACTATACGAGGTAAAAGGTACAAACACTGTTTTTTCAAAATTCAGCGAGAGAAGCTTATTATCGAACCATGCTTTTATATTTTCAAAGTCATTCTGCACCTTTTCCTGCAAGTTGTTCCAGGTATCACTTTCATAGAAAATTGCTGTATCATCAGCAAAGCTGATGATGGTACCCTCCGAGCTAATTTCAAACAAATTGTTAAGGTAAATGATGAACAAAATGGGGCCCAATATGGTTCCTTGTGGTACACCAAATTCAATTGTTGTGAAATTACTTCTATAGTTACCGATTTCTACACATTGTCTCCTATTTGATAGGTAACTATGCATTAATTTGAGTGCTGTACCTCTAATACCGATGTCATCTAAGTTTTGCAGTAATAGCGTGTGGCTAATTGTATCGAATGCCTTCGCTAAGTCTAAGAATAAACATAGCGAAGGTTTAGAGTTATCAATAGCTTCGTAAATTTTTTTTGTAAGTAGGGTGATTGCATGTTCAGTCGACTTACCTTCTCTAAAACCAAACTGTTGTGCTGACAAAATATTGTGTTTATTTAAAAATTTTATAATTCTTGTTTTCAATGTCATTTCAAATATTTTTGCTATAGCTGTTATTAGCGATATAGGTCTGTAATTCAAAGGCATCAACTTGTCTCCTGCCTTATAAATAGGTTTTACAATAGACACTTTAAAAATTTCCGGACAAGTACCCGAACTAATCGATTTATTTATTAGATATGTTAGTGGCTTAGCAATATATTCTGATATTTCTTTAAGAGTTTCAGATTTAATTTTGTCAAATCCTGGCGCCTTTTTATTTTTCAGTTTAGATATATATTCTCTTATTTCGGGACAAGTACAGGGATAGAGAAATATGGAATGCAAATTTATTTTCTTTTTTTCTATATAATTTTCCTTTTTTTTTATTTTATTGGCGAGCAATTTTCCTACATTTATGAAATTATTATTAAATGTATTACATATTTCAAGTTTATTTGTTATAATTTTATTTTGTTTATCTTTAATTTGTGTTATATTTTTATCTTGTTTGTTGGAATTTTTTATTTTATAATTTACTGTGTCCCACAATGTTCTCATGTTATCTTTACTTCTTTGTATTTGAGTTTTGTAGAAATTATACTTGGTTTTTTTTATTAGCTGTGTTAATTTATTTCTATATGCATTGTATTCTTGTTTTAAGTTGTAGTTAGTTGGATTATGTTTTACCTTTTTATGCAAATAGTCTCTTTTTTTAATAGATGTTATGATACCTTTGGTGATCCACTCTTTCCTTTTCCCTCCCTTTTTTAAAAATGTTTTCGTATGTTTATTTATTAGTGTTGTTAATTTATTAACAAAATTGTTTGTTTCATTATCTAAATCCTCACCAGTAATTACGTCATTCCAGTTATAATGGCTTAGCTCTTGTTTTAGTGTTTTATAATTTATATATTTAATAAATTTGTTTTCATTATTTTGTGTTTTGAGTTCATTTAGTACTAATTGTAAGCTCGTCGGATAATGATCTGTTAAACCTGATTCAATTATTAAAGGTAGTATCTTCTCTTCTACGTCAGGGTGTTTAGAATATATAAAAATATGATCAATGCATGATTTAGACACACCGTCTATTCTAGTATATTTATTTATTGCCGATTTGTATTCATATTCACTTAAGATGTTCAAAAATTCACTTGAGATATCGTTCTCTTTCATAATATCGATGTTGAGATCACCCAATAATATTTTATAATCTGAATTTGTTGTTAATGTCTGAAGATATTGATTTAATTCAAAAGTAAATTCTCTGGCGTTTATAGTAGGTGATTTATATAGAGCCAAGATATTAATTGTGTAGTCTAGTATTTGAAGGTTTAAATTTATAACCGAAACATTATTTATCAAATTAATTTCATAAGTGTACTTTATATCTTTTTTTATATATATTACCACCCCGTCATTTTGATTATATTGACCATTGTTATACAGGATGTCATATCCTTCAATTTTATATTGGTTTATGTTTTCAATTTTCCACGTTTCAGTAAGTACGATGCACTCAAAAGGATCATCAAAATGTGCAAGAAGGACTTCAAGGTTTTCAAAATTTTTTGCCAAACTACGGATATTACAATTTATTATTTTAAAATTTTTGAACTTCGTATTAACTGACAAAATTTTGTTTGCTAGATACCTATGCACTTTCAACCGTCTCTGTATTGATTTTTGATATTTCAAAATTTGTTAAAAATTGATTCATTTTATTATTACTTACTTTATTTTAAAACAATTGAATAATCGACAGACACATATACACGGATACAACAAGCCCACGTAAAATAAAACTTATATATATTTTTATATCCTTAATTTCATGTGTTGGTTAATTTTTGAAATCTCTTATATAAGGATCCATTTCAATTCAAGTCTTGTGTTTATTTAATTTCCCATTCTCAATAATAATTAAAAATAATATTTTATTAGGTTGAAAATATAAAAAGTGTACATAGAGTGATTGGGGCTAAAAACTTGTTAACTTAAAAAAGTATAGATAAGCGACTATGAATAATAATATAAATCTCAACATACAAAGTGTGTAAGTAAATTATTAAAATAAGCAAATAATATATAGACTACCTAAATTAAGACAATTATAAATGAGATATGACTTTTGCTGTTACTCTTTATCTTTTCCACTATTTATTCGAGTAGACCTTACCACCACTTTCTTGGGTAGCTTATTCACATTTCCTAGTTTCCTTTTTTTGGAATCTTTTATTTCGTCAGCCTCGAACACTTCTTCATTTTCCTCCACTGTCTTATCTTCTTTTTGGTTTGATATTGGTGTGGATGGAGCACTGTTACTTCGTCTTATTTCTTCTGAATCATTTTCTGTTTTCTTTTCTGCTATTTCTATATTTTCTTCCGTATCTGAGTCCTCTTCTTCTGCGGCTAGCACTTGTGCGGTATACTCTTGTCCGTTTATGATAAGTTTTTTATTTTTAATAACTGCGTTCAGACTCTGTTCTACTTTAAAATATTACTAGGTTATCTGAATAAGACAAGGCAAATTGGGTGATGTTATTAAACTGAAAATAGGTATAAGTTGTACATATATACTGCAGGATTGTTGAAGAATATTTTTTGTTAAAATTGGCTTATTAGGGAGATCTCTCTTCACTTCCGTGTTACCCCTTGTTCCCCCTGATTTTGCCGCCTGGCTCCCTCTTAAGCAGAAGAATCTAACGAGTTATTTCCATACATCCCTTGTCTGAAGGACATGATTAGTGAACCATTAATCAGAGAAAATGGGTCTGTTGAAAACATACCAATGCAAAGCTTTCGCATAGTACAACGAGAGTAAAGTTTTGCGTAAATATTACAACCGATATGATTTTCAAAGACCTTGAGCCACCTCTGTAACCGGCAAGACTCATAGGAAAATACATGTTTCCATGAATTATGATAACTTAACGTTGGTGTAATAAGTATGCTAACTGAAAAGGATCAGTTATCTACTACATTGTTATTTTAGACAAAAAGTACGAACATCTCCGCTCTGTTGCAACACCAAGTTAGACACGATCGGAATACCATGGTATTCGAACAATAAAACAATTCGTTTTTCAGAATTGTTCATATTAATTTAACAGTTCAAATGATATATTTCGTTATTTGTCGTATGCATTGTTGTAGGTTGCAGTCTGGTTAATTAGTAGGGAAATTGTTGATAATTCGATATAATTTATACTGACAATTGGAAAGCATAAATTTAACAAATAATAAGGTTGCATAAATGGTTTATTTTAATTTAACCTGCATGGCCGTAGGGGAACGTGTGGATGCTAGTTGTTGAATGAGAATTTTCAAATAAGAAATATTACAAATTCATTTTCGGATTCTAATTTGCTAGCATAACCAGAATTCGGGTTATCGAAAGAATGCAAAGATTTCATTTTTACACATAGTTTTTCTATTAGTTCTCATAGATAGTTATTTTTCTGCTGTTTGCAAAATCCTATAAAGAATATGTTTCAATACAATTATAAGCAAACAAATAATAATTCACTTTTACACTTCACAGTTTATATAAAAGTAGTAGTTTTCACGCCACTGGTGATCGCCCTGTGAAACAGATATGTCGCTCATTGTTAATCATAATTTTAGTACAATGCTTTTTTAGTAGATGGAGCTACTTCTATACAATATAAAATTTAATAGGAGGGACAAAGAGCTGAAAACACAAATTTTTTAATCGACCGTATCTTTGAATTCGCGGCCTGGCTTTATTATATCTCGTAAATTGCACCCGCGAAATGTTAATTTCGAGCCCACACGAACGAAAGAAAAGGGCGTTTTTGACGTTTAATGACATGTACCGCAGTGCAAAGAAAGTACGAACTACAAACTAGATCACCACAGTAGCCGCTAGCGCCATCTAGGCGCAGAATTTGGAGTTCATTTGCCGCCTTGCTTCCTCTTAAGCAAAGAAACATTGAGTTTATGAATTCTAACTAGGTTGCAAATATTGGAATTTTTTTTGGAAAATGTGCAAAAATTCGCAAAACATAAATCATTTGGTTCCCCTGTGTCCCAGCGGTAGTTACGTCAAAGTAGTTCTAAATTATAGTAATAGGGAGTGTGTTGTAAATGCCGCTCCCGAGGTAATTTTGCCAGAAGACCCATATCATCCTGCACTACAGATTGAGGTAGATATAGATAAAACTCCCAAAACAAATTTTCCATTACGATCAAATTCAGATTTTAACTTTCGCAAGGCTAATTTTGTACAATTGTATAATGACTTAGCGAGTATTAATTGGACTTTCCTTGGAAATTATAGTGAGGTAAATATGGCTGTTGATGCTTTTTATGACAAACTAAATATCACATTTGAGAGGACTGTACCTAAGAAAAAACCAACCTCAAAGTCATACCCACCTTGGTGAAATAGTCAAATTATTCGCAAAATAAAACAAAAAGACAAGGCTTTTAATAATTATAAGAGAACTGGTAGTCCCGAATATCTTGAAACATTTAAATTATTGCGGGCTCAGATAAAAAATGATATTCAGATTTCCTATGTTACGTACTTGCGTACCATTGAGAATGACCTAAAAAATAATCCGAACAACTTCTGGGCATTTGTCCACCACAAAAACAATGTCTCTTCTATTCCCTCTGTAATTACATATAACAACAATATAATTGAGGATCCGCAGACGATAGTGGACAGCTCTGCAGAGTACTTTTCTCATTCTTTTATAGATCCAGCAGCTGAGGCCAATGATCTAACTGGTAATCACAATGTGATGATGTTTGATATCGAATCAGTGTCTGAGAAGGATGTCTTACAAGCTATTAAGAAGCTTAAGGCCAATATGACTATGGGGCTCGACATTAAGACCTGCATTTTTGCTTAAGGATTGCTCCTCGATCTTTGTTAAAGCATTCACAGTCATATTTAACCATATTTTGAAAACCTCATGTTTTTCGGAGATTTGGAAATTATCTCGCGTTTGTCCAGCCTACAAGAAAGGGGATAAAAACGACTATACTAATTATAGAAGAATCACGTTAGTTTGCAATTTTGGTAAAATTTTTGAGTTTTTGCTGCATTCTGCAATGTACGGTCATGTATCAGGGTTGCTGCTATCAGTTTATTTGTGAAAAACTCGAATAACAGAGTCAAGTTGATGTTATATATACTGACCTCTCGAAGGCATTTGACAGATTGGACCACGGTATTTTGCTGAAGAAATTAGATTTGCTTAGGTCTGTCTACAGGCTTAATAAAGTTGTTTGCCGATTATCTACACGATAGATATCTGTTTGTTCAGTACCATGGTTTTAAGTCTGTCAAATTCCATCAGAGGTCTGGGGTTCCGCAGGGATCGATACTTGGGCCACTCTTCTTTGATATTTTTATAATGACATAACATCTGACCTGGATGTGCATTGTTTGATGTATGCGGATGACTTGAAACTGTATACCGAAATAACATCTTTTGTAGACTGTGAGCGTCTTCAAGGTGCCTTGAGTTTGATTGAATCTTGGTGTAGCAGTAATAGCCTGCCATTAAATGCGGCAAAAGGCAATGTAATGGCTTTCTCCAGAAAATCTAGTCTTGAAATCTTTGCATACAAATTGAGTGATTCACTCTTACAGCGACCTAATACAATCAAGGATCTTGGGGTCACTTTTGACAAAAGACTAACCTTTACCAATCACATTGAGACCACCGCCTCAACTGCGTTTAAAATCTTAGGTTTTGTTATAGGTAATCTTAAACTGATATGCATACACTTCGCGTACTGTATGTGTCTCTTGTAAGATCTCGCTTGGAATATGCATCAGTAATATGGAGTCATATCTATAATATACACATGGAATCCTTAGAAAAAATTCATAGACGTTTCTTAAAGTCAGCTATATATATACCCTGGATGGTGAGTATCCACCCAGAAGTATATCTCAGGAAACATTGTTAAGTCGGTTCAAGCTGACTAGTCTTGAGACTAGAATGTGTATGCAGTCAGTTGTATTTCTTTATAAACTAGTCAACAATAAGCTAGATTGTACGGGTCTGTTGAATCTAATCATGTTTCGTGCCCCTAGAGTGTCTTCCCGCCATATCAATAGTTTCTACATTTCTACTCCGCGAGCTAATATGCTAATTGACTCGCCAATCTATCAAATGATTACAAACTACAGTTGAGTCGAGGATAGGATTGATATATTCTTTTCCAGCATATATCAAATTAAGAAAACTTTCCTAAATAGCTGAACTTAATTTGTCCAATTTTAAATTTAAATTTGTACTGTTCCATATAGTGTTTACGGTTGTATATTTTAATATCACCTATATATTTGTGTATACCTATGTATATTTGTAGATGTATATTATTGTACGCTCTTTTTTGTGGTTTTTATCTTATCCTGTAATTGGGTGTATGCCTGTTGGATTTGTATTGAAATAAATAAATAAATAAAAAGAGCCAAAAAAATTATAATATTCAACGGCAACTATCTGTTGTTAATAGTTGTCAAAATACCCTAGAAATCCAAATTTTTTTAACCACTTTTTACTATCTGGTGATCACAAAAAAGTTGAAAAACTTTTAAAAAAGTTACGATATAAAATTTCACCCTTTAAAATTCCGCGATATTGAGTATAGTATGAATTGACCTTAAAGATATTTTAATTGTCAGAATTGCCTCAAGATTTTGTCGTCAGGTGTAAAATAAATTTTAATAATGGATTGTGGCATTAGAACACGATGTTTCAAAATCAATCGAGTTACCTTTCCGGTGTTAATCAGTTTACATAGTGCAATATGAAAGATGCAATACATTATTTATTTACTTTAAATGAACTGAACCATGTTGATGCAACGTAATGGTTTAAATGTATTAATTTTCTGTAATTTTTCGTCTATATTTGGTAACTAAACGTAATTACTTTTCATTAATGCCAATAAATTACGTGACGAAATATGTAAATGTTTTCCGATCTAGAATGCTGAAGCGATGCCATTTATTACAAAATGAAAACGAGACCAATTATTATATGAGTTGGTATGTACCATAAGATCCAAGCGTTTGACCTAGATTTAGCACACATCCTTGCCATCTTGCCATCTCCGATGGGTTACAGTTTTTGCTTTTACATTTTAATGTAATCCGTTCTATACCTACTTAGGAATTTGTTGGCCAACACAATTACTATTCTTACTACAATTTCAACTTTTCGAAATATTCAATATACCTAATACGTGCATTCATATACTCATTTTACGACTTTGTGTCAACTGAAAACGTGAGATGGAACTTTATGCAACTAGTAAAGACGCTTTAAAAATGTTCAGATAATAGAACGGTTATTGCTGCTTTCAAACGCTAATTTGTTATAAGTACTAAAATTGCATAAAATATTATTTTTTCCTCTGTTATTGAATTGTTATTTACATTAATGTTTACATATTCTTGCAGTAAAATTATGAACGGAGTCGGTATCTCAGGATGCCATGTCTTAATTAGTAAGGGACCCAAAATATTAAAAAGTGAAATGACCCATTCCAACAAGATAAATAAGCTTGCATATCGAAAGAATGGGCATCAGAACTGGCTTGTTGGACTTTTGTTGGGGATTGCTCAACTTCACCACAAGAAAAAAATATGGAGGAATGTTATTTCAAGAATTCGTGTTTTCAAAAGTTTACCTTTCGCTAGAAAATTAACTACATGCGATATTGATCTGATATTTCCCTTACATACTACTGACATGCGCGCATATATGTGTACTAGTAGAATTTCGAAATCACTTACGGTTTTTTTGTAAATAAATCCTAAATCACAGGAACGACATTTGTGTGTTTGAAATTTCGACGTGCGGACAACTACATTAAATGTTTAATTTCGTTATATATTATATTGGAATAAAATATGGTCTACAGATCAACAAAGTTTTGCAAAAAAAAATTAACTCGATATCTGATACAGTTTTCGACTTACAGGTTTTTTAATTTAATCGTAATAATGTCTTGTTATGATAACGCGCAACGTGACAGCCACGGCAGGATTCGGTCTGTGCAATTGTGGGTAGACATTATAACTGATTTGATTAAGTTATTATATTACTGTTGATCAGTAGATCATCGATTGTCTGAACATTAGACAATCATTTATATGTTATGTTATAAATAAGTGGTTTTAAATATAGATGCCGGAATAATGGTTTAATGATTATTGAAAAAAGTCAATCGTTTAACAAGGAATCTTTGAAGTACGTCCAATTTTCTTAGGAAATTTTGACTTACGTCATTTTGGCTTAGAAGGACAGTATATCGAAACGTGCAAATTCAGTATGAAATCGTCAATAAGTTATACAAATTTGAGATTAAAACATAAACATTGGCCGAAACTTCAGATTTAAGAAAATGTATGGTATGACTTAAAAAACCATCAGAATCCTATGAATTCGCGATAACAGACACAATTCTCATTCCAGACTGGAATTACTTTATAAATATGATCTAAAATACATTTTAGAATATTGGTTTAAATAACATATGCTGCCCAACAATGTGAACTTGGATTCCTCCTGCGTAGCATCCAATTTGAATTGCAATCATGAAGAAGCGAACACAGTAATATTTGCGCAAAGTACGTTTAATTTTGGCAAAATAGAAAACCTACAAAAATTGTGTGGGTACACGACAACAAAGGGTATTTTAGGGTATTCACGAAATCAGTAAATAATTAGGTGAAACATATGAAGAAGAAAATATTGTAAAATTGTTATTGGCAGCCTGTGTATTGCGTGACATGTCAGTTATCCTTTCTGAGGAGAAAAAAATGAGCAGTTATAGTGGGCCTTAAAACGAACAGGCCAGCTATATAATTTGATTAATTTTGGAGATAACTGCGATGCAATTAATGATCGTGTAATTGAAGATGCTCGTAAGTCCTATGTTAATCTGTATAGCCGTAGTGAATTTAAATCCTTAGATTTGCTAAGGCAGTATTTCTTTTTCCTTAAGGTTATTAGACTTACGTCCTATACAAGACGCTTCTTCACTATATTTAAAACGGGCATTACATGTGAAAATAGTCCAGTGGTTTAGTGCACTTTGCTTAGCTAGCAACAAGAGTACATAGCGAAGCAGTGTAAAACCTTACTTACTGCGAAATAATTTTAATTGTAAAAATTATCCACAAGTGATTAGACCTTTACCTAACAAAAAATCCTGGATTTATAACAAATTTCCTCGACTTGAGAAACAGTTAAGAAAACATTTTAGTGTCCAAGCGATTCTCCGATCTCTTTCCCAATTTACTCTTTCCCAGAAAATTTGGATATCTGATAGAGAATAACCAAGTAAAATCACAAATGATGACAAAAAGTCACAACTGGATCTAAAGAAAACAAATAGTGGAATTGTAAAGTAAAGTGTGACTAATAATGTGCGTCCACTTGGTGTTCTGTTGCATGTGCAGCTTTTCCTAACAATTGTTTATAGGGCAGAAATAATACAGAGTAGTTTTTAGCAGACAGTGATTCTTACTAGTATTGCCTATGTAGTGCTTTGTCAATGCTGACTGAGCTGTGTATACTTATTATGCATTATTATTATTATTATTATTAGTACTATTATTGTAATTATTACTTATGTATATATTACACGTTTTGTGCACGTATTCATATTTTCATATTCGTAAAATGCTATAGTATTTATACCACAATAATGGTATACTTACTTAATAAATAATATATCCATGCACCTTCATAATCAATAGACCTAAAAAATCACCTGCCAAAAAATTTTTTTTACCTATTCATATTTTTGCAAAATTGTAAAAATATAAATAACAGCGCAATTTCAAAAATGTGTAATACTGCGAATCTAATTATGATTTATTTTAAAAAGTCGGTAACTCAAAAACTGTATAAGATATCGAGCTAATTTTTTTGCAAAAGCTCTGTTGATCTTTAGACCATATTTCGTTCGTATATAGTATTTTAAAAAATTAAAAAATTGAATATCACGTCGAAATTTCAAACACACAAATTTCGTTACGGTGATTTACGATTTATTTAGAATAAGCGATTTCGAAATTATATTGTACAGATAGATGCGCTCATATCAGTAGTGTGTAAGTAAACAAATCAAATCAATATCGCATGTAGTTAATTATCTAGCGAGAGGTATACGTTTAAAAACACGAATTTTTGAATTAACATTCCGCCATATTTTTTGCTTGTGGAGAAGTTTTGCAGTCGCTAACAAAATAAACAAGCCATTTCTGATGCCCATCGATATGCGAGCTCAAAAATTATTTATCTTGCTGAAATGGGTTACTCCGCGGTTTTGACGGCTTTCAAAGGCTACTAAATTATAAAAGCAGGTCTCAGATGAATTTTTACGATCGTTTTTACTTAGTAGATATAGGTATGTCATGTGAAAAATGATATCTTGTCAATGTGATGGTGCTAAGACTTGATGGAATATATACAATATATCAAGTTAAGACACCAAAACTATTTGTTTGTGATGACATAATTATAGAAGTAATAAGTAAACACTAACGGCCAGATTTTCAATATCGAGTTAACTCCTACTACCTGGGTTAATCATCATGTAATCTATTTCAAAGTCGAGATAACGTGAAACTCTGAATCAACTCTAGATTAAGTTAACTCTAGGATGAAGTGTGAGTTAACGTCGAAATTCGGGTTGAAGGTAACCTACAGATATTTATCACATTAAATAAACAAATTTTCAAATAAGTACCTAAAGCACGATGAATTATGACTATTATGAGGTAAGTGCTTATGGCAGGAAAAAGGAAGGTAGAAGAAAAAAAGTAATATTAAACAGACTAGATCACTTTGACGAACATAATCACAATGGTTTTTTTTGCGCGTTTATATCCCAGGATACTTGAAAATTTGTTAGAAGTGCAAAAGTTTATTTCTTATCCTATAAATAATAGGTACTTTTTCTAGTTATTATATTGTGTTTTATAAGATGTTTATTGTGTTTCCTACAAGTGCCTGCTAATTATTTCTTTTATTTTTTCATCAACATTATTAATATTGATTACTTTCCCCTGTTCACCCCCTATTAAAAACATATTTTGTTTAATTTGGGAATATTCCTGTTTGGAATTTTTCTTTACATTTTTGTATATATCTTTCGGGCATTTGCTGCTTGTAAACACACTATTGCTAGTATTAAATTTAATACCAATTTTCTTCCATGCATTACCTTTTCCCTTCCAACCCACTACATTAGTCTTTTTGCATTCTATAATGTTTTAGCTTTCTTGCACGAAAGCTACTAGTAGCATTAGTAGCTGGTCTTCTTCGTGAGTAAAATTTGAAGAACGTTTCTTAGCCACCATAAATGTTGAAAATTTACAAAACTCAGAATTATTGATTGTTTACTTATTTATATACGTTTCCAAAATTCACAATTATTTATTATTTTATTTATGTTTTACCATCGTAGACGGAGATTAGCAGTGCAAATATGGAAATGTAAATTAAATCCATACTTAATTGTTAATAAATTAAACACTGCTTTTAGATGAATCAATCAATATATTATAAATACTCTACATATGTTTCGGCTTATTAGGCCTTTATCAAGAGTATTACATAGTGAATACTAAAGTTTCCGACGTGCATATTCAATTTATACCTAAAATATTTATGTCTTAATCTATTTATGACTTAAGCTATTTAAGATTAAATTTAACATCTTTAATTATTTGAATGTTTGGAGTGGACCTAAGCTGATTATATAAATCAAAGGATATTTCTTAATAATTGGTTTATTATAGGGGTGTTTAGGAAATTCTGCTGGTCATTTGTGGTACAAGGGTTGTACTTGAACGATTTTTTGATTTCTAGTTGTTCTAGCAGATCTAAACGTTTACCTTTTCTTTCTGAATGAAGTAAATTTATGTTATCAATATCTATGAAATGGTTGTTTTCAATACAGTGTGTTGACATTCCTGTATTTTTATTGTTATTTAAAATTGATTTTTTGTGTTCTTTTACCCGGTTGACAACGCTTCTACCACTCTGACCGATATAGACAGCATCGCAATCCTTACAATTAATTTTATATACACCTGATTTATCAATTTTATTTAGTTTTTCTTTGTTATTAACCAAAATGTTTCCTATGTTTGTTTTGTTCACACTTATTGTAGAGATACCCAAATTATTCAATTTTTTAGAAATTTTGTTACTATATTTCGGAACATAATTAATAAAACTATATTTTGTAGGTTTGTTAGGTACAGTGAAAAACTAAATAAAATTGATAAATCAGGTGTATATAAAATTAATTGTAAGGATTGCGATGCTGTCTATATCGGTCAGAGTGGTAGAAGCGTTGTCAACCGGGTAAAAGAACACAAAAAATCAATTTTAAATAACAATAAAAATACAGGAATGTCAACACACTGTATTGAAAATAACCATTTCATAGATACTGATAACATAAATTTACTTCATTCAGAAAGAAAAGGTAAACGTTTAGATCTGCTAGAACAACTAGAAATCAAAAAATCGTTCAAGTACAACCCGTGTACCACAAATGACCAGCAGAATTTCCTAAACACCCCTATAATAAACCGATTATTAAGAAATATCCTTTGATTTATATAATCAGCTTAGGTCCACTCCAAACATTCAAATAATTAAAGATGTTAAATTTAATCTTAAATAGCTTAAGTCATAAATAGATTAAGACATAAATACTTTTAGGTATAAATTGAATATGCACGTCGGAAACTTTAGTATTCACTATGTAATACTCTTGATAAAGGCCTAATAAGCCGAAACATATGTAGAGTATTTATAATATATTGATTGATTCATCTAAAAGCAGTGTTTAATTTATTAACAATTATTTTCAAGATGTTTCACAAGGTACCTACCACAAGTTCAGTTCAGTGTATTAAATCCATACTTATCATTGCAAGTTAATACAATATTTCACAAATCTACCTCGAATTAACAAACTCAAATAAAATTCATAGTGAAGAACAGTAGCATTAACTCGGTCTTAACGTCGTGCTAAATTGCAGGTGAGAGTTATCCAATTCGAACTTTGATTCGATGTTGAAAAACTGGCCGTAACTATTCTTCACATTTTTACGTTTCATGTCAAAAATTCAAGAATACTCGGAGAACGATCTTTCAATAGTCATAGATGTAGTAGGGGCATATTTAAAGCAGATATACTGGTCCAAAAATGACTATAAACATGCTGCTAGATCCATAGTCGATTAAATCAAGTAGGTGTTTATTAATGGGAGAACTACGATCACCGATATTTTATACATCTTCCTGTTCATAGCAGAATATATAGATGCTAGACCCCAAACTGATGCTATTTATATTGAGAGCTTTTTAACTTTACCTGAGAGCTTTTAAAGATACGTGGCTGTCTGATCTTTGCCCTTTTGCTTTTATTTATGCATTCCTGGGCACATAGATCTATAGCATAGATTTCTGCTTGGAAGATGATTGGTGTCTTGCCTAGGGCTCTGGATAGCCCTAGGCCCCGGTGCGCCCACGCCGCGTCGACCCCTTCAGCCATCTTCTACCCATCTGTGTACCAGATGCGTGTCCCCTTCTCCAACTGCAAGGCTTCAACTCTGCTCGTTTGGCGGCTCTCAATCAGCACATCAAACGGACAGTGAAAGTCCTGCTTAATTGGAATTGAGTCGGAAGACACTCAAGATACTAATCTTGAATTCCTTCTTCCAATTCGAATACAGAGAACCTCTGATCTAGGTTCGAATCCTGGTTATGTTATAATTGTTTCGTTAAGCGTTCAGTATATTATTGAACTGTTAAATATGCGCGTAGTATAAGTAAAGGCTTAACGCCTAAGAAAGAAAGAAAATTATCACCACATTTAATTATTTTTGTACATTAGTAAGATCGGGAATAGAGTACGCCTCAATCATGTGATATTTGTCATATAGTACCCATATCACGGAAACTCTAGAAATGTTGAATTTTACATCCGCTCGTGAATATCCAACCTTCCACCTAAGGAGTTCTACAGGGACTTCTAGAACTAATTAAATGTAAGTAAAGAAATACTTTTTGAAAGCAAGCTTTTATTTAAAAGTACTAAACCGAAGAAAATAAAAATACATATTGTCAAATATTCCAAATATACGCTCAAAATTGTCATATTATAGATATTATTTTATTAACGGAAAATATGAAATGCTTATTATAGAAATTAATAAGTATAGTATGTTATGTCATTGTTCTTCGTAGTAATTTTTGTTGATTTCGCGATTGACTAATAGATCATCGATCCAGTCGAACTAACTAGGCACTTCGAGGAGTCGCGAGGATGGCTATGGGGGTTACTGTGGCAAAGGGGGTATTAGGTGCATAGACGTGGAACGTGACGGAGAGCGGGTTATCAAAAATTAAGAGTAGATAGTGGTATGTAAGTGTAAGTACCATTTTCTATTTATATTTTTTATTTCAATATAATATATTATGTCATTATAATATTTAGGAAAAAGCGCATTTCTGGCATACTGTGTATTAATATAGGGCCAGAAGGGCCAAACACTAGCAAAGTAACTACCAGTGTCACGTCCGCTATATCCTCAAAAATCGGCAATATAGTTTTGAGACCCTAGGGCTGGGCTGGATGTGACATATTTGGTGGAGGCGCCGGGAACCCTACAATTTTAGTCATTGTGGTGAAAATTTCGTTGATATTTAACTAGATAGAAAGTTGATTATATTTTTAATGCATACTTCTTGGATAAATAGAAATAGGATCATTTTTAAATGCATGTCTTGCGACGAACTTTTAGACTAGGTCATCAAAACTGATAGAATTATGTTGTTTGTTTAGTTTGATGATTTTTAACTTACCTTTGTTAGCAGTCACTTATCTGCATTAGGTCCACTTGTCCGACTACTGCCCTGCTCCAACCAAATTATATGATATTAATTTTCTTCACTTTAGTACACTTTAGTAAAAGCTTGTTTTTGAGAAGTATCGTTTACATACTTTTTATTATTTCCGCTTTAATCACGTTATGTCTACCATTGACCGTTGACAAGTTGCATAGTTAGCTGACTATCCTGACTGCAGCATCAGATCATGGTCATCAGATAATTGTATTGTCATCGGTACTAAATGTTTTCAAAATTTTCAAGTATAGTAATGGATCAAATGGAGGTGGTTAAAAATTAACTAAGAAGACTTACCTAAAATATCCTTAATACAAATATGTTAATCTGAATGAAAGTCCATAATGAAAAAGAGGTGACAAATTAAGCCCAAAATCCAGCATTTCAAATTTTGCAGGAGTCGCCAGTCATACAAGAGCAGCCTCTTTTTTGTCTTTTCACTCACAAGTCCATTTTTTATAAATTTATCGTAAAATATTATATTCTTATCAATACTACGTATCTATGCCAAATTTCAAGGCAACAGATCAATTGGAAGTGGTTCAGAATTAACTTGCAATTTTTGAAATAAACTGATTGACTGGCGCTTTATTAATAAACTTGTGAAGTTGAATTTCAGTGTAGTGCAGCCTCTATACATTTAACTTAATACTCGCAAACTTAACAGGTGTTACTTTGTCCACCTACCTTGTATAATTGTAGACTCATAAACAGACAGAATTTAAGTTATTTTAATAGCATCATAAAAAAGATCTAATATGTTACATAGAATAACTCTGGTTGTGTAACATGAATTGAAAGAATTAAAACAACATTAAATAATTAATTACTGTCATTAATACATTAACACTATTTATGCGGTCTCTTTGACATACTGCAAATGAATAAAAGGCTTTTGGTATTTCATTTCATGCTTCTTCTTTATTTACTTAAAAGAAGAAATGACAATATTTGTTTTATTAGGATCATTGTGGTCGTAGTGTTATGAAATTTTAAAGCGGGTTTAATGTCAAAAATTCATAAGGTTTGCCTTGTTAGTCATCGACGTCGATAAAGAAGCGGTTCTCGAATAGCCCCTGGCAATGACTAAAGAAGTGACATCGTCATCTAAACAGATGTTGATCATTGTTTCAAATTCAAATTCAGATATTTATTGGTCTTTTTTTTATCATGTACATGATATAAGACAAGTCACACTAGTTAAGTAATACAGTATAACATAACATAAGCTTATACTAAGAGTCGAATATAGCGTAAAACACACAGTTGTATAGGGCGAGGATACAGAACACTGAAAAATGTACAGTACAAAACAAAATGTTAACTTGCTGTGTATTAATATACTTTAAATACAGAAAAACTCTGATACAGAATAATAACATTTATCTGATAAAAACCCTTTATTTTTTTTTTCTTTAATTAAATACTCTCTTTCCTGATGTTTTATGTCATCCGGTAGACAGTTAAATAATTTCTGACCTATAAATCTTGGACACACTTGTAATTTTTAATCTGGCACAAGGTTCATGAAATTTATTTCTTTGTCTTGTATTGACTTAATGGTAGTCACTATTTAAAATTAAACTATTTCTGTGTTTAAAAACATACACACAAACTTCGAAAATATATATGCTAGTCAAGGTAAGAATATTATTTCCAATAAAGATATCTTTGCACATGTGAGTATTTGGTATACCAAATATACATCGCAAGGCACGTTTTTGAGCAATAAATACATTTGAAGACATGGTGGAGTTTCCCCAAAAACAGATACCATATCTTAAACGTGAATCAACTTAGGTATAATATAAATTAATAAGTTATTCTCTTGATAAAACCCTCCTAATATTCCGGAACAGGTATACTATAGAGGAGACATTGGATATCAAAGTTTCGCAATGATGCTTCCAATTTAGGCATTAGTCCAAGTATACCCCTACAAACTTAATATTGTCGTCTGTATTAGAAACATTTTTATTGTCTATTTTAATATTTAAGTTATCACATTCCTTTCGCATATCGTGAAATCTGATAACTTGAGTTTTTTCGGTATTGAGATATAGGCTATTATGGGAAAACCAATGGTTTAATGTATTTAAAATTAAATTATTACAATTTGGTTCCAAAATATTATCAGATGGATTTGTTATTATCAATGAAATGTCGCCAGCATACATTGTGAAATGGCAAAAAATAAATATTATTAATAAGCAAAACAAAAAGCACAGGGCCCAAAATAGAGCACTGTGGAACACCTATGGTTAAATTTAAACATTCTGAATGAATGCTACATACGGTGTTATCGTTCTTATGTAATTTAACTTACATACTGCCTCCGATCTTCGAGGAATGTGGTGATCCAGTTTAATGACAGACCCCGTATACCATAATCAAATAATTTAGATATTAATAGATTATGATTAATGCAGTCGAATGCCCTGCTGAGATCACAAAATATTCCAACAGGACACTCTCCCGCATCAATGAATTCTAAAATTTTATTTAAAAAAGAATGCCAGTCGACATGCCACTAGAGAAACCATATTGGTTTTTGTAATTATTTTTAAAGTTTCCAAGTAATTTACTAGCCTATCTAAATAACAATATTTGAAAATTTTTGAAAGGTGGTTACAGGCCTATAATTTTCTAATAGTTGGGCATCCTTTTTTTTTAAATAGGTGTTTAGGCTATTCGGAAACGTTCCCGTTTCAAAAGATAAATTAATAATATATGTTAGTGGTTTAACAATATAAGGCATTACTTCTTTTATTATAAAGCCGGGAATATCATCTGGACCAGACGACTTTTTAGTCTTAAGTTTTTCTGTTAATAAATTTAGCAATTCTTCTTTGCTGAATGGTTTTAATTCATTGGTTAATTATTAATACCAAGGAGTTACCATTTTAGCTAAAGTAGGTTATCAATTGCGGTACCTCTAGGTGTTGCTTTTTTGGACAACACTGGAAACGGCAACTAGCTAATTGAGTAGAATTTGTCAAAATATTACGATACGCACAAAGGTAAGACTTAATAAGACTCTAGATTTCCCCATATTTCTTTACGTTTCCCAGATATGGACTGTTGGGTTGATAGATAGACGTATTCATGCTTTCGAGGTGTAGGTCTAGAGACGTTTGCTACCAACGTTTTGGACAGCCTATCAGAACAGCACCTTGATTCTCAAAATAAATAAATAAATAAAAAAATCGGTAAAGGTATTTACACAGAAATTCCCTCTTTATTTGTGCATGGCGGTCACTCTAAAAAATTAATAATTACGAAATGACATTGAAAATATTAGTCGGAATATAGTTATCACTATTATTACAAAGAAAACCTGATAAGTTTTGGTAAAAAAAATATAAACCGTGCCCATCCAACAGCATAAGTTCAATACTAAATGACAGGTGCCAAATATGGAAGGCTTTCTCAAATACCTTTACAAATGTCCACCATGACTGAATTATTTCTTGGGATGACCACCCTGTACATTTTTCAATAAAAGTATAATAGGTGCATATGCCAAATATTATTGACATCTGTCACATTTTCAATTCCACATTCACGTAGTGGAATGGAAGTGTAGTGGTGGTTAAAAAGCTTCGTTTTTTTTTTGAAATGTTTCAAAAATGTTGGTAAATTTTTTTTTTTCTGAAATAGGTTTAGAATGTCATGATACGTGGAAATTTTAAATTTGAGCGAAAAGGAAAGTTTTCTTCTAGTCTATAGTAGTGGTAAAAAAGACTACTTTTTTGGAAATAGGTCTAGGATGCCATGAAACGTGAACATTTTAAATTTGACCAAAGAGAAAAAAAATTCAATCTATTTTAGTGGTGAAACATTTTCTAAAAATGTTGGTGAAAAAAAGTTTTCATATGTTTTTTTCTGAAATAGGTTTAGAACGTCATGAAACGTGTAAATTTTAAATTAGAGTAAAAAAAAAATTCGTCTATTCTATAATAGTGATCAATTTTTCAAAAAAAATTTTAAATTTGTTTTTGTTGGAATAGGTTCAGAATGCCATGAAAACGTGGAAATTTTAAATTTGAACAAAGAAAAAAATTTCCATCTAAAAATTTTTTACCACTAAAATAGATGGAAATTTTCATGGCATCTATATCAAAAAAAAAATTTTTTTTGGAATTTTTTTTTAACCAATAAAATGTTTTCATCTATTTTAGTGGTAAAAAATTTTTCAACAATGTTGAAAACATTTTTTTTTCTGAAATAGGTTTAGAGTGCCATGAAAAGTGGACATTTTAAATTTAAGCAAAAAAAAAATTTCATTATATATTCCCTTTAGACGGCCCACCCTGTATATTTTTCAGTGAAAGTTTAACCATTTCTTCGCTGACAGTAGCGTCAACTACCTACCAAATTTGAATGCTCTCAGTCAAGTAGTTTTTAGTTAATGCGCCAACAGACAGACAGATGACGGAATTGAAAAACCTATATTTTCGTAATCTTCGTGATCTGAAACGTCAAACTCTGAAAAAATCTCGCAGGGTGATTTTTTCTCGAATGCAATACTGCCCTTCGGTATGCAAGGGAAGTAAAGCTTCGCCGAAAGTGTCTTTTCAGCCCCATATACTACCGAATTCTTATATTTTTTGATAACATCCACGCAACGCCCACTCTGTAAAACAATAGCTTATAGGGTGATCCAGAGGGGTAAACCGTCAAACGTTTAGGATTTCGGTTAAAATAAGATTTCTTTCATCTATAAACTATTTTCCAAAAACGCATCTCCTCCGAGTCAGAGGAAAAAGAGAGAAAAATCCGTCTCGTTTCATGGCATCTATTACAAAACGGTGAAGTTTTGAAAATTCACAAAAACAATGCAATGCTCACACCTACGGATGACAGACTGAACAGCGGTGTGATCTCCCGGGTTGCTTCAACAACCTTTTCCTGGAGGGTAGCTTCATCGTTGACTACAATGTTGCGTGAAATGCTGCAACGTTAAATTTTACTTAATAACAGAAGAAACACGAACTAAAAATTCACCACAGCCTAGAGACGTTCTCTCGAACTGTGGAAATAATCTGACAGCTTATTGACAGATCCCTAAATGCAAGTAATTCAAGGTTGTCACCAATTGCTTACTTTGTCTTAAAGTTCGTTGAACATATTGAATCCATACAAACATAATTGGGCGCCACTATAGTTGTTGTTTGACTTTCCCGAAAAAACTATAGAAAAAAAAAACGGTTTTGAAGAGATGAAAAACAGAAATAAGAAACACATATTTAGTAACAATAGCATTTTCTTACCAAGGGCAGTACTAATACAAAGGAATACGGTTTACAGATGAATATAGGCAACGTACAACAATGTAAACAAATGGGAATAAGTAAAAATGCTTAAAAAAATCAGGTTTGATTGATACTCATAACTATAGGCGCAAAAGGACCTTGATCTACAAGTAGTTTTTGCGCCTACGACATTTTAACATGGATTGCTTCTGTCAAGACAAATAAAAGCGCTTAAGCGATCGATATTTTTTAATATCTAAAAAATAACTTAGTTGGATTAAACTCGGTAACGAGCACAAAAATGAGATTAGAAAGTATGACAAATGACGTATGAATTAACATCAACCACTAATTTACGTTAACATGGTTATTATACATAAAAACATCATCGAACAATTGAAATCACTATACAATTTACAACTTGATAACGGTTCGATAAGGCTGCATATTGATTTATTAGTCCTTCAGTTATTCACACGGTATGCCAAAATTATAATACTGTTTGGAAGTTAATACTGATGTTTTCCTATTTATCAAAAAGAAATAATTATCGACGTTTTCAAGGGGTAACAATGCAATGAAATGTTACCAGAATTTAGCACTTAACATGGGTAACCACCATCTTTATTAGATAAAGATGGTGGTTGGCTACACGGCACAATTGAAGTTTCCAGAACGCTGAGATTTCATTCACATAATCACCCTAGTTTAACCCATTTACGAAACACTATATTTACTTTTTGCAACTAGTGTACATAATTTAACATAGTATTGCATCAATGAAATAATAACTATTAACGTTAATGTGCTATCTTGATGCGTCCTTGCCATGTGCAAATTTTTAAAATAATTAATTACCAAATTTAGTATTATTTAAAAAAATGCTCAAACGTCACGCATATCACTTAAACGTATAGTATATTTTAAAGCACAAAGCAGTTAAAAATAGATTTTCTTAATATTGCACTTTGTAGAGCTCTGACTCATTCAACCATTCTCTACGTGTGCCGGAACTAGACTCTAATTCTATACGTCTTTCATCCCAAAAGGTATTTAAGTATCTCCAACACAAACGACATAAAATGCCACAAATTAAAATCGATCCTGAACGCTTGGTGGTTTAACTTTGGGTCACCCCTATATAGGTAGAACGGTTGATGATTCAGGAAAAACCAAATGATGAGAGATTAAGAGAGCGACCACCGAAACAGACTGATATCACTAAACAGATGATGGGTAAGTGCTTTGATGAGGCCGTAAGTCTAAGGTGCGTACAAACACTCCGAAGCTGCCTCGCTAATCTGCCGCAAAGTGTATGCCTTGATCGAGCCGCTAGCAACTAGCACAGAGATGTGAGACTGTCGCACGTATTATAGAGTAAAGGGAGGCCGACTAAAATATTACATGACTCACAAAATGTCTGTTAGGACTCTCTAGCTAAGAAGAAAAAAAATGAAATGATTTTCTAATCAAAGCTAAAGCTATACTGATCTGTTTGTATTCATTTGCTTATTCGGAATTATTTGAATTTATATCAAGTTTAAAATACGAACAAATTATATAAAAAAATATTTTTAAGAAATAGCTTAAGTATATTAAAAAAAATGTAATAAAATTTAAAAAATAATTTTTTAAAATACATGCATCTGGAAACTAAAAGCTTTGGGGACGGTCATATAGCACTATTGAACAGTATTGACCGTCCACAAAGATTTGGTTTCCAGATGTACGAATTTTAAAAAATTATTTTTTTCTCTTTAGTACATTATTTTTCACTTTTTAGTCTTTACTTATTTTACAGACAAATAGACAGACAAAACCCTATTATTTGATACCAATATCAAGAGAGTTGTGAAGAAAAAGGTAATCCGCCATATTGAATTTAGAAGAGCGTTACACAGTTTATCATATTTTATTCGTCAAACCCTCTCATTTGATACCCATATCAAGGGGGCTGTGAAGAAAAAGATAATTCTCTATCTTGGGGCGTCCGCCATATTGGATTTAGAATGTCCTTGCATAGTTTATCGTATTTTACTCGTCAAATCCTCTTATTTCATACCCATATCAAGGGGATTGTGAAGAACAGATACTCCGCCATCATAGGGCGCCGCCATATTGACTTTAAAACGACGTCATATATTGAATTTAGAATGAAGTCACATAGTTCATCGTGTTTTACTCGTCAAACTCTTTTATTTGATACCCATATCAAGGGGGTTGTCAAGAAAAAGGCGAACCGTTATTTGGGATTCATACCGATAATGCACATACCATGTTGCATTGTCACCGGACTTATACACGCGTGCAAAATTTCAAAGTTCTAGCTTAATTAGAACTAGTCGAAATTCAGCTTGCAAAATTTGACCTAAACACTCACACTAACATTGCAAATTAAACGAAAACTTTTAAAAATGGTAATATTTGACGATAACATGTCATAAATCAAAAATGTTTATAAAAATTATTTGAAATCGACAATATCTGGACAAATCTGCACTCCGATTAATAGTTATGAGAAATTTTATCCGTCCTTTCATTTGGTTTTGCTCTTTCAATAGCTTAGAGGCAGTGTGAATATTTAAGTACTTAAATTATTTACATGTTGTAACTCGCCATTAAAATATTTTTATTTTGCAGTTTATATTACATATATCTCAAGAAATACACACATAATACAACTTCCTCCTTTCTATATAGCAAGATTCTTAAGGTATTGACCACTTGTAAATTTTTCAAGAACGAAAATATCACTCATCAACTTGATATGAAGAGACGTTTATGTATATATTTAAGTATTATGGCCATAAGACTTTTGTTGGTATTGCCACTGCAATTTCTTGGAAAGTCTGCAAGGTGAATAATAAAAACCACAAAAAGGTTAATCTTTTTCACAATGTTTTTCCCATTAAGATATTGAGTAATTCTTTGTAGATTACCTGAATTTTATTTTTAGGAGAAAACATATTAAGAAATTTCCAAAAACATAAAAAAAGAATGAAGTGCCTAAATTGTGCTTAACAGCAAACCCTGTGTTTCTTAGCTTAATTATGAGTATAACATTCAGTTAGTTTTAATACTCTTTAAAAAATTTAATTTTTTGAAAACTGTCATTGAAAGTTGACGTTTACATGATATTCTTTTCCACCTTTTAGGAAACACCCTGTATTTTTAATTAATTTTAAATTAATAATTTTAGTAAAGGGTAAACCACTAACACTTTATTTAATAATTTACTGATTACAAAATACTTCTTAATTAATCAAAACAAACTTTACACTTTGTTTACTTTATATTTAACTTCACTTTTTCGCTGCCAAATTTCACTTTAATAAAACTTCTCCATCTGCGCCGGTAATCGCGTCTTATATACTATGAAATTGTCTCTAGATCCGTCCAGAACAACAATCAAGACTTTTCTCTCACCACACTCTAGAGAACTCTATCTCTTTCTACAAGTTTTCAGTCAGTATTAGTAGGCATAGGCGTATTAATCTCCAGTTTCAAGGGGGTGTAATACATAAAAATATTTATTAAATCTCAAAACAACAGTTTTTTGTCTACAAAACGTAAAAATCTTTTACATCCAGGATATAAAAGACTTTTGCATACACCTACGAAAATTAATGAAATTATAGATGATAGAATCAGTTAGACAGTTCATTTATTATTATCAACAAAAACATAAATTTTAATAATCATTCCTTAAAAATCAATTTAATTAACAATCAATTTAATAGTTAATCATTTCTTTTGCCGCTTAAATTTAAAGTTGTAATAGTATTACTACTGCGAAAACTCACCCCACTCGAGGAAGGTAAGTCACTCGCTGCAATACTTTCTTGATTAAGGGTAATGGGCCTTTTCAGCGTATTTTTTTTATTGCGGAATCATTAATTTTATGAAAAATTAAAATACCCGTATTTTTTCAATTTCTATTTTGATGCAGTTTAGAGCCAGAAAAAAATTATTAAAATCACCTATTTACAAGTCCAATTTAAACGATTATCCGTAACGCGCCATTAATACGTCAGCAATCCCAAGCCAATAGTGTAAAAGGCGACTCGGCAACGTTGTACAAAATCAGCATTCAATTGACGTTTGTAGTGATGGGCGATATCGCGATTTTCCAATCACTTCTTAACGGCGACTTATATTTTTCACTTCCGGTGGTTTTAAACTAACGCCATCACAATCTGCAAGCTGATATGTTTACCGTTCGCCGTAATTTGTTTGTGTGAAAGTAAAACGATGTAAATTACACTTTATATTAATATTTTATATAATCACGGTGATTTAATCACCGGCAGTGACATATCGCTCATGACTAGACGTTTGACAGCTTAGCGTAAATTGAAAGCTTCCGATTTCGATTAAAATGTCTAGCAAGCAGTGTTTTGTTCCATTCTGTGAAAATACGACCGAAAATGCCCCAGAAAAGACGACAGCTCAAATGAAAGTTTAAGGTTATCCGCACGCTCGGTGATCGCAGTGTTGCCGGTTTGCAAGTTCTTCTGTTGTGTCCTCGATGATGATTGGTGGGATTACGTGTGCAACCAAGGCGCGTGAAACTCGAGCGTTTGAAATACCCCGTGAAAGTTGTTGTATTTCGCTAATTTATTTCTCAGAGATTGCTGTTCGAAGGCGCCTCATTTTTAGTTACAAAATTATTTTATTTTCCCCAGATGACACCCACCATATTTAAATGCCAAAATTCGAATGTACTGTAAAGGCCCATTATTGAAGAAGCACCAAATTTGGGAGCAGATAAGGTACTATGAGAAATTACAATTTTCTTCTCAATTGATTCCTCAATATTACCCCCACAACCGTCGAGGACTGCCAGCACCTATGTCTTTTAAGACTGGCGAAATCAGCTCCAGAATCAGCTAGTAGCGTAGTACATGATTTTCGGAAGCAATGTCCAGTATAGCTCTTTGCTTCCGATAATTTTAAATATGTTGCAATTTCTTTTGGCGTATTTCCAATTTTATTAATACCAATAACCTGGTATACTTATTTTCCGTTCATATATCTAATAAAAAATGTGTATGTATTGTAAACAACAACCCCACTGTATATGTTTATTGTGTGTAAACTAGCTCTATATTGTTCTGCATTACACCCCCCTATGATACGCCTATGCTTAATAGTGACTGGAAACTTGCAGAAAGAGATAGGGTTTTCTAGAGTGTGGTAGGAGAAGATTCTCGATTGTGTTCTGGATGAGTCTAGAGGCAATTTCAGAGTATATAAGCCGCGATTACCGGCGGAAGAAAAGTTTTATTAAAGTAAAGTTTGGTAGCGAAAAAAAGTGAGGTTAAATATCAAGTAAACAAAGTGTAACGGTTATTTTGGTTAATCAAGAAATATTGTGTAGTCAGTAAATTATTAAACAAAGTGTTAGTGGTGTAGTTAGTAAATTACTAAATAAAGTGTTAGTGGCTTATCCCTTGTTAAAATTATTTAGAACCCACGGATTCATACAGGGTGTTTCCTAAGAGGCGAAAACACGCAACGATATATATCGTATTGTTGTTATCCATAGATATGGAAGAATTCAAATTTGGCGCAAAAAATGTTTTTTCGTTATTTAAGCATAAAACAATTTTATACGAATAATAATGTTTGGTTTTTCTTGTTTGTAATATATCTAGGTATATGAAAAAAAAGACCAGCAGACATTTTTATTGCATGTTTTTCAATATTTAGTAAAAATTGCAGAATTTTGTGAAATTTAGGTCAATATAATTATATGCAAATGCAACTTCCTGGAACTGTAAAAGCTCTATAACAATAGAAACAAATGAAAATATATTACCAGAAAATACTAGTAATTATTCAAACTTTTACAAAATACTTATCACAAATAAGTTTAAAACATATATCTTTCTTATAACAATTATAACAAAGAAAATATGCCCATTATGAACAGTACAACTGTTATCACAATGTTATTTTAAATTTAAATTATCCTGCTCAATGAAACCCAAAGATAATCAAAACAAAAGCACTTACCGATATAGCAGTAACACAAAACTTTAGAACATCCACAGACACGTGTTTCGACATCTATGTCTCTTCGGTGCGGCTTTTCCTAAAGTTCACAATCAACTGAAATATGTAAGCAAATACTCCTGTTCTGGTAATCCTTTGATGGTTATAACACGAGTATTTGCTTACATATTTCAGTTGATTGTAAACTTTAGGAAAAGCCGCACCGAAGAGACATAGATGTCGAAACACGTGTCTGTGAATGTTCTAAAGTTTTGTGTTACTGCTATATCGGTAAGTGCTTTTGTTTTGATTATCTTTGGGTTTCATTGAGCAGGATAATTTAAATTAAAAATAACATTGTGATAACAGTTGTACTGTTCATAATGGGCATATTTTCTTTGTTATAATTGTTATAAGAAAGATATATGTTTTAAACTTATTTGTGATAAGTATTTTGTAAAAGTTTGAATAATTACTAGTATTTTCTGGTAATATATTTTCATTTGATTCTATTGTTATAGAGCTTTTACAGTTCCAGGAAGTTGCATTTGCATATAATTATATTGATAATTATCCCTTTACGGGGAATTTCCTATAATCTAATTTTAATTTTTAATATCCTGTGCTGGTAATCCTTTGATGGTTATAACACGAGTATTTGCTTACATATTTCAGTTGATTGTGAACTTTAGGAAAAGCAGCACCGAAGAGACATAGATGTCGAAACACGTGTCTGTGGATGTTCTAAAGTTTTGTGTTACTGCTATATCGGTAAGTGCTTTTGTTTTGATTATCTTTGGGTTTCATTGAGCAGGATAATTTAAATTAAAAATAACATTGTGATAACAGTTGTACTGTTCATAATGGGCATATTTTTTTTGTTATAATTGTTATAAGAAAGATATATGTTTTAAACTTATTTGTGATAAGTATTTTGTAAAAGTTTGAATAATTACTAGTATTTTCTGGTAAGAAATTTAGGTCTTTTCAAAGTGCTACCACACTTGCCCAAAACCACTTGCCAGTCTGCCAAACGTATTTTCCCATCCCTCTCGTGAGCCCCAAGACAGCCAACAAGATTTTGAGTAGTTACCGGACCTGTCACCTCATTTATGTAACAGTCGTATTCGGCAAAATTCCAAAATGATGTTTTTTCGGGCATATCTCTGGATCGCAACCACTTGCGAGGGTCAAACTTTGCAGGAGGTTTGTCCAGGATCATATCTACCGATATATCAAAACGGCAGACAGTTATCGGATCTGTCTCACACCAACTGTACTTTAAAGCCCTCCCTCCCCGGGAAGTTGCCACGTAGAAATTCGAAAACCCGGACTAGGCGACTTGGGGCACTACCAACAATATTTTGTCAGCAGACACTTCCATCACCTGTCACAAAAACATATAGGCAGTTCTGACTAATAGTATATGGATATTGCGACAACAGAGTTGCTGCCGCTTAATGAATTTAAGATTCCTAGTAGAAAAACTGTTCTTGTTACAGCGCAACGTGTTCTTGATATTGGTTCGGTACTACCGCAGACGCACCAATGAGGCGAGGGTTTTGTTCAAAGCCACAGAGATATTGATGAAGCTGTTCTTGATATCGTTGCTTAGGACCCTACTTTAGGTACGCAAGAAAATACATATGTCCACCGTGACCTGCGTTCTCAGTATCACTTCTCCATAAATGTGTTAATAGGCCCATACATTCTACCAAGACGACTACATTGTAATATATATCTGGATTTAAAAAAAAACACATGCGATGGCACTCCTGGCAATAATACGAAGGATGTGGTTTATGCGATGAGGCTCCCCATTTTGGACGTCAGGTACAGTGCATATTAGAAATGGTGTGGATAAACATGATCGTGCGATAATCTAATCCGCCGTTTGAAACTTTGCTGTGAGGTTAACGGTGATAAATTTGAACACTTACTATGAACAATACTAATATTTTTGTGTTTTGGAACTGTATTTGACGTAATATTTCTAACGCGGTTAAAATAATAGTGATAAGTGCAACTCATTTTTCAAATAACGAGTTTAGTGCAATAGTATTCCTATTTGAATGACAGTAACTGACATCTTTATTAATATTAGTGACACACTAGTAGTACAGAATTTTCGTCGTGAACCAGTGGCTACTCGTCACGGGGTATATGATTTGTTTCTTCTTTAATGGGATTGAATTATAATTCGTGTTTCGAGATGTCTCTTGATGTATATAATTCACAGTTAAAGTTTTGTACCAAAGTGTTGTGACACGTTGTAGAATTAGTGCCCATTCACTATGGAGCAGAATGCCAGTGGTAGGCGGAGATAAAGTTCCTAGCTGTTAAAAATAAAATAATAGCAGCAACACAACATCTGGGACCCTATTCTTGAATTCCGAGGAGTAGAACGGCCGGGAGAAAGTGGGCGTGGTTCTCTTAAGGAATAGAAAATTTTATTCGGGGACTCTATTCTTGAATTCCGGGGAGTAGAACAGCCGAAAGAAAGGTTCTCTTGGGGAATAGAGAATCGTATTATTAAATAATGCTTCTCTCGGTAGGTAGGAGAACGCGCTCCCCGGTTTCATCTCTTCCAAATTTGCAAGAGAACAGTCACTCCCTGACTGGATTAGACTATTTTACCTATCACGTCCGTTTTGACATGAGATCTTTAATTTTTGTGCGGGCGATTTTTTGTTAAATTTGTTGCTTAATTAATTATTAAAGTTATTTTTTAAATGGACGTACATGAAATTTTGTTAGCAGACCAAATTCTGCAAGATATAGAGGATAGAGGATGTGGAGACAAATTTATACATTTATACAGGTATGCATGTACCATTAGTTCGAGAATTAAGTGAAATGCTTACTGCACATTTACAACCACCGCGCACCGACCCGTAGATAGGCTTTAACTGTTCAAACAAAAGTACATAGTCGATGGGTATCATAAATATATTTTTTTAAAATAGGCTTATTTAAGGTTTTCGCCACCCTTAGATTCTTGGGTTTGGTAGTTACCAAGAAATTACAGGATCGAATAATTTTGTTGATATAGACCAGTGCAAATAATTTTTGGAAAAAAAATTAATAATAGCATGAGAATTGTTGGAAAACGAAGGAAATATAGCGCAACCAACGGAAAAAATAAATTAAAGTTGATCCGAGCTACGAGGGTGAAATAGGGTAAACTTTAGGGGCGGAAAATGGTTTTTCACCATTTCCAGCGAAACTAGACCTTCTATGGAAAAAAGTTAAATGCAAAAGTTGTAGGTAGTGAAAAGGTCTATAATTTTGTATGAACCATGCTTTCACATAACCTAAAATTTTTTGAGAAAAATCGAAAAAACCTGTTTTTTCGTTTTTGATTTTTATCTCCCACAAAAAAATTTTTCTCCTCACGAAATTTAGTGGATACTTACCTTTTTAAGTCCCAACCACATTGTAATTTTTTTGAATCGATATATTTATTTTCACATATTATTAAGATTCCAAACCAAAAAAGAGAGAGACCTCATTTTCACCCGAAAATATCCATGTGCTGGAAACAGTTTTTTCAAAAGAAACGGTGCTCTTTATTTTAGTTGAAACGTCTACTTTTAGATGGTGTAAGAAAATAAACATTACTATAGGAAAATTTGCTAGAAAATGCGAAAAACTAAAAAAACTAGATTTTAAGAAATTATTTTTCAATCATTGTTTAAAATTTTTCATTATTTATTAACATTCACAGTTGAAATCCTTGGAAAATGTGAGATATAATGTTACGTTAATAAATTAAGTAATTAGAAATCGTTAAAGTATGGGGTTTGCAAAAAACATGCGAAAATGTTATTTTCCAAGTTCTAAATGTTAGGTGTGAAATGGTTTCAGCCAGAAAAAAGTGATTACTACCATATTTTTTAATATAAAAAAGTTGATTAATTAGATTCAAGTGGCATTTATGGAATAAAAAATTTTATAATAAAAAAATGTACGAAAAAAAACGGTTTTTTCGATGTTTGTCGCAAAATTGTGGGTTATGTGAAAAACTGGTACATACAAAAGTTACAGACCCTTTCATTACCTACAACTTTTACATTTAACTTTTTTGGAGAGAAGGTCTAGTTTCGCTGGAAGTCGTGAAGAACAATTTTCTACCCCATTTCACCCTCGTAACTTGGATCAACTTTAATTTATTTTTCCCATTGGTTCCGCTATATTTCCTTCTTTTTTCCAATAGTTTTCATGCTGTTATTAATTTTTATGATTTTTTGCCTTTTTAAAAGGTATTTGCACTGGCCTATCAGTTAAGTCTGAGCCGTAAAGTAAGTGACTTATGTGCTGCACTTTCCTCCCCAGAAATTTTGAATAGATTGGTAGATTTTCCAGAAAATATACAAGAAATGGAAAATTATTAGAAATTATTTCACTGCCGCTCAACTTCTTAAAAATAAATGCAAAGAACAAACATGAATTATCAGTGACAATTGTTGAATTTAAGTTGTCAAAATTTACTATTATTTTTTTGACTGTTGTTTTCATGGTGTACTTAGTAACGTTTACTACTGAGTCGTATCGTTTCGCCATGTTCACTCGTGTTCAAGAATACCAACAAATAATTCTTCCGAGAGAAGGCGATGCGGGATTGTTCCCCGAGGAACGTTCCTTTCTCTCGCCGTCAAGAATAGGGCCCCAGAGTATAAGTGTGTTTTACGTCTTTTTATTAGAAATGCTTTTCTATCTAAATAAATAGGATATAATTCCTTTATTGAGAGGATGTGGTTTATGTTTCAAGTAAACAGGGAAATCAAAACCAAAACCCTGCTGCAAACAATGTGTCAATGTTTAAAATAGTGTGTTATAAGTGAGTTGGATGCACTACGATGCACCAAATGTTAGCAGGAGGAAGGGGAGTTTGGATGCTATGCGTGTTTGAAAAATTGAGCAGGTGGAAAGAAAGGTGACTATTACGAAACCAACATTTCACCGTCCCGTCGCATCGTTAGGTTAATTGAACCTTATACATAGGTAATATCGGTAATTAGGCTGGTGTAAATTTCAACAAATAAATAAATATATTTTCAACATCGAATTTTTTTATTGTTCGCCAGTAATGCGAAGTCATATTTTTGCTTCCCTTGCTTACCGAAGGGAAAAAATGACCCCTCGAGATTGTTTCGGCTTTTCACGTTTCAGACCATGTAGATTGCGAAAATGAATGTCTTTCAACTCCTCCAATTAGTCTGTCTGTCCGTGTGCTTGTCTGTCTGTCGGTATGTTGGCACTATATCTAAAAAATTATTTGACGGGGGCTAGTCAAATTTGTAGGTAGTTGACGCTACTGCCTGCGAAGAAATGGGGAAATCACTGGAAATATACACGGTGGACCGCCTATAGAGAATAAATAGTGATTAAATGTGACAAATGGCAACAATATTTGGCATATAGTTAACACAGTTGGCAAGGAAGACATATTTACTATACTTTTAATGAAAAACGTAGTGTGGGGGGTAATAGCATGAGGAGCATGTCTTATCTACAACTTGATTAATTTGCCATCAAAGCTTGTAGTGCGCGCCATCTGTGACACACTAGTACTACGACTATAGTAGAACTTCTACATTGCTTTAGAATACCATACGAGAAAGGTTATAGACCTTGCTGGAATTTTCTGGATATACTTTTGTAGGATATATAAAGCGAAATTCACAGCGGGAAGGAAGTTCTAAATGAATTGAAGGTTAGAAAATTCCACAAAGTGAAGAGTAGAGTATAAATATCAAGTAAGAAACATTGTTAAAGGTTATATTAATCAGTAATGGTGTCAGTCAGTAAAGTATTGTAAACTTTTTAGTAAGTTATTTAAAAAAGTGTGTTAGTGTTTGTCTCTTGTTATAATTTTTTAACCCACAGTTTTTAAGGGTGGTTTTCTAGTACTGGAAGCACGTGAAAATACAATATGGTCATCCTAACAAACAATTCAGCTATGGTGAAAATTTGTAGATATTCACACAAACCTTCCATATCTTATTTGTCATTTATGTTTCTGTCGTATGACTACTCTGAATGTTTTTTTTAACCAAAACTTTTCAGATTTTTTTTTGTATCAATAGCGGTAATTATATTCCTATTATTATTCTTCTGTGTTGTTTCTTAATTAATAAGTTTGTAGAGTGATCACCCTGTATAAATAACGAGGGAAGTTCTGTGCAAACGTCTTTCCCAATTTTTTAATCAGTAATCAAACAAAATTACGGTTTAGATTAGTTTCCACTCCACTACAGATACGCATTCTTTGTAATAGTTAACTGTTACTGTCAGATATCGGTATTTATTCTTAATGAGGATGTTTATGTAAACATAAAATAATAATAATTATTTAAAGGCATTCATACAAGCTTTACTCGTTTAAAATTTTACGGTCATTAAATAATTCATCGCTGACCATCACCTTTAAATCACTTGTTACTTGCATCGTATCATTCTAGTAGAAAAATTGTAATTAGTTTAACATTTGTTAATCGCGTTGTTCTACACAATTCAGGATCATTATATACAAAAAATTATCATGTTCCCACAATGTATTTTTATACTTCCCTAACACACCAGAAAAATTAAATATGGTATTGTGTGCAACCACTTCTATTTATGTAATTATGATATAATACCTTTCTAATAAATATTAATTGTTGTATAAGTAAACGTTATTTGAACAATGATTTCAACATATATCAGATAAAGGAATCCAAATTGATATTCATAGAAAATTCTCTTTGATACAAATTATTTTTTGGTTTGATATTTTAGAAAATCCTCAAATATTTTTAATACAAGATAGTCCAATCAACGGAGCGTCAAAATGACCAAATTCTCTAAGTTGACTGGTTTTTGATAAAACCTTGTGCCACAGAGTAGTAATAATACAGAGTTTGCACTCAATGCTATTCCCTATGTTCACAAAGTCATTTTTTGTTGTGTGACATATACCCCCAGATTAGGCGCAGAAGATGTTCCTGCGATAGACAGGGTTGGCTTCAGCTCAAGAGTTACGTCAGGCAGGGGTGGAATTAATTGTTTATACACATGATATATGAACCGAACTCTACTCAATTATGTACAATTTAAAAGAGACAATAATATTTTATTTCACAATATTTCATGGAAGATCCACAAGACAATACATCAATTTGAAAAACTTTCATACAACTGAAAATATCCATTCTTGACGTGGATAAATGATCGTACAAAAATATAACCAAATGTTAAAAGTTGCATTTCTGGATTGTCGTAAAAAAATAGGTTAACACAAAAATGATTGTTGAAAATTTGTACTGTCGTAAACAAACAAAAAAAAGGACAAGTCTTATAACGTATTTTTTCTAAAATCTAGTTGTGTACATCTACTAATCTTGATTTTTGTGATATTGTCAGTTACTAGTCAAAATTCATGGCAAGATCCAAGAGAGACAGATTTACATAAAAAAAATAGTTGTCCTATTCTTTTTTGCTCACGACAGTACATAAGTGATTTTAAACTATTCAAAAGATGCATAGAATAAAGTTTTGTGAGTTATGTTTCTGACAATTTTCCTAGCAATAGTTTTCCAATATTTTCATATTAATACTTTCCAATATCATCTAGGAATAAACCATCAACTTTTGATTTTTAAAATTAATACTCAGAAGTTAAAAAAAAAAATATTTATATAGATACATAAGCATACAATTATTAACAATATTACTAACACATTACAAGTGGATAAGTATACAGTGTACATTTATTGTGAATGAAATTAAAAAAAGAACGGAGATCAACAAAAATGTACTTAGATATCTCGATAACTAAATATTCAAAATTAATGTTATTACAATAATTTTAATAAATAATGATAAAGTACATATATATTTTAACAATTCTTGTCAGTGTTATCACAAAAATAGACAAAGTTGCAGAAGAAAGTCTCGAACGCCCCGAAAATAGCAAATTATCATGTACGTGAGAGAGCAGGTGCCGTTTTTTTAAGGGTATCACAAGTTCTTCCAAAAAGTCATCTTCACAAAACTGGATATATTATCCAATCAAAAGACTTGTTGTTTGGTCAGAGGGTAAATTCATCATCTTTTCCATTTTTCTCTTTTTCGACTGACGTTCCTAATGAAATAATTTTCATTTCAGTTTTCTGACTTCTTTACTTCACTTAGTTTTCCGTGGGGAATAGGAAGTTAAAGTCGTTGCAACCTGGGTCTGAGCACGTGAATCTGAAATTCTGAAATTAAATAATTTTCTATGTACCATTGGTTAAAAAAAATATACAATTTCTTTATTTCTAATATTTATTCTGAAGCGCATGGTGATGTTGGATATACTCGAGGAAAGTCTTATCCCCAAAGTAAAATAATAAGAAAAATTTGAATTTTCATTAGGACATACATTGCGTACATCCATACAAAATAAACATAAAACATTTTAATATTCCTTGCATAAACCACTTTAATTCATAATAATATGTATACAAGAACAATTAGAAATGTTGAAAATAACCCAACGTTGAAAAGGAACCGCATTGAAACCAGTTAAGGCATAGTTGTGGAGAGAGGTGTGCAAACAAAGAAACATATGAACAAATGTACGGATCAAATAAGACCTTTTTCCTTTCAGATGGGAAATTACAAAGGACTTTTTAAGATATTCATCATTCATTGCTTTACATATTTAGGAATAAATTTCAAATCAAAATAGAATCATAGAATAGCAACCTACTTTTAGCAGATATTTTTAACTCATCTCTAGAAATGAAAATATAACATACCAGACGGACTGATTATCACTCCGTGTGGATGGCTTCAATGTTCTCGGGCGAAATTAATGACTTATCAAGAGAATCAGTACATGAACTCAGTCCATATATTGTTCTATGGTAGTAGTACCGCAAATGGGATGTAATAGGTTGTATGACGGTTCTGTAATTATTCTTATTTTAAATATACTTTATTAATGCTACTAGAGCACAGTGGTGTTATTTACATGCAATATGAGAAGTAATTTAAACTAAAAAAAAAATATAGTAACAATATTTAATTTACTTATTCGATCAAAACCTTACTAAAATATTTCTTTGTTTATACATTTTTAACAATATGATTGTTTTAAAGTTGAACTTGAACTACATCTAGGCACTTAAATAAAATTTTAGCCATTATTTATGTCCCTACTAAACATTAAATAATAAATAATGAAAATGAAGTAGGTACCTAATGAATTCCAAAACTTATCTTAAATTAATATTAATGGTCTTATTAATTTTTAAGTACCAAAGTATTTAATAATTGATTACAGACTTGCAATTAATTTATGATATAGTCTTACCTGAATCTATGACAGACTTGAAAATTGACGGTACATATATATAGCATTCTTATTTCACTTGTTTTTCAAAATATATGTCTTCATCGAAATGTAAGCTGCGTACCCTGTAACTGCTGCACAAACGAGTGGGGGATCAATTTATTATATCTTCTCGTCCACAATTCCTTGCCCAGGCTAAGCATTTAAATATAGAAATATAATAATAATTATTAGTGGTGCGATTGGTGCGATGCGCAGATCAGTTCAAATTCGATACCCCCCAGAGTCGAAAAGAGAAAGACAGAAACTTAAACCATGATACGTCATCAGTGAAAACTCTGTATTATTACTACTCTGTGCTTGTGCAATGTGTTTGTAATGACGTTAATATAAAGGTTCCGTAACTTGTAGAATTAGGTTAAAAATGAAAAACAACATATTTACCTTTTTTGGTCAAAAATAACATGTTTTTTTCGAAAAATGCATGTTTTTCGAGATATGGCCACTCGAAAATTCTTAAAAGTGGGGAAGGGGAAACGCATAAGTTGCAAAAAAAATCTGAAAAATTTAGGTGAATGTATCACTGAAATATTAGACGTTCTTAATTGGCAACTTATCTGGAAGGTACATTTTCACCTAGTTTTTCCGGAGAAACATGAAAAACTACCCCTTTATTTGAAATTGTAGAGCTTCAAAAAAATTCAGACGTATGACTTAAGGCCTTCTAAACATTTTTTGTCTTTCGAAATTTTTTTATAACTTGCTAGTTTTCCAAGTTACAGACAGTTCTTCATGATAATATACTACATTTTTTACACATTAAAAAATACATAAGAATTCGAAAGATGAGCTTGATTTTTATATATTATTAAAAAAAAATGAAACCTATATAGTTATATCATTTTTAAACGTTCAATATAACTTTTAGATCAATAAAATTAAATAATTTAGATTAAAAAAATTATGTTGTTTTTACAAGTTGCGGAACTCGTGATAAAAGGGGCGTTTCTACCTCTTCCGATCATGCCTTACTCTAATCCTTTTTCCAACTTTTTTTATTAACGTCATTACAGCACATTGCACAAGGTTTCATCAAAATCTATTCATTATTAGGTGAAACCCCCTCTGTTGACTGGACTAACGGAGATAAGTGATATAGGCCGATAACATAGTCTCATCCAAAAGAGAAAAATTGATCATGTACCAATAAACGGAGCACCATAATTCAATGTATTTTGGCGAGCTGAATTGGAATTATTCATAGTCTAATTTAATACATGTCAACAAAAATGTCCCGTTAATTAAATTAAAATTAAATTAAAAAAATCGATAACGATACGGTTTTCTTAAGAGAAAGGGACATAGCTACCCGAAAAATCTTCATCTTCATATTATTCATAATATCTTATAATTCATATTATTTGGGGTGAAAATCATATTTCTACGGATACTCTATTATGAAATGTATCATATTAGTCAAATGTATCAAGAGATAATGAATGAAAATAACATTTCCAAGATTGTTATTCAAACACAAAATTTAGAAATTAAAAAAACAATTGTTTTACAGTTAAATTTTTAACATTTCAACTTATTGATCGATTTTGTTCAAAACAGCAGAATTCTGCCTCTAACTAACACTAATTTACTATCCAAAAGGTCGATTTACGAAATAATTGTGATATAAATTATATTGGACAGTAGAATCCATAAAGCGTGACTAGGTCAAGGAACACAGAGCTCACCTAAAATATGAATAAACTAATAAGTCCAGAATGAAATAGTACGATTTTCTTTAAAACCAAATTTCCTATAATATTTTACTTAACCTCCTATATAATATTGATCATAATGAGGATACTAGGCAAAATTGGCGTATAATTGAAATCGTTTAATTTGTAATAATACTCGTATATACTTACCTATATATTATTTGACCTTTTGTTTCTCGACCTTCATATGTCTACCATCCTGATGCAACCGATATTTTTATATTAAACTACAGTACATAAAACTTGCAATGGAATCAGTTGTATATTTATAAACAATAGGTACACTGGTACACTCTTGCCAAATCTACATAAGTCGTGCATCTTTTAAAAGATTTACCTTACTCATCAATGGTATTTGATAAGAATATAAATTAATGAATTCCTAATTGTCTTCCTGATATGTCACGGACATTATTTATTTTTACATTTATTGTTATTTACCAATATGTTCGAAAAGAATAAACAAAGCATCGTAATTAAACAACAAACTCGAATTTGTTACATAATTTTTTTGACAGTCTGCGTCACCATCCAAATGAAATAGTAATTGTGACTAACATGTTTTCGATTGTATTTTGATCTGACAGGTACATAAAGTTAAGTGATCCATACCTTATACAGGATACATCTGTCTATTGTGAAAATCTGCCAGGCACTATTTAAAAAATATCCTAAGAAACTGAAAAATTTTACATATTAGTTATTAAGACAAAATGCAAGCAACAACTTTTCTCTCCTTTCTCTTTTTTGTCTTGACATATGTTGTATTATATGTGTTATTTTAGTAGATCACTATGTGCTACATGGTACGACTGGCAGCATTAGGCCATTTGTCGCGGTTGTCTGTTAGGCGCATTGCTAAATCTCGCTGTCTGCGATGGACTCTAAAATTATTTTGTCCTCATATAATACCCTACATAACACACTTGATAAACTTCTGCTTAGTGCTAAGTGTCCTTCCCTCTGAATGGAAAAAAAGGGTGGTAACTATGCTACATAAAAAGTATAATCCTGAAGAATTTAAAGATCTCAGTGCAATAAGCATTTTGCCAACGTTATCCAAAATTATTGAAAAAATATTGGAAATGCGACTAAGACAACATGTTGTGCAAAATAATTTGATTACTACAACTCTATCTGGATTCAGACTTGGTCATAGTTGCACCACGGCTTTGCATACAGTTGATGATATTATAGGAGCAACGGATCGAGGAATGTGTACGTGTTTAGTTCTGCTGGATTTCAGTAGAGCCTTAGACACTATAAATTACAACATGCTTTCAGTTATACTTCATTACATAGGTATCTTTGAAAATTCAGCAGAATGATAATAATATGAAAGACCGTAAGCAATGTGCGCGGTTAAATACCATAAGTTAAAATTATTTATCTCTGAAATCCGGTGTACCTCAAGGGTCCATCTTTAGTCTTTACAGTTTATAGAAGTAACCTTGTCAATGACTTGAATTACTGCAAGATCCACTTGTATGCAAATGAGACGCAACTCTACTACTCTTTTCCTTCCTTAGAAGTGGATAATGATAAAGTTAACAGTCTCGGAGTTATTATTGGAAGTGGCTTGAGATTTTAAAACCACATTGATAAGTTGCATCAGAAAGGTTTGTCGTTAAAATTAATATATGGAAATAGGCACCCTCTTCCTCAGAATACGAGATCATGCTTTGTGAAACTCTAGTTTTATTCCTTCTTAATTATGTAGATTCTTTATATGGTCGTTGTATCAATGCGCTTTACACACGTAAAATACAAAAACTGCAAAATTCGTGATTAAGATTAATATATGGAATTCGTAAATACCAAAGAATATCACACAAATTACGTGAAGTAAAATGGCCCAATATGCAAAATAGATGGATTCATCATGCTGCGTGTTTGTTTCATTGGTTAATATTGAACAAATCTTCGACATATCTCGATAGAAAGATCAATTTCAGAACAGACGTACATAATTTGATTGTCAGGTTTAAGGTCCTTCTAACTCCTCCAATGCTTCGTGCGCAGTTGTTCAAAAGGTCATTTATTTACCAAATTTGTAAAATATACAACGGTATTGATAATGTGACATATTAAACTTCGCCTCTTATATATAGTACAGGCAAAGTAACAATTTAGGGTAACAAAAATTAATAAAAGGATCATCTCTGGGATTTAAGTAGGTAATAACCTGGAGAATGAGATGATGCATTCTTTGCACTTCCAAGTTGTAGCTCGTCTTTTTCTCTACAAAAAAGGTCGTTACAAATTTTTGTCTTACTTAAGCCGTTTAGAAGATAAATCGAGTTTTCCACTTATAGTTTTAAGCCACTCCGAAATGCACGAAAAATGAGAAATCTCCAGGAGTTTCGTACGACCGGGCTCATCGATCGATAATTCTTACTATTCAGAGCCCCTAAAAGAAATGAAAATAACATAAAATGTAGAGAAAAGTCTCAGCTTTAATGTGGAACTAATCACAAAATTCATAAAAAAATTTATCAGAGAGAAAGTGCCAGAAGATGACTTAGTGAACTTTGTACAGTTGATCCACAAATTTATTCATATCTTTGCCGGGAGTCGTTAGAATGATAATTCATTTTGCTAATATATTCTTATATAATGATATATTAATCCAATTAACATTTTATTGCGTTTTACTTTTGTTGGAAAAATATGCCTTGCGCTCAAAGTAGAGGGTATATTTCTCATCGATCAATCACCTCCAAATTTTGGAGTTCAATTTGCTATATCTTAAGTAATAATAATAGCACAGTCTTAATTTTTGGATTATAAGTACAATAAAACATATTATTTCTCATGACTTTAGAGTTTTTTAATTGCGCGCAGTACTTTTTGAATTTATCTACATTATTCATACACGTTCAGAAAATGCACAATTATACAGTTAAACATATACAACTTATCTGTTTCTTAACATTCTTTAATGAAATTTTCACGAAATATAGATTGAAGTACGTGGAATCGAATCCATGCAGTGAAAAAGCACCCATTCTTGCAGGAGAAATAGGCAGGATGCTTAAAGCTCAAAGAGGTGAGTAAATCAACTGTATAAAGTTTACTAAGCCATCCTCTAACACTTTTTTCTCTATGATAAAAATTTGTAAGAACTTTGTTATTAGTTCCACATTAAAGCTGAGACTTTTCTCTACATTTTACATTGTTTTCATTTTTTTAGCGGCTCTGAATAGTAATAATTATCGATCGATATGTCCGGTCGTACGAAACTCCTAGAGAATTCTCATTTTCCGCGCATTTCGGAGTAGCTCAAAACAATAAGTGGAAAACTAGATTTATCTCCTAAACGGCTTAAGGAAGAGAAACATTTGTAAAGACCTATTTTGTAGAAAATCCCAGAGATGATTCGTTTATTAATTTTTGCGAGGTTTTTACAACATTTTGCCTTCATTGCCTGTACTAATACCACTTAACTAAGTAGTAATATTGTTTATTCCTGTGTAATATTTTGTGGGGTATAATAAAGCCGTTTGTTATAATTATTACGTGTTTTCTGAATTACCAGCTATTCGTAACAAACCCACATCTCGAAAGCATCAAATCGTGTTAACAAATTTGATTTTTAAGTGCTTCATGATGTTTCTATCCTCCAGATTTTATCAAACTGGTAAATTACCGATTTTGCTATCTGTATCCTCCGCCAAATTTCCTATTCGTAGTTATCGGCATTACCCACAAGTGCTCCAATGTAAACTATCTTGTTGACTATCTTACAATCACCTTTCGATTAAGAATAATAATTTTTGTTTTGTTGTCATTTACAATCAAACCGTACTCAGGGCTTATTGTTAGAAGGTTGCCCAGAAAGCATATGGTCTCATCCTCGCTTGCTGCAACTTAGGTGGTATCCATCTTGCCAGTCCTCCATTACAAGTGGCATTACGTGTTGACTATAAATGTCAAAGAGGATTGGTTACAGAGTATAACCCTATCTGAGGTCATTGCGAAGTTTACATTTGAAGGATTTAATATTGTCAACTTTCAAAGTAGAGTTTCCTTCATACAATCGTCGGATAATATCAGATGTCTGGGTATTTCCATATCTAACATTGCAGCATATATTTTGCCATATCCCAGCTCAAAATTGTCATATTATATATATTATTTTATTAACGGAAAATATGAAATGCTTATTATAGAAATTAATAAGTATAGTATGTTATGTCATTGTTCTTCGTAGTAATTTTTGTTGATTTCGCGATTGACTAATAGATCATCGATCCAGTCGAACTAACTAAGCACTTCGAGGAGTCGCGAGAATGGCTATGGGGGTTACTGTGGCAAAGGGGGTATTAGGTGCATAGACGTGGAACGTGACGGAGAGCGGGTTATCAAAAATTAAGAGTAGATAGTGGTATGTAAGTGTAAGTACCATTTTCTATTTATATTTTTTATTTCAATATAATATATTATGTCATTATAATATTTAGGAAAAAGCGCATTTCTGGCATACTGTGTAGTAATATAGGACCAGAAGGGCCAAACGCTAGCAAAGTAACTACCAGTGTCACGTCCACTATATCCTCAAAAATCGGCAATATAGTTTTGAGACCCTAGGGCTGGGCTGGATGTGACATATTTGGTGTAGGTGCCGGGAACTCTACATTTTTTTTAGTCATTGTGGTGAAAAGTTCGTTGATATTTAACTAAATAGAAAGATGATTATATTTTTAATGCATATTTCTTGGATAAATAGAAATAGGATCATTTTTAAATGCATGTCTTGCGACGAACTTTTAGACTAGGTCATCAAAACTGATAGAATTATGTTGTTTGTTTAGTTTGATGATTTTTAACTTACCTTTGTTAGCAGTCACTTATCTGCATTAGGTCCACTTGTCCGACTACTGCCCTGCTCCAACCAAATTATATGATATTAATTTTCTTCACTTTAGTACACTTTAGTATAAGCTTGTTTTTGAGAAATATCTTTTATATACTTTTTATTATTTTCGCTTTAATCACGGTATGTTTACCATTGACCTTTGACAAGTTGCATAGTGAGTTGACTATCCTGACTGCAGCATCAGATCATGGTCATCAGATAATTGTATTGTCATCGGTACTACCTACATGTTTTCAAAATTTTCAGGTATAGTAATGGATCAAGTGGAGGTGGTTCAAAATTAACTTATAAAATTTAACCTAAAATATCCTTAGTACAAATATGTGAATCTGAATGAAAGTCCATAATAAAAAAGAGGTGACAAATTAAGCCCATTTCAAATTTTGCAGGAGTCGCCAGTCATACAAGAGCAGCCTCTTTTTTGTCTTTTCACTCACAAGTCCATTTTTTATAACTTTATCGTAAAATATTATATTCTTATCAATACTACGTATCAATGCCAAATTTTAAGGCGACAGATCAATTGGAAGTGGTTCAGAATTAACTTGCAAGGTTTGAAATAAACTGATTGACTGGCGCTTTATTAATAAACTTGTGAAGTTGAATTTCAATGTAGTGCAGCCTCTATACATTTAACTTTATATTCGCAAACTTAACAGGTGTTACTTTGTCAACCTACCTTGTATAATTGTAGACTCATAAACAGACAGAATTTAAGTTATTTTAATAGCATCATAAAAAGAATCTAATATGTTACATAGAATAACTCTGGTTGTGTAACATGAATTGAAAGAATTAAAACAACGTTAAATAATTAATTACTGTCATTAATACATTAACACTATTTATGCGGTCTACTTACTCTCTTTGACATACTGCAAATGAATAAAATGCTTTTGGTATTTCATTTCATGCTTCTTGTTTATTTACTTAAAAGAAGAAATGACAATATTTGTTTTATTAGGATCATTGTGGTCGTAGTGTTATGAAATTTTAAAGCGGGTTTAATATCAAAAATTCATAAGGTTTGCCTTGTTAGTCATCGACGTCGATAAAGAAGCGGTTCTCGAATAGCCCCTGGCAATGACTAAAGAAGTGACATCGTCATCTAAACAGATGTTGATCATTGTTTCAAATTCAAATTCAGATATTTATTGGTCTTTTTTTTATCATGTACATGATATAAGACAAGTCACACTAGTTAAGTAATACAGTATAACATAACATAAGCTTATACTAAGAGTCGAATATAGCGTAAAACACACAGTTGTATAAGGCGAGGATACAGAACGCTGAAAAATGTACAGTACAAAACAAAATGTTAACTTGCTGTGTATTAATATACTTTAAATACAGAAAAACTCTGATACAGAATTATAACATTTATCTGATAAAAACCCTTTAGTTTTTTTTTTAATTAAATACTCTCTTTCCTGATGTTTTATGTCATCCGGTAGACGGTTAAATCATTTCTGACCTATAAATCTTGGACACACTTGTAATTTTTAATCTGGCACAAGGTTCATGAAATTTATTTTTTTGTCTTGTATTGACTTTATGGTAGTCACTATTTAAAATTAAACTATTTCTGTGTTTAAAAACATACACACAAACTTTGAAAATATATATGCTAGTCAAGGTAAGAATATTATTTTCAATAAAGATATCTTTGCACATGTGAGTATTTGGTACACCAAATATACATCGCAAGACACGTTTTTGAGCAATAAATACATTTGAAGACATGGTGGAGTTTCCCCAAAAACAGATACCATATCTTAAACGTGAATTGACTTAGGTATAATATAAATTAATAAGTTATTCTCTTGATAAAACCCTCCTAATATTCCGGAACAGGTATACTATAGAGGAGACTTTGGATATCAAAGTTTCGCAATGATGCTTCCAATTTAGGCATTAGTCCAAGGATACCCCTACAAACTTAACATTGTCGTCTGTATTAGAAATATTTTTATTATCTATTTTAATATTTAAGTTGTCAAAAGCCTTAGGATAGTTCCCGAAATAAGGGAACATGGGCTCTCCCATTCTCAACAAGTTGTTATAATATTTAGTATTTGTTCTCCACGTCCTTTAACAAAGCTTGCTTGCGCAGGAGGTACTTGCTAAGACATAATTTTGAGGTCTAAACTGAAAATATACAGCATTATTTTACTAGCGCGTGATATTAGTGCCAACAACCTGTAGTTATCACAAACAACACTCACTGTTTTCTTATGTACTGGTACGGAGATTGAGGTTCTCTAATCATCTGGCCAGATTCCTGGCTAGAACGTTGTCAAATTGTTGAATTTCAGTAGTTTCCTTATAACTATAGCGTCATATTTATTCATCAAACAGGAAACAACTACTGATTTAATTTATAAAACAAAACAAATATGCGGAAATTATTAATGTAAATCCGACGTTAATGTCTATATTTTATTTACATTATCTATATTTTATTCTATTGATCGTTTGATGAATAAAAATAAGTTGCCGGTATTACTGAAATCGTATCTTTCATAGCAATTAATGCCACAGATGATGAAAATAAATTTAAATATTTCTTTATTTATTAATTAAAAATAAATAGCAAAATTTCGAAACTGACGAGGTTATAGGAAAACCTGTTGGCTATCTTGATAAGATATCGATCTAAATACAATAAAATAGGTATAATTTCATCGACACTAGACGTTAACAAGCTCATCATTTATCTTCTTATGAATAGGGGCAAAATTCCATACTTCCAGAACTTGTACCACCATTGTATAGACGAATACTTCTTGCGTTACTTCAATATGCATAGCCAGTATTGCTTCACGACTTCAGTCAGTAGCGGAACACTAAGCGGCGTTTCTATTGTTATTATTCAAATATTTGCATTATTACATCTCCCAGTATTTATAAATGTTGCTAGGTATGAAATATTAATGCAAGTTAGTGTTAATTAAATAGATCCAAGACATGGACTCTGAGTAAAGCTGAAGAAACCCTACTCCAAACTTTCTAAAGGAAAATTCTAAGGCCCATCTTCGGAACTGTATGTCACCGTCGTTACAACTTTGAGCTCTATTTATGAGAAATACAAACAGGTGGCAAAGGGTAGGTATGTGGCGACAAGCATAAGGATAGGACGACTCAAGTGGGCAGGACATGTTAATAGAGCTGACGACAATTACCCTCAAGAAAGATCATGGTTTCGGAATCAAACGCCGCACAACCCCCCCCCCCCCCCCTCCCTAAAAACCACCGCCTCGGTGAAAAAAGCTTTATTTTACTGATATCTCGTTAACCGTTGAAAGTATAGAAAATTTGCTCATCATAAAAAAAGCTTGACTAATCGCATAAAAAAAGTCCTGTTGTAATTTTCTTGTATATACCATAGTTTTCGAAAAAATCGGTGTTGACAAAAATTGAAAAATTTGTGTTTTTAATGTGCGCGAATTTTCGTTTATTTGAAATTTCTTGCTCGAAAACCAAACAAGTTAGGAAGAAAAATCAAAATGGGCTTTAAAGGGGATATAAAATACTGTCTTATATTGCCATTTTTGATGGTTATTGATGTTTATTAGTATATGAAAATTAACAATATAATATAGTTATCTCTTGATTTTTTGTGCATCTAACTATTCACAGGCCCATAAAAAACAACTGACTTTAATATAAGTTATAAATGCATTATCTTTTAGTTCAAGGTAGTACTTTAATGCAGAAAAAGTTAGGAATAATAATATTCATATTTACAAATTTACCAGCATGCTGAAGTTAGCCAAAAGAAATCCAAAAATTGCTGCATTTTCAATTTTTCGATGATATTTGTTTATGCAATTTTTTAACTATTAAATGATTATTAAGCGGCACATCGAAAAAATCGGCAAAATCTGACGGTTAATGCAGAAAGCAAGAAAATTTGCATGTGATTTGTACACATTCATTGTACTAAATTTACCCGCAGCACTTCGATTTCCGGACATGTAAATCCAAAATGGCGGCCAATTTGTAAAAGAGTAACTTGCTAAATTGCGTTATAAATGGGATGATATGATGATATAATAGAAGCATTTGAGTGTATTGCTAGCCCAGATCGACCCCCTACCAAGCGAATAAATATTACTCCCTCCTACAAAGCACCTTTTTAACCAGTCACAAGTTAGAATAAGAAATCCAATTGAAAGGTGCATCGGTGTCTGGAAAATGGGATTTCCTGTTCTTTCCTTGGGGATTCGACTGAAGATCGAGAAAGTAGAAGTCATTATTGTAGCAACTGCCATACTGCACAATATAGCATGTTTGCGGCATGAGGAAATACCAGCAGTTGATGATTAACAGCAAGAAAATATTTACTCTTTCGATGGAGTGATGGTGGAGAATGTGGGGGATAACAGGGTGATTACTGATTAGCAATAATGCAGTCACATTGCCGTTAATAAACTATTTTAATGGACTTCTGTGAAACATGTTATGTAACAGTCTTTTAGATTATAAACACTCCTAACACTCATTGTACATCATATGGTGACGACTATCTTTTTATTTTAAGAAAATTTAGCTTTTTCTTAATATCGTATAAAATGTGTAAATACAAATAAATAATTGATATTTATCATATCAATTATTAATAATAGAAACAAATGAAAATATATTACCAGAAAATACTAGTAATTTATTCAAACTTTTACAAAATACTTATCACAAATAAGTTTAAAACATATATATCTTTCTTATATCAATTATAACAAAGAATATGCCCATTATGAACAGTACAACTGTTATCATAATGTTATTTTTAATTTAAATTATCCTGCTCAATGAAACCCAAAGATAATCAAAACAAAAGCACTTACCGATATAGCAGTAACACAAAACTTTAGAACATCCACAGACACGTGTTTCGGCATCTATGCCTCTTCGGTGCGGCTTTTTCTAAAGTTCACAATCAACTGAAATATGTAAGCAAATACTCGTGTTATAACTATCAAAGGATTACCAGAACAGGATATTAAAAATTAAAATTAGATTATAGGAAATTCCCCGTAAAGGGATAATTATCAATATAATTATATGCAAATGCAACTTCCTGGAACTGTAAAAGCTCTATAACAATAGAAACAAATGAAAATATATTACCAGAAAATACTAGTAATTTATTCAAACTTTTACAAAATACTTATCACAAATAAGTTATAATTGATATAAGAAAGATATATGTTTTAAACTTATTTGTGATAAGTATTTTGTAAAAGTTTGAATAAATTACTAGTATTTTCTGGTAATATATTTTCATTTGTTTCTATTGTTATAGAGCTTTTACAGTTCCAGAAAGTTGCATTTGCATATAATTATATATCAATTATTTATTTGTATTGTATATTTTTTTATGAAAAATATAAAATAAAGTTAGTTTTCTAGAACACGGCCATCTGCAATTATAAGAGGTGAATTTATAGATAATTTATAACTTTTTGTTAAGTAACGTCGCCTTTTGAATTTCTAATATTTCCATTTTTGCTCAATGATATTCTCTCATAAACTCTATTTCCACATCTGCTTTTCTCTTCATATTCAACATCTCCAATTCATGCTTTTCTCTGATAAATTTGAGTTTTTGGCCTTGTTCTTCTTCCATAAAACATGCCTTTGCTGCTTCTACAGAAGATTTTGCATCTGCCCACTGGGAGACTCTGCTGCTAATTGCAGCTTTAGACTTACATCGAGTATTTTTCTTAAGGACTTCAGACTTACTTGCTCTTAGCATGCTCGGACTGTACTTTCACTAATTTCCTGAACGATTTTGACTTTGAGACACTATAAAAGTAAAAAAAAAAAATGTAAGGAAATCTGTGACGTAGATATCTATCATTTACTTTTGCTAATTTCTACTGTATTTTCTATCTGTAGCTGAATTTTTTTCTTGTTTTCGGATAGAACTCCAGTATGGAGCTGAGATGGGCTTGAAGTGCAATCATATACTGAAAAGGAAATAACTCGAATATGAACTTATATAAGTAGTGCGAACAACTTACTGTGGTCTTTAAACAAGTCCAGAGATACAGCTTCTTCAATAATTATTTCGTTTAAATCTTCTTGGCTTGAAACAGGCTTAAGAGCTTGATTCTCTCCATTATTGCTGGAATAAAATGTTCAAAATGTTTTGCAAAAAAACTTATTATTGTAGACTAACAATTTTTAAACAGAAATGTTCAAAATATATTTATATCAACTTACTTGTATCTCCATCAAACTGCGAAATGTCTCCATCAACTTTGCTCGAGCCAAGAAGTTCTTTGACTTCCTTATCCAGTATCGCAACTTTGTTTTCTCGATAAGGACCACCAGCAGTACCTCGCACATGCAATTTTTCATCAGCGAACTTCTTTTTCGTTCTTTTTTTAATATTATCATATTTTTTTTAGAACTTTATTATTACGAGGATTCTCTCCACAAATACTATTAAATTCACTTTATATTTTTCGCCAAGTTTCTCCTTTCTGGAAATTTGCTTGGGAATCAGAAAGCTTGCATTCGATGATATTTCTATATTTTCTTACCAAGGAGATTAATATAGAGTCCTCTTTAGCAGAAAAGTTTGCAAATCTTCTTCTATCATCCATATTCTATCAAAACAAAATTTAATCTTCACGTTTGTATTGTAAAACTCTTGAATATGAATCACAGGTAACTGTTATGAATGCCGAATATCTAATGTCCACAAACTACCCACTAGTTTGTGCTATTGTCACATCATAAATTCTTCAAAATCTACAATGCGCAAACGCCGACACTACCAACTGGCATTTTAAAATAAAAGAACCTAGCTCCTACTGAACCCGGATGAATTACGCTTTATAGAACGGGAGAATATACCTGATCTCCGGTTCAGCTTGAGCCGTGGCTCAGTTGAATTTACGCTGAACCTGGTATTGTAAAACTGGCCCTTAGAGCAGCATATCAAGCTCGTCAAATCTGGGGCAGAGCTGATGTTTTGGAAAGTCCACCAGATCCAAGTGAATGGGGGTGGAAAATTACTGAAAATGGATGGAATGCCATTTGGTTCAAATTTCCAGGAATCTGGCAAGGTTGTAAAGAGCTAGAAAAATGCGATTTTTCAAGCGATTGTAATACCAGGCGTTGCCTATGCAGAAAAAACGATCACCTCTGCACGCTTAACTGCAAGAAATGCAAAGAATAATGTATCAACAAAAGGTATGTGGCCTTCTACATTCATTAAAATACTTTTTTGTTCAAGTTTTTTTGTCACAGCAAGCGATATGATTCCAGTAGCGATGACGAGGAAACTGTATGATTTTATTTTGTATTTTATTAATAAAAGCCATTTTTCTAACTTCAGAATTATATTTTTTTGACATCGCCATTGTAATCAGCGGCCTCAAATTATACTTAAACAATATCCCACATGACATATTGCATTATTTTAAAAAAAATGTTAAAGTTTAAAATAGCCGCCGAGTTCTTAAACAAATTCTATTATCCTTGCACTATGACTATTTTTATTATATTTGCTAACCTTAAAGCGTTCACCTACGATTTGAAAACAGTCTTGGATATATTCTTCTTTCGTTTTTAAATATATTACCCGAATTTTTTAAAATGGCTGCCATTTTCGTCTATGAGTTCAGGGGTCAAAGTGCTGCAGGTCAAATTACTTCTATAAATATATAAAACACACATGCCAAATTACTTGCTTTCTGCATTATTCGTCAGATTTTTATGCGTACCGCTTAAACTAACAAGAGTTATATGATATATAAACTGAAAAAAAATTTTTGAGCTGAAATTTCAAGATGTTTGGGTCTTTTTTTATTTTGAGGAAACAATAAAAAATTTCCCAAAATTTGGCTAATTCCAACATTTGTAAATGTGAATATTTTTATTCCTAACATTTTCCGCATTAAAGTACTACCTTGAACTAAAAGATAATGCATTTATAACTTATATTAAAGTCAGTTATTTTTAATGGGCCTGTGAATAGTTAAAAGCGCAAAAAATCAAGAGGTAACTATATTATATTGTTATTTTTATATACTAATAAATATCAATAGCCATCAAAAAAGGAAACACAAGAGAGTATTTTATATCCCCTTTAAAGCACATTTGATTTTTTCTTCCTAGCTTGTTTGACTTTTGAGCAATTCAACTTTTTCTATAGGCTGCTCGCAAAAAATTCGTACCCGTTAAAAATACAAATTTTGCAATTTTTTTCAGTATCAACTTTCTCGAAAATCATGGCATATACAAGAAAATGACAAGAGGACTCTCTTTTAGGAAATTAGTCAAGCTTTCCTTTTTATGATGAGCAATTTCTTTTATATCTTCAACGGTTAACGAGTTATCAGAAAAATAAGGCTTTTCTCACAGAAGGGGTGTTTTTTGGGGGGGTTGCACGGCACCCCCAGAACTGATTTTTATATTTTTGTGATATATAATCTCTCCACTAATAGTTACTGAAGGAAAATCTCATATAATATTTTTTGTAATGGAAATCTATATAATTATTGAACTATTAGGATCTTTTCTTTATAGATTTCGGTGTTTAATAAATTTCGGTTGATTTTGATAGTTTTTATTTTCTCAATAGAGTTTCACAATTTTGCTTTGTCTTGTCGATACCATACGTTCAAAATCTTAGATCGATCAATGATGTGTAAAATATATGTAGCCTATATATTTCTCCAGGTATAAAAATCTACATATTTTAAACCTCAACTTTGAAGTTAAAGCAATGTGCAAAAACTTAGAACGGCAGTAAATGTACATCGTTCGCTATATGAGAAAGTAAAAACCGGTTTAGCATTAAAAAAACAGTTAAAGCCGAAAAACCAATATTTTTGAAAATATTTATAATTGACTATTCCAGGAAAATAAAAATATGTATATAAATTTTAAATACCACTTTCGGTTTAGCTCTATTTCTTAATCCTCTTTCTTGAAAAGAGCTGTCAGAATGACATGTAAACCAAACATTTATCTCAAAATCTGTCGAGAAAGTGGGACGTAATGCATTAACTTGGATACCCTATATATAAATTATGAAATATAGAAATATTTCGGAAATAGTTAATTTTTATTGTTAATTACTTATCTCCTGCTCCATTCATCTTAGTTATTACGTCATTATTGTTTGTGATACGAATCATCGACGGTTTCTAAATGGAGTACCCTATATATTTGTCAATTATTTTACACTCCCTGGCGAGCTGATTTCAATGAACTAATCACATTTAGAGTCAAAAGGTGAATCATTTTGATTCTAGCTAAGCTGAATCTTATTTTTTGAACTTGAGTGGTAATTTTGTAAAATCAGTTTAGCAACGTGATTTCTGTTCTTTAAAATCAGATATTTTTATTTCTGCTTCAGCCATGGTACCTAAATATCGACAGAAGTTAAAATTATTAAATGTACATACATTATTTATTGACAAAAGGTATAAATGACTGGGATACATTGCAGGTTAATTTCTTTTGCTGAATTCTATTTATAGTAATGAAACATATTCATTATAGGATTTTGCAAACAGTACAAAAAAAGTGTAGTTATAGCGTTCTAGATTAAAAAAAAAAATGTTTTCTAATTTATCCTTTAATGCTTTAATATTGTTAGGTCTTTAAATAACCTAACAACACACAAGAATGAGTAGTCGAGTAGCTTATTTGTAATAATTTTTATTATGGGCTAATACATTAACGTTTCGACGCTATTGGGGACATAATTTTCTATCATTTCAGCATTGTGGTTTTTTATAATTAAATGAAATAAATATTTCTACATCTAAACACTTAAAGCGTAAATTTTATTTTTAATAAATAAATTGTACATTCATTTATGAAATGATTAGTATTAGCCCCAAGCATAAATTAACCCTACGTATACGCCTGTGTGTTTGTGTTGCAAATATCTAAAGATGTATGTAATGCAAGGAGAGTACAGAGATGGTAATGGTCTAACCACGCGGTTTCTAAATACCATGGCCATTTAAAGATATTTGTCGTGGTTTTTAAAATTCTTTCTTTTGCAATATTTTTGTTAAGTTTAATAAATTATTATGATTATTATCATAAATAACAATAATTATATAAATAGCAAATACATTCTTAAAATATTAACAAATTGTTAATATTCCTACAAATTAAAGTTCAATGTTTCTAGCTTCTCAAATACTTGTACAAAGTACGTTAATGTCTGCAACAATTTAAACTACAACCTTTTCATTTAAACGTTTCCCATCTTTTTAAAGATATATATAGCATTGAACAAAACCATAAAACCTGATAATGGGAAACATTTTTATTTGCAGTGATTTATAACAGCTCAAACAGAATTTCGACACTCTTGAAGCAATTACTTACAATAACAATGCTAAATTAAATTATAAATTGTGGCTGCTATACCCTTTAATTTACATTTTGAAACAGGCACAGACGTTCGTGAAAAATAGCCTCTCACGTACTACATAATGCTATTACTCGATTATTTTCAACTCTTTATGAAATAACATTAATGTTATAATATGCTCTAATTTATAATAAAATAAGGAGAATTTTTTTTAGTTAAACGGTTTTATTGTAAAGAAACATAATAATGATGCAGATAATTTACTAAACGTTAAAAAATAATTGGTAGGTATCAGGTTCCAGTCATCACACCAGTCTTCTCATGAATATAGAGCATTGATCAGACTAAAATAAAATCGTGGAGTGAGTGGAATTTCTATTATCTACAGTCAACCGATTGTATCATTATAGCTATGCTTTGGATGCATCTTCTCAATAGACAACTAATGCAAAATGTGTGTAAAAGTAAATCCTTCCTTCCATTCCATATTTAGTCAGGTTACGCTACGCCCCACGATTTTATTTTAGTCTGATCAATGCTCTAGATTGATGAGGAGAGTGGTGTGATGACACCTAATTATTTTTTTAACTTTTAGTACATTATCTGCATCATTATTATGTTTTCCTATAACAAAACCGTTTGACTTAAACTTTTTTTTGGTTATTTTATTTTTAAGTTTATAGCATTTTATTTATTTACTTAATATTTCTCATTTTATTTAGTTCGTCTAGTGCTTCATTACAAGGTTTATTTTCTGTCAGTTGTCTAAACGCTTTGATCCGCCATTTTGTTTCGGACGCCATTTTGGATTAGGAATTTTTTCTAAAGTGTACTGTGTTCTACTTGTCAAGTCCTCTCATTTGATACCCATATTGGGGGGATTGAAACAAAATCTTGGATCTTGAATTTTTTCATGATGTGCTGTATTCTACTAGTTAAGCCCTTTCATTTGATACCCATATCGAGGGGGTTGAAAAAAATATGTAATCTGTCATTTTGTGACGGCGGCCATCTTGGATTTACAATGATAATGAATACACTTAATTGTATTGTCATCAGAACTAATGAAGTGTACCAAATTTCAGATCAATTGGTCAACAGGAAAGGGGTAGAATTTCAAGTATTAGATTTGACCCACACAAGATACAGAGTAAGCTAAATAAAACCATTTAATAAAAATGAAATAAAACACACTAACCATTACGCTCTTCGCGGATTTATTGCACTTTTTATATAATTGGTGCACATTCAATAGGATATTCTCCGCACTTTTATCGTAAATAAAAACATATTTGAGACGTGTATAATAATGTTAGTTTGTATTATCGAGTGACGGCCTTGTATAGGTCGAAATGAATGAAAGACGCCAAAGCTTGGTCCATAATCTTATCACATTTGTGACAAATTTATTGCTGTGAGGTTGATAAACATTACGGACTATTGCCTAATTAGTCGGTTTTGCGATATAACAGTATTATATAATATAAACATAAATTTAAGGAAATGAAACAATTAATAACTTTTTAATTTATTGATCGATATGTTCAAAAAGGGTATTTCCTATAGCTAATACTAAGTTACTGTCCAAATTTCAATATAATCGGACTTCTTAAATTATCGTTCTTACAAGAAACCTGGCGGACGGGCAGACGGACAGACACATGGACAGACAGACAGACGGGAGGACGAACATTTTGAAAATTGTCCAGAATTCGATCACCAAGACCGTGATATGAAATTTTTTTCTCTACGAACGATATTACCGGTTTTAGAAATGTGCCGATCGAATGCAATGCTTTAATTAAAGATATAGCTGAGAGCATGGATATTGGATAGCTTATAAGCGTATCTGAGACGCAGATTTAAGGAAACCCCCCAGAATATATGAACCTCGGTTTACCTGTTAGTGTATTCTGTGAGTCGGAGGGAACCTCGAAAAACATGAATTTTACTTAGCCTAACGAGTTATGCCCCCCCTGCTGGTTCGAGGATGCTGAACATGATGGCGGTGGTTAAATCTCTCTACGAGGTTACCCCACCCTTCAAGCGGCCGAAAACTACCACCGAAAGGGGTTAACCGCGTATCCGCCGTCTCCTACCAGCCAAACCTACCAAACCAATGTTTTAGAGGATGCTGAGCACGATGGTGATATCAAGCCCCCTCCTCGACTCCCACCAACCCTTCTAACGGCCTAAGACCACCCCTGTAATGAATAAAACATGAATAGGCTATCTTCCCTCAACTAAACTCGTGTTACTTACCGTAAGGATTGTGATTTGTTGTAATTAAAGTAAACGTTCAATTATAACAAGGCTCAATGATCACATGACTCTTCTCAAAAATGGAAAACTGAAAAATCTAATATTATCCAGCCATGCCCTTGATAATAATAGAATAGATAATAACCAGTAACTAAAAATTTATTCGAAATATAATAAATAATAGACAGCTCGATGCTTTTGGAAGCTAGTAGCCGAAATCATATTATAGATCACACAGAAAAAACAATTCTTAGAAATGTTAAAAATGAATTGAAATACACTTCTCTAATGACATAAATCAAAGTTACCTAACAAAGTACGGTGTCCTGTCAGATAAGCAGCTGCAAAAATTTTCAACATAAACAGTGTAATACACGGAAAGACTCCACCTCTATGTGTATTCTGAACCTTAACAAAAGCCTTTGATACAGTCAGCCACATCCAGTTACTCAATGTATTGATAAATATCGGTTTTAGGGGAACTTCATGTAAACTAGAGTTATTTAACTAATAGAAGACAGTCCACCAACATCTCAGATATTTTCAGTGATACCAAGATGTTCCTCAAGGTACGGTACCGGAACCTTTAATACTTAATATTTACCTAAGCGACCTATTTAAAGCACAAATACCAGAAAGTGTATTAGGTTTTGCAGAAAACATTCTAGCACAAAAATCTATCTATATTTATATTTTGTTGATAAGAACCCAAAAACTTTATTTTGATGTATATGCTAGAAGCCAACATCTCAAATTTATTTATGACATCGGCCTCAAATATAATATTATTAAAACTCTATGACCAATTATTTCCACATACTAGAGTGCAAATATGGTCAAGATGTATTACTTTAAAGAGACTTGGATGGGAAATCTGGAGTGACTCCTTAGGAAGCGGATTTTAACATTATTTGGCATTCATCCAAAAGACTTTAGTTAACCGAATTTGTTTATTCCTCTCCCAATTCAAGATGTACCGCCTATGGAATACTGAAATAACTACTGTATTGTTTTACTCTTTAACAATTAATGTCAAGAATTCTTAATAACCGATTTAAATCACAAAATAAAGTAAATTGGCAAAACTAATAAGCACTAATAAACAATTAGAGGTATAATTTTAAAACTGTGTGTCAAGGTAAACCGTGAAATCGCTCAGGAGGTATATTATCAATTCATAATTTCATTGTTTTCTGTTCGTTTGTTTATTTATAAACAGAACCATAAATCAAAATTATCGCATTACTGTTATGACTTACATTGAGACATTAATTGTTTAAAGCTCTTCAAACTATTAACAATTCAAAATTCAAGGGCTGAGAAGTGCGTCAGTCAGTATACAAGCACACAGCTCGCAACGTAGTACCAAAAACCCATAACGTTTCAATTACACGAAAGAAAAATGCAAATAGATGAAGTAACCTTTAACACAATTATTGATTGTAGAAATCGGAAACTTTTGATTAGATAGATCTGAGATAATGAAAATTGTTATGACGCGAGATTTCAATTTAACAAACACAAAATCATCACAAAGTCAAACACAATTATTGAAAATTAATGAAATCACACATTTCAAGGCATAACCTTTGCAACATTAAACAATTTGTTACTTATTTGTTTATTAATTTTTTTAAATTCGACTACTAAGGTGAACTCGTGTACTCAGTGTTGCTTCCACAATTAAGACTGATCCTTCAATACCTCCAGTGGTGGCTCATCAGGGATGGCCGGGTAGGCAGTTCTCACCCAGTTATCTAAGAGCGCCAAGGCTAAGCCTTAGTCAGTCATAACATTTTGTCGCTAATTAATTTTAATATAAAAATCATAAAATTTAAAATTTATTTTTATATATGATAATATTATTAATATTTTACTACATATTAATCCAATTCTGAGTCGCTTGCCGCTAATATTTTATGCGCCTGAGCCTAAACTCTAATCTCTAGTAACCAGGGTAGGCAGAGGACACTGAAATTGCGTTATGCTACATATGGTAGGTAATGTAATTGGCAAGCGCAGCAGCCTAATTGATAGTAGCGCGGCCTTTTCGGCAGCCGTGTACAAATTTTTGCTTGAATAATATATAGTCACACATTTTCAGTCTGTGATGTCAGACGCGGATGTTACGCGGATGTTATGTAATAAATTTAAGTAAAGGCAGGTCAAATTTTAATTCGCTACTTATTGATTAATCAGTAAACATTAAATTCAATTGCAAAATAAATCATCTGCCAAGGATATCTTCGAATAAAAATAATTTAGTGTCATTATAAGTGTTGGCCAGTTTATTAGCATTTTCTAGCTCGAGCAGTGTATATGTAGATGAGCGTACAAATATCGGATGCGCAGTGGATTCATAAAAAATAAAATCGATTACAACATGTCTCAAGAGTAAGTGAACCTACTGGTTTTCTCTCTACTGTGTCTTTTGACCTTGAACAGAAACTGGTAACTCTACTCCATATACGAAAACATAAACATTTCCAATGTCAAAAATTCAGGTTTGGATAGTTTAATATTTCGTTCTTAGGGAGTTTTCTTCCATTAAAAGGGGAGAAATTTACTTTCTTATAAATAATTCAAAGAAATGATATCAATTTTAAATAGGTACATAACTACATTATTACGTTAAATAAAACAAATTACCAACTTTAGTTATACAAAGTAATGAAAAGTTAGTTATTATTATTATAAACTCTCATTTTCTGATATTTTCATTTTACCAAAGGCGGTAAGAATATAATAAATATATGTTTTCTTGTAAATAATTCGAAAAAGAAGCATAAAATACATTCAAATTTACATGAATCACAACTACCACAATTTTCCAACTTTAGTTACACAAAGTAATAAAAAATTAGCTATTTTTATAGTAATCTGTCGTCTTTGGATACTTTCATTATATGTCATAGAAATTGATATTCAATAAATAATTCTCAGTAACTATAAATCATTAAAATTGGTAAGCAGGTAGGTATTTTCGGGGTAGCTAATACTAAATCTGATGTCAAAGGGTAAAAATTGAAAATTAAGAATTTAATACGGCTGCCATAACTACATTACATTTGATACATGGGGATATGAGGATTCTCTGATAACGACTTTGATATTGAAATTTAAAAATTTAAAAAGATGGACTGAATGGACGCATCGTTTGAAAATTTTAAACTGTGCTCAACAGTTCTAGAGAAAACACAATTTATTACTCGCCTACCACCGCCTAAGTAATGAAACACACCTCTCCAAATTTTAACATAACCTGACAATGACATCGATGTAAACAAATGGAGATACTATTGTCACAGAGACAGAAAAAATTATACACTAGCTTATAATAATTACATAAGTTGGTATTTGTTTCCATTTTACCTTGACTTTTAAAGAGAAATTAACTGAAGATGTACGTCTATCCATTTATTAAGTGTATTTGAAGGTTTTGTAAAAAATATTATGACACCATGTCTTCAGAATTTTTTTAAATCTCGCGAGTGGTATATAGTTTCATTGTTCATTCATTAATAATTATGATTACAATAAATACATTTCAATATTCCAATATTATATTTCAGTATACTATCTTGTATTAGACATATACTGATGAAACTCTAATGAAAACATCACGAAGACCTACTTTATACTTTGTCAAATATTTCATAGATATTTCTTAAATTGTTTCAAAGTAATGATTGAACAAACATAACATAGATAAAACATACATACTGGTCGAGTCGAGAACCACTTCGCTTCTAAAAATTATATAGTCGGTAAAAAAGTATTCACTGCCTCCCTTGCTATAAAGATACCATCTCAATACATCCATGAACCAATAAATATGGTAGTACTTAAATGATTTCAACGCTGCGTGAGAATGGCAACCTACTCCAGCAAGAAATTGATTATTATGACACGTAAAATATTAGATGCTCTTATGGGCTTCACTTTCTTTAATACCATTAATCAGATGAGCTAAGTGTTCATAATGTACTTAATGGGATGTACCTAACGAATCATTTATTTTAATTTATAATTCAAAAATATCCAACAGTTTTCGCATTGCACTCCTGCAGATTTTAAATTCATTATTTATATTGTATACACTATAGAAGCTAATATAATTAATTTTAATATGACTTAAACTAATTAAGTTCAATTATGCTTAACCTCTGGCATTTGAAGGACACATTTTGAAAGTGCTATTATTAATTAAGTGGATCATATAGTGAGAGTTCTTCAGAGATATTTTAAGAACATATTACATACAGTCAGTTTGCGTTTTAATGCCACTACAAGAAAAATTGCAAAAACCAAACTTGAACGATATATGACATGTTATAATGATATATGGTAGAGCAATATAGCTAAACATCTGCTGGGATGTTTTTATTTGAGGTATATAATTTTTTTACTATATCGAAAATACATATGTCGATTTCATTTTTACACAAAAATTGCCTTGTATTTGCATATAATTTCCATTTTTGTGTCAGTTCAAAGTATGCACAAGTCAAAATAATTTTTAAACCAATTTGCATATGCAAATTGGTTTAAATTGTTGTTTAAATTGTGCATTACATGTGTGCATTTATTTATATTTGATTGATTCGTTAGAGTGTGGTTACTTAATAGGACTTCAAATTTTCCTAATTTTACTTCCACATCCACGTAGTGGAGTGGAAATATAGCAATCATATAAGAAATTTCAAAAATTCTTATTTTTTTTAATAAGTTTAATCATAAAACGAGATTCATAGTTGCTGATGGATGTGAAGATATCTGGCTCGCTGATAGTGCAGCATCAAAGCATATGACGTCGCACAAAGAGTGGTTTTCACAAATAACACCACTAAAGAACAAAGATGTTCAAATTGGAGATAACTCTTTTATTACCGCTGAAGGAATTGGCTCAATTAGTGTAATGGCTGTTGTGAATGGTAGAAGAGTTCCTCGTACATTGGTAGAAACCTTATACGTTCCAAAGTTGAAGAAAAATCTTTTTTCAGTGGGAGCAGCCACGAGCAAAGGTTTGCAGGTCGAATTTAATAGTAGATTCATAGAAGTTAGAAATAAAAATGGTGTAGTTGCTATTGGAAGGAAGCTGGAGAATCAATGCTATAAAATGTTATTTGAAATCCCACAAATTCAAGGAAACTCCGCAGAAACGAGTATTGTTCAGCTATGGCATGAACGGTTGGGTCATGTTAATTTTCGTACTTTGAAAGACATGTCTGACAAAGGAATGATACCTGATATCAAAATCTCAAATAAAGAAGTCACACGTATTCAGTGTGAGGGTTGTCAATATGGAAAACAACATAAGCAATCATTTAATGCTAATTTGAATAGACGAGCTGAAAAACCTGGTGAATACATTCATTCCGATGTCTGCGGTAGAATATCAAGTACTTCATTAGGAGAAGCTAATTATTTCGTTTTATTCAAGGATGATTGTACTTCATATCGTTTTGTTTATTTCATAAGACATAAAAGTGACGTTTTCACAAAATTTCTGGAATTTCAGAAAATGTCAGAAAGACAAACTGGTAATAAAATAAAAATATTCCGAAGTGATAATGGAACAGAATTTGTTAACCATCATTTTAAAGATCTTTTTAAAGAACATGGAATAATACATGAAACCAGTGCTCCATATACACCAGAGCAAAATGGAAGGGCAGAGAGAGATTTGAGATCTATAGTTGATAGTGCCAAAAGTATGTTGCATAGTACTGCTCTCCCGATGAATCTTTGGGCGGAAGCAATTAATATGGCCGTATACTTATTAAATCGTCGCCTGTGTGCACAAGATAAGCATGTTACTCCTTACGAAAAATGGACAGGAAAACAATTAAATCTTAGCCATTTACGAAGGTTTGGATCTGAAGCAGTCTCCGAGATGTTGGAATAAGAAGTTTGTGGAGTTTCTTAGTTCATACAGCTTCAAGCAGTTAGATGCTGAAAAATGCATTTTTTTATGCACTCTTTGAAAATTATGAACTATTCCTGGCGTTGTACGTTGATGATGGTCTAATTATGTGTAAATCTAAAAAGGTTATGGACATATTTTTGACAGAACTTGGAAAAATATTCGAGATAACCATTTGTGCTGCAGAATGTTATGTTGGATTGGAAATCAGTCGCAATAGAGAACAAAGAAGTATATTTTTGGGCCAGCAAGGGTATGTTGCCAAAATTTTGGAGAAATTTAACATGGTAAATTGTAACATCAAAGCAATTCCTGCCGATCCAAATGTTGTGCTTCATGCAAACCAAGCATCTACAAGAGATAGTAGGATGCTTAGTGTGCCCTATAGAGAAGCTGTAGGAAGTTTAATGTTTCTCGCTGTCGTCACACGCCCAGATATCATGTTCGCTGTGTCTCAAGTGAGTAAATACCTTTGTAGTCCAGCTTTGGAGCATTGGATAGCAGTAAAAAGGATATTCAAGTATTTAAAAGGAACCCAGAACTATGGAATAAAGTATTGTGGAACTGATTTAAATTTTGTTGCATATTCCGATGCTGACTTTGCAAACGATATTGATTCTAGAAAGTCAACAACTGGTTATTTGACTATGTTAGCTGGGGCACCGGTTACATGGTCGTCACAGTCTCAAAAGTGCGTTTCCCGTTCTACTACAGAGTCAGAATACGTGGCAGGTTCAGAAACAGCCAGAGAGGTTATTTGGTTGAGAACATTACTTCAGGAGCTTAATGTAGATGTATGCGAACCTACCAAGCTATTCGTAGATAATCAAAGTGCCATTCGGTTAGTCAAGAGTCAAGAACACCATACGTGCTACGCCGATGATACAAACTTTTTAGTTGTTCAAAAAAGTTTCGACGCAGTGAAAAATATATCTAAGAATCTATATAAAGACATCATAATTTGGTCAGAGAGGAATCGGTTTACGCTTAATAAAGAAAAAACAAATACTGTGTCATTTAAGTATAATATCGAGCAGAACTTTAACAACGAATATCTAATAACAGATTCTGCTAAAATATTGGGTATTACGTTCAACCGGACGTGGCCTGCTCATATAGATAGTCTGTGTGTGAAGCTCAGTAAGCTCAGGTTGTTATGGTATGCGCAACTTAAAAAATCACTGCGGTAAAGATTCTCTAATGACATTCTATTATACTAACATACATTCTCATCTGCGTTGTGGAATTATGTTGTGGGGATTGAGTACTACTTTTGTTCGTCTTGCATTTATTCTTCAAAAGAGTGTCATTAGGATTATGGAGAGTTTACATCCCCGAGATTCATGCAGAGGATCTTTTAAGGCCTTAAAAATATTAACTCTGCCTTGCTTATACATTTACGAAATCTGTTGCTATGCAAATCAACGTTTCTTTCAACTCAAACACATCACAATTATTAAACAAGAATTATAGATCAGTTAATTCCACATCAGCATACAACAGCATTGTATAAAAAAAGTATGTATTACAACGGGTGTAAAATTTATAACCATTTACCCACTGATATGAAAAATTGTAAGAGCCTATTTATTTATTTTCAAAAAGAGAATAAAGAATTTGTTAATAGAAAAATGCTCGTATGATGTCAATGAATTCTACTAAGTCTGACCATGTTTACATCTATGTTTATTTATTTATATATTACTTCCACATCCACGTAGTAGATTGGAAGTACAGTAATCGCAATAGGGTTTCAATTTTTTTTTCTTGAAATAGGGTTAGAATGCCATGAAACGTCGAGATTTCAAATTTGAACGTAAGAAAATTTTGTCTGTTTGTCGGTCTGTCTGTCTGTCGATCTGTCGGTCTGTAACTTTTTTTTTGGTCCACACGTTTCCTCCAGAACGGTTTAAGATATTGACGAGATCTGGAACTGGATTTTTTTAAGAAATCCGGTGATGCCGGGGTAAATAGGGGGAAATATGTAAAGCACGCTGTTAAGAGTACAGAAACTTGAAACTTGATGTATGTACTACAAGAAGATTTTTTATAATCTTTTTAATCCCCCCCACTACCCCCCCATTTCATTATTAAAGGGATTGATAAAATAGAATTGAGATATTCAGTTGAAATTTGGTACACGTATGTATCATAATAACATCTGGAACTATTATATTTTGAGGGTTGTTGGGGGTTAAATAGGGGTTAAATAGGGGAAAATAAGTAAAGCAAGCTGGTAAGAGTAGAGAAACTTGAAATTCCAGGCCTAATATTTTTTTATAATATTTTTCAACCCCCCAATACTCTTACTCCATTATTAGAGCAGTTGATGAAATAAAATTGATATATTCACTTAAAATTAAAATTTGGTACACGTATGTATTATAATGACATCTGGAACTGGATTATATTTTGAAATGATTCCGTTGAAGAGTTGGGATTTAAATAGGGGTAAATAGGACAAAATAAGTAAATCAAGCTGGTAAAAGTACAAAAATTTGCGATTTGGTGTATACACTAGAAACCAAGGCCTCAGATTTCTTTCTGATATTTTTCAAACCCCACCACCTCGGCTCCATTATTAATGGGACTGATAACATAAAATTGAGATATTCACTTGAAAGTCAGTATACGTATGTATTGTAATGACATCTGATTGAGATGATTACATTGAAGGGGTGGGTGGTTGTAGGTTGTGAATAGGGGAAAATAAGTAGTGTAAACTAGAAACTTCATTTTTAAGGTATATGGTAGAAACCAACACCTCAAACTTTTCACACACTATAGTGCAAATTTAGTCAAGTTGTTTCCTTTAAAGTGACTTGGATGAAAAATCTGAATGTGGACGTAGTGATTTCTTAGGCAGCGGTTTTTTATGTAGTTTGTTAATATGTTAGTGTTTTGTTTTATACAATTTTACATGTACTTTATTTTATATTTTAAAATGTACTATGTTTATGCATATTAGCTTCGATTTTGCGCACTTTTAAATTACTTGTATAGTTATTAATTAATTGTATGTGATTGGGAAATAAAGATTATTATTATTATTAGATTTAAGGGAAAAGAAAATTCTGTCTGTCTGTAACTTTTTTGTTACACGTTTTCTCAGGAACGGTTTTAGACATTGACTTTAAATTTAATACACATATGTGTCATGACGACATCTGGAACTGGAATATACTTTGTGGTAATTCCCGTGAAGAGCTGGGGGTTGAGTAAGGGTATATAGGGGAAAATAAGTATAGCAAACTGATAAGGGTATAGAAATTTAGGATTTGGTGTATATACTAGAAGCCAAGGCCTCAGTTTTTTATAATAACTTGTCCGAGGCTGAACCGTCCTTGAAATCATCATCAGTTTGATAATATTGTTTTATCTACAACTATCTCTTCTCATATCGAACCCTAGTGTACACTGGCATAGTTTCATTATGATATTTAAATGTGAACAAAAAAAAATCGTTAGTCACACTTTTAAAGTTCGTTTACTACTTCATTTAACAGAATCAGATAAACTTTCGTATTAAACATGCCATAAGAGGGATATCAACATCGCAAGCTATTTTGTAAATGATTGTACGTGTACCTGTTGTAGAGAAAAAAATCGGCAGCTACTGGAAGCGGCTGGTACCTCCCCACCCGGTTGAAATTATTGATAGGCTGCTAAACAGCAGTCTGCTACTTTTTAACTGTAATTTGATTCGTAGCAGTAGCAAATGCCATGAGCTCTGATAGTCAATTCAAATCAGCCGTCATGGCATGCCTTTAAATCAAATATATTATTGTAATATGACCCACCTATATTTATCTAATTTACGACGTCGTATGTGTTCACCGCCAAAACAGCAATAGAATTATTTATATTTCATTTAAAACTAGTGACCAATTCTCAAACTCTGAATGATTATAAACACCTAATAAATGATGATATTTAATCATGTAACATTTTCCGCAATTATTAATAAAGTTTATAATGAAAAAAGAATGAAAAAAAACAGCACTGTGTTGGGATCGAACCGTCGATCTCTTGATTTGTAAGTCGACGCCATTTGCCAATGCCATCGTAAATCTTTTTATTCATTTTTTTGTTTCATTTTACAGTATAAAGGTTCCTTTGTTACAGCATAATAATAAATATATGTGTACAAACAAAAAAGAATAAAACACAACAGATAAATCAAATTACACTGCCTTGTATATAAAATGTCCGACCGTTTAGCTGCTGGAGCAGTAATAACGGTCCGACCCGCCGATGTTGTGGCGAGGAACCTTCAACGAACTGTTTACGAGATTTCCGCAACAATGAAGCACTTGTAACAATCTATGCTTATTTGGTTCAGGATATTTCCCCGGAGGGAATTAAACACTCTACAGCATTTACGTTTTTTACAGGAGGAATGATTAGTATGGGATTGGAATGCAGGAAAATTTTTCTAAAAAACCTGTTCGAGAACATCGTAAGTCGACGCTTTAGCCCACTGGACCACTGACAACTTACGACGTAGTTTTACATATGTTGATATTATAGAGACATTCAATTTTGTTTGTTCTCTATACAATAATTTGTATAAAAAAATGTAGGTATATAAAAAAAAGGTGCAAGTGTGATATATCGTTGAAATCGGAATTTTAACTGCTTTCCATTGGTTGATTACAAATTGTAAGTAATAATAAAATTAACAAGTTGTTGTGCCAAAATGGCACTAAACGTAATCCGATCTCAACCAAAACCTTTTCAGATCTTCTAGAGCACTAAAGAAACCCTCATGCAAAGTTCCATCCAAATCCGTCCAGTAGTTTCGCCGCTATCGTGCTAACACACACACACACACACATCTTTCAAAAACCACTTTTTTGGATTCCTGGGACCTCAAAACGTAAAGATTTGATGTTATCTCAATTTTCGATTTTGGACCAATTCTAGTAACCTCCCACAATTTTATTGTGGGGAGGTTAAAATTATAATATAAATTATATTTTGTATTTTGTTCTGCTTAATTAAAGAATAGTAAATTGCAAAAATTGTTTAGAGGTGTAATTTGTTACTTCGTGCAATGATGAAAATAACATCGCTGGCTAAATAACTCATATATAAAGTAAATACAACAAATCAGCATATTGTACGTTTTCAATTACCAGACATAATGGCGGTCATATTTAAGAAAGCTAAGCGTCATCCCGTGTCTCACAGTGCGAATACTTTAACAAACAAGAAAACAGAACTCATACACATGCCTAAATTTACATATCATGATAGTTCACGTACATTTTCCTTGAAATTCAGAACAGTATACAGTCGCTTGAATGTGAGGCATATAGTTATACCTGTTTCTATAATCAAAATGTACAGAAAATCATGAATTTATAGAATTTAAAAATAAAACGATTAAAACATTTATAAGCAGAGCATAAACTCACTCTATTAATTAAAGTGTCAATTTATCTTCACATAGTCCCTATGATAGTATTGTTTTGTTTTAAACAATTATCCTATTAAACGTTATTCCAAGCGACAAAAAAATTATGTATTGTATCGTCCTATTGGTTGAATACTTACTTATATGATAATCTTAAAACTGCTTATTTATAATACAAAAAACGGAAATGTACCGTGTACGGAATGTTGTTTAATCTTTTTTTTTTTATGACTCAACGTTTTTAATACAATTAGTTTTATATGCAGGAGGTCAAATATCCTGGAGGCAGAGATGTAGCAAAACATGAAAGACTATAAATTGAAATTTCCAAGGATATTTGGCCTATAACAATATTAATAAAATTACAAACAGTTATATATGTATGTTCATAAAAGGCAACAAATTTTTAATATCATGATTATTACGTATATTTATGAGTGGCAGGTGCCACAGTAATACATTTTATTTATTTGTTCAACAGGGTGTCCACATCTAGTAGAAACCAATACTTTTATATAATTAAATACAATTCTTCAAAAATTGGTGTATTGCAAGTGAATAGTAAATATTTCCTATATGTTCATTGTGTTTCAGCAAAAAAATTCTTCAATAAAGTATGTGTTTTTATAAGATCATTAGAACACATCGAAAACTGACAAATATTTTCTTTAATAAATTGTTTGGTCTATGAGCCCGGCTTCACTTGCTGGAACTGAGGTGGTATTATCTGAAAATCTCAATTTGGTATAAGTCGATTTAAGTGTCTACTATAGATGTTATGTACCAGTATGGAGAATCATAGATGTTTTAATCGTTTCCAGATGATGCCAACATGATATGCGAATCATGCATCGAGTTGTAGTATACGAATGTAGCATTCAAATGTTTTAGTATACTTGTGTTCAAAATATAAGGAGCATTTCGGCACCCTTTGCCTTTGTCGGCATCCTTTTTAGTCCTTGTAGATAAGAAACCGCCAATGCTTTTTATATTTTGGTGCCGACTTTACTTGTGGAAATTACTTCAGAAGCAGCCGCACACCGAAGGTTCCAGAACTATACATGATTTGTAGGCTCTACAAAAGTGGACTTGTTTCCAAAACCGCAAATCCGAATGATACCAAAATTAATAGATCTCTCGTAATGTATTTTTCCTATCCTCGTCGGTGGGTAATGAAGACCATAATATAGTCTGGGTGTTTCTATCTTCAATAGCACGATTCTCAGTATATCCCATTCTACTTTGTCAAGAGCTGTACTGTAATTTGCAAAATAGAGATACACAGTGGGGTGTAGCGATGCTATAGGCAAAATTTTAGTTTTTACCACTAAAAGTTGTAATAGCAAAAAATAGTTAGTATAGTTGACTATAAATATTGCTCCAAAACCGTTTTGCAAATAAAACATATCTTCTGCCTTGAAAATTTTAATTCTTATTATTTGTACACAATGACAAAAAACAATTGTTATTGCATGTAAAGAGTAACACCCAAAAATAGTTCTGAAATATATTAACAACTTTTGCCTTGTATCGTCTTATTAAAAGGTTCATGTACTGCAGTAAAACAAAGCGTGTGTTGAGACAACATTGTAGACGTTACAAAAGCAACGCCTATTGCGATCACACTTCTTCACGGAATTCAGTAAACTATAGTGGATTAGCACTTATCCTTGACTGAAGACTCTTGATCTATTTATATAGGACATACGATACCTTCTTCGGAATCTGCTAAAAGTATTACGAACTCCATACTAAATTTTTTTAATTAAATAGTTTTAACTTTGATAACAGTGGAAAGTGATGGGTCAGTAGCAAACACTGGATCGAAAACGGAGCCATGTCTCAAATGAAACATCCTTTGTAGTGGTTTATTTGTCAGTCACATAGTAACGAACTTTCTTTAAAACATTTTTCTGCTTCTTTGATGGTAACACAACTGGACATCGTAGATTCATGGGGCGTATATGGAAAGCACTGGAAACCTGCCATAACTAATCAGTTTTAAACTTTGAACCACCCAATTGTTTGTAGTTTGTCCTACATAGTTATTTCTGAATTAAGCACAGATAAAAAATATCTGTGCTTAGCATATATATAGGACAGACCAGAAATAATTTTAGAACCAGATACCTCGATCATGATAGGTTTAAAAATTCAGACTACAAAAGACATATTCTGCTTTTTCTAATCACATATTAGGGAGTGGACATAACTTCCCAGATATTAATAATATGGAAATCCTACACTATGCTAGCAAAGGTTTGAAACTTAATTTGTTAGAAGCTTTGGAAATATACAAATACAATAATAAGGATGATTTAATTTTGTTAAATGATCAATTAGATATTATGTATTCGCCTCTTTTTACTGCTACCAAAATGTAATTAATATTTCTGAGGAACCCCACCCTTAGATAGTTAGGATATCATAAACTACCTGTGTACTTTCATAATTCTCTAATCTGTTTAATTCTAGAAACATATTTAAATAGGACCAAATCTTTTGTATTTCATTATTAGTTGAATCATGGTTTGAAAATGACCTAAAGGGTTGAAACTGCAGTCACGTTTTGTGCAAACATAGTGGTAAAAAACATAGTAGTGTTTTACTTAATTTCGTTATTTTCAAAGAATATGTTTTAAATAATTAACAATAATATCCGTTTTTCTAAAAGCCTCAAGTATCTGTTGCGTTAAAATGATCAATGCAGGTATTTGAAAGTTCAGCAATTTTACTAACTGAAAATGATTTAAACCCTGTTGTAGACAATTTGTGAAGGTTTACTTGGCGTTAGTTTTATAAATGTTCCACAAGCGACAAACATGATTTTTACGTATAATGAAAATGAGAGAAATATTAATGAGTTAATAAGGGCCTCTACTTTTATATTGATAGTTCTCTTGATGATTCTCATCTTAGAAACCAATTAAATATTGTTTTCGATAGGAACTTTTTTGAAGGTGTTTCTCACAATAAAGAGAAAATATTGAATACTCCATATAGATTTAAAAATGTAAATATATTTTATATTTTACAGCCATTCTCAGAATTCTTAAATTATGAAGGTCATTGTCCTGATTTAAGATTGTAAATTAGCTACCACAGAATATAAGTTTGTTTATTTGCATATGTTTTATCGTTTTTATTCCAAATACTATTATCAATGATTTTGCCTACGAATTTTTCTGAGATCTCGAGGTTAATTTAAAATTTGAAGTAATATGCTTGAAAAGCTGCACCACTCGAAACTCTCATGTGACATTTTCAAGTGGATGGGTTGAGGGACTAGATGGCATAAGTAAATATTGTGAACGTATTTCATTGCAAAATATGCTTTTATAATATTTATTGACGTATCCCGCTAATTTTCTAAAAATCCATCTTATTTAAATATAAGTAGAGTTGGCTGTTTTGAATAGAATGTGTTGAGACCCTGCCTCGTTATATTGTAACACATTTTAAAAATAAAAATAATAAATAAACGATTCACGGCTATTACACAAGCTATTAACACAAATGGGATTTCCCGGGAACAGGACGGTTTATTTAGAAACCATAATTCGGAACAGTGTCGCATTAAGAAGTCATGCAGTAGTAGTATTTTTCCACGTGGAGAATACATTTAAGATAGCATGGAGATTCAATATTCTTAACACTCTGCACAAATGGGGACTACGAGAAAATCTACCCCAGTTTGTAAAAAGTATCTTAGATAACAGGAGCATCAACGTGAGCCTAGTTGGCACTACATGAGTAGCTCGATTTTTAGGAAATGGCATGTCTCAAGCATCGACGTTGGGGCTCCACTTTTTAAACAGCCATTATCATTCTGTGTGACTCAACTGACAGAAATGGAGTTAGATACTTCTGTACGAAAACACATTGTGTAACCTTTTTTAGGCTAAAACATGCCGTCGCAAACCAGAATTCACTCTGTATGATCAACGACTAGATATAATGCAGACCACAATCCAAGTTTCTAGAATAATAATCTCGGCTCCTACTGAGGTCCCCATATTCAAGATATAGCGCGCACTAATGTTAAAACACATGCTTGTTCTTTATTGAGCACGACAAGGACATCTAAACATCGACCGAGAGGGTTGTCACTGCCGCTGCCCATCTAGGAGACAGGCAATGGGCCTAGGCTAGGAGTTTAGTAATGCAGGAAAAGTAAAGTGGGATGCACGTCCCTTCGCGAAATTTAATAAATTGCGAAAACAATTGGTTTTGAAAACATTATAAATGTTGGTACTATTATGGAAAAATTTTATAATTTGGAAACTAAAAAAGTAATTCTCAACACAAAATAATTCTTAAAAATGGGTAAAACAAAATAATAATATTCTAAAAGTTTCTAAAAATGTATGGAGTTAAGGAGAACATTTGTTACTTACACCTAACAAGTTTAATGTAATAAATGCTCAAATAGACTGCCTTGCTGAGCTGAGCAATATCCTAAACGATTATAAAATCCTTGGCGAACATTACCCAACATAACAGGGGCAACAGTTAAGCAGGCATTTTCAATGGTGGATGTTAGACCATATGAAATGATGGCAACATTTGAAGAAAATTTATCAACTGTATATGAAATAAATTTCTCAGTAATCCTTCCCAAATACACTTGTATCAAATCGCAATAAGCTCATTTGAAGGATAGCGTAAGATCTTTACAGATGCATCCAAATTATATCAGGAAGTAAACACATAGCTGAATAGTGTCAAATGCAACTAGCACATATACACACAAATTTTCTGCAATATGGAAAGCTTTAAGATATGCAGAACCGAAATCTTGGAATGTTTCTTATTTGCAGCGATTCTCTCATTATCCTGAAAGGACTACCCAATAGTACTACAATTTAACATCTGATACATAATATTCTTGCATTTGTTCACTGGCTAAGAACTCTGAATAAAAGAATTACTTTTATTTGGACTCCTAGCTACGCAGATATTCATGTAAATTAAATAGCACATATATCACAATTCGTTATAAAAATATACCTTAAGGAAAAAACGGTTGATCAATGATGAAACGAATGGAATAATGAAATCACCAAACTAAAAGAAATTAAACCCAAAGTGAGCAAATGATAAGAAACACCTTTACTTAAAAAAGAGAACGTATTGTGTATAAACTGAAAATTAATAAATTTTATCACTGCATCGTACAGATTGAAATATGTCATAAGGTGTTGGAAGATTGCAGACTATATTATGATTCCTAAATCTGGAAAACCAATTAAAGAAATTTTCTATTTCATTGTTACCAGTCGTATCAAAGCTCTATGAGAAACTGTTTTAAAAAGAATTAAACTAATCATTGAGGAAAAGAACATAATCCCGATACACCATTTTGGATTCAGAGAAAAGCATGCAACTATGGAGCAGATTCATAGGCTCACAAACCATCTAGAGAAAGCACTCGAGGAGAAAGTTATACGTTCAGCACTATTCCTGGACGCTGCTCATTCTTACGATAAAGTGTAGCGCCAGAGATTGGAACCCAAACTAGAACGACTTCTACCAAAACAGCATAGTCTCTTACTAAAATCATACATTAGTGAAAGAATGTTTAGAATCAAGTGTGAGGAACAATAATCTGAACTGAGACCAATAAAGGCTGGTGTACCGCAGGGCAATGCATTAGATCCACTGCTGTATAAGAGATATCCCAATAACAGAACAAATTGCAATTTGCTGATTACACCAGGAATACTGCCAGTTGGTTAAACTGAACAAGAAACTAACAAAAATATCCAGGAAGCTTAGAATAGAGTTAGTGCGTGGATAAAATTTTGGCCCATTAAACTTAACGAAAGCAAATCAGTGCACATTAACTTCACAAATAGACGCACTAAACAAATCGCAATCATTCTCAACAATCATACAATCCCATATGCAAACACGGCTATCTAGGTATGAACCTGGATGCTAAGCTAAAATGAAAGGAATACATTCAGAAGAAAAATATGGATTGAATCTTAAATATAGAAAAATGTACTGGCTGCTGGAAAAATTCTGAGTTTATTCATAACAAATTAATCCTATACAAACAAATTTTAAAACCTGTGGACATACGGCATCCAGCCCTGAAGGCGTTCCAGTGCAAGTAACATTGAAATAATCCAACGTTTTGAAAATAAAGTGTTAAAAGAAGTTGTCGATGATCCTTGGTACGTACGAAATGGAGACCTGGGTGTGGAATTAGTTGGAGACGAAGTAGAAGTTTTGCACATAGTCACGAAGAGCAACTTCGAAATCACATTAATATCAAAGCAATCCAGCTGATTGATCAACGTGGTATAAGAAGAAGGCTCACAGAGATGAAGCTTTTTGAGTTAATTTAGAGGGTGCAAAAGCAGAGCATTGTACGAATGGGAAGTGGTTCTTGATAAAACAATCTAAGGGGGTAACCTTAGTACAGGATTTAGTAGTTATTAAGATATCAGAAAAGTGTTGCTCGTCAATCTTAGTATTTAGATTAGTTATAATTATGCATTTAAAGAAAAAATAATAATTGAAAATTATCAGCCAATTTGGCAAAGATGCAATACAATATTAACAATGAAACCTATAAGAATAATGTTTGGATTATGATCAATATCGAAGGAGACTAATGGTTTCAGATCAGTTATATTTATGCTTGGGCCAATCAACTGAGAACCTGAAGAAAAATAATAAAATTCTTAAACATCAAACCGTGTTTGATATTTTAATATAGATGAACTTACCAGGTATCACTCTCGATATGCATGATAAAGACAATTGTACGAAGTGAAACTCTCCTACTGATGATACTGTACCACGATGTGACTAATGGTCAAGATGTCGATACCGCGGAACCTAAGAAAAGGAAAATAACAGATTCATATGCTTGCTAATTTAAACTTATTATTTTAAATGATGACCAAGACCAAATCTAATTGAAGGTATCTTTATATTTTTAATGCTTTAAATAAATTTCTTTTATTTGATAATACTACATTTTTGTTAAATTGCTAAAGATGATTCATTATAATACGTAGGAGGAAGAAAAGAAAATCGTAATAGAAAGTTAAGATATAATTTAATTTTTTATTTATTATAATTGATAACAATCTGAGGAGCATTTTTAGGAGTGTCTACATTCCTAAAAGGCTACTTAAGAGAGATTATAGGATCATTTAGATTATCCTAAACAAACATGTTTACGCATCATCAAAGTTGTTTGGAATTCAACACTACAAGGCTCATAATATATTAATACATGTATTTTTAAATTAACTATTGTAAGTTGGCAATTCATTCCGTAATATAAATATGTCATTAGTAAAAGAAATGACAAACCGTGTTTCATCATTACAACTTCTAATAATAATAATAATAATAATGATAAATGGTCTTTATTAGAAGAGAGAAATACAATCTCTAAAAGGCGAAGTTTAGCTCAACAGCTATTTACCACTTATACCCTTAAATACAAGATAATAGGTAGATACTTATATAAAAGCTAATGAAATTTTACATGTAACAAAGCAAAAATAATAATTATAGAGGGTGACTAACAATAATTAATTGACGCAGAGTTACATACGCGAAGCAAATTGTGCAAATGAGCAATTAAAAATAAATACATATACTTTACATGGTTTTAGACATATTACGTGAACTGTTGGTTAAATAACAATTTTTTAATTTTACACTTAATGTAATTATAGAAAAATGTTTCAAATAATTTTCAAGCAGACTATAATTAGATGTAGAGTTGTAGGAGAAAGAGCGCAGTAAAATGGCAGCACTATGTTGTGGCATGGTCAAAATATCAGTATTTACATTATGCATACTTCATTGACTTACAAGTCTTTGCTTAAGATAGTATGGCACTGAAGTAGTAGTAAGAGCTCTATGATATTTGTAGGTATTTTCAAGATTGAGCCATCCAAGTTGCAAACGTTTCTGTGAAACATGTTGAAGTTTCTTTAGTGCAAGAACAGAACAATTACAGGTATTTTGAGTTTTTTGTAACCTATCTATTGCACTTTTGTCGAGATATGAGAAATGCACAGTAACACCATAATTAAGAATAGATAAAACTAAAGATACACACACTTTTTTCCTTACTTTATAATTAATTATGTGTATATTGGCATAAAGTTTCAGCACAACGTATGTTTTTTTAACCAATTTATTAACATGTAAGTGTTATAAATCTTAGTTAATTCAAAGATGATACCTACATTTTTCGAAATTTCTGCCGTTGGGAGCCTACTATTTTCTAACAAAGTGTTTGTCATACATATTTTGGTTAAGGATCATTCGAGATAATTTTTAAATTATGCTTTGTAGCAAAATTATAAATCTCTTGCAAGTCAATATTTATTAGGCTCGTAGGTGTGAAGTAATTGCTAGGATCAAATGAAAAATCAAATTGTGTATTATCGGCATATGCTTGCACAGAACAGTGTTGTATGTTTACAAACATATCTACTGTGTAGACGAGATAAAGAAGAGGTCCCAATACAGAGCCTTGAGGGACACCGGAGGAAATTAACTGTCTACGAGAATAATTATTTTCAATAAAAATTTTCTGAATACGACCAATCAGATAAGATTTGACAAAATTTACTATTGATGATTTAATTTATCGAAAGCTTTTGGGAAATCAAGCAGAACTGCTTGTTATCTAGGGCTCTAAATATATTGTCAGTCACCTTTGCTAGTGCAGATTTTTCAGTATGACCCTTTCGGAAACCTGACTGAAATAAAGGAATAATTTTATGTTCTTTGACATTATAATCATTTAATTGCTCAACATTTTTTTATTGAACAGTTGAAATGCTTACTGGACGCATGTAAGAGGATTGATATTTGAGGATCACTAACCTTTGGAAATGGACTAACTAGTGCCTCTTTCCATTGTTCAGGCAACAATTCATAATGCGAGTGAGATAGTCACCAATTACTGGAAAACTGTATTTTAACATTAGTAGGGAAATTTTGTCAGAACCACAAACATTTGATTTTAGATTAAAAAGTACTTTATTTATTTCTTTAGCTGAAGTAATTTTAAAATCAAAACTCATATTATTATTGTATTTCCTAGAACAATAAAAATTAATTGTTTCCTCACATGATTTAATATTTTCAAAAACTGAAATAAAGTAGTCGTTAATATCATCTGGGGTGTTCATATTCATATTGCTTGGTAAATCAGTTTTCGAATTCTGTTGGATTTTTAGTGATTTTAAGGTATTCCACAAGTATTTTTGACTTAATTTTTTTAATAAAAATTGACACTGAAGCGAAACATAATTTAAAAAATGTTAAATTCCTGCTTAGTGACACAGTACTTACTTAATAGGCTTGCTAGCACGGAGTCCCAGGTTCGAATCCTGGCCAAGATATGGATGTTTAGTGGCGTTTTTAATGTGTTACCGAGGCTGTAGCAATGGGCTAGACTGGTCTTGAGTGGCACACCATGTCTAGCCGCTGTTATTTTCCTGACTTTGAGTCTCAGCAGCGGCAAATGGTAATGATGTAGGGAATGGTTGTTGTGTAGATGTCTATGTACACGTATTTTAAAAAAAGTAGTGGTTCTTGGCCTAATAGTGATAGATGTACCGGTAAAATCAAAATATGTATCAATAATTATGACATAAATGTAAAAGTCTGCCCTATAAATCTTAGCTTGTTTTTATACAATGTCCTAAAATACTCTACAAGGTGTAATGGTTTTCTATTGTCGATAATTACCTTCGGATCTTGCATATTAAAGCTCAATTCCTCTCGATTTCAACGTATGAAAAATTCATATTTATGTCTAAGTGTGATCTCAATGGACACAGTATTACCAAAATATAATTCTTTAAGTGCTTATTTAGGCCCATTTACTCTGACATCCTCTCATAATTCATTGCCTTATGTAAGTGCTTCCCCAGTTAAATGAAAAGCAAACCCCTGTCAACCTGATCGAATGTTTGAACTCTTATGATAAGTAAATATTGGAAATAAACACAGTTCAAGTTATTTGTATTACAGAGTGCATGTGAGGCAATGTATGCGGTAGGACTGATAAGATACATGTGTTTAAGTTTTCGAAATCCTAATTTGATTACAGGTTAACTGAAGTTCAAACGGCATCGATACACATTTGGAATTCTACTATATTAATCCAATGAAATTATTTCACATTTTTTATACTACCTAGTTTTCCATACATTTTTACCTCAATCTACTCACGCCAATATTAGGTAAAGAACTGTAAAACATACATTGTCGGATGATCATAAACAACCACTTTTCTGGTTAATATTGGGAAGTAAATTATATAAAATTACATGGTAGATTTCCCAACCAAAGAAATGAAATCATAGATCCTAATTTTTTTGTAGCAGCGGCAACAGATTGTATTTCTATGCCAGTTAAATTGCTGACTGATAACAATTTTAAAATAAAAAAAAAGCCAAATGAGAAGCAAATCATAAATGCTAAACCTGTATCAGCGAGTTCGTTTGCATTAGATGCTAATCCAGCGACATTTTTAGTTCTAATCAAGTTTTGCAGTTGTATAAAATTTATCTATTAATACTACTACCACTTTTTTCCAGCAAGTTAAAGAAGTTGAAATATTTAATATCCATTCCATCTGTCATTATTGATAGATATGTTCAGCTCTAAGGCTGTAAGTATCTCTTATGCAGTAAAATTTCAAAAATGTGTTACAAGCTATAAGTATCTAGAAACTGCGACTGTAACAAATACGATGTTTTAATTGTTTCTTTTTAGTATTAATCTATTTGATAAAAATATATGATTATTTCCAAATTTTCTTGCATAAAGAAAATTCTTGTAATCTGCTTTATCGTTTCTGCTTTTTAAAATAGATCTAATCACTTTTTAAAGCAAATATCAATGTAATTGATTGTAGTCTCGTGCTAATAATTCTTACAAAATTTAAATGCAGAAAGCCAGTTTTCTAGTTGGGTCCAATAACATGATAATAAAAATATTATTTATAGATTGCTTACTGGGCATTCTTTCGCATTGATTGTCTTAAATACTTCTCTTGATGGAAAACAAAAGAAGATCACAATAAGATGGTAGAAACGCCAAGCGTTCAAAACGTCCAAACGGGAAAAAATCTGGAACCCAGTTAACAGCCCCGCGAGAACCTTATGAAATTTTACTTTCAAAATTGAAAATTAGATATTCTTGGCTTTGCAGGCTGTAGTGAGTTGGTACTGATTTCTAGAATCTTCTTGCTCGTCGTTCATGTCGATATTTAATAATACACATGTCCAAGCACTGAGTCTTTAGGAACCACATAAAAGACTGCTGTGCGGAAGAGCAAGTCGGGTTAACTGTCACCTGAAATTAGCTGTAGCACGAAAAATATGAGTAATATATTGCTTTCATGATAGATATATATATATGGATGTTCCCACGATACATAACAGTCCAGGATTCCAGACTTATCCAAGGTTTTCTTGCCTTAAGGGCACTAAATTCCGTTAGTTGACCTCGATGAATATTGGTGATGATCTCATCTTCTCGGAGATAACCAGTGGATTCTAATATGTAAAAGAGCCATTACCCTAAAAAAAAACAGGAGACGTTGGACTATCTGGCCACATGACCAAATATAAAATTAAAGCTTCTTTTTATTTTATATTACCATAAGATATTTTTAAAATTAAATAAAATATGTTCAAGGTCTGCTAAACAAGTTATTGAACTTCTTCACAATTTAAAGAACATCTCACTAAAAAGTATTAACATTAATTATTTTATTAATAAACAGCCTTCTGGTACTTGAGATACAAACTTAACAACAGTAGCAAAAAAAGTCAATGAACAAATTATATCTTCCAACTTAAATATTAATGATCATACTAATCACGGCATTATCCGTCAATCTTCGAGGTTGAAACATGAAAGAAACATGAAAATTAATCATGAGAAGTAAATTTGATTAGGTTTGAGCTCAAGCCGAAACGTATACTTTTCAAATTAATTGAGCATGAATCAAACACTAGCTATTAATCTCGTGTAAAATATTCAGCAAACTGTGAATGACTGAAGGTCGTAAATGAAATGTTGCAACTAAGATCTTCTTGTTCCTAAAAAGAGATAAAACGTTGGTAAATATGTAACCGTTCCCACGCGGTGTCGTAATCCTTAATATTAACTTTAACCACAGCCTACTAACATATAATTAATATTAGGTACACTTGTTCTTAGTCTATAATACTGTGTAATGAATATTCTTAAAATAAATATAACTTTTTTAAATGAGAATTTTGTTGCAGAATTACTGTTCGGGTAAAGAAACAATTGTTTTAACTGAAAATGAACTGAAAGCCACAATTAAAGAGATGTTTCCTATGCGTTATTACTGAAATTTATATCGTTAGTGTTTCCTGACAAGAATGTCAAGTAACTATCAGTCGTTTAAATAGACAGTAATATTGGCAATTACTGTTTGCATTATTGTTGTAAAATTATTTTTGACATACACTGTGTGCTGCAGTACTTGCAAACCCCATTTCATTTTAAAAGAAAAAAAATTCTTGTAAGATTTTTCTTTCCTTGGATGCCCTTAATGAAGGTGAAAGGGTAATTTAAAAAAATTAAATTGACCTCTAGCATTTAATATTTTTTTAAATGATAATCTAGTATATGGTGTGTCTCCGGATGGAGAACCGCACACTTTTACTCTATCTAATTATTGATTTTTCGAGGAAATAGTCATAAAAAATTTTGCTTGTCCTGGGAAGCCATGAGCAGGAGTCAGATTTTTAATAAAATATGAACGGTATAAAGAGTGTAAAATTTGTATCAAAGAAAGTGCATTTATTTTGTATTTTTTCTTAAACTTTAAAAATATAACAAAGTAGAACTTCAAATAATCAATTTAAAATGACCTTCACCAGTTTACATAATCAAAGTAACAACTATTCAATCTGTAGATCAAGTGATACACGTCTTTCTAACCTTTTACCGTAGTTTATGAGAAAGATAGTTGTTTACTCTGCATAACCGTAGGGGACTGTGTGGAAATAGCGTTACAATGAGAATTGTCCACTAAGAAAGACAAATTCATTTTAGAATTTTAATTGCTAGCATAACCAGAATTCAGGTTATCGAAAAAATGCAAAGATTGTAATCAATAATACTACAAACAGTTTTTCTTTTATTTTATTTTTATTTATTTATTTTTACATACGCTATCCAACAGGTCGAGAGACCCAATTACTGGATAGGACAAAAAAGATTACAAAAAAAAAAAGGAAAAGAGTCATATACAATTAGAAACAAAGATGTGCATAAATGTACAAGCAGATCGATTAAGTAAAATATTAAAATAATTATAAGAATTCTCATAAATAGTTTTTTCTGCTGTCTGCAAAATCCGATAACGATTATGTTTCATTAAAAATAGTTGTGTTCTCGATATATGGCCAAATTTCTGGGCAAATCGGCTTAATAGTTCTTATCATGTCGACGTAATATCTCAAGAACTAATTAGCCAATTCCTCTGAATTTTATTACCTATACCGAAAACACAACTGTTTCTTTCATAAACTACGGGAAATGAAATACATACAAAACTTATTGTTATCATAAAAAATGTGACATTTCAAGTGAAAAAGTTTTTTTTTTCATACGTCATAATGTCCTCATTTTTTTGAAGAAAGTTCTCCGTAGTTCATGCAATACTTATATTCACAGGCAGTAAAAAAAGATGATTTTTTGGTTTTAGATGATCTGGAGAGAAAGAATTGTGTCATTTGAGTCAGCCAGCAACCGAGATATTTTGGGAGGCGTCTTGCTTTAATGTATAATAAATATATCTCCAAAGTTTGAAAATGATTTGTCTAATAGTTTTCCCAATGATAATTCCTAAAAAGCGCGATTATTCGCCTCGTTTAACGAGAATCCCCCTTTAACCCCGTATTAAGCAATTCACAAGCACGCGGGGGATTCGGTAAGAAAATTTCACACGAAAATAAATTAAATAAACTCAAATTTTAACTGACATTAAGATTATTCTAAAACACAACAAGGAATAAGATTAGTAGGCCATGAATGGGTCTAGTTGACAAAGTGACAGAAACGCATCGGAATTAGTTAGTAGTGTTGTTGTGTCAAAAGTTAAAATTGTAAGAGTTATTTGAAAATGGAATACCTGTATACATATAATAGATAAATAATGTCTTTTCCACCCATTTCAGTTTCAAGAAATTACTGAAAATTGTTTAGGACAACGCTATTTGTATGTTTTATTCACTAAAGTAGGTGGAACGTTGTTTTCTTTATATATTTTCATGTTTTATACACATAGCAGAGCACAGTTTCAGAACAGTATAATTTGACAGAGATGGCTTTGAAACAAAACGCCATTAGTTATTTATCATTATTTCATTGACAGTTTAATCAGTTTAAGATCAATATATCTTATTGTTGAAGTTATTTTTGAGGTTTTTAAAGAATAAGATTATAGAGTATGGAAAGAACATAATATACAATATGCGCATATTGCGAAGAACTTTGTGAAGTTAAAAAGCCATCCAAAATTGAAATACTTATCATACTTGATGAGAAGTGTAATATGGAGGAAAACCAAAATGAGAAGTTATTCACGACACAATTATGTATAAAACGTGAAATAAAATGTTGTTTCACAAAGCTCAATGTTTTCTTTTATTATCTCGTTTAATATGAAAAATAAAATTCCATTTTTATGTAATAGCAAATGTCACATATGATCATATGTCAATAATTTGACAGAAAAATTTCCACTTATTAATTTCGTTCAGGGTACCCTGGGGGATGAAAATTTCCGGAAATTTTTTAGGTTGTCATGATAACGACGCAAAAATAAGCTTCTGATTGGCGAAAAAGGTGACGTGTGAAATTTTCAAAACGAAAAAAAAAATGAAATAAAAATAAAGGCACCTTGTTTAATAAAATTGTTACATTTTGAACATTATGAACATCTTGTACATTTTATCACGAATCTGACCCCTGCTCATGACTTCCCAGTATAAACAATACTTTTATAAAGAAAAATATTTTCTCCAAAAAATAGCAATAATACATTTTACAAGAGTGTGGTACCCCATGAACACACTGTACATACACTTTTTACTCTTTTTTATCACTAATTTATTATAACTAAAATGTTACTGCAATTTCGACACTTTCAGTATCATGGTAAAACATTTACAAATTAATTAGCGTACAAGAGTATGTTACAATATTAAAGCCATTTACCTAAACAGGTTCTTCTGATCTAATTTAAAAAGAAAATTATCAAAATTTACCTAAAAATAATAATCAAAAGAATTAATGAAATTCTCCACCAAGGGGATTATGAGAATTAGATGATAATGGTTTAAATACATCAAACAGAGTTGTATAATATGGATTTAATTAGTCGTTAAGGGTATAATTATGTACATCCAGTAAATTTAAGGCCTATTTCTTGTATATGTAATATATTTAGAGTTTCTAAAAGAAATAAGTCGCTGGATTTTAAAAATTTATTTGAAATTGAATTGATTTTGTTAAGCCTAAAAAAACGGTTGTGCTTTCTGTCCACTATATCTAATTTTAGATGTATGACAAGTTTGACCCATATAATAGGCATCACAATCTGGGCATGTTAACTTATAAGCACCTGACTTTTATAGATCATCAGTTTTATCTTTGGTATTAAAAAAATAAGTGAGTCTTGGTTGTAGTTTAAAACTAACTTTTACGTTACGATTTAACAAAATGTTGGCGTTTTTTTTTTCGAGATAATTCCATGATTTATAACGAATCATTTATAGCATTTTCATAAGTTTTAGTTACAATAAATTAGTGACGAAATAACAAAGTAAAAATAAATTCTAGGAAGACCTATACGTGGTATGTCAAGGCGACAATATGTCGTCAGTAATTTGTACTTTAATAAATTAGTTACTGAAGTGAGACATGTCAACCCTAAGGTTGGTAAGTTTTATTTCAGCAATTAAGCAAGATTATTTAGTAAAGTGTTTTAGAATCAGCAACGTTAATTACATGCAGTGTTATTAAGTATTAACATAAATTATTTCTTTCACATTTGCAAAGAATTGATAGACTTTTATGATCGATGCATTATTTGTCGGTCTCTCCTTGCTATATAATACGTGTGGCAGTATCATGCCATCACTCGCGATTGTTTGTTAGGCATACGACCGCACTGAAACTTTCTTCCATCAGGTTCTTGATTTCAGCGGCCCAACTTATCTGAGGGCCACCTCTTTCCCTGAAGCATTAGTCTTTTATATTGCCTTCTGTGCACTTGATGAGACCAAATCATAACAGGATTTGGTAGAATGCCACTCTGGGGAATCGTTTGAAGAGGTACATTTTGTGGAGAATTGAACTGTTGGTGCGATGGTATGTAAGTAATTCATAAGGTACGTCTCCAGACCTACATGTCGAAAGCTACGATACGCCGCCTGTCTAACTTCCCAACGTTCCACGTTCCAGAGGCCAAAAGAAAAATGTAGAAAGCTGGGGCGTCAGCAAGCATATACATGGTGATATTTCTGTCACACCAGGAGGATATCCAGAGGATATACGCGTAACTCGACGTGAATTACGTAAATTGACACAAGATTTTCATAACACTGGTTACGTGAAGAAAGAAAACAAAAGGTACTTTAAATTACCGTTGTGAAAACAGCAACCCATGTAGAAATCAATAAATGGACAAGTAGTCCAATTCTAAGCGCTGAATTTGATACCTACAAACAAGTATTTATATTGAGGACACATTCTATCGAACATTTTGTTTAGTAAGGAATAAGGTTTAACTACTTATGATGTTAGTAAACGTAATTATGTATGTTTGAAGTAATATAATGTTTTTCAAAATAATTCTGCCATAATTTTGAATATAAATCAGAAATAATATTTATACCCAGGAATCTTCAATAATTCTGCTCTAGTATAAGAGAAATATTTAGGATTTAGAAGAAAATTAGTTTTTCAACAACGGATGCCCTACGAATTCCAAAACTATAGTTAGAAACTGATTAAATAATTATTTCCTGGATAAGTGTATTAGCCGCTTTGGACCGATGCTTTAGCCCACACGAATGCCTGACCTAATTTTGTTAGATTAAATTAGGAACTTTGAAGTATTGCTCAATAAATAATCTTGGGTAAACGGTGGCAAAGGCCGTTAAATAAGTTTTGTTTCAGATATTTAAAGGTATTCAAAATCAAGATAAACTGGAAAAAAATTTGCTAAATGACCATCTTGAAAGAAGGCGGGTAAATTGGTGTAACTAGTCTGAGATCAGTTCCGCACAGTTACAGGTTTTTTAACAGGATGATGTGCTCTCTTGAAAGGGCACGTATGAAATAGGCATGTTGATGCAAAAGGCGACAGAGAAAACTTATATCCTATGTGAATATGAGCGCTTTGGAACACAGAAGTCAGACTCTATATGAACAACCAAAATTGCTTCAAAAAGACTAGAATATTGGAATGAGTGTTATTAAGAAAATTATATATTGGCACAATGATTCCAGATACCATAGTACTACCCGAACTATTGTCTCACTGTGTGACGAGGCACCACTGTGCCACCCAAATCAGTCTACAGGTCTTCAAGTTAACGGAGTTTTTATTTTAGCTTTAATTTTTTTATAACTTTGATGTAAAATTGGTTTTTTACTAAAAAATATCGTTTTTTTTTTCAATTAAAACCAGTTTACAAGTCACAAATATACAATATATATATAAAACATAATTGATCTGCCAAAGTAGATTTTTTTATTCTTGACATCTGTCAAAATCGCTGTGAAATTTAAAAGTTGTGTATCGTTTAGAAAATGTGAGTTTTCATAAAAGAAGAGGTATAAATAATTGTTTTAAAACTTTCTAGTTCCATAATTGATATTAAAATAATGTTTCCACTTTTGATAGCTGTCAAAATTTCTCTCAACTGCAAGAATAAGTATATAAATGGTTAACAGTGTTTTATCTCCTCCCTTTTCTTCTACCCTCCTTTCTCTCCCCCTCCCTTTTCTCTCATAATCGTGTTCGATCTTTTCCCAATCTGATCTGTTCTATTCATATTGTTTTAGACGGCAATATTTATATTTAATAGGAAAAATCATGGAAGCTGTTGCTAGTATTCTTAGTTGGATTATATTTTATTTGAAAAATAATGATTAAATAGTTTAATACTAATGGAAAGTAAGGTTTGAAATATTTCTATTTTTGGTTTTTTATAAGATAAGATTAGTTTACACCGGATTTGCTAAAGATCCTAGGAATATTTTCAAATTTCTTGAACTACCTTTATAACTTACTATTTTAATCCCAGTTCAAAACATCTCAGAAACAGCAACGGTTTTTAAGAAAGTATGTTTATCAGAAAATCAATAATAAATAAGTTACAAGAGTAGTAAAACCCTTCGTGAAACACAATGCATAATTTATAATATCTTCTATGCCTTTACTAACTTTTGGAGCAATTTTACTTAGTATTTCGGACGCCCCAGTAACAAAGTCTAATAATCTTTCGTTTGACTATTTGGACATTAAACGCTTTTCCGAGGCTGAAATTTGGGTGACGTTGAAAAGCATTAAACCTAAACTTACTGCGGGTCCAGATGGAATTCCAGCATTTCTACTGAAAGACTGTGCCAGAATTTTTGCATATCCCCTCTGCATAATTCTTAATCTATGTCTTAGGAAATGCTATTTTTCTATTTGGAAATACTCCAAAGTGTGCCCTGTGAAAGAAATTATGTTACTAATTATAGACCAATAACAATTATATGTAAATTTGGTAAAGCTTTCGAAATCCTACTGCATGATAACATTTACGCATATGTTCAACAAAATATCTACACAACAACACGGTGTAATGAAAGGTCGCTCTGCGCTACTCAGTATAGTCAATTGACTCTCACATACAGATAGAATGAGTAGCCGCAGTTTATACTCAGTTTTCTAAGGCGTTTGACAGACTGAGCCATAGTAAACTTCTTTGTAAAATTGACAAATTTGGAATACCTGATGGTTTACTTCAATTTCTTGAGTGTTACTTAACTCATAGAGTTCAATTCGTATCTTATAATGGATACAAATCTATTGAATACCGAGTCACATCAGGAATACCACAGGGACCAATACTTGGACCCCCTTTCTTTAATATTTTTATTAACGACATCAGTGATCTCTTAGACATGTATTTCTTAATATATGCCTACGACGCTGCATAGGATTAATGATTTTAACGAGTGCGAAAAGCTTCAAAACAATTTAACTTAGTTATCGGCTTGGTGCGATGAAAATGATCTCCACCTAAATGTTGATATGTGCAATGTTATGAGTTATACAACCAAGGAGTCCCCAATAATATATAATTATAATGTTAATGGCGACATCCTAAACAGACCATCTACGTGTCAGGACCTCGGTGGAACCTTCGATAATAAATTAACTTTCACTAACCATATTGATGATGTAATTTCGCATGCATATAAAATATTAGGCTTGATCTTGAGGAACAACCATGACTTTAATGGTACGAAAACCTTAAAAGATGCTTTATGTTGCTTTCTCTCGATCTAAGCTGGAGTATGCTTCACTTGTCTGGCAATCTGGGTATAACACTCATAACGATAAATTGGAAAACATTCAGCGTCGCTTCATGAAATTTTTAAATTGGAAACTGAAGGTACATATCCACCAACTGGAACTTCTCTAAATCAATTCCTTGAAAAATTTGATATTACTTGTCCTTCCTAAAGGCGTGGATCCTTTGCTTTGCGTTTTCTAGATAAAAGTATGTACAGTGTAAACCTAAAGAAACGCACAAAATTGATATCTTTGTTATGTGTCATTTGTCAAAAAAATCACGAACGGTTCAATTTTGGTTTTGTAAATGCTACATTTTGTCACTATGCCAAAATTTATGACGTCATTGGTTTTTGAGTTATGACGTTATCATACTTTTTTTTATGGAAACATACATTTTTGTTTACTGTTTTGGGTGGTATATTTCTTTAGCTGGTGATATGAAAAAAAATGATATTACCCAAGTCATTTTTTGGACAAAAATATTTTTATTGATTGATATCTTACATAAGTAATTGTGAGAAAAAAATGATCCCCATTGCTCAAATTGCGACCCTCCAACCATTTGGCATTGACCAAGACGGGGTAGACACTTAGCACGCTGTTGTGAATCATCTTATGGGCAATTCGTCTCATCTCCAAGCCAAATTCTTCTTCTTTAAATTCTTCTATGGTATCCGGTCTGTTAAAATACACCCTTGACTTTAAGTAACCCCAAAGAAAATAGTCTAAGGGGGTTAAATCCGGTGAACGCGGGATCCACTCAATCGGACCTCGACGACCTATCAACCTTCCAGTAAAAGTGTCATCTCAAAACTGACGCACTGCTATCCCAAAATGAAGTGAGGCAACGTCTTGCTGAAACTAGCTGTTTTCAGCAGGAATATCTTCATCTTTATTGTTCGGAAACATAAGTGCTAAGGCTGGCACTAACTCAACTGGCAAAAACTGAAAATATCTTACGGCCGTAAGATTTTCTTTAAAAAAAGGTCCCAATAAACGATCACCAATCATACCTGCCCTCACGTTTACCTCGTCGCTGTGTATGGGCTTCTTGAGTCCAATGAGGATTTTCACGTGACCAATACTTACAGTTATGACGATGTACAGTCCCCTTTAAAGAAAATGTAGCTTCATTAGAAAAACAATGTTCTTTAAAAAATTTGGGTTTTCATCGCACAAGGTCATCAACTGTTCACAAAACTGTAAGTGCCGATCTGGATCGTCCTCATTCAATTCGTGCATTAATTGCACTTTATATGCATGGTATTTTTCTTTTTTCAATGTACGTACAACAGAAGTTTGACTCACGTTTTGATTTAAAGCTAGCTGCCTTGTCCAAAGATGGTGGTTTTCCTCACTTTCTAGAAGAATACTTAATTTGGTTTCGTTGCTTGTGCTAGGGCGACCAGATCGAGGGAGGTCAGTTACACTGCCAGATTCATCATATCTAGTCATCAATCTACTTACAGTGGATCTAGGAATTTACTTTTCGGGATACTAACATTGAAAACATCACAGGCTTCCTGATGAGTTCTCAACCTATCACCTTATCCAACCATCATTAAGAGTTCTACGCATTCTCTTCCACTTAAACGTGGCATTGCATTCACTAGTTTTGCACTGTCTCAGAGGTGTCACAAAACTGAGGTTCCACACATGTCTGGAATAAAAAAGTTATCGATACTTACACAAGAAGGCTTGTATCTCTCTGTTGTTAAGGTGATTGTTTTTTTTATTATTTTCTTTGTTTTATTTTTATGTTAAATGTTTTCATGCTAGTTAAAACAAAAATGTAGGCAGCAAGATTTATCACTCCATAAGAAAGTGGAACATTACTCATGAATTTGCGAGAAGTAAGCTATTTTTACATAAAATGTCATTTTTCCGAAAGAATGGCTCAGATAATATCATTTTTTTTATATCACCAGAAAGCTAAAGGAATATACCACCAAACCAAAACGTCTGCTTCCATTAAAAAAAAATGATGATGGCGTCATGACTCAAAAAGTTTAGTTTAGATTTCCATCCTATAAATGGTTGTATACTTATACTGTTGTATAAATATTTGTTATTTCTACGCATCTCTGTATATTCAAGAATTTTCAATGTATCACTCTCTATTTAATATTTTGTCAAGCTGCCGCCACTGTGTTTTTCTGTTATGCAAATTATCGTTATCAACCGCAAACACATACCTGTTAAGGCTGAATAGAACGAGAAACAAGTGAAAGTGATATGGTAAGGTCACAGAGTCGTGATTTTTCTCTAGGCTGAAGATGAGTCTGCCTGCTTATGTTCAATTCCCGTGTGAATACGGTAACACTCGTCGATCGATTTGGAGGATAGAATGCGGATTTTATAATCAAGGATGACACGTTTTCCCGTGTAGCGTAATTATAAAAGTATATTATTAAACAGAGGACCTTATGAACGACTATGTATTTCGATTGATTTTTTTATACAATGGAGAACCGGACTCGGTTTTATAAATATCATCTTATTATAAACGCATAATTAAACTATTAAAGGTCAGGTTTTCATCATGTGCGCTTTCTTGACGGCGGTTTGCTAGTAAAAATATATACAGGTGTAATATGTGTCAGTTAAACTAGCATGGATTAAGCATTAAAAAATCCCGAATGGTCTCAAAAGTTAATATTTCTGGTATAAAGATATACAGCGTGTCCACGAAGTTGTGCATTCACAGATTAGTAATAATAATAATAATAATAATAACCAATCATTTCCGGCATATTTTGGCTTGCTGAATCCGAATACGGTGTTAGTTTTGCCCCGATACGTCACAATTTTCTTTTATCCTCAGAAAATAGTTAGAGAAATACAATGTTTACAATTTATTTCACTGTTTTTTGCGGATAGAAAAAATTGTGACGTGGTGGGTCAAATCTGACACCAGATTCGGATTCAGTAAGCCAATATACACCGGAATTGATTGGTTTGGTCCGTGGAATTGACAATTTCTTTTTTTTGGGTGCCTGTGAATCTCTATTTCCTAATGGCGGATAGAATTAAATAATAATAATCATACAGTAATTAGAGAGTACGTCAAAATTACTAAAGTTTATAAACAGCATAACAATGTTAAAATACAAAACAAAATATACGTACAAAATTGTTTTAGACACAACACATGCATAACGACACTACAAAATGTATAAAACACGCAAAAAATAGTAATAAATAAATAGATGCCCAGATTAAATAAAATTCATTGACATCATGCAAACATTTTTCTACAACAAATTCTTTATCCTCTTTTTAAAAATAACTAGATTGTTGGAACTTTTTACGTCGGCAAGCAACTGATTATAAATTTTACAACCATTATAAAACACACTCTTACTTCCACATCCACGTAGAGGATTGGAAGTATAGCAATCGTAAAAAAAATTTGAAAATTTGTTTTTCTTGAAATAGGTTTAGAATTTCATGAAACATCGAGATTTTAAATTTGAGCGAAAAAAAAATTTTCTCTCTGTCGGTTTAAGATATTGACTTGAAGTTTTGTATACGTATATATTATGACGAGATCTGGAACTGGATTGTTTTTGAAGATATCCGTTGAAGGGTGGTGGGGTAAATAGGGGTAAATATGGAGAAATATGTAAAGCAAGCTGGTAAGATTACAGAAACTTGAAATTCGATGTATGTACTACAAGCCAAGATCTCAGATTCTTTATAATATTTTTCAATCCTCACCACCCCTACTCCATTATTAAAGGAGTTGATAAAATAAAATTGAGATACTCATTTGAGATTTGGTACACGTATGTATGATAACGGCATCTGGAACTGGATTATATTTTGAGATGATTCCGTTCAAGGGTTGGGGTTTAAATAGGGGTAAATAGGGGAAAATAAGTAAAGCAAGCTGGTAAGAGTACAGAAACTTGAAGTTATGTGTATGTTCTAGAAGCCAAGATCTCAGATTATTTATAATATTTTTCAATCCACACCACCCTTACTGCATTATTAAAGGGATTGATAAAATAAAATTGACATATTCACTTGAAATTTGGTAACCGTATGTATTATAACGACATCTGGAACTAAACTATATTTTGAGAAGCTTCCGTTGAAGGGTTGGGAGTTAAATAGGGAAATATAAGTAAAGCAAGCTGGTATGAGTACAGAAACTTGAAATTCGGTGCATGTACTAGAAGCCAAGGCCTCATATTTTTTTAAAAATATTTTTCAACCCCCCACCACCCCCCCTACTTCATTATTAAATTTGTTGATAAAATAAAATTGAAATATTCACTTGAAATTTGGAACACGTATGTATTATAACGACATCTGGAACTAGATTATATTTTGAGATCATTACGTTGAAGGGCTGGGGGTTAAATAGTGGTAGATTGGAAAAAATAAGTAAGGCAAGCTGGTAAGAGTATAGAAATTTAGGATTTGCCAAAAAACTAGAGTAAAATCATAGTTTAACAATTATTTTGGGTTGAAGGGTCATCGCAGGTAGATTTCTCGAACAAATGAGTCGATATTCCGGGAAATATTACCTGAGACGTGCCCTAATGTACTCCAGGAACGTGAAAGCTGTATAACACACTTATAAAATTTAAATTTTGTCAGCTTTTTATTTATTTCGGACCACAGTGCATCTGTGCGAACTTATGATTCTATTATTTATCTCTAATTGTCAAGTTGATCATTATTTCAACAATGAGTCTATCGATTGCCCAAGGAACTGAAAATTGTTTATTATTAGAATGTGGTAAAGAAGCAGGTATGCGAAATCTTCAATACTAAATATCCTGACCGTTGCATTTCTCAGTACACGGTTAGTAGAGCAGAAAACAAATTTTGTTAATTTGAAAATGCAACAGATATTCCTAAATCTGGTAGGATACACATTTTAGACGATGACTATAAATTGGATATATTGTTAGATATTGAAGATAATCTACATAAACCTACAAGACAAGTTACCTCCGATAATGATGTTAGTAAAACGTCCATATTGCATTTCCTAAAAAATAAAAAATGCCGCCCATATGAAATTCATTTGTTTCAAGAACTTAACGACGATGACCCTGATCGCTGATTGGAATCTTGCGAAATCATGACAAATAGATGCCAAGATGACTCGTTATTTATAAAAAAACATTATTTTTTTTTAATTAGGCAACATTCGTCTGAAATGGAACAGTCAAATAACAGAACTGTAGATACCGGAGTACAGAAAATCCACATTAGATGATGGAGGCCAACACTCAATATCCTGAGAAGGTGAACGTTTGGGCTGGAATTACAAATTCTCAAATTCGGTAGACGCGATGAAATTGAGCGGCCTGCCTGTTCTCCCAATTTGATCCCGCTTGACTGTTTTTTATGGCATCACTTAAAATCGAAAATCGGCTTCATTAGACCAAGTGACGTCGATGATTTAAAAGAAATAATAAGGCAAGCAATGAATCAAATCACTCCGGAAACGATACAAAATGTTTTAGAAGAATTTCAGCAACACCTCTATTATTGTCAAGAAGCAACGGGTGCCCAGTGCGAACATTTGATTTAAACTGCCAGCTACGTATTCATGAGTTGAATTATTTCTTAGATATGTTGGCAGTACTGATTCTACCTGAAGTTTCTTACAATTGGTTTAATTCAAATTGCGCGCGTGTTTTAGTAACAGTTTATCTAATTTCACCTCAAAATTCATTGCGTTGTCTAGCGTGTTGATTGATGTTATGCTCTTAATTTTGTGCGTTTGTGTATCAGCAATAATTGCAATAGAGAGCGTAAAAAGGAAAAAAGATGCTAACTACACATTATGTGATTAGAGAAACAGAATTATTCCTGCAACTTCCTCTTTCATGTCAACGATGTGTAAAACAGTTTCTTTACGCAGTCGAAATCTTATTAAAAAACCTTTATCATCGTAATTCTCAAAATGATTTTCTCGTTCCCTTATGGTATAGGGTCTCTTTTCATAGTTTATAAATTGTATAATACCAACATCATAATCACTCATATCCATAATATTATTATTATTATTCATTATTGGCAATAATATATTTAATATAAATCACAAATTAAAAACGAACATATCAATCAATCACATTGGATTTTAGGTTAGAATGTTTTAGAACTGTCAGAAATTGAACCAAATGCGCATGTGCAAATCCACTAATAGTAGAATAAATCCTTAACTGGCACTTTCAACTCTCTGCTAAATTTACTTTCAGATAGTGAGTTTAACCCTCGGGTAAATTTTACCTGGACATTGAAAAACATTTTATTTGCCAAGTAAATTTTATCTGACAGTTAAGCTATTTAACTGGACATTGAAAAACCGGCCCTTAGGGCCGGTTTTTCAATGTCCAGTTAAAAGTGCCAGATAGGTAGCTGCCAGTTACGCTTAGCTGGCAGTTATATCTATAGTAGTGTTTATCAACAGTAATTTAACTGCCAGCTATATCTATAGTAGTGTTTATCAACAGTAATTTAACTGCCAGCTACGTATTCATGAGTTGAATTATTTCTTAGCTATGTTGGCACTACTGATTCTACCTGAAGTGTCTTTCAATTGGTTTAATTCAAATTGCGGGCGTATTTTAGTGACAGTTCATCTAATTTAACCTCAAAATTCATTGCGTTGTCTAGCGTGTTGATTGATGTTCTGTTCTTAATTTTGTGCATTTGTGTATTAGCAATAATTGCAATAGAGAGCGTAAAAAGGAAAAAAGGTGCTAACTATACTTTAAGTGATTGGAGAAACAGAATTATTCCTGCAACTTCCTCTATCATCTCAACGATATATAAAACAGTTTCTTTACTCAGTCGAAATATTATTAAAAAATCTTTATCATCATAATTCTCAAAATTATTTTCTCGTTCCCTTATGGTATAGGTCTTCTTTCATACTTTATAAATTGTATAATATCATCGTCATAATCAGTTATATCCAGAATATTATCATTATTATTCATTATTGGAAATAATATATGTAATATAAATCACAAATTAAAGACGAACATATCAATCAATCACATTGTTTTTAGGTTGGAATGGTTTAGAATTGTCAGAAATTGAACCAATTGCGCATGTGCAAATCCACTAACAGTAGAATAAATCCCTAACTGGCACTTTCAACTCTCTGCTAAATTTACTTTCAGATAGTGAGTTTAACCCTCCGGTAAATTTTACCTGCACATTGAAAAACAGTTTATCTGCCAGATAAATTTTATCTGACAGTTAGGCTACTTAACTGGATATTGAAAAACCGGCCCTTAGTAACATTAAAAATATAATATTTTTCATAAATAAAATTACATAAATTAAAAAAATCTTATACTGCTGGATAGAGATTTAAAAACCTTTTCAAATGAGCTATCACACGCACCTCATTTCGTTACAAATTTTAAAGGGCTGTCTGTCACTAGAAGTGGGAGGTATACAATTATCCTCGAAAAATGTCGTCTAATAATTAAAAACTGACGTGTTTTAGTATTTTAATTTAACCTTTAACTGTGGACCTCACTGTATATAACTGTCAAAGTTGATATTTTTAAGTTTTTGAAAGATTCCCCACACGATTCTTGGAGATGTAAACTCTGTATATTCCTAATAATATGTTTTTGCAAAATAAAAGCACGACGAACATGAGAGTATCACTTAATTCCCACAGCATTATCCCATATAAAATTTGTTAAAAACAGCACAAGGTAATTGAATTTGAAAGGATGCCCTATAAGATGGTGGTAATATTTTTTTTAAATAAATATTTTTTTGAATAAATAATACGATTTACCTAAAAGCTGCCCATAATTTCGCCCCCCCCCCCCCCCCCATCCAATCCGAGCGGTTATCGAGCAAATTAAATAAGTTTTTTAGTTACCTTGAATAGGTGCACAGCTTACCAAAGTTTATAATAAATCGATGTATTAATAACTGAGTTACGAAGAATGACTTTTCGTCGTAAAACTACAAATAAAAAAGTTTCCCTTCTTACGGACATAAACCGTGGACACACTTCATATTTTGTGGATTTCGAATGTTTGTATATGCTTGACAGAATTTTTTACCTTTTTTACCGACTTTACAAAATATCTTCTAAAGAAGGAGGATTACTATATGACCCGCATGAATATTTTTTATAACATGACAACATACCTTTATTAACTCGATACATCATACAAATTGATATAGGATAGGTTCATAAATACATGATTATAAATAAAATAAATTTACATATTTGTAAGTTTATAACAATAAACAACAATTTATATACAATACCGCTGCCTAAAGCATCACTACTTCCACATCCAGATTTTTTATTTTTCATCCGAGTCGCTTTAAAGGAAACATCTTGACTAAATTTGCACTCTAGTATGTGGAAATTATTGATCATAGAATTTTAATAATATTTGAGTCAGATGCCATAGAAAAGTTTGAGGCGTTGGTTTCTACAATTTACGTTAAAAACTAAGTTTCTAGCCTACTTTACTTATTTTTCCATATTCACAACCTACCACCTCCCACTCCTTCAATAAAATCATCTCAATCAGATGTCATTACAATACATACATGTACTTACTTTCAAGTGAATACCTCAATTTTATATTATCAATCCCACTAATAATGGAGCGTAGGTGGTGGGGGTGGGAGGGGGTATTGAAAAATATTAGAAGGAAATCTGAGGCCTTGGTCTCTAGTATAAACACCAAATCCCAAGTTTCTGTACTCTTACCAGCTTGCTTTACTTATTTTTCCCTATTTACCTCTCCTTATCCCAACTCCTTCAACGAAATCATGTCAAAATATAATATAGTTTCAGATGTCGTACGTGTAGTAAATTTCAAGTGAAAATCTCAATTTAATTTTATGAACTCTTTTAATAAGCGAGTGGGGGGATGGAAAATATTATAAAAAACCTGAGGTCTTCGCTTCTGGTGTATACACCAAATCCCTATTTACCCCTATTTAGCCCCCAACTCTTCAACAGAATCATCTCTAAATATAATCTAGTTCTAGATCTGCTTATAATACATATGTGAACCAAATTTCAAGAGAATGTCTCAATTTTATTTTATCAACCCCTTTAATAATGGGGTAGGGGGTGTGGTGGGTAGCGGAAAATATTAGAAAAAATTTCGAGGCCCTGGCTTCTAGTACATACACCAAATTTCAAGTTTATGTACTCTTACAAGCTTGCTTTACTTATTTCTTTCTATTTACCCCTATTTACCACCCCCCCCCACTCTTCACCTGATATGTTCAAAAAACAATCCAGTTCCAGATCTTGTTATAATACATATGTGTACAGAATTTCAAGTCAATATTAAGCCGTTCCGGAGAAAACGTGCGGACAAAAAAAGTTACAGACACACCGACAGACCAACAGACAGAAAATTTTGTGTCGCTCAAATTTAAAATCTCGACGTTTCATGGCATTCTAAACCTATTCCAAGAAAAATAAATTTGAAAATTTCTTTACGATTACTATACTTCCAATCCACTATGTGGATGTGGAAGTGATATATAATGGCGTTAAATGTTCGTCAATAGAATAAAAAGCATTGGAGATCAGATGAGTCTTTACTGTCTTATAAATCTTTTACATTTACGATCATTTTTACTCCAATGTTTAATTTGTTAAAAAGAACGGAACCTACGTGAAATTGACTGGATTTGTATAGTTCAACTCTATGAATTTCATGCCGCAAGTTGAAGCCATGGCCTGTTGAACAATAAATAATTAATCGTTCGTTTAGAAAATTAAATTTGGATTTAAAAGTTTCACTTTATCAAGGCAGACTTATGGAAGATTCAAAACTCTTTTGTTTTCTGTTGTGTTCAAATTTTGAGGCATTTGACAAAATACTACCTAATTAAAGTAACTACTAATAGCATTATCGGAATCCTACACTAATGGACTGTCAAATGTGTTTTACTGATTAATACTAACGATTAAATACGACATCAAGTTCAATAACAGCAACAAAAAATATAAAAGTTCAGTTGTTCTCGTTCCTTTATGATATCATATATGGAATTATAAATATACCATCATCCTCTTATATTTATTGCTTCTGAATCTATTAACAGATTATCTTAATTCAATTTACATAAAACACATCTCTAAAGAAGTCATAAATGAAATAAATAATTAATAACAATCTAAATAACAAAATTAATACCTACTTAATTTAATCCCATTATACTATCTAAATCTGTTGAACAGTCTCCGAAGTTTCACAGCTAATTTCTATAAAGACAAAGATGAGATATAATAATTATTAAAATAAAAAATCAAATGTGAAAGTATGGAATGTCCGTATATTATTCTTATTATGTAAAAGAACAGTTTTCATTCCCTCTTTCACAAGAACTTAAAAAATTGAGACTCGTATGATGTCGTCAAATATTGCTTCATCGTGAAAATTATTTGAAATTTAATGGAGATAGTCCATTGAAATGTTGCAGTGACCTTGCATTTTGGGTAGGACAATATTTTTTTTTTTGGTGTTTAGGGAAAGTCAGTGTGAGTATAAAGTTCGATTTTCGGGGTTGAAAGAAAAAATTCTTAACCTTTTTTTGTAGAGAATTGAACTCTCTACAATCCTGGTCTAGATACTTCTTATCATAAAATTGAAAATCAAAAAGTTATAATGCAAAACAGTCTAAAATTTTCAAGAAAAATATCATTTAAGGGTTATAATATTCTTTTCTATTGATTTTATTGAAAATACACATCAAATATTTCCTGTACATAATTTAATTGCGAACAATTTTCTCTACTTATTTTTTAAATTTCTCTTCTTTGGAGATGTGTTAAGACACTGCAAATGAATCAAGTGCATCAAAGAGGTCATCGGCTAATTTTGAAAAAAAAAAATGAGAACATTCCTGGGATAATTACAAACTCTTTTTGTCTTCTGCAATTTTTGTCCTAACCTCTTATTTTTCGAATAAAAAAATCGCAAAGTTCTAAAATTTTGATTTTTTCTCTCCAGATAACTTAAAAAAAAAACAATTTCAGAAAAAATGTTTCGAGCAAAAGTAGTCTATTCTTAGTCAAACCATCCCAATTAAAAAATCGAGTTTGACCTTGAATGACCTTAACCCTTCCACCCAAAGTCAAAGTGGCATATACCGACTAACTGTCCTAAACCAATTCTAGAACTTTTGTTTAAAATAGCTTTTCGTGGAGTGTTTATGAATCGAGATAATTGAAAGTTTCAGGTTAAAAAAATCACCCGAGTGATTAAACTTTCAAATTTCTCGAGTAATAAGCACTCTGCGAAAAAATGTTTCAAACAAAAGTTGTAGAATTGGTTGGGTCAGTACGGCGGTATGTGTCACTTTGACTTTTGGAAGGTCCTTCAAGGTCAAACTGGGTTTTTTAATAGGTAACCCCTATATTTTATTACAAATTCGGATTGTCTAACTGAAAATAGACTACTTTTGTTCGGAACAGTTTTTCTGAATGGTCATTTTTTAAAAGATATCTGGCGAGGAATTATCAAAACTTTAGAGCTTTACGATTTTTTTACTCGAAAAAGAAGAGGTTTGGACAAAAATTACACGAAACAAAAAAATTTGGAATCATCCCAGGAATGTTCTTAATTTCTGTCAGAATTGTCCAATGGGCTTTTTGGTGCACTTGATTTATTTTTAGTCCGTGTGTCCTAACACCTCTCCAAAGAAGAGAAATTTAAAAAATGAATAGAGAAAATTGTTCGCAATAAAATGATGTACAAGAAACATCTGATGTGTTTTCAATAAAATCAATAGAAAAAAAGTTATAACCCTTAAACGATATTTTTCTTCAAAATTTTTGTCTATTTTGAATTATAACTTTTTCATCTACCATTTTACGGTAAGCGTCGAAATCAGTATTGTAGAGAATTCAATTCTTTACAAAAAAGAGAGAGAAATTTTTTTGTGAGACTTAGGGTTCTCAAGATATCGCGGAAAAACGGTTTACGCCCTCTTTTTTAAGATTGCGGCCAAATGGGGGGCTTTCAACCCAAAAATCGAGTTTTATACTCACACTGACCCCCCCGTAAACATTAAAAGAAAACAATCTTGTCCTACCCAAAATGCAAGGTTTGGCCAAAATTTTGTAACATTTCAATGAACTAAGCAGTCAATGTGTGGTGTTTGATAGATAGATAGGATAGCAAACAGAGTTTTATTGCAGGATTCGAAGCATACGTAAGAAAAACAAACAGACACAATACGTTAATCTACTGAGGATGATTTAAGAACTGAAAATTATCATTAAGAAAATGAAGTTTAATTAAATCAATTTATCACTAAAAAATGAGTGATTGGCAATTTCGACCAAAACACGATGTTTGCTATTCGCTTTCTTTTGATTTTGATTTTCAAGATTTTCATTTAAATTATCACCGTAATATCCCAACTGTTGATTACAACATTGTATGTGTATCTTTTAGAAAATGCTATATTTCTAGTTTTACTCGAACTCTTCTTCTTCTTCCTCGCCTTCGTCTTCATCATTTTCGTCTTACTGTATTCTGCTTTTCATGTGACGATGCTTTTAATGTGGTGAACGCTTACAGACACGCAGCCTACATCGATATTTCAAATGAATGGACCCAAAATATCTGTCCACCAATGTACGTCTGCGAAAGCGAAGAGTTTAAGTAGAACATTTGTCTTTAGTACCCTAACGTAAAAATGACACCTTTTTTGCCTCATATCAGTTTGACACTAATTTATACCACACATACGTGTCGGCCAACGGTACTTGGCCACTGTAATATACTCTACTCAATTCAGTTTTAAGCTAGAATTAGATTTGCATACTTCCATCGTTAATTGTTATTTCAGTAAATGTCTGCACCCGTTGCAGCCAGGCCGATTTCATACTTGTGAACTATAATAGAATACTACTTGAGAAAATTAGCCTCAGTAAAATTCTGTATGTTACGACTTACGACGTTGCTGGCTCCCCTTCTACACGATATTCTGGACGTTGCTGTCGGCGTCGATAATTGCTTTGTTTCGCTTCATAAGGTTATTTACCCACTAGTCTATGTGCTTGAAACCATTTGCAGTTTCGGCTTGTATCCTCAGAATGTATCTATGATCTATGATTCAGATCCATCTACCTTATAATATGGGACAATACATCATGCTTAACCTACAGCAAAAGGGCCCTACGGCTTACAGCAGGTACTCAAATTCAAACCAGGCGATTTGGTTAATAAAAGGATTTTGGGGTTAATCTAACTGGAGCCCATCACCAAACCCACTGAGTGAATGCCAATCAGCAGGACTTCTACGCCCCTTTGATGTGATTGAGAACCATTTAATGTGGTTCAAATTCCATTTTAAACTATAGGATCCCATCTTTTTTACTGCGATAAGCCTAGATCTTCTAGACTTCAGGACGTTGAGGTGACTTGAAAGAAGCTTAACAAAACATGTAAAATAAATGTCAAACTCTAGGCATTGTTAATTATTTGGGGGAGAACTAGGCAATGGAATAATTTTAATTTACTTCTACTTTTTCAATTGATACTCAAGAGAATGGGTTACTTTAGACGTCCAAGAATTTTCTTGCAGTTCTTTATTATAATGCATATATTCTCTAAGTGTATGTTGTAATATGTGTAATATTGTTATTTCGATGAGTAAGTCGGTGTGCTTTATTATTATCAATTCGAAGGTTAGATAAAATACTCTTAGCCATTCTCTCCCCGTATAGTTTAACGTTAGTATTACATCTACTTCACACTAGAGATATCTCATATTACAACAATAATATCAGACATATTGTAGTTCACAAAACAATGCCACAAAATGCATTTCTGTCTACAGTACATGGTCAACGATCCGTATCTGTTTAATAATAAGATTAAGTTAAAAAGATTAATTGTTTAATTAATTTTATAATAATAGTACAACAATTAAAGTGTATGCAACATTATTTGTTAACTCGTGCGAATTTTTAGACAATTCCTACACATTTTGGAACAAAATTATTTTAATGAACCAGAATTGGAATAAATTGCTTCTAGAACACTGTTTTCTCATTCTAATGATTTAAGTATGCGAATTAACCTTTTCAGCTCGCATTATTTTTGTTTTGACGCGTACGTACAGTACCTCCTAGTATTTTAAGAACGTGAATAGCAAGTAAGCAACTACCAAAAATATTTGTATCCTAAAATAGAACATTGTAGAGTAAACATAAACTATCTTATTACCATAACGGTAGCACAACGGTGTGTTATTCAGTTTAAAATTAAAAAATTTCAAAATTAAAAAGGCAAAACTACATTGTTTTCACAAGACACAGTTTAAATCAAGGCATTACAAAGAGATTAATATTATAAAAATCATATTGATCAATTTCCTTTTTCTAACGCAAACTGTGTGCCTTTTGACCGACTGTCCTAGTCCTGAATATAACCACCTCCTTGGAATCACATATAGCCCTCTTTTTTCCAGAAATAACTATTTCTCTTGAAGAGTTGGAACGTACGCTTCATTTTAAATTCAACGATATATTATACTTGATATTTATTTTAAGGGATTTCATAGGAACAACATGTGCAACATAATGAATTATTACTTTGTTATTAATGTTTGTACTGTCACAGAAATGTCTCTCGTGAACTTTGTTAATACGTCCCTGTACATTTTCTCTTTTTCAAAATTTATGTGAATTTTTTCATAAGACAAAGCCTTTATATGATTTATTTGTTTTGATTTTAATTGCCAATTTAACTTTGAATATATTGCTAATAGTGTCACACTAATTTAAAAATCTTGTCGTTTGTGTATACTACAAAATAATATGTGAATATGATATTATTCTACCAGGGGTATAAATAAGTGGTAGTTCAGTATGGATGTATCGAGATAAATTTTCAGATCACCATGTTACTGTCTTACAAAAACCTTTACTGTAGTGGCAGTGAATTAGTTCCTAATTGTTATAAACAATGAGACCTTAGTTTCTCAAGTATATACATCAAATCCCAAGTTTATGGACTCTTGCCAGCTTGCTTTACTTATTTTTCCCTAGTTACCCCCCAATCGTTCAACGAAAGAATCTCAAAATACAGCTAGTTCCAGATCGCCAGATCTTATAATTCATAGGTATACCAAGCTTCAAGTTGATATTTTAATTCTTTCCAGGAAAAACCTGTGCGCACAACAAACCGACCGACAGACAGACAGACAGAACATATTTTTTCACCTAAATTTAAAATCCAGACGATTCATGGCATTCTCAGCATATTTCAGCAAATCAAATTTTGGAATATTTTTTTACGATTACTATACTTCAAGTCCATTATGTGGATCTCGCAGTAAAAGAGCAGAACTGTGCTAATGTTTTGGCTTATTGTCAAATTAACCCCCATACTTCTATGCGAAGAATGGCGGAGACACTTAGAATTACTATAAGTTTTACTCAAATAATTTTCAAAGAATGTAATTACCATGTGAAAACCATTGGCGATATTCTTCAACCATGGTTCTAGCATTCTCATTGCAGAAACTATATACAGATACCACATTTGCATATTCGAAATGCGGGTAGATGTGTGGCATGCTTTATCACTGTTAGGAAAACGTAAATGATCAATCACAAATGGCAGGTTCCTGTTAGACAAATAAAATATGCTAGCCTCTATAATTATACTTGAACTCTCAACGGCTAGTTGCTATAAGACGCCGTAATTCAAAAACAAATAAAAATCTAGTTACAACTTCTGGGTTTGTGCTATGATTCTACTTTCCACTATTTATTGATATTAAATTAAGTTTAACCTAACATAAAATTAATTTTAGCTTAAATTTAACTCAGGTGAATTTAATGTTGTTCTTTCGCTCTTTTGAGGAGACTATTATGGAGCCTATACAGAGTAAAATAAAGTGCAAGTTGCTTCCAATTCTTAGGCGTTGACATCAGATTGGTTATCTGCAAAAGTATTGAAATTATGGCAGCACTATTATGTTTCCCCATTTCAAACATTTGATGTCAGATTCAGTACAAACTACTCCGAAAATACTTAAGTACCAATTTTACTGCAATTCAGTCGAAATTTGAATCTTGCGCAATTTTTGATAGTACATTGGTCCTAGAATAGTCCATGAACAAGTTGCACAAGTTGGTAAACTTGAAAAGTGCTGTTACCAGGACAATCCCTGGGTACCCCTCCCCGTTGTCGAGGGTGCTGAATACTATGGTGATATTTTTAGGCCTTCCACCTCGAGAAGTGCGAAAATCCACCCCTCTTCCAATTTACTCCACTCTAGGCATGCGAGGAATTGCCGGATCGGGTTTTTAGGGTAGGCCGTGTGGACTTTAACCATCCAACATATTAACAACCCCCTCCCCTGATACTCAAATCTCCCCAAAAAATTCAAAATTGATAAAAAAAGTTCCATTAGTTTGCAAGAGTGCTCAACACGACAGTAACATACATTTCTCCTCTACCCTCCAATAACCACCCCCAAATCCCCGATACCACCTCTTTTGTTCTGGCAACAAGGACTGTGGGGAATCGTGTCAAAAACCTCAATTCAACGATTCCCCACATGCTCAGTAGCCAAAAATAAAAAAAAGGGTGTGGTTGTAGGGTTTGTGGAAGGTAGGGGAGAAACATATGTTGCTATCGTGTTGAGCACCCTTAAGAACGAATAGAGACAAATTTCTATCAATTTTGAAATTTCTGAGGAGATTTCTTTGCGTTATCACCATCATATTCAGCACCTTCGAAATAGGAAGGCACATATTGTTGCCCTAGTTGTCACTACTGTCAATTTTAGGACAGAGTATTTAAAATTATCCTGAAAATTAAAACTTACCTAACATTCATCTCCCTTTCAAAACAATGTGTCAATTATTTCTGGGAAAACCATGGAAAAAAAAAGGAAACTTTATCTAGAAAAAATTCTAATAAAAGATCCCTAACAATAAAAAAAAAGGGAGGTCTGTACATACAAGTTCTTGTGAATTAGAAGGAAGATGCATTTACTCGATGTGGGTAACTGGACATCATCAAAACTGCAGTTGTTCTTATGAATAAACACGGCTTAATTACTGTTACTTCCTAATCTGAATAGGGAAACTGAAAAATTAAAAATTCATTAGAATGCAAGGCGATTAATTAGGAACTCGTCGAGTGAAATTTTGTCAGGTGAGAAGAGAGTTAACAACAATACGAACAATAAAGGTACTGTCAGTGCAATTAAAATTAAATTGGTCTTCAATAGAAACTAAATGAATCAAGTAAATGCTTCGGAATGTATACGGCGGGCAAGAAAGGAGACAATGTGGAAAGGCACGGTTTAATATTCTCTAAATGATGAAGTGGAGCTTTTAAAAAATTCAAACGTCATAAAAAAATCAGGCCTTGGCTTTTAATATAGTGTCCGCTATGAAATTCGCACCATAAGGAAAAACTTTTTTATTCAATTGCACATTTATAAAAGCGTTTCAGCATTAGTTTTAGCATGTTTAACAACCATTAAATTGCCAAATAGTTGTCATGTCACAACTATGACAGTCCCAAAATGTCATTAGAAATTTTAAAATGGCCTGAAAGCTGCTAAAAAAATGAAAATAACATAAAATGTAGAGAAAAGTCTTAGCTTTAATGTAGAATTAATCACAAAATTCATACCAATTTTTATCATAGAGAAAAAAGTGTTAGAAGATGGCTTAGTAAACTTTATACAGTTGATTTATTCATTCATTTTTATGCATCCTCCCTATTTCTCCCGTAACAATCGGTACTTTTTCACTGCACGGATTTGATTCCACGCACTTTAATCTATATTTCGTGAAAATCTTACTGAAGAATGTTAAGAAACAATAACTTGTATATGTTTTATTGCATAATTGTGAGTTTTCTGAACGTCTATAAATAATGTAGACAAATTAAAAAAGTACTACACGCATTTAAAAAACTCTAAAGTCATTTCAAAGAATATGTTTTATTGTATTTATGATCCAAAAATTAAGGCTGTGCTATTATTATTAAATAAGATTTCGAATTGAACTCTAAAATTTGGAAATGACTGATCGATGAGAAATATACCCTCTACTTTGCTCGCAAGGTATATTTCTCCAACAAAAGTAATTTCAATAAAATGTTAATTGGATTAGTATATCATTATATAAGAATATATTAGCAAAATGAATTATCATTCTAACGACTCCCGACAAAGACATCTTTGTATAAATCTGTGGATCAACTGTACAAAGTTCAGTAGGCCATATTCTAACATATTTTTTCTATGATAAAATAGTAATCTGAATAGTAAGAATTATCGATCGATGAGCCCGGTCGTACGAAAGTCCTGGAGAATTCTCATTTTTCGTTCACTTCGAAGCGGCTCAAAACTAAAAGTGGAAAACTCGATTTATCTTCTAAGCGACTTAAGTAAGACAAACATGACCTTTTTTGTAGCGAAGGAGACGAGTTAAAACTTTTGTTGAAATTTCTTTTCTCTCTTTTCATTATTTTGGCTGCTAGAGAGAAAAAAACGAACATTAAAAAGTTTTTCCAAATTCTTTTTAATTTTCCTGGAACTTGGAAGTGCAAAGAATGCTTCATCTCATTCTCCAGGTTATTACCTACTTAAATCCCGGAGATGATTCTTTTATTAATTTTTATTACCCTAAATGGTTAATTTGCCTGTACAAAAACTAAATTACATATTTTTGGAAAAAAATGTAAAAACTAAAACATTGAAATTTTTCATCCAAACTTCACACTTAGATTCTTAATATAATTACAAACAACTTTTCCTTATGGTACTTTTCAATATATTGATGAAAAGGGCATTTCAGGTAATTTTAAAATTTCTAATGACATTTTGGAGGTGTCATAATTGTGACGTGACAAATATTTGCTGAAACCTGTTATATATATAAAAAAAATACAATTTGAATAAAAAAGTTTTTCGTATGGTGCAGACTTTTTGGCGGAAACTGTATATATAGTAAATCCCAAGTTTCTGAACCTTTACTAGCTGGCTTCAAAGCAATATAGCTGTGTTGTGACCTAAAGTTATTGTATACAGTGGAAAGTTTTTAAATGGGACAATATTAACTCAACCCACGAAAGAAAAGGAAAGGAAATAAAAGGAAATAAAATCAAACAGCAATCACAAGACGCTGCAAAAAGACAGATAAGCGATAAATTTATTTATTTTTATCTTTAATTGATATTATTCTATTCCGTGTTTCTATCTGATCTTTACCATCTTAATTTTTATCAGCTCGATTTATTGATTCAAAAATAATATTTTATTATTAATTTGGAAGACGGAAATTGAAACCGATTGTCTCAAAGAAGCGGCAACTGAAAAGATATTAAACATAATATATAAGTGATGAAATGGAAAAACTGCCCAAAATTGAAACCGATTGTTTCAAGGAAACGACATACAGGGTGAGCGGACCTTTTTGCTCATAACGCGCAAAAAATAATAATAATGGTGATAATAATAATAATGTTACCGCGAGATAGGGCCTTACCCAGCAACTCCACCGTAGATGGTTATTTACTTGTGGAGCGGTTAATAAATAAATAAAAAAAAGAAAGGGAAAAAAGGGAAAAAAATGCAAAAATAAAATACAAAATGAAAGCTGCTAGATTCAGAGATACAAGAAGCAGAAAACTTAGAAGAAGAAAAATAAGAAGATGTCTGTAGATGGAAACTTAAAAGAAGCATGGAGACTGAAAAGACGCATCCCGCAAACAACTGCACCACACCCCAGTCGATGATGACAAATGGAAACTTACTAGAAGCATGGGAACTTAAAAGAAGCATCTCTCAAACACCTACACTTCCCATCCTATATTCCCACCCCATGCGTCATGCCGGCAAATCAATCAATCAATATCTCGTATATGTATAATACATACATGTACCAAGTTTCAAGTCAATATCTTGAACCGATTCGCAGACAACATGCGCACACAAAAAAAAGTTTCAGACCGACTGACAGACTGAATTTTTTTCACTCAAATTTAAAATCTCAACGTTTTGTGACATTTTAAACTTATTTCGACAGTACAGTGTAGAAGCTTTGGGCGCAAGAGTGGGTAAAATTATTCCGTCGGAATTCTTTTGCATAATGCTGTTTTATACATAGTAAGTTCATGTTGCCACGCGGCAACTCCTTCAGATATTGTTTAAACCGAAATTATTTATATTAATGAGAAAAAGTAACATTTTTCTATTTATTAAATCCTATGCTGAAGCCTTACAATTGCCAAAAGTATTGTAGCATGCTTTTGAATCCTATTGCAAAATAGCAATTATGTAACTGTGATTACTATGAAGGTAAAAATATATTTAAAGTAGAAAATGTTGAATAAAATGAATTTTACAATAAAGAAAATTCATTGTTTATATTATTTATTTTAATTTAATGTTATAATTTTTAAATTGTAATAATTCTGATTATACAAATATTTTTAAACATTAGTACATTGTACTTAAAAAAAGAACACAGAATGAACTTTCGCGAAAATGTCTAGTTTCAACAGCTTGTAAAATGACGAGTATAAATTTTCAAAAAAAAATTTACAGAAGTAAAATTTTAAAGCATATAATTTATCTATAAAAATGATCTTTTGTGAATTTTTCATTTACAATATTTTATGATAATTAAGATATCCACAAGTTGGATTTTACCGACTGCTGCGTGCGAGAGTGACATAGGCAGCAATACCTTGAGCGGAGTCCAGGATACTAATCAGAACGTGGAAGAAACAATCATAAGCGATTTATGCACTAAAAATGGCTATTTGCAATCACGAATTTCATTACTAATAGCTCAAAGTACCAGATGCAATTATACTGCTCTTGGAATCCAAGGATGGATGGCTAGGATGATAGGTATATAAAACAATAAAAATAAAAACTTTTATCAAATTTAATGATACCACTTGGGTTCATTGTAATTGGACACATGCTCATTGATAACATTTTTAGATTAACCCAGGCATCACGTGTCAAATTTTGTCATAAAGCTTGTAGAACACCCTGTATAATGACTTTCTACTGTACTTTTTTATATTATACTTAGATGTGTTTGATAATTTTATTTACATAATTTTAAATAAGTATATTTGTCCATACGATCGAATTAAGCTAGTCCATGTTTTATTGAGTTATTTTGTTGTTTTAATGTTAATTTGAAAGTGACGGCGTTCTGTAAGAAATAACGCAAGTTATGCAAACTAAGTGACATACGATATGGCAGTATCGGCATCTAACACAAGAGACCATTAAGTTTAGGAGTGTTTATGTTTATATTTTAGTTTCGAGATACTGTTTGGATTGTTATTGAAACGTGATATCCCTATTAGCATGGTGTTGAGTGATCGGTACGGTTACAAGGTCGGCGCAGCGGCCTAGACAGATCTGTCGCTCTCGATTCGTTTTTCGTAAGATGGGTCCTATATCATGCGCCCAGTATTATTTTCAATACTAAAAAAATGTCTAACTATCTACATGATTTTTCATATTTTTTTACTACATTTATACTGACCCGAAATCAATAAAAACATCATTTGTCACCTTAAAAAAATTATAACCTCGGATATATCAACTTTATCGCAGAACGTAAGGAGACATTTATTGTTGGTATGGTACCAAAGAATATGATAAAAATGCAAAAATGTAACTTTTTCTCATTTGTTTAAACAATTTCAGGTTACCGATGTAAAATGGGTGAATAATGAATTTTCATGACAGCCCGTAATAAGACGAAAACTGAACTTCGTCTATTCAGAAAATGTTATTTACCAATTTTATAGGTCTCGGCGAGTTCGTTTGAAATGACTCTGTATGAATTTTTCATAAAATCAATTGGTATCCAGCAAAATGGACTAACATGTAAATTTTCATAGGAGAGCTCGTAGTGAATCAAAACCTAAACTTCGTCTGATCGGAAAAAGTTATATAGAAAAATTATCCGCCGTGATGAGGCGGTTCGAAATGTTTCTATAAGATATTGGCGTAAAATCAACCGTTACCGAGTAAAATGGGTGAATAATGAATTTTCATGTCAGCCCGTAATAAGACGAAAACTGAACTTCGTCTATTCAGAAAATGTTATTTACCAATTTTATAGATCTCGACGAGTTGGTTTGAAATGACTGTATTAATTTTTCATAAAATCAATTGTTATCCAGCAAAATGGACTAACATGTAAATTATCATAGGAGAGCTCGTAGTGACAACATATACTTTTAATCGGAATATAGTTATTGCTATTATTACAAAGAAAATCTGATAACTTTTGGTCAAAAAAATACACAGAGTGCGCATCCAACAGCAAAAGTTCAATACTAAAAAACAGGCGCCAAATATGGAAGGCTTGCGCAAATACCTTTACAAATGTCCACCATGACTGAATTATTTCTTGGGATGACCACCCTGTACATTTTTCAATAAAAGTGTAATAGTTGCATATGCCAGGTATTATTGCCACCTGTCACATATTCAATCCCATATTCACGTAATGCAGTGGAAGTATAGTGGTGGTTAAAAAATTTCATTTTTTTGAAATTTTTCAAAACTGTTGGTAAAAAAATTTTCAAAATATTTTTCTTCTGAAATAGGTTTAGAATGTCATGAAACGTAGAAATTTTAAATTTGAGCAAAAGGGAAAGTTTCCTTCTATTCTATAGTAGTGGTAAAAAAAGTTTACAAATTTAAAAATTATATATGTATTTTTTTAAATCGGTTTAGAATGCCATAAAACGTGAAAATTTTAAATTTGAGTAAATAAAAAAAAATTTCCATCTATTTTAGTGTCAAAATTTTTTTCAAAAATAGTGAAAAAAATTTTCAATTTGTTTTTTCTGAAATAGGTTCAGAATGTCATGAAACGTAAAAATTTTAAATTTGAGCAAAAGAAAAATATTTTTCATCTATTCTAGTGTTAAATTTTTTTCCAAAATGGTAAAAAATTGTTGCAAACTTTTTTTCTGAAATAGGTTTGGAATGTCATGAAACGTGGAAGTGTTAAATTTGAATAAACAAAAATTTTTCGTCCATTCTATGGTAGTGATAGATTAAAAATGTTTTCAAAAATTTTTTTAAATTTTTCAAAAACAATTTTAAATTTGTGAGTAGTTTTAGAATGCCATGGAAACATGAAAATTATAAATCTGAACAAAGAAAAAAAATTTCCATCTATTTTAGTGGTAAAGTTTTTTTAAAAATGGTAAAAAAAACCTGTTTTTTTTAAATAGATTTAGAACGCTATGAAACGTGGAAATTTTAAATTTGAAGAAAGAAAACAAATTTTCCATCTCTTTTAGTGGTAAAATTTTTTTTAAAAATGGTGAAAAAAAATTTCAATTTTTTTTCTGAAATAGGTTTAGCGTGCCATGAAACGTGGAAATTTTATAAAATTTACAACGTCCCACCACCTCCACTCCACTATTAAGGGGGTTGATAAACTAAAATTGAGATATTCATTTGAAATTGGGTACCCATAGGCATTGTAATGACATGTGGTTGAGATGATTCTGTTGGAGGGATGGAGAAGGTAAATAGGAAAAAATAAGTAAAGCAAGCTAATAATAGTCCAAAAACTGGCGTATATGCTAGAAGCCAATGCCTGACATCTTCCTCATATTAAAATTCTGACCAATTATTTCCACATACTAGAGTGCAAATATTGTGAAGATGTTTTCCTTTAAAGTGACTTGGATGGAAAATCTGGATGTGGAAGTTTTGAGTCCTCACTCAGCGGTTTTTATTTTGGTTCCAGCATACTTTTGATATATACAAGTGGTACATTAGTGTTTAACATAAGACAGTTAAAAATTGTTTGTCCCTCCATCGTAAAATACAAGTAACGAGTGTACTAAAGATACCCGGCATCGTTTTCTATTCAGTTCTCTTCTAAATGTTATCGCAACCAAAGACCAAACGCGAAACAAACAATTATAATAAATAACAAGCCTACAACTAAAAGCCTCTATAAATAAAGCTTCTTCAGGGGTTTCTGCTTTGATAAAATCTTATAAAATATAAGACGGCAAGCACGATGTTTAGAAGTCTTCAGATTGTATTAATCATTGTTTTTTTCTTATTGAAGCTATTTTTAAACTCTGCTCATCCAAATCGTCTACTGGTATTCGTCAAGGTTAATCGGGTAATTTGAATACTTATACACAAGAAGGCCGAGAATGGAAATAAATAAATATAAACTATAATCCAAATGAATCATTCACCGTTTTTAAACTATTATTCTCGCTTATTATACGGAGTGGAAATTTATTTGATATTACATACTATGCATAATTGTTTTCTGGTAGGTCAGAGTTAAAACAGTTAATAGGATATTGGGCGTGTCATTAAATGTAATGATATACAGGGTGTCCCAATATTGTCTGTACATGCAGCTACCATAGGTTCTTGTGGTCAATATATGTTGATTTAACTGAATTTACCTTTATTCCAATTTGTCCTTTTTAGCCGCTAGATAGCGTCAAGGTTGATGACTAATTTTAGCTTTTTTTGAATAATTTTGAAATATTTTTAAATAGATCAGAAAAGTCTAGGGATATTTTCGTAAATGTACGTATTGTTTTAAAATAATTTAGGAAAAAAGAAAGAAATTTATATAGTATTATTAAGTGTTTACTATATCCCAAAATTAATGTTTTGTATAAAAAGTAAGTACAAAATATTTCCGAAAAAATATTTAAAATAAAAATCATAGTCTTTAGAGCTATACATAAAATTGTTGAGTATGCAAAAAAAAATTAATACAAAGTATAACCTCCGCGTTGGTTTATCACAGCTCTACACCTATTGCTCATAGACAAAATGACGTTGTCAATGTCCACTTGGAGTAAACGTGCCCATTCTGTTGTCAGGAGCTCCCGGAATCGAAAAACTTTGTGAATTTTTTCTATATCTGGAGTAACTCTACGTTGAAGCATATCCTAAACATGTTCGATCGGACTAAGGTCCGGAGATTGGTAATACTTCAATTCCCTCAAGCCAAGCAGTTACGTATGACATGTGCACGAGCATTATCCTGCATTAGGTTTCACCAACAGCACCCGCAGCACAATGGGATAAACAATATTATCCAAATATTGCTGGGCTGTTAGGACATCATTGAGAAAAACGAGCTCGGTTCTACCGCCTATAATTATTCCACTCCATACCATTACTGTACCGCCTCTGTATGTGTGAACTTCTTGAAGATGCGTTACACGTTGCACATTTCTGGATCGCCTCCGTACTCGTTTCCGATGAGAATCTGGATGATATCTAAATCTGTATTCATCTGTGAATGGAACTGTAACCTAAGAGTTTGTATCCCAATTTTGATGTTCTGGAGACCAGTCTAATCTGGCAGCGCGATTGTCCCTAAAAAGAAGTGGTTATCTAAGTGGTCATCGACTATGGAAATTGGCTTCATTAAGTCAATTTCTCACAGGATCTCGAGCAAATCACGCGCTCGCTACAACTCCGTAACGAACGCAGGTGTGGTAATTGTAGGGTTCTATCACTTAACAAATTTGTCTTGAGTTGCAGTTGTAGAGCGCTCACGTTCTGGATCGTATTCGACCGGACTTCCAGTTTGTCTAGAACGCCTGCATAATAATCGTCTTGACACTTTGGAAAACATCCATCCGCTCAGCTAGTTCGACTTGCCTCATGCCAGCTTGAAGAAGACCTACCTCTCGATTCATCTTATCTAAATATTGTCGTTCCATCGTAAAACACAATATTTTCAATTGAACTAGTAAACAAGAACACAATAGAAAGAAATGAAATGGAAACTACCAGAGTATCGAATTTTTTTTTTATCAATCGTGTTCATCAAGTTTTACTTCCACATCTACGTAGTGGATTGGAAGTATAGTAATCGCAAAAAAAATTCAAAATTTTTTCTTTTTGAAATAGGTTTGGAATGTCATGAAACGTCGAGATTTTAAATTTGAGCAAAGAAAAATTTTCTGTCTGTCTGTCTGTCTGTCCGTCTGTAAGTTTCTTTTGTCCGCACTTTTTCTCCGGAACGGTATAAGATATTGACTTGAAATTTTGTACATGTATATATCATAACGAGATCTGGAACTGGATTGTTTTTTGAAGATATCGGGTGAAGGGTTGGGGGGGTAAATAGGGGGAAATATGTAAAGCAAGCTGATAAGACCACAGAAACTAGAAATTTGATGTATGAACTACAAGACAAGGCCTCAAAATGATATTTTTCATCCCCCACCACCAATATTAAAGGGGTTGATAAAATAAAATTGAGATATTTACTTGAAATTTGGTACACGTATAAACTATAACGACATCTGGAACTAGATTATATTTTGAGACGATACCGTTGAAGGGTTAGGGGTTAAGTAGGGGTGAATAGGGGAAAATAAGTAAAGCAAGCTGGTAAGAGTAGAGAAACGTGAAATTCGTTGTATGTACTATAACTCAAGGTCTCAGATTATTTATATTTTTCAACTCCCCACCACCCCTACTCCATTATTAAAGGGGTGATAATAAAATTGAGACATTCAGTTGGTATTTGGTACACGTATGTATTATAACGACATCTGGAACTAGATCATATTTTGTGACGATTCCGTTGAAGAGTTGAGGATTAAATAGGGTTAATAGGGGAAAATAAGTAAAGCAAGCTGGTATGAGTACAAAAGCTTGAAATTCGGTGTATGTACTAGAAGCCAAGGCCTCAGATTTTTTTATAATATTTTTCAAACCACCCCCCCCCACCCCTACTCCATTATTAAAGGGGTTGATAAAATAAAATTGAAATATTCACTTGAAAGTTAGTACATATATGTATTGTAATGAGATCTGATTGAGATGATTCCATTGAACGGTGGGAGGTGGTAGGTTGTAAATAGGAGAAGATAAGTAGGATAAACTACAAACTTTATTTTTAACGTATATGGTACAAACCAACGCCTAAAACTTTTCTATGATACCTGCCCCAAATATTGTTAAAATTCTTTGACCAATAATTTCCACATACTAGAGTGCAAATCTTGTCAAGATGTTTTCTTATAAGTGACTTGGATGAAAAATCTGGATGTGGAAGTAGTGATTCCTTAGGCAGCGGTTTTTATTATTTGCTTTATGTGTTTTCCAAACAGCATGCCTATTCAGACTGAGAAATGGGACTAGTAAATATGTTAGAAGTATAATTCATCCGATATAAAAATTTCTCTCATGTCTTAAATAAGTTCCTGTACATATCCCTAGACTTTTCTTGTGTGTGTATGATTTTGCTTTTTAGCATACTGATATTTCCATTCAGATGTCACTACTTTATACAGGCTTTTCAACGCTCAGCTAAAAGTTATCATGGCGTAAGTAAAAGGTAAAATTACCCGATAATCAAAGTTATTTCAACAAAATTCGGTAAGTGCAAGTCGGACATGTGCAATTAATGTTCCGTACTATCAGCTGTTCTTAAATATAGAATTGAAAGATATACGGTGTGTCCCGTAATAACATGCAAAACATTTAAGTACCAATTCCTTATCGAAAATGAAGGTGGGTTCCTCATATAAAATTTTTCAAAATAGGCCTCTCTTGTCCAGCCTCATCCCCTTGGGTGGCCAAAAAACGACAAAAAACTGGTACAGATTGTTTTAATTTCCATTATATGACCAATATCAGCAGGAAAATACTAATTTTTTTCTTCGAAATGAATTACAAAGCACTCATTGGTTTGCACATAACAATCTTATCTTTCAAGCTGTAAGGACAAAAAGAAGTCCTATGAAAGAGTGCCGGTTAATTTCTATTATATATATTTTACTTCCACATCCACGTAGTGAGTAATGTTTTTTTGAACAGGTTTAGAATGCCATGAAACGTCTAGATTTTAAATTCGAGCGAAAAAGAATTTTCTGTCTGTCGGTATATCGGTCTGTCTGTCTGTAACTCTTTTTGTTGCACGTTTTCTCTGGAATGGTTTAAGATATTGGCTTGAAATTTTGTACACGTATACAGGGTGTTGCATCATGAGAGGGACATAGCTTAATAGGAGGTAGAGAACATCAGTGGTAACCGGAACCTCCCATAGAAATGTCTCATTGGGCCTTCACTACGAAATTACAGGGTGTTAAATAATTTTTGGTCAAACCTGTTTTTTGTCATAACTTTGACAGGAAATGAAATAACGGATTCATATTTGGTATGGCTAATGTACAAACGAGCCCCAAGAGGTACATGTATAAAAAAAAATATATCCAGGTCCGGACTCACTATAATTTATGTTTCTTCTTTGCATCAATAAAACATCACCCTGTATATATTTTTTTGAAATTTCGATACGATATTCGAAAAGAGCAAGAAAAAACAAACAAAATGGCCTATTTCATTTTTTTGTTACACCTTCGTGGTTATTTAAATACGTTGTTAAATGTGCAAGAAAATGGATTACAGAACCCTATTAAATGAGAGGCACGTGAAATAAATAGTTTTATAACTAAAATTTGCAAAAATTCTATTGAGCCTAGGTGGTCTCGGTGAATCCTAATTCCGGCACGTTTTAAAGGTCCATTTTGGTAAAAAACTGTGGTCCAAATAAATAATCGGGTATGAAATAACAAAATTTTTAATCAATCACAGTAGGCTTGTTCAAAGTGACAGATAATAAAAAGAAATCTCCTAAACAGTTGAATAATTGTTTGTTAGTAATTTAATGTGTCAATAATCCGCATTTAGTTAGTGAAAACTTGTGAAAATATTTTAACTATGCCAGTAAAATTTACAAACGGGGAATATGCTGACATAATATTCATCTATGGTTTCTGTAATGGAAATGGTAGGTCGGCGGAAAGAGAATATCGGCTGCGTTTTCCTGGTCGTCGATGCCCTAATCATAAAACCTTTAGTACGGTGTTCCAGTATGCAAGACAACACGGAAAGTTTCCTACTTCTGCAGTTGTGGAGCGTGTTTTACAACAAGGTGTGCAGGAACAAAACAATATTATAAACGTAGTTCAAGAAAACCCAAATATGAGCACTAGACGAATCAGTTTAGCAACTGGTATTCCTCATTGGCGAGTATGGAGAACCCTAAAAAGAGAACGTTACCATCCATATCATATCCAGCAGGTACAGCGTCGTCAACAAGGCGACGATATCCCCCGCCTGGCATTTTGTCGTTGGTTGTCTAATCATCGCCCAGTCATTTACAGAACCTTATTTACGGATGAGGCACAATTTACAAGGGATGGAGTAAACAATTCACGAAATAATCATAAATGGGCACAGGAAAACCCACATGCGGTACGCCAACGCCGTTCGCAACACAGGTTTTCTGTAAATGTTTGGGTCGGACTTGTGAATAGACATTTGATAGGGCCACATTTTTTTGAAGAAAGATTAAATGGTGAAATTTACTTTGATTTTCTTCAAAACATTTTACCGAATATGTTAGAAAATATCGGTATAAGAGGCATGTTGTTTCAGCATGATGGGGCCCCACCACATTTTAACCTTCAAGTAAGTGAACACTTAAACAATGTGTATCCTAATAGATGGAATGGACGCGGGGGTCCACATGAATGGCCACCAAGATCTCCTGATTGTAACCCTTGTGATTACTTTTTATGGGGCCACTTAAAAAACGAGGTTTATAACATTGAAATTGAAAGTAGACAACATTTAATCCAGCGCATCGTTACAACCTGCGACGAAATACGGAATAATCCAGAAATTATACGTCGAGCAATTGGTGACCTTTCTAAACGCGCAAGAAAATGCACAGAATTTGGGGGAGGACATTTTGAAAATTTACTTTAGTGTCAATTACGTTTTATTTTTAAACACATTTAGTTATTGTTTTGTTATTTATTGTTAATTGAATGGAAAATATTTTATTTATTTAGATTTTAGTTTGTTCTCTTCCAATTTTTATTAAGTATAAAATGTTGATGATTTTCTTGATCAAAGTAACTGGTTGCTTAGGCCTAAATGGTTTAAATTATCTGTCACTTTTATTCTTTGAACAAGCCTACTGTGATTGATTAAAAATTTTGTTATTTCATACCCGATTACTTATTAGGACCACAGTTTTTTACCAAAATGGACCTTTAAAACGTGCCGAAATTAGGATTCACCCAGACCATCTAGGCTCAATAGAATTTTTGCAAATTTTAGTTATAAAACTATTTATTTCACGTGCCTCTCATTTAATAGGGTTCTGTAATCCATTTTCTTGCACATTTAACAACGTATTTAAATAACCACGAAGGTGTAACAAAAAAATGAAATAGGCCATTTTGTTTGTTTTTTCTTGCTCTTTTCGATTATAGTATCGAAATTTCAAAAAAATATATACAGGGTGATGTTTTATTGATGCAAAGAAGAAACATAAATTATAGTGAGTCCGGACCTGGATATATTTTTTTTTATACATGTACCTCTTGGGGCTCGTTTGTACATTAGCCGTACCAAATATGAATCCGTTATTTCATTTCCTGTCAAAGTTATGACAAAAAACAGGTTTGGCCAAAAATTATTTAACACCCTGTAATTTCGTAGTGAAGGCCCAATGAGACATTTCCATGGGAGGTTCCGGTTACCACTGATGTTCTCTACCTCCTATTAAGCTATGTCCCTCTCATGATGCAACACCCTGTATATTATAACGAGATCTGAAACTGAATTGTTTCTTGAACATATCCGGTGAAGGGTTGGTGGGTAAATAGTGGTAACTAGGGGCAAATAAGTAAAGCAAGCTGATAAGAGTACAGAAACTTGAAATTGGGTGTATGTACTAGAAGCCAAAGCCTCCATTTTTTAAATAATATTTTCCGTCCGTTTGGTGCGTACCTATACTAGAAGCCAAGCCTTCAGATTTCTTTATATTTTTCAACGCCCCACCACCACCCCTCCATTAATAAAGGGGTTAATGAAATAGACTTGAGATGTTCACTTGAAATTTGGTATACGTATGTATTTTTTGTTGAAGGGTGGAGGGGTTGTATAATTGGGAAAAATCAGTAGAGCAAGCTAGTAAGAGTCCAGAACTTCATTTTTGGCGTATGTGCTAGAAACCAATGCATTATATTTTAACACCGACAATATTTAACAACTCGAAGATGTAAAGGTAATACGGAAGTCCAGTAGTAATTTGTGTAACGGTTGGAAATTCGGTTGTTTTTTTGGACACGAAAGCGTTTGGTGCAGTTACATAGCATACTTTTTGAAAGATCCAAATTTGATTTTGATTTTGATAAATTTTGATACCTAGAATCATATTCTTGCATTCTTACGTCTCGACGCTGACCGACGCCTAGCGTCTTTTTTGTAAAACTTGTGTATTTGATACATTTTTATATCTAAATCTGTTCTTGCATTTTTACGTCTCGACGCCGACCGACACCTAGCGTCGTTGTTGTAAGACTCATGTATTTGATAAATTTTGATACCTAGATTCTTATTCTTGCATTTTTACGTCTCGACGCCGACCGACGCCCAGCGTCGTTTTTGTATTACTTGTGTATTTGATAAACTTTGAATATATGTTCTTGCAATTTTACGTCTCCACGCCGACCGACGCCTAGCGTCGTTGTTGTAAAACTTCTGAATTTAATAAATTTTGATACCTAGATTCATATTCTTCGATTAATATTCTTGTATCTTAACGTCTCGACGCCGACCGACGCCTTGCATCGTTTCTGCAGAACTTCTGTTTGATTAATTTTGATATCTATATCCATATTCTTACATTTTTACGTCTCGACACCGACCGACGAGTATCGTCGTTTTTGTAACACCTGCATGTTTGATAAATTTTGATACCTAGGTTAATGTTCACGCATTTTTACGAAACCTACTTTTTGTGGAAAACTAATATTAATATAATATCACACTTTTCTTTATTTCTATCCCCTGTACATTTTGCAGATTTTGTAAATATCATGTCAGGCTTGAAACTTAGCCAACTTCGTTTTCAGTGTCTTAACCAAGCTTGCTAAATTCCAACTGTAATTTTTTTTATGACATCTGCCCCTAATATTATTAAAATTCTATGACGAATTATTTCCGCATCATACTAAAGTGCAAATATAGTCAAAAAGTTTACCTTTAAAGAGACTTGGAGGGAAAATCTGGATGTGGAAGTAATGATTCCTTAGGCAGCGGTTTCTAACATCATACTGATCGTTTCTGACATATTTGAGATTTAAACATTATATCTTGACTGATACGCAATTTTAAAACACTATCAAATTTTTAGAACTATCCATCGTACAGAAATAAACAAAAAATAAAATACTTGTAATTTCATAAGTTTATTTTTTGAACCATACCACTTTTTGCATAATTGTAAGACTTTTGAGTTAGTTACGCAAAACAGTCTCAAGGCACCAATTTTTTAAAGCTAAAATCGTAATCCTTAAATCGTTCTAAATTAGGAAATATAAATTTTCATGAAAAATTGTAAACCACCTTTTTCTCTGACAACATGATTCTATTTAAAAGTGAATTATTATTTGTTTGCTTATAATTGCATTGAAACATATTCTTTATAGTATTTTGCGAACAGCAGAAAAAAATAACTATCTATGAGAACTAAAAGAAAAGCTGTGTAAAAAATATTAATAAAATCTTTGCATTTTTTTTTAAAACCTGAATTCTGGTTATGTTAAGAAATTAAAATCCTAAAATGAATTTGTCTAGTTTCTTATTTGAAAATTGTCGTTCTAACACTAGCATCCACACAGGCCCCTACGGCCATGCAGATTAAACTAGTATCTACATAACCCCCTACGATCATGAAGATTCAGTTAAAAGTGACAACAATTAAAATTTTTTAAGACAAGGTAGATAAATAAATTCATTTTAGGCTTTTGTTGATACTTTTAACTGAATATTCATGACCGTAGGGGGTTATGTATATACTAGTTTAATCTGCATGGCCGTGGGGACTGTGTGGATGCTAGTGTTAGAATGAGAATTTTCAAATAAGAAATTAGACAATTTTATTTTAGGATTTTAATTTGCTAACTTAACCAGAATTCAGATTACCGAAAAAATGCAAAGAATTTATTAATATTTTTTACACAGTTTTTCTTTTAGTTCTCATAGATATTTATTTTTTTCTGCTGTTTGCAAAATCCTCAAAGAATATGTTTCAATAATATGATTCTATATCAGATTGGGTGGTTGGTTACTATTTTATTTTTTAGCCCACCCCTCTAGAAGGGGTGGGAACCACCTCCAACTAAACACCAAAATTTTTTAAAGAGTAAACTTTCTTCTACTCAGTATTATAAATTTATGGCAAAAAAAATCATGAAGATTCATTCATTATAACTGGGTTCGAGATAAAAATCTAATTGCACTCGACTATAATATATGGGTATAAGGGGTATTTTGGACATTTTTAGGGGTGAATTTTAAAAGAAAAATGTTTTTCACCAGTTCCATAATGAGTTAAATAACCAAAATTGTATCCTTTTATTGTCAATGTTGAGAGAACTTTCAATTCAAGTTTGGCGACGATCCGACCATCCCCTTCCTGATATAGATGTATTATAACGTTACTTTTATAGTTTTACAATAGTTTATAACTATTATGCTCAGGTAACAAACAGTGGAGTAATTCCAAGGTTCAATAAAAGTCAATGAGAATAATTTCGATTTAACAAAGTTTATTTAACAATTACACAATGGCAATCCAGAACACGGTTTACAAATTGTATTAACGAATCAGTTTAACGAATATTCAAACAAATAAAACAATAACATTTAAGGGGGTGATGACTATCCTGACTTTGATCAAACCTAGCAACCTTCACCATATAAATCTAATATCCGAATGTAGTTTATTATCACAAACGTTCAAGGTAAAGATATGATAAATTGGGCGCTACCCGGTACACCAACTGAATTTCTTAATGACTTTCGATATCTCAACGTTACCGTAGATACCGACTAATTGGACACACGTCCTTTCGACAATAGAAACACAACTGTCGTTACTACAATGAAAAATCTGACTTATGTCACTTTGACACTGTCATTTCGAGAATCGATTTAATTGACATCTGTCATATTTGACATTTAAATGACGCGGGCTTGTCACTTTGACAGAAAAACACGCGGAGTTAAAATATTAACATCTGTCACTTTGACAGGAAAAATACGCGGCGTTGAAATATTGACACCTGTCACTTTGACAAAAAAAATACGCGGCGTTAAAAATATTGACATCTGTCAATATGAAATTCAGTTGCCGTGACGCTTGTCACTTTGACAGAAAAAAATACGCGGCGTTAAAATATTGACATCTGTAACTTTGACAGGAAAAATACGCGGCGTTGAAATATTAGTATAAGTCCGTGACGTCTACGGCTCAGGTACTGACTCTCCACTCTCAACACTCCAGCATAGGTAGTGGCTGTGAACGTCGTACACAACACACCCGTCAAGCGTTCCTCAGATCAGGTTAGAGCTAATAAGTTCCCTCAGCTCTAAGTACAAAATCTCTCACCACCTATGAGGTGACGGCGCTTTCGCACGCTTAGACTGGGTCGGAAGGTCACGAAGTGTATGTCGTCTCTCGGACTAGGCTTGATTCGAGAACCCCACTAGTCCGAGTCTCTCACTACCAAGCTGGTGACACTTATGCGATGTCACGACAATATCTGAGGTTAGAAGTCACAAACTTTTCGTTATTCTCTGCGGTATGAGAATGAATATCTGAGCTCGTGCATCGGCTTTTATATTAGTGGGTTGCTAGGTCTGTGCATTTTCGTAGTTACCGATATCCCCATGGATATCGGTTGATGATTTGTTCGTAATGATGAATCCCGTTTACTCTTGTTAGTATGTACTAACCTTTGATTAAAACTGGTAATTAATAAACAAAAAGGAATTCATCGTTACAGTATGTATATAAAAAAATAGAATAAATTAAATTTCGGCTAGTTTGGTCAAATCTGGACAGCTTTGGCTGAAATTTGAAGAAAAGTAGTCATTATCACACAAAAACTGCCCTCTAAATTTCAACTAAAAATATTGAATAGTTTTGCTGAAATTCCAGTTTCAGTCAAATTTTCTGAAATTTTCAAATCCAAATATCTCATGTCCTACGAGTCGAATCGAAACGTGCTTGGCGGCAAAAGATAGCTTATTTTATGTACTTTTAGATAAAATTAGCCAAAATTATCTTCTTTCAACATTCGACAGTTTTTTAGCCATTTACGGTATATACAGGGTCGCTAGTTTTTATATTGAACAGTATTGCTATCTCGTAAACCACAGCAATTATAAAGTCGATTAAATGGGAAAAAAGTTTCATATTTTGAGGTTCAATAAAATGGGCTATAAAAATTTAAAATATTCCGACTGGTTCCGGAGATATCACATTAAAACCCGAAATAGCTCATTTCCTGTTTTTTCTTTAGCGCTGTTATTACGAAAAAAAAATGAAAAAAATCATTTGAATATTTTGTTATAAATTGACTTTGCTGCAACTGGTCATATTTAAATTTTTATTACAACGTTTCGTCTCTCCAGGGCCACCATCAAAAATATTTTTTTAAATACGGGCCTGTCTTTTTCATTTAAAATTTTTAAAGCATTTGAAATGCTAAATTCGTGGGTATGTCACACTTGACAATTTTACAACGTTTCGTCAGAAAAATAATCACCTTTCATTTTATTGGCATTGCCCTTCACAGAATTGTTTTGCTTGTTAAGCAATACAAGAAGTGACTCATCATCTGAAACGTTAAAAGTTTGTTTTATGAACAGTCCAATGTATTGACTAACTTTACTAGTCTAGTTCTGTTCAATATTATTGTGCAAAATGGGCACGAAATAAAAAATCATTATCCACTTAAGAATTGTATTTCTTTAAATAATAAATAAAATTTATAAAAACATAGTAACTTGGTATAATTATATATAATTTCAGCCAAATCGGTCATGATTTGACCAAACTAGTAGAAATTTAATTTTTCCTATTTTTTCTATACATGTACATCTATATCAGGAGAGGGGATGGTCGGATCGTCGCCAAATTTGAAATGGAAGTTCCCTTAACACTGACAATAAAAAGGTACCATTTTGGTTCCTTAACTCATTATGGAACTGGTGATAAACATTTTTTTTCCTAAATTCACCCCTAAAAATGTCCAAAATACCCCCTTTTGGCCAAAAAACCATGGTTGCACCCCTTCGCGGAGGGAGAAATTTCGGAATCTTATTATTCTTACCAAAGCAGATACTCTCCACCGTGTCGCGTTCCATCTTCAAAAATTTTCCACCTAAATTACTATTTGACTACACTATTTAGGATGTCATCAGAAGCACCTGTGAATGTCAAAGAATTTACAAAAAAAACCTGTTTTTTATATTTCAAGGGAAAAAATGCACATGAAGAGTTTTATAACCTATGATAAAATTCTGTAAATATAAAATATCGCACAATGTACTGAAGGACATTTCGTCAATAACGATAGCATCATCGAGATATGATTAAAATTACAAGCATAGCAATTATACCTAAACAATGAACAATGAATTTATTTTTAAAAAGCTGCGAAGAGTATACTGTAGAATGTTCAAAATTTATATAGAAAATTCAGTAATGTGACACAGAGTACAACATTGTTTACAGTCAGTTTTGTTACATATTTATTTTCTGATAAAAGTAAGTAGTTACGTTAAACGCTCGATAGATGCAGGAACATACATAGTTAGTTACATACATATAGGGAAATGTGAGATCAAGGTGATGTGCAACTGACAACCGTGCAAAAATTTCTTTTCTGTGATAAATATTGCCTACTTATTTAGCTTCGTCAAATGAGTATAATAGCCGCAAATGTAATAACAAATTAAGAGTTATCTAACGCATTACAAAGGAGACATCCGCTACGAAACCGAGAGTACTTTTGCAGACTATCCTTTAAGCATCCACTGCCTAGTCCCCCCGACAAGCCCGAGGCGAACCCCTCTTGAGGACATCCTTTCACTAACCATCTTGAAGATGCATCTCCGTGGTTCTTCAGTCAGTAATTGACTTGCCATCATGAAGGGTGTCAGTGTTTTGTTTTTCCTAGGTGAGTTCGGTGGGATTTTTAATTTTGGAAAAGTTGCATCAAACATTTCAAAATGTTTAGCTTTGTTTATATTTCTTTTGTTCTCTCATAAATTTTGCAAAATTTCTTTTTGTGGTTTTGCATTGATAATATTTGTAACAGTTTGACGCAACAGTGCCATAATTAAAACTACACTGTTATACAAATTCCTCCAGCTATGGTTCATAATTTTATCGGATATAGGATTTAAAGTGATTGAAATCTGTATATGTATGTTAAAGTGATACTAGTGATGTTGCAACCGGTGAATCTTATCGTGAGCAAGGATATCGCGTAACTTGTGATTTATTGTTTTCTATTATTTGTATCTTTTAAGTTGTGAAAATAGGTTAATTTGCGCAGACATTTAATTTAACTTATAAAAAAATATTATAATACAGGGTGTGAAGAGTAATATTTTTGAGGGTGGGCTCCTGACTCAGAAATAACGGTATATGTTCAAATCAACAAGTGTCCGAAAATGCTTCTTGGCAATTTGAATATGGCACCCAAAATCCGGTTTCCGTTTTTTATTTCAAAAATATTTTAAGAAAAACAATTAAATTTGAAACAAGGGGTGCATTTCTCACGAGGAATCCAGTGGTTTGTTAAAAATAGACTGTATAGGACCAGGGGTTTGCAAGCCGGGGAAGGTCATCAGAAAGTTTGTCATATTCTATTGTTTCAAATTTTTTTGACTTTTTAATTGACATTAGATCCTTTGGACAAAACTATGCAAAAAAGAAAAAGAATTTAAAGTGGGTCGTATTTCATTTTTACAAGTATTGAGGTCATAAACATGATTTAAGATAAAAATATACCGGGTGGCACAGATAGGACCCCCTTGTAACTTTTGAATCGAAAAATGGATTATTTTCAAATTTGCTTGTTGCGATATGAGATACAATTTCCAATTACGTAATGTAGGGAGCCAATACGGCTGACTTGAGGTTTCGATACAATTTACATGGTAAACAATTATTTAAGTAAGAAGTTTTGTATATTTTTGAATGTTTGGATACTGCCGGCAAAAATACATCCCTTCCTTCATTTAAAAAAATATGTTATTAATCATGGAAGGCCGCGATTATGTTGAGATTGTTGAAAATCGGCCCGCTAGCAATAAAATATTATCCCTCCTAATTCTAAGATTAAACACGATTTACTATTCATTAATTTCACCAATATTAGTTTTTAACGAAAATGACTTTTTTAATTGACTGTTAAAGAACAACCTGTTTACTTAAACCTTTTATTTACAAAAATTAATATGCATAATATCTACTTTTGCCTTGTCTTTAAATCATGTAACGTTTTGACAATCGATTCTTATAAGAATTATTTCAATTAAGTTGGCTCTGAGTAGATATGATTTATAAAATCTACTTAATATATGTTATCCATTTGAAGAGATATTTTAAGATGCTTGCGGGCCGGATTTTAATAATTTTGGCCAGATCGAGTATGAGTAAAACTAAAAATGCATTTGTACTTTGGCCAGTAGGACTTAAATATATAAGAATTTAATTTTCACGTAAATTGCATCTAAACTGGAAGTCGGCCATTTTGGTCTAACATGGGTACACCAAATTTGAAAATAGTCCATTGTACCATTCAAACATTACAAGATTGTTCGTATAGGCTGGATTATCCTGTATGTTCATTTATAATTTTTTAATCAATGTAACTAGACACTACAAACAATATTCAATCCAAAAATTACTTTGTTATAAAGATACAAAAATCAACAAATTCAAGCATATTGATGCAGTCATTCATTATTACTTGCATTGAACACTGAATTCGTATAATACTTATTGTTGATTTCAAATAGATTGACAACCACAGTTACCATAGTTTGTTTTAAATCCTGAAGTTTTTACGTATACTGCATAAATGATCGATATCAAATAACTCCAAACAAAATAATCTAAGGGATTCAGATCTGCTGAGCGAGGTGTCCAGCCCACTAGTCCACTTCGTTCTATTCACTTATCAGGCAAAACATCATTTAAATGTGTCACAACCTCTAGATTAAAATGAGATTGAACCCTATGTACAAGAACTACATCGTTGCTCGTGTCTGGTGATACATTAAATAATCCATTTAAACCGGAATACGATCTCGCAGTGGGCTAAAATGTGTTACATGGAGAGCACGCTTAGTCATTCTGTATACCATGTACTGTATTTGATCCTCAGCTCCGACACTGGCAATGTCGATGGGTGATGGATGTTGTCTGCGTTTTTCCAAATATGTAACTCCCTTCCGGTCAGTCTTGGCTTTGAATTTGGTGATAGTGTACTACGTATGGTGTTTATGTTTGTATTTATTTACTTAATTATGGAGGACATTTAGGTAGTTGGTACCATTCACGTTCAATTTTCACCAATCACAGCCTCCCAAATGTTAACTGAAACTGATCCTGGTAACGCGGTTCCAAGAAAAGGTTCCGTGAAGGTTTTCTTGGGACCACACGTGATAATGCAGGAATTCACAATTCCAGTTCGATTCAAGTCCGCTTCACCAGCAAACAAAATGTTATTCGTAAATGTTGAACCAAGGCGGCATTTTTCAAAAACCAATAATAGGTTTGGCCTGATAATCTTGTACTTTCAGGACAGGAAATATTTTGAGCACTGTATATTATGAGTTCCCTCTGAGTTGAAATGAAACCATGGAATCGTACCCATTCTAGAAATTCAACGCTAATAGTTCTTCGCGTCTTCTCTTCAATTTTTCTTTTTCCTCACCAAAACAGGACCTGAAGCGTCGAGGCTTCAACAATCTTAAACTCGGTTCAACCCAAGAACCTAGTAATTTTCGTAGTTATCGTTATCTCTCAGCTCATTTCACATACATAAAACTTTTGGGTCAAATGAGAGCCTCCTTTATTACTAGATTTTAGATTCCATATTTAGGCTGCTAGGAAGCATTTTAGTACACGTGTTGAACTGAAGTTTTATTATTATTTTTACGTGAAGAATTCATGCCATAAAAATTGAAGTTATTGCGAACATCCTTTTTACGACAACCATCCAATGCTCTTCACCAGTCACTAGATGCGTTTAAGATATAAATTATGTAACAAAATTGTCTACGAATTTTACAAATTGAATAATAGAAATGTATGAGAGAAAATTAGGACAACATTACCAACCATTGCAAATATTTATAGCCGGTGAATACTCCCAAGAGTCGCACAGTATTCCGAATAGTTTTTAACCTGTCACGGTTTTAATTTTCAGTCATAATTCTCGGTGAATAGACAAGCCTCGTGCTAATTTAACCGCGGGTGCGCTGATGTAACGAAAGTTACCAACCGCATATAAACGATGTGACAGTTATTAGTGACTTAGAGAAACGCACCATTAGCCTAGACATATGAGATTTCTACCTCGGAAGAAATAATGTAAATCTGAAAATTTGCATGTTATAGTTAATCAAGTATATTGAACAACAAACTGTTTATTTACTCATTTATTTGGGACTTCCGGCCACATGTATCTACTTCTTTTTTGTGGCAGGAAGTCCCAAAGAATTAGAAAAAATAAAGATAATGCCACAAATAATATTTAGACAATATTTAAACTATTTATGTAATAAATATTCTAGTTAAAGATTCCCCTTTAGTAGATAAAACTATACTATATTACAATCTGATATTAGCAGCAATTGCAATTACAGAGTTAGTATCAAACTTCTATTATAATGGAAAAATAATAGCAAGGCTTATTGCTTAGGTATATTAGGTGTATTTCAATAAGAATTTTCTACATCCTTCCCCACGGAAAAACTAACTTCGAGTGGGAATAGAAGCTGAGTTGGCCTATGTATTAGCTCCATTTCTCGTAATTATTTCACAAGCTGCTATATGATCATCTCTCTCTGGAAATACCTCGGCAATTCTTATGTTAAGTTTCCATAACGTTCGGGGTTATGAAGTAGTTGCATCTTCAATATAGAAATTTGTAGACCTCACTCGATCAATGTAATGACCTAACCTCAGTTAGTATCTGAGAGCCGTTGTTTCCAAAATTTTATTAACGAATGGTGTCTCTCATTTCATAATTTTAGTTCAACATCCACGTAGTGGATTGGAAGTATAGTAATCGTTAACAAAATTTCAAACATTTTTTTTCTTGAAATGGGTTTAAAATGTTATGAAACGTCGAGATTTTAAATTTGAGCAAAAAAAATGTTCTGTCTGTCTATCGGTCTGTAGGTCTGTCTGTCTGTAACTTTTTTTTTGTCCGCACGCTTTCTCCGGAACGGCTTAAGATATTGACTTGAAATTTTGTATACGTATACAGGGTGATTCACGTAGGCCATTCATTAGAAGTTTTTCAACTTGCAGTTGGATTAGAAACTTGAAATTTGGTATGCGGCCATAATCGATCATGCCCGTTCTATCTAAAATATTTTCAGTCCTCCAACTATACAGGGTGTGCCAAAAATTGGTACCAACTTTCTTATTTTAAATGGAAACCTATATTTTTCTTTACATGGTTCGATTGGTTTTCTAATTCTGAGTTTAGAGAACCTAAGTTATGTTAACTTATCTAATACAATTTTTGACATATGTCCAATTTTTTGAAAAAAATTGCCGCTGTAGTAGTAACAAATTTGTATCTGGCAAAACTTTCAAAATTATGAAACCAAATTTGTGAAGCAGTTAGCTGGAAGTCCAGGCTAACTTTTGATGTCCCATAGGTGGTGCTATTTTGTACCATATGGGCGCAGTCGATTTTCAAATGTCGCAATCAAAAATTGTCAAAAAGTCATTTTTTTCAAATGGCACCTACTATTTTTTTTCACACCATTCGAAAGGAAATTGAATTTTAGGGTGAGTTACTTAAGCATTCCCTATACCTAACTTCACCCCATATCGAGTTATTCAATATAAATCAAGAAATACCTTATCTTGCCGAGAGATTCCTTACTTCATCAAGTATGCCATGGAAACAAAAGACAGTTGTAATAATTTTTAAAGAGAAATATGGATTCTTATTACACCAACAAATTATTATTTACGAACAAGAACAATGTTGACGAAATTCTGTCAGTGAAAACGGTGCACACATTGAGCATTTGTATTGAAATAATTATTTTGTTAATCTGTTTATTCGTTGTTATTTTGTTGTTATTATTTATTATTGCAATACGATTTTTGAATAAAAATTAAAATGAAATGATTGTTTCCAAAGCCTACTATCCTCGAGAAAAAAAAAACATTTTTTTCAAAAAATGCCAATAACTCAAAAACGACTGTAGATAGACATACACAATGTTAATAAAAGTGGCCCTAAAATTCAATTTTGCATTGATTTCTGACATCAGAAATGGTAGGCGCAAAGATGTGCTACGCAGTCTGTTGAAAGTAGAATAATAGAATATTTGAACAAAAATATGGTGGTCACATTGAACATTTACGTCAGAATTTCGTCAACATTGTTCTTGTTCGTTAATAATAATTTGTTGGTGTTGTGTGTAATTAAATAAGAATCCATATTTTTCTTTAAAAATTATTACAACTGTTTTTTGTTTCCATGGCATATTTGATGAAGTAAGGAATCTCTCGGCAAGATAAGGTATTTCTTGATTTTTATTGAATAACTCGATATGGGGTGAAGTTAGGTATAGGGAATGCTTAAGTAACTCACCCTAAAATTCAATTTTCTTTCGAATGTTGTGAAAAAAAATAGTAGGTGCCATTTGAAAAAATTGACTTTTTGACAATTTTTGATTGCGACATTTTAAAATCGACTGCGCCCATATGGTACAAAATGGGACCACCGATGGGACATCAAAAGTTAGCCTGGACTTCCAGCTAACTGCCTCACAAATTTGGTTTCATAATTTTGAATGGTTTGCGAGATACAAATTTGTTCGTAAACTACTACAGCGGCAATTTTTTTCAAAAAATTGGACATATGTCAAAAATTGTAATAGATAAGTTACCATAACTTAGGTTCTCTATATTCAGAATTAGAAGACCAATCGAACCATATAAAGAAAAATATAAGTTTTCATTTAAAATAAGAAAGTTGGTACCAATTTTTGGCACACCCTGTATAGTTGGAGGACTGAAAATATTTTAGATAGAACGGGCATGATCGATTATGGCTGCATACCAAATTTCAAGTTTCTAATCCAACTGCAAGTTGAAAAACTTCTAATGAATGGCCTACGTGAATCACCCTGTATATCATAACGAGATCTGGAACTGGATTGTTTTTTAAAGATATCCGGTTAGGAGTTAGGAGTAGTTAGGGTAAATAGGGGCAAATATGGGGAAATATGAAAAGCAAGCTGATAAGAGTACAGAAACTTGAAATTTGATATATGTACTACAAGCCAAAGCCTCAGGCCTATTAAAGGGGTTGATAAAATAAAATTTAGATACTTATTTCAAATTTGGTACACTTATATATTATAATGGAATCTGGAACTGGATTACATTTTGAGATGATTCCGTTGAAGGGTTGGGGGTTAAATAGGGGTAAATAGGAGAAAATAAGTAAAGCAAGCTGGTAAGAGTACAGAAACTTGAAATTCGGTATATGTACTAGAAGCCAAGGACTCAGATTATTTATAATATTTTTCAACCCCCACCACTCCTCTACTCCATTATTAAAGGGGTCGATAAAATTAATTTGAAATATTCACTTGAAATTTGGTACACGTATGCATTATAATGACATCTGGAACTAGATTATACTTTGAGATGATTCCGTTGAAGGGTTGGGGGTCAAATAGTGGTAGATAGGGGAAAATAAGTAAAGCAAGCTGTAGGAGTATACAAATTTAATATTTGGTGTATATAGTAGAAGTGATGGCCTCAGGTGATTTTATAACATTTTCCATCCCCCCACCACCCCATTAAGAGTTGATAAAATTAAATTTAGATTTTCACTTGAAATTTGTTACACGTATAACGATATCTTAAACTAGATTATATTTTGACATCATTTCGTTGAAGGAGTAGGGGTAATTGGTGGTAAATAGGGAAAAATAAGTAAAGCAAGCAACAGAGACGAGCAGGTACAGAAACTTGAAATTCAATGTATGTCCTAGAAGCCAAGGCCTCAGATCTTTTAGCAATAGTTTCCAACCCCCACCACCCTTAATCCATTATTAAAGGGGTTGATAAAATGAAATTGAGATATTCACTTAAAATTTGGGACACGTATGTATTATAACGACATTTGGAACTAGATTATATTTTGAGATGATTGAATCACCACCATCTCCGCTCCATTTTTAAGGGGTTTTATAACATAAAATTGAGATATTTACTTGAAAGTTAGTACACGTATGTATTGTAAAGACATATGATTGAGATGATTCCATTGAAGGGGTGGAACGCAGAATTTACATTCAAATCCATTTTTCCATCACCAATCAAAAAATGAGATAATGATAGTATTAACAAATCATAAGGATCATTGCTAACATACATAAGTTATCTTGACTTTATTCTGACCTCCATCCACGAAGATACAATAGAAAATTTCAAGGATATACATAACGCAACTAACCAATAAGCTCGGCTATACTTTTTCTAATGCGATAGTAAATATTAATTCTGTAATTTTAATTGTTTTAAATGTCAGATTGGAACAAAGTATAGCTTTGTCTACTAGTGGCCAGAGAATTGTATCTTTTTGGAATGTTTTTATTTATTTTCATCATATTTGTATTTTGTAAATGGGAAAGAGGAAAACATTGAGGGACTGCCAAAATTAACATTTAGATAACATTAAATTACTAATTTGTAAATATTTATGTTTCTTTGTAATTCACCAAAAATATTTTCGTACAAATATGGCAGAAACAATAATTACTAAATATTATTCAACAGTTGCCTTAAATGAATCAATCTTCATTTTACAACTGCGTGATCGAGAGGCAAGATACGTCTTTCCTCCTGAGGTTTCGGCTCTGATACATTTATATCGGCATCATCTTATTATTATTATTAATTTAACAAGTCAATCACATCATATGCTGGCATTAAAAAAAAGTTTTACTTAGTAATTATTATTAAAAATATACTTATGTGTGTCATAAGTGTTACATGGAATTAAAAGGACCTTCAGAATAGCTTCCATTACCTAATCATTAATTTATGCTGATTATTAATGAAATTAACCATAAATATCAGCTAATTAAAATCCTTAAGTGAAATGTTTTTATTAAAGTGCTGTATGCGTCCTATGTCCATTAATATAAAATAGTGAAAGTGATAATAGAAATGTAGCTAAAACGTATTATCTGTAGTAAACGGTTAAGATTAGCTAAATACGCCCATTAAAAAAATTCTTGGCAATTGATCAATTTTTCTTATTCACAATTATCACCATTAAATAGAGCAATTTTATACTCTGCAGGATATATTGTAATGATGTTAAACAATAAAATAAAAAAATCAGAAAAAAATTCTTGAAATGCTTCAATTATCCTCACGAATTAAAATATTTTAATAAAAGAATGTGGGAATTTAGGACAATCTTGCCTTTACAATACCATTCGATAGTAAACTCAATAAAGTACTTAGAAATTTAGATTATTCATTGAAAAACCGTCAAGTAATTGTGATTAATTTATCCATGTCAGCAATCGTTCTAACGTTGTCTATATATACTTTACTCATAAATATAGTAAATTGACTATCAGTTTAATATTAGCACTGATCTTAAAGAGAGGAACTAATTTAAATAGGTAAATAACTTTATTGTCAAGGGATTATCAAGCAAACGAGTACTGTTCAACTAAGGACCGTGCTTATATTTTTTTAGTTAATTTAAGGCTTATATTCATATTTACATATAAGCAAACATTTTAGTGATCTAGGCTAGAATGGCTTCCACTTTCCAACGAGACAGGTTGCCGTAGAACGGCACTCGTATTGGCCATTTTATGACAGTTTTTGTGTTTTTTTAGTTCGTCTTTGAGCATCTGCCACTGTTTAAGGTAGCACTACATCCATATCTAGATTCTCCATTCAAGTCACTTTAAAACAAACATCTTTACTATATTTGCACTCTAGTATGTGGAAATTATTGATCATAGATTTCTGATAATATTTGGGGCTTTGGTTTCTAGCACATGTGTTAAAAATGGAGTTCCTGGACTCATATTAGCTTGCTTTACTTATTTTTCCCTATTCACAACCTCCCACCTCCTACCATTTCAACGAAATCATATCAATCAGATGTCATTACAGTACATACGTGTACTAACTTTCAAGTGAATATCTCAATTTTATTTTATTAACCCTTTTAATAATGGAGTGGGGGTGGTGGGGGGTTAAAAAATATTATAAAAATCTGAGGTCTTCGGGGGGGTGTAAAATATTAGAAAGAAATTTGAGGCCATGGCTTCTAGTATTTACACCCAAATCCCAAGTTTTTGTACTCTTACTAGTTTGCCTTTCCCTATTTACCCTTATTTAACCCCCCACCCTTCAACAGAACAACAGAATCATCTCAATGTATATGCGACTTCTTATTTATCCTGATTTGTTCTTTTTTGTTGTAGAGTACTCTCTTTTCGTCCTCGAATGATCTGCGTATTGGTTTTCTTTTTTGTTTTATTTATTTTGTTTTCACATCCCTTTTCAATGTCCAACAGTAGTCTGCCATCAACCTTGAAATCTACGCTCCACTTCCTTTGTCTTTGTAAAAACGTTCACCATGCTCAACATGATAGACAAATTCGAAAAATTAGGTTGTGTAATGAATTTGAAATTACATTTCCTGCATAGAAAAATTTGAGGCTTTGGTTTTTACCACATACGTTAAAATGAAGTTTCTAGCTTGCTCTACTTATTTTTCCCTATTAACAACCCTCCCCACCTCCCACCGCTTCAACGGAATTATCTCAATTAGATGTAATTACAATGCATACATGTACTAACCTTCAAGTGAATATCTCAATTTTATGTAATCAATCCCTTTAATAATGGAGTGGAAATGCTGAGGGTGGGGAATTGAAAAATATTAGAATGAAATCTGGAGCCTTGGTTGCTACAATACTACATAAAAAAATTGAAGCCTTCTCTTCTAGTATATACACCAAATCTCAAATTTCTATACTTACCAGTTTGCTTTACTTATTTTCCCCTATTCACCCCTATTAAACCCCACTCCTTCAACGTAATCATGTAAAAATATAATCTAGTTCCAGATACGTGTACCAAATTTCAAGTAAATATCTAAATTTTATTTTATCAACCCCTTTAATAATGGAGTGGTGGAGGGTTGAAAAATATTATAAAAAAATTTGAGGCTTTGACTTCTAGTATATACACCGAATCTTAAGTTTCTGTACTCTTACCAGCTTACTTTACTTATTTTCCCCTATTTACCCCTATTTAACCCCCAACCCTTCAACGGAATAATCGCAAAATATAATTTAGGTCCAGATGTCATTATAATACATACGTATACCAAATTTTAAGTGAATATCTCAATTTTATTTTATCAACCCCAATAATGGAGTGAGGGGTGGTTGGGGGATGGAAAATATTATGCAAAATTTTGACGCCTTGGTTTCCAGTACATACACCGAATTTCAATTTTTTTTACTCTTACCAACTTGCTTTATTATTTCCCCCTATTTACCCCCGAACCCTTCACCGGATATGTTAAAAAAATCCAGTTCCAGATCTCGTTATAACATATACGTGTAAAAAATTTCAAGTCAATATCTTAAACCGTTCCGGAGAAAACGTGCGGAAAAAAAAAGTTACAGCCCGACAGAAAAAAAATTTGAAATTTTTTTACGATTACTATACTTCCAATCCACTACGTGGATGTGAAAGTAATTGACTTTTTTTTGTATGCCTGTCTAATCTTTTAAATTCAGTTTATGAATATCGGAGCCGTAAAAGTTCTAGAACTTTAATTTGGCATAGGGTTTATTTATGTAGAAACACGCTTAGGCCAATTTGGCGAACCTCGTTTAACATAGAACTGTAAACGTTAGTACTTAGGCTAGTGTTGAACTCTATTGCCAGCCGTCGATTGTGCTTCGAGTTACATACTTACCGTACTTGTGGAATAAACATTTTATATTTTGGAATAGCCTCTGTGAAGAAAGTTATTTTTTACTGTTTATGTTGTAATTCTGAAACGCGTTTATTATAATACAATCTATACATTTCCTATCTATATATTATTCATACTTCAGGAAAAGTGTTATGTTGTTGCGAATATAGCATAATATAACCTCTACATAATGTATGTTTAAAGGTTAATTGCAATAATAATTTAAATATCCAATAATGACAATAACAACATTATAGTATAAAATGTCTTTAAAATGTGCCATACTTTTTCTCGACCGAATTTTGACGCGTGAAATTATTTCTCTACAAAATTATGAATAAAATTACAAATGGATAAAGAAGTGAAATATATTTACCAAAATTTTACTTAATAAAACATTTTTGAGAAAATTCAAGCAAGTGTAAAAAATCGGTTACTAACAGCTACGATATAAAAATCCCGAATATCGTTATTGGCGTCGGTTAAAAATAGGTTCGATCTTGTTGCTTGTTTACTTTTATTAGATATTAGGTAATAAGATTCAGTTAAATAGGTGACAGTAAAATTTTATTTTATATTTTTGTAGACGGTTAAATTTAAATTTTTTTTATTTTCCATCCTCTTTATAGCCTCCTATGCAGTTTCAGTATAGTGATTTTTATTATTATCTTAAAACGTTTGTTATCTATGTATATGTTTTAATTAAGTGGTTGTAGCGTAATCCTTAGCCTTTTCGATTTTTTAAATAATTGATATGTTAAATTTATTGGTTTGAATGGGTAACTGTTATAAAATAATTGTGCTAGCGGTAATTGTTATTATTTGTACAGCTGTTAACGGTACTATGAGTAACATAAATAACATCAAATAGTTATTATGAGAAGCGTATAATGACATATTATTACATGAATTTTAATCGTTATTAAGTTGTTATTGACTATTTTGTAATAATTATTTTAAATAAAAAGGAGGCCTGAAGCGAATTTATAAAGAACTATAAATGATATTCTACAGATAATTGGTTAATTTAACTGTCCGCTTGAAATGTTAAATCTTCCATAATTATACAAATATGTTTTATTTATTTTTTTACTAAAATTACAGGACTGTACAAGGTTTGGTAATATCGCAGTAGTTTTGTACATCTGCTATAAATGTACACTATCAAGGTCGCGGTTGAAGAATTTTTAGTTATGTGTTACATGTTTTTATTTATGGATTTACGTAATAAAAACAATAGAAAATCAGTTAACTGAATAGTTCGTTTACTGTAGTTAGTTTTAATAAAAAAGGCTATTGAGAATGATGCCAAAAGTAGGCAGATAGCATCACAGCACAAACAATTTTTCTACGTGTCCAAATGTTTTGAGAAAATTGTATTGCGTCATAAATTTACCTAATTCTTTCAAAGTGGTTCATTTCATTCTAAGGTCGATCGAAAATTATTACCCTTGACCAGGAAGATGAAATATTAGTTTGCATTGCAGCAGATGATCCACAAACTAGCACAAGACGATTATGTTCAGCTATTGGTATCAGTAAGACTTTAATTTTAAAAATATTGCATGCACAAAAAATTACATCCGTTCCACTTTACGCCTGTGCAAAATTTATTGCCTGCTGATTTTCCGTTAAGATATCAGTTTGAGAGGAATTTTCGGTACATACAAAATATTTACCACTAATTCGTCTACAGAATATTATTTACGGATGAAGCTACATTTACCCGCCGAGTTATCATTTTTGGATAGTTGAAAATTCTCATGTAAAATGAGAACGACACTTCCAATATCATTGAGGACCATTTTCTAGGACCACACGAATTGCCAAGAAATTTAAATGGTAACAATTATTTACATTTTTTGGAATATGATTTTAATGATATTGTTGCACTGCTATGGAATTTGAGACAAAATATGTTGTTCATTCCGGATGATGCTCCGTCACATTTTACCAATTAAGTGCGAATTTATTTTAACACTCATTTTTGTAACAGCTCCCTTTACCCTGTTTACTTTAATCTGGGGGTTGACATTTTTATCGACTATATCCACAAATTTACACTATATGCGACTACCAAGGAATAATCATACATCCATACTCACAGTATCCCTGCACATTAGGCCACGTAATATCTAGATGTATTAATATCGTATATACCTGGACCGTTCTCAGAGATATGTGTGTACTTTTAAAATGTTATAATTCAAAGACTTACCCTCTTTTTCTTTGTCAGGCCTGCTGCTTCACTACGATGATCTAACCTTGATGACTCGACTTTCCACTAATTAGCAAATAAATAAAACACGAATTTTCAACCACACTTAATCTATATTTTACAAAAAGAACAAGAAAATAATCGATTCAGAAATAGAACAAAAATAATTAATACTTAAATTTAAAAAAAAGAAAATGAGACTTAAAACTTAAACAAAATTAAGAAGAATAGACCGTAGTCTCGTACTTAAGCGAAAAATATTACTTCGTTAATGAGAAAATCGTTTACAATAAAACACAACTGATTGCCAGAAAAAACAACACAATTAACGAACATGAAGTTTAATATTTCTGAAAACTTTACTTTAGAAACTAATGCAGAAAAAGTCAGTTGCCAGTGAAAATTTGCATGAATAAAGTTTACTTGGAAATTCAATGACATAAAGTTAAATTTTGTTACAAAATCTCAAATAAACCACAAAGATACCGGGTGACACTAAAACCACTACGTTGAAAACATGACAATCCTGAAACCCTATCCTAGTCAAGTTCCACTTAGTGGGCGTGATCCACCCCAAAGAGATCTATACCAATGAATGCAAATCAGCCCCTATTCAGGGAGCTTAAGTCACACGACCGTTGGCGTCCTCTATAGGGCAAATTGTGGGCCAAAGTAATACTCGCCTGGCAACTGGCGTACTCCGCAGAACAATATGGAAAAAGGCTCTAAGTATAAAACATCATTTTAATAACAACTTTAAACATCTCATCTCTAAGCTAGCTAATTGTTCCAGGAGGGGGTAAAAAAAACTTTCTGTGTTTGAATCTTTATCATTACTTTAAGGAAAGAACCCCGTTACTTGTCCCCATCTGTACGGTAAGGTTGGGAATCCTGTACCAATTACCTCATTTGTGAGTCTACTTGCGATCGGTATCGGGAATAATTGAAGTCCGCGTTTATGGTATTTCTAATAAAAGCAATTTGACGCGGTATCAAGTTATCCCAGTCTATCTTCTTTATCGGGTTATGAGGGGCCTTTACTGGTAATAAAATATTTCCGATTTAGATAATGTACTGCCGAATATTTTATAGTCACTGCTGAAAAGTTTTCGTATTTGACACGAAACAGTTGTAAAGATTACAAAATTATACAAGTTTGTTTAGTTCTAAAAACTGTAATAATAACTGTAATATTTCATCGAGCCGGCTCTCTTATGATATATTAGACCCGAACTTTCTACAAAATCGCGCTGTTCTATGAAAAGTAATTCTTATTTCTTTGACCCCTATCTTGCATTTGTTACATATTCATGAGTGCTGAATTAGTCGTGGTTGTTTGTTTGCTTGGTCAACACGTAGTCCAAATTTCAACCTATTGGATTTCGGTGTATGGAACATTTACTATGAAATAATATTTCTTTTGTTGAATATTCTTTCCCATTCTGTTCTTTATTCATTGAACCCTTGCTTAAACTATAATTTTGTTTCATTAAATTTTCCCTTTATTGTTTTTCAGATATCATTTATAAACTTGATAATTGGTGCCTTAATTCATACTGTCAACATTACAATGTTTAAATGTCAAAAGTATTGTTGGCATCGGCGCTTTCTGCCTTAATATTTCTTATAATGAATTATATGCGATTTTCTCGAAAACGGTAAATTCCTAAGATTATTGACAAGTATACTTTTTTCGTCAAGACGAGATAGGTTTAGGATGTTTTAATAAAGAACAAGAACTTTTACAGATAAAAAAGTTACGAGTACATTTACACGTTAAACATTACTTGTTTGGTGCCTCTAGGATCTACAAATATGGGAGCCCACCCAGTTTATACTGGGTGGTCAGTTTTGAACTTAAAATAGGTGCTACATGCATGCAAATACGTATAGCTCTCTCACTCTGTAAAATGTTTCTTACCATATAATCTTGGTTAAAGAAAAAAAATACCACGAATACTCTTTCGTTAGTGGCAATATCAAACGACCTACAAATGCTTATTTACTAATGTCTCAGTCTCTGAAATGCGGTCGTGTAATTTGTCATAATCGATTAATTACAAAACATTTCTTAATTGAAGTTCTAAAACAAATTAATAACCTCCTTAACCGGTTAATTGCAAACTGCTTGAAGCATCACGTACACGTCTTCGAATAGTAACACTTTCCGCGATCGTCACGTAAGTGAATTTATCTTGTAATGAAAATAACACATCTTGCGAAATGCAAATTATAATTTATATAAAATGGAAATGAAATATTTATATAATACATTTCACACATTAAGCATACCATTTTATTAAAATAGATAAAATCTCTTCCCATAGTGTTCTTACTATGGTGTTGTTATTTTTCTTCATTTTGCATGTATTAATAATATCAACGTATTCAATCAACGATGTATCGCTTAATGTAACGTATTTTTGTATATAACTTATGGCCAATATGGTACTGTTCAACGAGAAGGTCACGAATAATGTGACAAACTGAACGAAGTTCATTATCTCATCTACTTTTGTCATATTGTTAGGTTTGGGTTGTAATTTAATTAAAACACCAATTTACGTTTTAGCATTTATTTCGTGTGTAAATCTGGAGATTGCAGCAGAACTAACTTGAAATATTCTATTTTATTAAAATGCCCTTTTAGAGTATTTGATACTCAGTGTGTTATTCTCAAATGACTCCCAGAACTATAAATTTAAGCTGTAATAGTGTAGATTTTCACGCTTACTTATCGTATGGTTTTTGTAAACATAATCTATCAGTAAGTAATTTCAACAATTTTGATAGATGTAAGAAAGTAAAGACAGTCAGTAAATGTCTCATTGACATAAAGCTTTATACATATGGTCAACTTCTAGTAATAAATAGTCTGGAAGATAGTCCTGTTACATTGTAGATCACTTTGATTTTCTTTTGAAAACTTGAGGTTATTACCTGCAGTAAAATCCCAATAAAGAAGATAAGAGCAATAGCAGCTTACGTTTTAACTCTTAAATTAGAAATATATCTCACAGATCACAAATTTTTAATATTTGTGTTACTCTTTAAAAAATTTATAGTGGTTGGAAAACACAGTGGCTTTAAACTTTCAAGAGCACTTTATGTTGCTGTCCCCATTTCCGTTAAAGACAGTCGCCGTTGGTTAAATATTCATATCAGTAATAAAATTTCTATTTATACGTATTTTTAAATATTACTAAATTTTCCATATTTAAAGATTATGTTAATTTTGGTGAAGTGTTTACTCTCTAAAATGCCATTAGATAGTAGCAGTTATTAATGTACTTAATGATTTTTATCTTCTAGGGATATGTGTGAGTTGGGGTTACAGCCAATTCCTCAACAACCAGCCTTTCCCCACATATAGTTTAGAAAATATGCCTGACACGGAATTCACCTGCAGGGATAAAATATTAGGAGGATATTATGCAGATGCCGATACACAGTGCCAGATGTTCCATATCTGTGTAAAAGTCGCTGGAGTAGGGGTACGTAATATGTTCTTTAACTAAATTTTACAGAAAGTAAGTAAATTAAAAATTAAAAGGTGAAGTGTTTATAATTTAAATAAATAAGTGCAACCTGCATAAGTTTAAAGTAAAAGTAAAGCTCACCAGATGGTACTGAAAGAATTTAAATACCTACTTAATAAACAAAGACGATGAACTGTTGAATAATTTCATAATACTTTGTGTTTAATGTTGGAGAATATTATTCTTGTCACTGTCATATTACACTTGCAAATTAAGATGTTTTTAATTTATGCAATTATTGCTACTAAATATAAATGGTCATTAAAAATTGGGAGTGTGTTGCGAATAGTGTGACATAATAAAAACATAAACATAAAAGTTTAGTAACGCCAGTTTATCATAGTTTCTCTCTCAATATACGGTATAGCTCTGTATGGTACAGCTGGCTAATAATTTACACACACGAGAAAAGCCTAGGGATATTTACAGCAACTCATTTAAGGCATAAAAGAAATTATTGTTATCGGCTAGATTATACTTCTGATGTATTTACTAGTTTAATTTCTCAGCATTAATACGCATGATGTTTGGAAAATACATAAACTTGATAAACACGATTGATGAAAAACCTATTTCTATACTCCGTGAAATTATCTGGTAGTTTCGATTTCATTCATTCTATATTATACTTGTTTATAAGCTGCATTGAAAATATTGTGTTTTACGATGGAACGACAACATTTAACTTTAGAAAGATGAATCGAGCGGTAGGTCTTCTTCATGAGGCAAGTCGAAGTATCTGAGAGGATGGGTGTATCTCAAAGTATCATAAGTCGATTATGGGGACGTTTTAGGGAGACTGGAAGTCCGGCGCTCTACAGCTGCAGCTCAGGACAGATGGTAGAAAACAGCCCATAATTGTCGCGACTGAGTTGTTTACGGAGTTTCAGCGAGCGTATAACGTGTGAATAATCGACTCTACGAAGCCAATTTCCATAGTCGACGACCATCAGATGTTCATCTTTTTCTAAAGGCCATCGCGGTGCCAGATTAGACTGATATCAAGAACATCAAAATTGGGATGCATTTGTGGATTACAATTCTATTCGCAGATGAATCCGGATTTGGATTTCATCCAGATTTTCGCCGAACTTGAGTATGGAGACGATCCGAAAATCTGGAACGTTCAAGGGACGTTCAGGAAGTTCACAAATACAGAGTCGGTACAATAATGGTATGGTGGCAGAACCGAGCTCTTTTTTCCATATGGTTTCCTAACAGCTCAGCAATATCTAGATAATATTATTCAACCCATTGTGCGTCTATTTGCGGGTGCTGCTGGCGAATATGCAGGATAATGCTCGTCCTCATGTCGCACGTACTGCGATGAACTGGTCACGTACGTACTAAGGGAACTGAAGTATTGCCATGACCCTCACAGTCTCCGGACCTTAATCTGATCGGGTATGTGTGGGTTATGCTTCATTGAGGAATTACTCCACATATGGATAATATTCACAACATGATTCGATTCCGAAAGCTCCTGACAACTGAATGGACACGTTAACCCCAATCGGACATTAACAACGTCATTTTATCTACGAATAATGTGGGTAGAGCTGTGAAAAACTAACGTGGAAATCATACTCTGTATTTTCTTTTAATACTCGATAATTTTATGTATAGCTCAAAAGCCAATGATCTTTACTTTGGTTATTTTTTCGGAAATGTTTTGTTCCTTTTCCACAAAACATTAATTTTGGGACATAGTAAACACTTAATAATGCTATATAAATTTCTTTCTATTTTTAATTTATTTAAAAATAATACGTATATTTATACAAATACCCCCAGACTCTAGTAAACACTTAATAATACTATATAGATTTCTCTCTTTTTTCCTAATTTATTTTAAAATAATACGTATATTCATACAGATACCCTGTGGCTAAGAAAAGAAGGTTTTAGTCGATGTTAAAATATTGCCCAAGTGTTCTAGTGTGGGCCACCCTACGAGCGACGTGGTTAGCGTCACTGGTTTCACCTGGCTAGCACAGTAAAGATACGGAGAGTAAAAGGGCTTCGAGTTCAAGGCTTGGGCGCCATTGATTACTTAGGGTAATCAAAGAAAATTAAAGATAAAGATAAACAAAAGACAAAAGTTACATATATACAATAGTACTATATTACAAAAATATTATATTACAAAAAGTGAACGAGCTATCACAGCATCAGCGATACTGTATGGAAAAATATCACACAGAAATATATACAAAATACTATATTACAATAACCGAAGCTCAAGAAGCTTGAGACTTTTACGAGAGCCAAATTAAATATATTACAAAAGAGATGACTCGTAAATTGTCTCAATTATGAAACAAAAGTATATATTACAAGATAATAAAATACTATATTAGAAGTTGCACTATATTACAAATTTGCTCAACAGCAAAATAAATTTGAGGTGTTTACGAGAACCAAAAATATATTACAAAAGATACGTCTCGTAACTTTCACCTCAATACTAAAATCATATATTACACAAATTAGATAAACTTGAGATCTTTTACGAGAGACAAAATAGCTATATTACAGAAGTTAAGTCTCGTAAATTTATCTCAATATTAAAAATCATATATTACAACAAAATCAGGAACTTGAGATCCTTTACGAGAGACAAAATATTATATTACAACAAATATGTCTCGTAACATTATCTCAAAGTTCATAAACCTTAAACACTCTCGTTACCATCAAGATGAACCACGACTTACTATGTTACCAACAGAAATGCATTACAATACTACGATCAAATATTTACAGTAAGGAATCACGATAAAATTAACCACGAAATTAATACTACGATGAAATATGTGCGACAATGAATTTAAGATATAAGTAACTATGAATTAATGTATGACAACGGATCAACTATAACAGATTATTTAAAATATAATCTAACAAAAATTATAATAGATTGAATTTGAATTTCATATTTTAAATTTAGACATTTGGTTTTTATGGCCCAAAACTACAATCATGTGAAAATAATCTCTTTTATATGTAGCAATCAAAAGTACTTATCTTTTATTTTGTTATCCTGATTAAGGAAAGTCCTACATACAATCCTGTTCTCCGATGATTATGGATTTAAATTAACATGTGGCTGCCTTAATCCCATTTTGAGGTTATGAAATCGTAGAAACGTTCCTACAAGATTTTGTCGCCCAGACAAAATGGAGAAAATCTCATCGCTCAGAATGTTTTCGTATACCCCAATTCAAAGTGTAGTATAGAAAGGTCGACTTCATACGAATATTGCTTGCTTAGTATCGCAAATCGAATGTAGATAATCTCAAATCTTGCTTAAAGCAAATAATGTAACGTTGAAATATTTCTACGTTAAAATCATTAGACGTGAATAAGTTTTGTTATTAAGAAATTAATTCTTAATTTATAAGAATATAAGAAAAACGTAAAACAATATTCCAAATGTTAGATGGCATTTACCGGTATAATAATTAAAACCTTACCTTATGTGATCATCACGAGGTTTTTCAAATTCTAACATCCCCATTACAGGTCAAACAAAATTATAAATACGTCTAATTAGTGCAATGGTTCAACGAGAAAGAGTTTCACCCGGCGTTATTTAGTTGAAATATCATTCCTGGAGCGCCATCTAGTATTCGCGAGCGTTAACTCTAACAGATGACGTACGTTCATCATAGTATAAGGAGTAAGGGCACTCTATTAGTACTAAAGTTTGTGGGAATAATATTTCCGATAACTTATAATTTTTCTAATAATTATTAACAGTGTAACAAAGGATGCTATTGAGCATTCCGCATGTTACAACCCCTAGACTCTTTTTATGTATGTAATAACCTCTTTTAGCTGAAATAAGTGAATTTTATGTCTGATGACTTAAAAGCAAATACAAAAAAGTTCTGTTATTCGGAAACTCGGAAATTCGTGCAGCATGTCAAAAAAAAGTCTATTGTGTTTTGATATTATTAAATGCTAGTCAAATTTTTGTTATAATTTGAGGAAACCATTGTTTGAGTCACTTATGTTCTCAATTTTTGATATATAACCCCCTGCGGTATATGAAGATTCAATTAAAAATGAGAACCAAGAAATAAAATGGATTTATTTACCTACCTTTTCATTCATTTTCATTCTAATGGATTACATTTTCATGAAATCTATCGTTTTGTTTTTGGAAATGCTTAGCCTTTGAAACGTTTTTCGCCCTTATTCTGAGCTAAAAATTGTAGATTTTTTAAACTAAAATATTTTGCGATGGCAATATTAGATGATAATAGTAGCAGTAGTTTTATGTAGGTAAGTCTTTTCCTAGCATAATTTGTAAATCAATTTTTTACTAACTTGTTAGCTTGCTGGCTTATCCTGTAAACCAAATGCTAGCAGGTTTCAAAAATTGCGGTTTTTGAAAATGTTGACAATTTCTTTATTTCATATTTATAAATTTAATATATGGCTGTCGATAATATCTTATCTTTGAAATATGCTCAAGATACTGAATATCAAACAGTAAAGAAGAAAGTTATAAACGAACATGTAAAGGTGTACTTTTTGTCTCACCCTACGGTAAAATATGTACCATAAAATTGAAATTCTAAGTTGAAAAAAAATGCTTAATATTTTTTTACCTTTAATAGTTGAAAAGAAATACTTGATAATATGTAGTTGCTACACAGATATTCTCTGCTAATATTATTATTAGGCTCTATTGTGTATTTTTAGTTTGTTTTTACGCAACCTGTGCGAGTGTGCTGAGAGAGCAAGCAATAGGTAAGACCTTGGAGATGTTTGAAGAATTTTTACAACTTCTCTAAGCCGTAGGTATCAATCACAACTATGATTAAACTAGCATTTCTCGCAATAAATTTTCACAGCGGTTATAAATCATAAGTGTAAGCCACCTACACGTACTTATGTTATTTGCATCCGCAAATAGACATCTTCTGGAAGCACCGCCGCCGCCTACCTCATTGATTTAACTTACCTTGCAGGAATGTACTTTTAATTGTCAGCTATTCGTAGTTACGTTGGAATTTAAGTGGTCGTATAATAAGTTACATAACATTCAATAATGAGCAAATATATCCTCAACGAAAGCGCATTGATTTCGTGATTAGAAATTACAGATGTAGATGTAGATTGGTGTAATGAAGTGTTTTATCAAGTGTAATCTTAAAATGGAAACATAAAGGATAGGTCGTTTAACAAATCAACTGTATACAGAAGCAAGAAAAAGAACTGTTTAGACAAAAATTCTGCTAAGGTTTTGTCTTTTCATTGTCCATTAAATAAATTCTATCCATAATTAATTGTTTAAATTATATTTACAGCAACAAATATGTATAGTGGAACCAGTAATAATAAACATTAATCACGGACTTCCAAATTATATATATTATATACCAAATTTCGTTAAAAAATATTCATTCCTTTACAAAAAAAATCATATCTAAGATTTCAAAAATAATCACCCTACTATTCGAGTTATTTATTGTCGGGTATTTACACAACTTGGTAGTCGGTAATATTGACGTTAATTAACCATCAGGACACATTCTTTTGTCCAAAACACTATTATGAAATGAATATTTGAAAATTGGTAGGTATTTTTTAAAATACTTAGAACTCGGCATACTAATATTTTTGTTAACATGGAGTGCTTTGGAGTGGATTTGACAATTGCATCTAATGTCAAATTAGACCTAATCATGGCTGCACAACAATTAAGCATTGCTGATAAAATTGACATAATAAGAATTGTTGCTGACAGTGGGCACTCTTATTTAGATGCAGCCAATATCTTCAATTTGAGACATCCAGAACGCCCACAGATTCACTACACCACGGTTGGTTCAATTAATAGAACGTTTAATAGAACTGGAGATGTACCAAACTTAGAGCCAAAAAATACAACGTTGCCGATCGTCCATTGGATCAAGTAATATTAGATGCTGTTAATGCTGAACCACGTATTAGTATCAGATATTTATCCCTAAACTTGAATGCAGACAGAAATAAAATTTGAAAGTGCCTTAAACGTCATAATTTAAAATGATATAAGCCCAAGTTCTTACACACTATGGAAGAAGGAGACGCAGAGAGGAGATTTGAATATTGACTCTGAGCAGGGCATATTTTTAAATGACATACATTTTTTGAAAAAAATTATTTATAGTGATGAGGCTACTTTTGCTACAAATGGCGTGGTCTCTTCTTAAAACTCAATGTATTGGTCAACTGCAAACCAACGCTGTGTTATAAATAATTCTAAACGGCAATACTCCGAAAAATTAAGTGTCTGACGTGGAATTTTAAATGAGACCTTGATTGGATCATTTTTCTTTGATTAGGTACACATTAAATAAATGAGATTCCAACATTTTTTAACACATGAATTTCGAGAAGCCGTTCAAAATGTACCTTTAGTCGTACCAGAAAATCCCTATTTCCAACTAGATGCGGCTTCCATTCACAATGCAATAATAGTTAAAAATTGGCTGAATAACAACTTCTCTATCGATTGGATTGGAAGAAATAGTCCTTTAATTGAGTGGCCACCTAGGTCACCAGACGTCACCCCTGTGGATTTTTATAAAGTCTCTAAAAATAGGCCACGAATAGATCGGAACTATGTGACAGAATTAGAGAAGCACATGAGGTAACAGTTGAAGAATTAAGAAAAGTTGTTAAACATAATAAGAAGATAATTGAAAAATGCATCAGAATTGATGGAGGACTAATGGAGAAACATAATATTTAAATTACTTTTATTTAATAATTTTAAGTGTTTAACTTGCAATGATTTTACAAAAATAAAAGTTTAGTTACTTGATATTTTTTTTAAATAAAAAATGTGTCCTAATGCTTAATTAGCTGTCAAGTTATATTAATATTCGACAATAAATAACTCGAGTAGTAGGGTAATTATATTATTCAAATCTTAGATATTATTTTCTTTGTAAAAGAATTAATATTTTTTAACATTTGGTATACAGGGGTTTTAGGTCATGCCGAACAAGATTATGTAAAAACAAAAACCCTATCTCAATCGCTAATATAAATTCCTAATTTTTGCCAATTTCTTTTGAGCATAGTAGGCGCATTTAATTTCGAAAAAAAAAACAATTTTTTAAATAACTTTTTAATCACAATCTGAAACAAAAAAAGTGTACCAAATTTGATCCAAATCGATCAACAAATGGCCGAGATATTGGGGTGTAGTGGTGAAAAGTGAGATACACTAGATTACTTATTCTGCTGTTTGCTAAATCCTGTAAAGAATTATTTCTTCAATCCTCTGACCGTTCCTTTAATGTAAATGCCACAGTCGTAAAGGTTCTTTTCCAGTATTACACTGGTTATATTATTGTATAGTTTATTTGGACACAATTTTTTAAGGAGAATACGCATGTGGTATAACATCACAGGTATACTCCAGTAAATAAACCGGAAAATAGTGCCAAATGTCTAAAAGTTGGGAAACAGCATCGATTTTAAAAATTCCTCCTGCGTTTTGTTCCTTGAACACTCAGGATCATTCGTCAAAACTAACATCTTTGCGGATGGACTAAATGGGGAGTTATAGGCCCCAAAAGCGTCCCAAAAATTAGGCCTTGAAAAAAAAATTAAAAATTAAAACATCTGGAAATCTCTACTCGGAGGTTTTCGAGGTCGATGATCGCGAATCTGAGGTCCAATTTGGGAGATTCAAAATGGTTGACCGGAAATCGGGTCATTTTCCAGAAAAAATGAGAATGGATACTTTGGCCTTGAAAATCTGTACTCGGGGGTTTTGAGGTCGTTGATTACGAATCCGAGGTCTAATTTGGTAAATTCAAAATGGCGGATTGGAAGTAGAGTTAACTTCTTAGGAGAAACTCGAATTTTTCTTCTTGTTTGGGCTAAAAGCGGGAACTCGGGGGTTTTCGTTGTCGCTGATAACAAATCTGATGTCCAATTAGGGGAAATTCAAAATGGCGGACTAAGAGTAAAGTCACATACTCAGGAAAAGCTCGTATTTTTCCCCCGAGTTCCTACTTTCAGCCCAAGAAAGAAAAGAAAAATACGAGTTCTTCCTGAGAAATTTACTCTACTTCCAGCCCACCATTTTGAATTTCCCCTAATTGGACCACGAAAACCCTCCCGAGTTCACACTTTTAGCCCAAAAGCGAAAAAAATACTAGTTTTTCTGAGAAATTGACTCTACTTCTGGCTCTCGGATTCGTTATCAGCGGCCTCGAAAGCCCCCGAGTACAGATTTCCAAGGCCAAAATATCATTCTCATTTTTTCTGGAAAATGGTCCGATTTCCGGTCCGCCATTTTGAATTTTCCAAGTTCTACATCAGATTCGTTATCGGCGACCTCGAAAACTCCCAAGTAGAGACTTCCAGGCCGAAATTTTCATTTTAAGATGGCCATTCCTTAGAAAGAGACATCCGATAGGGAAATATTTGTTATTTTTGGTCATATTTTTTTTTTAGTACATGTATTTAAAAAAACTATAAGTAATTAAGTACAATCATAACAAGACTATTACTATGAATTTTCAATCAATAATTCCAGTCGTTTCCAAAACAGTTAAATTTAAAACTACGAAATAGGAAGATCAGCATAATCTTTAAATTTAAATTTAACTGTTTTGCTAACCACTGAAATTATTGAGTAAAAATTCATAGTAATAGTCTTGTTATGATTCTATTTACGTAGTCTTATAGTTTTTTTAAATATACGTCCTAAGAAAAAAAAAGTTGATGACCAAAAATAAAAAATATTTCCCTATCGGATATCTTTTTCTAAGAATGGCCACCTTAAAATTATTTTTTTCAAGGCTTAATAATATTTGGGGTCTTTTTGGGGCTTATAGCTCCCATAACTACCATTTTGTCCGTCCACAAAGATGTTAGTGGCGACGAATCATCCTGAGTGTTCAAGAAACACAACGTAGACGGAATCTTTAAAATAGGTGCTGTTTCCCAATTTCTGGCTTATTTACTGGAGTAATAGAACAAAATAAAATAAGTAACATTTAAACAATGCCTATATATTTAATTAAATTTGTAATTTTTTAGCCACATATGAAGTCCTCGTGCTAATTTCAAAAAAATCTTACCGTATAAAGTAACATGATAGAAGAATTATTTACATCCTGATTTAGATTACATTTTTTGCATTCCTTATAAAACAGTTCTACCTGGTTTACTTTACAACTAAATTGTTTCTTTCCCAAACAATTTATCAAAATTTTTTTAGAACCAAAAGCATTATTCCGACTCTCATTATAACAATCTGAAGATTAATTTAATTTTTATTTCTTGCACAAAGGAATACTTGAACAGTCAATACACTGTGCATCTAACCATGAAACGGTGTTTAACTAACCATTGTAAACGGTATAGAACATCCGTAGTAAGTCGTGATAGATGCTGAAAACGAAAGTTTGTAGTCGTTTATAAAAATAAATAAACAAACGGATGAGTTCGCTTGGCATTCACAACTAAGAATTAAATAAGTGATTGATCTATCTAGGAAAACAAGACGACGTTTCTAACTATGAAATACATAAATCAATATTGTTATATTAGAGAACACGAAAACTGTACTAGTGCACGACTCCCACACCACCACTGTTCGCTTGTATTTAAAAGATATTAACCTCCATTTATTTGCTTTGGAAGTTTAATGACATTGTTTTTAGATAGTAAGGCTGATTAAGTAAGAGAGGTACAACAGCATTTGGTCATTAATTTCAATGATTTCATCAACAAAATTAACAAGTTATAATTACAAGAATATAATATTTTTTTTCATATTTGCCATTTGTTTTCAAGTGTACAAATCTCACAAACCTTAGAGTATAGCAATTTACTTGAATTAAATAAGTTTAGTTAAGAGATAGTTAAGGAATATATATAATAGACCTTACTAATCTTTGCATGTAACAAACATTTTGTCTAATTCAGTAATGCGTTTTCCGAGCAACATGAGGGAGCTGCAACGGTTAGTCCTTGTGCCAATCTATTCATGAGTAGGTTTGAAACAGAGATAAAGGACATATTCGATTACTGACCTAATACAAAAAAAAAGAAATTGTTTGTTAACTGTCCATGTATGAAGGAAAATCTCATGTTTGCCCTTTATAGGGATAAAAGGGTGTAGTAGAGCGAAACTGACATGACTAGATCAGATTAAATTAAGAAGGAGGAGCTGGCTGCTTGGCCTTGACCACGGGGACCATAATGGATCTATTTGTGCTCCTGTTTGTTTACCTTAAAGCTCCTTATCCAGCTTTGTCCTTTCTATCGAACTTCACAGTCTTGATGAGCGCCCCTTAGTATAGCTATCAGCTCTTGGTTTTTCCTCACCAAGCAGTTGGAATCTCAGTCAAGGCTTTCAAAATGGCACAGTACATGGTCTGAAGGTTCCTCTGCCTCTTGGTAAAGTGGTCTGCATGTTGCGTCCTCTGCCAGATCCATAGGATTCAGATGTCTATTAAGTCGGCAGTGACCGGTTAGTGGTTAGAAGACCCATTATTATAATGGCCTTTCTGTTTTGGCATAATAGGTTCTCCGTAAAGGCCGATCGTTCTTTAATGAACTCTTTGGCCTGTCTGTCGTGGGAAATTTTTCCACCATTCTAGAGATTTGGTTTGCACCCATTTGCTAATGGATGTCCGTGTGCATGGCTTGGACACTCTGCAAAAGGGTTCGGCTCCTGTAAGAGATTGATATGATAGAAAATATTCTTGGGATAAGACCTTTCTTTTCTTGTAAACCTGTGTAATTAAAATGTTTGTAATAAAGTACTTATCAATATAATGATTTGTTCCTTAAAGATTATTCACAATTAAACCTCCACTATGAAGTGTCATGAGAAATATGATTAAAATAAATTTTGACCTCGAGTCTGCCAAATTTTTAAATTTTTATTTCAAAATCTATTTGCATAAAATAGAGTATGTATTTTCCCCTAAAATATACCATTATAACATTAGCATTAATTTACAATACTCCATTACCTTGGAGACAATGGATTGTATAATGTAATTCTTTATTACAAGAAATATGAAAGTTGCGACAATGTTTCTTTGCTTCTCTCATTTAATAACTCCTTTATTGGTCAAGGTGACTTGCAGTGTATGGGATGTTAGTTATCTAAGAGTTAAGGATGGTATTGCGAATATTAAGTTAGTAATGGAATCCACAATTTTTGTTTATTGTTTTGTGAAGGTCGTTTAAATTACTGGGATAAACAGAACTGTTAGATAGAAAGCATTGCTGCATTTGTATATTTTTTACATGAATTTATTTATCACGAATGTAAAACTCTTTAGTAAATAACAAAAATTAAAATAGATAAGAAACCGAATATGTCAAGGTAATTACACAGGTGCAGGCGCACAAAAAATGTGACGTTACCAAAAGATCGACCTATACAGGGTTATTCACGTAAAGCAGGTATTAGACGTTTCTTGGGCTCTGTTTAGTTTAGAAATTTGAAAATTGGGCTAAGGGGGTTTTTGGACATGGCGGATCTAACTAAAATACTTCCATGCGTGTTACTTCTGCCTACACGAAATGTAGCACCTAACTTTGTTATTTTAAATAGAATATCCTATATTTTATTTCATATTTGGGTTCCTCATACAATTTTAGCTTGGGTTTATATACCATATAAAATACTTTTAAATTCACCAGTTTTCGAGATAATTAATGTTTTTGGAGATTTTTGACGGCTCCTAACCTTCCGAAAAAAAAAAAATCGATATCTTCTATCATGTGGCCGATTTAGAGACTTTCTTTTGGAACTGATACAAATACCCTATGATATAATTAAAAATTGTCTTATATTTTCACAATATCGTACAGGGTACTTTAATTTCGCAGTCGAAGATTGTTTTAGTCCAAACGTCCAATAGTCAATTTTTTCAAATGGAACCCCTGTATATTTTCACAGAATTTAATAGAATATTAGATTGTGCATCAATTGATTTTAGTATTCCCTATACCTATCTTTCACTGTTTTTTATTATGGACGAATTTTTGTAAAATGTACATTCAATGTCAGCACTGTTTGTTAGTAGCCAATACAAGTCACCTAACTTGTTTCTTTTTTACCACAAACAACAATAATTATGTAGATAATTGATAATCCATATCAAAAAGAAGAGATCATTTTATATTAAATTTATAACAAATACTTTGGAACAAAATTTACAAAATTAATGAACACATTATTCATGATAATGTTGAATCTTTCGAACTTAAAAATAAAATAACAGATCACTTACCAACTTTGATGAAGGTTACTCTAAATTATAATAAAATAATTCCACAGCAAATAGAAAAACAATATATCTCTGTAATAGATTATAATAAATTAAAATCTGAAATTAAAAACGTAAATTGGACCAGATTTTATAATGTAGAAAGTGTAGATGAAGCCGCAAATATGTTAATAGAAAATATTACCAATACAACAATCAGAAGTACAAATAAAGTAAAAATAACCCATACACAGAGAAAAAGGTCACCGTGGGTAAGCTCCGGTTTATTAAAATCCATGAGAAAAAGGGATATTTTGTACAAAAAATTACAAAACGACCCAAATAACATAAATTTAAAAAACGAATTTTTGGTTTACAGAAATATGTTGAATGATTTGATAAAAGAAACTAAGTTTAAATATTATAAAACAAAAATATCAAATAATAGTAAAAGTAGTAAAAATATATGGAATGTAGTAAATGAAATAACCAATAAAAGTAAAACAACTAAATCAATAAAGGAAATAAAAACAATATCTGGAGAACTTACGTCCGATATGTCAAAAATATCAAATGAGTTTGTAAATTTCTTTACAGATGTAGGGAAGAATTTAGCAAAAAAAATTAAAAGACCATCTGTTACACCATTAAGATCTTCCACGCCCTTTTCCTTTTATCTTGCGCCTACAAACAAAATCGAAGTTAAGAATGTCATATGTGAGCTAAAAAATAACAAATCACCCGGAGTTGACATGATAAAAGCAGAAACGCTTAAAGAAATTGCAGACGATATAGCACCCCATATTACTTATTTAATAAATAAAATTTTTTACTGTGGGATTTACCCTTTGGCTTTAAAAATTGCTGTTATCAATCCGATTTTCAAAAGCGGCGATAAAACGGATGTTTCTAATTATAGACCTATCTCAGTTATATCAAACATTGCAAAGATATTAGAAAAACTTATCAAGAATCGAATAAATAGTTATACAAAAAAATTCAAATTAATATCAGAACGTCAATTTGGTTTTCAACAGAACAAATCTACGCAAAACGCAATTGAACGTTTAACTTCAGAGATATATAGGTACGTGGATAAAGGAACTCCTTGTATGTACATATTTCTTGATCTTGCAAAAGCTTTTGATACTGTGAGTCACGCGCAGCTATTGGAAGCATTGAGTGATATTGGGTTTCGCGGTCCTAGTACAAAGATATTTAAAAGTTACTTGACAGACAGAAAGCAATTTGTGAAAGTAGGTAAGGCAAATAGTGAACATCGCAGTGTTCAATTTGGCGTACCACAAGGTACCGTGTTAGGTCCGCTATTATTCACAATATATTTAAATAATCTATTGACAATAAAATTCATTGGAACGGTCATAAGTCTTGCTGACGATACTGCCATTTTATACAGTAACCAGACGTGGGAAAATTTGAAATTGCAAGCAGAATTTGACTTACAAAAAATAAAAGATTGGTTTGATCATAAATTATTAACTATAAATTTTAGTAAAACTAAATTTTTACCATTTGCATGTTACAAAAATACGCTACCCAAATTTTGCTCACTCACAATTAATCCTTCAACTAAAATCGAAGGTGCAAAGACAGTGAAATATCTAGGTATTACTATAGATCGACATCTAAGGTGGGACCAACATATCATTAATGTGTGCAATACCCTAAGAAGTCTAATATATAGAATTAAGTGTCTAAAAAATATACTAGATTCGTCGACTCTAAAAACAATATATTATGCGTTGATTGACTCTCGGCTAAAGTACGGTATTATTGCGTGGGGAGGTGCTGTAAAAGAGCACCTGAAAAAATTAGAAATAATACAAAAGATATTTTTAAAAATAATACTTAGTAAACCGAATACTTATTCCTCAGATGACCTATTCATAGATGCTAAAATTCTAGATTTAAGACAATTATATTTCTACACTATCGTTTTGTACCTGTTCAATAATAAGGACGCTTTAACTCAACCACAACATTTCTATGCAACCAGACAGAAATTAAAATACAAAACACCATTTTGTGGCAAATCCCTAGGACAAAGAAGTTTTATATTTCTCGCTCCCAAATTATTTAATGAACTTCCCGAAAAAATTAGAAATCTAACGAATTATCATTTATTTAAAAAACATTCCAAAGCTTTCATCTTGAATTCAAATAGAACAAGAATCCATGACTTAATTGCAATGAAAAATAAATAATACAATAAAATCATGAATCGTTACCACTAATATTCTTTTAAATTCAAAGTATCCGATGAATATACATATATAGATATATTTAATGTGCATATACACATGTAGTATATTTAGTTTAGTACAATATATTTTGGGCTTGTATATATTCAACGTCGAATTTATACTACCATACTTGTTATTATATTAGTTTTGAGATTATATCTGGTCCACCCAGATTTATTTTAGTATTAAAATTTTATTTTAGTATCATCTAAATTTATCTTAGTAATAAATTAGTTATTTTATAATAGGTAGGTTTTGTTCCAGTAGGTTAATATAGTTATTTACATTATTGTTATTATATTATATTTATCAATAAATAAATAAATTACACCACGGACAGCCCTAGGCTTTGTGGTCTTCGTTTATTTGTGAATGAAAATTAATACTCATAACAAAATTGTAAATTGTAATACCTTCAGCAAATAAACATTATTATTATTATTATTATTATTATTGAATATAAATATTAAATGCAACAACTGTTCAAAATGATGCTGATAAGACAATATCCTGGAATTTAAGGTAGTTACAGTGAGTGGTTTAGGGAATGTATTTGCTGAAATGCAGCCTGAATTCTGTTCTTCAGTACTTCTTTGGTAGTAGCTGAAGTGGCATATACAATATTTTTGATATTATATTAAAGGTAAAAGTCTAAGGGGATCAAAACAAGGGGCCCTGCTGGCCATCTTCAAGATCCTCGGTAGCCAAATCACCTAAATTCGAACGATGCTACTAATTCGTCATACACTTCCCTTATGTGGACCGCAACTATCCATTTGATAATACATAATATTATAAATATTTAGGGGCAAATTATCAGTAAAAGTAACAACCACCGTTCACAAAATTTCCACGTATTTATTGCCATTTAAATTCTTCTAGGAGATATGATACTTATAATTGTTATCTACTAGTAAGCAGAAAACATTAAAACAAAATTTGTCCTGGTTTGAGTCTCGCACCGCATGAGAATTTTGTTGTGCCCTCCCCACCGTTAATAACCCTGCATGACATTGCAGTATTGATAAATCATAGTCAGAATCTGCATTGATTAATATTTTCTACTTGCCGGTTTCTTTATTTTTATTTGAATTTTTGGTTTGAGTCAAGTTATTCCAAGTGGGCCACCAAAAATTGAAAGTGGTTTTTCGCTGTAAAATAATTTTTTTTTGTGGCTGTAATATACAAAATTTCCCTAGGTTTGGTTGCAAAAGATTTTTTTTGCAAAATTAGGGTGTTTCATTTTTCCAAATCTACGATTTTCATATGATTTGACTTGTATCCTTGGTTCTACTTATCTAAAAGATTCGTATGCAAAATTTTAGCCGAATTAAATAGTATTTAGGGGTTGCACACTTTGATCACTTTTATCTCAAACTATTGAAATTTCTAGAATTGTAGTGTATAATACTAATGTGCTTCTCATGTGTTTCTTTTATTTTTTGCTATAATGAAACCTAAAAATGAGTATTAGAAGGGGTATTTGGCTACTTGAAAATGTGCCCAGTAGTGATACATTTTAAGAAGCTGAAAGTCAGTGGAATTTACTTGATAAGAGGTATATATGACGATGTTGGATGAAGAAAATTCCATTCAAGGTTTTGTAAAAAATGACGGACTACCTCCACAATGTCTTAAAAGGCAAAATAAGGCAGAGAAGATTACAAAGAGCTATTACAATTTATCACTCCTATACCTTGGAGGTTAGTCTGAATACGAATGCAAATTCAGAGTTCCAAGGGCTCTCATCAAGCAATGTGGATGGTAAAGGTCATATATGCACTAAAATTGTCCTGTTCACTAAACAATTGGATGTGCCTAATAGAGAATTGAAAGAAATGAGACATGTAGCACATTTTGTCTGTCAAACATATATCCGCTTTTAGTATAAGGCAGTTGTATGTTGATGGGCTCCAAAGAATGACTTGGACATACTACAGCTTTCGAACTCGCATCCAGATACAGATGTCAAAAAGTGGTCTCACAGTTGCTAGGAGATACCTTTGGTACCTATCAGAAACAAACATAAGATGAACGTATCACTCGGACTAAGAAGAAAGAGATGTTTGAGAATTTAAAAAAGAAACCTGCAAAGAAAAAGAAATGAAACGATTGGATGGTAACAACCTATTTTTTAAGAAAAAGACCTGAGCGATTTTATTACTAATAAAACGAAGTCATTCTTTGAATTGTTCGGGATCCACGCCGTAGAAGAATATTGCAGTGACACAGTAAGCTTCGTCAATGCTCTTAAGTTCGTGAATGAACCATTGCTCTGATAAAAAAATTTAACGATTTAGTCAGAAACGAACAACAAAAACAATTCTTGTTGAGAGTGGTCGAGCATCATAGAGAAGTCGTCACCAAGCGAACAAATGAGGAAGTTGCATTTTCAAAGTAAATTAATATAAAGGATTTCACACGTATGATACTACCCATCAATCTTAGTGTTTAAATTGAGTATTATTCAATGTTTGCTATTGTTTGATTTCCCAATAAAAATAATTAACACTGAAAATCTTATTCTATAGCCTACTTTTATCAAACTGTTCAGTGTTCAACCTCTAAATATTGTCCCAACTTCTTAAAATTTGGCATATACACTCATGAGAAGTATTGCATAATGTTTTTACTATATGGTAGTACGACAAAGGTTCTGTTTATTTATAAATACTTTTAGTCACAACGTAAAAACACATTTCTTTGAATAGTAAAAACTGTTTTCATGAAACTATTTAAGGTAAACAACCGGATCCACAGTTAAAAAGAAATATGCTTGAATTATCTAAGAAATTTGATTATTGAAATGGGAAGGCGTATGCAAGCTGTATTATACGCTAGAGGAGTTAATACGCGGTATTAACTCCAAATTTAAAGACGGTTATTTGTTTCATTGAAGAACGCCAGCTAATAACAAAAATTTGCATTTAATTATTGAATTTGCCTTTGTTTATTGTTTTCTAATAAAAACATTTATTTATCTAGTTCCAGTTTCTGCTTTACATAAAATCTTATAGATAAGTCATATATACTGTGTGTATTCTAAATAATAAAACAAAAAAGAATAAAAGAGTAATAAATTATTTGAAAAATTCAATATATGCAATACTTTTGCTCATGATGTATATTATTTACATTAATAAGACTCGGAACGTAAGCAATATTTGCAAAAATTTCACATATCAATTTCTACGCTTCAAAATTAAACACAATGAGAAACACATTTCCTCGTGAACGCTGAACGGATTTTGACGATTCTTACGTTAAAATTTTTCTTTAAAAATTTACATTTTAAAGTCCTTTCTCAAACTATGTAAGTTTGTATTTGTTCAAAATATTAACAATTGTTGATAAACAAATTAAACTTGCCGTTACTTAGAGAAACCTTATTTCTGCACGGTATTTCTTCTCGAGAAAAATGCAAAAACCAAATACTTTTTATTATTTCACGAGATTTTTGGTGGCCCACTTTATAACTGGACTCAAACAAAAAATTTAAACTCAAATCAAAAGAAAAGTGGCAAGCAAAAAATGTTAATCTATGCAGATTTTCACTATTCTACAATGTCACATAGGTCGCATTTTTGGTAACGCACCCTTTTTTGTGTGCACCTGTGTTATGTAAGATACGTGAAACACATCATAATTAAATGAGTCACAAAATTCATCGATTCATTCAACTCCCCTTAAACTTTACTACACGATTTTCTTTGCAGGTTCAAGACTTCAGGTTTTTGTGTCCCAACGGTACAGCTTTCGATCAAGACCATCAAATCTGTGCTGATTGGGAAGACGTTGACTGTGATGCCACAACTCTATATTACTCCAGTGACAACTTCGATCTTTATCGTCTTGGATCAGGTATGATTAGTTGGATTGATTTTTTAATAGCCTTTTACCAAAGTAACAAAATTCATTAACGAGGGATATTAAACTTTAGACATAAGCTTTAAGAATTTTTACTTCTATCTGTAAGACATATTAAAAGCAATGTTTTTAGTAAAATCACAATGACAGAAAATAAGAAAAGAGTTGATATAGGGAATAAAAATTGGGTACATGTCACAATCATAAATCTTTAGGGTCGATTTTATAGAAATAGTTTAACCAGAAGTTTAAAATGTAATTTTACTGAAAGTTTTTTTTTCTCTGGCACTATGGAACTAGTCCAATCAGCCAGAAGCACCATAAAAATGGCCAATACTTGACTAAAGATTAAATATTTTAAGAACCTAACTTTTATTTGCTGAATCCATTAACCCATAGACCACAGACATCTATATGGTGTAATTAAAAATACCGCGAAAGGAAGACCACACTTAAATTCTTTGTCATATTATTTGAAAAGTACATAATAATTAAGGAAAAATTGACAGGGACATACGCTTCTCGCCTAGAGATCTATCAAGACGATTTGAAAATATTCTTGTACAGACTGGGTAAGGCCATGGTGAATAGGGAGAACAACATGAGGTTAGATACAAAGCTCAGGTATTTTCTTGTGGGTTGTAATGTGCACAGCCTGTACCTGAGTGATGCTTAGAAGCATCGGTTGTAATAAAGTGCAATGGCTAAGAATGTGATTTTCAGTATAATTTGGGATTATTACCAAATTGGTATCAGATAAATGAAAATAACCATCTTCATGGTTTGGAAGGTGCAAGCTGGATAAGCGGTCAAAATATCTGTTTGTATCACAGAAGGCAGATCGTAAGGGAAGGGAGTTTTTTTTAATCCAATATTTGTTACACAGATCAAAATTATTTAATTTACTTACTTTTATAAGCAGATTAGGATCTAATCAATATGATTTTGTAATACATTTTTCTGAGAGAAACTTGCGACGTAGTTGTAAAAGAGGCTCCAATGCTTCAACGTGTAAAGGTTCAATAGGAGTTGAATTCATAGCACCTAAACAAATTCTTAGGCACTTATTTTGGACAATATCTAAACGTTTCAGTAGTTGCTTACTGGCAGAACCATATAAGGTAGAGGCCGTAATCCAATATCGATCTAACATATGATTTATAGAACATAAGAGCGGATTTTTGGTACTGAAGGTTTAAACTGTAGATTTTATCTCTTCCTAAAATATCGCTGTACAGGTGCACACCAAAATTGTTAATCACCATTTTGTTGATTTCTACCTATAGTTCGATACTAGTGACCGATTAATATCATCCTCATAACCTACTGTACGAACTTTAAGTTTCTTAAACCTCTTCTTATACTAGTATTGAACAACGACCGTGGAAGTTAGACTAGGATTATATTTGAGCTGTGTTTTGTCTTATTAAATGTACTTCAGGAGCAAGGAGGTTTGGGAACGTGTTAATCAAACGACGGTTCTAGGCGGAAGAGGCTTTATTACTCGTTCTTTTAGCAGGGGTTACAACTCTGTTACCAACATAACAATATACAGAGTTACCAACTGTGACATCTCCCGTTTTTTTTTTAAATTACAAATTTCAACAACACTTAACAGCTAATGTAAAATAACAGCTCACCTAGACAACACTTATTAATATAACATTACATAATCAGTTAAACTTACAATATTTTACAAACTTAACACCTAACTTACAAATCTAACCGATCTGGTTTTTTTACAACCCGACCGGATCGAGTGTATGTTGTACAACTTTGATCTGTTCTACTACTTTGATCTGCTCTATTACTAATACCAGTACTGTCATTTAAACTTGACTCATTATTTTCAAAACTATCTGGATTCCCTCCATCACTTTCATATTCAAAGTATTTTACATCTTTTACGTGACTATTCACTTTTCTTAAGTGTTTTCTATTTCTTGTTAACAATTTTTTATTACTACTTACTCTTACAACATATGATCTCGGCCTATTAAACTTTTGTTTTATAACTATAGCGGAATACCATTTTTTATCTTTAAAATCTTGTACTTTAACATGATCACCTGCTTGAAGAGGTGGTAGCTCTCTCGCATGTTGGTCATAATAATGTTTGTCTCTACTTTGTCTTTTTAGAAATTCATTCTTAACTCTCTTTTTTGGTACTATTTTCGGTTTTAATACTTTATTCTGTACAGGTATAATACTTCTAAGTTGCCTGCTATTTAACAATTGTGCGGGACTATGAATTGTTTCTGAAATGGGTGTATTTCTATATTCTAACATACAAAGGTAGGTATCAGTTCCCTCTAAAAAAAATTTTTTTTAAATGTTTTTTATTGTCTGAACTGTCCTTTCTACTTGTCCATTGGACTGTGGGTTATGTGGACATGACGTCACATGTTCAAAATTGTATTTCTTGGCAAATTCTCTATATTCTCTGGACGCAAAACAAGGACCATTATCAGATACAACTGTACACGGAATTCCTTGCCTTGAGAAAATTGACTTCATATGAAGTATGACTGACATTGACGTTTGTGAATCTAAAAGTGCAATCTCTACAAATTTTGAGTAATAATCCACGATTATTAGATAATTTTTATTTTTAAAATAGAACAAATCTACACCCACTTTTTTGCCATGGTTGCTCTGGCAATTTATGACACAATAAAGGTTCGTTACTGTTTTTTCTCTTATAAGAATTACATATGCACTGATCGACAACATTTGAAATATCATTTGACATTCCCGGCCAAAATAAAACATCTCTAGCTCTTTTCCTTTCCTAAATGACATATGTGAATTATTTTTAACATTTCTTTTCTCAAAGTTCTTGGTACAAATAATTTATCATTTTTGAAAATCAGACTTTTACTATATGTCAACTCATCTCTATATGGCCAATATATCTGTAATTCATTACTTAACTCTTTTTATCATTAGGAAAACCCTTTTTTATTACATCAATTAAACTTTTTAAATGACTATCATTTTCTATTTCTTTTTGAAAGACGCAATTTATAATCTGCTACTGGCAAATTTTCCATGACCATGCATAACTGAGCTTCGATTTCCACGCTCTGTGAGCTTTCACCTTCTTCAATAGGTAAATAAGCCCTCGATAAAGTATCAGCAATAAGTAACTCGCTACCCTTTTTGTATACTAAGTTAAAATTATATTTTTGGATATCAATTAACATTCTCTGTAATCTAGCAGGAGCCTGTGACAACGGTTTCTTATGGATTGATATTAAAGGTTTATGATCCGTTTCAATTGTTACATCTGTACGCCCATAAATGAATTGATGAAATTTTTTGCATGCTGCGGCTATCGCATACATTTCTTTTTCTATCTGTGCCCAACCCTGCTGTGTCACGGTAAATGATCTAGATGTATAAGCTACTGGAATGTTATTTTGTAACAGTGCTGCCGCACAGCCACTCTGTGACGCATCGGCTGTAATTGTTACTGGTTCATTGATATTAAAAAATTTTTAAACAGGTGCGTTCATTAAACAATGTTTTAACTTTTGAAACGCTTCTTGTTGTTCATGATTCCACTGAAATACAATTTCTTTTTTCAACAAACCTCTCAACGGTTCTGTTAGTACTGACAAATTATTAATAAACCGTCCTAAATATGTTACTATTCCTATAAACCTTTCAATGTCTTTTTTATTTTTGGGTGCTGGCATGTCCCTAATTGCTGCCACTTTATCGGGATCAGGTTCTATCCCTTCACCTGTTAGAATATTTCCTAGATACTTTATCTTACTTACGCCAAAATTACACTTTTCAAAATTAAATTTTAAGTTATTTTTTCTAGCAATTTTAAAAACATTTAATAATCTACGATTATGCTCCTCTTGATCCACACCCCACACTAAAATGTCATCAAAATATGTATCTACCCCTATTACACTATCAAACATTTGTCTAATTTCTTTTTGGAAAACTTCTGGAGATGAACTGAGGCCATATGGAAGACGTAAAAACCGATATCTCCCAAACGGAGTATTAAAGGTACAAAGCTTACTACTTTCACTATTTAATTTAATTTGCCAGAATCCCTGAGTGCAGTCTAATACAGAAAAAACTTTTGCACCTGACAATTTCTGAACTATTTCATCTAAACTTGGTATATAATAGTGCTCTTTTTTTACAAATTTGTTTAAGTCTTTTGGGTCTAAACATAACCTTATATCTCCATTGCTTTTTCTAACAATAACAAGACTATTTACCCATTCCGTTGGTTCCGTGACCCTTTTGACGATTCCATCTGTCTCCAGTTCATCCAGTTTCATCCGTAGCTCATCATGCAATGCAAACGGTACTTTTCTTGGGGGGTGGATCACAGGCATAGCATCTTCGGTTAATTCTATGTGGTATTCTGCCGTTAACTTTCCAATTCCCTGAAATATATCATTATAATTAGAAATAATTCTATTCATTTCCTTATCCTCCTGAACTACATCTACTTTCTTAGTTCTCCTGATTAAATCTAGTTCGCAACAAGTTTCTAACCCGAGTAAAGGTGTCATTTTTGTCTCTACGATGTGGAATTTAATTAAAGAATTTTTTATACTCTTATTAGATACTCTGATATAGCATGTCCCTAGCGTCTTTAAATTTTGACCTGAATATGCTGTTAGTGTTCCCTGATATTTTATTAAAGCATTTTTATCTAAATTTAATTGTTTATAAAACTTAAATGGTAAAATATTACATTCAGCCCCTGTATCCAACTTAAAATGGACATTTAGCTGATCATTTAGCAAAAAATTGACATCCCATTTACTTTTCTTTTCATTTTCTATTGAACCTACAAATAAATCATATTTACTTTTTAGTGACTTCTCCTGCTGGACTATAGCTCGTACATTTTTTATTCTGCAACATTTTGCAAAATGGTTAAATTTTTTGCAATTATTACATTGTTGTCCTCTAGCGGGACACTGATTTACAGAATGTTTATAACTACACTTAGTACAAGAGAAATTTATACATGACCTTTTAGTATGCTGCTTTCCTGGGGCCGTTGTTGCATTCCAGGGTTTCGATGGTCCCACATATGAAGTTGATGGTCCTGCATTATCCCATTGTCTTCTTCCATTTTGATGTTCCGGACGCCTAACTTCTGTTGGCTTGAATGGGGTTTTCTTTACTCGATCGACTTCTAATGGTTCTTTTTCATGCTTCTCAATATTTTCCATTTGTATTGTAGCATACTCTGCTGCCTTGCAAATAGTCATACACTTTTCTAGGTTTAAATTGGTTTCTCGTCAGAGACGGTCTTTAACAGCTACATTTTTGGTTCCTAATACGATTCTATCCTTTATTAAACTGTCGGTAAGGTCTCCAAATTCACAACTACTGCTGTACTCTCTTAATACAAGAAGAGGCGGAAGAGGCTTTATTACTCGTTCTTTTAGCAGGGGTTACAACTCTGTTACCAACATAACAATATACAGAGTTACCAACTGTGACATGTTTATCCTACTTGTTCTGAGATATTCTAAATTTTTATTCTCTCGGAAATGGTTCACGTTGATCCAACATTATTTTTATCATCAGTGAGTTCTTCCACATTCCTTTAATTTCATTTAAAAATTGTTTAGTTGAACTTAATGGTGCGTTAATGAGTTCAAGTTCGACTTTTAGACAATTTCAATCAAACATTCGAACCTGGCTCAACAATAATCTAATAATCTGCAGTTAAACTGAATTTGTACAACTCGCCCTTAGTCACAAACATAATAATTTATTTTACAATTCTGCTCCACCTTGTATTGTATTTTGCGCATTCGCTAAAATAATTAAAACAATAAATATGAATTCCATTGCAAGTCATTGAGAGCTCTTGATGGTATTTATTATAAACGTTACTTGCCTTATAATTACAAGATGATTTTATGTCTAGAAAACAATAACACTGACTTCCCTTTATAAAGTTGAAATAATACGATTGAACTGTCTACCAAGGAATTAAGCCCAATTCGGATGTAATAAAAAAAGTATGCGATTCATATTCCATTCACGTTTTTGCAAGTCTAGATATTTATGTGCAAGAGGTAGCAGCATAAAAACTAGAGAAATCTCCAATATGGTAAAACACTTCATTGATATGGTGAAGGATGCCATGTTAAGTAGATTCTTTTGCAATCCACCGACTTGAGACCTGAATATTGACATTATTAACTTAAATGGTATGTTGCTAGATTGGCACATGTTAATAGATTTCAGTAACGTAACAAATTCTCAAGATATAAGAATTATAATAAAATGTTTTAATGCTTTTCTCATAGATACAGCAGATTTCATGTTTTGGCACTAAATTTATTTACATTAATTGTTATTCACTTCAAGCATTAAAGGATAAAGAGTTTATTTGAGAAGTAACACAGTGAAAAACTGTGGACTTTTTTACAGTGCCTAAAATCTTATTCTTATAACAATTCCTATTAGTTAATTTTGGGCATTTCTAGACGCTTTTATCAAATTATTTCAAATAGAACGTAGCAAACATCTTCAAACCGGCACTCAAAGCATCATGGCCTTCTGTCTGCTGTCCTGACGATCCACGTTTCAGAGGCGTACAGAAAGATGGTAAAAGCTATGGCATTAGCACAGTTGATCCTTTGCGTTTCGAATTATTAGTTACACCAAATTTTGTTCAACTGGCAAGTTACCGATCTTATCATCTATATTCCTAGTTGTATCTCATATTCATAGTTGCCACCATTGTCCAGAGGGCGTCAAAACATTCTATTTGCTAACACACAGTTATCTGTTTTTGAAGTGTCTGCCCCACAAAATAAAGAAGTTTTTTTTATGTAGAGGCAAAAACATCCCTTCAATCCCGCAAAAAAGGCCTGAAATTCGCCTGTTTTTGCTTAGTAGATAGCGGGCCACGGGAAACAGCAAAGTAAATTCTATAGGGGTCAAATTAAATTTTACGAAATTCTAAGGTGAGCATATTTTTTCTTTATTGAAAAAATGCAAAAAATCATCCCTATTTAAGGGTAGAAAATATTTAAAAAGGCAGTGTATAATGAATATTTAAAAAATAAAACAACAACTTCCCTGTAGATATGGGTTCGGCTAGTCATAACAATAATTTTAGTGAAAATCCCATGACAATTGTAACATGTGGGTGTGGATTATGAATTTTTTCGTTTTATGGAGTTGGCATTTTAATTATTACAATTGCCTTGGCCGCATCCTACAAGAAGCAAAAACTACCCCCAAAAATGGTAGATGCACTTTGGGCTTTTCAATTCTGAGAGGGAAGACAAACGGGTATCCCTTTCTGTAGTTTTTTATTTCACTCCAGCACTCACTATATACAGGATGTTTCAAATTTAAAGGTACATACGTTACTTGTGGATAGAGGGCATTTTAGTGGTTCCAAATTACCCGGCATTAATACATCCATCGTCGTTCCTTACTGAGATACACGATGTTTTATTGATTTTGGCCAAATGTTTCTTTGATCAGAACTATTGAACCACCCTGTATCATCGGTTCATACTTAGAATATATGTTTCACTTATTTTTCATGTTAGTACTTTATAATAAACCAAAAAGAAGTCCAGGTTTGGCTTAATAAGAAATTGTCAATATGTATGTCAAAATCAACACCCTACCCTATATGACAAAATTTTGTAGACCTGTTTCGATATTCGAAAAGAGCGAACAAAATCGAATAGAGTAGCTCACTTAATATGTTTGCGAATTTCATTAATCAACCTTGATTACTTGCCGTACATCCAGTTTCATTAAAATGGTCCAGACAGTTGGAACTTGAATATTTATTTCAGGATTAATTAACAAAAAATTTAACTTGTAGCAGCGACACTTCCTTTAATTTCTAGACTAGTTAAGTGAACTATTGTAAAATAATTTTGAAAACAATGTAGATTTGCGCACATAAATCAAAATACTAATTTTGTGAGTCTACATTTAAAAATATTATTATTTTTAATGCATGTATGTACAATAACAATAAATACGTGAAAGCAATAAATACTTAACACAATAATTGTTCAAAGTGGCCTCCATTTCGTTGAATACATTTCCTTGCTCTAGTAGTAATATTTATAATTGCACGTCTAATCATATCTGGATTATTTCTAACTTCTATGCAAGCGTTATTAATGCGTTCTAAAAGTTCATCTCTACTATTAATGGCTACAGCATATACCTTTTCTTTTAAATGTCCCCAAAGGTAATTATCAACCGGATTGAAATCCGGTAACCTTGAAGGCCAATGATGAGGTTCATTTCGACCTATCCACATATTTGGAAAATTGTCATTTAGGAAATTTCTCACAATATTCCTAAAATGGGGTGGGCCGCCATCATGCTGGTAATACACTCCCGCTATATTTTCATTTTCCAATAACACGGGTTAAAAATTTTGCCAAAGGTCTAAATAAAGTTCACCTGATAATATATCAGGGAGGATATGCGGACCAATCAAATGATTGTTGAAAACACCGCACCAAATACTAACAGCAAATCAACGTTAGGATTTATTCTGTCTTACAGCATGTGGATTCTCTTCGGTCCAAACACGTGAATTTCTTAAATTATAAACACCATCTCTTGTAAATTGTGCCTTATCTGTAAACAGACATCTGCTAAAAAAATTTCGATTCCGAATAATCCAGTTACTAAAATTTAACCAATGAACTTCATCCCCTTCCTCTAACCTCTGAACCTGTTGAACATGAAATGGATAGAGATTTTTTTTGTGTTCTCCAAACACTGACATGTGGAACACCTAAAGCATGACCTACCCTTCTTGTGCTAATTTTTGGATTATTTGCAACAATATTTAGTATTTCCTCTTCTACAGCTAAAGGTTGCCTTGATGCTCATTTAAGGTGGCCGTTGGATACCGACCATGATTTTTAGAATAATTGACAACTCAGCAATAGTTTTATGATCAGGAATTCGGCGTCCAGGAAATCTCCTTTGATATTCTCTCACAGCAGCCCGTCCGTATTATGTACTTTGTAATTTGGGTAATAATATTAATACAAATAACAAATATTTTATAATAATAAAACGCAGGTACGTTGAACCATTTTCCATTTAAATATTTTTATTTCCTATTCGCTATAATTTTAACTTAAATCTAAAGGTACCTCATTTATTTTAGTGAGACTATATAAAATAATTTTATATAAAACATCAAAATATTATTTATCATTGATAAAAATATATAATGATGAGCCGATAGTATGGCTGGCGTATCGGGTGACCTTGGATTTATTTCTATTAAAAAGCTCGATAAAATATCTCAGTAAAAAACTTTAATACTTCTTATCTTTAATTTATAATTCGGTTCAATATTATGGCAATAGTTCGGGAGCATATAGGGGCAGAACGAAAATACATCTATTATACAGGAAAAGCATAGAAAAAAAACCTGTTTAAAATTTTGTCAGTAAATAAAAAAACGTATGTTTATGAGTTATTAAATTTAGGGGGGGGAGGGTCGATTTTTAATGTTATCGATAATAGGTAGTCTCTGGTGTATTAGTGTATGTCGGTGTGTCGGGTTTTGGTCTGCTCGTATGTTTGTTATGTCTGTTGTCAGTGCCGATAACTGAATTTTATTGGTGAAACATTCTTGGGAAGTTTCGTCTATGCAAGTACGTTGAACCAGTAAATATGAACTGTCAAATACTAAAATTTTCAGCATTGCCTACTTGACGACATAGCAGCTATGTTATAAAATCATCTCTTAAGTTTTAGTAAATGGATTATTCGGAATCGAAGCATTCTTAACAGGTGTCTGTTTACAGATGAGGCACAATTTACATGAGATGGTGCTTATGTTTAAGAAATTCACATGTTTGGACAGAAAAGAGTCCACATGCTATAAGACAGAATAAATCCCAACATCTATTTGCTGTTAATATGTATGTATTTGGTGCGGTGTTTTCAACAATCATTTGATTGGGCCACATATCCTCCCTGATAGATTATCTGGTGGACTACATTGTTCTTATAATTATTTTAAAATATTTCACTTACCTAGTCTACAAGTGTAAGAATTGTCACTGCTGCAAGTTAAATTTTTTTGTTAATTAAATCCTGAAATAAATATTCAAGTTCCAACTGTCTCGACCATTTTAATGAAATAGGATTTACGGCAAGTAATCACGGTTGATGAATAAAATGCACAAACAAATTAAGTGAGCTACTCTATTCAATTTTTCCGCTCTTTTCGAATATAGACAGCTCTATAAAATTTTGTCATACAACATATTGTCAGTTTTTTATTAAGCCGGACCTGGATTTCTTTTTGGTTTATAATGAAGTTCTATCAAGATAAATAAGTGAAACATATATTCTAAGTATAAACCGATTATACAGGGTGGTTCAATAGTTATGATCAAAGAAAGATTTGGCCAAAATCAATAAAACATCCTCTATCTCAGTAAGGAAAAACGATTGATGCAATAGTGCCAGGTATTTGGAACCGCCAGAGTGCCCTCTATCCACAAGTAACGTGTGTACGTTTAACTTTGAAACACCCTGTATATTAAGTGGAAGAGAATTTTAGAGAAACAGGCATGATTGAAGATAAAATGGGGTTTATGAATAAAAGAGACATTGAATACAGGTGATACCATGAGAGATATAGAGACTCATTAAATGATGGACTGAGGAAAAAATCCATAGATATGGATTTTACTTTGTCTTTCTTCTCAGAATTAAAAAGTGTATCTTTCCCGTTCTAAAAGTCTTCCGAACCCATGTTGGGAGTTTGGAGGCTAGTTTTTCTGCAGTAAAAACAGAGAACACTTGCTCTCGCAGATCCTCCTCCACCCCTGTGTTCCTCATCCAGGGGGGGGGGGTAGTTCTTCTGGATGCTTGCTTCCGGAGCGGCATTCACCCTCTACCATATTTTCTTTGCTCTCTCAAGAGCTCGTAAGCTAGATGCTTTTAAGATGCAGCTCTATGTCCAGAAAGGGAGCAGAGTGTGCATCAACCTCTTCGGGAGAATTGTTACCCCCTCGCTGAAGCTCTTGGCAGTAAAAAAAGAGTACAAGAGATAAAAAGTCCCCATTTATATTTATTTCCTTAATGATACTTATATTCATAAATTTACCTTATTGAAGGGATGTTTTAGCATCTACGTAAACATTTAAGGATATACGAATTTTTTTACCTTAAATTTGGATTCAGCGTCGAAAAATACATAGGAGTACCGTGGTCAGTCAGCCAGATAATAATAATAATAATAATAATAAACAATTAGATTGAGCAAAATATAAATGCAGAGTACAATGTTTGCCCAGGTAATGTACATACATGTATATATTTGTTTTATGCAATATGTAAGTTTAAAAGGCGCAAGTTTAGTTGAAATTAACTGCTCTTCCACTTTGGCCTCAGGGGCCCAATTCTGGAATCCCGAACGAATTGATCATGCACGAACCAACTCGTGCAGTCTGGTTCGCATGCGAAGGCAGTTTTTATAAAAATCAAATTCTCCTGTGATAGTCGAAAAACGGTACACGAGGCGAACACATTCGTCGACCGTATAACGTACATCGTATATATATTCATATGTAGACATATGTCGACCAATAGCAGACCGTGTAAGTCTGGGAACTTTTCGTTGCGGTCGTGGTGCAACAGTTGAGAAGTGTCAAAGTCAAGAAGTTTAAAATATGTCATCGTGGTGTTATCATTTGTTGTCGTTTTGCTTGGTTGTAGGCGGTTTTGGGATTTCAGTCTTGTGTTTTAGAGGAGTTTGGAGGAGATCCCGTGCTAGATCCTTACTTAGTCGAAACATTATTACGAATTTTATATTGGACATATCAAAGGCATCGTAAACGCGATTATTATGTTCCCTTCTGATTTCTGCAGCTGGCTCCATTTCTTCCAAGTTATTAATTGCTATTAAATGATTAAGCTCATCCAGCGCAGCCATTAGAACACTCTAACATAATTTCCAACCACAATAAAGCCGTTTGACTGAAGGTTGACATTAACTTAAAGGTTATGTTGACATGCGAATACGCTTTTCGCCACCGAAACACTGATCAAGTACTTTCCGTGCACGAGTCTGTTCGTTCATGCGTTAGTCGACAGTTCGAGAATAGAAAAAGTACGTCCGTGTGCGAATTTCAGCGCCATTCGTGCACGAATCGGGTTCGTCCAGTTTCGAGAATTGGGCCCCTGGTACTTATATTACGGAAATAAAATTTAAGTAGAGAGAAAAGGTAGTGTATAACTAAACGGTATATGCTTCTAACAGAATTTGAGCTATGACATAATTGGGGATACTTAATACTATATGTTACTAGAACAAAAATGAACAGATATGAACACACAAACACTATTAGTGCGGCTCTTGTTTTTTATGTAACAGATTGAGAACAAAGGTACGAAACCTTTTTACTGACAGAGACTTACACCCTTTTAACTATGCGACTATATTATATACAAAGGATCTTTGGAACACCGAGGATTTATTCTGAGGAATAGTTAATGCATCCTTACGTCTTATATTTATATTATGAACATCTGTTCTGTATTTTATTTTGGTATGAAGATATGCCGGAGTATGCTTAGTTAAAATTTTATGATATAATATATAAGCATGCAATTTTCTACGACTAGCCATGTCCAGCCAATGGGCTTTAGTTAGAGTATGTGATATTCTATCGTATTTACGTATACCATATACCTACCTTAAGCATGAATTTTGTAAGATTTGTATTCTTTTAGAATCTCCTGATGTAAGGCATGGCCCATAAACAATGTCACAGTAATTGCACTGAGAGAGGACAAGAGATTCGCAAGAATTTTTGTTTGTAGGGCTATGCTATTATTTGCTCTTTTGTACTGGTTCAACATTTTAGATAGTAATAATTATGAAACAATTAGCTGCCCTAAATAAATGCCTTTGACTCTATTCCTATTCCTAATTATAATTTTTTTGGAATATATACTAATTTTAATGCGCACGCTACTGACTGATAACGTAATATCGTTGCAGATATTGCAGCAGATCAGACGCATGGGAATTAATTTTGTCGTGTAATGTTCAATCTCTAGCGCGATATGACGATGAGCTATATGGAATTGCTGCTGCTATGAAGAAGTGAAAGTATGCAAGACGTTAAAGGTCGACGTAGTCTTCAAGAATAAATAGGATAGATATGAATAATTAACATAACTGTTGAAACATCTTCCTATTAATTAAAAATAAATCATATAATAAATTGTTATTGCGTTAGAATACTTGCAAATAAAGAAAACGATTATTAGTTTTCTTACAAGCGATTGATAATTGATTTTATTATTCTTTTGAGTTTATGCGTGTTTTAATGTAAATCAGTATATCTGGTACCTTTTAATGGCAAAAGATTATTTTCAAATGAAAAATTGGTTAAAAATATTTTTTTGAGAAATAGAATTATTAGTAAAAATTCATTTTTACAAATATTTTGTCTTTGAGACTGAAATTTGTTCATTTTCTAATCTTTTCCGTTAAGCTCTGTTTTTCAGGGAAAATCCATGTAATTCTAATTGATTTATTCAATTATTTGCAATTGATTTCTGGTCAGAATCTATTTTGCAAGAGGATGTTTTATATTCAAAATTGTTTCGGTATGCTCGAACGTTTTGAAATAGAATATAGGAGAATTAAAATACTAAAATCTCTTAAAAAATTCGAGCAATTTGCTCGAAAAAAGTAAAAACTTAAATATTTCAGGTAGACACAGATAGATATCGATTTATCTATAAACAATTCAAAGAAAATGTTGGTACAACTCTAGCATGTATTTCCGTTTCAATAGAAAAAAATTAATATCTTAAGCAGAAGTAAAATTACTTACATTGAAATTATTTCTCTGTGGTTTCGCAAGAAATTGGCAGTAAATGTCAAAAAAATTCATGAAACCTTTTAGAGAGCTTTTAGCAAATACACCAAATTCCAAATATCTGCACTTACACACTTTTTCCCCTACTTACCCCCCCCCCCCCAATCCTTCAACGGAATAAGCTCAAGATATAATCTACTTCCAGATCTCGTTGTAATACATACATGTATCAAATTTACTTACTAGCTTGCCTTACCTCTTTCCCCCCGAGTCTTCACCGGAATAAGCTTAAAATAAATCTTATTATACAGGGTGTCCCAGAATTGAGTTCCCGGATAGGTTCTGTGATTCCTGGGATGATATTGGATCCGTATAACCCAACTTACCTTAATACACTGAACTGAACTTGTGGTAGGTACCTTGTGAAACATCTTCAAAATAATTGTTAATTATAATTTAAACACTGCTTTTAGATGAGTCAATTAATATATTATAAATACTCTACATATGTTTCGGCTTATTAGGCCTTTATCAAGAGTATTACATAGTGAATACTAAAGTTTCCGACGTGCTTATTCTAATTTATACCTAAAAGTATTTATGCCTTAATCTATTTATGACCTAATCTATTTAAGACTTAATTTAACATCCTTAATTATAGGAATGTTTGGAGTGGACCTATCCATTGATTTAATCAGTTTAGGTCCACTCCAAACATTCCCATAATTAAGAATGTTAAATTAAGTCATAAATAGGTTAGATCATAAATAGATTAAGGCATAAATACTTTTAGGTATAAATTAGGACAAGCACGTGTGAAACTTTAGTATTCACTATGTAATACTCTTGATATATGCCTAATAAGCCGAAACATAATGTAGAGTATTTATAATATATTGATTGATTCATCTAAAAGCAGTGTTTAAATTATAATTAACAACTTACCTTAGTCCACAATGCATCCCTAAGGAGGAACATCCTCTTAAAGTGAGACAGAAAGAAACATTTTTTTCAATAATTTTCGTTATACTGCAGATAAAATTTTCAAATGTTGATATAAGTACTTTCTGTAAACTTGACAACAACCAGATATCTTTTGTTTTTCAATTTTTTTTCTCATAATAATTAATATTTGATTGGCTATATTGTTTTAATCGCCCTGTACAATTACGGAATACTTGAATAGTTTTGCAGAGCACTGAAAGGGCTGCAAAAAGGTACTCTTAAAATTTATTGTAATATTAATCAAAATACGAGGAATTATCGTTTTTCCTCCATTTGTATTTACCATTTATTTTTAATTTTAGAATAAAATGTTGTAATAACAGAAAAGTACAGTTTATTCTACAAAACACATTAATAACAAATGCTCCACATGACGTCCACCTATGTCAGTACACAAATTAATACTTTTAAAATTTTACGTAATATCAACGAAAAATCAAGGATTATCATTTCATCTCTGTAGGTCATAGGTGCTTGTGAAACAGGAAACTTGTCGCGTTTTAGAAACAAAAGATATTTAGTTGTTATTAAGCTTACATAGAGTAGCTATAGAAATACAGGTCCCATGAAAATTTGAAAATTTTATCTTCAACATAACGGAAATTATTGGAAAAAATGTTTCCTATCTCACTTTAAGAGAATATACTTCCCCAGGGATGCATTTTTGGACTAAGGTTAGTTGGGTTATACGAGCCCAGTATGAACTCAGGAATCACAAGTTTCCGTCCGGGAACACAATTCTGGCACACCCTGTATATAGTACATAAATATACCAACTTTCGAGTCTTTATCTAACACCGTTTCAGAGCAATCGTGCGCAAAAAAAATGTTACAGACAGACACACCGACTGACCGACAGAAAAATGTTTTCGCCCAAATTTTTATAATCTCCACGTTTCCTGACATTTTCAACCAATTTCGAGAATAAAATTTTTATTTTTTTTGCAACTACTATACTTTCACTCCACATCGTCGATGTGGAAGTAAAAAGCCAGGAAATTTTAATAATTTGACGGTGGTAGCGAAGAAATGTTAATGCTGAAAATTATTTATAAGTTTTTTTGAATTTGCTGAACCCTTCAAATTTCTTGTATGTTGTTTGTGTATATAGTTAACTGAAACTGAAAATTTTGATAGAAAAAATATCGTCGATTCACTGTTTACATTTGGCATTGCTGTTATGTTTTAGCAAATATTTTTCTGATTATTTTATCTTATGTGAGTTAAACCTCCCCCTCTGTCCGTTTTGGCAATAGCTGCCCCAGAAAATATTCAATTTTGGAACAGAGTATAACACTTTGGGGCTTGGTGCTAGTTGAAGAGGGTGACTTGGTGGTCACCATTCGATATATGACAACATTTTTGCTCCGTGCCATTGGCAGCGCTGGCGATATCAATTAAGGCCAACATTGGAACGTAATATAACACTTTCTGACCAGGCGGAAAATTTTCATCGTCAATCCTCATTTCTGGAAAACCATGTTCCAACATTTTCTGCTTGCCTGTTATCCAGATTTTTGGCGACCTTTTGGTCAAAAATTGGACTTTTTACTAAAAAAAATGGGAAACAATTGGTGCTTTGAAAAAAATATTGGCACCTTCTCAAGCTTGTAGCTTTCTACCAATAAATAGTCTCTGTGAGTGCTAACAGTTCTTTCTCAATGTAACCACCTCAAACCACCAACCATTCAAATACCGTTTTTATGTTAGAAAGGATAATTTCTCGGTCATTACTAAATGTGTCGTTTTTGTATCCTTTTTGGCATAATAATCGATATTTGAATGTTTGTGGATTTTGGGGTTGGTTTGAGGGGGGTTACATTGAGAAATGTTGACATTCACGGAGACTATCATTTGATACAAAAACTACAACTATGAGAGAGTGCCAACATTTTGTTTCGAAAAACACCAGTTTTGGCACAAAAATCTGGAAAATGGGCAAGCAGAAAATGTTGGCATATAATTTTCCAGCAATGTCATTAACAACGAAATGTTTTCGCCTGGTCAGGAAATGTTATACTACGTTCCAATTTTGGCCATAATTGCTGTCGCCATGTCAGTGCTGTCAATTGCACAGAGGAATGTTGTCATATATCGTATGTTGATCGCCAAGATACCGTTTTGAACTAATACCACATCCCAAAGTGTTATGCTCTGTTCTAAAACTGAATATTTTCTTACTCAAAAAAATATTTGCTAGAACATTACAGCAATACCAACATGTTATATCTCAGGTCCCATATATGTAGCTCCTAGACTATTATTCAGGGCTCAAAGAAAGAAAACAGGGAAGGTGGCATGTACAATTGTCGTTAATAAGAACTAGCTATAAATATAAATATTAATTGGTAATTAAATAAATAAACAGTCATCGGCATAGAGCATTACAATAATTCACAATATACAAAGTTAAATTCTGATATTTATATATTAACAAAATCATCATCATCATCATCATTGGTACTACGGTCCTAATTGAGCCATAACCTTCCCAAGTCTTTCCACCAGCCGTCTCTATCCATTGCCAACTGTTGCCAATTTGCAGCTCAGATTTGTCTGGCGTCTTCATCCACGCCGTCCTTCCACCTTAACTTTGGCCTGCCTCTACGTCTACTTCCGGCTGGTTGCGATATGAATGTTTATCTTAGGGTGCGATTTTCCTTAGCTCTTTCCATATGTCCTGCCCATCTCAATTTACCTATCCTTATAAACGACCTAATATCTCTTCCCTCTGAGATCTGTTTGTATTTGTTGTAAAGCTGAAAGTTGCATCATCTTCTCCACATACCATTTTCGTAGATAGGGGCTAGTACTCTCCTTAGAATCTTATACTCGAAAGTTAGTAGAAGGTTTTCGTCTGCCTTGTCCATGTCGGTAGAATGGTAGAATAAGGGTTTTATAGATAGACAGTTTGGTTTTTGGCTTAAACTTCGGCTCATCATTTGTTCACTTGGATCAAAGTAGCATCTGTTCGCTAGAACGAACCTTCCCTTAATTTCCTCAGATGTGGAGTTATCGTGGGTAACCAGCGAATCCAAGTATATAATCTGTTGAATAACTTCGAACTTAAAGTTGTCAATGCTGCTGTGTTTCTGACTCTATTGTTTAGGTATTGATACCATAAGTTTTGTTTTATCTTCGTTGAACCGAAGGTCCATATTTTCAGCGGAATTTGAGAGGATTGCGACCAGATCCACGTCACCTGCATGTCCTATAATTATTAATTAAGAATTTATTAAATATGGTTCGTTTATGTTCTAGTCCAGCGGCTCTTATGGTTTTTTCTAGCGCTATATTAAAAAGTGGACACGCCAGCGCATTTCTTTGTCTCTGTCTTACATTGTTTTCAAAGTTTTTAGATAAGTTAGGCGGTATTTTGGCTTTGCAGACTACTTTGGACACTGTGGCTTTCACTAATCTTATCAGTGTATTAGGGGTATTGAACTCGCTTATTGCTGCGTAGAGCTTGTGTCTCAACAAACTCTCATAAGCTGCTTTGAAATCTACGCACCTTTTCGTAGGTTTAATTTCAACATTAATTAATTAATTTTCATATATTTTGTTGAAGTGTAAATATTAGCTTGTAACTTTTTGCGTTGTGAATTATTGAAACGCTTTATTTCAAAAATTTATTAGGAAGACAAAAGACAATTTTTTATAAGTTATAAAACTTCATCCTAATTTACACAGATTTACTCCAAATTGGAATTTTTTATTGCTTTCCTTATCAACAATAACAGTTCTGTTCAATGTCTTTTAATATGACATAACTATTATTACGTCTAATGAATTGATATACCATTGATATTGTTACAAAATAAACGTTAAATAATACCTCAGAAGAAAAGAGCAGTATTTAAACATACTTACAGACGATACTTTCTTCGAAAGTACACTAAACCAACACCAAACATTACAAAATATCTTGACATTCTACAAAATGATTATATAACTAAAGATGGACTTACTTAAACAATAATATTATGTGAACAGAAACAGAATGGCTGATTATAATAACGTGGGAGCCTGTAATGTATGGTAATAAAATAAATTTCCTGCAAATATAGAGAGAGTTGAATTTAATACAAATATTTTCTAATTATTAATAAGTGTTTTTGTAACTATAAGAGCAGTAAGATATATGCATGATTAACTGGCCACCAATCTTGGATATTTAGAAATAGTTAATTAAAAACCAAAGCGAAATTAGTTAGGTTGAAACGATTTCGGCCAGACAATATCAAGTTATGTAAAAACTATCTAGTTAAAATTAAAAATTAATTATTGATCGTTATTTTGTTATGGGTTTTAGCCCAAAAATAAGTAATCAACTAAGTAACTTTTGTGCTTAGTTTATGCTAAAAATTGTCAAGAAACCTTTACTTCACGGTGTTATTATCCTATCTACCGAAATTGATCATTTTATACCGGATGAGCCAGAAAACACCAAATCTATTTTTTCTCATTTTCTTTAAACCGAATACCCTGTTTGCTATGATACAAAAGTGTAGTCCTTTAAAGACGCTTTTAACTGATATTCAGTATTGTGGGTCTGTCTGTCATGGATGCCAAAATATTGGTGACAAATTTATCGAGCGAAATGATGATCAATCTTCAATTGTATGAATTTGCGGCAAATTATCCTGTCAGATGTATCGAATTAAAGGGGATTGAATAAATTCTGAACTTTATTTTGTTCTATTTTGTTCAACGTTCATCGAATATTGCATAATTATACTCTTCGCAAATACAAAACGAAGAGTATAATGCATTCGATCGGCACATTTCTAAAACCAGTAATATTGATCTTAGAGAAAAATATTCATATATCATTCTGCACAGCTTTCAAAATATCCGTCCATCTCGATTCTTGTAGGCACCATAACTTCAGAACGAAAAGTCCGATTGTATTGGAACTTCGACAGTAAGTTAGTGTTAGCTAGAGAAAGAATCCTATTGTTTTTGAACGAAATTAATCAATAAACAAAAAAGTTATTAATATTTTAAATTTGAAAAAAAATATGTTTTGCAATTAAACAAAAAATATCTAAAAGTAATATTATTTACAAAAAAAAAAAAAAAAATCGGTAAAGGTATTTACAAAGAACTTCCCTCTTTATTCATACAAGACGGTCACTATAAAAAACTATTAATTAAGAGATAATATTTGAGAAATTTCGCCAATCGCCATGTAGTTAGCCCTATTATTACAGAGAAAATCTGATAACTTTTTTCCATCATCTACTGTATAGTGGTGGGGAAGAAAACTTTTTTTTTTAACTTACAAAACATTTTTTTGTTGAAATAGGCTTAGAATATAATGAAACGTGGAAATTTTAAAATTGAAGAAAAAAGATTTTTTCCGTCATCTGGGTATTCTATTGTGGTGGTAAAAAAATAATAAAAAAAAAATGTTCAAAACAAATTTCTTTTATAAAATATGTTTAGAATGTCATGAAACGTGAAAATTTTAAATTTGAGCAATAAAAATTTTTTCATCGTCCATTTTATACAATTCTTTTTCCAATTTAAATTTTCAAAATTTTTTATTTCAAATAGGTAGAATGTCACGAAACGTGAAAATTTTAAATTTGAGTAAAAACAATTTTTTTTTATATTACCCATTTTATAAAAAATTTTCAAAATTTCAAAAAAGTTTTCTATTTAAATTTTATAATTTTTTTTTTTTTTTTAATAGGTTTAGAATGTCACGAAACGTGAAAATTTTAAATTTGAGCGAAAATATTTTTTTCCTATTATCTTCCCTCTAGACGATCCACCCTGTAGCGTCAGCTACCTATCAAATTTGACTGTTCTCCGTCAAGTAGTTTTAAGGTAATGTACCAACAGACAGACAGACAGACAGACAGACAGGTAGACTAACGGAATTGAAAAACCTATATTTTCGTAATCTACATGATCTGAAACGAGAAAATCTGAAAAAATCTCGGAGGGTGATTTTTTTCTCGAATACATTAGTTTCCTTCGGTATGCGAGGAAAGTAAAAACTGCGAAGAGTATTCTATAGAATGTGAAACAATTATATATCTAGTTTTGATTTGAATGAAATTTTGATGAAATCTTGAATCGACTGTATTTTAATTTTTTAACACCGCATTCATTGTTAAAAGTGTTAAAAGCATGCATACTATAATAATTTAACTATGATATAAAAATATATTATTACCTATAGAATTTTGTATGATTTTCGTCTTAATTTCAGCATTTAGGAGTCGCCATTTTATTAATTTACTAAACTCATGACCTCGAAAAACTTTAGATGAATACTTTCAATACCAATAATTGAGATTCTTCGAGATATAATATTTCCAAAATAATTTTTGACAACAAAATCAGTTTTTGGTGGTTAAAGAAATTAGCTGGCAATAAAGGGGTTGAAAGCTTAATTCATCATCATAGAAAGTCAATACAAAATATTTTAAGTAAATTCATTTATGTCCAATCATTTTCTTAATCGCTTACCTCTTTTACCCAAACGCACTCCACTAAGATTCTAGTCAATATGATTTTAAAAAATGTTTGCTTATGTAATTTATTTAAACTACCTATCTAAAGTTGAAATGCTCTTATTAAGTCCAAACGAACGTAAATGTTCTTTGTATTTTAAATGTACGATCAGTTTTTCCTACATAAATTTTTATACATCAATTGAATAGGAAATAATTTTTTGATTAATTTGGAGAAGTAGATGAACTCTAATGGCAGCATTTATGGCTTTTACTTTTTTTTATACAGGATTGATCAATAATTGTGTTGAAACGTTTGAGGTATGTGCCAAATATAAGTAAGGTTAAAGACAATCTCATAATACATTTTACAAAAACATTTTCTACTCCCACACTACGCCGATGAGGAGCAAGAACTCCGAAACGAGTGTCTGTATCTACAATTTTGTTTCTTCTTTAGGGAATATAGCAATATTCTTATCTTTGTAAAAATATTTTAATTCCAGTTTTGCTTTAGCTAAAAGTCTGGTGAAACATATTCTTTATCGGATTTTGCAACCAGCGGGAAGGAAAACTGTCTATGAGAACTAAAGGAAAAACTATATATAAAAATATTAATGAAATCTTTGCATTCTTTCGATAACCTGACTTCTGGTTATGCTAACAAGTAAAAATTCTTATTAGCCATTCTCATTTTAACACTAGCATCCAACATAGTCCCCTATGGCTAGGCAGTTAAACTAGTATCTACATGATCACCCGATCCCCTAAATTCAGTAAATTCAGTTAAAAATGAGAACTTTCAAAAGTCTGGTGTTCCAATATTTCTCTGTGTGTATGAATAATATCGATAGTTACGGGGCTGGCAACTCAGTGGTAACTAGTGGTACTAGTGAGATGGGTTCGAACGTAACAAATAACGAAGTAATTTTTCATTGCACATTTTCCTAAGAATTGGTTTGAATTCCACTATAATTTGTAGAGCCTCGTCTCCTTCATTCAGACAAATCTAGATCTCTTAGACTCAAGAAAGTTATTGATATAACCTGGGAGGACATTTATAAACATTACATTCTGAATTACTTGTTAGGGTTATTTCAACTCATAAATTCTTAAGAAATCCCGCATTTTCACATGGTATTTTACATGGATACTTTTGTTGTATTTAAGAAATGTAAGAATATGTAAATTAATGAACTTTTTCATTGCAGGTTTCGAATCAAAGGCAGTGAAATATGGCGAAGACGAAGAAACATTCGCCTTACAGCGAGCTGAAACTGGCGATGTCAGATTGAATCGTGAACACCAAAGCAACAGCATAAACCAGAAACAGGAGAACAAGAATGGTTACTATAGAAGCAATCAACAGAAACAACACAACAATAATAACAACAACAACGACCGTGATATTTTCAAGGCCTCTAGCAGTTCGAATTTCTTTAACAACAAGAACAACGGCAAGGAAAAAGATGAAGATTATGATGATAACGTTAATGTTAATGCAAACCAAGATCGGGATTACGAACAAAAAAGAAAGGTATTCCGTACTAACCAACGAAGACCTGTACAAAATAGGAATCAAAATGATGACTATAATCGGGAGAGTAATAACAATAGAAATAACAACGATTATAATAATCAGAAAAATGAAGAAGTCCAAACAAGACGTCCGGCATCCAGGCCTCCAACTGTAGTGAACAACTTTGCTGGAAGTAGTTATGTTCCAACAACTCACAGACCTACAACTACGACGATTAACAGTGAGCAATACACAACTGCAGTTAACAATCACAGGAGCAGAAATGGACAAAGACAGCGTCAGCAGCCGTACACCGACGCTGACAATTCCAGACAAACCAACACCAACTCTCCTACTCCAAATTACACTGTCAGTACTCCAGCGCCATTCAGGCAAACTCAACAATATAACACACCACCAAACAGACAATCTACACAAAATAACGGACAGTATTACACCACTACTCAGGCACCAAGAAAAGAAACAGAAAATTACCCACAACAAAGACAGAAACAAACAACACAGTATGATGATCAATATGATACGCCAAAAGTTAAACAGACAAATTACCCCACGACTTCATCTCAAATCTATAACACCCAGTATGATGTACAAAAAGTAAAACAGACTGAGAGTAGACCACCAAAAACGACTCCTTTCGCCAAGACTGATAACTATCCTAGTAACAACCCTCAGTATTTCGATAAAAAAACAACAGTCCCCATAAAACAAACTGATAACTACCCATCAACGTTCCCTCCAAAGCCCAAACCGTTCAGCGTATCCAACCAACCGACTAGCAACCTGCCAACTACTTTTGCACCTAGAACCAACGCGGGTTTTACTCAGATCATTCAAGAAACTGAAAAATACAACACCAAACAAACCCAGAATACACAGCAATATAACACGCAGAAATCTACACCGCAGTACAACCCAACAACTTTCAACCAACAGAGCAGCTCAACACCTTTCAAGCAACAGAACAACCCAACAACTTTCAACCAACAAAGTAGCTCAACGCCTTTTAAGCAACAAAGCAATCCAACAACTTTTAGCCAACAGTACAACAGCCCAACCAAAAGCAGTACTCCAAAAACCACGGCTTATACGCAATACACCCCAACCGTGCCTAAAATAACGTCAACAACTCCAGTTAGTAGGTAAGTGTAAATATTGTTAATGGTTAGATGTAGAGAGGAGACTAATGAATGGGAAATAATTAATATTTAATTGAAGCTTCATTGTTGAAAGTGCCATTTTAAATAAGATCCTAATAAAATTTGATCATAAATTCTCTAAGAGACACAAATAACCTTGATAGTACTCTTCTTCTTATTCTCAACTTCTTGATAGACGTTTTGTGAACCATGTATCATCTAGTTGATCTCTCTTTGCTTGGCATGTTAAGTGCTATTACAACATTGTATTGATCACACTATCAATTTATTTGCTTAGGAAATTACACGCAATGGAGACATTACCGCGAAAACCACCCTACCAAAGAAAATAATTGTTGGTAATATCATCAGTTAACAAATAAATAATTGTTAGTACAAGCAAATATTCTTTATGATCAAATTTTGCATATAAGCTGATCAAATTACTTTTAGGACATAGACGTAATATATCGGTTTGAAAAATAGGCCTCTTGTTAAACTATCAGGTTTTCTGAAAAATTACTTTAGGTCAAGAAAGTTGTTGTGTCAGGACTGATACTATGACGAAAAGATTGAGTATATCATAGTACGAGAAAATTATCATGTCGAAAAAATTCTCATGGTATATTTGCCGGTAAATTCTTAATTGACAATTTTTTTCGTCAGAAAGCACTACACTGTCTAAAGCTTTAGGTAATTTTATTTTTCTCATTCAACGGTAGCTTTTTGGCTGTGGCGCGATTAAGATTTAATTTTCTTAACTTTTCCTCCGCCGACGTGACACTCAGGGAAGTTAGCATCTTCTACTGCAGTCTTAAATGCTGGTCAGAAATAAATTGTAGTAACTGTTCGCCGTCTCCTTGACTCTCTTGGAGCACTGGAACCCCCTTTTCTACGCAACTGTGAATCTAATTACATTTCATATCAGAAACATTTACCTTAACCGCCACACGTTGTAACGTCTAGCACTGTTCAAGCTTTACTTGCTAAAGTCCCTTTGATTTTGAGTAAGCATAATGGAATGCTGATGTTTGCTATGGCAGCAATGACGAATTATAAAAAAATGATACAGTTGGATTTATGCAAGCTATTTGCTAAATCATATTTAATATCCTTTAATAATGTCAATAGATACAAAAGTCCGAACACAGAAAAATACAGTAAATATAGATAAGCATAATAATATTCAATAATTGAATAATAAGAATATAAATATTAACCCGCTTGCGTATTAGCAATATTCACCTCACCTCCTTTTACCTTTTGTGAGGCGAAGAACCACCGAGATGCTTAACCTGCGACAAGATACTCACTGTTAAGCACATCATATTGGATTGTCGAACATATACATATACATAGCAGCGACAGATTTTAAACATGCAGGGAACCAGTGGCGGCTCGTGATATTGTCTGCAGAGGAGGCTTGATATTCTGAAAGACAACTGATGTGCAATATGACTACAATTTGTACATTTCCCCACCACCCTTGAGGTATTACAACGGCGCGTTACATTTTTTTGCCGTGGGTTGTTCGCCAGGATACCGATTCACGACTTGAGAGAATAGAACTAATAAAAGTATAGAATGAAAAGGAAATAGAAAATATGATGAGATGAAAAAATCATTCTCATGAAATTCTCGTTCCTACGACTCGAGTATCGGTATCCAAAGGAGTCCTACTATCCCACTTGTAATTAAATTATATACCCAATGGGCACACATACGTTTAAATAACGTTGAAAAAATTCAAAAACCGCACGTTGTTATATGGTTTTTAGAAACCATTGATTCAACGAAAAAATGTCGCGCGATTCAACGTTTTTTTCAACCAAATATAAACGTCTTTAAGCATTATATATGATAACGTTTAAATAATATTGTTTAATAACGTTGTACCGAATTGTTAAAAAAACGATAAACAATCGTTTATTTTCAACGTTTAAAAAACGAAAGGGAACGTTGTAATTAAACCCAATTACTTAAATAAATTCGGTATTTTACAACATTAATAAAACGTAGTAAATAAAGAATATAGACGTTTTATTAAAGGTTTAGATAACGTTAAATATTTACTAATTATAAACGTTAATTCAAAACAAAAAATAAACGTTTATTATTAGGTTTAAATAACGTTAAATATTTACTGATTGTCAACGTTAAACATAAACGTTTTATATAAAGTTAAATATTCACTAGTTATCAACGTTAATTAAATTAAAAAATAAACGTTTTATATAGGATTTATATAACGTTAATTGTTCACTATTGATCAACGTTAATTAAATACAAAAAATAAACGTTTTATATAAGGTTTACATAACGTTAACTATTTACAATTTATCAACGTTAGTTAAACACAAAAAATAAACGTTTTATTTAACGTTACATTTGAGGTTATCCAAACATCAAATGTTACATGCATCCTAAAGAAATTGTTTATTATTGCGTTAACTTCAATGAACTTTGAAAATTTAAGAAATATTAAATATTCGTTAATTTCCATCATCAATTAATTGAAAAATAAACGGAAAAATAATCATTTTCTTTAAGATTCGTTTAGCGCCATTAAAACGTTGATTACACGAAAATCAGTTTTTATTAGATACTGCAGATAAGGAAAATGAAACTTTAAATATGCCTTTAAACTACTTTAAACATGCACTCCTGACATCTTTTTTTGACATTTATATATTTATTTTTCAAGATTAACAGGTTTCAAAGTTTCATTTATAATTTTGTTAATATATTACCTTGGTTAGATTAGACCAACAATATCATATTCAACATATCAAAGATCTGCTAATACTCAAAAAAATATTTTTCAATAATTGTGAAAGCAGAAATAAGAGATATTGTTCTTAAATACATTTTATATTATTATTATAATACTGAAGCTATTTATTATAACAAATTGTATTGTGAGATAAAAAGAAGTTGAAGTTGTTTATAATAAAGTTGTCATGGCCTACCCCTATTCATATTAAGTAAGACTATTTACGAAAGTATTTAATAACGTAAGCAGGTTTACATTAAGTTGTACCAAATTTTATTGTCAATTGAAAATAAATATCTAGGAACTACTGAATACATACTTACCCTCTGTATTGCCTATACAAGCCACAAGTCTAGTGTAGGTAAATCTTGCAACGAAATTGACCTTATAACCAAAATATTAAATTTTACCGGTACGAAGTAAAACATTATTTGTAATTTTTTTAATCTTAGATTATATCTTTTTTATCTGTCTATATCTATGACTTGGGGACTTTAAATATCATAATATAAATTAGCCATAGGAAAATATAAATTAGCCATAGGAAGAAACAAATATACTTCATAAAAAATATTCTCAGATCGTTATAATTAAAAAAATATATTACTACTACTTCGTGTTACAAATCAGAGGAGAGTTAAATGAAAGACGGTCAGTATATATAACAGCATTCATGTATTAGTGAACTTAAACATATCTATTGTATTAGCACACATTGTATATATATAGTGTGCTATTTAATGCCGTAAAACCCTGGAACGTGTTGATTAGTTAAAAAAAAAATTTTTGAGGACAAAGTGCTCGATAAGATCTATTTGACCATTTTCAAAAATTTGTAATTTTCATATTTTCAAAGCCTACTAAAGTGGGTCGAAATTTCGAGATCGTTAGGCAATTTTTTATGGACAAAGTAGATAGAGTATTTGATTCGGAGTTGTCTGAAAATTTTAGCTCGATACCTCATATATGGTATTTGTTACTCAATGGCCAAATATTAAAATATTTCACTTTTCGACTAGCCCTGCATAAAAGTTTGTTAAATCAACAATAATGTTCCCTATTTTGTCTCATTGCTTCATAACAGACTGTATATAGGGCTAGTAGAAAAGTGAAAAATTTGACCATTGTGTAGTAAACATGAGACATCAAGCTAAAATTTTGAAAAAAGGTATTTGAGAACTACGAATCGAATATGCTATCAACTTTGCTGATAAAAAATTGCCTAATAACCGATCTTGAAGTTTCCACCCTTAGCAGGCTTTTGAAATACGAAAATTGCAAATTTTCCAAAATGGTCAGATAGAATTCATCAAGTACTATGTCCCCCAAAAAAACTAAATACCGGACAACACATTCCACAATAACAGGGTGTTGCGATATAAATAGCACACGCTGTGTACATCATATATATGTAATAGCATTTATTATAAAGATTTGAAATAATAATTTGAAAAATAAAAATAAATAATAATTTGAAATCATATTTTAACTTAAAAAATAAAATGAACTCATTCCTCACTGATTGTCCCTCGTACTGTCTGGAACAAATTATATATTTAATATACATATTATGTAGGAAAAAAGTGAGCACTTGTATTTATCAAAATTTAATAATGTATGGGATGTATTAAATTAAAACGGCACGGTAGTTCACAGCCGTATGCACCATTTTTATTTTTAAACAAGTTTAAATAATCGTGATTAGAAAGTTAGATCTTGTTTCCTATGCACCGTTGGTATAAATTTGTGGATTACTTAATCCAGTCAACGATCTGACAACGTCCATATATCTAGGGAGATTTGTAATTTTAGCAGAAAAGTTCTGTGATTTTTAGTTAAAGAAAACGTCATTGTCAAATGTCAATATTAGAATATTTTTTATTTACTACTTGGTAGCATACAAATATGCCTAGTAAGAATTAACTACGCTAAAAATATAAACAAAAAATATAAACACTGACAACGACAATTTAACTAATGTTTCAAGATGATTTTAAGGTTAGAAAATGCAGCTCAAATCTTAATCTTAAGATTAAACTAACATCATCGACCGATTAACAATAATCTCGATTAATGCATTTTCAGTTGACAGTGCATAGAAAAATTAGTAGATAATCCCGATCGTTTCTTAATTGAGTTTAAGACACAAAACGATGCATATGACCGTCAATCGCCTAAGCCGATCGTGTGGCGAATATACAGGTCATATACAACCACAATACACTTTCCGTGTATTGTAATATTCAATTGAAATTGATGTAACCTGTATATATTTTATATTCTGCTTACATATGGTCTATATGAACAAAACTGCTATTTTTAAAGATGAAGACTAATGCGAGCTGTCAAGAAGTACAATTTGATGATTCGAAGTCAATGAAACATTCGAAATAGAACATGTAAAAAAGCCGTTAACATCTTTTTCCAGTAGAATCTTTTCCAGACCACTTTGAAATCAAATAAAGAATAACAATTGCCAGTGTATGTGTCTGTCGACCGTTTCTCATAAGCACGACACATTTTGAATTTTCACTAATAAATAACGGGCATGTTTTTCAATTATTATATATGCAGTAGATAAAATAAGAAACTTATGAAATCATCATCAAAAGTATTCTAGCAAAAACAATACCAATATTAAATATTTTAATTTTTACTATTCACCTGACGTCAAACCATAAAATTACACCAATCATACTTATAACTTTTTTGCTACTGTAATTAAATTTTACTCACCATTACTTCAAAAATGTATTATTTACTTTTTGTTTTTAGAATTCATCCATAGTTTTGCACGTTTCAACCAGTCCTTAACTGTATTCAAAACTTCTTTCGCTGCATGAGTAATTAATTCTAATAGCCGCTGCAAGAAAATTGTATTCTAAATATAAACTTAAAATAAAAGATATTAAAGACTAACCTGAAATTAATCCCATTACTTTGGTTTTTTCAAATGACAATTCGTCTCTTCCTTTCCAGTTAAATAATAATGCAACTTCACTGGTCATCAAATATTGAAGAATTCATCTAGTCAAATTTTCCAGAGTAGATCCGCCCAATGCAGCTAATCTTTTTATCTATAAAAACAGTTAAAGCTAATAGTTATTTTTGCTTGATCCAGATATTTTACTCATTTATGAGAGTTGTTTTCCTGATAGTAAGTGTCAATTTTTTTAAAGAATACGTAACAAACACAAACATTTATATAAAGAAACTAAATTTAAAAATAAAGCACACGTGTAAGTAAATATATTTTATAATCCGAATTTTTGTATCGTTCTCTTCACTCTTTTATTATTTTCAGTTTAATATTTTTGTTCAAGTAAATTCAAACTTGTTTTTTGTTTCAAATAGATTTTATAAATATTTTATATAAACACACTGTATATAAAATATAATTTTTTATTCTAAAACTAAATTCTTAACGATATTACACCTACAGATACTTTCGTTCGGAGGTAGCGATTTCAGATTTTGCACCGTTGTAGTGTTGTACAAAGCGGTCAGGCACATATAGGTATTTTCATCTTACCGGAACAAATTTCCAGTTAAAAATTTATTAAAAATTCAAACTGACTTTTAACTAATATCTGGTTTAATTTAATGTTTATACAGCTTTAAATACTTTGTCCTAATAAAATAAAACGTTTTTGTTGGATGGACATGCAACCTTTGATTAGCATCAACTATTTGAGTGAAGTTTTAAATTTTGGCTTGGAACTACGAATGTATATACAAAAATTAAAAATGAGAATACACACAAAACTTTGAGGTTATGTTAGTCATATAATGCACCTGCCCTATATTTATGAATTTAACTATTTAAGTAACTTTTACATTCTTACGTTTTTATGTGCCTCTTTTCGTACACTAGGTATTGACAAAATTAAAATATAAGAATTTAATAAAAATAGATCTATTATATACAATTACCGCCAAATGCCACCATGTTGTTTGCTGCAAATATACAGAATCGGAACACTTTACACACCTATCGTATATAGAAGCAATAACACTACGTAAACATTATATATAAAATAGTTACTTACCAGTTACAAATATTATAATTTGTATCCCATCTAATGCACAAATACACCGTTAAAAAATAGCATACAAAACACCGCTTCGTCCAAACAAGTTCATGTTCATGGTTGATGTTGAGATCACTGAGAACGGAAACTACGGAAATATGTCGATCGTCGATCTTCGGCTCGGTTTCGGTTACACAAAGAAGAAAAAACGTTTCAGTTAAACGTTTTATTTATGTATTTATTTCAACCAATGGTTACATCTGCATTACACTATAAACATGCATTTTCCGTTAATACATACCATTGAAAAAACGTTTGGATTCAAACGTTTTATTTAAGTGTTCGTTACTTTACAAACGTATATCGCACGTTAATACATAAAGTGTGAATAACGTTTAAACGTGTATTTTATGTTAATACACAAAGTAGAAAAAATGTTTCAGTTAAACGTTTTATTCGTGTAATTATTTCAACCATTGGTTACATATGCATTACATTATAAACGTGCATTTTCCGTTAATACATAAAGTCGAAAAAACGTTTGGGTTCAAACGTTTTATTTAAGTGTTCTTTTCTTTGGTTGCGCATTCGTTACTTTACAAACGCATATCGCAAGTTAATACATAAAGTGTAAAAAACGTTTATTTTAAAACGTTTTATTCCGATATTTATTTTAATCATTGGTTGCGATTGCATTACATTATAAATGCGTATTTTATGTTAATACACAAAGTAGAAAAAACGTTTCAGTTAAACGTTTTATTCATGTACTTATTTCAACCATTGGTTACATATGCATTACATTATAAATGTGCATTTTCCGTTAATACACAAAATCAAAAACACGTTTGGGTTCAAACGTTTGATTTAAGTGTTCTTTTCATTTGGTTGCGCATTCGTTACTTTACAAACGTATATCGCACGTTAATACATAAAGTGTAAAAAACGTTTAATTTAAATCGTTTTATTCCGGTATTTATTTCAATCATTGGTTGCGATTGCATTACATTATAAACGTGTATTTTATATTAATACACAAAGCAGAAAAACGTTTCAGTTAAACGTTTTATTCATGTACTTATTTCAACCATTGGTTACATATGCATTACATTATAAACGTGCATTTTCCGTTAATACATACAATCGAAAAAACGTTTGGATTCAAACGTTTTATTTAAGTGTTCTTTTCGTTTGGTTGAGCGTTAGTTACTTTACAAACGTATATCGCACGTTAATACATAAAGTGTGAATAACGTTTATTTTGAAACGTTTTATTCCGGTATTTACTTCAATCATTGGTTGCGATTGCATTACATTATAAACGCGTATTTTATGTTAAATACACAAAGTAGAAAAAATGTTTCAGTTTTACGTTCTATTCATGTATTTATTTCAACCATTGGTTACATATGCATTACATTATAAACGTGCATCTTCCGTTAATGCACAAAATCAAAAACACGTTTGGGTTCAAACGTTTGATTTAAGTGTTCTTTTCATTTGGTTGCGCATTCGTTACTTTACAAACGTATATCGCACGTTAATACATAAAGTGTAAAAAACGTTTATTTTAAAACGTTTTATTTCGGTATTTATTTCAATCATTGGTTGCGATTGAATTACATTATAAACGTGTATTTTATGTTAATACACAAAGTAGAAAAAACGTTTCAGTTAAACGTTTTATTCATGTACTTATTTCAACCATGGTTACATATGCATTACATTATACACGTGCATTTTCCGTTAATACATACAGTCGAAAAAACGTTTGGATCCAAACGTTTTATTTAAGTGTTCTTTTCATTTGGTTGAGCGTTCGTTACTTTACAAACGTATATCGCACGTTAATACATAAAGCGTGAATAACGTTTATTTTAAAACGTTTTATTCCGGTATTTACTTCAATCATTGGTTGCGATTGCATTACATTATAAACGTGTACTTTATGTTAATACACAAATTAGAAAAAACGTTTCAGTTAAACGTTTTATTCATGTACTTATTTCAACCATTGGTTACATATGCATTACATTATACACGTGCATTTTCCGTTAATACATACAGTCGAAAAAACGTTTGGATCCAAACGTTTTATTTAAGTGTTCTTTTCATTTGGTTGAGCGTTCGTTACTTTACAAACGTATATCGCACGTTAATACATAAAGTGTGAATAACGTTTATTTTAAAACGTTTTATTCCGGTATTTACTTCAATCATTGGTTGCGATTGCATTACATCATAAACGTGTACTTTATGTTAATACACAAATTAGAAAAAACGTTTCAGTTAAACGTTTTATTCATGTACTTATTTCAGCCATTGGTTACATATGCATTACATTATACACGTGCATTTTCCGTTAATACATACAGTCGAAAAAACGTTTGGATCCAAACGTTTTATTTAAGTGTTCTTTTCATTTGGTTGAGCGTTCGTTACTTTACAAACGTATATCGCACGTTAATACATAAAGTGTGAATAACGTTTATTTTAAAACGTTTTATTCCGGTATTTACTTCAATCATTGGTTGCGATTGCATTACATTATAAACGTGTACTTTATGTTAATACACAAATTAGAAAAAACGTTTCAGTTAAACGCTTTATTCACGTATTTATTTCAACCATTGGTTGTGCATACTATATTATAAACGTGTAGTACACGTTAATGCATATCAGATGAATAAACGTACAGATTAAAACGTTTTATTCGGGTACTTACTGAAACCATCGGTTACGAATACATTTAGCAGCAACGTTTTGTTTACGTTTTATTTAAACGTTAGTTTTTAAACCTAATATCAATCGTTAAAATTTCAACGTAAAACGTTTAATTAACCAGTACCACGTTTTAGAAACGTTAATTATACGTACGTGTGCCCATTGGGTAACTTTTAATAAAAATAAAAATAGTTTTGGTAAAAAAATTAAAGTGTTTTTCTACAAACAAAAAATTGTATTCATTATCACTGCCAGGCGTGTAAAATTATAAGTTTTAATAGAAATTAAAATAGTTTTGAGAAAAAAGTTATATAAAAAAAATATAACCGCGGAACTCTATATTATGGAGAATTATAAAAAATATTTCCTAAAAAATAAATAACACAAATAAATATTTTTACTAAAATAACAACTACCTATATTAATCTCCGCTTTAAAGCCTGAATATTTTTACAAATGAGTGGTAACCTGCGATTTTTGGAACTAGCAAAATGGTTGATTATTTCATCATAAAATGAATCGCGTTTCCTCAATTCTGACAAAAAACGTTTTTCTATTGAAATAAGCGATACATTTGAAAGGCGGTTTTGACTCATTTTGTTTCTAGTAAAAATGTTTTTATGCGTTTAAGTGCTAAAAATGATCATTCTACAGAAGCTTACTGGAATTGTCTCAAAAAATAGTGGCGTTATTCAAAAAGTTCTCTAATTTTGGCTCATAAGTTTTTAAAAAATCTACCAGCTCTTTAAAATTTCCTTTATTGCACGATTCTCGTTTTTCGTCATGTCCTCGGAAAGAATTTTCTTGTGAAGATAACTATATAACGGCATCTATTAACCTCTTTAATATTTCCCTATTCTCACGGACCTTTTCTTTAACATTTTCTATTTCTCTCTTATGTGCAGAATCCAAGAAATTTACAATATTTTGTTTACCAAACATTTCGAATTTAATGCAAGATGAAATGTGCTCCTGGGATTTTTCGTGCCTTTCTAAACCTCGCGACAAATTTTGCAAATTATTAAACCCGGCCCTGCCCCAAATTGGGGATTGATCATTAGTAAATAGTAAACATCTCCAACAATATAATTTGTTTCTAACTGTTGATGCCGTTAACCACTCGACTTTTTTATAATTGTTATCACAAAACCCTCTGTTTTGTTTACCACTTTTAAAAACTAACGAAAGCATTGCTGGTGTAGGCCTGGCATTTCCTTTAATTCTTACCTATTCGTCATAAATAAGAGTAGTAAATCCATTTAATAACAAATAATCCACCACGTCTGGACAACAAGACATGTTGTTGGGAATATTTTCACCTAGAGCACTTATTTCTAGCCCGCCTATCAAATGTTTATGTATTTATACGTCAAGTTGTTCTTAACCGGCTAAACGCAACTGTCAGACGTCAGTTCGTTTTCTTTGTGAATCACCTGACTCTTGAATGACCTGTGCACATGCGCTATAAAGAACTGAGCTCTGAGGCTAGCCTCATACTTGGCTATTCCAAGTGTTGCTATTTTACACAGCGCAAAGAAATTCAAGGTCATTCATGTTATAAGTAAATGCGGTAAAGTTGGAAGCTATTTCGTATTAGCCTCCAGCGAACCGCAGTGTTCATTCAGTAAAAGACCGGCCGACCGGGAAATATGCATACAAAGACTATCCGGACTGTAACGTTATAGGTATGTTTGTGGAAAGGAAATGCAAAAATGTTATATATAAACTGAAAATTAATTAATGAATAATAAACAATAAAAAATATTGAAAATTGAGATATACCTAATAGAAATTTCTTAAGATATTACTTTTGAAGATATGGTGGTTCTTCCAAGGAAGGCTCAGCCTCCCCTGCCTCCCCTGACCAGCCGCCACTGCAGGGAACTTAACAGAATGTCTAAAAAAACGATAAAGGGCAAATATCAAAAGTCTTTCAGTATTTGTTTTATAAATTGTAAGGATATAGTGAAATTTTGAATTCAAAGAGGCACTATAATCCTCTCTGTATATCTGTTTGTGTCTGTGTGTGTGCGCCGGTGTGTACGTATGTGTATTTGTATTAGTCAATATTAATAAAAGGCTAATAATTTCAGCAATTGATGTCCTAAAACTAATAAAAATGAATATAAATTTATTTTAGTAAAATACAGACAATGCACCAACAACACAGAATTTCTTAAGAAACGAATGTAAATAAATAGATAAAGCTTTCAAACGATTGTGAGAAATGTTTTGCACAGCAGGGTAAGCTTAGATGTCCAAAAATAATTCTTTAAAATAATCAACAAAATTATAGAAAGCGTTCATTTTAGGGTACTGCTTAATGTTTTGTTTGAATTTATTTAATTCCAGAACTTTTATTCGTTGTGGTAATGTATTAAAAAATTCTACGCAATAATAGGGAGTGCCGTCTCTAGATTTTGTAAGTCTAAGAAATTTGTTTTATATTACTTTTAAAACGCGTGCCATAAGTATATAATTCCTGATTGTCAAATTTATTGATGTTGCGTTTAATGTACAGTAGACATTCCAGTATATAAGTCGATGGTAAAGTAAGAATGTCTTGAATAAATCTTTAAAATATTCGTGACAATCGTCTTCCTAGTTTACACCCGCTAGGACTACTAGGACACACATTCTTTGCAGAGTAAAAATGTTTGTACTGTGAGACAAGTGTCCTCAGTTTAAAATAGCGTACGTCATGCTAGAATGAAAAGTGCCAGAGTAAGCTGATATTAGAATATTTTTAGAAACAGTGTTTGCCAAATGTCTTAAGAGAAATACCTTTTTGAAAAGGTTATTGATATATTAGAAACATGCTTATCCGAACTAAGTGTGGGGTCAATATAAACTCCAGAAAACTTAACTACATTATCAGTCACGATCTGATTGACATTTATATGAGGAAGGGTGAAGTTTATTGTTTGCATCTTTTCTTGATTTACGTTCAGCTTGTTAGCAAGGAACCATTGTTTGATGTTCGATTGAGTACTCATAACTTGCTCTGTTAGTTGATTTAGGTCTCTGTCACAGTTGAGAATGCTAGTATCATCAGCAAATAATATCAAAGAAGTGTTCTTATCACAGTTGGCCGGGTCATTTATATAAACGATAAATAATACCAGGCCGAGCACCGAGCCATGCGGTACACCATGTTTTATCGTGGTATGCTGCAAAGGGAAATTAATTATTTATTAATAGTATTTTTCCTTGGGATATCCTTAAGTTATTTTGATCAGTTTATTTATTATAATTATAGTTCTTAGAACTCATTTCATATGTCGATTATTTTAAGAAAAGTATTTTAAATATTTGCAACTAAAGTCATTAAATACAAAAGTTATGTAGTTACGGTTCACACCTTTCAATTACAAGTTAAAATTGATGTCAGTCTCGTAGGCCTTTAACGAGAAACCAGTGAGAATGTTTATCTGCTTATTGTTGCTTGCTCTGGTTTTTAGAAAACTGTAACAGTAAATTGTAAATTTTTTGTATTGCTTTCTATATAAATACCACTTAGAGGACCATGAATTATTGAGACATAAGTTAAAAAATTGAAGACCAGAGGAAAGTTGAGGTTTGCTAAACTAGCATTTACAAAATAATTCAAGTGTGCCCTATATTCAGGTCCCAGTTCAAGTATGCCGAACCCTCAAAAAACCTATTGGCAATAAAATTCGTGAGGTAAGAATAATGTTCATCTTCGGTTGGTTTGAGGTTAGATTTTATTCATTACAATAACGAATACATATCATTGGGATCTGGAGAGGAACTAAAACAGAGCGTCGTCATATAAATCTCTATAATGTCATTTAAATCGTATTTTATATCTGTCATGCCTGTTCAAGTAGATTTAACAAAGTAGAAAGTATAAGCAACTACACCTTAACATTACATATCTCACAACGTAATCATTCTGCATTTGAGAAAAATGAATGGTCAGTGTATAAAGTTTCATTTAATGAGAAATGTTTGGAAGGGAAGATAAAAGTGTTCACCACCTTACTCCAGATATTTCTGATATTTCAAAATAGAGCAGTAGGATTCAAGTGTAGCAGGAATTTGAAAGGTTTACTTTTTTAAAGCCCTTAAAGAAACCACATGGTGATATTCACATGATCTTGAAGGAAGCTCATATACAGCATAATTGCTAAATAAACATTTCTTGGCAGTAGGTAGATTAATGAAGTGGAATGGCATTTTTTCACGTGTTTCATGTCTTTATGTCCAACTTTCTGCAGCATAAAAATCATCTGTTTCTTTAATACCTACCCGAAACTCTCCTTCTCTCTCTTCTGAAAATTAACATAACTACTGTGATGAAAAGGGGCATCACCGGTTTTGTTCGTCAACAACATTGTTGAAGCTCGATGGTGTTTTACTTAGAAAGTTGTCTTCATGAAGGCATGGTGTTAGTGGATGAAAATTGCGGATGTTACATTTATATGATATCACAGTAATAGCATAACAAAAAATGTAGAAAAGTTTTGCATCTAAAAGTTACAGAGGATAAAAAGTGTAGAGATATGCTGCAGGTAAATAGTATCTGATATCACCAACAAGAAAAGAGGGAGGCGTTCAATAAGTCGCGTATGAAATACTTGTGACACTACAAATTATTAGATAAATCATAGATGGCTTAACAGGTTTTGAAACAGTTGAAGCTCCTAAAAAGATTGAACTAAATAATAAAAATGAATTCGTGGTAATAATGGAAACGATGACTAAAATAACACCGAGAATATTCGACTGCCCTTTGAAACTCTTGGGCAATGGTAGTAAATTAACTTCCACGAAATGGATAAGAGACTGATAGCGTTAAAATGCCTTTAAATTTTATACACTTTTGGCTTAGGCTTAATATCGAAGCCAATTCTAAAGGTGGCTGCGTCGAATACAGAAAGATACAGATAATGAAAAATATGACAAGACTAAATCATGGATAGTGTACCCTGCATTTACATGCGAAATGCGATTGAGCTACACCCTAGTAGCACCAATATTAATACATATAGGACCAATATGTGAATATTGGTCCTATATGGATTATATATTGGTCCAATATGTTGTGCTACTAGGGCACCTACTACAAACATTTTCGATTTAAATTATCCCCAGGATGTAGTTTGGATTCCACTATGAACTGTAGGGCAAATCTAGATTTCAAAGGTTACAGAAAATCCTTGAGATGACTTGAGAATTTTGCTGAATAAAACAAACATTTCAAAGAAATATCGCAGCTGACATTCACTATAAGAATCATTTAGTTTTTATACCCTAACAATGCACCTTAACAAATAATCTCATCTTTATGCTTTTCTCATTCTTGATGTTGGGGCTAGAGGAACAAAGTAATACATGGGGACGGTTGCTTGACCAGCATAGGAAATTAAATACCTAATAGGTGGAAATGATTGTTAATTTATCTCCCTCTTTCTCTTCCACAATTTTAACGGGTGCTGATCAACTTAATACATACCCCGCTTATTAGTTGAATAGATGGTGCCTTAGTGGTGATCGTCTTTTAGAACATTGCTTTATCAACTCTTTTTGGCGTATTAAACAAATTGTCTCCTAGTGAGTTATGCATGTGATAGTAAAAATGATAGCTTCGTAAATTCTATGTGTCCACAAGTCAACACTATATAATTCCTTTCAACTTTACAACATTGTAACTTCTGACAGCCCCAATTAATTTGAAAGATGTTTTCAGTTCCGACAACTCATTTAACTGAGAATTGCCATCAGATTAGTATTGCAACATGACTCTAAACTAAAATACAATACAATTAAAATCATTCAATTCAAGTCAAAGACGTTGAAACATTTCACAGAATTCAAGAAATATACAGGAGTATAAAGTTATTCAATACTTGGACCCTCCCGTGTCTGCAAGAGATATGTGATTCTAATGTACATTTGTCGGACTAGATTACCGATAAATTTATATGGAAGAGTTTCCCATTCCTCCAAACTTGCATTCACCAAAGTCATCCGGTTATATTAATCTGACCCTCTCTCTGTTTAATTACTAAAAAGGTATCCAATCTTCTCTTCCGATATTGTTTACACCTGTTACACACTTATCTCTGTACCTCTGACCATCATCGTTATACTATACTCTAAACTGTTACACCTGTAACTCTAAATGCCTCCTTTGCATCTTTATTTCCTTCTGAATACTTTCATTTATTTATTTTTATGTTAAAATGCGTCCAATACATCAGTACAAATTAAACCTACATACTTTATCAAGCAGATCAATAATTTATCTCCTTGAGGGATCTTGCTCTCTCATTTCTAGACCCCAATTCAATTCAATTCAAATTCACTTCATTCAAAGTTAAACGTTGCAACAGGGTTTTTCTGGAACTCATGCCCAGAGTCAACCAGACATGCATGACACACAACTCCGTGGCAATTGAAGGACTGGACAAGATGAGCCGTATCAATAAAAATAAAAACAGTATAAGAATGATCAGACTATTGTAAGACCTAGAGAATTGAGTTCTTAACTATCTTAGCATTGATCTAACAAAAGATATTAAAATGGTCTTTATTGGCAATTACAACGCTTTGAGAGAAATAATCATATTTCAAGACCTAGTGTTACAATTAAGAAATCATCAAGCTTCATAAATTTAACGGTCGGAAATGAATTAAAAATAGATTCTTCTAACGGAGGCATTTAGTTGGTAGAAAAGCCAATGTAGAGGCTAATAGGCCAATGAGTTGAGCCCTTGGAAATTGTGAACACTTTTGTAATTGGATGTGCGTTCAAAAGTTACAATATTTCAAATTCTACAGATTTTATATTGATTAATAAACAGTGCATAATTGTCGTTCCAAAAATAACTACTCAATTTCTGCATTTTATGCAATTCTAGGTGTGGGACATTGTTTAATATTCATGGCAATTGTAATACATTAGGTATGTTTTTTTATTGAAAATACAAAATTTAAGTAATAATGTGCTCATAATAATTATTGGGGATGTTGTACAGGGACACGATGCCATTATCCGAAGAGAATAGCTGCTAAAAAACAATTTACTACTTAACTAAGCACAAAAATTTGGCCTATAGCCTACCAACCCTTTCAATATTCGTTTGAAAACATGCTTTTTGAGCACTCCATAACAAAGCCATTCATTTCGAGCCGAAAATCTACATCGTTGTATTTTTAATTACAGCACTGTAACTCATAAAGTATCCTGTACAACTTTCCAGTCATATTTTTGAAGAGCAGTTGTAATAAAAATATGTTTCCATATGGAAACAATGAAAGTGTGGCTCAACCCAAATCAGATAACTAAAAATACGTATGTTCAACAAATTTCTCATGTTCTAGGTCTAGTCGATTTGACGAAACTCAATACGATGACAGATCCAACTCCAGATATGACTACGATGGTGACAAAAAGGAAGACGAATTCTTAAGAACAGCCCACAGTCAAAACATCGCCGCCAGCAGGAACGAATACGCCAAAACAACAAAGCAACAACAGCAGTCTACGCAAAAACCTCAGTATGAGTCTCCAAGGCCGTTTTCAGTGACCCCAAATACCCAAAGAGTGACAAATTTTGCAAAAGTAACAAATACCCCAAAAGTAACAGATTATCCTAAATCAACGCAAGCTGCGAGTACCAAGAGTACGCAACAAGCTGCAGAAGCCAAGAAACCTGCTCCTGTTGCACCAAAATCCAAGAAAACTAAAGATGCCAGTTATGACTACGCGTACTATGACTCAAATCCAAACAGCGAACAAGAATATGATATTGATACGGAGTTGAAAAAGTCTACTGTAAAGAATTAGGTTAATTAGGTAATAATAAATTAAGTTATTTGTTATAAGTCTGTTTTATTTTATGTTTACTGATAATTCCTCCAAAAAAGCAGTATTTTAAAATGAAAAAAATTGTCCGTCCATGTTAATTTAAGGTTGTACATATTGTATTTTATAATAATAATAAAAAGTACTGTTTTATTTTTTAAAGACTATTACTTTTATTTTCATTTGCTGTACTTCGACTGGGATATATAGTGGACTATTTGTACAGCTTTTTGGTACGAGCTCTGGCAGCACGTGCAATCGAGACATGCATGGAGACTATGAGAATGGGCCAAAAACTGAGATCATTTACCATAATCGATGAATTTTTGAGTAGTACCTCGGATAATATTGACAATCAAATTATAGTAACTAGGACGATGGAAGGGAAGGCTAGTGCACCAAAAATGTATAATTTTATCGGTGACACTGTACATAACTTAGTCGCACTATTGTCACTACTGCAAAAATGACATGATTCGGAATTGGTCTATCACACAGATATTGTTTTATGAATCTTATTATTATCAAATTAGTTTTACTTTGATAAAGTAGTTTTACTTCTAACTAAAAGAAAGATGGAAATGTTCTGCTGGTTCTACAGCACACATCACAACTTGTGTACACTCTTTAACATCTGGTTGAAGAGGATTGGTGACAGAATATAACTGTCTGATGCCTTTGCCAGCTTTACATCTATTGCATTCTTGTCAGCTTTCACCAAAGCAAAATTTTTTTCACACAATCGCTGAATAATAAAGACCACATGTCTAGGTATTCCTATCTCTAATAATATAGTTAGTTCATATTTTGTTCCATTCCACCAGAGTGCGATATTAATAACATCAATCTAGAGTTATCATAAACATCTCTGGCTCCCTTCTTATGTAGTGGTTGTTTGATTAAGATTGTATAATCAGGATAAGAGATTTAACAAGATAAGACAGTCAGACAGACAAGACGATGTAGACGAAAGTCGTTGTTAACTCCAAATTAAAGGGACATGACATCCAGCGGAAACGGTTTCGGGATTTGTCGGGTACCCATTAAATGTGAGGTGAGGTGCGGATAGGGTACGGGAATTATGTTTGTGAGGTGAGGTACGGTTCAGTAGTGAGATCTCAATCGACGAAGTTAAGACACGCTGGGCGAGTCCGTCACTTAGATGGGGGACCGTATCTTATCTCAAAGTGATGAATTATCATTAGCTAAACTTTGCCAGGACGTTAAAATAAATAAGGCAATTAAAAAATAAAAAAGGAGAATTTGACCAATGTTACTAAAAGACAGGTTGGCTCGTTAGAATCAGCAACTGTTACGTCACGTGTAGCCCTCAATGACGTCCATCTGTGGCTGTTCAGTCTTCATTTTATTAAATAAATTATAGAAGAAACTTTCAAAACTATTCCGTCAATGAACAACTCCATCCTGCTTAAATAGTCACCTAATATATGAACATAGAAATACTGGAGGCTTCATGTGTTAATTTCTTGACCTTGGATTCTGACAGTCAGCTGAATTCGGTCGTTCTGTTAGGATTGCGTTGTCAGTTTTTCACTATTTTACTAATTTTACCTTTTCCGTGTGATTGACACGTTATGTCAACTGCTCTATGAATCCAATGTAAATTTCGAAGTCAATGGCGCCATTGCTGAAACATTAAAGATGTTTCGCCGGCTGTACTATCTTGTTAATTCTCTAATCTTTGGTACAATCACCGAATCAGATTACTGTTTCCTATATTTCTAGCATACTCTCTGGAAGAATTTCACTTCATCTTCACGAACTAACTTACGTGCCTCAGTTGTAATATCAGGTGTTCTACTAGTTTGTATTTTTGTATAGCTCACCCTCGAAACATCTTTTGCAGTATTGGTGACAAACCTCAATTATCTGATCCCTATTAGTTTTTAACATTCCCGTCGAATTCTTAATTTACCGTAATATAACGGTTTACATTTACGTGTAGTTACTGCACAATTTTTCTCTATCTTCAGAAAATCGCTAGAAAAATTTTCCCCTTTTGCATTTTTTTTAACATGCTACGTGATAATATATAAGACCATCAAACATGAAAAAATGAAGTTACAAGTACGTTAAATTAACGCAGCAAACTATCGCTAAAATTTCGTTAAGCAACATCAATTTTTTGTTACGCGATGCCGTCTGCCAATAAGCTTCAAGAAAATGGCGATATAAGAGTATTCTGCAACTTGGATAGGTATTCACAAACAGCGCGGTACAACTATAATTTCTATCTGTGTATATTCTTCCTGAAAACATGACTACATATTAATGAATGCTTCTTTGCTGTCCAGTCAGGAGAAACATTCCAAACTGGGTTATTTCGTTTACAACAGATTTAGTAGAACTTTTTTGCTATTGATTCATGAAAGATGTTGTAAGCTCTGTTCTTACGCGCAGTCCTTTTTACCATTCCCACTTAACGTAGAATAGAATTTTAGATTTATTCTTCGGGTATGGAGGAGGATTTTTATCAACTGTGATGTTTAGTTGGAATTATTATCAACTTTAGAGTCTGTTAGTGGCATTTTTAAGGTTTTCCTAAAATAAGGTATAGTACAGCTCTTGGAATTTAAGAAACCAAGCTGTCCTTTCCAATTGTGTTAATTTCAATTGATTTTGTATATTTCCCACTGTTATTGCATATGCTTTTTGTGCTTTTTGTGCAATACATACGGCAATTATTTTAATAGCGCACTTTACAAATATTTTAAGTAAATTATTATTAGATCTCACAATTACTGTAAAAGGACCCCTTGTATTAGAGAGGGTTAAATTTAATATAGACCCAATGTCTTCAACGTCAACCATATACATTTTCATTATAGCTCACAATAAGTTTAATTAGGAGAAGATTTAAGTATATTATGCCCCATATCAAACATAGAAGACATGATAAGCTTAGTGTGACCGAGCATGCCTTTGAGAATAAAGTACCCGAAATGAAGCAATCAAGGTTCCATGTCAAAAGGGGTTTTAACTGATTCTACAGTAAAGTGCGGCTCAATTAAGAGCGAATGAGATAATAGATCTTAAACCTGATAACAAAGCATCTTAACAACCACGTACATACAATGGTGTTGAAGGACAATTTTATTTGACCGATATGTGGAGTGGAGGGAGAAACCATGCAATTGAGTACCACTAAGAGCGTCGATGTATAGGTATCTCGAAAGGGAAATTTTGCAGCCTTAGGAACTGCGCGAATAGACTGTTATTTTTCGGCGAAAACACTGGTCTATATATATTCTACCAGAGTGTAAATGAACTACAACTGAATGATTAAGAATCATTTTGGCCGAAAATAAGTAACTGTTTAGAAGAATGAAAAACAGACTAAAATCTACATAGGTTTTATATTCCAATCAATAGGTAGTTTGAACCTATATCAAATTACGGAATGACGGTTTTTGGATATGTTGTAAGGTTTGGGTCCCCAATAAAAATTCCAAGTTTTCAACCGTAGCGCATTTTCGGTCCTATGGTCAATAGTAAAATTGTAAAACGGAAATTATTTACATTTTTTTGTCTTTCTTATTTTCAGCATGAGGTGCTACTGTATTGTTTTGTAAACTCACATACCTATACTACTTTGAAATTATACGCCCATTGACCCTCGGAAAGCAGAAATATTTAATTAAACTTACATTTGTAGATATTTTATTATTTGCATCAAATGCTAGAGCGACAATTCCAGTTTTGCAGAGGATACCCTTAGCTGTCGTAAGTGAGGATGAGCTCATATACATTCTGGATAAGTTTCAGACAATATCGTCATGCAGGAAATACTAGTAATTAGTCAAATTCGTGAAAGAAGCAAATGCTTGTATAAGTAAAGCATTTTCGACCCTAGTCCACTTTAAATCGGAAAACAATTAAATAAAGTCAATGTCGATAGTAGAATTGTTTAATAATAAAACATAAATATATATAAACATGACATTGACCGGTATAAACTTCTGCTAAACAAACAATTACAAAATATATAAATTGAATAATCACAACAAACCGGGGGCTCTCTTGGTTTCTTCGATTCATTGAGTTCCGATGTGTTAGTATCGACAGTCAGTCTTAGTTTTAGACCCTCATCTTAAGGGATGTGGGGTCCAGGCCCTTCAGGCAGTTTTAGTGATCTCCACCCTGGAGATCACAAGTTGTCTAGTGTAAAGTGACATTACATCCTCCTCACTGTGTATATTGGTAAGATCATTTAAATTGTTATGTTCCATTTTTATCATGTGCATTATTGTTGTTGATTATTTGTATCTGTCGATTGTTTGTTATTTCGTAACCAAGTGTAATAAAACCATGTAAATCCTCAAAGTTCCAAACAAATTACTATGGAATGTTTTCAGAGTGAGGGTTTCATTCATTTAGTGGTTGTAAATTTGTTTTTAGAATGAATTTGTTCAGTTCAATTTATTTAGTGTTTGTACAATTAAATATAATATAAAAAGTGATGCTTGTTATTAATGATTTAGGTATATATAACACCATCTAGAAATAATTACGTGGTAATGTTGAAGATCACTCAATGTTACACTAAAAATTACGTACTTAACCCGCACGTCAAACCGACGTAGTTCTAACGTGAAAATATTATATCATTTATTCATCGTATGAAGTCGAAGACCAATAATCACCTAAAGAAGTTATCAATATGACGGTAGTCTACCATCTGGGCTATCCAGTAGATATAAATAAGACAGGATGCAGTTATCAAATACTTTATTTAATTTAATATATTAATCTATGAGTATTTATAACAGTTGTAAGTATATGCAATAATTACAAAAAATAACTTTATAAAATTAAACTAGTACATTTTTAAAAATACAAAACCAGTACAAAATTTTACAACAAAGTTTAAATTCAGTTAACATAATTCAATCTACAAATATTTACAAACACCTTCTCGGTTTCTTTTTTGTACAAATTAATTTGTCATCATCGAAGTACGTATTTAAATCACATACAAATTTCATGTCTAGTAGCTGATTCTTATTGTAACCCTGTGTACAATAATGGAACAATCTGCAGTCTCTTGGATCGGGGTAGAACTTATCCACCTGTTTTCCAAAGCAATTGAAAATATAAAATTTCCTAGCGTTTTTCATTTTTGAAAAAGGAGTTGTTGGCAAAGATTCCCTTACTCTTTCTGCTTGAGTAGGACTGACACTTTTATGCAAAGGTGCATCAGTAGCAAATTCCTCAACAAACTCGTTTCTTATTCTGTTGTTATTAATATAATTAGTATTTCTTAATAGTTCTGTGGTACTTTCATGGGAATGTCGAGTAAGTTCGTCTACTATTTGCTCCTCAATAGTTGTTCTACGACGTCCAGGCCGCCTGGTAAATGTTTCCGTGCTGAACCTATGCCTAGTAGTACTTCTATTAAGACTATTAGCAGTCCGTCTTCTTGCTGGCCTGGTACCTCTGCTATTTCCCCTCCTAGAAATGGCTGTAGTCTCTCCTGTACTCACTGTAGTTGCTGTAACTCTTTCTGTGCTTATTGGTAGTTCAGTAGTTGTTACTGATTGTTCTGCAATTATTACTGACCGTTCAGTTGTTGTTTCTGATCGTTCAGTGGTTATTACGATGTCATTGATAGGCAGGCTTTCAGTTTCAGTAATCGGAGTTGTCTGGATGGTAGTTATTTTTTCTTCATGAGGTTCTTTCGATAGTATTGTTGTTGACTCTAAAATGGCGGATACCTCAACACCTCCAGTTTCTTGTTTATTGAATGCAATGTTTGAAGTTGTTAGTTCTGGGGTAACAGCTGTAGCAATTTGACTCTTGGTCGTACCTTGAATATCTTTAATTAAATGTTCCAAATTGTCTATTATTTCTGATACAGTGCTAGGCTCTTTAGAACTACTTTCAGGGATCTCGCTGCCATGGTTTTCATTGTTCATTACTACAGTTGCTTCACTGTTAACATGTTTAACTTCTCCTACCTTGCTTTCGATATTTAACGATATATCTGTAACTGCTACAGTACTTTTGGTAGCAACTTCTGCTTGTTCGGTAATTTTTGATAATCTTTCAGTAGGTAACTGAGTCGTAAGTGTTTCTTCTATAAATCCAGTTTTAACAGTTTCAAAGGTATTACTGTTTTCAGTAGTATCTACTTCTTGAATAGAAGAAGCGGGATAATTTTCTATACTTTGAAAATCAGCTGTATTTATTTTATATGTTGTCCATTCAGTTGTAGACGTAATATCAAATCTTTGAGGCTCTAATTTTGGAATTTCAGCAGTGCTTGATGTATCTATTTTCTGAGTTAAGGTACTACTGTGGTCATAATTATTCTCTTGCAGATTATCTAATGATAGTTTTTCTGTTGTCAATTGAGTTGTGGGTATATTCGTAACAATCTGACCAGATTCCTCATTGGTTAATGATGTTTCTATAATGGGACTTTCAGTAGCTTGATGGTTAATTAAAATACTGTCTGCAATGTGATCATTTTCTGCCTTAGAAATATCTAAATAATTCTGTGTTTCAGTAGTGACTTCCTGAATTATTGTAGTAGGATAATTTTCAGTCTCTGGTAATCTTTCTGTTGGCAATTTACCTATAAATATATCTGCTATACTTCTGAATACTTCTCCAGCCTCAGTATTGCCGTAATTTTCAGTAGCACCAACCTCTTGAGTTAAAGTGGTATGATTCTCAGAGTCTGGTATAATATCTTTGGATGTTGTTACGATAAATCCTTCTTGGATTGCTTCTGTGTAGAGCTCAGATAGGTTGGTAGGAGGTGAGCCGGTCTCCTGTGTTTCTATAATTTCCAAAAATTTTGAAGTTGTAGTAGGAATCTCTTGTATCTCCACATGAGGAACATAAACTGCATCTGAAGATGCCAAGGTCAAACTTGGAGAATTATCTTCATTATCTTCTTCGTGAGCAGATTCGGTTGTGCTGTTTACGTTTGTTTTATTTGCTTCTAGAGTCTCTAACGATTCAATTAATGAGTAAGAAGGAGTTGTTTGTACTTCAACATTATCAATTGAATCATTAGATTTGACGATATCTTCGAATAACTTTTTATAATTAATAGTTAGTTGATTGAGGAATCTGTCCGCTGTTGTTATATTTGTAGATTTTTCTGCAAAAAGTTTAGTATATTCCGTAGTAATATCACTTATTTCCGAATAAGGTACAAAGCTACTGCTAATGTTCGAGCTATGCTTTTCAATTGTGTTATCTTTGTTCGCATCAGACTCATTTTTCTCCAGGTTGTTTGTATGATTTGCCCGTGTGTTCAATCCTACCACTGATTTTTCAGAACTTTGCCGATCTACTATTTCACCAATATTATTTGGACTTTGTAAATCACTTGATTTAGAATTAGAACCAGTCGTTCCATTTTCACTAGTTTCTTCGTTAGATGTAGGAGTTGTTGATTTTCGCCGACTGTGGTGGCTTCGACGATTTGATTGTCTTCGATTTGTATCATTGTTGTATCTACTTTTGCCCCTCCTTCTTTGATCTTTTCTTGGAGGTATTAGTTTTATTGTGGTGCTAGTAACTGCTCCTTCAGTTGTTGCGATTGGTACAATATCTTCTTCTTCTCTAATATTAACAGGCAACATATTTGCTTCAGTAGTTATATTAACAGGTTGTTCATTAAATTTAGTTCCAATATTCTGAATATCAAAATTATATTCTTTCTCTTCCCCGGAATTAGGTGGTTCGATTTTAGTAGCTGTAGTTCTTCTTCTATTTTTACTTTCTTCAAAGTTAGAAACACCATTAATTGGCGTAGTTGTATACACTTTATAAAGCGTTCTCAAGTAATTAAAGTCATCTTTAGCTGTGTGTGCTTTCTCAGTAATTTTCTCTAAAACCACATTTTTGGTGTCAAGGTCCTTTTCCTTATCGTTAGTCTTATGAAACCGTCGTCGTCCCCTCCTTCGATCGCTTTTTGTTCTGTTTGTAGTAGTGGTCGGTTTTTCTGTAGTAGCTGCCTCCAATATTTCTGATTTGGGATCAGAGTTGTAAGTGACTTCAGTGCTAAGGTTTATGATTAGTTTAGTAGTGGTAGTTTCATTTGAAGAGGGTAAAATTTCCAAACCCCTTCCCTCTAGTTTGTTAATATTATTTGTTTGTATATTACCAGTTTGGTTTAATGACTTCTCTGTAGTTTCCCCTGTTTCAGTTTTTTCAGATGTATTTAAGTGTTCTGTTGTTGTAACAGGACTATTTACTTCTTTACGAACATCACTCTCTGTGTCGTTTTTGTTGAGTGTATCGGTATGTAGTGTATTCTTCAAATGTATATCTTGTCCAGTATCACCTACGCTTTGAGTTTCCGCCCTAAAATAAATAGGTTTAAGATGAACATCCACAATATCAAAGATAGATTTACGTATTTCTTCCCCAGCTAATGGTTTAGTGGACTCATTATTTGCATTATTTTTAATGTCATTTTGTTGATTTTTGCCGTACATATCACTGTATGCTATAGGCTCGAAATTGTCGTTAACGTAGTCTTCTTCATGGCGAAACAGTTCATCAATAAAATCTTTTACATCTGTAAAATTTTTAGAGGAATTACTGGGGAGAATGGTTTGTATATGTTGAGTAGTATTTGTATTACCTTCACCCCTTTCCTCATCTTTATCAGAGTTTGGTTCACTTTCTTTCTGATCTACATCCTCGCTTTTATTACCAATAATACTGTATTTACTATCTCTGTTAAATAAATCACTGTTGCGAAAGTCATCGCCGTCATTCACTGTTCCTTTATTAACCTTAACTGATTCAGTTTCTTCTTCTGATACAACCGAAGTAAGCTCGTGGTTGATCTGTGTAATAAGCTCAGGTGATATGGGATCAGTTAGAGCAACTGTGGCAATAGTAGTAGACTCAGTTGCAGTTTTCTCGTTGTTCTTGTACCAGTCAAAAAGAAATTTGAGAACGTCAACAGCTTCTTGCTCATTCCGTATAATATCGGAATGTTTGATCTCTGCGTGGGCATCTCTCTTTCGACGAGAACGTTTAAGTTTGGGGACATCGTGGTAGAAAGGATCGAGGCCCACATCATCTTCTTTATACTCGTCGTAAGAATGCGGAGGCTGTTCCAGAATTTCAGCAGCACCGATTGTCCCTAAGGAATAGTTCAGTCTTCTTCCACTAGCATCGCTGACGCTAGCGCTTGCGCTGATGATGATTCTAGGAGGCGCCTGGTGGTCTTTCGTATACCTGCAAATAAAACAAATGGTGAGTACAATATTGTATCTTAGTGAGAATCTACCTTTTTGTTTCTATGTGATGTTGGAGCGAAAATGGTGCAGGAGAACTAAACGTCAATGTTGGTAGCGTTGGTAGAAGAGGAAGTGGCAGTTGTACTCTTTGGGGGCTTTCGGAACGCGATTGGGCATAATGGTGTTGATTCGGTGGAGGTGGTTTCAGCGATTGCAAGAAATAATTCCTTAATGTTGTGGGGGTCTTTTGCTGGTAATTGTTGTTTATTTTTGACGTTGTAGGAGTGTATTCGTTTTGGTACGTGCTCGATTTGTATTGTTGACTATGAGAATTGTGATGATGACCTGAAAATGTCAAAATAGAAACATTAATTAAATCGGCATTTGTAATTACTAAATAATAACACCGGCCTACAAAACAACGTTGCGTGTGAGAGCGGTCGGAGTATCAGATCCTTATGTTTTTGAGAAAAATTAAAACGAATCTTTAAAATTCAACTCTTGTTCCCCTTTAATTGTCTAAAAGAACTGATTAAATAAGTGAAAAATACGGTTTTTAAATTTGAATATTTTACCAGAATCTGATAAAATTATAGCTATTTCTAAGAAAATTAATTTACACCTCTTTAAAAGTGAAACGAACTTTGAATAAACATGAGTAGACACGGGGCCGACGCGCGACGTTCCGTTTGGCCACTATGGAGAGTAAACCGAATTGGAAGGGGGGAGGCTCATTAGGCTGCAAGTTTTAGGGAGTGCTGAAGGGATGCGACTGGGGGGCGTCCCTAATTTGAGAAATCGAAAAAAAACTGGAGTGGAGTTAGTGGAGTTGGGCGCAGCGGTCGATTTTTTTTTTTTTTGGTTGCAACAGAATTTGAACTTCACGCCGGAAAGGATACGAATTAGGGGATGAAAAAAGAAAACTTCGGAAATTCGGTATTATTTTGTTAAACGAGGAAAAATGCGTTTCAAATTACTCCATGCATTTTTGTGTGGGTTGGTTGCCTATTCTCAGAAAACAAATAAATAGAAATAAAATATATTAAATATAATGTCCACGTGGCTATAGAAATACATAAATAACAAATGGTCATATTTCATCTCTTAAAATATTTGGCACCGGAAATAGATCATCTTTCCGAAACATTAACAGTTTTTAGTTTTTATCTTCTCTCATTCATTATAGGAAGGTAGTTAGAAATTTCGGACCTGTCATCCTTCTTAAAGACTGACATTATTTTTTATTTCCACTGCGATCATTTAGAAAAATTTAGTTGTAGATTAAATAATATAGTATGGGATGTAGCAAAAATAGCAGCACAATTCCGTAATACAAGTACGGAGATCCCACTAGGCCCAGATCAATTAAGATTAATTTTCCTTAATGCAGTTGTCTTCCATTAAACAGGCTTTCAAATGTAAGCTATTCTCAGGGTTTTTAAAATTACACGTGACACTTTCAAATTTAGAATAAGATTACTCAGTCAAGTTAGCAAAAGAACCAGTAATTAGGCGAGGATATGATAAACATAGGCTAGAGCAACTATATAATTAATAAAGTATCAAAACTAAGACGGATCTTCAACATATTCTCCTCAAAATGATTGCAATATCTTTTATAAGAATTAACAAAACAATTTTCACTTTTTACATTTGTTTTAATAAACATCACCTGTATGCTTCTTCTATTTACTTAACGTATGCTGCTTTTCTCTAGTAGATTTAATTAATTGATAGGGTAGACATGTTCTTCTTAATGTTCGATATTGAAGGTCGGCATTAAGGAATATTGAGTTTAATTTAGAATAGAACTAACCATGAGCCTTGTCAATATCTTCAGTATTATTTAAAAACTGATAATTAGTTTCAGCTAATGACTGGATTGGAAGTATACCTACTTAGTAATCATAAAAAAAATTTCAAAATTTTTTTTTCTTGAAATAGGTTTAAAATGTCATGTAACGTCGAGATTTTAAATTTGAGCGAAAAAAATTTTCTGTCTGTCTGTCGGTCTGTCTGTAACTTTTTTTTTGTCCGCACGTTTTCTCCGGAACAGTTTAAGATATTGAAATTTTTACACGTATATATTATAACGAGATCTGGAACTGGATTGTTTTTTGAACATATCCGGTGAAGGGTTGGGGGGTCAATAGGGGTAAATAGTGGTAAATAGGCGGAAATAAGTAAAGCAAGCGGGTAAGAATACAGAAACTTGAAACTTGGTGTATGTACTAGAAGTCAAGGCCTCAAAAATTTTTATAATATTTTCCATCCCTCCACCACCCCCACTCCATTATTAATGGGGTTGATAAAATAAAATAGAGATATTCACTTGAAATTTGGTATACGCATATATTATAATGACATCAAGAACTAAATTATATTTTGGTATTATTCCGTTAAAGGGTTGGGGGGTAAATAAGGGTAAATAAGGGAAAATAAGTAAAGCAAGTTGGTAAGAGTTTAGAAAACTGAAATTCTGTGTATGTACTAGAAGCTAAGGCCTGAAAATTTTTTATAATATTTTTCAAGCCCCCACCACCCCTACTCCATTATTAGAGGGGTTGATAAAATAAAATTGAGGTAATAACTTGAAATTTGAACTATTATATTTTGAGATGATTCCTTTGCAGGGTCGGGCGTTAAATAGGGGTAGGTAAGGGAAAATAAGTAAAGCAAGCTGGTAAGAGTACAGAAACTTGAAATTTGGTGTATGTACTAAAAGCCAAGCCCCCCACTCCATTATTAAAGGGGTTGATAAAATAAAATTGAGATATTCACTTGAAATTTGGTATACGTATATATTATAATGACATCAGGAACTATATTATAAGGTAACAGTACAGAAACTTGAAATTCGGCGTATGTACTAGAAGACAAGGCCTTAGATTTTTTTAAATATTTTTTAACCCTCACCACCCCTACTCCATTTACTAAACGGGGTTGATAACATAAAATTGAGACATTCACTTGAAATTTGGTATTTGTTTATATTATAATGACATCAGGAACTATATTATATTTTGGGATTATTTCGTTGAAGGGTTAGGGGTTAAATAGGGGAAAATAAGTAAAGCAAGCTGGTAACAGTACAGAAAGACAAGGCCTCAGATTTTTATTTTATTTTATTTTTCGATGTATTTTCGTAAAACCTAACGAAAAACTCGTTTTTCATAACTTCACTTGTTAATTAAACATAGACTAATTTTCAGCTGTTGGATTTTAGGTACAATAGTTATACATACTGACAGGTACACAATAGTACACATTCCCGCTGAATAACTTCGGTTGGCATTATTTTTCGAAAACTTCCTTATGCCTATACTACATTTCAAAATTATCGCAGCATACCTCCCTTGGAGATCTATATGAACGCTGTAATATATAGTTTCACTGATGGACTACGTTCAGCAAACATCCCAGAAATTTTACGAATCAAAGTTGAATGATAGTCCCCTAACAAACACAATAACCCAAATAAGATTTTATTAAAGTACATCATTTTAAATATTTGCCCTCTTGTTTTTCGTTTGTTTTTATTGTATTTTGTTTATTTTTCCAAATTTGTAACAAAAATTAGTAAAATTTTTAAACAAAAAGCCTAAGCGACCTGGCATCGACGCATTGAGATTGAATTGCAGCAAACAAATTTTTCCTCTAAATCTTTGCCTGTCTCGGTAATCAAAATTTTTTAGTGGGTACTTGCCTTCTTCTAGATTAAGTGTTATTCCCCTAGGTGTAGAAATTACATTGTATATGCCTAATTATTAATAAATTTGTTTTTATTGATTGCTTGGTTGTCAACGAGATTACTTCCCGGCCACCATTTATTTACCTCTTAAAGGATCGAAGAAACTTAGTGTGTCACATACCACCAAAACATAAATTTTTTAACTATCTCTCAAGTTTCGGTGACTTTCAGTTTCACCGGAAGTGACTCAAATTTTGATTTTTATATGGAATACCCTGTATATCTTTACATTTACATAATTCTGTACATGACTGTACGTATTAATCTCTGACCACTTTACGTCATTTTGAAATTATTACAGTCAATTTTAGTTGGTCATACAAAACACAACTCAACAACAATATAATGTAATACGTATTTTGCTTTCTAGTAAAAAAGGACATTGATATGCGTATCGTCAGTGACTTGACAATACCTCCAATCTGATATTCCATTCAAATATATAGACCCCTCACTTTAACCGCGAATATCTCAGAAACGGAGGATCAGATAAAATTGAAAAAATTATGTGTTCTCTATTCTAAATCATTCACTGAAAGAATAATATGCATTGAACGGTTTTGAAGTTCTGCTAAGTTATGTTGAAAAATGTCCTACTTACCGTACCATCTTGGCCATACCAGATTGAATCCATTACATTTTGGAAAATATACCTATTATGTAGATAATATTTTAAATACCGATAAAACACGGAATTTCATGTACGAGGATAATTTTTCATAATTTTTTGTTCTAAAATTTTGTAGTTATTCTCAAAAACGTGACCTCATGTTTATTCGTTTATTTATCAATGTATTTAAAAAAAATTTCATGAAATAGTTAATTATATAAGATGGAAGCAAGCTCAGAAAGTACTTCCCTATGGATAATTGTAACCATTTTCGTTTTATAAATTAATAAGTGTCAAATTCAAGAATAAACTTAAAAAAAGAGGTTCCCTCAAATAATTCATTAGAAAAATTTATAATGGGTGTTCGACGTGTTGCCCATTTTGATTGCCACACGTCTTTATGCAATTTTGAAATGAGGCCATTTAGTGGGACCATTTCTTCCAGTCCATTGAAATGAGTAAATAGCATTTAACAGGTTCTTTACTGTAATGTTTTTTTGTACATTTTTGGCCGTTTTCGTTATTCGACAAGCAATAAAACCTCAGTTTGGTATATTGTCTGTACAATGGAACATTTATCACACTTATCGGTGGTTAGTTACAATTTGTATTGAATTTAAAATATTTGGAATCTTACAATATAAATTTTAATAAAGCGAAACTTGTAGACATGACTTGTTTTGGGCGAGTCAGACAGAAATTGTTTACTTGCCAATAGAATTTATCACCAATATTATCCTGAAAGAAGGATTCCTGATGTTAGCAGCATCCAAAATTTTCTCGACAGATTTCTGGAAACTGGAAATGTCGAATATAAAAAAAGTAAAAGAGTAAAACGTGTTGTGAACGAGGAACTCGAGATTTCTGTGGTGCTGGCAACGGTTGAGAATCCCCATGTTAGTATTAGCAGGAATAAGTAGACGGTCTGTGGGTCGAATCTTAAAAACAAATAAGTTGCGCCTACAATTTTGTAATTGAGCCAGAGGTAAAATGCAAGATGATGTCATGTCAACTTCTTCAATAATGTTTTATTCACTGATGAGGCAACTTTTCATAAAAATGGATTAGTTAATAGGCACAATTTCCATTATTATGCTTCGAAAATCCTCATTTTTTTATGCAAGTTGATCACCAACACAGATGGTCTATAAACGTTTGGGGAGGAATTATTGGAGAACATGTAATAGGGCCACATTTATTTGATGGTACATTAACTGAAGCTATTTATCTTCATTTTTTGGAAAACTGGCTGCCACAATTATTGGTAAATCTCCCTGAAAGAATTCGAAATAGGATGTGGTTTCAGCAAGATGGTGCTCCACCACATTATTTAAATGCAGTTAAAGACCACTTAAATAATACGTACCCTCGTCAATGGATTGGAAGAAATGGATCCACTAAATAGCCTGCTAGATCCCCAGATCTTACAAAAATAGATTTCCTTTTATGAGGATACGTGAAGGAAATTGTTTATAGAGACACACCAACAACAATATAAAATATGAAGGAAAGAATAATAACTGTCTTAGATCTATCACACCGGCAGTTTTAGCAACAGTGGGAACCTCATTTCAAAAGCGCATAGAGATGTGTGCCAATCAAAATAGGCAACATGTGGAACATTTATTATAATTTAAAGTTATTTGAAGGAACCTCTTTTTTAAGTTTATTTTTGAATTTTGCAATTACTGCTCAATAAAACGAAATTGATTGCAATTAGCCATAGGGAAGTACTTACAAAAATTGTTTTTTATTTCTACATCACATCGTTGAAAAATATACAGGGTGTTCCATTTGAAAAAATTGAGAAAATTCAATTTAAAGAGTTCACAATTGAAAAATAATTTTTGGCCACTCTGTACAGTTTTAGGAAATGAAAATTACTCAAAAGCATTAATTAGATGTCTCGTAACTGGTATTCACATACGTTTTTCTTAAAACCCATAATTGTGATTGTAGGGATTTTTTTATTATCGCAAATTGCACTATTTCAACAAAAAAATTCATTACATCCAAGTAGTTGGGAGATATTCAATGCTAATATAGGAATGAATAGAGCCTAGAAAGAGACTTCAAAAAATGTGCTGATATACATACCATTCCATTTAAAAAAAGGCACTTGGTTCGCCCTGTATGTTCGAAAATAATTTCCAGTTATAGACTTTTTTATCTAGTTTACTTACAAAATTTCTAGCTGTCGTAGAATTCGAGATATCGCGGTCCGATGCACTATTGCCCCACTCTGTATATCAAATATTAATTTAGTTATCAAGCGCAAGCTTGCTATAATATTATCTATTGCGCATCAAAATTGGTTAAAAATATATTTATAAATAACCCAATAAACATATGGTTACGTTTTTGAGAATAACTGCAAAATTTTAGAATAAAAAATTATGAAAAAACTTCCTCGTACAAAAAGTGCCGTGCTTTATCAGTATCTAAAATAATATTAACTACGAAAATATGCCTACTAAGGCATATTTTCCAAGGTATAATGAATTTAAAACTGGTATGGTCAAAATTTCCTTAAATAGTAGGACATTTTTCAATATAACTTAGCAGAACTTCAAAACCGTCCAATGTACATTATTCAAATTTCAATGAATGATTTAGACATAATGAACACATAATTTTTTCAGTTTTTTCCGATCCTCCGTTTCTGAGATATTCGTGGCTAAACTGAGGCGTCCATACATTTGGGTCGAATATCAGATTGAAGGTATTGTCAGGTCACTGACGATATAGTTTTGTAAGAGCAAAATTATAATTTCATACCTTCTGAGGTATGACCAGGAATGTATATCTGAGTTTTCGACATTGAAAGCTTATTGCGTTTTTCTTATAGACAATTTAGTTTTTTGAACAGCGTTTTTTAAGTAAAAATGTGAATACCTCCGGATCTAGAAGTCCGATTGGGACCGACAAAAAACAAAAACCTTCGTAATTAAAATGCCAACAAATATGCTCATAGGTCAGTTGAGCAGGATTTTGTGATGAATTGGGTGAAGGGTTGGGGGTTAAGTAGGGCAAAATAAATAGGGTAATTTAATATTACAATACACAAATGCATAGAAAATAAGTTAAAATACCTCCCATATTTTCTGGCACCCCTGTATGCATACATAAATTAAACAGTTGATATAATAAAGCATGCGTATGTAGAAAATATAGTGTAAGCGAGTTGTTAATGCATAAAGTAGATTGCATCATTTCTTCGCCCACAAATTATCTAAATAGTTTTATACTAGGTTATAGAATTTCAAATAAAGATGTACGATGTAAACGATAGCTAATTGTTTTAAATGGAGATTTCATTCAGTCTTAAATATGCGTTGCTTGTTTCGGTGTTTTTTTTATAAATCCATAACAAAAAAATACATGTGTCGTCAAAGATAAAAATGTGTAGGATTTGATACAGTTCTATTTCTTATTGTTTTAAACTTTTCATACGTTCCTGTATCCTCATATGTCAAGTATGTGGCGAATTGCGGGAAACACAACGCTTTCTCTAATCAAGCAAGTCTGGTCACCGGTGAAATACCAAATTCTTATCATGGTACTTGGTTTACGCAAAAATAACTAAAAAGCACCATAATTAGATACATAAAAGAAATATATTTATGATTAAGTGGGTTATAGGTAGCTAGCGAGTTTGTCGGTTTACAACTGCAACAACATTACACGATTACTAGTTTTTTTTTTATCAAAAAGGTTTTGTTACAAATTTAATTATTATTATTATTATTAGAATTTCAGGCAAATATTGACCCTCGACTCCTTATTTCGGGGTTTATGTTAATCTGATTACTTGTTTTATTAAAGAAATAAAAACAATGTCAGGGTATTGCAGGTTATTTAAATAATACCATATAATAGGATAAAATTATTTTATTAAACTTTATAATCATAGGAATGGTATAATACAGAAAATTATATACACGTAATAAAAATATATTTAAATTAGTGCTATGTTACACAAAAGTTACAAGTAATATATATAATTCACACAATGTATTTCAAAAAATATACAGGGTACATATAAAACTATTACATCAGTAGGTAAACAATGTTACACAAGAGTTGCGAGTAATATATAATTTACACAATGTATTTTAAAAATATACATGGTACATCAATAGGTAAACAATGTTAAAAAAGAGTTACAAGTAATATATAATTTACAGAATGTATTTCAAAAATATACAGGGTACATATAAAACTATTACATCAGTAGGTATACAGGAAACAATAATTTAAGGCTTAGATTTTTTATGTCCATAAGGAACAGATGAGTGATTAACAAAGAACTTTCTTTTAGTAGAGTTGGGTCTGTACACTTTTGTTTCTGATTTTGTTATCACTTCATGGTCTTTTGTTCTTCGAATATTATTGGATACTATGTACACAGGAGCTGTGTCGTTCAGAACCATGTCTTTTATAGTGTCAAAATTTACCAGCTGAGAAGCCGCGTAGTTCAGGCAAATACCCTTTACTTTACACACCACTTTTTCATCATTATCATGAGTAGAATACACTTTATAAGCGTAATTTTTGGGACCTCCCGACACAAATTCTGTAATGTAGCTACCTGAACCGTATGATTCCAGTTCGTCAGTCATATCACCAATAAATTCACCTGTGGGTACCTCGTATTCGCCGGGCCTTGACACATAAATGACGCTGTCAGTATCATAGTACAGTACTCTTTCACCCAATTTTTCCAGATAGGAATATAATTTTAGCCGCGCTTGTGCTGTGACGTACGCTGCAACCATTACGTTTACAGTTGATAGTGGTTGGTATGTCTCTTCTCTATGCTCGTAATTGATAATAAGTGCTTCGTCTCCTACTGGTAGCATTGAATTAATATGGATAGTGGTGTCTGTAAGCACACCAAATAGTTGACTAGGATCTCTGAGAATCTTAGACTTAGGTTGGTTTTCTCTCTGTCCGAATTTTCCCCAAAAGCTGTTTAAAATTAATTTCGCGAGGGAATGAAGCCCAGGATTATTTATAATTTCATCAGACTCTAGCTGTACACCTTCTTTATTTAAGAAGTCTTCGATGTAATGATCTTTTTGTTCCTGCGTTACACAATTAGAAGGCCAACCGGATGATTGTTGCTTAATTTTAATAAATCTATTCATCATGTCTGTAAATAGTTCTGCGTGGTCTTTGTCATATTGTTGAGTGTCATATTTCCAAACTTCATAAACTTCCTGTATTTCGTACCCTTTTTCTACGGCTTTTAATACTTCGTCGATAATCCATGTTCCTGTTAGCGATCTTTCTTCATTATTATGTGTACACACACCCACTCGCGACTCTATTGCGCATGGATAACACAAAGTGAAAATTAATTTATTGTTCAATTTTAAAGGTAATACAGGATGATACAAATCTCTAGGTGCCAATATTTTACATTTTATCGCCCCGTCTGTATTTTCTAAGTTTAGCTGGTCGCAATCTTTTCCGACGAAGACTTTAGGGTGCCCTATTGGAAATTTTCCATATTTACAAACATATGGGTATAGACTGCAAATGTCTGTGTATAAAACTGATTCATCAGGTCCACACTTGTAATATTCAAATGTATTTCCCGTTCTTCCTCCATAAAAAGCATCTCGCGCAATAAGCGGTGCCTGGATAACTAATGGATGGTTTTTGGAATAATCGGAAAGTTCTTCATTTTCCTTTAACATTTTACGAAATTTGCACTCCCACATTTCGACTATGTCGTATCCTAGCTCTCTAAGTCTTTCTATTTTAGCAATGGTAGATTCGTACTTTGAATTCATAGTTTCTGTAGGGTTGTCGTGTGATGATTCGGTTCTGTTGTGTTTGAAACATACCGGACATCCGTGGTAATAACAACCATGAAACTCAAACACCTGATTTGTTTCGGTACAATACCCGTCCACTTTAACACCCTGTATTTTGCTCTCTTTTTGTTTAGCAGAATGGATAATATTAATCTGACGTTCGCGTTCTTCCCATACTAACCACTGAATGGCTATTTTGCTTTGATTGTCCCTCCATCTGTACCCGTTTTTAGGAATAATACCGATTGTGTTTGGATTCAGAAAATTTCTTCTAAACACCTTGTTGCAACACCCGGCTATTGTGCAGCTTTCGCCGAATGCGCAAACGTTGGTGGTTTCAAGCATTTGTTGACGAAATTTCAAGCATGCACGGGTCAAAATTTCCACATCTGATACGCAATATTCCACTAAATCCCGCTGCATATCAAAGATATCGTTTTTATGTTCGTCGTACCAATTTAGAAACTTTTCACGATCTTCTGTTTTCATTGTGTCAGGGCTGTAATATTCGATAAGTGGTAAGTTGCCTATGTAGTTCTTATTTGCTTCTGTATTAAACAAGTGCGGGAAGTAGCCTTTTCTAAGTTCTGGGCCTAAGTCGAATGCTTTTGGTAATTTCGAGAGAGGCATCGGGAAATAATTTAAACTGTCAATGAATTTTACATTTCCAATCACCATCGAAATAATTTTTGTGCCTCTCATAATTAATTCAGGGCTGAGGTCTGTATGAGTCAAAATATAATTAAGTATAAATTGTCCGTCAAATGCTCGAGAGTTATGGGCTAAACATATGACTTGTTTAAATAATTTTCGTTGGTCAAGAACACACTGCGTGAAGACCTTAACAGGATTTACTTTTAATATATGCTGTTTTACACCACACTTGTTACAAAATTTAATATCCTTTTCAATACATTCGTCACAGCATTGCTTAAAAACACATAAGTTTGGTTCATGAATGTTACTGCCGTCTTCTAAAACTTTGTCCTGCATTGTTTCAAAATCGTAAAATATAAATAGAGTGTCTTTAGTTTTTGGGGTTCCCTTATCAGGTTGTATATAACACAAATGATCTTGAGGTACGTGTGTGTTACAAATTTTGCAGAATATCTCGCCACATGTATGTTTCCGGTTGTTTTTCACTGTTTTCAAACAGTCCGTACACAGTTTAATTTGACTACAGACGGTTCCTTTTCCTAGAGATCCCTCCCTCAAATGGTTATCACGACAGTTTTCACCTCTAAAGGATCTACTGCAGTCAGGGCATTTTACGTTCAAAGTCGATGGACAATTAGGTATTTGTAAGCAACAGGGACATGTACGTTCACACCTATGTTCGCTTTTATGGTCATAAGGTACATGGCACTCTTCACAATAATATCCACATGCAAAGGCCGACGTTAATGACGTAATCACGTTAAAATGTCCTTTGTGAAATAGCAGATTAAGCTTTTTTCCCTCATTAGCCCCTTCAAACATTATATCTCGGCCTTTGTTACCATACGTATAAACCACAATTTTATAATTTTGTAGGTGATGTTGAAACTTTTCCAATTCGGGAATACTGCATCCTTCAATAGGTATAACAAGTTCGGATTCCTCTACCAACCTAAGTGCTCTTTGTGTTTGGAGTTTTCCGGTATCTTTGCGTATCTTATTCCACATAGGGTCTTTGGCAATGTATGCAATAGCTACCACTAAGGCACGAGGCAAACACATATTATCTTTATTGTTTATTGTAACAATTCCACTACGCATATTGCATTCCTCTTCGAAATTATTATATGTTCGAGACCTTCCGCTTCCAGCTGGTAACCTTACTGACGTTACGGATAGACAGAAGGTTTCTGTATTGAGACCTGTAGAATTGGATTGATAAATACTGCTAATAACGTCCCAGATATCGTCATAAGTCACTTCTGCTGCCGGACGAAAACGAAGCCAGCCATTACCACGTTGAAAGTCTTTATTACAGAAGCTGAAGCCAACTAGATCACTAGGCTGAAGATTTTCGGTAGCTTTTTTAACAATTTGATTAACGGCCGTTCTCACCCAGCTCACAGGTTCTTCATTAACCGGCATTGGTTTAATCTTAAACTCTATATTGCGTCCCGTCAGATTGAAACGTTTCGCCTTCTTCAGGGTATCCTTTACGATAATAAACTTTTCCATTTTAGCACTGATCGAAAATACTGTATCGAACACAACTTATTCAGGTAACAGCAATCAATAGACTGAGGAAATGATACTACTACCAGTATTAAATATAGATAAGAGTCCTAAGTATCGGCGAGTTACAAATTTAAACATAAGCGCCATCTAGCGGTGAAAATTGTCAACGGCGAGATTTAAAATGATTCGTAGTAGCTCAGAACTGTTTATCACTTCCGGTTTATCACTCCGGTTTGTTGTAATATGAGACCTGTGAAAATGGTGTTTATGATGCTTTCTCATAGGGTTACTGATCCATATAGCCTTCATATAACCTCTGCACACGTGCATTATGAACTTTATCCTTCGCCAACCTGCATCAGTAGCTCAGTTTTCAATTCTAAAATTAAATAACCTTTGGCTATCTCTAAATAGCACCCTGTGTGGGAACATCCTGAGTCGTTGATTCACATGACTATACTCTTCGTATGACCCTTGTATATTTTTCAAACTTAAAAGCATGTATTCAAATGCAGAGTAATTAAATTAGTATATTACATATTTCTGTCACCCCTGTATGCATATTTCATACCTCATATAGTCCTAATGTATATATTTTTTTAAACTTTAAACCATATATCTAAATCTCCCTGTACACAAATGCAGAGTAATTAAATTAGTAAATCACATATTTCTGTCACCCCTGTATGCATATTTCATACCTCATATAGTCCTAATGTATTTTTTTTAACTTTAAACCATATATCCTCCTGTACACAAATGCAGAGTAATTAAATTAGTATACCTCACATAGTCCCCAATATATGCAAATTTCATACTTTAAAGCATGTATCTAATGAATAACTCCAAATATAATGTAATTGAATTGGTACATTTCACATATTTATCTCCCGGTGTAGATGACATAAGGCACGCGTCTTTTGCATGTAATTAATAGCAGGGTATCAGGTTTCAAAAGATTGCGCTAATTGTTTTGATTCGATTACTAGTGGTCCAGTCTTAAATATATGTTACTTAGGTTTTCATTGATAATCGAGTTTGAAATTAATTTGAATCTTTCCTCTCCGACATGTAAGTTCTAACGAATTTGCGTCTCTAGTCTGGCCTTGAAATATGATTTCCTTAGTTGTTTACGAAAAATTCTTCTCACCGCTATTTTGCGTTCTCAGGTTTAACGTTTTTTCTTATCACGGGTGTCTTGTACCATGTTTATGCAAAAATACCCATTCACATGGCGATAACGAGCTAATTTGTGGAAATTTGTATGTTCTAACGGTTTTCGTCTCTAGTTTCACCATTGCTTACGAAAAAATATCTATTCACACGGTCACACAGTGATAGCGGCGATTGGCGACGTGCCGGGCACATCTAATTTCATGCGTTCTGATAAATTTTATTCAGAGAATTTTGAAATATGAAGTCTAATGCCCTAGGCGTTCCCATAATGTGATAAAATAGATTATTTGTACAGACTTAAATCAAATTTCTACTTTGTCTGGTGTTCTTCCACCTGACAAGATGTTTATGTTACCAACCTACCTACGCGGTGTACTGTAAATGATACGGACCATAATCGCGCACATCTAGCTTGCTTTTAATGCATTCTCGAGGTCTGTTCTTTAATTGAGACTCGTATAGAGGGGCACGAAAAATGTCGTATAGGGTATTTTTTATATTTCCTATACTTACATATCGATTCAGTCGTATACAGGGTATTTTATTATTTTGTTGCATTTATTGAACTAAAGTAGTTGTTTGAATGGTATTTTCTACTTTCTCAATACATACTCACATTCGGAATAGGGTAACTCATTTCATCTTTTATGTATTCTGATAAACTTTCATGCAGGTTCTTTAAAAAATGTCACATATAGTTGAATACAGGGTATTTTGTATTTCCTATACTTATTAGTACATGCATTGATTCGGATTAATAATTTTGTATTATTATATACAGGGGGCTACGGAAATTTTCAGTTGAATGCGGGGTATTTTTATATTTCCTATACTTATTTGTACATGCATTGGCTGATTCGGATTAATCATTTTGTCACATGCAGGGGCTATGTAGATTGTCTTATAGGGTATTTTGTATTTCCTATAATTATTAGTACATGCATTGATTCGGATTAATCATTTTGTATTATTATATACAGGGGGCTATGGAAATTGTTGTGGTCATATACATTTTGTATATCCTATAATTATTAGTGCATGGATTCGGATTAATCATTTTGTCACATGCAGGGGACTACGGAAAATGTCTTATAGGATCTTTTGTATTTCCCATATTTATTAGTATAATGCATTGATTGATTCGGATTAATCATTTTGTATTATTATATACAGGGGGCTACGGAAATTGTCTTATAGGGTATTTCAATATTTCCTATACTTGTTAGTATAATGCATTGATTCGGATTAATCATTTTGTATTATTATATACAGGGGGCTATGGAAATTGTTATGGTCATGTACATTTTGTATATCCTATAATTATTAGTACATGGATTCGGATTAATCATTTTGTATTATATACAGGGGGGCTACGGAAAAAATGTTTTATAGGATATTTTTATATTTCCTATACTTATTAGTATAATGCATTGATTGATTCGGAATAATCATTCTGTATTATTATATACAGGGGGTTCCTTCGAATGTTTGTTACCATGTAGCTCCGTTATGTAATTCTAAAATTCCAGGAAATGAAATTTGATACACACGTACATTCTAGATTTGTCGAGAATTGTTCGTTAAAATTCCAGGAAATGTAATTTGATACTTCGCATACCTGCACGTAAATTCCAGGAAATGTAATTTGATACCTCGCACACCTGCACGCAAATTCCAGGAAATGTAATTTGATACCTCGCATACCTGCACGTAAATTCCAGGAAATGTAATTTGATACACACGTACATTCTAGACTTGTCGAGACTTGTCGGTGACCTTCAAATAACCTCTACACACATGCATTAAAATTCCTGGTCGGTAATGCAGGTTCCATATTTATTTTACTCGAGATCCAAACCTTTAGCCGAGACGCAAACCTTTAGCCGGGACACAAACTTTTCTCGTAGTTTCGAAAATGTCCGCTATAGAGGGCGCCTGTCTGGCCCAGGTGTCGGTATATCTACTCTCGATGCCAACTTTCCATTGACATTAAAACAAAATTGTAAAGTCGTTTTGGCATTTGTTTATAAACCAAATTACAAATGGATTTTATCGGCCATTTTGAAAATGACCTTGGAAATATTTTTGCCCGAAGAGAAAGAGGATTATGAGAACTTAAATTTACATAAAAAGTTAGTTTTCATCTATCTGAATGACCGAATAAACTGACCCCGTCAACTTGCCCCCTCCTTCAGTTAATTTTTCTTCTTCAATTTGCTAGCACACAATGTTTAGCATACCCAAGCACACCCTAGCATAACCATGTTTAAACCTAGCATACCCCCGCGCAAATAGTAAATAGTGGTTGTAATCGGGGGGGTAAGTTGACGCTAGCCTTCCCCCAGTTTTGCTAGCACACAATGCTTACACCTAGCACACGCTAGCACAACCACTTTCCAAGCTAACGCTCCTACAGTGTAGATGAAGTTTATTTTTAAATAAAGGATTCTTAAATATTATGCCAAGAATAGCATTTTGGTGATTTATATACAGGGCAGAAATTTTGTCCCGCCCGCAGATATATTGGATTTTCTATTATTACCTTACCAATAATGATCACATATATAATAGAGGGTTGAAATAGAAATATTAATACAGAGGGTTGAAATTTTTTTGTACTTTTTTTTCTCAAATTTGATAGCACACAATGTTGACACCTAGACAACTAAACAGCTAAATAATGAAATTAATAAATTAAACTTTATTTCATGAATAATTTTTGCAATCAATTTATTAATATAATAACACATCACAATAATAATGACATACTTAAAATATAATACATAACGGTTTTCAAAATTTTTTATTGTTTCCATGGAAAATTGAATTACTTTTGCCTATCTTTGAACAAGAGAAGGTGTGAAGAAAGAAAATTGTTTACGTTACTGTTAAATTTTACATTTAAGTATGCGAAAAAATCATTAAAAGTCGCCTTATATTTCGCATTTTTTCGTACTTCAGTTTAAGATATGGTCGCCATTTTCCAAGATGGCGGCCGTAGCATACTATGCACGAATGTGATGTAATGATATGCTACAGCTGGACACTGGTAGGTACTGCATATGCAATATTTCGAATTATTTCCTGGGAAGGATTTTTTTCCTAATATGATTGTGCTAAAAGTTGACCAAGTAAATTAAGTGAACAATACAAAGGCCAGTAGAATTAGGGGGAAAAAAACTGGGTTTTTGAGAAAAGACGAGAGGTACTAGGACACTTTTTTACATAGAAATGTAGGTTCCGACCTCCTAACATGTTGTCAGACGGCGACAGAATTTTAGGTGCGGGAAGTATCTTTCATATACAAATTTTGTCTGAAAGAAATTTTCAAATTTCCCAACCGTTTTTCCGTAATGAATAAAAATATTTTTATAGATAGAAAAAATTCAAGAAAATCGCCTTTATATTGAAAATTACGTATTTAAAAAAAAAATAGTAAGATACGAAAAATGCCTAAAACAACGTTTTCCATGGGGATATGAAATATAAGCATTGCGTGTTAGCAAATTTAAGACAAAAAATTACTGGGGGGGGTCAGCAAGTTCAAGACAAAAACGTTTGTGGGGGGGGGCTGATGTTGAAAATGTATCCATTTTGGACTTAATGGTATAAAATGACGGGTAATTCAAAATTTAATTAACAAATTAATGTGTGTCCACAGGGTTCAATATTTAGGCACCAAAATTTCAAGGTGTTTTGTTCTCAACAAAAGGTACATTTTCTGAAAGTTTGAAGCCAATCGGAACTCTTGACGTCCCTTACTATTGCCCGGCATTGCCCATTCAATCAAAGGACCACGCACCAAATGCATGGGTAATTTTGTTGTCGACGGAATCGTTGCAAATTCAAGGCATAGAATCATTAGGTCATTCTTAATGAAAATTGTTATGGACAAAGGTCCAAAATGTCTTTATTTTAAAAATACAGCAGGTAGAAGCTAAAAAATTCAAAATTTTAAAAACGCGATTTATCGTATTTTTTATCGAAAAGGATTTATGTATTATTGTATTGATTTATATGAAGCAGTTACATGAATAATATATTGTGTACTTTTGTAAATAAATATATAATTACTTTTGCCCTTATTTATATACCAGTAGGCACAAAAGTTATCAGTATGCAAAAGCTTACTTTTACCTTTATTATTTAGTTTGCATTAAAATAAAATCATTACTGATATTCAGTGCAATACAGGGAAAACATTACGTTAACTCCTATAAAAAGTATTTAAAAAGAATCACATTTTTTAAGCTAAAGAATTCTTGTGGCCTATTATCATTAAAATAGAAGGAAAAAGGTATATTTATTTTCCCAGGTCCAACAGAAATACACTTTTTTCTATTGTGCACTCAATTTTTTTAAATTTTTAGTAGTTTTTATAATGATATTATCAGGAAAACGAATCATACGATCTCGTTCGTATTTTGTTTGTTTTGCTGCTTTCCATTGGAATAAAAATAGGATTCTTCTTATTTGCGTAAGAATCTTTTATTTGTTTATATGAATATTAGAATAATGTATTTTCCTATGTTACATTGTACATTAGTATTAAATTCTTAACGTAAGTTAAATACTAAAAATATTTACCGTTTCGATAAAAAATACGTAAAGTCGCGTTTTTAAAATTTTGAATTTTGGAACTTCGACCTGCTGTATTTTTAAAATAAAGACATTTATCCATAACAGTGTTCATTGAGAATGACCTATGGATTCTATGCGTTGAATTTGCAACAATTCCATCGGCAACAAAATTACCCATACATTTGGTGCGGGATCCTTTGAAGCAAAAAGTAGAAAAAATATTTTTTACCTATTTCTTTTATTTTAAGTCGATATATGGGCGGTTTTAACCCTCTCTGGCTATACTTGGCATAAATTCTTTAATTAATGCTAAAAAAGAGGATTTCTTGGTATCCTTTTTGATTTTTATTAATATTATCGCGAAAAACCCTCTAAAAGGGGTGTTTTTGCGTTATTAGGAGTGTTTCTCAACTTTTAGGATTGCGGGACACTGATTTTCGTAATCAGTGACCCAAGAAACGGATAGTCAAAGTAGTTTCAGACCGGTGTTCTATCCTGCACCCTACCCCCGCGTTTTGAATGAACTACTCCCTTCGGTATGTGAGGGAAGTAATAATTTATGTTTGACGACATTTTGTTTTATGTTTCTCCCACAGTCTTGATAACTTTTTAAAATACTTTGCTCTTACTAAAAACCTATCAATAAATCGTAAGCTATTATAGGAATTATTTTTCTCCAGCATTTGCCGCTATTTGCATCCTGGAATTGGACGATAATGTTTGGTTAAGAATAGGGAAGTTAACTCTCGTGAAGTTATATCAAACTTTGACAAAATCAAATGCAACTAAATTGAAAATTATAATTCTAACGAAATTGAGTAAAACACTACTATGTTTGATACTACTATACTACTATACTTGCACAAGAAACGTGACTGCAGTTTCAACAGTGTAATGATAACAGTTTGTGTAATTTTCAAACGATGATGAATTAATATTAATAATATGAAATTCCTACACTATGCTAGCAAAGGTTTAAAACTTAATTTGTTAGAAGCATTAGAAATATATAAATACAATAATAAAAATAATTTAATATTGTTAAATGATCAATTAGATATAATGTATTCGCGTCCTTTTGCTGCTACCAAGCCTAGTTGACCCTTGTTTCTTAATATTTATGGGAAACCCACCGTTGGATGATTAAGATTCCACATTATCGTAAACTATCTGTGTACTTTCATAATCCTCTAATCTATTTAATTTAGGAACATATTTAAATAGGGCTTTGTAACTTTATTCCTAGTTGAATCATCGTTTGAAATTGACATAAAGTGTTGAAACTGCAGACACGTTTTTTGTGAAGATATGGTGGTAAAAAACATAGTAGTGTTTTACTCAATTTCGTTAGAATTATGAACTACCACAAATAATGGCTTCCTCAATCAAATTTTTGAAAATTATGAGATTATATATAACAGTATATTAGTAGTAAATTGTACCTGAATATTCCTGACTTGGCCTAAAATTCGACTGGTAGTGATAATTTTGGGGTATATCCGTATGGTACTCTTGGCTGGGCTCCGTTTGATGATAACCAAATTCATAATTTATATCACTAGGTGTCGGACGATTGAATTTCTTGTTACTATTACTATGACTATGGCCATAACTATGACCTAAGTGAGGCTTTGCGGTACTAGGCACCTTAACTTGCGGCCTCTCAATAAGGCCCTGCTGTTGAGTTGGTAACACCTTGTCCTCATCGAACACCGCAGAATGTGTAGTCACTGTAACTTTTTTATTATCACTATTTTCACTATGAGTAGTCACTATAACTTTTTTATTATTGTCACTATAACTTTGTTGGTGGAAAGTAACGGGTTTCGTCCTTATATCCGGGGGTGCCCCAGGATGGAGGCTAATATTAATTTCTTCGGGATTAAATCTAATGTCCGGGGAATTCCCTACTGGGAAATGGTGCGTGGATATCACCTGGGGGTTGCTGGCAGTGGTCACCGTAGGGGAAGTGATGGTGGTGTAGTAAGGCGTTCTTGATGTTTTCGGTCTGGGGGCTTGAGTTGTAGTGGTCGTCGTCGTTGTTGATTTTATTATCAGGGGCTGTTCAGTCTCAGGAGATTCTATACAAATAGAGACAAAATAAATAAAAGCAATATGAAATGGTGATTATAAGAAGTGTCTATAATTTTAGAGTGCACGTGAAACTGTAAGCAGTATTAGTTTATAATTCTTAAAAACTTATAGACAATTCTTAATTATTCTTGTTCCTATATTATCTTAGTAAGTTTTACATGACACAGTAATTATAAGTTCTCTTTCATATTTATTATAGGTATCTATTTGACTTAATTAAATAGGTACATTACAACTGGATAATTTTTTTAAATAATCAGGGTAAAAAAAATGTACAGAAAGTCATTTCATAACAGGCTGAGGTCAAATACTGAATAGAACTATCTGTATGAGTGTGTATATACCGTCTCTTTTAATCTCGATAACTTCCTTTAGACTTAATATTTTTAATTCAAATTTGGCACATATGAAAAATAGCTTATACTCCGTGAGAAATATAGAAAAAAAAGGATGTTTTCAAGAAATTTTTCTTCCATTGATGTTTTTTATAAGTCAAAAGACATTTTTTACTTGAAATTAGCGCCATTTTGAATTTTCCAATTTTCGCATCAGATTTGTAATCAGCGACCACGAAAACTCCCGAGTATTCATTTTCATCCGAAAATATTAAATTTTAAAATACATGTTTCATGTTACTTCCTAGGGCATGCATTTTATGCACTTTTGGATGCAACACTCAAGCTAGGAAGAAAAATCAAAATGAGTTTTAAAGGGCATATAAAATGCTCTCTTATGTTGCCATTTTTGATGGCTATTGATCTTTGTTGGTATATAAAACCAACAATATAATATAGTTATCTCTTGATTTTTTGTGCATCTAACTATTCACATCCCCCATAATATAAGTTATAAATGTATTATCTTTTAGTTCAAGGTAGTACTTCAATGCAGAAAAAGTCAGGAATAAAGATATTCAAATTTAAAAATTTACCAGCATGTTGAAGTTAGCCAAATTTTGACAATTTCTTTATTGTTTCCTAAAAAATAAAAAATGACCAAATCGTCTTTAAAATTCAGCTCATTTTTTTTGAGTTTATATATCATATAACTATTGTTTCTAATCATTTAGTAGTTAAAAAATTGCATAAAGAAATATCATCAAAAAATTGAATGTGCAGTCATTTTTGCACATTTTTTGGCTAACTTCAACATGCTGGTAAATTTGTAAATATGAATATTTTTATTCCTAACTTCTGCATTGAAGTACTACCTTGAACTAAAAGATAATGAATTTATAACTGATATTAAAGTCATTTATTTTCTATCGGCCTGTGAACAGTTAGATGCACAAAAAATCAAGAGATAACTATATTATATTGTTATTTTTATATACTAATAAAAATCAATAGTCATCAAAAATAGCAATACAAGAGAGTATTTTATATCCCCTTTAAAACCCATTTTGATTTTTCTTCCTAGCTTGTTTCAAATCAATTCAAATTTCAAATAAGCTAAAATTCGCGCGCATTAAAGATACAAATTTTGCAATTTTGTCAATATAGATTTTCTCGAAGACCATGGCATATACAAGAAACTTACAACAGGACTTTTTATCATGCAATTAGTCAAGCTTTCTTTTTTATGATGAGACATTTTTTTATATCTTCAACGGTTAACGAGTTTTCAGTAAAATAATGTTTTTTCCACTAAAGGGGTGGTTTTGGGGGGGGGGGGTTGCGCGGCACCTCCAGAACTGATTTTTGTGGTTTTGTGATGTTTAATCCTTCCACTAATAGTTACTGAAGGAAAATCTCGGATAACATTTTTTTCGAGCTTTTGGTGAATTTCTTACTTTATCGACTGGACTATAATTTTAAAGAATTAGGTGAACAACAGGCAGATTCATAGTCAGCGGCCACAAATCAACAAAGAAAATACGCCAGATTTGGTGTTAGACTTCATATTATTTAATATCCTCTCCCATGGTTATTCGTCGAGATTACGTAAATATTGATATTTATAAATGAACAAATGAATAAAATTTCTTTTATGCTTAACTGCTTGGGATATTGCATATTGAATCACGTTATTTTTACTGACATGATATGTGTGTTAGGAGAAATCTTTGCGTGCTTGTAATAAATCATTTTAATTACTTGTTCTTGATCTATCTAAAAGTATGATCATTAATAAACTCGATGAATTAGCCGAACAATCTGTTTTGGCAACTGTGAAATATTAGTAGCTTTGTAGAATATTATGGACGGTTTCGAAATGAAATAGAACTTAATTACTCGCTTTAATCAACACGATTGTTCTAATACGGCTTCTTAAGGTAACGCCATGAAACATGTGTTTAAGATTGTTTAGTAATTAAAGTATTTAAAATTTGACAGCAGACATTTTTTATCAAAAAGATACATTGTGCAAGGCACAACTCATTATTTACAGAGCCGGTTTCCAACATACGAGCTCATTGGGAAAAGGCTCATATAGACCCCTCGACTTTTTCTCATATCATTTTATAAAAAACCGAGTTGTTGGGCATGCACATGATAGGGTTTTGTAGTCATACTCACTAACATTATCTTCAAGATTATACCTACCTATTAAGAGCTATTTCACCTTTACATTGCCCGCTCACTAAAATATCAAAATATTTCAGAAAGTACTTTGCTAAGACAATTTTCAAGATATGTACTGAAAGCTGTATTCAGGACTTTTTCAGATTCCTTGTATCAATAATTTAGAAATGAAATGAAGGGGGGACGCGTTGATAACGACTTTGAAAACGAATATGTCGTGACTGTGAAGAGTTAAAATTATTAGGTCCCAAAACATTTTTTGTAACATTTATTAAGGCCTATCCGGCGACATTCCACTCGGTGGGGTAAGTGTAAATTTTGTTTGGTACACTATTTATTGCGTGGAAGCGGGCTCTACAATGGGATAGTTGTGACATACAGACGAGCAAACATACCGAAACTATACGAGTTCATATGGAACCCTAAAAAATATATAACAAATTGGAAGATAGATAGAACACTAGTGTAATGATAACTAGGAATCTATTTGATATAAATATTTCAGGGCCGAGCTTGAATAACTTTATAATTACCTAATGTTTATCAAAATCTAATTATTTTATTAAATAAAATCGGTAGTGGGGAGCAGCTTGGCAGACAAAAAACCTTATAGAACATGGGGTCGAAAGGAGAAAACAAATTTTTTTAAAATAAAATTGGTTGAGATGTTCTTGCCAGGTAGTACCTATACTACTGACAGTAGAGGCTGTCGAACTAAACAAATTTCAAGGGCTTTTTGCGGCGTAAATCTTCTATCTTTTCATAGCCACTATAACATGAAATATATAAAGTAAAAAACAGCAGATAAATATCACCGACCTATTTTTAAAGATGTGTCATTAGTTCATTTTAAGAGGATTCGATCCATTCGTGATAGACTACCCAAAAGACCGAATCTTTTGTATCATTCGTGATTGTATTATTGAAATAGCATGATCGAGTCACTGTTGCGGAATGATAGATACACAATATTCGATCATCTTAGTTAAGCAGTAAAATAGTGTTGTAGTCGAACCTGATTGAATGCGACTACCTATTTAATTAATTTGTTTAATTAACATTTTAAATTCACATTAAACTCTTGCCACCAGTGGCGGCTCGTCAGGGTAGGCAGGGGAGGCTGAGCCTCCCCTTGGAAGAACCACCATATCTTCAAAAGTAATATCTTAAGAAATTTCTATTAGGTATATCTCAATTTTCAATATTTTTTATTGTTTATTATTCATTAATTAATTTTCAGTTTATATATAACATTTTGGAATTTCCTTTCCACAAACATACCTATAACGTTACAGTCCGGATAGTCTTTGTATGCATATTTCCCGGTCGGCCGGTCTTTTACTGAATGAACACTGCGGTTCGCTGGAGGCTAATACGAAATAGCTTCCAACTTTACCGCATTTACTTATAACATGAATGACCTTGAATTTCTTTGCGCTGTGTAAAATAGCAACAGATCTCAGTTCTTTATAGCGCATGTGCACAGGTCATTCAAGAGTCAGGTGATTCACAAAGAAAACGAACTGACGTCTGACAGTTGCGTTTAGCCGGTTTAACAACAACTTGACGTATAAATACATAAAACATTTGATAGGCGGGCTAGAAATAAGAGCTCTAGGTGAAAATATTCCCAACAACATGTCTTGTTGTCCAGACGCGGTGGATTATATTATTTGTTATTAAATGGATTTACTACTCTTATTTATGACGAAAAGGTAAGAATTAAAAGAAATGCCAGGCCTACACCAGCAATGCTTTCGTTAGTTTTTAAAAGTGGTAAACAAAACAGAGGGTTTTGTGATAACAATTATAAAAAAGTCGAGTGGTTAACGGCATCAACAGTTAGAAACAAATTATATTGTTGGGGATGTTTATTATTTACTAATGATCAATCCTCAATTTAGGGCAGGGCCGGGTTTAATAATTTGCAAAATTTGTCGCGAGGTTTAGAAAGGCACGAAAAATCCCAGGAGCACATTTCATCTTGCATTAAATTCGAAATGTTTGGTAAACAAAATATTGTAAATTTCTTGGATTCTGCACATAGGAGAAAAATAGAAAATGTTAACGAAAAGGTCCGTGAGAATAGGGAAATATTAAAGAGGTTAATAGATGCCGTTATATAGTTATCTTCGCAAGAAAATTCTTTCCGAGGACGTGACGAAAAACGAGAATCGTGCAATAAAGGAAATTTCAAAGAGCTGGTAGATTTTTTAAAAACTTATGACCCAAAATTAGAGAACTTTTTGAATAACGCCACTATTTTTTGAGACAATTACGGTAAGCTTCTGTAGAATGATCATTTTCAGCACTTAAACGCATAAAAACATTTTTACTAGAAACAAAATGAGTCAAGACTGCCTTTCAAATGTATCTCTTATTTCAATAGAAAAACGTTTTTTGTCAGAATTGAGGAAACGCGATTCATTTTATGATGAAATAATCAACCATTTTGCTAGTTCCAAAAATCGCAGGTTACCACTCATTTATAAAAATATTCAGGCTTTAAAGCAGAGATTAATATAGGTAGTTGTTATTTTAGAAAAAATATTTATTAGTGTTATTTATTTTTTAGGAAATATTTTTTATAATTCTCCATAATATAGAGTTCCGCGGTTATATTTTTTTTATATAACTTCTTTCTCAAAACTATTTTAATTTCCATTATAACTTATAATTTTACACGCCTGGCAGTGATAATGAATACAAATTTTTGTTTGTAGAAAAACACTTTAATTTTGTTACCAAAACTATTTTTATTTTTATTAAAAGTTATATAATTTAATTACAAGTGGGATAGTAGGACTCCTTTGGATACCGATACTCGAGTCGTAGGAACGAGAATTTCATGAGAATGATTTTTTCATCTCATCATATTTTCTATTTCCTTTTAATTCTATTCTTTTATTAGTTCTATTCTCTCAAGTCGTGAATCGGTATCCTGGCGAACAACCCACGGAAAAAAAATGTAACGCGCCGTTGTAATACCTCAGGGGTGGTGGGGAAATGTACAAATTGTAGTCATATTGCACATCAGTTGTCTTTCAGAATATCAAGCCTCCTCTGCAGACAATATCACGAGCCGCCACTGCTTGCCACTGATATAAGAAGGTATATAGTCATAACATCTTTTTTATTTTTACTGCAAAATGTGAGAAAGGAATGTAAATTATATTTTTGAATTAGAAATTACTAGGTATAAATGAAAAATGTAGCCGATTAAAACCTAAAAAAATATCTCAAGTTTCATTTTTTCCCATAAGCTAATTTAGTTTTTTTACATGATTGTCCATATTTCATGTTTTACCATTGTAGGTGTAGTGTTACTAGAGTTTTATTAATATTTTTTTGTTTAAAATTTTATTTCTGCTCATTTATTGTATATAATAATAATAATAATGTATCTGATTGTTACTCATTTAAAGGCAGTGTAAACCTAAAGAAACGCACAAAATTGATATCTTTGGTACGTGTCATTTTTCAAAATTTATGACGTCATTGGTTTTTGAGTTATGACGCCATCATACATTTTTTTAATGGAAACAGACATTTTTGTTTACTATTTTTGGTGGTATATTCCTTTAGCTTTCTGGTGATATAAAAAAAATGATATTACCTGAGCCATTCTTTTGGAAAAATGACATTTAATGTAAAAATAGCTTACTTTTCGCAAATTCACGAGTAATGTTCCACTTTCTTATGGACTAATAAATCTTGTTGCCTACATTTTTGTTTTAACTAACATGAAAATATTTGACATAAAAACAAAACAAAGAAAATAATAAAAAAACAAACACCTTAACAGAGAGATACAGGCCTTTTTGTGTAATGTATCGATAACTTTTTTATTCCTGGCACGTGTGGAACCTCAGTTTTGTGACACTTCTGAGACAGTGTAAAACTAGTGAATGCAATGCCACGTTCAAGTGAAAGAGAACGCGTAGAACTTTTGATGATGGTTGGATATGGTGATAGGCTGAGAACTCATCAGGAAGCATGTGAAGTTTTCAATGCCAAGTATCCCGAAAAGCAAATTTCTAGATCCACTGAAGGTAGATTGGTGGCTAGATATGATATATCTGGCAGTGTAGCTGACCTCCCTCGATCTGGTCGCCCTAGCACAAGCAACGAAACCAAATTAAATATTCTTCTTGAAAGTGAGGAAAGCCACCATCTTTCGACAAGGCAGCTGGCTTTAAATCATAACGTGAGTCAAACTTCTGTTGTACGTCTATTGAATTACAATTAATCCACGAATTGAATGAGGACGATTCAGATCGGCGCTTACAGTTTTGTGAACAATTGATGACCTTGTGCAATAAAAACCCAAATTTTTTAAAGAACATTGTTTTTCTGATGAAGCTACATTTTCTTTAAAGGAGACTGTACATCGGCATAACTGTAGGTATTGGCCACGTGAAAATCCTCATTGGACTCCAGAAGCCCATACACAGCGACGAGGCAGAGTAAACGTGTGGGTAGGTATGATTGGTGATCGTTTATTGGGACCTTTTTTTTGAAGAAAATCTTACGGCCGCAAGATATTTACAGTTTTTGTGAGTTGAGTTAGTGCCAGCCTTAGCAGTTATGTTTAAGATATTTCTGCTGAAAACGTCTGGTTTCAGAAAGACGGGGCCCCACCTCATTTTGAGATAGCAGTGCTTCAGTTTTTAGATGACACTTTTACTTGAAGGTTGATAGGTCGTCGAGGTCCGATTGAGTGGCCCCCGCGTTCACCGGACTTAACCCCTTAGACTTTTTTCTTTGGGGTTACTTAAAGTCAATGGTGTATTTTAACAGGCCGGATACCATAGAAGAATTGAAAGACAGAATTGGCTTGGAGATGAGACGAATTGCCCATGAGATGATTCAGAATAGCGTGCAAAGTATCTACACCCGTCTTAGTTAATGCTAAATGGTTGGAAGGTCGCAATTTGAGCAATGGAGATGATTTTTTTCTCACAATTACTTATGTAAGGTATCAATCAATAAAAATATTTTTTTCTAAAAGAATGGCTTAGGTAATATCATTTTTTTTCATATCACCAGAGAGCTAAAGGAATATAACAAAAAACTAAACAAAAATGTCTGTTTCCATTTAAAAATAAAATGTTTGATGACGCCATAACTCAAAAACTAATGACGTCATAAATTTTGGTATAGTGACAAAATGTAGCATTTACAAAACTAAAACCGACCTGTTCGAGGATTTTTTTGACAAATGACACATACCAAAGATATGAATTTTGTGCGTTTCTTTAGGTTCATATTGTATTATATATTTCAAAAAATTATCTCATACATTTTGTTTTTAATAAACGAATGAATTGAACAAGATAATCGTCAATACTCTCACGCATTGCATATCAATATTGACTGAAGTGAACGACAGAAAATGTTGCGAATGGTACAAATTGATTATATCGATCTTGGTGTCGGTCAAAGTGACTGAAAGACCAGACGATCTGAAAACCGCGATCGACCTGATCCCGTGAAAGCGAGCTTCTATCATTCAATACTTTTAAGTGATCGAATCCCAACGATCCAGTTATTCACGAATGACACGTCTCTAATTTTAATACTGCAGCCGTGTGTTATGCATAGGAGTTTTTTACTCAGTTATAAAAGAAACGTAAATATTACCAACTTTTATTCTTGATGGATATTACACCTGCACGCTTTAGTTCAACTTTTCATTCCGCTTAGGAAAATGTAAACTTGAATAAGCTTTTTTAAACTATACCTCCATTGTCCCTCGGAAGACAGATTTTCTCAAACTTTTCTCAGGTAACTGTTCAAGTTGTTAACCTAGGTTAATTTTTTTCAAAGTAATCCTAGAAGAAACAGTTATATAGTTTGACTGTTAGTTTGGTTGTTCCCATTACCAGTATTTTAACGAAATAGAACGTATCATACCCTGTATAAATAAATCTGTAACTATCGCAATTTTATATTTTCTCAGATTTGTCAATTTTTAAGTTTTTTAATCACACCAAGCCAGAAAATTTACATTCCGAATTTTTATTTCTGTTTGTCTGTTGTTCTACCATAACAGAAAAACGGCTTAAATATGTTGATAAAATTTTGTACATGTGTAGACATGTTTGCCACTTAGAAAATGGGCTATTTTATTTAGAAGATAGTAGTAAAGTAGGGGAAGATCATGAGAAGCTGCAGTAGATGGTAAGTGTGATGGAAGATTTTGTTAAAGTGGGTGAAAGTTATGAGAATATAATGGATGGCGGAGAAAAACATTGAGAATATGGTGGGATTGAATAAGATGGTAACATGAGAGTACGATAAGAGAAGCTTACGCCCTCGAATGAAGCAAAAATCCAACGAGACCATCGTTTGGATAGATTATCTAAACCCTCCCCAATTCAAAAGGCACGAACTCAAGTTTCATTAGGTCATATGGATTTTTACCGGCACAGAGAATCTCAGAACTGCATTAATAATTTAATATGAACTTTAGATTTATACAATAATTGTTTCAAAGAAAAAATAATATCCATGAATTTTGGACAAAGAACGCTACAAAATTAAAAGTAAAAAAAAAGAAATGGTTTAAATTTTTAAGAATATTGAAAATTTAGAAATTTTAAATGTGAATTTTATTTTAAATTTTTGAAAAATTAAAGTCTTCACAATTTCTCCTAATTACGAATTATCGTTTGGTTAGAAATTATTGTTTTAGTTAGAAGTAATCTATTGCAAGTAATGTAAATTGTAAATTAATTTAAGCGTTTATAAAAAATTTAAAATATAACAATATTCATTTCCATGAAAATGAATATAGTTTTGCCTAAGTAATGATGTAAACGTACTTATACAGTAATGATTTTCCCATACGTATGTGCGCCATGGATTTATCATATGTAAATAAAATAATAATAATAATAACCGTTAGGTTTTGTCATAAACATTCATATGAGATTCAGTTTTTGAATTTAGATTAGGTACCGGATAGTCCAACTGAAAAGAACATTCTCGTAACAATTTACATGAACATCGAATTTTTAAAAGGGCAACTTTTATATTTTTGCAGATTTGGAAACTATTGAACAAAATACATGATAGAAATCAGATATCACTTTGATTTAATTTTTTTTTTCTATTTTAAGCTTTATTTGCCCATAGAACGCAACTTATTGAAAATAAGGACTGCTAAAATCGATTATCTAAACATTTCTTTTTTAAATACATATTACGCATATCATTGTTTTTGTAATTTAAAGGCTTAATTAAAAAATATGTTGCCCTATGGTTCCACTAAAAAGCTGGTCTTCGCTGAAAAGCTATTATTGTTGAGTTTATTGAAGAGTAAATGGTGTTTTCTAGGATTTAAAGAGATAATATTTTACAGATGGTTGCGGACAAGAATTTTGATTTTCAATAATTTTGACCGAGTCGCGGCCTTCTATGATTAAAGCTAAAAACTAAAAAACAAATTAAACATCAAGACAATATCTGGATATCTAACCATATGAAAATTTGCTAGCAGGATCCAAATATGCACAAATATACAGGTATTAAATATATCATTTCAACTGCATCGAAACTAAGTTGGCCCTTTTAACTCTATCACCACTACACTAAATTTGGAAATAATTCGCCTGTTCAAACGTTACAAGAGTGTTCCCATTCGCTAGAATAACCAGCCTCCCACAACAGCTATCTTTAATCAGTCTCAAATTTAAACCAAAAAAATAAATCAGATCAGTCGCGCTTGGGAGTAACTGAATCTATAAAACTTGACTAGACCAAGCAATGCAAAAGGTGTGTGACAGCTCCACCCTTACGAATCGCACTGAACTACATACGCACTGTCCAGAGTATGCAATAACACAGAAACATTCTAATAATCAGTCATGTGATACTTCTTATTGTCTGTAGACATTAAGATATGATATAAGATATACGTTATTAAATTCCCAAGAGTGTAGTTATTAATAGACAAGGACTAACTTACATTATCAATTATAAATAAAAACAGTACAATACTTTTACCTATATACATATTTCACAATAATTATAATCACTTAAGAGAACAAGGTTTAATAAACATATTTACCTTCTAAAATAGCAGGTTGAGTATTTCCATATAATTCTAAATTTAAACTATAAAATTGTTCAGATTTTGAGCAGTCAACTTCGTCAATACGTTCACAGACCCGTGTTTCCTGAAAAATGAGCAACATTTTTATAAGCAGAATGATGAGTTTTTTTGATAAAGAACAGAATTTTGCAATAATCGCCTTAAAGGCAGTTATGGGCCTTTTCTTGCCTTCCCTTAAATAGAAAGTTTCTTTGGCATCTGAAAGGTGGCGGCGAGTAATGTGTGAGTTGCAAGAAGTTTGCTAAAATTTTAATCGGAGAAAAATGCTGAAGAACTGAAAATTCGTATATATCTGAAAACCAAGATTTTCGGAACATTTTTGTAGCAGGATAAGCTAGGCGAAACGGCCCCAGAAAGCAATGTTTGAAATAACTTAATTATGTTATAATATTATCAGGTCAAAGGAACACGATTGGCAAACTTGCAGCCCCTGTTCTCCATTGGTCCTTGAGTGAGATAATTGACAAAATATGTGAATCGCTAACTTCAGAAACGGGACATGTGCCATTTCAAGAAATGTTCAGGAAGTAAAAAAAACTTTCTACCTTCTATAAAACCTATATTTTTCATCCAAATTTTTGGCAATACATTTCTCATGACATCAGCTATAAGTTAGCATAAGATCTACACGATTTTTGTTTTGTCATTTAGCTCAAATACCAATTTTGACATAAGGACATGTCACTTTTTTGCAGTAAAGGAAACGTTATCAAAAGAAAATATGAAAAAAAACATTTATTTTGTAAGTTTATGATTCAAAAATAACAAAAAAAAAATATATTCATCATCGCATTCCCTGTCAATAGTCTGCCAAGCAGTAGTTTCTTGCCAAAATGGTGAATACGCCTCCGGAATGAATTCTGTAATGAGCATTATGTGAGCTATCTTTTTTTTTTGCTAATGGGTAGCTTTTCCAGATTCTTTGTGGGTTGAGTTATATTCTTTGTAGTATTTCTCAATCGGAATGTATTTGATATTAAGCAGTTTATAAAGTCTTGGCAAACAACTTCTTGAGCGGAAGAGATGGTAATATGGTGGTACGAAGAAATAGAAAATGACTATTTTTTGACTTGGGGGACTTGTTTTCCATAAGAGTCATTGCTCAGGCAAGTTTTTTTTTTATAAAACTCACGCCACCGGTTCTTAAAATCATAAACTAAATCGTGAGATACTATCACCACCAAGAATTTTTGAGATATTTTCGAAGCTTTGCAGATTATTTCAATGTATTCTTGAATAGTGTACAATCTTTCAGTTTTGTTAAGCACTCTTTTAATTAGACTGAAGTCACGGTCGCATGGCATAAAGCAATGTCCTCTCATAGGAAAATAAATTTGTATTTCTTCGAATTTCTTGTGTTCTACCAAGCTCATTAGAAAGCAAACCATTGTGTTATTTTTATTTTGTCCACAACAATTATCACAAAATATGTGCAGTTTTTTTATTTTTTTACCCACTTCGTGATCAATATAATGTTTTAGAAAAGAATACACATCATTTGACCCTTTTCCGGCTTCGCCTTCGTGATATACGTAACACGTCATTTGTTTGGATTTTAAATGATGGATTCCGAATGTGCATACTGTAAGCTGGCGTAGATCCTGTACGGGAATTTGAGGTAATGAAACATTAGCCATGTACTCCATACAAATACCAACAGTGTCTTCATTTTCTTCATAAAGTGGTACGTTTACCGCAGAAAGAGGACATCTCACGGACATGTCCCGTTCCTCCAGTAAACCATAATTTAATCTTTACACAGTGTCAAGTGTATTCATAGAACAAGTCCCGTTTTTGTAGTAAACATGCGTTTAGTCACCTAATACAAGAATATGCAAAAATGTCGATTTGATGGAAAGTTGGACATGTCCCCTTTCTGAAGTTAGTGATTCATGTGCCGGCACGACTATTTTCTAAAATTGTTTTTCTCGAATTGTTTTAGCTAGACGAATGAAACGAAAAGGCTCTGTTAGACCATTAGTTGGTCTATATTATATATTTATTTTAGATTTTCCAAATAATTTTAATTATTTGAAAAATAATTATAATAAAAAAAATTGAGAATGAATTTCTTTACTGTTAGAAGCAAGGTACAATCGTCAAAGAAATACATAATCTGGTTAATTACACTTGCTATTACTACTAATTGTTTCATTAAAAATAAATGGGTGCAACACTTCTAAAAAAAAATAAGATCGTTTATGATCGGTTTCATGTACAATTATGCTATACCGGGTGGCCACGAGTCAATGTACGACTCCAATATTTTGGTTGTTTTTGTATTTAAAAATTTAGTTTTTGGTACACATGAATTAGATAATAATAAGCTACTTTTAGACTGACAGGAATGAAAATATCACTTCCGGTTGAACCGAATGCGATGTAAGAAAATTACTAAGTAGGCCATGGAAATTATTAGTAAGGTTGTAGACTTGTCTGTAAAGAAGAAAACAGTTGCTTGAATTACTGATAGGTACCAGCATTTTTATTTTTTTTCAAAAAAACGGAATTTCATTTTCATTTTCATTTCCGTAGGGGTCCCGTGGAATTTCTTTTAATGGAACTGTGCTATTTCTTTTATTAATCAGAAATAATGATTCATAAACTATAATTTTTTCGCCATTAATCATTTCTTAACGATATCCTTTGTAATAATAGAAGTATTTTTAAAAAGTAAGCGCCAGCAAATCATTTTAATAAGGTACCTACCTATCTACATTTAAATCCAAAATTGCAAATAGCCATGAAAATGACAGACATTCGAAACAATTGAATTAGTCTTGACGTACTCACAAATTTTCTGAAGCAAGTGTATTAAAGTTGTTATAAACTGGAAAATTAATATAAAATGGCTGAAAATTATTCAAGAGATGAAAAAGTTGACATGATCATTATTTATGGAGAGACTCGACGTAATGCAACTAGAGCACAAAGTCTGTATGGACGGAGATATCCAGAAAGAAGACAACCTCCGAGAAACTATTTCGCCCGGTTGGAGCAACAATTTAGAACTGAACCTAATGTAGAAATTGAAGAAAGATTTGTTGTGGATGAAGAAACGGAAATTAATGTATTAGCTATAGTGCGTGTTGACCCAACCATTTCGATAAGACAAATTGAACATGAATTACCAGTTTCCAAAGAATTAGCCAGAAAAATTTTAAAGAACCACGGCCATCGTTCTTATAAATATCAATTGCATCAATTTTTGTATGAGAATGATTATCAACAAAGAATAACCTTTTGTAATTGGTTACAGTTACGCCAATTAAGAAATGAGAATTTTATCAAAAACAATTTGTTCACTGATGAATCGAGATTTACAAACCTTGGGTTATTTAATCGAAACAACACTCGATATTGGGCAATTGATAATCTTCACATTATGAGACAGGGGTGGTTTCAGGAGCGGTTTGGCTTCAATATTTGGTTAGGCGTACTGGGCGACCATATCATAGGTCCAATAATTTTTAAGGAAACTCTAACTGGACCAAGATATCTAGAATTTCTCCAAAATATAATAGTTCCACAGATTAATCAAATTCCCAATACCGATATTAACGAGGTTTACTTCCAACAAGACGGGGCTGGACCACACAATGCTATTATCGTTAAGGATTATTAAATCAATTATTTCCAGATCGTTGGATTGGGACCCATAGTCCAGTCAATAGCCTGCAAGGTCGCCTGACTTAACCCCACTCGACTTTTTATTTGGGCGCATTTGAAAAATAGAATCTACATGACTGCTCCAACCACAAGGCAAGATCTAGAAGAAAGAGTTCGATACGAAATTGCACAAATAATACCTCAACAATTACAGAATGTTAGACGTGCAACGATAAGTCGCGCTACTCTGTGTATTAATCATAACGGTGAACAGTTTGAACAATTTTGATAACGGTTTATTATAATTTAGGTTTTAAATAGTTTTGTCATTCTTGGTAATTTATTCATGGTTGTAACGTTATACCTATTAAAATTATTTCTTGTTTAATTTGTGTTCACTATTTAAAAATGCTTCTATTATTACGAAGGATATCGTTAAAAAATGATTAATGGCGAAAAAATTATAGTTTATGAATCATTATTTCTGATTAATAAAAGAAATAGCACAGTTCCATTAAAAAATATTCCATAGGACCCCAACGGAAATGAAAATGAATAAGGAATTCCGTTTTTTTGAAAAAAAAAATACTAAAAATACTGGTACCTATCAGTAATTCAAACAACTATTTTCTGCTTTACAGGCAAGTCTACAGCCTTACTAATAATTTCCATAGCCTACTTAGTAATTTCCTTAGATCGCATTCATCTGACGCGGCCATTTTGAGAAAATTAAAAAATTGTTCGTATCTCACTTATTTCTTGGATTTTTTTATATCTGAAAAAACTGTTGCACTTAGAAATTTATGCTTAATGAGAAACCATAAAAAAAATACAGTCATTCCATTTAAGAAAAAAGAGTTGATGTCACTTCTGGTTCAACTGGAAGTGATATTTTCATTCCTGTTAGTCTAAAAGTAGCCTATTATTGTCTAATTTATTTGTACCAAAAACCAAATTTTTAAATACAAAAACAACCAAAATATTGGAGGCGTACATTGACTCGTGGCCACCCGGTATACACATGCATAAGAATATACAAAGTTACATACAAAATTCACGTTAAAAGGAAATAGGTGCAAGACTTAAAAATATACTTTTAAATTAATTTTATTATAAAAGCTTCATATTTAATTCATTATCACTATTTTCATTGATTACTACAGGACAAAATCGTCTCCCAAACTGTACTGCTCAGCGTTCTGTACGTCAGTATTGCTCTTGAAGCAGTTTTTTTGTGGTTTGTATAAGAAAAATGCTGTCTGATTATTTATTTAAATAGAGTTTTTATTTTTTTAAACAGGAGTTATTTTGCTATACTAAAATAAAAATAATAATAAAGATAATAAAATTAATATAATGTTGGTTGTTAACTACGGGAAGTAGTTATTTCTGCGAATGGATAAACGGGGGAAGCAGAATATTTCTGAAAGCGCTTTCCACGGCCGTACAGACTGGTCACTTAGTCGAAACGAGCTTCGCAGTGTAAGGATTATTGAAACTGGATGCAAAGACTTTAAAAAGATTAAGTCCGTTTATCATTGGTCATAAGTACTATGGAAATAATAGTACTCATGAGTCTTATGACCAATCATTAAAAATGAAAAAAGTAAGTCCGTTTATAATCGGACATAAATACTACTGAAATAATAGTAGATACTTATGAACAACCATAAATGGATTTAATTTTTTTTTCAGTGTCGCATCCAATTTCACTACCCATTTCACAGCATTCGTTTCGACTAAATGAGCTGCCTGTATACCGCCGCGGTAAGAAATCTTGGAAAAATCTGCTTCCCGCAGTTACCCGTTCGCGGAATTATCTGCTTTTAGCAGTTAATAACCAACATTATATGATTTGTATTATTGATCTTTATTGTTATTTAAAAAATATACTTAAAGAATAAAAATTGTATTTAAAGACAAATGTCCTCCTAGGTACACAAACCAGTAAAAAGCTGCTTCAACAGCAGTACTGATGGACAAAGCACCGAACGGTATAGTGAGGGAGAAGATTTTATCTTCTGGTAATAAATGAAGATAGTAATGATAGTTTTATAATAAAATTAGTTCTTTAGGTCTTGTACCCATTTTCTATTAACGTGAAATTTTACTATAACTTTATATATTATTATGCAGGTTGCATTAAATAAGAGGTACATGAAACCAATAAACCAATCATTACCAAATCATCATAAACAAATTTAATATCTTTTAAGTGTTGCACCTATTTGTCTTTAATGAAACAATTAGTAGAAATAGTAAGTGTAATTAACCCTATTATATATCTTTTTACCTACTGTGCCGGCGCATGTTTTGTTAATTATCTCAAGGACCAATGGAGGTCAGGGGCTGAAAGTTTAACAATCGTGTTCTTATGACTTGGCAATATTATAACATAAGTTATTTCAAAAATTGCTTTCTGGGGTCGTTTCGCCTAGCTTATCCCGCTAGACTCTTTGAAAAAATGTCTCAGATACAAATTGTAGGACATCAAAAGTGACATATTATAAAATTATTTTTAATCCACGGGGTGTTTCACATAACAGTGCCGTAATGTAGTTCTATATCAACTTACGCGCTACCCAGTGTATGAAAACCATAAGAAGAATTTTTTTTATTGAATTTACTAATTTTCAAAGTTATTAAACATTTCTTGGGGAAAAAATGACTTCATTACTTGCCTGGTCAAAAACTGTCCCATTTAGGCACAAGAATCGAATATCCATCGGCTCGTCGAGTTGACCAATGGTGCAGACGTGGAACATCTGGCAATTCGTTTCCAAATCTGCATAATATCCTCCTATAACTTTACCAACACAAGAAAAATTTGTGTCCGGTAAATTATCGAAGTCCAGAAACTGTAAAAAAAAGAGGAAATTAATAAAACTAAACTGATTTAAAAAATATGTAAGGGTATTTACACAGAACTTCTCTCTTTATTTATACAGGGCGGTCACTCTAAAGTATTATTAATTACGAAACGACATATGAGAATAATAATCGGAATGTAGTTACAAAGAAGACTTGATAAATTTTAGTCAAAAAAATATACAGAATGGTCATCTGACAGCAAAAATTCAATATTAAACAAGATGTGCTAAGTATCGAAGGCTTGCTTAAGTACCTTTACAAATTTCTACCATGGTTGAATTATTTCTTGAACGTTTTTCAATAAAACTGTAATGTGTCTTCGTTGCCAATTGTTTTAACTATATGCCAAATATTATTCCATCTGTCACAAATTTAATTACACATCCAAATAGTAGAGTGGAAGTATAGTAGTGGTTAAATATTTTTTTTTTTTATTGGTTTAGAATGTCATGAAACGTGGAAATTTTAAAGAGCATAGCCAGCATGGGTTGCCTGCCCCGGCTTGGATTTGGTTAATATTTGGGAGGTAAGTTCCTACCATTACAAGAACAATTTACCCCAAATGCCACCTTGAATTTTTTTTTATAAAAGTTTGATTCCCCTAGTATCAAAACCTGCCACGTCCATCTCATTTTATTTTACAGAAATCGACAAAAACTGTTGCGGGCGTCGGTGACAGTAAATCTAGAAAACTTACTTACCGATGTATAGAGTAGTTGTTTTTGAGCGTAAATGCAAGCTTTTATAAAAAAGAACGAGCGATTCAATAGATAATTGAGGAAAAAATATGGAGATGGCACATTTTGATACTGACTTTTGGATATGGCTCGTTTTGAAACTGAGAAATTGTTTATTTTTAATATTCTGGAGTATTAGTGCTGAGAAAAGTCAAAAATTACAAAGAATCGACAAAAGAGAAAAATAAAATATATTAAAAAATGATTATAAAAAACTAATATTATCAATATTATTATAAAATAAAATATACGATTAAATCGGCTATTTCCTCTTGAGGTGTGCACTGCTCTTCCACTTCATCACCTTCTGGCAGTTGTAAATCCTTATCATAGTACTTTTCTAAAACTTTTTTGTAATAAGACAAGATGTCTATATTCGTCCAGAACAAGCCATAATGTTTTGTTAACCAAACATTAACATCCCTTAATTTAAGTTGCTTTGCTCCAACTCGAACAAGTATAGGAGCAGGATTGATGAGGTTCACCGACTTACCTCTTTTACATAGATTTTTCGATACTCCTAGATCTGAGTTGTAGGCGTGCTCGCCTCTTATTGAAACAAAGATCTTTCCGCGTTGTAAAATATATCTCTTTGTCGTTTTAAATTGAAAATGCCATTGTGCCGGAGGTTTCAATACTTCTTAAGTAGCAGTTTTCCAGTCCTACACATCAACATCTCTTCCCAAAAACTGTAAAATACTACGTTCCGAAATAATTTTATGAAATTCTTCTAGCTTCACAATCATTTCTTTTTTCTCAATATTTTTTTTCGATGGCGAACACACGGTCTGGAGGGATAAGCAAATGGCCAGTTACTGGGCATACGGCTTCAATCTTGGTTACTGTTGCTGGAGCATGTGTGTAAAGCCATTTGCAACAGATGCCAATGACTATGGAGATTTTGTTTTGGCCGGCACAGCCATCGGCCATAATACGAACAGTATAGATGTCTTCGAGATTAGTTCTTCATTCCAAACATAACTATGCAAATAATTTTTCATTAGAGCAGATTTAGAGCTTCCTTCCACTACTGTAAGATTATATAACTTTGGGAAATGGCTGGTTTCTCTCACAATCAAAAGAAAATATTTTTATGCCTTCTGACTCATTCTTCAGAAAGGAAAGAAAAGTTTTTGCCCGAATTTTGTGAACTCGCAGCTCTATCATTAATTTGGACTTATTTTCTGAGACCTTTTCTACTTTTATTCTTTCTGTGTGTTCAAGGCAAGTAGAGCAGATATCAGTCCTAGGGCTACCGAACTCAATATTAAAATTTGTATTAATTACATTTCTAAAATAGGAAAGTTTTACTTTAACATTTGGGGAAGCATCCTTCTCATACATTCTCCACATTTTTTAAATATTTAACTCGGAAGACAAATAAAGACGATTTGTTCACCACTGCAGTAATGTGACTCTACTGCTCTAAACTGCTTGATAAAGTTAATCACTGCTTCTTTTGTATCACCAAATTTTTTACTCTGTCCATTCCCGCCTCTGGTTTCATTTGCAACTTCTCCTGTATTCAAATTTCGTTTTAAAATACCAATGGCTCGAGACTTTTTTAGTACTAAGACATTCAGGAATGTATTCCTGCATACTGGAATAAGAGATAAAGAGTTATGATGACGAATATTGTACTTAATTTCTATAGTTTTGGCAGACCTTTCACCAGTTTTAGGCCATCTACGACCAGCATTTTGAGCAAAGCAATATTTCAGAATAAAATTGTCTTGCAAAATCTTGGACTTGTGAGAGTAGAATGTCTTGTAGCACCAGTACATTTTTCAAGATACATTTTTTTTTCCTTCACTGGCTTTGGATGTCTCCATTTAGCCACGATGTTTTTATTTTACGCTATACTAGATATAACACAACTAATTTATATTTAAAATCTATAATTCTATAAACTAATCGACCTATAACCTAACACGAGAGGACCAGCTACTGTTACAAGACTCAAGGATTATTGGACAGGGACACACACTTCACGTCAAAGTGCCCTTCATGACGCCTTTGTTTAACACGTAACACACATGAGGCAACGGTAAGGGGGTGATATAAAAAACAGTGGATAAGAACAGAGGAACTCATCTAAACCTATATTTTGACACGACATAACCTAATAAACTCCCAAAATATATATTTAAAATTTTCATTTGTGGTTACTATGTATAGCAGCGAGGTACTATAAAATGGTAGTGGAATACAGTTCTCCAACATTTTTTTTTTCAAGAAGTTCACACCAATTGCGTTAAAATTGCAATCAAATAACCAGTGATTGATGTCGCAAATATTTCCGTTGCAGTCGCAGATAGGACTATCAAGGATTTTCATCTTGAACAACATGGATTTGAAAGCTCCGTGACCAAATAGGCAACGAATGTATGTTATAAACATTTGCCTGTTGTACGGGAATGAGACGAAGGATGGTGTAGAAGGTAGGCGGCTATATATGCGACAATAGTGGGCGTTTTGCCTTGTGTGGATCCATTCTTCCTCCCATTTCAAGCTACATTGATAGCTTTTATAAATATGGCCACATTGTTGGTAACGCGGCAACAAACTCGGTGAATATCTGCGGTTATAATTGAACATGTAAGATTGTTAAGGTACATAAAAGTGATGATCAACTTACAATAGTTTTTTCTGCTTTGCTCTTTTCCAATCTTGAGGGTGTCTGGTTCTTTTTCTGGTATCAGGTTTATCCATTTTAGTACTTGACACGTTCTTATTGTTACAATGCATTAACAATATTTACGGGTCCATATGTTTGGATCACGTGATGATGAAATCATCGAGCTGATTATTGGAAGATGATTTGGCTTATTTTGATTCTAATATGTCAATGGACATGGCAGATTTTGTTACTGAGGCATAATTTCGACACAAATAAACGGAATTTGGAAGATTTTGACACTACAATAATCTGAAGAGCAATATAATTTAAAACTTGGCATAAAAATCTGACTTTTTTACATTTTTGGAGATGGCAACTTTTGATACTACTCTTATGAAAGAATTTTGAAAAATTAAAAAAATTGATTTTCTCAAATGTGAATGAGTCGACTTGGGGAGCTAAAATATATGTGATCCAGGGCGTTATGTCAATTATAAAAAAATAATACTCAATACTTAGATTAAACAAATATGGAATAAAGAAAAATTATTTTAATTTTGCAACATTTTTTACTTTATGAACTATTTGATTGAACACCAATATTTTTTTCTGTGATGTGCTCATATCCTAAGTAACAACATATATTTTTTGGAATAAGATTGGAGGATTACGTCATAGTGTAAAAAGTTAAAAAATAATTTTTTGCCCCCTAATATTTATCTAATTTCATGGGAATCAGGAACCAACATTAATTTATAGTTTGTGACTCAATAAAATAAGTATTAATAATAATAATAATAATAATAAATGTCTTTATTTCCCAAAAAGATGAACAATGAAAAAGAATACAAAAGAATATAAATTTTATAATAACGTTAAATGGGAAACAAGGGGAAGTTCACTCAAAAGAGTGCTCTACCACTTAACCCTTGTAAATGAATAACAGACAATGGTTAACACAGAACAACAGAAAACAAAGAAATAATATTACTCAAGCCATATTTTGTTTGTTCATGAAAAGTTTCCTGATACATTTTTTGAACTTATAATTGCTGAAAGTCTTAAAATCAGTAGGAACAGAGTTGTACAATTTATATATCATGAATTTAAATCCTCTCTCAAAAAATACAGTTTTATGAGCAGGTGGAGTTAGCAATCCTCTGCTCCTTACATTAATATTGTGAACGTCAGTCCGGTATGATATTTTATTAAATAAATATGGTGGTATTTTTGTCGTGATAATTTTGTGGTATAAGAATAGAGCGTATATTTGAAATCGGTTTTTCATGTTGAGCCATTTTAATTCAACCAACTTATGCGACACATGGTCAAATTTTCTGATGCCATATATAAAGCGTATACACGAGTTTTGAACACGTTGTATTCTACTTGTGCAATCATTATCTAAACAAGGTCCATAAACAGGAGCACAATAAGTGAACTGCGATAGTACCAATGTTTCACATAACATTTTTTTTGTCTGACAGTTTAAAAACAATCTATGCGGATATAATAATCGAAGGGCTGCATATGCCCTTTGAATACTTTTAGTAACATGATCTCGAAATCTGAGAGACTTATCAAGAATTAAACCGAGGTTTCTTGCGCTATCAGTTATTTTAATTTGTATTTCATTGATTTTAATATTGACAACTTGTCGCAGGTTACTATAATCTGCTCTTTTACTAAACAAGATAACAGCTGATTTTGACGGATTTAATACTAAAGAATGTTCTGTTGCTACGTTTGATAATTTTATTAAGTCATTATTAATTGCATTGTGATATTCAATGGGATAAAATGAGTGAGGCAGTTGTGTGTCATCGGCATACATATGAACTGCACTGTTTTCAACAAATTTAGGGAATTGGCTGATGTAGACCGTGAACAACAATAGCCCAAGGATAGAACCTTGTGGAACACCTCTTGTTAAATATCTTACATCTGACATAGTTCCACTCAATTTAATCCTTTGACTGCGACCCTCTAGGTAGGACCGAAATAGCAAAACACCCTCGACATCAACGCCACAAGATTGTAAAAGAGCCAATAAGATATCATGGTTTATGGTGTCGAAAGCCTTGCTGAAATCAAGCAATATCAGAGCCGTACTTTTACCACCATCATATGCTTGAATAATATCATCAGTTACGGTTAACAATGCTGTAGAACAACTATAGCCCGCCCGAAATCCCGACTGCACAGAAGGTAAAATATTATTTGAATCCAAGTGAACTCGTATCTGTAATTCTATGATCTTTTCCATTAACTTTGAAAGACCCGGTAGAATGCTTATGGGTCTAAGATCTGAATATGTTGAAACCTCACTTTTTTTAGGAATCGGTACCACTAAGGCATTTTTCCAACTCGATGGAAACTTGCTCTGAAGAATAATACTGTTTACTATATGTACCAAGATCGTTAGAATCCAAGGGCAACATAGTTTAATTAAGCTTAAACTTATATTATCTGATCCAGGAGAGGTATTCTTCAATTTTTTAAGAACTTTCAATACGTGATCTTTATTATTTGAACAATACACCCTACTCTAACGTGAACGAGATTTAATCTTTATCACTGTCTTTCTCAATCCATATTGCATTCTGTAAACAATTTACTGAGGATATCAGCAGGTCTTACAATTTTTGACAAGGATCGTGCATGATAAGCAATAAATAATAGCAGCTACATGGGAACGACAGGCAACTGTTCCTCGATCATTGGCGCATTCACAACAATATCTTTTAATTTCTGCAACACCCTCATTGTTTGGTCCATAGCCGATTTATGTGTCTTAATTTGAATAAAGCGTCCATTAGATGTTCAACATTCATTGGCTAACGATGCTGAGGAAAAAGATTGATATCGTAAAAAGCTTATGCTTCGAAGTGTCTCTTCCAGCGACCTTTCAGATTTTCCAGAGTTGACATAAAAAGATAAAAACATTTATTTACGGGTTCCTATCAATACTGTCAAGCAGTTTCGTACCTAGCCGGAATGATGGATGTGCGACAGCAGGCAAATATTTTAAAGGTCCAGGTACAGTCCCACATTATTCGGAAAGTATATAGATGTTTCATTGAGACTAAACTAAATGAGTGTGTTGCAGAAATTAAAAGCTATTGTTGTGAATGCGTCAGTGGTTTAAGAGCAGTTGACTGTTGTTTCTTCTTTCATAACTTTTGTAAAAAAAATTCTTCAGAATATAATAAATCATTCTCGTAACTTACCTTACAAATATGAATCAAATCCAAACCTGGGCAGCTAACTCATGCTTATTCGACTATGCTTTTATCCACCATCTGTTTTTTTAGAAATAAGTTTAGAATGTCACGAAATGTGGAAATTTTAAATTTGAGTGAAACAACATTTTTTTCATTATCTATTCTCTTTAGGTCCACTCTGTATATTTTCAAGTGAAAGTCTAACCATTTCTTCGGTGCAGTAGCGACAGCTATCTACCAAATTTGACTGATCACTGTCAAGTAGTTTTTTAGTTAATGCACCAACAGACTGACCGACAGGCAGACAGTTTTAGAAGTTTATAAGAAGGTGCAATATGAAATCTGAGTCAGGCTAAGAGCCCCTGCAGTCTAACATGTCGATAAATCAAGTTTCTACCAATATCAGCGGTGGTGATCGCAGCCCAAATTGGGAACTTCTGCACGCATTGTGATGTGCTTAATAGTGTTGCTTATTGGCAGACCGTTTTATAATGTTGCGGGGACATTTTTCGGATTTTAAATAAATTCGAACCACCATCTCCTCTCCGCTCTTTAATATTTTGGGGAAAAAATGGTGTAGAGGAGAAATTTCTCTCCCATCTCTTCATAATTTCGAGCGAGGAAAAAAATGTTTAGAGAAATCTCCCCCCCCCCCCCGCTTTTCAAAATTTGTAAGAAATCACCTTCAACGAAATCTACCTGCCTCAATATCTACCGTAATCGCCGGAAAGGCTACGGCAACTCTGAATCGGACATTCTCGGGCATTTTCATGTCAGTTGGCGAATAATTACGGTGAATATTATTGGCACGCTGCGCCACACCACCAACAAGTGTCAGTCCGCCACTGACCAATATTGATGAAATATGATTTGATTAAATATTGCACTTTTTTTAACTCAAAACTATTAAATTCTCGGCTTGTAACAATGACATTGCTTACATATTCTTCTCGTACCATTTCTACTCATTGTTTTCCTCTTGGAACGCGTTTCGTACTCGTATTTCCAACAGTAATGACAATTAATCAAAATGGATTAGTAGAAGAATAAACAACAATGTGCTGTATTACTATTGATTATAAAATGTAATCTTCACATCAATTTGTACTTATACATAATAGTATTATTCAATATGTTAATCATAAAGAACTTAATTTTGGCAAATTATATTCTGTATTTTACAACACAGGTCTCGTATACAAACAACGGTTTTATGTCGCATAAAAGACAACCTCACGTTATTGTTTCTATTCAATACCTGACCTATTGTTAGAAATCCATTCATTTTAGTGGGAAAAAAATTAAATAGAATTAGAATAAAAAGTGATAGTTTATGTAATAACTTCGCTATATAACTACGCGGAACTAACATGACACTAATTACAATACGTATTTGAAACATACAAATATGCATTTTATGAGAATATATTAAAATTTGCTTTAAAATATGTTAATAATACAAAATATCACCACCAGCATACTTTCACCAATATACAATTACAACAGAAAATCTGCGACCAAAAAATTATAAATTCTGTCGTTACATATGATTCGAAAGGATATACAAATATACACTAACTGACACAAAAAATGGAGCAGTCGGTACCAATTACACAGTTTCAATAATTCATGGCACACATGTCAGAACATTGAAGAGAAACATGATTAGAATTTGAAATTAAAATTTCAATAAATAATGTGTCGCACAATTTCGATATGCTACACATTCATTGGGTGGTGTGGATTATGTTCTTGGAATATCTCATCCCATGTTACCTGTGTAATAACAGGGGTTATATTTCTTTAAGTAATGAATTAAATTAGACATTGCCATTGGTAGGTATAGTACGGAGTGTCTTAATTACTTTGCGGACTCTGTCGATACTCTAGTACATTAATCAAAATCGAGACGGTGCCTTACCCTTCTCATTTATAGGTGGTTGTATCCCTTTCCCTTTACATCAGAACCAGGGTATTTTGCTTTCTAACCTTTAGATCGAATTTCTCTACGTATCGAGTAATAAAACACATTGTTTCTCAAAACACTTGAACACTATATTTACAGAGATAATGAAAACTAATGAAACAAAAAACACAAACATTTAACGATGAAATGCATTAACAAACAATATTTACAACCGACAAGATACCAAATAAATTTACATAAACTCTAAAACTGCAAAGGGTTCGCGATACATGAATTTATTATCTCCCTGTAGATGTTGATCGAAGAGACGCTAAACCAGCAGTACCAATTTTATCTCTTCCAAATAAGATGGTACACACAAAGTTAATGGTATACCCTGAAACTTCTACCAATTAAAACGTTCCCGACGATATACTGTACTCAAATTTGAAGTTGCTTGACGGGCCATAGTATTTATGAAAAATAATTTTATGCGCATCACATGATGCCTCGAATAATCCCTAATATTTTATTATATCCTAATTTGCCCTATCTAACATTTATACCAGTAAGGTAGATGAAAAAACCCATTTGTCAATTAATTTGCTTTTATACCGGAAAAAAACCTACCGTAGTGGCCTATCTACTTTTACTACTAAAATGATTAAATATATTTCCTGAAATGCTGTTTGAATCAAATACCATAGTCGTGAAAATCTACCTTGGTCCTACGATTAGACGCGCGACGCGCCGTCGTATTTTATATCAACAGAGCAGTGAAAACATTTGTCTGAATATTCTCGGCTCCTAGGAGGACTTGTAGCAAAACAAATTGTTCAGGCATAAAATAATTTATATAGTTATTTACTATTTCCTTAGGACTTTTTAAAGTATCGACCCTCAATAAACAACTCAAATGAAAAGGACATATTCCCGGAGACCTAACAAAACCGAACGAATTTAGATAATATAATTTAGGTATTTATTTACGACTAGTATTTTCTTCAATGGACTAAAGTATCAAGCCCTGAAAGATGACCAAGACTTGGAATGCCAAAATAACGGTTGTTTTATATACGACAGGGCCGTACTTGACTACTCCTAATTCGACTTTGGTTACACCTGTATCTTATGACAAGGCGCATGAGTATGCAAATTTATGAGAACTGAGGCAAATTTATTAGTGATCAGGAAATAATTGAAAACAATTAAAATCTAAGGGGTATTCAGATTCGAATGAAGGTATTTTTATATTTTCATAATCCACTACGGATGGATGGAAGTATGGTAATCGTAAAAAAAGTAATTACTGCGCTTCTTTCGATAACCATGAAATACCTACATGCATGTTTGGAGCATATTTAATATCTGTTATGTCAAAAAATATTATAGCTAAACCTATCAACCCAGATATATTTGAAATCAGGGAAAAAAGATCTAAAAGAACATTGTTACGGATTTCCACCTTTTTGGGAAACACCCTGTATGAATCCGTGGGTTCTAAATAATTTTAACACGAGATAGACACTACTAACACTTTATTTAACAATTTACTGACTGTACGATACTTGTTTACTTAATAGTTAACCTCACTTTTCACTTTTCAACTTGTTCACTTTTATAAACTGCCTTCTTAATAAACTTCTCCTTCCGCGCTGGTAATCGCGCCTTATATACTCCGAATTTGACTCTCTAGATCCATCCAGAAACATTCAAGAATCTTCTCCAACAATATTCCAGAAAAGTCCATTTTATTCTGACAGCTCCCAGTCACAATTAGTAGGCATAGGCGTATCATCTCCAATTCCAAGGGGGTGTAATTCATAACAATATGTAATAATAGACAGGGTTTTCCATTCAAAAAATATAAATATATACAACCCTACAACTTTTATATGAAACTTTTTTTATCTCCAATAATAACAGAAATAAAGGAGTCAAAGGGTCCAAATATAGTAACATGAAATATACAACAGGTCAGAAAACCCAACTGATTAATAATTCTACGACTGTACTGGCAATATTTGTATCATGTTAGTTAAAAGACTCGAATGCAAGGCAATGCAATTACTAATACACCGAATTTACCAGTATACGTAACTAAAACAAAAGATAGAAGTAGAGATAAATTTTAATAAATAACGTTTTAAGACGAAACATAGATTCTCGGGAAGCTTATACCTGATTCCCTAAATTAGAAAAGAATGTAGAGATAGGGATAATAATTTATATTAAGACTAATGAGAATTGCGATATTTTCCACAGTGTGCCATGCATATCCAAACAAATAGAATTCGTCACTAATAAGGACCACATTCCATTTCTCATCCTACTCAGGGCCGGCCCAAAGGGCAGGCGAGCCAGGCGATCGCCTGGGGCGCTGGATCCTGGGGGGCGCCAAAACGCAAGTGACTTGCCGCAAGTTGGTTGTAGTTTCCGAGTAATTAAATTTAAAATTTTGACCGAAAGCACATGCTTCAAATAAGTCCGCCCCTGCCCACCTACCGGTAACCGTGCTCTCTGATTGTGATTGATTACATAAAATCAAAGTATTACTGCCGGCCAACGGTTGGCGGAGTACAAAGTTCGCGACGTGTCCAAGATATTTGCATTTTATCGTTTTTACATAGAGCACCGACGCGGCCGACTGTCGGTCTTCTTTGACTGAGTTCTGAGTTTTCTGCAAATAAGCAAATAAATACATTATTTATAGGAAACACATCCTTTTGCAGCAAGAAATAAAAAGTAGAACATAACTAAAAAGGCAAATTGTTCAAATTAGTCTATTATAGAAATAGTGTTGGTAAGACCGGGTCTAACCAGTGCTGAATTACCCTATACGCTAATTTCGCATGTGCGTAAAGCGACAGATTTTTAGGGGCAGCAGGAAAAATAAGAATAATAAAAATTCGCTCGACTGAACACGATGGGAGAGTCGAATTGACAATTTAAAAACAGTCCGTTATCAGTTTCCCGACATTTGTAATACATTTGCCGCTTTACAGGAAACATCGGATGATCCTAAGGAATCATCAGAGGCAATGTCTTTGGAAACACACATGTGTGATTATGAATTCTTAATTAATAACCCTAATGGTGTGGTATGACGTACTTTTCCAAGTTAATTTGGTTAGTAATAGTATGCAAAAAGTAGATATGGACTTACCAACATCCGTTATGTATTTTGAAAAATGTAAGGAGTTCCTTATTCGCTACCGAGAATCGGGATACACAGAAGCTGTTTTAAAAGCTCGCGAAGTTTGTGAGGAATTGGAAATAGAAACCCAGTTTAAAGAGTTACGGCCTAGACAAAAGAAAAGACTTTTCCAATATGAACATGAAGATGAAACTCTTCTAGATCCCGAATACGCTATAAAACAACAGTGTTTTATCCTTTGTTAGATACATCTATAAGTTGTATTACTGAACGATTTACACAGCTTCAGATTCAAAGCGATAAATGGTCTTTTCTGTATAATATTCAAACAATTTCGGATAGTCCTGCTATTTTACAAAAACAGTGTAATACCCTTAGTGAAATTTTAAAAGCTGGAGATGACCATGATATTGACGGAGAACTGCGAACTTAAAAAAACACTAATTGTAAATCGCCTATTGAAGTTTTAAACCATTTACATAAAAATAACTTACACGAAAGTATGCCAAATGTGTGGATTAGTTTGCGCATCCTCCTAACAATTCCGGTGACTTTGGCAAGTGGCGAACGCAGTTTCAGTAAACTAAAGTTAATTAAAACATATCTGAGATGTTCAATTACTCAAGATCGGTTAAACTCACTGGCTATGATTTCCATAGAAAATAAACTTTTACATTCGATGGATTTTAGTGAACTCATTAAACAGTTTGCTTTACAGAAAGCTAGATGAGAGCAGTTTTTATGAACAGGTACGTTTTTCTTAGTTATTCATTTTCATTTCTATGATAATATTAATTTTAGACGCATTACTAAAATTTGTATAACTTACCTAAGAAAGTGTTGAAAATTAGGAAGGGGGGCGCACAAAACTCAGAACTCGCCTGGGGAGAAAAATTTAATTGGGCCGGCCCTGATCCTACTGTGTAAGTTTTCTACACCACTGGCATTTCAAATAATAACACTAGTTGTTCTAATTCAAACCAACATATCTGTGAACGTGTTTATCGTAGAGACTTTTCCTTAGGCTCACTTATTTCATTCTTTTATTAATAAAAAAATCTTATCGAACGGAATTATGTATTTAGATTTTATTCGGGTCATCCAGTATTGTGCAAAAAGTAATTCTTTATTTTTAAGTTATAAATCTAGCGGCATTTTGGGAAAGAAACTAGCAGCATAGTAAAAACAAAATATCTTTATCTCTAAGTAAAGTCAAATGACAACATCAACAAGAGAAAGAATTGATGTAACAGATGCTTTTAAACAGAATGGTTTCTGATAATCACTGATATCATGCTCTATCATTAAATTATAAACAATACAAGTTAAGAAGGTCTTTGAAATACTAAAATAATGAGAGTGTAATGCATTAACAAATCTAAGATTAGCTATTAATATATTGGTAATAACAGTACTTTTTATATTTAACAAATGAAAATTGTTTGGGTTATAGATTAAGTTTTCAACAAATGATGGAAATGTATAAAATAAATGGGATACTACGTAAACATTGCCGGTATTATGTGCACAATAGACTATCCGTTTGTAATTGATGTTGCAATATTATTTGCAAAGGAGTATTTAAGGATTTCAAGTTTCTTACATACCTTATAAGAAACTAATTAGTCGTCTGTAACTTAATTATTAAATAGTAATTACCACAATTAGAATAATTAATCTCGGACTTATATTACAAAAGACTTGTATCGACAATTATACAATAATTGGTTAGTGTTTTCATCAGCTTCTCTTCAATAAGTCAGAAGTAGGTCATCTTGATAATGAATGTATTCGAATCAGCAAGGGGTTAAACCTATAAGTATTACAAACGAATTGGTTGCACGATTATAATTTTAACAATTAAAACAAAACATGTTTATGCTTTTTTCACGACAAATAATAGAAAATTATGGATATCCTACAAATAAACGAGGACTGGTGAGCCCCACTAGCTACGAAACAAATTCTTAGTGCGGAACCACGAACAAAATACAAGGCACATGCAAGATTTGAAAGTACAAATCCTCCGCTTACAAAAAGTCATTCACAGATAATGCAATCCATATGTAGAACAGGCTGGATCCAAACATTAAAAAGTTATCTGCAAGAACATTTAATTCTAAAATGAAAAGTATACTGCTTGCCGCTCAAAATGTTGCCACCTAAATCAGCGGTACCCTTCCCTGCATGCACCATCTTAAAAATATTTCTACCTTAAATTGTTCTTATTGATCCCCCTCCCCTGCATCGGTGGAGTGACATCGTAGCACACGTCCATACTTTAATAGTTTCATACTTGTATTCATTTGTTTTCTTTCTTACTCTCATTGTACTTAGTTTAAGTTGTCAATTATTTACTCTTTTTTTCAGGGCCATTGGAAGAGCACCATCTAGGTGAAATGGTACCTATTTACCGTGTATGTTATATTTGCATGGCGAATAAAGATATTATTATTATTATTATTAAAAATGGTTATAGACACTAGCCCATATTTTGGACCATTCTGTAATCGCTTTGCATACCGTTTCTTCAAAAAGTTATAATTTTTTACTCTTTATGCTGTAATATGCTTTCTCTAAATCAATAAACATAATAATAAATAACTAAACAGAATTATTATCATTGAATACCATCTTTGCTGTTCGCGCTCGTTAAGAAATACTATTACTATGTACTATAAATCAACATGTCACAAACAGAAGGATTACCATTCTTATCGACATGTTATTGTCAATGTTATGATCTATAATGCGCTGATTTTGTCACCAGATATGCGAATATCTTACTCGTTCTGATTGTACAATAGTGTATATTAGGCGAAAGTATGAAATAATTAGTAACTGAAATTATTTTCTCGTCATAAACGAGTATAAATTGCAGTTGATAATTGCCGGCTGTGAATACTTATCTGACATATTAAATGGTTTTTCTTCAAGCCTATTGAAATGTTTAAATTGTGCTACCAAAAACAGGAATAGAAATAGGACATTGTGTTACTAGTAACCAAATGTCCGCGGGTAGTAACATAAAACTCCCAGCAATTTTCAATATAAATTTCGAAGAACGGAGGGTGGTATTCCTGATAACAAATTATTTATTCAATAAAAATTTCAAACAGCGGGGGGAGATGCTATTCCCTAATAAGAAATTTTGAAAAACGTGGGGAGGGGGTGGTGATACTACTTGAAATTGAATATTTTCCTCGATCGAAATCTTGAAGAGCGAGGGGTGATATTCCTTGAAATTAAATATTTATCTCGGTCGCAGTTCTGAAAAACGGGGAGGCAGCAATTTCATATTTAGTCATTCAAAACTCGTTATTTACATCACACTAATCATTTAAAAGTATACCTCTCTCATTTCGCCTAATGCAAATGCTTCTCTAACTTCAAATAATGCCCGGGCCGCTCAAAAACCTTCTTGCCCGGGGAAAAACAACCCCCCCCCTCTCAACGGGCCTATTTACAGGCTTTTAGTACTTGGGAATGACTTTTTATCGTAATGAAAAATTTTTAAAAACTGCCAAGTTAAAAGAAAAATTAAAATAAAATTAATTAACGCGCACATTTCCTTGTCCCCCCCATCGCCCTTGTTACACCTCGTCACGCTAAGCAATACCCCTTCCTCCCCCTTATTTGCGAACGTATTTTATGAACAGCCCCTTGCATGAACATACAACTTTCATCAATGTTTGAAATGTTTTGTAATTAATTCCAGTTTTTGATAAATATTGGTTGACCTAATATCTAATGAAAAAATTCTCGGTATCCAGTCTTAAAGAGTTGTAGCTCATCTAGAAATAACCTTAGAACAAAACTTAGTTTGACATTAAATAAGAAGTATGGTAGTAATAAGTAGTAAGAAAATTATTAACTCCATAATAATTTTAAAAAACGGTGATGCTAATAGCGCTACTTAACTTTCCTAAAAAGACATTTGTCAACAATGACCACCGGCTGCAGCCGTAATGAGATACGAATCTAAATAGCTTCGTGACTAAAATTACAACAATGGTTTTACTTACCCAGACTGAAGCAGTTCGTGATAACAGCAGGAAGTGTTTCAATTTTTTTTATTATCTTAATCTGATATTATATAACTCCATTTATTATACCACTTCAACACGCCGAAAATAAAAGTCATATTAGGATCATAAATCATTGTACTTTCGAGCCGTTACCATTTGACCCCTTCAGGAAAATAGATATATTAATGTCTTGAATGAAACCTGACAAACCCAATAAGTACATCGATTGTTTGTTGAGAAATTTAGTACAGTTAATTTAACGTAGGTGGTAAGATAAGATTATGAAATTACGAAAACTACCGGTCAAAATTATTGGTATGATAATAATATTCAGAAAATAAGTTCGTGGACATGACGTTGAAAAGGTTCACTACCTTCCATACTGTCATAAAATTAACATCATGTTTATTGTCATTATTATCAACTAAACTAACCCCATCAGGATTCAAGATAGTATTTTTAGAGAAGTTGATATAACTGCCCACACTTTCAAATATAGACCCTCCCTCCAATGTTGATACAAAGACTTCCCTCTCTGTTTAGCTTCTTTATTTTTATTTGAGTCAATAAGTCGGGCGAGTAGGCAAATGATGTCTAAAGTTACCTCCCGCTTTCGAGGGTGCTGAGCAAGAATATGTTAATTATTTAGCTATTTGACCTTTTCCACCCTCCTCAAGGATTAAAAACCAACTCTTTTTCATGGTTTTAACCTGGAAAGTGGTTTTGTTTCAATTAGAAATGATTGAAGGGAGACGGGCAATGACAGCAAGAGCATCCTTACAATCCTTGGGGACTGATTCTACCCTATCAGGGTGCAGAGGGTGGAAAATTAATATTACTTACATTGTTAGTTTAAACGTGCACCCCTCCGTTTTCTAGGGTGTTGAACATGAAAAAAATATTGTCAAGGCTGTTTAAAATTTTCTATCTCCTGAAATGGTCAATAACTACCCCTTATCATGCTTTATTACTATTAATGGTCAGTAAAGCGTGCTTGGACGAAAATGACACGAAATTCCATGCAATTTGATAGTACAAAAAAGGACGACGACGTGGAAGGGCTCTGACAACCCTCTGTAGTTCTTTCCACCCTCCAAGGGGTGGATAATTGATATCAACTACATTCTTTCTTTGAACGTTTAAAACCCCAGTTTTTGGGGATGCTGGACATGAGAAAATTATTGTCAGGACTGCTTAAGTGCTTAACCCTTTCGATCCCCTTAAATGGACAATGACCATGCCTTATCACGGTGTTTTAACAGTAATGCTCGGTAAACCGTGCTTGGAGGAAAATAACCACTGTAGATATTTTTTTCTTCATCAGCATCCATGAAAACGAGGATGTTAGTATTTTACTATGAAAGAGGGAAGAAATTGATTTTCCACATCTGGCAAGGTCCCAGAGGGTCATCACAGTCCTTTCATGTCATCATCCTTTCCTTGACTAATTTCATGAGATTCCCAGTCATTCTCCTCCAAGCACGATTTACCGAGTATTACTGCTAAGAAATCGTGATAAGTTGTGGTCATTTTTCCGTTTAAGGGGGTAGAAAGGGTTAAACAGCCCTGACAATATTTTTTCATGTTCAGCAACTTCGAAAACAGGAGGGTGGGTACACATTTAAACTAAAAGTGTAGGTAATATCAATTTTCCTTCCACTGCACCCTGATAGGGTAGAATCCAGGGGTTGTTAGGACGCTCTCGCTATAGTTTTTTGGCCGCTTGAAGGGATGGAAAAGGTCAGAAAGCAAAATAACCGTCATATTCTTGTTGAGCACTCTGGAAAACGAGGGGGTGGGAGATACGTAGTTTTAACTTAAGAGAGAGAAATCCGATTGTATTGTTTAGACAGTAAGTTAGCAGTGTTGGCTTGAGAACGAACCCCATATGATTTTCACCCGGAGAGATTACACTTTAGATATTAATACAAATTTTATAAAGAAAAGATGGTCTAGAGGTTATACCTTTTACTCAAAATCCGAAGGTCGCCAGTTTGAGATCCAAGCAAATTGGATATGATTTCTTTTGACTTCATTTTATTTTAACGAGTGTTTCGCTAAGTTGGCATTAGAAACTTAAAACTGTCGAAAAATTAACATTATTTGCAAAGAACTGCCAAGAATGTCATAGAGTGGGCAACAATTTATTTAATCAATGAATATCAGATTTTCTTCCTTGCAATAGTGACAACAACTTTTTTTTCATTATGTCTTTATTAATTATTGTTTTTTAGAGTGATTACTCTATACATATTTCATTAAAAGTATAGAAGATTTCTCCCATGACAGTTGTGTTGCGAAATATTATTGTCAAAATATGTAAATTCTTTAAGGATATTTTTCACAAAAAGTGTAACGAGTTCCTTATTAATTGTGTTAACTACCTCCAAAATATTAGCATCGTCGTCTCGTTACTTTCATTATTTTACTTCCACATGCATGTAGTGGAGTGGAAGCATAGTAAAATGTACATTTTTTTTTTGTTTAAATTGGTTTTGAATGTCATGAAACGTCGAGATTTTAAATTTGAGCAGAAGAAAAACTATCTATCTGTCTGTCGGTCGGTCGGTCGGTCGGTCTGTAACACTGTAGATACAATCGAGCACACAAAAGTGACAGTCCCAGAGTAATCACTTTGGAACGGTTTATGATATTGACTTGAAATTTAGTACATGTATGTATTATAGCGAAATCTCGAAGTAGATAATAGTTTGAGCTTATTCCGTTGGAGGAGTAAATAAGTAAAGCAAGCTAATAAAAGTCCAGATTTGGTGTACAAACTAGAAACCAAGGTGTCAACTTGATAACATCTACCACCCCCACATCTACTCGTTGCATTATTAAAGGGTAAAACAAAATACAATAATGATCTAGTGCGTGCATGAGAACAAAAGTACTCAAAAATGTTTTTGCCACCAGCCAGCCCCACCCACCATTGGTCGGTCGGCTAGTCGAAAAAGTATTGAAGTGACATATCGTTTTAAGGCTTTTGGGGCAGACAATTTTAAATGTTGCATTATTAGTATTCCATGAGTAATTGTGTCTACATACAATGAGTGCGCAAATATATATCAAGATGTTTTCGTTTAAAAATATTGGGATGGAAAATCTTGATGTGGAAGTAGTGATTCCTTAAGATGTCTATCCCATATATATTATTCTTCCTTGAAAGTGTATCCCACTTCTTCGCTTATCATAACCTCAACTACCTACAAAATGTTATTCTTCCTGGTCGAATAATTTTGTAGATGTAACGTCAACAGACCGGCGGACCGAGTGACGGAATCTTAATTTTCGCAATACAAATAGACTGAAAAGTAAAAATCTGAAAAAATTTCGATTAAGGTACTTTCCTAGATTGAACTGGAAATAATATAATATCTCCATCGAATGTTGACGAGTTCAGACTAGTTACAAATAATATTTTCCCCTCTATAGTCATTATCATCTCTAGCAATCGAAAAAAATAGTTAAAGAATGCAATGCAATTCAACATATCCAGAGTGTATTCATAGTTTAACAACAGCAAATTTTTAAGTTTAGTTGAATTTTTAATGAGCAATTTATATGATGAGATACCAACAACAAAAACTTCATAATATTCCCATTCATTTACTCGTCTGTGGATTTTACAATGTTCGTAATTATTAAATAAACAATAAGAGACAGCGCGGAATAAACAATTGCTATCACCTAAAATAAAAATAGCACGTCGCTCCATAATGACAATTGGCATTCTCCAAAAAATTAAACAAAAACGTTTCATCCTAAAAATGAATAAAACAAAAGTGAAAAGCGTAAATTTCTAGAATAATAAAACATCTGATAACCAATGTTCGGAATTTGAGTTTAATTCCAGTGGCGTACATATATGAAATTTTACATCAAAATATTAAATGTAAGTTTGCACTCTCTTATAAAATTAAATGTACTACGAACCTCTACCGTGAAAGGAAAAACACTGTAAGTAAAAAGTAGCCATTGTGAGTAAAATGGCGTCAAGCGTAAATCGGTTGCCGTTAGTTTATTTACTGCACACGTTGTTTAATATTGCAATAATAATACTATATGTTATATAAAATATGTGAAATCATTCCAAATTTTTCACTCCTACGGAAATAATTCCTCTTAAATTGTTTTTCCAATGTATTCATAAATTGTAATTATTTTATTTACTCACAGTAATGAACATAACAGTCTTATTCCAAGTATTTTGGAAATTTAGAATACGTTGTTAAAACCAATATTATGTATTATTAGTATATAAATTAATTAGCATGACAAAAAATATTTAACGTTTTTTTGTGAATAATTTATTTAGTTCATTTATAATAAACATAAAAAATGTAAAAATACTTAACTTATGAAATTTTGACCTGAAACATATTATCTCAATATTTGAAAACCAAACTAAAAGTAAAACAAAACAGTAAGTATGCAAGTAATAAAATATTAAAGAAAAAATTATATTCCCTCTTCCAACAAGTCAGAGGAATTATCATTTGTCGGTATGTTCTGCCAAAAAGGTTTTCTGTTTTGATCCATTTTACCAACTAATTCAGCTATAATACTGTTCTTTTTTGGGGAGCAATTCCATGAGGTAATAGTTTGGGCGTCGGGAATTCCAATTTTGTCTTCTTTTTCATTATATTTGCAGCTTTAATGTATTCTCCGATACAAATGATTTACAATGTAATGTACCTACAATACAATACAATTTTAGTAGTTGCTTTGGCAATACACTGCATGATACAATAGCGTGTTGTTCCAGAGTAGGAATGTTCAAATACGGTGTTATTCCACTGTGAATTAGGACCATGCTTGTGATAATACAGTGTTTCACCAAATTATATCTTGAAAACTTGGTATTTGGGATAAGCACTGTATGTTCCAATCAGAGAACCGCGAAATTTCGAATTGGAGTGTCATCATATGTTAATTTGGGAATTTTTGCGAATACAGTGTTTTTCCTTTGCACGGTAGACCTACCTTATGTATCATGTATTTTGCCATAATAAATAAATGTATGTTCACATGTTTCACACATAAATTGTTACAAAACCGCGCGGCATTTTCAAGTTTCAAATTTAGTACTTTTACTGAATGTTCATAGTTTAAAAGTATATAGTAAGTATTTTCTTTTAATTTTCATGTGAGAGACGATTTCTTTTGTCAGTAAACACACACACTCTAAGGTCGAAAATGATCTTTCGCATTCCACAAAAGTGAATAGATATTTATTGGCACTTGATCAAGGAAGGCATCTGGTTCTGTTACATTTTTCTTGTAAATGGCAAATACGATCACCATGTCTGGAATCCTTCGTAAAACAGCAGCCCACTTTTTATATACAACCTCACCAGTTGCATCCGGAATTTCATTAATTGTTTTTTGAACAGTATCTACTTTGTTAAATGTTTCTTTAAATGACAAATTTGGACATTGAAGGTTTTCCATAATTCTTGTCATTATTTTAAAATGTTCGAATATAAATTTTAAATCATTTTTAATATTTGGAATATTCATTAACTTCTTTGCATGTTTAATCCCAGTAGCATCTTCATTTAAGGTGTCTACAACTTCCTTTAGTGAGTTGAAGTTAAAATGGTAGTAACATGCTGCGTTTATCCATGTTCACCAACATGTGATCACTGGTTTTGGAAAAATAGGTAATCCGCCATTTTGTGTCGGCCGCCATATTGGATTTAAAATAACGTCACACAGCTTATTGTATTCTACTTGTCATACCCTTTCATTTGATACTCATGCCGAGAGGGTTGTAAAAATATAGGTGATCCGCCATTTTGTGCCGGCCACCATATTGTATTTAGAATGAGGTCACACAGCTTATTGTATTCCACTTCATATACCCCTTTATTTGATACCCATGTCGAGGGGGTTGTCAAGAAAAAGGTAATCCGCCATTTTGTGGTGCCCGCCATATTGAATCTACCATAATATTGTATTGTCTTCAGAACCTAGTTGTATGCAAAATTTCACCATGATTGTATATCGGAAAGTGGTCAAAAATTCGATCACCACATTTGAACATACATGCTTACATACAGACATTTCGATCTAAACAAAACTATTGAAAAAAATACCCTGAAATTCTGTCCTGATCTATATTTGACTTAATTTTTACGTAGATATACCTGCCTTTAGCTATAGCAGACCCGGCGTTGCATAACAAACGACCAAATTACAACGGACTTTCTTCTGCAGTAAAGAATTATAGACAGGAATCCATAATAACATATAATTACATATTTGTTACGACATAGTGCATGTATGTTATCTTGTGAAACCGCCCGTTGAAACCAGTTCAAAATTAATGCAAAGATTACTTGGTATATGAGGAAGTGCCGATAACTATAGAGTACAAAGTTGCCTTGTTCTATCTGTTTATCAGACCGAGGAGCTTCGACGAGCCTTTGACATTTTCAAACACGTGAATATACTAAACCAGGAACGCGTGAACAAACACGCAAATAAACACTACAGATGATGGCCAATTTATTTAAACAAGACAGCTTAGCAGATTTGGTTAATCAGGCGGATTATCTGATGAGTGGTCTTGAATAAAATAATCTTTACGCAATCTCTAGAAGTGTATGCCAACATTCTTTAAGATATCCATATTTATAAAATGCCTTGAATCTGTATTAATTCTAATGTAAGTGTTCGATCGACTACTCAGTTTAAATTAAGTAATTATAGTAATTAATAATAACGTTCTTTATAAATAAATTTTTATAAGTGTTAGGTTCTCCAGGATATTAAAAAATTGGCACGATGACTGAGTAGCTAAATTAGGTACCTTCATCTTAAGAATGAAGAGTTTGTTACAAATATTTAGATACAGACAGTTTCTCAATTTTCTGTTGGTGATTCACTTTTTTTTATTTATAATAATAATAATAAATTAACTTTATTGAACCACTAACTGATTCAATAGGCTATTGACCTAGGTCCTTCAGCCTTTTTTTTATTTAAATGCATAATTACAACTAAGCTAATATTAAGATTAACGAGCAACACTTTTGTAATAATATCTTAACAAGTACTAAGTTCTATACTAAGGTTACCCCCTGGCGTCCTCAGTTTATCAATATGCACTTCACACTCACACAATGTACTGCTTTTTCACCCACTAGACTAACTCAAAAGGCTTCGTCCTTTTGAGCCTTCTTATCCCACGTTAATTAAGCAGCTGGAATGCTTCAGTATTAACGTGATTTCGAAGTCGCTCTTTATGACTGCAGATCTACTGGCTCCGTCTGCAGCCATTTCCATACCCAGGTCTCTATGAAGGTCTCTATTCCGTACATACCAAGGAGCATTGACCGCTCCTCTTAACACTTTATTTTGAAAACGTTGGATTACTTCAATGTTACTTGCACTAGCACATTCACAGAGTTGGATTCCATTCACACAGGTTTTAAAACTTGTTTGTATAGGATTAATTTGTTATAAACAGACAGGTCAGAATTTTCTCTAGCAAACAGTACATTTTTCTATATTTAATATTAAAGTCATCTTTTCTCCTTTATGTGTTTCTTCCATTTTAGCTTAGTATCCTGTTTCATACCTAAATATTTATCCTTGTTTGCATATGGGATTATATGATTATCGAGAGTGATTTACATCGATTCAGTGCTTCTATTTGTGAAGTTAATGTGCACTGATTTGCTTTCGTTAAATTTATTGCACCAGTATTCTGTCTGTCTGTTCAAAGCTTCTTGGAGATTTTGTTTAGCTTCTTGTTCGGTTTTACCAACTGCTAATACTCCCATGTCATCAGCAAAGGTGGCAATTGTAGTTTGTCCTGTTACTAGAATATCTCTTGTGTATAATAAATAAATACAGTAGTGGACTCAAAACACTACCCTGTGGTACACCAGCCTCAATTGGTCTCAGTTCAGAGTATTGTTAATCACACTTAGTTTTAAACCTTATTTCACTAATATGTGATTTTTAGTAAGAGACTCTGTTGTTTCGGTAGAAGTTGTTCTAGTTTGTGTTCCAATCCCTGGTGCCAGACTTTTTCGAAAGCCTGAGCAGCATCCAGGAATACTGCTTAAAATACAATTTTCTCCTCGAGTGCATTCTCTAGGTGGTCTGTGAGTCCATGAACCTGATCCTTCGTTGGTTGGTTAATATGCGAGACAACTAATAGTCAACTTGTAACATCAATTCCTGCCCCTGAGTGGAATAGGAACGATGATACTACCCGGTTCTCATTTATTTTTGTGGAGGCTGGGTCGTGGTTCGAAAATTAATAAAAATTTAGGATTGTTAGGCGCCAATAGCCAATTGCTCGATACCTATGCCTTACTGGTTTTCAAAAATGTAATACTGTGGCTATTCAGTGGCCTTATTGTTTACATAGGTATCATGAGTTTTTAGAAAATTTAATATGAAAACACAATTTAAGAAAAATAAGTTGTATATTAAAATTTTAAAGACAAATGATTGAAAAGGTAAATATTTGATATAAATTTAGATATTTGATTAACAAAAAAATAAAATTTAGAGGGTAGCTACCTTCCTTACATAAATTATATGTAGGAGTAAGAATGTTATAAGGCTGACGGCCGATGAAAAGTTAAAGATAAAAATTTACATTTGCTGAAGGCTAAAAATTATATGTTCAATAAAAATTTCACAAGTTGAGCGTATAGATGTTCAAAGGAGAATGACACTCTCACCAAAGATCCTGTACTCGAACTGCCAGAGCGCCTCGTCCCACTCAAATCTCTTCTTCCCCTTCCTCTGTTTGTTACGTTTACTGATAAACGTTGAGACTAGACTGATTAATATGTTGTCGCTATTCAAGTTCCATATTCAGTGACATGTGTGGATATGGACAAACAAATTCCCTCCTGGGCTAAATAAGGTTATCCTCACAGGACCATCACCATCAAGCTGGTCACTTTAATTGACACCCAAGGCTTATCATTGGCTGGTCATTACCACCTCTTCAAGCTGGCACCTAATACTTCATCAGGCTGTTACTTAATAGCTCAGGCTGGTACTTATTACCACACAGGCTGGTACTTACTACCTCAGGCTGGTACTTATTACCTCACACCTAAAAGAGTCCATCGTGTTACTTTACCTTGCATTTACCTGTTTGAAAAGGCACTCTGGGTGCGTTAATACCCCCACGTAATGCTATAAGATCTTAACGTTTCTTTTAAAAATGCCCAAATATCCCCTACCAAATTCCAAGATATTTTTATAACCTTACTAAATTTAAAAACCGCGTTCTACTATTGCCCAAACCTATATTTAAATCGCGTTTAAAACTTTAAATTCACAATTAATTCCCCTTAACAATAAGCAACAGAATTAAATGTAATTCTTTATCCAACATAGATTTTAGCTACTGACGCTGTTTTTTATGGCACGCGTGCATCGCTATCCAAGCGCTTCAAAAATTAACCTATTAAATATCCCTTAACATCGGATTGAATACTGGCGATTTTACAAATTAAATACATATACATTAATCAATAAATGTCAATGATTATAATTTAGTAGATATTGGTTTATTTAATTACCTATCTCCAGGAATTTGAGGCTTTAAATCTGCGGCAAGACAGCACAATCACGTCTTGTTCTTGGCTTCAAGAATCGGAAATGCCTAATTTATTGTCTCCTTTAAAATAGCTTTCAATCGTTGCCAACCGCAAAATGATAAAAAGTGTTTACTTAAAATTCTGTTTTTTTTATCAAATCTACTTAATTATTGCACTATTTTACTTCCCATTAATAATTCTTATTTGTTACTAAATTTCTATCGATTCAAATTATTAATTAAAGTTTATTGTTTAATTTTTACCAATACTATCTAGATTTCTAACTAGTAAGAGCCGGTGGTTTGCTGGTAGAATAACAGATGGCGCTCGGTGTATATTTTAAAGTTAATTCAAGTCTACTCGTTAAGAATCGGTTGGGTTTGCTGGTAGAATAACAGATGGCGCTCGGTGTATATTTTAAAGTTAATTCATATTTATACTGTAGCGAAAGGGCAGGTTGATAGATCTTCGAGTGGGAATGAGGACTTTGGCAGCTCTAGAATCTGTGAACAAAAAGTAAATAAATTTAAAGTATCTGCTATTATAGTGGTTTTAAGAACCCCATAATTAAATTATATATATTCTGTAGCGTCCTGGAACTTTAGGACGGTACACTTTCTCTCTCCCTCTACAAAAAATATGTGTACTTCCATACATGTATTTTTTCCTATAAATTGAGACTTCAATTTCTACTTATCCGCTGATGGATATAACTAAAGCTAACTTAAAAGAATTGAGATATGGTTACTTAACCATAAATGATTATAAACCGAACTGTAACTAAATTAAGCTATAAGACAGCTACGGTTCCTAGACCTTAACTTCTTACTAAATAACTAAAAGTAAATATCTTACATACTAGTGAATGCTGCTATAAGAGAGGATTTAGTACTCAATAGTAGCTTCGCGTACTACACGCCTAATATTTCAGGGACAAAATCAGTAACGACAAATTCAATAATGACAAAATTGGGAAAGACACAATCGGTAAAGTCAATGTAGTACTAATCCAAGCCATATTAGCATATACACTATACATATTTCACTTACTTCAGAGACCGAGAGGCTCCAAAAACATAATCTATTCAATACCACATTCCACCAGATATAAAATATCCCCTGAATGCTAATTATTCAGACACAAAATTGGAAGTAGAATTAAATCGATATAAAGCTTGTATAGCATTTCACATACAAGAAACCCCTTGAAGAGAGTTCGGAAAGGAAACATAAAATGTTTTAGGAGAGGACCCAAACATCAGTCTCCACAGACACTGTGGTGTAGTGCCTGAGCAGCGTTGTAGCGGCTGCCAGTGCTGAAATTGGAGTAGACATAAGCACATCTAAACCACGATACAGGAACCAAGTTCTCTGCCTATCCTTAACAGTGGGATAAAATATCCAGACTGTTAATAAATCAAACAAATTTATTTTGGATGTAGCTCCAAAGGGCTGAAATTAGACGTACGTATCAACTAAAATACTTTGGATATAGCTCCAAGGGGCTGAACTAGAAATACGTGACGACTAAACAACAAAAAGGACCATTGTTCTGGAAAGCTCTTGCTTCAGGTGCGATGAACAGTGTTTCGATCGAGCGATTGGCCAAGGGCTGAGGTGAAGCGGGGAGGTTGAGATATGTCTCTCGAAGACCGTCAGACGACCTAGGTCACTCCTGACTGACAAGCTCCCTTACCCATGTTTACGCTCGACCCTCCTTAACCACCTGTCATTCAAGACAGCCCGGTCGAAACTAGTCCATCCCCATCCCGGAACAAGTTCCTTTAATGGCCGTTAAATATCCTACGAACTAGGATAATGATTACTTCTTACCTGTAAACATCTAGAAAATATAATACGAAAAGTAACTAAAGTTTATACTAACAAAACTAGAATGAAGTTAGTCAGAACACTTAACCAAAATTAAGACACTAGAAGATTTCAAGTAGGATGTTCTCCAGAAACGTCAGAAATACTAAAGGAATATACAAGCAAAGCATAATCTTTTTGAGTCAGGTTTGGTAAAGACATCACCCCTGATCTAACGAAAGGAAAACTAACTCACTGTTTATCAAGGGGCAATTTGACCATCCAGGAAAAATATTCCCTCCAAACAAATTTCCCTTGACTTTCAAACCACAACTGAACAATTATATTTATTTACCAGACCACGAGAATGCCTTAGCAAGACTGGCAAATAGAATACAATAAATATAATAAAAACCAACAGGTGGAAGGTTTCCCTAACGAAATTCAGTCTGCCCTAACCCTTCCTCAAACATAAACTTAAGTAGAGTAACACAAAAGAATTATAGAAGTGGAAAAATAGAAAGGATAGATGAAAATAAGAACAACACAAAGAAGAATGACGATGTTATGTCATTTATTGATATTTTCCAAGCGCATGAAAATCACCAAAATGTCGTATAATCACAAAAGGCTTAACCGTTACTACATCGGATTCCATATCCTCGAGACAAATCTTGCTGAGTTTCACTTGCTTGGTTCACATCAACTGCGTGGCGTGCAGACGTTGAAGACGCTACACCCACTAAACGTGGCCCACCCTTCAACCCTTGGATAAAAGATATCCAGCCGGAAAAATATTTCCGAAGTTTACTGACAACAAACTACACTACTAGAAAACTACTATCAACGCAAGACAAAACCTTCCAGGTATCTTAATTAAAATTAGTGCGCCTAATCTAAATTTATGGGTAATTAACTTAATAAAAAATGCATTATAAAAATGTTTACCCGACTGAAACGTCAGAGTTTGATCCATAGTACGTTTTTAAATCAGAAACATGCCAATGACCTGCATCAGATCCGTCTGCATGGTCTAATGCATATACTAATTTAGAAATTTTCTGGCGAACTGTGCAAAGTACAAATTTGGGTGCTAACTTAGCTGAAAAATGTTTGGAAGCATCTGACAAAACCTTATTTTTCTTCCATACCTTATCACCTACTTCATATTTAACTTCCCGCCTACGCAAGTTATATGTTTTCTGATTTCTCTGGTAAGCATTATTTAACCGCTTTACTACATCTTTATATGTATCCGAAAGGTTCGATATGTCATCGCAATACCTATTCCTATCACCCGGAGCTAGTTGAATGCCTGATGTTGACTCTACTTGCCCGTAAAAGTCGCCTGAAATGGGAACTTTACGGCCGAAATTCAAGAAAGCAGGAGGGAAACCAGTTACTTCGTGAGTAGCCGTTCTGATTGCGTGAGCAACTCTGAAAATTTCTACATCCCAATCCTGATGATTATCTTGGATATAACTGCGTATAGCTGTACCGATCGTAGCGTTCGATCGCTCGACTGGATTTACTTGTGGGTGATACAATGCATTAAACCAAATTTTTTGTACTTTGTACCGATCGGCCAGTTTCTTAAAAACTGATGAAGCAAACTGCTTCCCGTTGTCTACCATAATGAACTGTGGAACACCGTAAATCAAAAATACGTCATTCTCCATAAATTTAGATATAGTCTGAGCTGTGGCATTACGCATGGGATGTACGAGAACATATTTAGTAAACCAATCTAAAACTACCAAAAGATATGAAAAACCCCTTTTACTTCTTGTGACCGGACCAAAAATATCTACGCTTATGACTTGCCATGGAAATTCTACTTTCTTCTCTTTCCCCATTAAACCGTAACGTGAAAATGACACTTTTTGCGAACCGCAAGTCTTGCATGACTTGACATATCTCAGTATATCCTTACGCATTTTAGGCCAATAGTAATCTTCACAAATTCTCTTAAGTGTTTTAAAATACCCCAAATGTGCTGCTGTACTTTCATTGTGACATTGTTTTAGAACATTATTTCGTTGTGAAAGTGGTACCAAAAGTTTCCATTCTGTTAAATTAGTTTTCACCGGTAATTTATTAGCAACATGTTTAAAGATTAAATTATTCTCTACCTTAAAAAATGGATACAAATTTGGATTTGCCAAAATTTTTGTACGTAATTTAATATACCAATCATCTAGATTCTCCTGATTAAGTGATAATGAACCTACTGTGAAATTTTGTTCTTCATTATCTGACGGTTCGTCCCGCTGCACTCTAGATAAAGCGTCAGGAACTACATTTAAATTACCTTTACGGTGCACTAAATTAAAGTCATATTGTTGCAACTTAACCATCCAGCGAGCTAATCTGCCGGTAGGTGACTTTAACTTATGCAACCAGCTAACCGTTAGATTATCAGTTATGACTGTAAACTTCTGACCTTCCACGAAGGGCCGAAATCTCTCCAAACTAAATAATAAGGCTAATACTTCTAACTCGTAAATACTGTAGTTTCTTTCTGCCTTATTTAGTGAGCGACTGGCAAAAGCAATTACCTTTTCTTCTCCTCCCTGTACTTGTGTCAAACAACTACCTAATCCTGTACTAGACGCGTCGCACTGTATAACAAAATTATTTGACTTAAAATCAGGACTAGTTAGGATTGGAGTAGAGATAAGCGCTTGCTTAAGTGCCAAGAATGCTTGTTCTGCATTTTCATTCCACTTAATTGGTTGTCTTTTACCACGTTTCCCTTTTAGCAAATCATTTAACGGAGCAACTAAAGTCGAAAAATGAGGTAAAAATCTCCGGTACCACGAACACATGCCTATAAATCGTTTTATCTGAGTTGTATTTGTAGGACGAGGATAACTGATCATCGCTTCTACCTTCTCAGGGTTTGTACGTAATCCACCTTCAGTATCAATTACATAACCTAAATATTTTAGAGATTTTCTAAAAAACTGACATTTTTCATAATTTACTGTTAGGCGAGCATCCTTCAACCTATCAAACACTTCTTTTAAAATTGATACGTGTTCCTCAAAACTAGAAGCGGTGACAATTATATCGTCTAGATAAACAAAAACTTTATTTTCTAATTTTGGTGTTATAACAATGTCCATTAGCCGTTGCATAGCCTGTGCAGCGTTTGCAAGACCAAATGGTAGTACTTTAAAACAAAATAAGCCCCTTCCCGGAACAGCAAATGCGGTTTTGGGTTTGGAAGTTTCAGAAAGTGGAATTTGCCAAAAAGCGCTTTTCAAATCTATGCTACTGATATATTTAGCGTCCCGTAACATACTCAATATACCGTCTACAAAAGGTAAAGGATATGAATCCTTAACAGTTACTGAATTTAAAGATCTACCGTCAAAACAAAATCGATAATTTCCATTATCCTTTTTAACTAATAAAACTGGCGACCTCCATTCACTAAAAGTAGGTTCAACTACATCTTGTTCTAACATTTTGTCAAGTTCTTCATTTAAAATATTCATCATATGTGGTGATAAAAGATATTGGCGCTGCCTGATAGGTTCAGCATTTCCAGTGTCTATATGATATACCATCCTATCGGTAAGGCCTAACTTCCCACAACTAAGTCCCTTGAATAACTGCTTGACCTTTTCAACTTGCCGGAGCTGAACTCCAGTTAAGTCAGCCAAACCGCCATCATTGGTCTCAACTGTGTTCACACGACACAGAGCTGAAACTCTTATGCTACCAACTTTATTTACCCAAGTATTTGATTCAAAATCTAAATGAATGCCAAATAACCTACAAAAATCTATACCAAAAATAAAAGAACTAGGCAAAGATGGAACTATATAAACCTTAAGTATTCGAACTATGTTGTTAATCTTGAGCGGTAAGTGAGCTATACCTGTGACAGTTTGAGGAGTACCGTCTGCAGTCGTTACATATCTTAGATCTGACGTTACAAATTTACATTTAAATTGTTCTAAAATTTTCACACCATTGCTTCCAACTACAGAACGATTACAACCAGTATCCACTAAAGCTAAAAATTTCTTATCGTATAAAAAAACTGAAATGTAAGGTCTATCGTCACCATTTTTAGACAACAATAGAGGTGTTACTCGTACTTCATTACTAACTCTATGGTAAGTTTTGTAAAAATTCCTTACTTTACTTAACCAAAAATTCCAATCTGATTTGTTAGTCACAACATTTTTAAACTTACTATAACTACGGGGGTTTGGACATTGACTAACCTTATGTGGCCCCCTTGTTAGTTTTTTGAACATTTTTTACACTCTTTAAATGTGACATTTGATTCACCACATTTAAAGCAAAATTTATTTCTTTTAGCCCTACATTGTTTAAAAACATGATTTTCACCTTTACAGTTAAAACAGATTACTGGTGTCTTGGTAGTTTTGATTTCCTTAACATTTGATTGCCCAGGTTGACTTCTACGATTAGGTTTAAAATTTGATTTTGGTGGTGATACAGACTTAACAGACTTTTCATGAGATTCCCTAACATTATTCTTATCTAAAGAAGGCAATCCAACATACAAAAGATCCTTTTCCACTAAATTACTTCTCATAGGAGGCGGTATATATTTTTTTGTACTTTCCTCAGCGTATTCTACTTTTTTGCACTTTGAAATTAATTCTAAAATTGTATCTATAGTCAATAATGCTAAAGGAGTAGCAAAATATGGCAATAAATTCTTTCTAATTTGTTTAATGCGTTCTTCTAAACTTGGTTTTGTTTTTAGTCTATTATATAAAGCTTCCATGATTCTAATATAAATATGTACTGGCTCATCCACATGTTGTGTTCTCTTTTCAATGTAATCACTCATACTCTTATCAAAATCCTCATGTAAAAAATCATTTTTCAACTGTTCTACCAAATCTTCCCAAGTTCTAACCTCATTACTACCTCTAACAGATCGATACCACTGTAGAGCTGGTCCCGAAAAAAGATCTAACCCTGACTGGAATAATTCTCTTTTAGTGACGTTTCGAGCTATTGCTAACTCTTCAACTCGTTCAATAAATGAAATTACATTATTAGGCTGACCATCAAACGTGACACCCCACTTATAGATAGGTACAAACTTAGTACTAGGACTAGTTGCTATATTTACACCAGTGCCTACTTGTAATGCTAAATCATCTACTACTTCTAAATTCAGTTTATCATAAAGATCTGCTTCTAGTAAGTAAATCGTAGCCCTCGACTCATTTTGAAATGTTACCGTCTCCTCAGAATTCTGTTCTGGGATAGGCATTCTATTTATACGTACCATAATATGTACCAACTGTGACTTAACCTGTTTTACTGGCAAATCATCCTCCGTAGGATTATCTAAATTGTTAATTATATTTTTGATGGAATCTAAAGTATTGTTTACTTGTACTTTCTCTGTATTAAAATTAAATAATGGATCTCTCAGAGATAAATCATTACATGGTTTGGCTATTAGAGCTCGTGTTAAAAGTCTACAACATGTTTCTGTGTCCCTAACTGTAGTACAACCTCTTACGCGTAACTCATAATCAACTTGATCAGCTTGTAATAACGTAGGTATGAAAATTTCAGACATTTTGTTTACTTTTGATTAACTCGACTATTCAAATTTAACAAACTGCAAGGTATATCAAAATTCAATTCACTGGCTTACTAAGTATTTATAACCCCTGTGCCCCTGTATTATTTTTCTAGACTTTCTCAAAAATACTACGATAACTCGTATTTCACCCTACGATTATCTTATTCCTACAATAAGGACTCAAAAATTTTCCTGTAACTGTCTTACCGCAATGTTTAACCTTTAAATTAACCCAAAAGTATTCACGACTTTGCAAAACTAATCTAATCAAATCTTGAGGTCTCAACCATAAACAATACACATAATATCAGTAATACACACAAATATATAAACAGTAAGAAAATTCAAAAAATAGGACAAAATTAAAAATGTGACAATTTGTCTCAACAGCTCAGTTTATTATTATTTTTTTTTTTTTGATAACACTCAACTTCTATACTCGCAAGCCCCACGTTGTGAATGCGTCACTTTGTAACATCAATTCCTGCCCCTGAGTGGAATAGGAACGATGATACTACCCGGTTCTCATTTATTTTTGTGGAGGCTGGGTCGTGGTTCGAAAATTAATAAAAATTTAGGATTGTTAGGCGCCAATAGCCAATTGCTCGATACCTATGCCTTACTGGTTTTCAAAAATGTAATACTGTGGCTATTCAGTGGCCTTATTGTTTACATAGGTATCATGAGTTTTTAGAAAATTTAATATGAAAACACAATTTAAGAAAAATAAGTTGTATATTAAAATTTTAAAGACAAATGATTGAAAAGGTAAATATTTGATATAAATTTAGATATTTGATTAACAAAAAAATAAAATTTAGAGGGTAGCTACCTTCCTTACATAAATTATATGTAGGAGTAAGAATGTTATAAGGCTGACGGCCGATGAAAAGTTAAAGATAAAAATTTACATTTGCTGAAGGCTAAAAATTATATGTTCAATAAAAATTTCACAAGTTGAGCGTATAGATGTTCAAAGGAGAATGACACTCTCACCAAAGATCCTGTACTCGAACTGCCAGAGCGCCTCGTCCCACTCAAATCTCTTCTTCCCCTTCCTCTGTTTGTTACGTTTACTGATAAACGTTGAGACTAGACTGATTAATATGTTGTCGCTATTCAAGTTCCATATTCAGTGACATGTGTGGATATGGACAAACAAATTCCCTCCTGGGCTAAATAAGGTTATCCTCACAGGACCATCACCATCAAGCTGGTCACTTTAATTGACACCCAAGGCTTATCATTGGCTGGTCATTACCACCTCTTCAAGCTGGCACCTAATACTTCATCAGGCTGTTACTTAATAGCTCAGGCTGGTACTTATTACCACACAGGCTGGTACTTACTACCTCAGGCTGGTACTTATTACCTCACACCTAAAAGAGTCCATCGTGTTACTTTACCTTGCATTTACCTGTTTGAAAAGGCACTCTGGGTGCGTTAATACCCCCACGTAATGCTATAAGACCTTAACGTTTCTTTTAAAAATGCCCAAATATCCCCTACCAAATTCCAAGATATTTTTATAACCTTACTAAATTTAAAAAACCGCGTTCTACTATTGCCCAAACCTATATTTAAATCGCGTTTAAAACTTTAAATTCACAATTAATTCCCCTTAACAATAAGCAACAGAATTAAATGTAATTCTTTATCCAACATAGATTTTAGCTACTGACGCTGTTTTTTATGGCACGCGTGCATCGCTATCCAAGCGCTTCAAAAATTAACCTATTAAATATCCCTTAACATCGGATTGAATACTGGCGATTTTACAAATTAAATACATATACATTAATCAATAAATGTCAATGATTATAATTTAGTAGATATTGGTTTATTTAATTACCTATCTCCAGGAATTTGAGGCTTTAAATCTGCGGCAAGACAGCACAATCACGTCTTGTTCTTGGCTTCAAGAATCGGAAATGCCTAATTTATTGTCTCCTTTAAAATAGCTTTCAATCGTTGCCAACCGCAAAATGATAAAAAGTGTTTACTTAAAATTCTGTTTTTTTTATCAAATCTACTTAATTATTGCACTATTTTACTTCCCATTAATAATTCTTATTTGTTACTAAATTTCTATCGATTCAAATTATTAATTAAAGTTTATTGTTTAATTTTTACCAATACTATCTAGATTTCTAACTAGTAAGAGCCGGTGGTTTGCTGGTAGAATAACAGATGGCGCTCGGTGTATATTTTAAAGTTAATTCAAGTCTACTCGTTAAGAATCGGTTGGGTTTGCTGGTAGAATAACAGATGGCGCTCGGTGTATATTTTAAAGTTAATTCATATTTATACTGTAGCGAAAGGGCAGGTTGATAGATCTTCGAGTGGGAATGAGGACTTTGGCAGCTCTAGAATCTGTGAACAAAAAGTAAATAAATTTAAAGAATCTGCTATTATAGTGGTTTTAAGAACCCCATAATTAAATTATATATATTCTGTAGCGTCCTGGAACTTTAGGACGGTACAAACTATAGTCGGCTTTTTATCACGTATGATCTTGTCTGGTTTAGTTTCAGTATATTTTGCTTTATAGATTTGACTGTGTAAACTGATCTCATAAGCAGATAATTATTAATCATCTGTGACAGAAGACGATTCCAAAACTATTATAAATTTGACTATTTGTTATATGACAATGTGAAACTCAAGTTTTTTAATTAAACAAAAAGATCTAGTTTATCTTTACTAAGCTAGATTTTTTCATCTGTTTTTTACGCCTCTACCATCCAGGAAGCAGACATACATTGATTTTTTTCACCATGTCCGCTGTGTATCTGGCACAGTAGCGTAATGGACTAAAGTGGGGAGATAATGGATATTGTCTGTATATTTCAAACGTGTAACAAGACAGTCCTGGCTATAGATTTGTACCTGTGTGTCATTGACGTTTATGTCCATCTGACAATTAGTAAAACAGTTAATAAATTAGCTAGTATATATAGAGAAAAGCAGTGGCCACAGAATAGAGCCTTGTGGCACCCCACATTTTTAAGATAATATAGCAGCAAAACTTTCTGCTGTCTCTCTTTTAAATAAATTTCAAAAAGATTATTTGTATTCAGACACTTAATGGGACCACCATCGCGCCAAACGTTACAGTGTATAAAAGAAATTGAAAACCTTATTTTTAATTTTATTGAAATCCAAAATCCGAAAATTTCATTGTTATTTGTCATTATAAGCTACGTTAGTTCTCAAGTATACCTGGGGTTGCCTGTTCGTCAAAAACAAAAAATATTCCAATCTGCAACAACTAATTTTCACTTCTAGAACAACGTGTAATGCTGTTCTATAATTTGATACTTATTTAATACGTTTATAATTAGCTACTTTTGTATAAAATTCTAAAGATATCGGTAGCATTAGAAGATTGCATCAATCTTAGGTTATTTAGTGGTTTACCCCATTGTAACGTATTATACTTAATGGTATCAAATTAATTATCACTATTATATAACGGTGTGTCGTAAAATGACATTTTTCAAAACTGCTACCGCTGTACTAACCAGTCTGTCGAACGATGTGTGGTCAGTGAAACCATTTCATGATTTCGTTTTCGTTCATGACTACTTTCATTTAATCGCAATACGTAATTATAATATTTATTTACTCTAATAAACAACAGTTATGTGGATAATGAAAATCGCTACCCAATTAATGCTCGTTAATGCATTTAAAGACATTATTAGCTAGTACGTGCATGAGTATTTCCATTTTACAATTACACAGATGCAGATGATCCGACAAAATATTTGTAAAAGTTGTTCTTGTAACGCGAGTTAGATAAAAACCTGCATGGTGACAATTTAAGCGAAACTTCAATGCAGTAATATTAAAATAAAAAATCGGCAATTATTGGAAGCGGCTGGAACCTCCCCACCCGGTTGAAATTAGTGATGGGCTGCTAAACAGCAGTCTGCTACTTTTTAACTGTAATTTGATTCGTAGCAGTAGCAAATGCTACGAGCTCTGATAGTCAATTCAAATCAGCCGTCATGACATGCCTTTAAATCAAACATATTATCGTAATGATTTAAAAACATAATTTTGGGCCTAATTTAACAACAATAATAAATTAAGTATCAGAAGAGCGGTCCAACAGCTACGTGAGCAAGCTGTGCATGTTTCCAAAAACAAAGTTTTTCGGATTCTGAAAAAAGGCCACAGAAAAGCTTTTCGAATGCAGACAGTCCAAAGCCTTCAACCAGGTGATCCCGAAAGACGTATCAATTTTTGTAATTAGTTTATAAATGCCATGAAACAAGATCCCGATTTCGGAAGTAAAATTATTTGGACTGATGAAGCTACCTTTAACCATAATGGATCGGTTAATTACTTCCACATCCACGTAGTGGATTGGAAGTATAGTAATCGCAAAAAATTTTCAAAAATTTTTATTCGTGAAATAGGTTTAGAATGTCATGAAACGTCGAGATTTTAAATTTGAGCGAAAAAAAATTTTCTGTCTGTCGGTCTGTCTGTCGGTCTGTCTGTCGGTCTGTCGGTCTGTCTGTAACTTTTTTTGTCCGCACGCTTTCTCCGGAACGGTTTAAGATATTGACCTGAAATTTTGTACACGTATATATTATAACGAGATCTTGAACTGGATTGTTTTTTGAAGAAATCCGGTGAAGGGTTGGGGGTTAAATAGGGGTAAATAGGGGGAAATAAGTAAAGCAAGCTTGTAAGAGTACAGAAACTTGAAATTCGGTGTATGTACTAGAAGTTAAGGCCTCAGATTTTTTTATAATATTTTTCAACCCCCCACCACCCCTACCCCATTAAAGGGGTTGATAAAATAAAGTTGAGATATTCATTTGAAATTTCGTACACGTATGTATTATAACGATGTCTAGAATTAGATTATATTTTGGGATGATTCCGTTGAAGGGTTGGGGGTTAATTTGGGGTAAATAGAGGAATATAAGTAAAACAAGTTGGTAAGAGTACAGAAACTTGAAATTCGGTGTATGTACTAGAAGCCAAAGCGTCAGATTTTTTAATAATATTTTTCAACCCCCACCACCCCTACTCCAATTTGAAAAGGGTTGATAAAATAAAATTGAGATATTCATTTGAAATTTTCTACACGTATGTATTATAACGACATCTGGAACTAGATTATATTTTGAGATAATTCCGTTGAAGGGTTGGGGGGTTAAATAGGGGTAAATAGGGGAAAATAAATAAAGCAAGCTGGTAAGACTACAGAAACTTGAAATTCGGTGTATGTACTAGAAGCCAAGGTCTCAGATTATTTATAATATTTTTCAACCCCCACCACCCCTACTTCATTATTAAAAGGGTTGATAAAATAAAATCGAGATATTCATTTGAAATTTGGTACACGTATGAATTATAACGACATCTGGAACTAGATTATACTTTGAGATGATTCCGTTGAAGGGTTGGGGGTTATTTAGGGGTCAATAGGGGGAAATAAGTAAAGCAAGCTGGTATGAGTACAGAAACTTGAAATTCGGTGTATGTACAAGAAGTTAAGGCCTCAGATTTTTTTATAATATTTTTCAACCCCCCCACCACCCCTACCCCATTAATGGGGTTGACAAAATAAAGTTGAGATATTCATTTGAAATTTCGTACACGTATGTATTATAACGACGTCTGGAATTAGTTTATATTTTGAGATGATTCCGTTGAAGGGTTGGGGGTTAATTTGGGGTAAATAGAGGAATATAAGTAAAACGTTGGTAAGACTACAGAAACTTGAAATTCGGTGTATGTACTAGAAGCCACAGCGTCAGATTTTCTTATAATATTTTTCAACCCAACCACCCCGCCTACTCCAATAAAAAAGGATTGATAAAATAAAATTGAGATATTCATTTGAAATTTGGTACACGTATGTATTATAACGACGCCTGAAACTAGATCATAATTTGAGATGATGCCGTTGAAGGGTTGGAGGTTAAATAGGGGCAAATAGGGGAAAATAAGTAAAGCAAGCTGGTAAGACTACAGAAATTTGGGATTCGGTGTATATACTAGAAACCAAGGCCTCAGATTTCTTTCTAATATTTTTCAAACTCTACCACCTCCGCTTCATTATTAATGGGATTGATAACATCAAATTGAGATATTCACTTGAAAGTTAGTACACGTATGTATTGTAGTGACATCTGATTGAGATGACTCCATTGAGGTGGTAGGTTGTAAATAGTGGAAAATAAGTACGGTAAACTAGAAACTTCATTTTTAACGTATATGGTAGAAACCAACTCCTCAAACTTTTTTATGACATCTACCCCAAATATTATTAAAATTCTATGACCAATAATTTCCACATACTAGAGTGCAAATATAGTCAAGATGTTTCCTTTAAAGTGACTTGGACGAATAATCTGGATGTGGAAGTAGTGATTCCTTAGGCAGCGGTTTTTTAATAATATAAGAATCTGGGCCCATCAGAATCCTCATATAATTCCTCCTAGGGCATTTCAACAGGAGTTTAGCGTTAATGTATGGTGTGGTGTTATAAACGGGACTTTTTGTGGGCCCCACATCCTTCCTCCCCGTTTAAACGGACCATTATTTAATGATTTTTTTAAATAACAATTTTTTCAATATCTCGAGGATATTCGTCTTAATTTAACAAATGTATGCTGGTTTCAAATGGACGGAGCTCCTGCACATTTTGCTGTTGAGAACCGTTTGTGGATAAACAATAATTATCCAGAACGGTCTGTCGATTAGGTAAAGGAGCCTGGCCACCCCGTTCACCGGATTTAACTCCAGTTGATTTTTTGTTTGGGTCTATTTAAAGGACAAAGTTTACGCAATCCCTGTAAATACGAGAGAAGAGTTAATAGAAAGAATTCTCGAAGAATGTGAAAATTTGCTGGCTAATCCTGATTTCGTAAAGCTACACACTCAGTACGGCGCAGATGTCAGAAATGTGTTGAAGCTGGCGGGATGCACTTCGAACAACTCTTGTAATTTGTAATTTACCTTACTTTAATCTAATTCATTGTTGTCTAATAAAGAATAATGTAACTAAATTTTGTTTTAATGTCATTGTGTTTTCTGTTCTTCTAAAGTTATTCATAAAAAACTATTCAAAAATAAAGTTCAGATAAGATTTACTCAAAAACTGATAATTTTAGAGAAAAAACACAAGAGACTTTTTTTGTGTAGAAAACTTCAAATTTTTAAGTTCTGCTCATAGTTGTCATTTTTTCTTAAAAAGCATAAAAAGTTAAATTCCTGTGTAAATTATCACTTGTTTATCTTTAGACGTTTCGAAAATATTCATAAAAGAACATTTTCAGGAGAATTACTTAAACACCCTGTATCTCGGAAACTAATCACTTCCCGACCCATGTTTATAGGAACTTTTTTTCTTATTTTGAGAAGTTGTATTACCTAGTGAAGTTTGGCTCTGCAATTCGGGACGCCCTGTGTATGTAGCCCTACAATTTTTACACGAAACTTTTTTTGCCTCCAATAATAACAAAAATAAAGGAGAGTTAAAATATAATAAGAACCCCGTACATTGTTAAATCCTTGTTTATATCTTTTCAGTACAATGAGCAACGAAATATTAAAATATAATAATTGGGGGTATCTGGAAATCATTGAAATCTTTGGGAAATGATGGGAATATTTGGGAATAATTGGGGATATTTGGGAATCATCAGGGATCTATGGGCACTAATGGGAATAATTGGAGACATTTGGAAATATTTAGTAATCATCTTCAATAATCCAGTTTGTCCAATTTCACATTATCAAAACTCTTACGAGAAACTATGAATCAGAGGTATTTGCTCGCTACTCTATGCACGTCACCATTTAAATAAAATGTCGCCTTATCAGAAAGTATTAGAATAATATTTCTTTGAGAAGCTTGTCTTCATCACATTTTGTCATTAAACTCTCACAAAACTCGAATCCTCTATCGAAATCGTCATACTATGTTATCTTACTTCCACATTCACGTAGTGGATTGGAAGTGTAGTAAACGTAAAAAAAAATTTCAATTTTTTTTTCTTGAAATAGGTTTAAGATACCGTGAAACGTAGAGATTTTAAATTTGAGCGAAAAAAAAATTTCTGTCTGTTTGTATGTCTGTCTGTCTGTCTGTCTATCTGTCTGTCTGTCTGTCTGTAACCTTTTTTTTTTTCCACGCGTTTTCTCCGGAAAGGTTTAAGATATTGACTTGAAATTTTGTATACGTATATATCGTAACGAGATCTGGAACTGCATTGTTTTTTGAACATATCCGGAGAAGAATTAGGGGGTAAATGGGAGTAAACATGGGGAAATATGTAAAGCAAGCTGGTAAGAGTACAGAAACTTAAAATTCGGTGTATTTACTAGAAGCCAAGGTCTCAGATTATTTATAATATTTTTCAAAGGGGTTGATAAAATAAAATTGAAATATTCACTTGAAATTTGGTACGCGCATGTATTATAACGACATCTGGAACTAGATTATATTTTGAGATGATTCCGTTAAAGTCTTGGGAGTTAAATAGGGGTAAATAGCGGAAAATAAGTAAATCAATCTGTTAAGAGTATAGAAATATGGGATTTGGTGTATATACGAGAAATCAAGGCCCCAGATTTCTTTCTAACATTTTTCAAACACCACGATCTCCGCTCCATTATTAATGAGTTTGATATCATAAAATTGAGATATTTACTTGACGTGTCTGTGGATGTTCTAAAGTTTTGTGTTACTGCTATATCGGTAAGTGCTTTTGTTTTGATTATCTTTGGGTTTCATTGAGCAGGATAATTTAAATTAAAAATAACATTATGATAACAGTTGTACTGTTCATAATGGGCATATTTTCTTTGTTATAATTGTTATAAGAAAGATATATGTTTTAAACTTATTTGTGATAAGTATTTTGTAAAAGTTTGAATAATTACTAGTATTTTCTGGTAATATATTTTCATTTGTTTCTATTGTTATAGAGCTTTTACAGTTCCAGGAAGTTGCATTTGCATATAATTATATTGATAATTATCCCTTTACGGGGAATTTCCTATAATCTAATTTTAATTTTTAATATCCTGTTCTGGTAATCCTTTGATAGTTATAACACGAGTATTTGCTTACATATTTCAGTTGATTGTGAACTTTAGAAAAAGCCGCACCGAAGAGGCATAGATGCCGAAACACGTGTCTGTGGATGTTCTAAAGTTTTGTGTTACTGCTATATCGGTAAGTGCTTTTGTTTTGATTATCTTTGGGTTTCATTGAGCAGGATAATTTAAATTAAAAATAACATTATGATAACAGTTGTACTGTTCATAATGGGCATATTTTCTTTGTTATAATTGTTATAAGAAAGATATATGTTTTAAACTTATTTGTGATAAGTATTTTGTAAAAGTTTGAATAATTACTAGTATTTTCTGGTAATATATTTTCATTTGTTTCTATTGTTATAGAGCTTTTACAGTTCCAGGAAGTTGCATTTGCATATAATTATATTGATAATTATCCCTTTACGGGGAATTTCCTATAATCTAATTTTAATTTTTAATATCCTGTTCTGGTAATCCTTTGATAGTTATAACACGAGTATTTGCTTACATATTTCAGTTGATTGTGAACTTTAGAAAAAGCCGCACCGAAGAGGCATAGATGCCGAAACACGTGTCTGTGGATGTTCTAAAGTTTTGTGTTACTGCTATATCGGTAAGTGCTTTTGTTTTGATTATCTTTGGGTTTCATTGATCAGGATAATTTAAATTAAAAATAACATTATGATAACAGTTGTACTGTTCATATTGGGCATATTTTCTTTGTTATAATTGTTATAAGAAAGATATATGTTTTAAACTTATTTGTGATAAGTATTTTGTAAAAGTTTGAATAATTACTAGTATTTTCTGGTAATATATTTTCATTTGTTTCTATTATTATAGAGCTTTTACAGTTCCAGGAAGTTGCATTTGCATATAATTATATTGATAATTATCCCTTTACGGGGAATTTCCTATAATCTAATTTTAATTTTTAATATCCTGTTCTGGTAATCCTTTGATAGTTATAACACGAGTATTTGCTTACATATTTCAGTTGATTGTGAACTTTAGAAAAAGCCGCACCGAAGAGGCATAGATGCCGAAACACGTGTCTGTGGATGTTCTAAAGTTTTGTGTTACTGCTATATCGGTAAGTGCTTTTGTTTTGATTATCTTTGGGTTTCATTGAGCAGGATAATTTAAATTAAAAATAACATTATGATAACAGTTGTACTGTTCATAATGGGCATATTTTCTTTGTTATAATTGTTATAAGAAAGATATATGTTTTAAACTTATTTGTGATAAGTATTTTGTAAAAGTTTGAATAATTACTAGTATTTTCTGGTAATATATTTTCATTTGTTTCTATTGTTATAGAGCTTTTACAGTTCCAGGAAGTTGCATTTGCATATAATTATATTGATAATTATCCCTTTACGGGGAATTTCCTATAATCTAATTTTAATTTTTAATATCCTGTTCTGGTAATCCTTTGATAGTTATAACACGAGTATTTGCTTACATATTTCAGTTGATTGTGAACTTTAGAAAAAGCCGCACCGAAGAGGCATAGATGCCGAAACACGTGTCTGTGGATGTTCTAAAGTTTTGTGTTACTGCTATATCGGTAAGTGCTTTTGTTTTGATTATCTTTGGGTTTCATTGAGCAGGATAATTTAAATTAAAAATAACATTATGATAACAGTTGTACTGTTCATAATGGGCATATTTTCTTTGTTATAATTGTTATAAGAAAGATATATGTTTTAAACTTATTTGTGATAAGTATTTTGTAAAAGTTTGAATAATTACTAGTATTTTCTGGTAATATATTTTCATTTGTTTCTATTGAAAGTATGTATTCTAATAACGTCTGATTGAGATGATTCCATTGAAGGTTGGGAATAGGGAATAATAACCAGGGTAAACTAAAACTTCATTTTTAACGTATAGAAACCAACGCCTCAAACTTTTCTATGACATCTGCTCCAAATATTATTAAGATTCTATGACTAATAATTTCCACTTAGTAGAGTGTCAATCTAATCAAGATGTTTCCTTTAAAGTGACTGATGAAAAATATGGATGTGGAAGTAGCGATTCCTTCGGCAGCGGTTTTTTGATCTGTATGAGTTTCCAACTCGACAGAAAGGTATTGCATAACATGTTACTGAAAAGATCAATTAACTAGCATGATCAATTAACCAACATCATTAATACTCATTAAAATATCTCCAAAAATAGTAGGTCAATGTTGGTTATGAACATTTGCCTGCATCTTAAACCACGTTGATACGTCTTTTATGAAAATTAATGACACGAAACTTGTATACCACCCAGTAGTAAAACACCGATTACTGTAACACTTTTCAATTATGAATGGACATACATGATTCATCATTACTTCACAATATGAATATATAAAGGCTTTTATAAAGTTGTAAATCACCGTACAAGTACAGGTACAAATGTATTGTGTTGTGACTTTTTTCTCTGTTGTCACCTACTCATATCAAAGCATGTGCCCGTATGCTAATTGAATGAGTGAATTTATTACCTATGTAATGAAGAGAACGTAGAATGCAATCAATGTGAAGATGTAATGGAATGTTTATGAAAATTACCTCACTTGATGACACTTTGAATTAAACAAACCACTTCATTAGAATGGGATTATATGCAGAGGATTCGTGGAACGTGTCTATTGTCTTGAACTTATCAGAAACATTCTCTTCCTAGAGGGATGAGCTAAAATGCGAACTTTGCTGTATATATTATTAGCAAGACCATCTACTGGAAAATAAATCTTTATGGGTTGGTCTCAATTTGTTCAATACTAAGACTTTAGATCCAGTTCGTTTCCTCAAGCTTCAGATGTTGCACAAGGTCCAAGATCAAGGACTTCTCTCCCTCATAGTATTTATTAATATTGCAAAAGACATTCATGTTCATTACCTCTCGAATGTTGATGACCTCGAGAGCTAGCAACAGATTTCCTTAAGGTATTTCAGCAAACATGAAAATGATTAGAAAGACCCTCGAAAAGGTATTCGAGCACGGCCGGAATAGGAAGGAATTTAAAAATTCAAAGAATTCTGTCGGAGAAGGCAAGACATGACATTTTAAAACTTTTATAACTTAATAATAGTCGAGGAAATGAAGCATTTAACCCCAACATGAGACTTCACCCCACCTGTTTTTTATGATAGACGGTGTAATATGTTCCTAAAAAGGTATAGGGCGTTTATTATTAATTAAAATATGTGGGAACTTATATTTTGGACAATTCTAAGCATATTCTAACTTCTGACATTTTTTAAATAACCTCACCCTTCTCGACATATAGGCATTTAAAAATAAAGAAAACGAATATTTAAGCTTTTTTTAAGTAATGTTTATTTACGGGCGTTTAATATGAATTTAAACATATGAACTTTATATTTTGGATAATTCTAAGTATTTTTTTTACTCTTGACATTTTTTACCTAACCTCACCGTTCTCGAGATATAAGTGTTAAAGCGTAAAAAGAAAGTGTATTTGACTTCTATATTTTCTAAAAACTAGTATTCTCAATCATTTATTATACCGGGTGTAACAGGATTCACGGTATACCCCCCTTTTCTCCTTTAGTTTTGAAGATGATTGATTGAAATTTAAGATATACTACATACATAATAAGCGGCACTTTTTGACACAATTTTTCTTTCAATTTCGGTTTCGCCGGAAGTGACACTAACTTCCGATTTTTAAATGGATTTTTGAATTCTGCATAATTTTCTGAATCTAACGATGCCAAACAAGTGACATTTCAAACATCAATATTTTTTATCTTATTTTTAGTTTTCCATTTAAATGTGCCATGACGGTTCCGATTTATTCTAAATGGCCCGTGTAATGCTACAAAAATCGAAATCCCGTTAAAAACGCTAAAGTACGTGATTTATGAGCAAATAAAATTCACCAAAATTGTTTTTGGGGCAAAACTCAATTTTTTCAAATGGAACCATATCGGGACCGTAGTACCATTTATTAGTACTATTAATTAGGAATTTATTCATATGTCGTATTAAAATGTGCGATAAATACAAACAAAATTACAGCTAAAAGAAAATAAGAAAATACAATTTATTTCTAATTACCTTGTTACACATAAGGTGGTTTTGGAATACAAAAAATGAACACAAAACATTACAACAGTTGTTCAAAGTGCTGTCTTTTAACGTCAATGCACTTCTGAACTCGCATAGCTGTATCTCGAAGAATGTTCGCCAATTGCTGGGCCGTTATGCTATTAATTGCTCGTCTTACTTGTAGCTCCAGGTCTTCACGGGTTGTAACGGCGGTTGCATAGACAATATTTTGTTAATGACCCCAAACAAAGAAATCAAGGGGCGTTAAGTCAAGTGACTTTGAAGGCCACCTCACAGGGCCATTCGTCGAAATTACGTTTTCTCCGAATCTCCGTTGAAGGTAATCAATTACTATCCTTGAATTATGGAGAGGAGCGCAATCTTGTTGGAAATACATTCCCAGTCCTAAATCTAAAGGTAACTCATCTAAAATGTCCTCAATCTCATTTTCCAGGAAGTTCAAGTATCTGGCACCAGTCAGAGGTCCTTCAAATATTATTGGACCAATGATTCTACTACCGATTATTCCAAGCCAAACATTGAAACCGAACCACACTTGAAAGTTACCCTCCCTTAATAAACTGTAGATTTGTATTTTGTCGATTAAATAATTCCAAATTTGTAAATTTTGACTCGTCTGAAAATAAAATTAGTCCCAAAAATTATTGTTTGGCTGCACGTTATTATACAAAATCCAATAGCAATATTCCATCCTGCGTTCGTAATCACTCTCGTACAAATGCTGGTGCAATTGGTATTTAAAATTCGGCTTATTGTTTGGTGACTGATGTTCAATTCAAACCCAACTTGCCTTAAAGAAACAGTCTTATCAACTTCTATTCTAGCCAAAACATTAATTTCCGTTCCTTCGTCAATAATGAAGTTTTCTTCGGGATCATTATTGAGCTCTCTTCGGAATTGGTTTTCAACATAATTTTTCGCTGGACATTGTCTATCAGGATATCGTCGGCCATAAGGTCCATAGCTGCAATTGCATTTTTTTTACTTTCCCCATAAATAATTAACATGTCCACTTTTTCATCTCTTGTATAAATTTGCATCATTTTGAACACAATTAACAAGAATTTTAAGCAATTTTTAAAGACACAATAAAAACACCGTTTGACAAGCCAAATATTTCATTGTATTCAAAGCAACCTTAGATACTTCTTAAAATTTAATTAGAACAAAATTGCATTTTCTTATTCTCTTTTAGCTGTAAATTTGTTTGTATTTATCACACATTTTAATACGACATATGAATAAATTCCTTCTTAATAGTACTAATAAATGGTACTACGGTACCGATATGGTTCCATTTGAAAAAAAATCACTTTTGCCCCAAAAACAATTTTGGTGAATTTTATTTGCTCATAAATCACGTAATTTACTGTTTTTAACGGGATTTCGATTTTTGTAGCATTACGCGGGTCATTTAGAATAAATCGAAACCGTCATGGCACACTTAAATGGAAAACTAAAAATTTAACTATAAAAAAAAATGATGTTTGAAATGTCACTTATTTGGCATCGTTGGATTCAGAAAATTATGCAAAATTCAAAAATGCAATAATTCCATTTAAAAATCGAAAGTTAGTGTCACTTCCGGCGAGACCTGAAGTGAAAAAAAAAATCAGTTGTATGTCAAAAAGTGCCGCCTATTATGTACGTGGTATATCTAAATTTCAATCATCTTCAAAAGTAAAGGAGAAAAGGGAGGTATACCATGATCCTGTTACACCCGGTATATTAGGGTGGTGCTTATTTTTCAACTTTTAAAATTTTATCGCCTCACTCCCTCAAATTATTATAATTTAAGAGAAAAAAATGTACAACAAATTTAGGGTACCTAGCTCAACCCTTCCCTTCCCTTGCCACAAAAGGGGTGAATTTTCATATGTATTTCTTATGGGTGAAAGACACTTTTTCGTAAATTTGCGATAGAATCGTCAAAATGTTGTGTAGTCAAAATCGCACAGAATTCTCCTCTTCAGAATTGTCCAGATAATACGATTTTTTTTAAATAAATTGAAGCTTCATAAGACTCTTTTGGTCACTTTGGGGCCCTATAAAATAGTCTTATGAGGCTTTACTTAAAAAAAAATAATAATTCGTATTCTCTGGACAATTCTGAAGATTAGGCTTGTGTGTAGTTTTTACTACAAAAATGTTGGCGATTCTATCGCAAATTGACGAAAAAGTGTCTTTTACCGTTAAGAAATACATAGGAAAATTCACGCCATTTGTGGCACGGGAAGGGGTTGAGCTAACCACCTAACCTAACCTAACCAATTTTGTGTGATTTTTTTCTTATGTTAGAACACAATGAGTGGGTGAGATGATCACATTAAAAAAAAATCCACACCTGTAGCTAAGGGCCACCCTACTGTATATACGACTTACATAACATTGACTGAAAGAGTTGACAAAATAACAAATTTCGAATCTCGAAGAAAGTTACAAAAAAATAAGTAATGACTATGTCTAATTAAAATTAGAAAATTTCATTTTGATAAAGTGAGAAATTTCAACTGTACTCAAAATGTTCAAGTATAAGAATAAGGTCATATCTTTTAAGCAGTATAAAACAGTAGCTGTTTTGTTTGCTTAATAATTTACACCATATCTCAGTTGTATACGGTCTCTCACGTTTAGTACAGCAATTAATTAGAAATTTTATTGTTTGTTAGTTGATCTGTTTTTAGATAAACACATTACTTTACGCCTATAAAGGAACATTTAAAAGAGGGAAATCATGATAATAATTATTATGTCGGATCAAATGAAAGACATCTTAATAAGTATAAAATCAGACCATGGTAGAACGTGGTTGAGAAGTAAAAATGAAATGTTATAATTTCCTATAAAATCTAAATTTAAAAAAAATATACACAAATTACAACATTTCATTTTTACCCTTGCAGTGACATTAAATCGACTAATTTTTATCTATATTCATTACTTTTAATTCAAAATAGTGTGTGATGGAAATCAATATTTACTTATTTTTATTTTGTTATATTACTTCCACATTCACATAGTGGGGTGGAAGTAATGCTTCTAAATTTGAGCGAAAAAAAATTCTGTCCGTCTGTCGGTCTGTAACTTTTTTGTGCGCACGTTTTCTGTGGAGCGGTTTAAGATACTGACTTGAAATTTTGTACACGGTTATTCATTATATCTAGGCCACCCTCTATTATCGTTATTATTGGAGATAGAAAAAAAAGTTTTGAACAGAAGTTGTAGGGCTGTAACTGAACCACTCTAACAAGTTAATAGAAGCACAGTGACGTGCAAAAACTGAGAGGTACAATAAGCAATAATATTTTTTTAATGGAATGGAATGTCCTGTCGTTGAATTTTTGAATTATCCTTTTTTTTCTGATTTCAAAAATATGACATCTGATAGTCCTATCTTTAACAGTTTTCGAGTTATTGAACATTTAAAATCGTATTTAAGCTATTTATTATACGAACGGAAATTACAATATTAAAGTAGTCTGTGAAAATGACAAGTATTCTGTTCTTTTTTGACATTACTTTTTTAATGAAATCAAAATGGGATACAGTGTCGCGGAAAAAGTGCAAATATTCACATGTTATATAAAAAATAATAAAAATAAACGTGCAGCATGAAGAGAATACAGTGTTGTATCCAAATTGTCCAACGCCATCAATAAGCACGTTTGAATATGTTTACCGAAAGGTAAATAATACCTCCAGTTTCAGTAGAAATCAGCATTCTCTTAGAGAAAACGAAGAAGAACAGTTGGATAACTTGTTATATTTTGAAGGTAAATCTATGTTTAATAACCATTAATATACTATTGTTGAAATATTATTTTCAGAAAATTCAGAAAGCAGTCTGAATAATGCCGCCATCCAATTGGATAAAAATTACTCCAAAATTCAACGTACGCTAAAAAAAGAACGATTACGAACCATACAAAATATTTCCAGTTCAGCATTTAACGGAACTTCAGAAAAGGAAACGGCTGGATCTATGCCGCCAAATGATTCGAAAATTAAACGAAGATGACAATTTCAATAATATATTATGGACAGATGAGTCTTCATTTTCCACAGCGGCGGTTTTTAATAGAAAGAATCGACGCTCATGGGAAAGAAAAAACAACAGAAAGAGATTGGTTCAACAAATAAAAAAATCCGGCAAAAATCTGTGTGTTTAGTGTGGCATTTTCCGCAATAAAATAGTGGGAACAATATTCCATAATTTTATTTTAAATCGTGCCATCTATCTAGAGGAAATTTTCCCAGAAGGTGAAAACATTCTTGTACACAATTTTCCGATGAATGAACTTGACAATGATTTGGATGCAGGACTGGGCACCTCCACATAGTGCGCTAGAAGTTCGAGGACATTTAAAGAATGCATTTCCAGTATGGATTGGACATAATGGGTCTATTAAATGGCCGCCTAATAGTCCCGATCTTACTCCATTAGATTCATTTCTATGGGGGTTTTTAAAGGATATAGTTAATAAAGTAATAATCACAGTATTCTTGCCATTACAGAAGCGATTCAAAATGAAATAAATAATCTAAACTTTGTCAATAACGATATCATTTTGAGTACTTTTCGGAATTTAAGAAGACAATATGAAGTTTGCATCGAAAATAGTGGTGGCCATATCGAACAGCTTTTATAATTTATTATTTTTATTTGTTGTTTTGTTAATATTATATGTTCATAATTAAATATTTAAAATAAATGCGGTTTGTAGTTTTGTTAATATATTTATTTTCAATGTTCAATAACTCGAAAATGGGTAAAGCTGTCATATTTTTGAAATCAGAAAAAAATTTAACAATACACGCGTTCCATAAAAAAATACATTGTTGCTTCTTGTACCCCTCAATCCCTGCACGCCACTGTGCTTCCATTAACTAATTAGAAGGGTTCAGTTAGAGTCCCACAAGTTTTGCTCGAAACTTTTTTTTCTATCTCCAGTAATAATGATTATAAAGGGTGGCCTAAATATAATGAGTAACCCTGTACATGTATATATTATAACGAGATCTGGAGCTGAATTGTATTTGGAACTTATACGGTGAAGTGTTGGGGGGTAAATAGGGGAAAATAGGGGAAACTAAGTAAAGCAAGCTGATAAGAGTACAGAAATTTGGGATTTGGTGTATATACTAGACGCAAAGGCCTAACATTTCTTTATAACATTTTCCATCTCCATACCACCCCCACTCCATTATTAAAAGGTTTGATGAAATAAAATTGAGAATTTCACTTGAAATTTCGTACACGTATTTATTATAATATCTGAAACTAGATTATATTTTGAGATAGTTCCATTGAAGAAGAGGAGGATAAGTAGAGGTAAATAGGAAAAATAAGTAAAACAAGCTGGTAAGAGTACAGAAACTGGGGTATTGGTATGTGTATACTAGAAGCCAAGGCCTCAGATTTCTTTCTAATATTTTTCTATTATTAAGGGGACAGAAACAAAATTGAGATATTCGTTTGAAAGTTACTACACGTATGTATTGTAATGACATCTGATTGAGATGATTCCGTTGAAGGGGTGGGTGGTGGGAGGTTATGAATCGGGAAAAATAAGTACAGCAATAAAAGTTCAGAAACTTCATTTTTGACGTATATGCTAGGGACCAACGCACAGTGGGCTAGAATCCCAAAATCCTGACCAAAAATCGAAAAACCAAGTTCGTTACATTCTGTTTCAATTCACATAGTTTTGTAAAGCAGGGTTCTCTGTGTGTAAGACTGAGTCCCTACCTGCCGTTGTACCTTAGTCGGAACTTGGCCATCTTCGCGTGCTGAACAGTACGAGAATCGGTCCCAAAATACTAAACATGCGTATGTTGTGAATTTTTGTTATCATAGGGTGTGCTTTTGCATAAGAAAAATGGAGGTTACTCCTGAAGGTATGTAAAATATTATCTATGCACTGAAATTCAATATTTTTTCTTATTATGAAAAATAAATGTTAACTATACGCTTGTAATACAAACGCGCGTGTTAAGGTAGCAAAACAAAGGTATGAAAATAGTTTGTATGTACAAGAGATGTCACTCTAATTCACAATTTAGCATGTGGGAAATGTTTGTGGAATAAGAAATTCATAAAAATTAGCTGCTAGAAACTGCTTATTTCAGTGAAATATGCAAAAATAGAAAGACGACGCGTTCTAGGAGCAATTCTAGTTGTGCCTGCATCACAGTAGGTATTTATTCCCGATACAACAGTACGTCCCAACCAAGGGGGGAAATGTCAGGTATATACCTGATGTACACTAATGATCAGTGGTAGTGAAATTATATATAGAGTGTCTCAATTTTTGGTGAAATATATTTCAGAACAAGAGAAGAGTAGATTCATCATGAAATGCATAAGCCCATCTCATACACACCAGAAGGAGTAGGACGAGAAGGTATTTTAAAAATATTTTCCTCGTAAATACCTAAGTGCAATCAACACGTCTGCCAAGTTTGAAAAATTCGTGCAGTATTTGTGTTTTCAACCCTTACAACTCGCCCCCAGGGATTGATAATCTTTTTTAAGGTTTTTGATACTTTCAACCCCTATATTTCACCCCCAAAGGGTGTCATTTTTTTTTACTATTTTTCCCTTAAAAGTACATTTGCAAAGTTTCGGAATTTTGACCAGAAATTTTGGATTCTAGCCCACTATGCAACGCCTCAAAATTTTTGATGACATTTGCCCCTAATATGATTAAAATTCTATGCCCAATAATTTCCACATACTAGAGAGCAAATATAGTCAAGATGTTTCCGTTAAAGTGACTTGGACGGAAAATCCCGATGATGTATAGTGATTCCTTGGGCAGCATTTTTTTATTATATATCTTTAATCAGTGTAAAACAATGAAAAGCAGTTTTGTTAATACGATGGTGTTGTTTTGCAAATGGTTACTTTAATTTATACAATTATAGGATCCTGATGATAGCAATAAATTGAGGCGAGACATTGACCATTTGAAATAGTCGACTATCGGTCTATACCATCAGAATTACAACACAGACCACCAACCATTAAAAGATGTTGGTCTCCATGTTAGTACAACTTGTCTCTATGATGAATGGTACTCCTACTTGCATTATTCTACCGAAGAGCTGGTTTCTCTGTACGCCTTTGATTATTTTCACTTCATTTCCGGGTCAAAAAGTTTTTTTAAAGTAATTTCCAGGGTCTGTATCTAAAATTTTCAAGGGCGTTACTATTGCCTCATTTAATTTGGATCACTAGAAGGTGGCACACTACATCGGTTTCTTTCAACTTTGTCCCTGATGATTTCAACTCCCTTACCATCACATCAAAACTCGCTCAGTGATATTCAAGGACATCACTTAGTTTAATAGTTAATAATTTTCATGCAAAGGCATCTGCGGACTACGCCTTAGTGGTTTCATTGTGAATTAATTTTCATTATTTTCCTGATTGATATCAATTATGAATTGAAGGCATCATGCGTCACCCTCAACTCCCAACTTTGACTAAATAATTTCTAACTTTAGTTGGTTTGCACTAGACAACGGCTTCAACTTGTTCTCTTTATAGCCTATTGAAATGAAGAGCCACGAACATGCAGCAACTAAAACGTTTCTCATTGTTAATATTGTTTCTTTGGTGGGTACGTACCTTTAAAGAGATTGCGGTACATCTCAAATAATTCGAGTATTATGTCATACCATTTTCTGAAAACAACTTTAACCACTGGTATTACATTGGAGGAAGATAAAATTTTGAAATACCAGTTAGAAATTTGACCACATTTAACCACATATGAGCATAATCCGTTTTTCATGGGAATTAAATTATATAATAAAGTTCGAACTGAACTGGGAAATATTAATATTATTAATTGGATAATTTAAAATTACGGTTGCATGAAAAATCTTATTATTCCGTATATTGGTATCTAAATCAATAGAACTGACGAGAGTCATTGCATATTTCTAATTAAACACTGCGTTTAGATGTATCAAATCAAATATATTATAAATACTTTACATATATTTCGGCTTGTTAGGCTTTTATCAAGAGTACTATGAAGACTAAAGCTACATAAGTGGTTATTCTTTTATACTTAAGAACATGTATGACCTAATCTATTTAAGACTTAATCCTTAATTATTGGAATCTTTCAGATAGACCTAACTGGATTATGTAAATCAACGAATAATTATTAACATTTTGTCTATTATAGGAGTATTTAAGAAATTTTGCTGGTCATTTCATGGCACAAAGATTGTTTATAATGGATTTTTTTATTTCTAGTTGCTTAAGCAGATTTAAACGTTTACCTTTTCTTTCTGAACAAAGTAGATTTATGTTGTCTATATCTATGAAATGGATATTTTCAATACAATACGTTGAAATTCCTGTGTGTTTATTTTTCTTTAAAATTGATTGTGTATGTTCTTTTATCCTGTTCTTAATACTTCTACCATTCTGGGCGATGCATTACAATATTTATGTTTATATTTTTACTGATGAGGCTAGTTTTATCTGATATAAATAAATATATGAAATGAGACAACCTGTACTTTTTTGCATATTTTGATCGTACTGGTTAAAATTCCTACCCAGTACTGTGAGATATTATTTTGATTTTTTTATAAATTTCATATAATTACTTCCACATCCACGTAGTGGATTGGAAGTATAGTAATCGCAAAAAAATTTTCAAAAATTTTTATTCGTGAAATAGGTTTAGAATGTCATGAAACGTCGAGATTTTAATTTGAGCGAAAAAAAATTTTCTGTCTGTCTGTCGGTCTGTCTGTCGGTCTGTCTGTCGGTCTGTCTGTCTGTCTGTAACTTTTTTTGTCCGCACGCTTTCTCCGGAACGGTTTAAGATATTGACCTGAAATTTTGTACACGTATATATTATAACGAGATCTGGAACTGGATTTTTGAGGAAATCCGGTGAAGGGTTGGGGGTTAAATAGGGGTAAATAGGGGGAAATAAGTAAAGCAAGCTTGTAAGAGTACAGAAACTTGAAATTCGGTGTATGTACTAGAAGTTAAGGCCTCAGATTTTTTTATAATATTTTTCAACCCCCCACCACCCCTACCCCATTAAAGGGGTTGATAAAATAAAGTTGAGATATTCATTTGAAATTTCGTACACGTATGTATTATAACGATGTCTAGAATTAGATTATATTTTGGGAGGATTCCGTTGAAGGGTTGGGGGTTAATTTGGGGTAAATAGAGGAATATAAGTAAAACAAGTTGGTAAGAGTACAGAAACTTGAAATTCGGTGTATGTACTAGAAGCCAAAGCGTCAGAGTTTTTAATAATATTTTTCAACCCCCACCACCCCTACTCCAATTTGAAAAGGGTTGATAAAATAAAATTGAGATATTCATTTGAAATTTTCTACACGTATGTATTATAACGACATCTGGAACTAGATTATATTTTAAGATAATTCCGTTGAAGGGTTGGGGGTTAAATAGGGGTAAATAGGGGAAAATAAATAAAGCAAGCTGGTAAGACTACAGAAACTTGAAATTCGGTGTATGTACTAGAAGCCAAGGTCTCAGATTATTTATAATATTTTTCAACCCCCACCACCCCTACTTCATTATTAAAAGGGTTGATAAAATAAAATCGAGATATTCATTTGAAATTTGGTACACGTATGAATTATAACGACATCTGGAACTAGATTACACTTTGAGATGATTCCGTTGAAGGGTTGGGGGTTATTTAGGGGTCAATAGGGGGAAATAAGTAAAGCAAGCTGGTATGAGTACAGAAACTTGAAATTCTGTGTATGTACAAGAAGTTAAGGCCTCAGATTTTTTTATAATATTTTTCAACCCCCCCACCATCCCTACCCCATTAATGGGGTTGACAAAATAAAGTTGACATATTCATTTGAAATTTCGTACACGTATGTATTATAACGACGTCTGGAATTAGTTTATATTTTGAGATGATTCCGTTGAAGAGTTGGGGGTTAATTTGGGATAAATAGAGGAATATAAGTAAAACGTTGGTAAGACTACAGAAACTTGAAATTTGGTGTATGTACTAGAAGCCACAGCGTCAGATTTTCTTATAATATTTTTCAACCCAACCATCCCTACTCCAATATGAAAAGGGTTGATAAAATAAAATTGAGATATTCATTTGAAATTTGGTACACGTATGTATTATAACGACGTTTGAAACTAGATCATAATTTGAGACGATGCCGTTGAAGGGTTGGGGGTTAAATAGGGGCAAATAGGGGAACATAAGTAAAGCAAGCTGGTAAGACTACAGAAATTTGGGATTCGGTGTATATGCTAGAAACCAAGGCCTCAGATTTCTTTCTAATATTTTTCAAACTCTACCACCTCCGCTTCATTATTAATGGGATTGATAACATCAAATTGAGATACTCACTTGAAAGTTAGTACACGTATGTATTGTAGTGACATCTGCTTGAGATGACTCCATTGAGGTGGTAGGTTGTAAATAGTGGAAAATAAGTACGGTAAACTAGAAACTTCATTTTTAACTTATATGGTAGAAACCAACTCCTCAAACTTTTCTATGGCATCTACCCCAAATATTATTAAAATTCTATGACCAATAATTTCCACATACTAGAGTGCAAATATAGTCAAGATGTTTCCTTTAAAGTGACTTGGACGAATAGTCTGGATGTGGAAGTAGTGATTCCTTAGGCAGCGGTTTTTTTAGTTTTACTCAGTCAAAATTGTTAAAAATCGTAAAACATTATCTATTCAAATGCTAAGATTAAATGCTATTTATTTTTCATAAGTTCAACAATATTAGCTTCTCAAAGAAAACTATATTTAAAAGTGAATTGTTTATAATTTTTTTTGCTTATAGTAATGAAACATATTCTTTACAGGATTTTGCAAACATCGAAAAAAAAACTGTCTATGATAACTAAAAGAAAAACTATATGTAAAAATGTTAATGAAATCTTTGCATTCTTTCGATAATCTGACTTCTGGTTATGCTAGCAACTTAAAATCCCAAAGTAAATGTATCCAATTTCTTATTTGACATTCTCTTATAACACTAACATCCAACATAGTTCCCTACGGCTAAGCCAATTAAACTAGTATCTACCCCCTACGGTAAGAAGATTCAGTTAAAAATGAGAACAAAGGCCTTACATGAATTTATTTACCTACCTTGTCTTGAAAATTTTTTCATTCTAATGTATTCCATTTTCATAAAATCTCTCATTCAGTTTCTTGGAAATGCTTAGCCTTTGAACCGTCTTTCGCCCTTATTCTGAGCTCATGAGAAAGGCACAAAGCCACTCATAACGATGTGTCATGCATCCACGAATAAGTTTGAAATATTTATATTTGACATTGAATGATAAAAAACAAGAGATCTTCACCTATCTATTAACTAACTAGTATTGGAGCCTATATACTCTATACATGTTTAAAAGTGAAGATCTGTTGTTTTTTATCAGTCAATGTCAAATATAAATATTTCATACTTATTCATGGATATTGCCTTGGTTTTGCATGAAACATCGTTATGAGTGGCTTTGTGCCTTTCTGATAAGCTCAGAATAAGGGCGAAAAACGTTTCAAAAGCTAAGGATTTGGAAGAAACTGAATGGGAGATTTTAGGAAAATATAATCCATTAGACCGAATAATTTTTTAAGCATTTGCAAAAAAATTTAAGTGTTCCTGGAATGAGTTGTAGTTAGCTGTGTTGCTGATTTTCAAGTATATCTTGAATTCGTCCGCGTATAACAAAAATTTTTAAACTAATATGGATATCGTTTACGTAGATGAATAATAGCAAGGGCCCAAGGTGTGCACTTTGGGGTACTCCTGGGGTAACTATATATGTATATGCAGCTGACTTATATCCATTACTGTTTGTGGCATATTTTAAACAGGATATCAACCACATCATTATTAAGCGTATTCTAATTTAAATTTCAAAAGAAACTATCATTTATCTATTACATCAATGGTCCATTTGAAATGCAACTTCAGGTACGTCTTAAGTTTAAGCAAATAATCTGACAATATTTTTTTGTTATTTGTTATTATCACGCGTTATTATACGAAGAATTTTAAAGTAATAAGGAAAATGCTCACTGACAAATATATTTACAAACTTAAAAGGCACCATAGCTGACGCTAGCTGGTATACTTACTATTATTTTTAGCAGAAATAATTGATTCAATAACTTCAATTTTATGGAATCTAATTGTTTATCACACAGTGGTCTGCAGAGCAACCTTCAATGAGCTTTGCGTAACCGGCTTTGAAATATTTTGATAAATATGAGACCAACAAGAGAAACCACTAATTTGCATTCGATGACCGCAAAGACCATTAACGAGCGGATTAACATTCGTTCATGATTCGATTAAATAAATAACACTTCAGATCCTTATAGCTACCAACATTTTAGCCAATAAAAATAATTGTATAATGGGAACAAACTCAGTATTAATTATGAAAGAGGTGTTCCCGTATTACGATGATCTTTAAGATGAGTTATTAGGCAATAAAGATATTATGTTACATGTAAAGAATCGGTATTAAAATCTGCAAATATTTGTTTATTTTAAGAGTTAGCTCATTTGTATTTCAAGTATGTGTTTGAAGTTTTGATACGATCCCACTGGTACACTCCTTGTAAAATATTTTACTGTTGAACAAGAGGATAATGACTTTGAATGGAACTTGAAGCAATTCGTATACAGGATGTGTATAAGATAAACTACTAGACTTAGTTATTAATAGTACACGATGAGAATCATGACCTAATAACAAATAAAGTGGATTGATTGGTACTTAAGTTAATCAAAAATGTAAAAAATTATAGGCAGCTGAATGCTATTTATAGCTTAGAATTTTAACATAAATAAAGGCACATTTTTGTACTTTTGTTTTAATCATCTCCCAATGATGACAACGTGATGGCGAAACTTGCGTCGAGTGTGGTATTCAAGTGCTTTGGTGCTTGTAGAAACACGTGTAGAGGCAGCTTCATATCAAAGTTTGAGGCTCCCTCCAGAATTAAGAGTATAAATTATGTTTTCTAGGTAGCGAGTAGAATATCTCTTAGAATTTAACTTAGAAGACAATTCTACTTCGGGGAAATGAACGATCTAGCCGTGAGTTGTTCTTACTGCCTCGGATGGTAGTAACCTAGAATTTCTGGTAAAGGAATTCGTAAGGGTTACAAGGACGAAAATGCGGGCACAGTAATTGAACCAAGGGTGAACACTTTGAGCATCAACTGCAAATGTTGATTACTAAAAATGAAGAAAGTAATTAAAGTTTACTGTGTTGTATTACTTCAGAAATTATCATTTTTACATATTGGAATAATAATAATAATAATAATAATAAATAATAAGGGGTGCAGAAATGCGGACCGACATCCTCCTCGCGGTGCACCCTGGGCAGAGAGGGGAAACCCTCTCTGGCGAATGTCGGACGTGGGTTACCAGGACTAACCATCCTGGGGACTCCAGTCTCTGGTTTTCGATCAGCACAGAGATCAGGCTCCTCACAATCGACCCCAATCGGATAGGGGTCAGAGACACGTGGGAGGGGCCTTACCGGACAATCTCATCGATGACGACCTGGCTATTTTACAAGGATGCTTTAGGTGGACAAGGGAACTACGGGACGATTTGCTAGACTGCTATGAGAGCAGCGAACCTGAGCGCAGGGGGTACATGGCGCGACTACACCGGTTGTGGTGCGATATGCACCCGGAGTATCGCGCCTTCTCTCAACAACATCTGAGAGATCAAGTATCCTTCCTGCGCAGAACAGGTTATCAAAAGGCACCCCGTCAGCAAGAAGAACTGCCAGCCGCATTACCGCCGCGGCAACCAGTTGCTGACGAAGAACATCCCCTGGAGTACGACGATGTTAACCTTAGGACGAGGGTTAGTCTTAACACCAGAGTTAACCCAAAGCCACAAGACCTGGCAAGAATGGATTCGTTAATCGATGAGGAACTTCCAGAAGATGCCAACATATGGCAGATTAACAGTGCCGTGTACGCTGCCGCCAGACAACTCGTCCCCCAGCAACGCCTGGCTAGCGTGTTGTACAAGGTCGAGAAGACTAAGCGACGCGTACAAAAAATCTGGGCGAAAATTAAATCGGCGAGACAACACGCGTCTCGAATCCAGAGTGTGGTAGAGTATATAATGGCAGCTAAGCCTTTTACGCCGAAAATCCGGGGTATAGTTGCCGGGTTAAGACGACAACACCACACTCTCAATCGGACAGTGCTGCAAACGATCAAGCAGCACTGTCTAGATAGGATTCGAGCACTTAAGGTCATTAAAAAATCTTTGGTCAGACGAACGCGGAGCATGGAACAAAACCATCTGTTCCAAACAAGCCCCTCTCGTCTGTTCCAAGAGCCACAGCGTGTTGTCGAAAATCGACCGTCTGTTGAGAATGTGGAAGCCTTCTGGAAAGGAATCTACGAGACTACGAGTCCATTTGACAATGACACTCCAGCGATAGCACACTTCGAGGCCCTCTGTCACAGACTTTTAGAAGGGCAAGACGAAGTGTGCCTGGCGATCAGTACGGAAGAAGTCCAAAAGGCGCTTGTTAGCACTAAGAACTTCGCTACCCCGGGCCCAGACGGCATAAACAACTGGTGGTGGAAGAAATTTCCTTCCACTCACCGCCGTCTGGCTAGAGTTTTCAACTCGTGGTTGAACGAGGGGCAGCAGATTTCGGACTGGTTTGCCGAAGGGCGAACTGTACTGATCCCCAAAAAGGGGGACCTGTCCAACCCGAAAAACTAAAGACCGATCAGTTGCCTCAATTCCTGCTACAAGTTATTTACACGTATCTTGTATGTCAGGACTTTGAGGTCAGTTGAGCCTGTATTCCAAGAGATACACGAGCAGCGAGGCAGTAAAAAAGGTGTGGCAGGCTGCAAAGAGAACCTATTGATAGACCGCTGTATTGCTCAGGATTCTGTGCAATACAAGCGTAATCTATCAATGGCGTGGATCGATTACCAAAGGCATTCGATACAACATCACATGCATTATTGTTACACCTGCTCCAATGCCTTGCGGTACCTGCCCCAATAGTGAGATGCATTGAACAACTGATGCCAATCTGGAGAACCCGCTTCACCGTAACATCTGGTGCTCAGCGGATTTCGACAGAGCCGGTATAATTTAGGAGAGGAGTTTTCAGGGCGACTCGCTCAGTCCTCTCCTATTCTGCATCACACTGCTGCCGTTGTCTGTAGAACTACGTCAAACCCGTGGATACCAATGTGGATCACCCAGCAACCGGAGGCACAAGGTCACCCATTTATTCTATACGGATGACCTAAAACTGTATGCCTCCGGAGAGGGCGAACTCCAAAACTCTCTTAGGGTGGTCCAAGAGTACACGCGGGCTATTGGCATGGAATTTGGGTTGGACAAATGTGCAGTCGTCCACCTCAAGAGAGGACGATGCGGGCTATTCCCTGAAGATGCGCAGCTGGCAGACGGAAGCATCTTAAGATATCTGGATGCCGGAGAGACCTACACGTACCTGGGTGTGCAACAACATCACATCCAGGACGTAAAACAAATTAAGGACACTCTCCGTGGCAAGTACAGACACCGACTTCGAAAGATTTGGTCTTCCGAACTTTCGGGAAAGAACAAGGTGTCTGCGACTAATATACTTGCCGTTCCGATTCTGCTCTACTCCTTTGGAGTAGTCAAGTGGACAGTAGATGAGCTGCGTCAATTGGATAGGGATACCCGCAAGATGATGCATATTCACAGAAGCATTCATCCTAGATCGTCCGTTCCTCGAGTGTACCTTCCACGTCAACGGGGGGGGGCAGAGGACTCTTGAGCCTGGAGTGCATGCATCGCAGAGTAGCGCTGAGTATGGCATGTAACATCTTGAGGAGCTCAGATCCACTCCTGCGCTTAGTGAGAGATCATGAAACCGTAGGAGTGGGCGGATTTTTATTTAAGACAGCGCGCAGGGCCGCAGATGATCTCGGTCTCGTTTTCGACTTCAGGCGAAGAGGTAGGCGAGGTGCTGATGCACAGTCAGTAACTGAGCTTCCGCCAAATCGCCTGACAACCCAAATTAAAGCTAGCGAGAAGAGAAATCTGTTCAGGCAGCACGTCGATAGACCCATGCATGGAGTGTTCTACAACAACATAGAGACACTGCGTTTATCGACAAAGCTGACCTTCTCATTCCTGAGATCAGCAGGGCTAAAGTCGGAGACCGAGGGATTCATTGTGGCCTGCCAAGATGGTGTCATTAACACCTTGGTCTACCGCATTCGTGTTATGGGTGTAGAGGTCCCCGACCTAAATTGTAGGACCTGCCATCAGGCGCCGAAGTCGCTCATGCATTAACTATCTGCATGTCCGATTTACGCGACTTCGGCCTACATCCACAGACATAACGCAGCTTTACGAGTGCTGTATTACCATCTTCGGCACTCGTACGAGGTAGACCAAACACCAGTGCTGCCTTATGTTCCCGGAGAGATCGAGTCCGTTGTCGAGAACGAGAAGTGCCGAATTTATTGGAACTACTCGTTCCCGACCGTCAGGCTGATTCAAGCCAACAAGCCTGACATAGTCCTCCTCGACCACGAGACCAAGGTGATGTATGTCATCGAGTTCTCGGCACCTGCCGAGACAAACATCACCTTGAAGGAGGAAGAGAAACGGACCAAATACCGAGATCTCCGATATGAGCTCCGAGCGCTATACCCAGACTACTCGGTCAAGATGGTCGTCCTGATAATCGGCGTTCTCATTGGGATGAGGCCTACACTGCTCTCAGCATTGAAGACCATGCCGGCCTGCCAAAAATCAGCCAAATGGTTGGCAGGCCAAATGCAGAAGGCAGTCGTCTTAGGGTCCCTGCGTCTACTTAGGGCACACGATTCTGGAATCTACAACCACTAACCCTGCGGGATGTGGGGAGTGGTTGTAGATAATTCGCTGGCGCTTCCCCTGTGAGAATATCGGAGACACGGGAGAACTCAACTATAAAAATTAACAAAACAGACATTTACAAAAAATGGATAATAAATGGGAATAAAACACTAAACACATTTTGACCTAGAGAGGAAAAATATGTCTACATTAGGTTAGGTTAGGTTAGGTTAGGTTAGGTTAGGTTAGGTTGGGATGTGGGGAGTGGTTGTAGATAATTCGCTGGCGCTTCCCCTGTGAGAATATCGGAGACACGGGAGAACTCAACTATAAAAATTAACAAAACAGACATTTACAAAAAATGGATAATAAATGGGAATAAAACACTAAACACATTTTGACCTAGAGAGGAAAAATATGTCTACATTAGGTAAGCTTAAAATGCTTTATTTCTAATTATTTGTTCATTGATCTTGAAGGAATTTTCAGTAATAAAATTTAAAGGAGTTTGCTGATACTTGCTTAATATTAACAGGAATGGAGTTTTATAACATCGATGCGAAGTACGTAAAAGATTTTTGAAAAAAACTGTTAATCATTTTCTTAAGTCTAATATAAATCTAATACAAGTATATTCCACCTATGAATATAATTTTTTTAATGCATAGTAATACTTTATCATATAATGTCGAAATTTGAGATTATGGTAAAAAAATGGGTCCAAATTTTTTACACTATTCATGAATGCTACTCTTTAATATTCCACGAGAATATTGGTGTTATCCCTTATAAATTGTCTATTGTTTTCCTTTCCAGACGTGCTATAAATCATAGACCCTTGCGGCACACCACATTCAAGCATCATTGAATCAGATAAAGAGGAATTCTTGACTACAAACTTTTATTTGTAATTAGTAAAGTAAGATTTAAATATTTTTAAAGCACTCTTAGGAATACTTACTTTTTTAACTAGGCAGCAAAATAGTAGATTGACTGCCGCGGCTGATAAGGAAATCAGGCAAGGCAGTCAATACATTTTGCTGCTGAGTTGAACCTATAATTTTTTCGCCGATTGTTTAAATATATTCTAAAATAATTAAATTACTTATTACAATGTTCAATCTCTTTATTTTTGTTGTAATAAATTCAATAAGAATTCATTAAAAATCGCAGTTGTTGCTATAGTTGGTTACCATGGAAACTTTATATGTCACACTTTGACAAGTTACAAACGTCTTTGCTAATTTACAGAAAGATATTAGCAAATTTTGATCATGAATAGTGAGAGTGAGCTAGAAATATTTACTCCTCCAGAAATTACAGATGTGACGAAATATGTCATACTAAATTTACTGCCGGATAAGTCTCAGAATAAATATGAAGGAAGTTATAAACGATTGATGGATTATTGTATGGACAAGCATGTGAAGAGAATTTCAGATAATGTGTTAATTGCTTATTTTGCTGAATTATCTAAAAGTATGAAGAGTTCTACACTTTGTTCCGTTTATTCCAACTTGAAGGCAACTATGAATATTAAAAATAGTCATATAAAAAGTGTAAAATATTTACTTGTACTGATGACCAATCACTTTCCCTGCCTAGTCAGGAAAGTGGGCACTTTCCTGTCTAAGCACGGAAAGTGACACTTTGCTGATTGACATTAGTCAGCAAAGTTAGTTCTTTGCTGTCAATTGGCGAAAAAATTATAATATTTCAGTTTAGAGAGCAATAAGTTGTGGTCATATCAAATGCTTTAGAATAGTCATGCAACACAAGAGCTCTAGTTTTTCGTATATCATAGCCTATAACTGTATCATCAGAGACTTTGAGAAGAGCACTTGTGGTGCTATGACCAACTCTAAAGCCAGATTAAATTTTTGATATTATTTGATGTTTTGTCGCGTATTTAATAATTTAGTCGTATATGAGCTTTTCCATTATTTTGGACACTATTGATAACAAACTAATGAAACGCAAGTCAGTTAAATCAATGAAAGATTTAACTTTGTTGAGCGGTTTTACAAGAACTTCTGTCCTAACGTCTGGAAATACACATTTCCCAATACATTGATTTATTGTATAAATTAAATACATTAGTAAATCTGGAAAACATAGTAAAAACATTTTTCCTATCCAGAACTACTTGATTTGACTGAATTTAGTGCACTATATACTTGGTATTTTGATACCCCCTCAAAAGAAAATTTGTCACTAATTTTCAAGACATTCTTAGATAGTCATTATTTAAGCTCAAGCATGCATTAAGAAACTTTAGAGATTTAGAGAAGCTAATAAATCAGCGAAATTTTTCAAATGATTTGCTCACGAAGTCCTATGACGTCGGGTTCTTTGAGTATTATAATACCAATAATTTCATCTACGTAGGCTATGGTACACCCACCCACTCAGTGTTCCACTATAGTAGTTGATGTCAGTGTCAAAGCCTTGACATATTCTTTATAGGATTTTGCAAACAGCGGAAAGAAAAACTATCTATGTGAACTAAAAGAAAAAATATATGTAAAAATATTAATGAAATTTTTGCATTCTTTCGATTTAAGATTTCATTAATATTTTTACATATAGCTTTTCTTTTAGTTCTCATAGATAGTTTTTCTTTCCGCTGTTTGCAAAATCCTATAAGAATATGTTTTATTAGTATAATCAAACAAATAATAAATAATTCAATTTTAAAAAGTAATACTTTAGTTATTTTCTTTTTAGCTGCCCAGGTGCCCTGGGCATCTGGATAGTCACTATTATCACTGTCTTAGTGACGTATTGCTTCACCCGGGTTATTTCCTCTATCTTTCCAAGCTGTACCAACCCTGTGCTTGGGTATGCTTAGGTTAGCCAGATATGAGAGATGATATTAAATTAGGTTAAAGTTAGGGTTTATTATAAAACAAGCAAATATAAATTATTAACATGAAGATTAATGGTATGCCAATAACCGTGACATCAGGCTGGAGTAATACAAAATATAAGGAAGGATGTGTATATTATTATTAGTATTATGACAAATTTTACTTTTGTTGATTGATTCATTGATTTTCCAGAGTAAGGTGAGTATTGCTGCCGATTCCGGGCATCCATGGAGGTTCATTCCAACACGCAGCTTGATCCTCCGTCGAACACGCCCAACAGACTGCCAAACCGCGTGCCGGAACCAAACCTCGGATGTCGTATATACCGCCGGACCGGCTGCATACGCCGAGTTAGACATTGGGCATGCTTGTTGTCAGCATCTAGAGCCACATGACGCATGGGGTAGGAATATAGGATGGGAAGTGTAGATGTTTGTGAGATGCTTCTTTTAAGTTTCCATCTGTCATCATTGGTTGGGAAGTGTAGGCGTTTGCGAGATACTTCTTTCAGTTTCCATGCTACTTTTAAGTTTCCATCTATGATCATCTCCTTATTTATTCTTCTTCTCAGTTTTCTGTTTCTTCTGTTTCTGAATTTAGTCGCTTTTATTTTTATTCTTTACTTTTTTATTTTATTAACCGTTCCACATGTAAATATGCACTTACGGTGGAAGTACTGGGAAGGACCCTGTCTAGCGGTAAAAAAATAAGAGCTTTTTATATCGGGTTATGAAAAAGAGGTCCGAGGGAATATTTTGTGCACCCTGTATATGTTTTTTTAATCAATCAGTTTTAATTTCCGTCTCCGTTTTCCAATTGGCCGCTTTTCAATTCCGGGTATTTTTCTATTTCATTGCTTATATTTAATACCATTTCAATTTTACTTTAAAATTTTTATTTGTTGTGTATTAACTAAACATTAATAAATAAACAATAAACAAACAAACAAGTACAATTAATAGACTAGATTAGATTAGACTAATAAACTGGGCTGTGAATAAATTAATTTATTATATTATATTATTAAGTTAATAAATTAAAGCTTAGCTCTTTGGTTGCTGGTCTATACTAATTTCTTTATTTACACTTCACTTCGCATGTATATCTCTGCAGGATAATTTACGAGTTTATGACATGATGCACTTTATACCTGCACTAGTTCCATTGCACGTGTTTATTTTCTTTATCTTATGTTGCAAGATGTTTGTACATTTTGTCGAGTTGTTTATATACGCTTTTAGTGATACTAATAATCAAATATCAAATATAAGCTTTATGAAATTTATGCTAATTTATATCAACTAATATAGGATTGTCCACACTTTAATTCAACCCATTTCCGCACGTTTTTCGCCGTTTTTACTCAAGTTTATTCGATATTTCCACTTAAAACGCGTCTGCCTTCGTCGACGGCCGAACACCTCCATGAGAAATTTTACTTGTGTTTACTACATATACGTTAATTTTATTTATTTATTTTTATTTATTTGTCAAAGATAAAAAACTAGTAAATGTATAAAGAGAAACCTGAATAAAGTATAAATAATAATAATACAGTTATTTAAACTTTCTTCTTCTATGTGTTTTCTGAAATACGTTGCCGCTAAGGAAGAAATTTTCATTGTATCGTATACGGCGATAGATGACCAAAATTTGGTGGCCTTTTGAAATCACTCTGGTCAATTTCACGCAAAGTTATGGAGGTTTCAAAAAGAGATGAAATAACGGTTTATTTTGAGGTCACTGTTAAAGAGAATTTGGTAGGTAATGAATAATAAACAAAATTTGACAAGTGACGATAATACACCGCCAACAAAAAGCGTATATAAATGACTTGAAAAAGAGACACCAATTATTTGGCAATAATATAAACCGTCCACCATAAACTTATCTTCTGTGAAAAACAACAAGTTGATTTCTAAGAAGGGTGAAATAACGAGTGCAGCGATTAAAAATAGTGTGAAAATCTTAGAGAGGGACGCTGCCAGCATATACACAAGGACGAAAAAGATAAGTTGTATTAGTTTATTAATCCTTATTAATTATAATACCTAACTGAATTTCTTAAAATTAAAAATTTGTTAAACATAAGGCAGGTCCCAAAACAGGAAGGTTTCAACTGGCAGCTCTCACGTGGTGCATATATTAAACTTATTTACAAATACATGTTAAAATAAGGCCTACTTAATATACAGAGCGTCTCAAATACATAGATCTCTTTTTATTTTCTATAGTGTCTCAAGTGTTCTTTCTCTCAGGACTTTTCCTTGCACTTCCACTGTAAATAGATATTTACCTGTGAAACGGTTAATAAATAAAAGCTTCTTGCAGTAAGCTAATATACCTCTTGTCAAACAAACAAAATGGAGACACTGATGCAGGACGTTGAAATAAAAACACAAATTTCAGGAAACATGAAACCATATCTGGACTCAAGTGGGCAGGATGATGTGCACACTGCTAGATTCAGAAACGGAAGAAACAGAAGACTCAGAAGAAGAATAAACAATGAGATGATGGTAGAAAATAAGTATCTCACAAACACCTACACTTCCCATCCTATATTCCTACAAAAAGCATATCCCATATCCAATTCGGCGTATGTAGCCAGTCCAGCCGTATATAAAAATATCTAGATTGGATATCCGGAAGTGGCAGCAATGTCTACCATACACTCGCTAATCAATGAAAAGAAATCAATCAATAAGTTTAAAATCGTTCGCAAAATAAATATTCCCTAAAATGCATGTTCTTTTTTTCCAGATTAACTTTTCAATAAATGTGTTAGATGGAAAACTATTGGATCCAACCTTAAAACATGAGAAACTTAATTTTGTTTTGAAAGCTTAATAATTATAATTAATAACTACTAAATACTAGTAAATAAAAGTTATCTGAACTACTACTTATCAACGGAGTATATTTAAAACATCTTCCATCAGGTACATGCATCAAACAATCTTTTACTCCAAGCGTTATACAAATAACGCTATTAATATAGTTATTTATAAGCTAGGAATTTGTTTCACTGCACCGTCTTTACACCTCCACAAAGAACAATAGTGTGCCCATAAAATCACTGACTATATCTTACAGTGGTTTTGTCAAGCTTCGTGACTCTCTTGAAAAAAATGTGTTTGACATTAAATTGTTGATACCGAAACATTCCTATGGAATTAAATAACCATTATTCAGTATTCAAACATTTAAAAAATCCACACCGAGAATTATAGATTAGAAATGTCATATTAATATCCTAGAGCGGGCGTGTAAAGGAATAAATAAGTATAATAACATTGTTAACGCCTAATCCTTGGCAAAAGAAAAATGTGATAACCAGTAGTTTAGATTTAGTAAGAGGTTAATTGTTTTATTTTTCAATAAAACTGTCGTTTATAGGGATTATTTCAAAATAACATTAAATTATTACTATATGTATATGTATATTGTGTGTGATCATATAAACTATATAGATATCCTTGTGGACACTGCAGACATATTTAAATTACGGACACAATATTTCAAGGAAAATGTATTGTATTCGACATTCAACGAAAAGTCCGCCAAAGTGATACCGTCTCACCAAAACAAATTACCAGACTCTTGGAATACGTGTGCAAACGCGCAAACTTCGATGAGATGGGTGTAAATCTAAATGACGAGAAACTCAGTCATCTCAGATTCTCCGAAGATATAGTTCTAATAGCGGATAGCGTTGACCATGCCAAAGAAATGTGTGAAAGGCTTTATTATACCTCCCTACAAGTGGGTCTGAAAATGAATAACTCAAAAACTCAGTGACCAACCTGACACTGAGTGAAAACATATCTGCAGCTGGAACGAATATTGAACAGACAACATCTTACAAGTACTTGGGCCATGAAATCCGCCTGAACAGAGATAATCAGACCTGTGAACTTGGGCGTAGAATAGGACTGACGCATTTGGAAAACTGAGAGATGTTCACAAATCAAACATTCCCATTTGCCCTAAGCGAAAAGTGTTCTAATTTACGGGGTAGAGACTCTAACACTTACCAAGGCGACAATGAATAAGATCCGGGTAACCGAACGGACAATGGAACGCGCCATGCTGAGATTGTCTTTGAGAGACCGGATATCAAACACAGAACTACGTATTAGATCTGGGGTAATCGATGCGGTTGATGAATTAGCAAATCTGAAGTGGAACTTGGTGGGACACGTCGCAAGAGTAAGGGATGACAGATGGACGCAGCGCATATTAGAATGGAAACCGAGACAAGACGCTCTTCGGAACGGGGGACGATCACCAACCAGATGGACAGATGACCTAAAACAAGTTCATCCAAATTGGATGCATATAGCAGAGGACAGACATTCATGGAAACAGTTACGGAAGGCCTATGTACAGCAGTGGACGCGCATGGGTTGATGAAGAAAGTAGAGAAGACTGTATATTGCGGAAAACGTTGCACATAATTTTAATAAATCATCACTTGAATTACTCGGAAAAATTGTATCGCTATAGGAAATCACCAACGACGATTAACAACTGAAGGCATTGGATAGACGTCTTGAATTGGACGTCTTTTCAGAATAACTATAGACCTAATAAATAAGATATATTTTTCCTTCTTCAATTATTTGGAACTTCCTGCCACATATATGTTTTCTTTTTAAGTGGTGTTAAGGGAATCTACAAAATATATCACAATTAACCAGTATTGTGATATATTTTGTAGATTCCCCTAGCACCGCTTAAAAAGAAAACATACATGTGGCAGGAAGTCCCAAAGAATTGAAGAAGGAAAAAACTAAGATAATGCCCAAAATAACATTTAAACAAGATATTTTTTTCTACACCTTTTTAATTATATTGTAACGATGAATTCCTTTTTGCTTATTAATTACTAGTTTTAATCAAAGGTTAGTACATACTAACAAGAGTAAATGGGAATCATCATTACGAACAAATCATCAACCGATATCCATGGAGATATCGGTAACTACGAAAATGCACAGACCTAGCAACCCACTAATATAAAAGCCGATGCACGACCTCAGAATTTGATTCTCGTCCCGCAGAGAATAAAGAAAGGTTCGTGACTTCTAACCTCAGATATTGTCGTGACATCGCATAAGTGTTACCAGCTTGGTAGTGAGTGACTCGGACTAGTGGGGTTCTTGAATCAAGCCTAGTCCGGGAGACGACGTACACTTCGCGACCTTCTGACCCAGTCTAAGCGTGCGAAAGCGCCGTCACCTTATAGGTGGTGAGAGATTTTTGTACTCAGAGCTGAGGGAGTTAATTAACTCTAACCTGATCTGAGGAACGTTTGACAGGTGTGTTGATCCAAATTCGTGCGACATTCACAGCCGCTACCATAATCTGGAGAGTTTTTATGCGTTAAGCGTCAGTATCTGAGCCGCAGACGTCACGGGCTTATATTAATCTTTTAACGTCGCGTGATTTTCTGTCAAAGTGACAAGCGTTACGACAACTGAGTTTCATATTGACAGATGTCAATAACTTTAACGCCGTGTGTTTTTCTGTCAAAGTGACAAGCGTCGCGTCAATTAAATGTCAAATATGACAGATGTCAATTAAATCAAGTATCGTAATGACAGCTGTCAATTAAGTGTCAAAGTGACAGAAGGCGGATTATTCATTGTTGTAACGACAGCTATGATTCTATTGTCGAAGGAACAAATGTCCAATTAGTCTGTATCTACGATAACGTTGTGAGATACCAAAAGTCATTAAGAAATTCAGGTGGCGTACCGGGTAGCGCATTATTCATTATATCTTTTCCTTGAACGTTTGTGATCGTAAACTACATTCAGATATTAGATTAATATAGTGAAGTTTGCTAGGTTTGATCAAAGTCATAATCGTTATCACCCCCTTAAATATTATCGTTTTATTTATTTGAATATTTGTTTAAACTGATTCCTTAAAACAATTTGTAAACTGTGTCTTTGTTCGCCATAGTGTAATTGTTAAATAAACTTTGTTAAACCGATATTATTATCATTGACTTTTATTGAACCTTGGAATTACTCCACTGTTTGTTACCTGAGCACAATAGTTATAAACCATTGTAAAACTATAAAAGTAGCGTTATAATACCACAATAATTATTAGCATTTTTTTGGTGAAAAGTCGTACAATTCACTGTATTGAATTATCGATTCATAATTCAGTGCATATCCGACCAATCACAAACACAAATTAAAAATCACTGTTTGACAGTGACAACCAAGTGTATCGACATATTGTTTGTTTACGTTTTCCACTTCTTACGAGTAGGTATCGGTTAATACTGTCAAATTTAAGTCTAGTTTATTTGTTTAATGGGTGTAAAAAAAGCATAGTATTAAATTCGCGATTATGGCCATTATTTACTCAGAAGATTAGCGTCACTCGCCTACGGCTCGTGGACTCAAACATCATCTTCGTGAATAATGGCTATCATAATCACTCATAGAATAATACACATGAAAATATATCAATTAAGGTTTTCATTACTACAAGATTATAACAGATGTTTTGACTTGCCCTATTCTACGATAATCATTTTCTCACTGGTATTTGTCTGTCCGTCCAACCTAGACTTGATGTCCGTCTGAATGTCTGTCTATCATTCTGCATGCATTCGTGACAACTCGAAAAGTTCTAATTCACGGACAAAAATAATTAATACTTACTCCAGGTTCAAGTGACACCGCCATAAAACCAAATCCTAAGAGGTACAGCCAAATGAGACCTGCAAAAGAAATCATAATTTAATATGCTTTTATAAAAAATGTATTAATAGTGCATATGTTATTGCTTGTACCTCATAATTAGAACATTGTACCTTTATTAGAGACATTCAATATCATGATGCTCGCAATCAAAACAACTTTTATGTAACAATAGCTAGAACAAACTAGGGTCAAAATGATTTATTTCACAATTTTCTAAAAATATATAATGATTTACCAGACAGTGTAAAATAAATTTAAGATGTGATGTGTTCTTTAAATTATGTATTGATATAATACAGATGTGTATGTATATCTATGTGTATATATACGTTGGGACGTTTTATTCACACTCTCGAGTAGTGAATCGTCACTTTGACACTCGAGCCTGCAGTCGGCGGTGACGGTAAGGTCGAGCGCCACCTTTACAATTGTTTTTCGTGAGGTAAAGGACTCACACTAGCCTCTTAACACAGCCTGTTTCGGTAGGGCTGGGATAGCGTCAGAGGAGACACGGTATGTCCAGGGGTCTAGGGACGTCAGACTTCATACACACACAGTAAAAGGCACAGTTGAAATAATATACAGATTTATTATAATCAAAATCCTATTATCTACAATCCAACTACCCTAACGTATTTGCATTCAAGCAAACAAAACAATATCTAGACGGCGTAAGCGAGGGGGGAAGGTTACTATGGTTAGATTACTACAACAAGCATGGTTATTATTATCGGCAGTGATTACCAAGCGGGGAGGAAGCAATTACCAAATCTACATGCAATATGTAGATAAATCACCCACTCCTGCTCACTGTTCCCTGTCAGCCAATTTATACCTAGGCATAAATTGCTCTCTAGGATGTACTCACTCCAGTACGGGGATATTTTGGGTAGCCAATTGCTTATGTGACAAACCGGCTGAAGGGACTAGGCTAGCAAGTCACCCTATCTACCCAAAACACTTCAGAACCAGGCGTACGTACTCAACAGTGAGTTAGAAAGAAATATCCCAGGTGATTAACCAGCTGAAGGGACTAGGCCAGTGAATCACTCAAGATATCCCCTTCGACGGTCTACAAACAGAAACACTCCGGCTCACGGTTCCCTCTTGGTTAATCCACCCGCAAGGATAGACTAACCTCCAGGGTTTACGGACACGAGAGTGGAGGAGATGCGGGGTATCAGCGAGCCCGTGTGGTCAACCAGCTGAAGGGACTAGGCCAGCACACCACAACCGAGTCTGCCCAGGATACCTCCACCCTGCGTACATACGCTCCAGGCAGTAAGGATAGATAATATCCAGAATATCCAAAAGCCGTTGGTATCTGACCAGCTGAAGGTACTAGGCCAGCCAGAAACCTCAGAACCTTTTTCTGTCCTGGATATTCCTATACTTACTCGAGCGTCCGTGGCGTAGTAGACACACAACTCCTTACCGGTGACTTCCTTGAATCGGCGGATCGGTATCGGTTTAATTTCGAGTTTCCTCCTGGCTCCAGATTCCCTTGCTATATCGTTGACTCGGCAGAGTATTCGATACAGATGGAACATAATTAATTGGTGTTGGAGAACTAGCGCCATCTAGCGGAGCTCTCTCCAATCGGATAATACTTAAATTTAAACAACTATTTACTTTCTGTACTTAGAAATAGTATATAATAAATATGCGGTTTTATAAAATAAAATATGCTTCGTTACAACGTATATGCATGTAAGTTTTTTTGTATTTTTAGCTATGCTAGTAACAAAGGATTATTATTATTATTGTTAGTGTGTTTCACAGCCTTATACTGGTAATATAGGTTCTACATCGGGAGTAAGCCATACTCCTTGGATGTAGTCCTTCAATTCACAGGGCCTTTCTAATTATGTGTGCTGTGCCTAAGATTACCGTTTGCTGTAGTGCATATATGAGATCTGCTTCATCATTTCCTGGTATCTGCTTCAGCTTTTCTTGGTTTCCTTTGCTGATTGCTCCTGTGGCGCCGATGATAATTGGAATTATTGTTGTTTTATATTCCCACATTCGCTGAATTTCTATTTCTAAGTCTTTGTATTTTAGATCTTTTTCTGCTTTTATTATTGTTATTATTATTATCCAAAGTTCTCACACTGAGGGTGGGGTTCGCTTATTATCGGCTCTTTAAAGCAAGATAATAAGTTTCTATTGTAGATTTATTAAGTTGGCAGATTTAAAAACTTCCGGACTGTATTGCAAGTGCTGAGTATCGTGGCTTTCTGTATCAGACCAATAATATGCTGGCTAAGGCCCAGTGTGTCCAGGCCCTTCTTCAAGTCATTAGGAATAACGCCAGTTGAGGACAGAACGATCGGGACAATGGATACCTTGTCTTGTTGCCACATCTTTTTAATTTCTTCTGCAAGTTCACTGTATTTATTAAGTTTTTCCGCATGTGCTTGTCGTAGTCTGTGCGTATTTGGTATGGCTATGTCAATCAGAAAACTAAGTTTCTCTGATTTGTTCGTTAGGACGATGTCTGGTCTATTTGCAGAGATGGTTCTATCAGTAATAACAGAGCGGTCCCAGTAAAGCCGGTAGTTGTTGTTCTCCAAGACTGCGTTAGGCGAGTACTCGTAGTATGGCTGATTCGTGCTGGTCAATTGATGATTAAGGGCCAATTGAGAGTGAATTATTTTGGCTACTTGGTTATGCCTGTGCGTATAGTCAGTCGCTGCCATAAGGCGGCACCCTGATGTGATGTGTTGGATTGTCTCCGGAGCATCTGCGCATTGTCTGCAAGTGTCATTTGGGATGTTCTCCTTGAGTATATATTTTCTATAATTCTTTGTTGGAATTACTTGGTCCTGGATCGCTATCAGAAAACCCTCCGTTTCCGGGAACAAGTCCCCATGAGTCAGCCAGTAGTTCGACGCTTTTGTGTCTACATTTTCTTGACTGAGATCATGTGGGTGTCGTCCATGGAGAGCCTTCCTCTTCCAAGCTTCCAATAGGTCGACATCTCTCGGCTCGGCTATTTTATTATTATTATTATTATTATTATTTTTATTATTATTTTTATTAATATTATTATTATTACATTATGTCGTGTTTGATTAAAAAACATCGCTATGTTTAAAAGAATATTCTTAGTAAATAATCCATATATTGTCTCTTATGGACCTATCTAGCGTTCATGTACTATGCTAGCAATGAACAGAGTTTTCAAGTACAATCGTATGTATACATTTTCTTCATATTTTTTTGTGAAATATGCTAAATATTTGAAATAATTATACTATAAGAATTAAATCGGCTTTGATTATACACGATATTTCATTATTATTAGTTCAAAGTCATTTAGCAATTAACTAATTAGTATAATTAGTATAATTAATGTCCCCTTTTTAAACTGTTTGTAGTCTAAATATCTGACAACAAGGGTACATATTTGGGCCCTCACAGTTCGATATTCTCAACGACAATATTGTAAATGATCTAGCCATTTTGAATTTCCACTAATTTGACATCGGATTCGTTATCAGGGGCCACGCGAAACCCCCGAGTTTTCACTTTCAGCCCAAAAAAAGAAAAAAACGAGTTTCTCCTGAGAAATCGACTCTACTTGCGGTCCGCCGTTTTGAGTTTACCGAATTAGACCTCGGATTTGTAATCAGCAACCTGAAAAACCACCGAGTGCACATTTTTAATGCCAAAATATCCATTCTCGTTTTTTTCTGGAAAATGGCCCGATTTCCGGTTCGCCATTTTGAATTTCTGAAATTGAACAGCGGTCTCGAAAACCCCCGGGTTCCTTTTTCTCAAAGTTAAATTTTTGGGGCAACTTTGGGGGTTTATAGCCCCCATATGCCACAATTTTAATCGCTTTTAGTCCATTTATCACAAGATTTTATATTTGTATGTGTATATTTTTTTTGCATGTTTACCTTTCTCATTATTTTTGTATATATCAAACATTTTGAAAACGTAGAAGTTTCAGTTCCCAATATTTTAAATGTATCTTTTATAAAAGGCACAGAAATTATTGCTAGTCTACAATTAATTAATTAGATATATATTAAAATCTTCCCATTTGCATGGCATTGACTAAATACCATGACGCCGGTACACGATATGTTTCCAGCTGAGAGAAATTAAATTAATGAACAAGGATCGACTAACAGCCTTATAAATATTCATGTGAATCTTGCAGAACGAGTAAAAATTAGTAATTAGAAAAAAAAAATATAGAATAAACAATTATTTCCAGTAGATATCCAGTTTGTAATTGATATCTTAAATGAAATTTATAATAATTATTGTATGTAATACATACTAACCTATTTATATACGTTTACAATTCGTACGAGATGGCTGTGATAAACTAGATGTAAACATGTTTAAAAGTGACTTATTTTTTGCTTGCTTACACTTGTATTGAAACATATTCGTTATAGGATTTTGCAAACAGCAGAAAAGACTATCTGTGGGAACTAAAATAAAAGCTATTTGTAAATTTATTGAATCACAATCTTTGCATTCTTTCGTTGACCTGAATTCTGGTTATGCTAGCAATTAAAATCCTAAAATGAATTTGTCTTTCTTATTGGAAAATTCTCAATCTAACACTAGTTTACACACTGCCCCCTACAGCTATGCAGAGTAAGCCAGCATCCACATAACCCCCTACGACTATAACGATTGAGTTAAAATGAGAACAGGGGTCTAAAATGAATTTATTTACATACCTAGTCTTTTGGAAAAAAATTCATTCAAATGGATTATATTTTCATGAAATCTATCATTCTTTTTCTTGGAAATGCTGGGCCTTTGAAACGTTTTTCGCCATTATTCTGGAGCTCATCGTAAAGGCACCAAGCCACTCACACGCTGTTCGATGCAAAAACCAAACCATTAGTAATGGAGCCTATATACTCTATACATGTTTAAAAGTGAATTATTTTTTGTTTGCTTTTACTTGTAATGGATTTTGCAAACAGCAGAAAAAACTATAGATGAGAACTAAAATAAAAACTGTTTGTAAAACTATTGATTTACAATCTTTGCATTCTTTCGATAATCTGAATTCTGGTAATGCTAGCAATTAAAATCCTAGAATAGAATGAGAATTGTCCAATAAGAAAGACAAATTAATTTTAGGATTTCAGTTGCTAGCATAACCAGAATTCAGGTTATCGAAAGAATGCAAAGATTGTGAATTAATAATTTTAAAAACAGTTTTTATTTTAGTTCTCATGGATAGTTTTTTCTGCTGTTTACAAAATCCTATAAAGAATATTTTTCATTAGATGTAAACATTGTACTCAACGTCGGATTATTGAATTTTCTATACAGTGTGTCCCAAATTAAGGCTGTATTGCTGTCTCCGTTATCATAAAAGATATAAATTCGGGTAAATAGAGGAATTTTTAGAGAATTTTCGGGCATATCAGTAGTGGCTTTAGATTTGATCCAACTTTTTTTAGTTTTTGAATTCACGAGGAAAAATAATTCTTGCGAAATTTTTAAATAATTAGGAAAAATCACTCTTATGCATTTTTGAAATCCGCTCGTGTGTTCTTAATTTAAACTGTTACGTCATTTTAACTAGGTCTACAGGTACTCTTTTGAGATCTTTATGTAGGGGTAAGACAAAAAATATTGTCTTTAATTTTTGAGATTTTGACTTGTTTCTATACAGATACCATATAGGATTTTTCGTGCATTCGATAGTACTTTTAGTTCTCTATTTAACGATGCATTACAATATGGTAAAATTTGGACCTTAACTTGTTAACAATTAAAGAAAAACATTTCTAAAAGCTTCATTTATTTATTCGAATAACTGTTGTAATCCAAATTTTGTTTTCGCGTGGGCAGTTTATAATCCAAACCTTATTTACTAGTACACCTTGTGTTAATGAAATGTTATTTTCTTTACCCCGAATTAGTTATTGTTTTCCTAGCATTACTATACTCTTCGCAAATACAAAACGAAGAGTATATTGCATTTGATGGGCACATTTCGAAGACCTCTAGAGGAAGAACCCTATTGAACGGAATCGATCAGTATATAAAAAATATCTAAAACGAAAACAATCCCACTCCTTTGGACTGGGATCCAACTGACATTGTCTCGTATTAGCACATTTCCACAATTAATAACACATAAAAAACTTGTCACTTTGCAAGATGTAATGTAACACAAAACCATTAATATTATGAAAACTTCAATCAGTCGCCTCTTAAAGCCTTAGGAATTTCAGTTTGTTTTTCCTGAGTACTGAGATCTGTGACGTCACGCGCATGGAACATATACAAGAACTCAATTAAAGTGTGGTTAGCGACACGTCAGAATTAATATACATAAATTGCATACTTTATCCCAAAGGCAGAGGCATCTACCGTTTCCTGGAAGTCTTCTAACCAGTAGTCGGTGTTAGTCAAGCTATCACCTAAATACTAACTTTGACACTTGCATTATCTTCTAAATTATCAGCCATGATGACAGTTGATCTATACATTACAAATTAATACCATTTTCGGCAAATGTATTTATTCTACTACTGAGGTTTACAGTTTTCTGATATCACAAAATTATACAGATTGTGAAAATAAGGACAGGCTTCATTCATAAATTTAATCATTTTGGATTAAAAAAACGTTATTTTTGAGGCACTACATTTTAGTCGTCCTAGCGTAACCACATTTATCGAATAATTTGCCCCCGTTAGAGTTCTGATCTCACCGGGCCGCTGGGTTTTAATTAAATTACATATACTTAAGCATTATACCTAAGCCCGTATACCTAAAAGGGAGACCAAGTAGAACATTGCATGACTCACAAATTGTGTACAATGCTGCTGTGAATAAGAAGATAGAAGAAAATTCTATAAAATGCATTGAAAAAAATCGGTAAAATTATTTACAAAGAACTTCCTTCTTCATTTATTCAGGGTCAATCTAAAAAATTATTAATTAAGAAACGGCAGGTGAATAATAATCGGAATGTAATTGTCACTATTGGTACAAAGAAATCCCATAACTTTTGGTCAAAAATACACAGCGTGGTCATCCGACAGAATAATGAATAATAAACAAAAGGTGTCAAATATGCAAAGTTTGTAAATGCATTTACAAGTATCCACCATAGTTAAACAATTTCTGATGTTGATCATCCTCTACATTTCTTAATAAATGTATAGAAGGTATTTTCCTTACCAACTGTGTTAACTCTATGTCAGATATTGCTGCCGTCAGAATTATTTAAATTATTTAGTATCTTTAGATATTTCATCCTGTATATTTTCGTGAAAGTTTACCTATTTCTTCGCTCTCGAAGGGTGATTTTTTCGCGAATACAGTGCTTCGGTACGCGAGTGAAATAAATACAGAAGGGAATGGTATATTTTTATACACATTACTTATCAGATAAATCATTTAATGTAATATTGGGTTCGATATTGGCAATTCACATATAATTTTTTTTTCCTTCTTCAATTCTTTGTGACTTCCTGCCACATGTATGTTTTCTTTCTAAGCGGTGCTATGGGAATCTACAAAATATATCACAATTAACCAGTATGTTACTGGTAAAAAACCTCTACGCCTGTGACGTTTACGTCAAAGGATCAGTTAAAGGTTGTTTTTTTTTTATAAATAAACAACACAAATAAGTATAAAAACTTGAAATTAAATATTTCGCCGACGTTTCGGAAATCTAATCTGTTTCCTTTTTCAAGGCTTTTTTGAAAAATCTTTTTTGCTGTGTATGACAAATACACAGCTCTAAGAATGTTTGTTATATTCAAAATCCATAGATACTTACTATTTACATAGAACTGTTGATATAGTTAACAGTTTTTTAGGTTCTATACAATGTTAAGTTTGTGAAGTTCTTCTTTTAACATTGGCAGCCAAGTTGTACAGACATCTACGGAACAATTCGACACCCAATTATCCTCATTCAATAATATTATCGCGGATTCTTTAATTTTTCTTTTTTTGCTATCTGCCTCTTTTTTTAAAATTTTTGCCGAGTCCCAGTTTATTCTATGTCCGTTCTCCCACGCGTGTTCGCAGATCTTGGACCTCTGAATTTCATTTTTTCTGATATAAAATTAAAGAATCCGCGATAATATTATTGAATGAGGATAATTGCGTGTCGAATTGTTCCGTAAATGTCTGTACAACTTGGCTGCCTATGTTAAAAGAAGAACTTCACAAACTTAACATTGTATAGAAACTAAAAAACTGTTAACTATATCAACAGTTCTATGTAAATAGTAAGTATCTATGGATATTGAATATAACAAACATTCTTAGAGCTGCGTATTTGTCATACACAGCAAAAAAGATTTTTCAAAAAAGCCTTGAAAAAGGAAATAGATTAGATTTCCGAAACGTCGGCGAAATATTTAATTTCAAGTTTTTATACTTATTTGTGTTGTTTATTTATAAAAAAAAACCAACCTTTAAATGATCCTTTGACGTAAACGTCACAGGCGTAGAGGTTTTTTACCAGTAACATACTGGTTAATTGTGATATATTTTGTAGATTCCCATAGCACCGCTTAGAAAGAAAACATACATGTGGCAGGAAGTCCCAAAGAATTGAAGAAGGAAAAAAAATTAAGATAATGCCACAAATAACATTTAGACAATATTCACATATAATTTTTGATTCCTTAAACATCGTAAAGTTTTATTTTATACCTAAGAAGTTAGGCCGTATGGATAATATTTTTTGAGGATCGTACTTCTTGGAGAATTTACTGAATATTTCTTACTCTGAGAAGTGTTCATTTTCAATTAGAAAGATTCACGCCTATAATTTTTCAATACATCATCAGACAACTTTCACTGGATATAATAACTGCATTGAATTTTTATTATTTTCTTGAAAGTTCTCGCAACCTGGCACAGTAGTTTGTATGCATGTAAATAAGATATAGGTGGGTAATTGAATTTAAATGAATATTTCCGTATTTCGTAGTTTTATTTTGTTTTGTTTATAACGATGACATATTCACCGATATAATGAATTGATGGTTGTAGTCTAGACACGGTAATTACAGCTGTAAAAAATATTTATTCGTTAATTGGTAATAACAGATAGTTCACTTTTACGCATCACGTAGTCTCACTAATTAAGTTATTAGTTTACTAAGTATGTTTATTTACGGTCGGTGAAGTATATTATAATCAGATGTGCTTAATATTTTGTTAAAAATTAACATTCTATACCCACTTCAGTTTATTTACGTCTTATTCATCATTTGTTATCCATCATTAATATTAAACCTACGTTACAGTTAATGTTAATACAATACTAATTATTTTTAACGCTATACTTAAATAGGGAAGTATGTAAATCATTATATTTTTCAACCATGATATTGGACAAAATAGCTTAGCCATAAGTAAATAATTATGTAAATAGTAAAAATGCTTAATTTTGTCCGGTTAATCGAACTTTATTACTGAAGTGGTTTAAAGATAGATGCTTCAATGCAAAGAATACCTCTTCACTTGCACTTATATTATTATACTCTTCAGAAATACGAAAACAACGAGTATATTATATTCTAATGAGTAGACATCGTATGTGGAGAAAAGAAATAAAATCATTGTGTTAATTAGTGTTATGAATTACACCCCCTTGGAACTGGAGATGATACGCCTATGCCTACTAATTGTGACTGGGAGCTGTCAGAATGAAATGGACTTTTTCTGGAATGTTGTTGGAGAAGATTCTTGAATGTTTCTAGATGGATCTAGAGAGTCAGGTTTGGAGTATATAAGGCGCGATTACCAGCGCGGAAAGAGAAGTTTATTAAAGAGCAGTTTATAAAAGTGAACAAGTTGAAAAGTGAAAAGTGAGGTTAAATATTAGTAAACAAGTATTGTACAGTCAGTAAATTGTTAAATAAAGTGTTGGTACTGGTTTATCTCTTGGTGAATAGTCGCGACGTTGGTGTCAGACGCGGAATTTTAACAAGAGGATTTTTCGGAAGTGTTGGGAAGACTGGGACAGTATTCTCGGAGTTAGTGCTAACACAGGAAGGACTAATTTACTGGACATTGTTCGAGGATTATTTTCGAACAGGAAAATAGTGTTAAGTGCGTTTTTAGACATTGCAGAACATTTTTGTTAGGACATTAGTGATAGTGATTAAATCCTTTGAACTAAGAAGAGATAAAGACTGAACAAGACTTTCGTGTAGTTATTAAGTGCATTTTCGTGAACTTTCTAGAACCTTTCTATTTGGACAGTAGTTTACATAAAAGACTTTGTCGTGCTGTTTTGCGATTTCTCTGGACAATTCCATTACCGATATTGACGTGATTATTAAATTTTGTTGATAATTATATGCCGGTAACAACCAGAAGCATGGCATCCGAACAACAAATGCAGGACTATATGGCCCAAATGCAAAAGATGATGATGGATCAGGAAAGGAAGCGCCAGTAAGAGAAAGAAGAACAGGAAAGAAAGCACCAGGAAGAGAAAGAAGAACAGGAAAGAAAGCGCCAGGAAGAGAAAGAAGAACAGGAAAGAAAAGAACAAAAACGTCAAGAAGAATTAAGAAAAATTTTTGAGGATCAAGAACGGGTTGTTGCGGAGAGCATGGGAAAGCCCGGATGGAAAGCAGGTGGTTATGCGTCTAGTGATTCCCAGGTGTCGAGTAGCAAAGGTGCTTCAGGAAGTGCACAATGGAACATCCGATGGACACTTCGGTGTTAACAAGACCCTGAAGAAAATGCGTGAACGATTTTATTGGATAAGAAGTCGTCAGGATGTGGAGGCTTGGTGTCGAAAATGCAAGATTTGTGCTGCCAGTAAGGGACCACAGACTGGGAGTAAGGGTGAAAAGAAACAGCTCAACGCCGGAGCTCCTTTCAAGAGGTTGGCTAATGATATAGCGGAGCCATCACCAGCCAATGACCGAATGAAGGCTCGATATGACTGGAAGGGTAATTCAAAGGAGTTCATCAAGGTGGGAGAGCTAGTTTGGCTGTACAACCCACAGCGGAAGAAAGGAAGGTCACCGAAACTTCAACCGCCTTGGGACGGACCGTACACTGTTATTACCCGAATTAACGTCGTCGTCTATCGAAGTCCAAGATGAAGATCGTGCATTTGGACAGGCTGGCGAAATACATCGATGATTCTGAGTTGCCTGATCGGGACGATCAGGCTTAAGGAGGGGGCAGTGTTATGAATTACACCCCCTTGGAACTGGAGATGATACGCCTATGCCTACTAATTGTGACTGGGACCTGTCAGAATGAAATGGACTTTTTCTGGAATGTTGTTGGAGAAGATTCTTGAATGTTTCTAGATGGATCTAGAGAGTCAGGTTTGGAGTATATAAGGCGCGATTACCAGCGCGGAAAGAGAAGTTTATTAAAGAGCAGTTTATAAAAGTGAAGAAGTTGAAAAGTGAGGTTAAATATTAGTAAACAAGTATTGTACAGTCAGTAAATTGTTAAATAAAGTATTAGTAGTGATTATCTCTTGTTGAAATTATTTAGAACCCACGGATTCATACAGAGTGTTTCCGAAAAGGTGAATAAATGCGACATTATATTAAATTCTCAATCAAACTTTCAAAATATCCGTTCGTCTATCATTCTCTTCATCTTTCCGTCTGTCTATCTGTTCATTAGCTTGTCTCACCGTCAGCCTGTTGGGCCACCCCCCCCCCCCCCCCCCCCCATACGTTCGTCTGTTACGTTTCTTGTAATCACGAATTTTGGACAATAAATTAATATTATTAACGAAAGAACCATATTGAAAGAAAAATGGATCCGTAAATATAAAAGTTATGAAATACATTGGGGGGAAAACATATTTATAAAAAGTGTTGTAAAGTTTGATAACATTCTATAAACACAAAAATGCTGCATATTATACTGAAGGGCATTTTGCGAATCAAAGTAGCGTTATTGGGCAATCTAGGAAACGTCACCAACGATGAAATTCTTGAAATATTCACAAAAATATTTTTGCACCCTGCACTAAAATGTGTTATATTAGGTTAGCCGTGAGTACGTTCGAAAAAGTTGAAAAACCGCATATACCCGAGATACTCTTCTTGAAGCAATCTTCATGAATCATATAATCACCACCGGGACTTTTAAGCTAGTCGCAAGTGAATGAAAATCTTTATTGCAATTATTACAGTCAGTTTTACAACCTTTCGACTGTAACCGAACTTTATCTAGATTTTTTATTTTTTAATGGCCTTTTTTATATTAAAGTCCTTGCGGAGTTTAGCTATTGCCGTTCTATCACTTAACTGGGACACGTAGACATGGACATCAACACAACAACCATTCCCTGCACCATTGCCATCTACCGCAGCTGAGACTCGAACTTAGGAGAGATAACCTCGACTAGACATGTGCCACTTAATAGCGCTATAGCTCACTGCTACCGTCTGGTATCTGAATCTTTTTGTGCTAGTTGATTTCTACAATCATCTCGCCGCTATATGAGGTTGCGATTATACGTTGTCGAGGCGTGCTCCACTTACCATGGGTGGTGAATGCTGATCGAAGTCGCTTTATATAAAATTAATTATACTGACTTGAATATTTCATTATTATTCTCTATACAGGTGACATTTTTACAATCAATAGAAATGATATATTATTGAATTAGGGTCTTTCTTTGATTATTTAATTTAAGCTTGACGACTTTCGTGCTATTCTGTGGTACGAATGGGCAACTGAGTTTAACGAATCTCATTCGATTCTGTCATGTCTGCTTTCAGTACCTCGATTGATCAGAGTGTAGCGAGATTATCAACTTTAGGAAGTGTCTCTAAAGTGTTCATTTTAAGATGTTAAGCAGATAAGTAAGTACATAGCTAGTTTCCAAGATGGTAGAAGCAGATAGCAGCAATCTAAATAATAAGCAATTGTTTCCTATATTATCTTAAGTTTTTAAGAGTTGTAAAGAATCTGCCACAAGAATGGAAAGTACCTTCAGCCATTGCAGAAAGCACATCTGTGCTGCTAGTAATACATTTTTGTCGTATCCTTCAGACTCGTAGCCATAAGTTCATACACAGCATCACTGGGAGATTTTAAAAATTGCAAGTATTACAATTTCACCTAAAAAATTACCATAAGCAATGTCGCAATGAAAAAATGTAACAGAGCATAATATTTAGCACTGAGTTGACACAATTGGCCGAAAAGAAACCTGCTACGCGTTGAGTGAAAAGTATACAGGATGTACGCCCTAAAATAAATAACTAAGGAAAGAACTGTGGCGGAGCACAATAATATTTGGCACGTAGTTCACACAACTGTTAAGGATGAAACTCATTATACTTATAGTGAAAGCATACAGAGTGATCATTCTATGAAATAATTCATTAAGAAATTATGGTAGAAGAAAATAAGTCAATATTGGTGCCGACAAAGAAACCTACCATATTCGTATAGGGTGGTCGTTCCGAAAAATAATTAATTAAGAGAGAATCATATTTGGAAAACAGTTGATACGTTTATCGAGGCAGAAACGATACTATTTGTGAAAGATATACATGGTGGTTATCTCAGAAATTATTAACAACGACAGATGAAAACAGTAATATGTAATGATAATTGATACTAAAGTCATATGGGTGCCTGTAATAAAAAATAATATACTAGGTGGCCAAAATAGCTAACTAAGAAATGATGCTTAAACGAATGAATTAACGTTCCTATCAGTGAAGACAGTGTTAATGAATTTTAATAACAATTGATCTGAGTACAAATCATACCTGATATATCTTTTAGTAAAAGAAATCAGAAGATGGCCATTGATAGAAAAAATAATTCATAAATAAAAGACAAGTTTTGTGTAAATTTCTTTGTACATTTTTATTAGCTGCAGCCAGATGTAAGTGGAAAATGTCATCCCTGGGCATAGTAAACTTGTATTATTACACATGATGTTTAAACAAGTACAAAATATAGAAATCATTAAGATAAAATCTAACATTCTAAAATGAATTATAATAATCCTTTAATTTATAAAAATTCATCACGCAATATTAAAAGTTATTTCGTCCTTGAATTCAAACATCATTTCCCAAAAGTTGTACCAAGTATTAATTAAAAGTTATATTAATTACAAATATAAAAACTAAAATGATGCAACCCGGTATATTATTATATAAAGATAACATATCTATCTGAGGATGGCATCATCTTGCAACTAAATTATTTATATGAAAGGTCAGGTGCAGGAAATGAAACCCAATTCCCATCAATAACATTTATCTGATTACGTATTTATAATAATTATTACATCTTTTGATTTGAGAGATTGAGGATTTATATCTTATAACTATTGCAGTCATCTATCATCTGATCGATATCCGCGTAAAACAAAATATAATTGAAAAATTAACTTTAAAAACGTTTTATGCTAGTGTTAACTGTTAACTCGATTCAAATTGTAATCGGTTTTTAATTGCTAATTAAATAGCAACACCAGATACACCTAGAAAATTGGTAGTAAAATATGTTTTAATTGTATCTGGTGGTCTAAAATATTTGAAATAAGTAGGTCGAAAGATTATAAATTCTTCCGTAGTATGTCTAAAATGTAACCATAAAATAAGGAAGCGTTAGTTGTTTGAAAAAAAAATAACTGGTCGTGCTTTTAGACCTTGCCAAGGCCTTTGACACAGTGTCGCACAATGCATTAATACATATGCTGGAGAAGGTCAACATAAGGGGTTTACTTCTCATAGATAGTTTTTCTGCTGTTTTCAAAATCCTGTAAAGAATATATTTCATTACAAGTATAAGCAAACAAAAAAAAATCACTTTTAAATACGGGATATTGTTCAAAACATAATAAAAAATTATTTGAAAAATAGGCAACAAGTATGTAAGAATTAATAATGTTACTTGAGTGGTTGACTAATGACAAAAACTGGAGTTCCACAAGGGACCGTACTTGGGCTAATATTTATATAAATATTTTACTCCAAATTACTAATGGGTTTAATATAATATCATACGCTGATGATATAGGACTACTTTTAACGGAAATAATTGAAAAGATACATACAGAAGCATTAATAAGTATGATGAGAATGTGGTTACAAAGGAATCCCAACTACCATAGAACTAAATTCCTTGGCTTTTTCATTTCAAGTATTAATGAGAATCTTATAAAACATTTTACTTTAAACAATAATAACTGTTTACAAAATCAATATTAAAATTGAGAACATAAAATCACATCAGTTAATAAGATAAAATGTTTAAGATTTATAGCTGATCAATATCTGAGATGGAAGAGCCACAGAGAATTCATTTCAAAGAAATTAAGAACATTTATCCCTATATTTTACCAACCTAGAAATATAATTATAGAAAGCAGCTAGTGTTTGTTTATAAGGCCTTATCAGAACAAGTAATAAAAATCACTGTTAGAATCTGGGCAGGAATTAGTAAAGATACCGAACTAGTGAAGAACTATATTCGTGTATATTATTCAGCCAATAATCTGCCTATACCAACTTTGTAGTGCATCAGTTACAACATGGCAAATACACTCGAGCAGTGATGAATAAAATATAGAGTACCATTTTTTTACAAAATCAATTTAGTAAAAATTTATTTCCTATTAAACAATTCGATATCGCAATACCTAACAATTTACGAGCAATAGGAAGTTTAAACATATGGTAATATGCGTTAGAGAAAACAAACATGGAATATTAGATTTCTTTTAAATAAAGTTTCTATAATCCAGGAGAATAAGTGATAGTGTATTTATTTCGACTTCATTTGGTAAATGTTACATACTACATCGATTTCATGAATGTTTGTTTATGTGCAATTTCGAATGTGAATAAACATTTGTGGTTTAGTACAGATATGACCTATAGTATAAACACTAAATACGAAATAATATACCGACTGTTAATTTATGTTGAACTAGTACATTGAGAATACATATTTAGTCGTGATAATTGAAACAGTACAGTTATTTACGCAAGTTAAAGAGAGTGCGGACCCAGTACTGAACCATGAGGAACACTACTTCTTAGCCAAAATTATAATAGTAGATCTGCTGCTTGATACTAAGATACGAATTTATTCAGTGAAATACTATTGTGCAAAACCAAACGCAAAGAGTTTGTTTAGCAAAATACCTGAGGCACAGTCAATGATCTTATCTAAAACAAAAAATAAACTACACACTGTACACACACATATTTCATTATTCTCAAAAATCCTTAAACAACGCTAATGACATAATGGCTGGTTCGCTAAATTTATACATCCATATTATACTTTAGTATAGTATACTAAATTAAAAGTACTGCACTATTCGATTTTTCAAGAGAACTTTTAAATTTTTGATACTATATACAGTAAAGCAACTCGTTTAATCTTCTTTTTTATACGACTGATAGTTACGTCACTCAATCTATAATTAGTTATGACCTGATATTGTTTTATGTAAATGATATTTAACAGTATTTTTGGGCTAAATTTATTATTTCACAATTGACTGATAGACAATGAAATATATATATAACTCGATCTTGACTATGTAATTATAATTTCATATTTAATTGAAGCAAAATAAAAAGTATAATACGTAATTATTTAGAGAACGTATCTCCCACTCAATATTATAACTAATTAATATAACAAATGTCGAAACTATAAATAACTTCATTATATTAAATTCATTAATTTTAAGTAATGATTTCATCACAAGCAACTCTATTATTTTAGCGTTCAATAAACCAAGAAATGTTTTAATTGTAATTAGATTAGATCTTAAAAACAATCGTCTATTACAAAACTGATGTTCCTAATGATATAAATTATTGCTTAATTGTAACTTTTGTAAGTGAAAAATATGAGGCAGATAATAATTATATAAAAAGAAATGAATATTTCAACTATTCTACTGTGAAGTTAGTGTGAAATATTCATTAACATATATTTATTTAAATCAAAAATGAGGGAAATTGCATGCAAGAATTCTATAGTAAAAAAGTATATTTGGTATAATTTTAAAATGTTACAAAATTTACATATTAGCCCTATGCCAACAATATTTTTTTAGCACTGTCAGTTTTATTATATATTTCTTTTTAGCCCGCAAGAATGTTGTTTTGAATTAAAGAACTTGGTGATGTGAATAAAAGAATCGCGTATAACTTCCATCTATAATTTATAACTTTAATACTACCATAATTGTAAACGGTACTAGGCGTTCTAAATTCAAATGACCATACACTATAAATGCATTTTTATTTAGATATAAATTGTTAGGGTTCGTTGCGTATGTGAGCGTTGATATCTCTTAGGATAAGAAATAGTTTTAAAGTGTCTAACAAAACGGAGGTGCTTGCAAATCATTACGAGACGTTCAAATATACTATCATCCTTTATACATATACATGTCTGAAAGTTTTGCATATGCCTGTACTGATGGTAGTTAAATCAAATACTACAATTTCATTTTAAGACAGATTTTAAAAGAGATTGTATTTATTATTTAAACTGTTTCTATTAAAATCAATTAATATTATATGAAAATATATATATAGAATCTAAAAAATCATATCGTGAATATAAGTGTTCCCTTGATTTTGTTTCAGGGGTTCGAATTAATAATGTACAAAATTTGTACAAACTTATTTCTAACAATCGTTAGCTATTACCTGAGTAATAACAATGGTTCAATTTTTGTATTTCTGGAAGTAAAAGTAATAATTTATTTCATTTTTTCTCTGACTAAACAGGCACTTCATCCGAAGGTGTTAAAAAAGGTCTCGGTATGTGTTTTTCTTCTAAATACGATCATTTCCGACAGACTTAATATTTTAGTTTAAAATTTGTCACGAATGTAAAAAACATAGTAGAATATTCCCTAATGAAATTGCACCAAATTTGTCATAGGGTGATCGCCAGAAACGTGTAAATCTATTACGTTAAACTTATTATAATTTTAGAGCAAAATGTTACTTAGGCGTTTCATTAAACACTAAAAATATGAAGAAATACAAAGATATCGAGATTGTATAATTTACAGTGTGTTCTCTGATTTGATATAACTTTACATTGATTAAAAAGTACATCAGTTATCCAATATGTTTTGACACCATGAGAACTGCTAATTTAGTTTTTGATATTTTAAATATCTGGGTTGTCACTTTGACACAATATTTTAAAATGTTGACCATCTTGTTATCAGTTAATTGGCTTTCGAATTAAGTGCATAAGAAGATACTAGAAAACAGAAGTACTTTATTCAATCTCTTGTGTGATTATTTCGAATATACGTTCACACTCGGGAATAAACGGAGCACGTCTGTCTCTTATATAGTTACTATTAATTAGCAATTAAGTGCTGTGTTTTTACTCGATAAAATTCATAAAAATGTACACCGTAAGTATGTAATTTCAATTTATATCAAAGCAAATCTGGCTTTATTTTGAAAAATGTTGTACAATATCTAGAACATTTATGAGTTAGTTGGAATATTTTGCACACATTTACTTTAATCTTAAATTTTCTTATTCAACAACGTTAAATAATATTTTTGTTGAGTCTGGTCTCGGTTGAATTTGAAACATCCAATTTGATTAAAATATTGAACCAGTCTGTACATATAAATCGTTAAGGTTACTTGTGTATGTGAGCGTTGATATCTCTCAGGTTAGAAAAGTTATTTTTAGTTTATAACCAAGCGAAATTATTCCATCATTTGCGAAACTAAAGTCGGTGAAGCAACACATATTTAAGAAATAAACTAAGTAGCTGGAAACAACGCTATTTCTACATGGTCAACTAACATATCCTTAAACTTCCAGTCACTTATAATTTTAGAATATTTTCACTGTTATAAACAATTTTCCGTTAAGTACTTCTATTTGAAATTATCTAACAATATGATTTTTATAAATCAGAATAATTTGAGGAAGTGAAAGGCTATATTAATTTTAAAATTATATCGGATCGAAAAAATGATCCGTATTTAATCTAAACTCTATAAAGTTCATAAGCTAATAAAAAGGTTATAATTAATTGATTTAGGCATAATTATTAATTGACTTAATTTATTACACATCTCAGTGTTAAATTCAGTGAATATGTTTGATAGATTTGATAATAAATCAAAAATAAGCTACTGGCTACACTATTAATGTACAGCGGTTTCTTTCTAGAATAATATATGTGTTTTTTGTTATTTATACAAGGCGGCACAAAACAAAAAACCTAATTTCATCGACCATATGTTCTTTGCGGGGCCTCTTGAAGGGGAGTATGCCAATACTAACTGGTAGTTTTTGTTAACAAATTAATGCCTGTAGGGATGCCATTACGGCCCTAGAGTAAATTTAAAGATTTAATTAATTAGATCTAAGGCCATAACAGGTCCTATACGGGTACAGGGTTATTAACGAAAATTGCTTGTTGTCCCTCCAAAGTCGATATCTTTTAAGGCTAAGCGCGCACGGGTGACTTTTGTCACGCAACTGTTTTGTCACCTACCTCGGAGTCCATCAAGTATTAGGGAGATTCGTTCACGATGCGACGTGACTGAAGGGTGGCTTTTTAGTTCCGCCGGACAGCAACAATTGAGTGACGAAACTGTCACCGCGTCTTAACGTTTTTATGAACTAGCGCGCACGTGTGACAGAAAGTCACCGCGAGACCACGAATATTGCGTGAAACAGAGTACTAAGAAACATTTTTTAGAATATACCAACCAAAATGAAGACGTCATCTCAACGAAATTTAAATGAAATTTCCCTTTGAGTTGTCTGTTGCTCCAACGCGGATGGACCCAATAACGTCTTTTATATTTCTTTTTTCTATAGCTGCTTTCGATTACAGTGAACATAATAAACAGGATTTCAATGAACAGAATCATGATACAAAATTGCATGGTAGGGATAGAGACAACACATGAAACAGGTTCGTATGATTACGAATCACTCTGCAGAAAGAAAGCAGCTTATTTCTTAAAATAAGAGCACACACCGCTGCAGTCTCCACGAAATCCATATCGACAATACAGTTTTTGTGGTGACTATCACCACTCGTGAGCGCACTCATTAATGACTAGGTGACAGTGATAAGATAGTTGCGTGAGAAAAAATCACCCGTGCGCGCTTAGCCTTTTAAGGACAATTTATATAAAAATGTTCTTTCTATGTACTCTAAGAATTGCAGAAATACAGAGAGTTTAAGGTCATCGCAACACACCCTGTATACAGGGTGTCCCAGATTTAAACGGACATACTCTAGTGGAAGATAGAGGTTACTCAGCTGAGTTCAAAACACCGCTATACTTATCGTTGAATGTGATCCGTTTTTGAGTTACGGGGTGTTTTGTGGTTTTGACCAAAACTTCAGTCAGCCATATTTTTGAAATGACTGCACATATTTAGATAAAATTTGGTATACATATTATACTCTTTTAGTTTAATGAACAGCTTGAGTGATTTTGGTAAAATTCCAGAAAAAATTGAAAGACCAAATTTTATATTCTACAAATAACACCATCCAGTTGCTAACATCATCATTTTATTAACTTTAGCTAAATATCCCGTAGAAGAGGTTGTTATTTGTTTTTGTTTTGACTTTCAGTGTTTTTTCCGTCCAAAATAAAGCACATTCCATTAATTTCACGAATAAAAAATAAGTAATAAAACGATGCGACTAACACATGACGTTGCATTAAAAATCCCAAGTAGGCACATATCAAATGTGTAATTTTACGAATAAGAATTGCTGTTCGCTCTTGGTAATTATTAGAATAAGTGATAAAAAACCAATTATTAAAACTAAAAATTTTAAGATGCCGTTTCAATTTAGTAATGAAGACTATGCGGATATTATTTTTGTGTATGGCTTTTGCGACGGAAATGGAAGAGCTGCAAAAAGAGAGTATCAAAGGCGTTTTCCAAATTGCCGTGTACCAGATCATAAAACGTTTTCAGAGGTATACCAATTTAGTAGGACACATGGACAATTTCCGTTAATGACAAAGCATGAACATTTTCCCAGAGCTTTTCCACAAGAAGAGTAAATGTTACAGGTTGTGGAAAATAATCCATCCATGTTTTAGAAAAATAAATAATGAGTTAGCAGTACCTAAGACAAGAGTATGGCGAACATTAAAGAAGGAAAAATTATATCCATTTCATGTTGAAACAGTTCAACATCTAGAAGACGGGGACGATGTTCCCCACTTAACATTTTGTAGGTGGATTTTGGGTCACAGAAGAACAATATCGAGAGTTCTATTCACGGATCAAGTCCAATTAACACGTGACGGAATTAACAACTATGGAAATCAGCGTGTTTGAAAATCCACATGCAGTGATTCAGAAACATTCCCAATACAGATTTAATATTAATGTATGGTGTGGTATTTACAATAATCATCTAATAGTGCCCCACATTTCTTAAAAAAGGCTAACTGATAAAGTTTATTTAAACTTTCTTAGAAATATCTTGCCAGATTTATTAGAAGGCATCAATACTAGGGGTTTGAGGTTTCAGCACGATGGTGCTGGACTCCATTTCTCTGTACCGGTCTGGAATCGTCTGAACCAGCATTACACCAACAGATGGATTGGTGGCGGAGGTCCGGTAAACTGGCCACCTAGGTCTCCTGATCTTACACCTCTAGATTACTTTTTATGGGGTCATCTCAAGTCAGAGGTGTACAATGAAGAGTTCAATACACGAGAACAGCTTCTAGTAAAAATTATTACTGTATATGATTACATTAGAAGTAACCCCGAAATGATTGATAGGTCAATGAAAAACATATTAAAACGTTCTTGAAAATGTATTGACGCTGGGGGCCTTCCTTTTGAAAACATGTTATAATTTTAATTATTTGCACCGTTTTTAATTTTTTTTCAATTATTTAAAGTTCTAAATAAATTTACTTTGTCAAAATAAAATTGCAAACTTTTGTCTTTAATATTTTCAAGTTATTCTCAAAAGGTGTTTAATATTTTTTTTAAATTGTGCTTGTTAATTCAAGCCTCCCTAATAACAATATTTTTCCTTCGCGAAAGAAAAGAAATGTGTATTATTTTGGATGAAATGTAAACTAAAAAAGCTTAGAAACACTGAATGTCAAAACAAAAACAAATAACAACCTCTTCTGCGGGGTATTTAGCTAGAATTATTAAATTCTTGATGTTAGCAACTGGATTGTGTTATTTATAGAATTTCAAATTTGGTCTTTCAATACTTTTGAAAATTTATTGAAGAATAACCATAAACGTGCCATCAAATATTATGACATTATTTTATAAACTGGTCCATGAGCTTTTTAAAAGTTGACTAACATTTACCAAAAAATAATATACAGTGTGATGTTAACGACCCTAAGAGCCATATTAAAAAAATGTAGGTCGATCCTGGAATTTTACCAAAATCCCTTAAGCCGTTCATTAACCTAAAAGAGTATAATATGTATACCTAATCTTATCTAAATAGGTGCAGTAATTTCAATAATATGGCGGACTGAAGTTCTGGTAAAAAATCATATCTCAAAAACGGTTCACATTCAACGTTAAGTATAGGGGTGTTTTGAACTCAGCTGAGTGTGCTCTCCCTTCCAATAGAGTATGTCCGTTTAAATCTGGGACATCCTGTATACATTTAACAAATCGTGAAACAGATAGCAACTATGTTAAAAATGAATTTTAGGCGTCTGAATATCTACTACAATAGTATCATCATAACAAGTAAAATTTTAGCGAGTAGAGTATCCGATATTTCTTACTGCGAAATAGTTACTTTTTTGCATTTTTATCGCATACCTTACCTTGTCTGACATTTGAATCCAAATAGAATGGCATAAACGTAAATGTTCCGCTGTCTTGCACACCCGCCAGTTACAAGCGGTCAAGCTATTTTTCCATAAATTACTCGATAAAAGTAAGTAATTAAAACTCAACAAAATATGACAACGTACCAAGACTAAGAATGAATGGTTACGTAATAGTTTAAAATGATACAATTTAACCGCACTCAAACAAAATTTATTATCCAATAATGCATAATGTACACATAGACATTCACTAGATCTACTTATTACTCGCTGGTTTTATCTCTCCGAACGCTTTAATTTGGCCAGAAGGTCTTTCTTATTTAGAAACTTATTTCCTAAGAAAATTTATCGGCTGGATACAAGGCGATGAAATTTAGTTAGTCAGATTTTATCTTTATTTCTGACTGTTAATGGATTTAATATACATAATTGATATCATTGATTGACATTTAAATGATGGTATATTCTTTTCTGTATGGATGATGCTAATGTACACGTTATAGATATAATTGCTTTTATATAACACTTGCTTTAATGAAAAATTTTAAGTAAAGGGGTGGTAATAGATTTGACATTATAAATTAATTCAAAGTTTTTGGAGACTGAGGAATAAATAGCTACTCTTTAGCAGCTGCTGCCAAAATTACTCTTTATATCGATAATGGAAGACTAAATTCCGCCGATAGGTGTACATCATCAGCTATTAACTTTTCGCCTTTAGCATTTTCCAATTTTTATCTGTCTTAATCTCTGCTTAAGTTGAAAGTATGCGTACAGAGAATTGAATAGAAAAACTTTACATCTAGATTACAACAAATTAGATCCTATACCAATAATTGACATATTAAATAAATTGAAATTGAAATAAAAAAATATACTTTTTTACTTTTAATCGGTTTTTACATATCCAAGGCAACATTCTAGCTTGGGTTGGTCAAGGGGGAAGATAATTCTGGCTTAATCAATTTGAACCCCGCCCCAGTTGATCCACGGTCGTACATTTTACTGCAACCCACTGCACCTAATAACCGATAAATACATTTGGTAAATGGTACACAGTGCAATATAAAACAATTCTAGGAAGTATTCCTATCCCATCAACATTTTTGAAACGATTAAGGATATTGATTACACAGTTATATAAATGAAAATGTTTAACCAGACATCAGAATACCATATATTTTGAACCTCTGAATAGGAATTTGAGGTCCAAATTGCGAGATTAAAATCGCGGACAAATTACAAACAAATAACTAAATACGATGTTTCTCGCAATTAAAAAAAAGTGGTGCTAAATTTTGTAATTTGGAAAATTTATGTTCGGTGGTTAAAGCTGCATGGGAATATGTTCTGTAATTAAATTAGATCTTAAAAACAATCGTCTGTTACAAAATGAATGTTTCTAATGGTATAAATTATTGGTTAATTGTAATGTTTGTAAGGGATAATTATGAGGCAGATAATAATTATATAAAAAGCATGGAAAGGAATAAATATTTCAACTGTTCTTCAGTGAAGTTACTGAGAAATATTAATTATATGTATTTGTTTAAATAAAAAATTAGGATAATTGCAAGCAAAAATTCTATAGTAAAAAAGTATATTTGGCATCATTTTAATATGTTGCAAAATTGGTATATGAGCTCTATGCTAACAATATTTTTTTAGAAATGTCAGTTTTATTAAATATTTCTTTTTAGCCCGTAACAATGTTAATAAAAAAATGGTTTTGAATTAAAGAAGTTGGTAATGTTAACAAAAGAATCGCGTATAACTTCATACTATACTTTACAACTTTAATATTACTATAAAAAAATATACATTGTAAACTGTACCAGGCATTCTGAATTCAAATGATTACAAACTATAAATTCATTTTTATTTTGATGTTAATTGTTAGGGTTTGTTGCGTATGTGAACGTTGATATCTCTCAGGTAAAGAAACAGTTTTAAAGTATCTAACAAAACGGAGATGCTTGCAAATCATTACGAGATGTTCAAATATACCATCATCCTTTATACACATACATGTGTGACAGTTCTAGCTTGGGTTGGTCAAGAGGAAGATAATGTCGGCTTAATCAATTCGAACCCTGCCCCAGTTCAGCCACGATCGCGCATTTTACCGCAACTCACTGCACCTAATAACTGATAAATAAATTTGGTAAACAGTGCTCAGTCTAATATAAAACTATTCTAGGAAATATTGTTATCCTATCAACGTTTTTGAAACGATTAAGGATATTAATTACACAGGTACGCAAAAGAAAATGTTTATCCAGAGATCAGAATATCATGCGCTTTGAACCGCTGAACAAGAATTTCAGGTCCAAAATACGAAATTTAAATCGCGGACAAATTGCAAACAAATGACTAAATACGATGTTTCTCGCAATTAAAAAAAATCACAGATTTCGCAATCCTTGCAACTACCGAGATATTGGAAATGATAACAACCGTACATAAAACATAAACTTGTTCCGGCTTCGCCTCGTCCGAAAACAGCTACGATCCGTACGGCTGATAATGAACACTAGGGGAAAGAATATATAGTGAGACAAATGATATCACTCTTCTTTATTCATCCGCCGCAGCAGCACTAATGCGTCCCGGTTCGATGCTACAAGATTTGGAAAATTCGTCTTCAGTGGTTAAAAATACATGGAGATATGTTCTGATCTCTGAAAAAACAAGTTTTGTTTCTTTGCGTTCCTGTGTTATTAAAACTATAGATGTTTCTAGCATCAGGATGTTTCTCGTGTATAAAAATTCACTTCAAATGATTGACATTTGGTAAACAGTAAAACATAAATAAAGAAGCCTAAGTGCGTTCATATTAATTATTATATCGTCAGCTTTAAATAAATATATAATAAACAAAATAACTTAAGATTCGAATTATCAAGGGATTTCTAAAGCGGTTGTGATGTCAGAACCTAACCTAATCTTAATTTATATAAGGATATTTCAGCTGAGATGAATAATTGAAAAAGAAGCGTCGTGACGTGTCATTCTATCATGTCTCTATCGTAGGCATTTTGAGACGATTCCGTTGACAGGTAAGTAGGGGGAAATTAGTGAAGAAAGCTTGTAAGAGTCCAGAAATTTGGGATTTGGTGTATATACTAGAAACAAAGACATCAAATTTTTGTATGACATCTCCCACCCCCACCACCACCACCACCTCCAACATCCCCACTCCATTATTAAAGGAGTTATCAAAGGAAAAATGTGGTTTTGGTGTATGTATGAGACCAATAGTATTCAAAAATTTTTTGGGTATTAGCCACACCCATTACCAACTTCCAAATATTATTGAAATTCTATGAGCAATTATTTCCACTAGAGTGCAAATAAGTAGATGTTTTCGTTTAACTGAGACTTGGAGGGAAGATCTGGATGTAATAGTAGTAGGGGACGGTAGCTCAGTGGTTTAGTACGTCTAGCTTGCATACTGGCATACCTAGCGAAGCAGGTTCAATCCTTTCTCACCGCGAAATAATTTTAATTATAAAATTATCCCCAAGATGTGGTTCGGACCCCACTATAAATTGTAGGGCTTCGTTTCTCTTTACCTAACACAGAATAATTCTAGATTTTCAAGGAGTTACTTCGGTGACTTGAGAAGCGGTAAAGAAAACATTTGAAAACAAGAAAACATTAGAAACATTTTTGAATTCCTTAGGCAGCAGTTTTTTATTTTGTGATCTCATCTATCTGCCTGCACATAAAAGTGTTAGAAGGAGACCGCAGTTGTGTGTTCCTTCAGAACAAGACAACGAACAATTTGACCCCTGGACACACACCATGTCTTCATTGTCGCTATCTGTGCGTCTACCGTGTGTGTAACGGCCTGCTAGGTATATACATTAATGTAGTACGAGAGATACGACAACCCAGCAACAGCAAACTTGCCCGAGGCGACAGCACTCGGCCACCGAAGTATCACAGCTGTAGTTATTCATTGCCAACTGGCACCCGCGATGTTTCAATTCTTACTCCCTATACCTAGCCCGCCACTACAAGCACTGTAGCAGGATGGTAAAGATACATATAATAGAAGTAGTTTCACTACACTTTATAACAGTGCAGCTTCATAAGATGAGCATTACAAACTTGATAATACGTATGGATATTATTCTCAGATATTTTTATACAAAATCAATCATAGCCAAACTGCCGACACTTATTAAGGAAAATAAATTTTCATTTCCCAAAAATTCCAGAATTAAATTATTCTCTCTCTCTCTCTCTCTCTCTTCCTCGTAGATTTAATTGTTTAAATATATCCTGGAATATTCTATTGCCTTTAAATACTATAAAAGACATCTGTTCTTAATGACCGATTTTATTTACTTGTGCGAAATTGTTTGTAATATTCATTTTTTACTCTATTAACAAACCTGGTACATTTACAAATACAAATATAATGGCAACTACTCCTCGTATTTGAACCAATTGATTATATCTTACGTAACGGTCAATAAAATGTGATTAACAAATATATTATGATTGTCAAACTCATTACAAAAATAATACACAAAAGAAATGTCCAACTATTACATTATGTGTAGGTGTGTTAAAACGCGTCGACAGTGACCTTAAGATTTTGCAAAATAACCAACAGTAAAAGTGTCTCTAGGTCAAGTGTTTTAAAATCACGATTAATTAGCGCATAGCACAAATAAAAATGTGTATATATTTGTTTGTTATTTGGCAAGAGAAAGGATGGCTACTATTAGTTTAAAATTGGACGTTTTAATTAGTAATGATGATGAAGGCTGTTATTTAAAACAACATTAAACATAATTTCCATATCTATTGGATTCTTTGTGTCTTGCTGGCCACCAATAAATTTATTTTATATTTTAAATGCAACTTTGAGTCTTTGTAAACCATGTCTATATAATTAAAGTTTTACTATCAAAACGTGTTCTTCACTGTCAGTATCGTTTACGTGTTCTATTGTATCAAAACAAAAGTTATAATTTGTAAGAGGTTGTTTAACAGATATTTATTTAAACAGTTACTTCTGTACACAACATAGTTTTTTATATCTGTATGCTTGGTGATTATATAATACTTTTTGTAGTAGATAATTACAGAAAAACTAGGTAACAAATTATCCAACCGTGACTGCATTATAGCCGGTGTTTAATTTTCAATGGGATTTAGCTACTGCCATTGAAAATCTATTTTTGATATACTATAAGCAATATACATGCTTTATCACTAGAATTAGTAACACACGTAAATAGTTTCAATGTTTTCACGAAATTGATCCAACATTTACAGCTAGTTCTAACGGCATAAATACTCCCATTATACTTGTGAAATTGTATTTGGGAAATCTCTATATGTTTTATTAATTCAACCCTAAAAGGTATTGCGTTTCCGGAGATGTGGTAAAGCTCCAAAATTGTTCCCATTTTGAATAGAGTTTTTTTTTAAGGAGGAAGTTTTCAGTTCGACCTGTATGTATGTTCTTTGATTATATTTGTTCGATAATTACTGTGCCTTACGCAATTCTACGAAATCCATTGCAAACTATAGAGTATGGCTCGTCGGTAGTCCTGTACTAGTTTAATCAAGCTATATCAAGTCTAAATGAGCAAAAATCAGAGAAAGTTCTTTCTACTCAACAATTTGGCAAATGCGCTATTGATAATATCGTCGGAATTACGTTAATATTGTCAGTGAGATATTTTCAAAATAGCTGATACTAAATCTGATATCAGAAATTCAAAATTTAAAATTCCAACAGGGCTGCCTTGTGCATACATACATGAACTTTGGTAAATGGGATATGAGGTTTAAAAGTTAATTATTCTTTGTTTGTTTATAAAGGTATTGAGACATTCTTTATAGGATTTTGCAAACAGCAGAAAAAATAACTATCTATGAGAACTAAAAGAAAAACTATGTGTAAAAATATAAATTAAATCTTTGCATTCTTTCGATAACCTGAATTCTGGTTATGCTAGTAAATTAAAATTCTAAAATGAATTTGTCTAATTTCTTATTTGACAATTCTCATTCTAACACTAACACCCGCACAGTCCCCTACGGCCATGCAGATTAAACTAGTATCTACGTAACCCCCTACAGCCATAAAGATTCATTTAAAAATGAGAACAAATGCCTGAAATGAATTTATTTACCTACTTTGTCTTAAAAATTTTTCATTCTAACGGGATTACATTTTTATGAAGTCTATCATTCTGTTTCTTGGAAACGCTTAGCCTTTGAAACGTTTTTCGCCCTTATTCTGGAGCTCATCAAAAAGACACAAAGCCACTCATAAAGATGTTTCATGCAAAACAAGACAATTTCAATGAATAAGTATGAAATAATTATATTTGACATTGTCTAAATGTTATTTGTGGCATTATCTTAATTTTTTTTTCTCCTTCTTCAATTCTTTGGGACTTCCTGCCACATGTATGTTTTCTTTTTAAGCGTAGAGGTTATTTACCAGTAACATACTGGTTAATTGTGATATTTTGTAGATTCCTCGAGCACCGCTTAAAAAGAAAACATACATGTGGCAGGAAGTGCCAAAGAATTGGAAAAGGAAAAAAATTGACTAATAAAAACAACAGATCCATTAGCTAACCAGTATTTTAGGATTTTAATTTGCTAGCATAACCAAAATTCAGGTTATCGATAGAATGTAATATTTCATTAATATTTTTACAAATAGTTTTTCTTTTAGTTCTCATATATAGTTATTTTGTCTGCTATTTGCGAAATCCTATAAAGAATATGTTTCAATACAATTATAAGCAAACAAGTAATTATTCACTTTTAAACATGCATAGAGCTTATAGACTTCAATAAAATAACATGAGAATAATAATCGCAATGTAGTTAGCCTTATTATTACAGACAAAACCTGATAACTTTTTTCCGTCATCTACTCTATAGTGGTGGGGGAAAGACTTTCAATTTTTTTTTATTTTCAAAAATTTTTATTGTTGAAATATGTTTCGAATGTAATAAAACGTGGAAAGTTCAAATTCGATAAAAAAAAATTCACTATCAACTATTCTATTGAGGTGGTAAAAGTTAAAAAAAATAATTTTAAAATTTTCAGAACAAATTTTTCTTTTGAAATAGTTACGTTTAAAATGTGATGAAACGAGGGAAATTTTAAATTTGAGCAAAAAAGTTTTTTCCGTCTTGCGTTTTATAAAGAACTCAAAATTTTTCTTTAATTTTCAAAAATATATTTCTTTTGAAATATGTTTAGAATGTCACGAAACGCGGAAATTTTTAATTTGAAGAAAAAAAAATTCTCCGTCATCTATTCAACTGTAGTGGTAAAAAATAAAAAAATATATTCTTTTAAAACCACCAAAACAAATTTTTATTTTGAAATGTCATGAAACGAGGAAATTTTAAATTTGAGCGAAAAAAACATTTTTCCATCACTCATTTTATAAAAAATGCATACATTTTCTTTTTAATTTTCAAAAGAAAATTTTGAAATATGTTTAGAATGTCACGAAACGTGAAAATTATAAACTCGAAGAGAAAAATATTTTCTCCATCATCTATTCTATTACAGTGGTAAATAATTTTTAAAAAATTATTTAAAAATTTTCAAAACAAATTCTTCTTTTGAAATATATTTACAATGTCATGAAAGAGAAAATTTTAAATTTGAGCAAAAAAAATGTTTTCCGTCATGCATTTTATAAAAAAAATTCAAAATTTGTCTTTTTTAATTTAAAAAAATTATATGTATTTTTTTTTTTTCAAATATGTTTAGAATGTCACGAAACGTGGAAATTTTAAATTTGAGCAAAACGAATTCTTTCCATCATCCATTTTATATAAAAATTTCAAAATTATTTACAAAATTTCAAACATTTTTTTCTTCTTTAAATTTTCAAAAAATTTTAAAAAATAGGTTTAGGATGCCACGAAACGTGGAAATTTTAAATTTGAGCGAAAAAAAAAAATGTTTTCCATTATTTATTTAGATTTATTTAGATATATTTTCCAGTGAAAGTCTAACCATTTCTTTGGAGGCAGTGGCGTCAAGTAGTTTTTTAGTTAATGCACCAACAGACCGACAGATAGACAGACTGACGGAATTGAAAAACCTATATTTTCGTAATCTACATGATCTGAAACGTGAAAATCCGAAAAAATCTCGGAGGGTGGTTCTTTCTCGAATACAATACTTCCCTTCAGTATGCGAGGGAAGTAAAAATATAAATTACTAATTGTTATTACCGGGTTTTCACACATCACGAAAATAAGTTATATATTTTTAAAGATACTATTACGAAATGAACTCATACAGTGAACGTTGAGGAGACTAATAATACCTGCGCATAAATTCAAATAAAAATATTTCACAGTTTTTCATTATTTTCTTTCTAGGCCTATAAGAAATGCATGTCATCCACACAAGTCAAATAAAGCTGCTGATATAACTGACAGCATAAGAAATACAATAATGCATACAAAAAGTCCAGAAAATAAACAGCGATTAGTTTTCGTGCATTTACAAACAGCCATTTGCATATAGTGGTGACAAACTATATTTCCCAATCTAATTCGTTTGTGGTCGGTGATGAATTAAATAATTTCACACTATACGCCCATCAACAATTCCTCAATAAATGGCAATGGATACAAGACATTCCCTTGACTTTCCTTTGCGGTTGACCCAAGATATTTCTAACTAGCTATTACCACACATTTGTTACATCATAGTTCAATTTTTCAACCTAAATTATAAAAGTAGAATATGTATGATGATGCACAATGAACAATAAGGGGGTTATCCAGTGCCGTGAACAGAATGACCTTCGGATAGTAAAATACTGCAGTAGCCTGATTGTTATTGTTAAATAAACTGTACAATTAGATCCGGCAGAGATAATTTTAGCAAACCAGTGTGTTTATCATGCTTATGTTGTTAACTAAAGCATTGAAAGGTGGTTAAGTTGCAAGAAGTACGCACGATACTGTTTTTAGGTGTGTGTAATTTTTAACACCGTCGTGACAAAATTTGCGCCGGCCTTCAGGTAAATAGGCAAGAGTTGACAAAGGAATAATATGCATGTGCAAGGTTCAATGGGAAATATCGGCACAGATTCGATCGATTGTCAAAGAGACTAAGCCGCCGAAACACGATAAAAATTTAACCAATAGGCCAAGCACGTTAAGTAAATTCAGTAAGTATCTGTGGGTATTAGTTTACACAATTCAAAGTAATACAAAATTAAATTGTTTTCAATTACTATACTTAACGTAAGATTTAAAAGTTAAATAAATAGTAACAAGAATAAGGAAACTGTTTTATGTTCCTTTCGTCAATTTTTAAAAAACTAAATGAAATGTCAAATAAAACTATACGTACTTTTTTGATAGTGCATGAAATTATCTAAAGTAATGGTTGTAACAAAAAAAATGTAGTTAATAGTTCTAAGATTTGTAACTGCCGCCATACGTCTCAACAATTTAACTCGCACTGGTTTTTCTTTTTTATAAATCACTTTCTGCTACTCGCTAATTTAATATACTGCCCTTTTATCACTAAACATCGTATGACCACGTTATATAACCTTTATTGGTCTTAGACGCTCTCGCGTCGGGTACGTACTGGCTGCAATAAAATCTTCAAACCTCTGTGTTTGTCTTTTTGATACTTACATAGAAATGCTATGATCTCACAATGGGGTTCTGAAACACTAGCTTTTCGCCATTGTTTGATAGTAATTTAATGATTTTTTCGGTTATTTGGAATGCAATTAAAAATCTGAGAAAATGATATATCATCTAAATATTGTCTAAATGTTTTTTTTGTGGCATTATCTTAATTTTTTTTCTTCTTTAATTCTTTGGGACTTCCTGCCACATGTATGTTTTCTTTTTAAGCATGCTAGGGGAATTTACAAAATATCACAATTAACCAGTATGTTACTGGTAAATAACCTCTACGCCTGTGACTTTTATGTCAAAGGATCAGTTAGAGGTTGTTTTTTTAAATAAACAACAGAATAACTATAAAAACTTGAAATTAAATATTTCGCCGACGTTTCGGAAATCTAGTCTGTTTCCCCTTTCAAGGCTTTTTTGATAAATCTTTTTTGCTGTGTATGATAAATACACAGCTCTAAGAATGTTTGTTATATTCAATATCCATAGATACTTACTATTTACATAGAACTGTTGATATAGTTAACAATTTTTTTAGTTTTTATACAATGTTAAGCTTGAGAAGTTCTTCTTTTAACATCGGCAACCAAGTTGTACAGACGTCTACGGAACAATTCAAAACTCATCTATCCTCATTCAATATCGTGAATTCTTTAATTTTTCTTTTTTTGCTATCTGCCTCTTTTGTTAATTTTTTTATATCATCTGTCGGATATTAAAAATACTCTTGAAGGCACAACAGTTTTTTACACCTCTTTTGAAAACTTTTATTTAACTTGCTATGTTAGTTTGCATCTCGGTTTGCATGTATGCATGCCTTTCCGGTTCAAAACTTGTACTCGAATTTCAACTCACTTCTATTATTCCATTGTGCTGAAATTTCGTACAGTTACATAACTCTGGTAACAATAGTTGTTTCCGGTGTTAAATGAAATATGGCGTATGGGCGTTGTAAAGAATGACCAAATTAGCATAAAAACGAATACACAGGTGTTTTGGGTGGCGTCAATGGCGATTTTAATGTTGAAAGTGACTTACAACTCAAATGTAAGATACGAATAAAAGATGGCGGCTACAATATCGCGTATGGACGTAGTACAGAATGGTCAAATTAGCAAGATGAGTACACAGGAGTTTTAGGTAGAGTAGATGAGGAATTTTTGATGTTAAAAATGACAACAGTTAAATAAAAACTAAAGATGGTGGCTGTAATACGGCGTAAGGGCGTTGTAAAAAATGATCAGATTAGTATAGCAATGAGTACATAGGAGTTTTAGGTGGCGTAAATAACAAATTTGAGATTAAAACAATATTTTTAAATCAAATTATTATTTAAGTAAATTAGGATTATAAATGAGAATAACGAAAACGGCTTTAAATAGAATTGAAATCATGATGTAGAATTTAAATCAAGTGTACATAGTATCGTCTTTAATTATTTCATTCCAAAAAAGTTTTAATTTTTTTTATTATCCACACTCTCTTACCAAAAAATACAACTGAAATTTTTCTTGTAATTTTAATTTTTTTTAGATTTTAGTTGAGAGGAGCTGGCGATTGGCCTTGCCTACTGCGACCTCTATAGTAGTCTATAGGTCAATTGTAGTACTCCTATTTTCTACTTTAGGGCTCCTTATCCAAACGTGGTCCTTACAAGACTCAAGTCGTTGATAAGGAGCTCCTTGGTAAAGTTATCAGCCCCTTGTTTTTTTTTTTTACGCCAAGCCGTCTCAGTTCAGTCAAGCCTTTTTACAACTTACGACATGGACAGACGTTCCGAATGAGAATTTGGGTCACTCATCCATGTGCTGGACCCGACCACATTGTTTAATTTCTCCGATCGGATGTCAGCACCTAAATCTTTACCTTTACCCTTAAACGTTTCTTAATTTATTTACCTAGATACATGTCATGCCTAAGTTAAAAGGTACCTTAAGATATTTTATTACATATGATATGTAATATTTGAATCAATACATTAGATACATGCGAAATGTAAATAAATACTCCGACCGCCAGGTGATATGGCTAAAGAACTTTAACAGCATGTTATAAGAAACATCCGCGGAAATGAAGTACGTATAGAAATCTATGCTTATTTGTTTGAAATATTTAGATATATAAATAGAGTTAGGTTTTTTGTTACTGGAAAGAATTTGTACTATTTTCATTTTTGTGTTTAATAAAGTTTATTATTATTATTATTTCATTTAGAACCTCAATATTAACAAAAGGGGTGCAAATGGAAGGACTCCAACTAGCACACGGTGCCTAATCGCACTTGTAGCTACAAATAGCAAAATTGCTTTTAAGAATATTTTTGCAACGCGTATTAGTAACACGTGCTGGTTGGTATGATAGAAAATGTCTATTTAAGAATGGTATAGCGTTTGGAGAGAAGCCAACATTAATTTTTTTTAAGCTGTTAACTTTTAATGTTATCCTTAGTAGTGGAGTAAAAAACAAGGCAAAAGACGCTTCCTTCTCGATTTATTTTCTTTTACGTTAGAACAGATTGAGACATGTCTCATTTTATTATCTAGGTCATTAAAAATCACAAGATACGACCTTTTCTTGTGGTCCCGAAATCTTTTATTTTCAAAAAAGTGTGAAAACTTATCTTTTTAAAAAAATCTTGCTTTTTTATATATCTACTCTAATATCTAGCTAACTAATTGAGCTATCGACATGATTTTTTATTTGTTTTAAAACACACACTTCGGCGCTCCTTTCAACATAATAGTATTGGTATTTTTTGTTTTAAATTTGCTCTAAACTTAGATAACCTTGGAAGTTTAGAAATTGAGCAGGTGAATTTTCACCAATCGAGAAACGTTTTTGTTTTTGGAAATTTTATATAACATGCTGGGTAGCCAAAGGATCAAAAAAGTTTTTGATAGTATCATCGTTATTGTGACTTTTATAGTTTAGGCGGTATGATTTTCTATAGCGCGCGTACGCGCGCGCAAAAAAAATTCAGTTCGTTCGCTAATACGGCGTGGCCGGTGATCATATCGGATGACGCGATATAATATGCAAGAACGAAATGGTCTTTACGTAGCACTTGTACGATTATACGTATATGGTCATAATTTTATTGCGAATTGTGCATGTTTTTCTTGTTTTAAAATATTTTAAATGGACCAAGAAATGGATATATCAAACATTTTAGCATACGAACGTCTGTTCTGGCTTCTTTGTTTCACGAAGATGCTTCAATGCGCAAAGCAACAAAATCTGAACTTCATTACTAGCCCTTTATTCGTCTGCCCACCAGTAAATTCTAATATTATTGATGGCATGGTACTAACTCAAGAGTTGAAGTCATCTATATTTCAACCTTTAACGATTTGGGACATCTGCTATTAACAAAAATTTTAAGTAATGGAAGAAAGTATAGTTTAGTGGTTTTTGATACATACACTACTCAATCACTCAAGAATGTAGAGAGATGCAAACGTGGTGACTCAAATTTTGTTGATTTTAAAGTGACTGGTACGCGAGAAGTTCCTAATTTCAACGAATTTCTTAAGTCGTCCTCAAATAAAAGATCGCTATTAGTTTATTTAACCGACTACTTGCTTCAAAATAGTTCCAATTTATTAAATAATCATGAAAAATTTAAAATAGCTGGAAGATTCGAAAATCCAAAATCAGCGTTTTAAATTACCTGTAATAGAGATCCTGAAATCTTGTTGTCACTAAGCAGCAGTCAGTTGTCAGAAACATCAAATAGCAACTCTATTCTGGTTAAATCGGTACACTGATGTGCTACTATTACTTGTACACTTCTGTAGTATCAGTCCAAAATAGACGCTTCGTTGCCATCCACAATATAGTTAGAAAACTCGGCCCTCTAATGAGCAAAAACCTATTGGCCATCCATTGCTTAAGTGATTGTGATACTAGAGCATTTTATAAAATAGGTAAACACAAAACGCTTTTGATGCGTTACAAAAAAATATTGTGGATCTCTCAGAATTAGAAAAACTTCCAACATTATCGGAAGATGAAGCTATGGAACTTGCCAGCAAATATATTTTATTGCTGTCTAAATATAAGTATTAGAAGCATTAAAAATTTAAATGAATTAAAGTTTCTTTTAACAACGACCTCAAAAAAGCCTGCTTGTGAACTTAATTCCGACGACAGTGGATGATTTTATGCTACACCTAAAAAGATATATTTTAGCAGTTGAAAAACAGGTTATTAATATTTTCTATTTTAGGTGTATTTATCAATTAAAAATATTCATCTATCGGAACCTGTATAAAAAAAACCCGCAAAGTTTGGGCGGGTATTAAATGATGATGTTTGGATACCACAGTTAACTATTAAAGACCCAGTGCCACCAGACCTGAGAAAGCCTTTATCCATAAAATGTTCAGACAAAAATTGCAATAGCTGTAAATGTGTTTGCTTGAAAAAGGGTTTAAAATGTTTAAAAGAATGTAAATGTAAATTATGCAGTAATAGTTTAAGTTTAAGTAATGATGTATCAGATTCAGTTTCTGTTTTTTTTTTACTTCTTTTTATGCTGCTCAGATACCTAAGCATTGCAGATCAATGCTCCTAAATGTAGGCAATAATCATAGTCAAATTAAAGGTGCCGAACGATGACCCACTAATAATTATGGCACCGTGCGCGTAAACTTAGACATTGACCTCTAATCTAAAAAATCATATCATAAAAACTATTGAGAATATTCAAGGATTTTTTTTTTTTTCTAAAAACATGTTTGGTTTTTTGGCTAAATTCTCTTCGCAGCATGTTATATAAAATTTCCAAAAATAAAAAAGTTTCTTGATTAGTGAAAATTGGCCTGCGTAGTTTCTAAACTTCCAAGGTCGTCAACGTTTTTAGCATATTAACAAAGAAAATTACCAAAAGTATTATAGTTCGAAAATAGCGCTTAAGTATGTTCTTTAAAACAAAAAAATTTTTACGGCGATAACTTATTTTGTTTTTGAGATATGCGAGTAGATATGTAAAAAAGCATGACTTTTAACAAAGTAAAAATTTCATGGTTTTTTGTAAATAAAAGGTATGGTAACCACTAAAAAATGTCGTATTTTGCGTTTCTATGTGTATAATGATGTTGTTGATAATATCTATTGGGTCTGATATTGTTCTAAGCTCATAAACAAAACAACACAATTTTACCTATTATTTACTCCGCTATAGTCTAATACTGTGAGTTCTGTGATGACCAAAGACTATTAGTCGAAACTGTACCTTTGTGACAAGAAGAGAATCCTCACCCACAAACAAAATTCTATCAGTGTTCGTCATCACTACTCTTGCCTCATATGGATTTTTGTTATTTTCTTTATAATATTTTTATAATGACTTGGTGTTTTAATTAACTGACTTTTGCAAGGGCTAGCGCTGAAGTTACTTAAAGTATTTCAGCAAGTTTGAAAATCAGTAAAAGAACTCTCGCGAAGGTATTGAATAGGAAATGGACTAACATTCGAGCGGATTCGGAATAGATTTTAAAAAGAGATTTAAAAGATGTAAATTTCAAAACATAAAATGCGAAAGATGAAATGTTTGAACTTTTATAACTTAATAATGCGTAAATGCAGCCAGATAGAAATTGGCATTTTCAACACATCGTGAATTGTATAATGTAAAGTCTATCGAAAAATTAAGCCAAGAGGAGTACACGGAAAAGGATATTGTGTGACTTTCGACGTTTTCCGATTCCGTTTTCCAATATGGAAGTTTCTATATTCCGCCAGTTCTCATTAAAGGGATAGCTGACGTTTGTACCTTAATTACCGGAAATGCCAGCTTTACTGCTACAACTTAGCTATGAACTATTTTTTATTTAGTATTATGATCATATTATAACAATTTACTGGCGGCTGTTTTATCTTTTAATAATATAAAATAAATGTAAAATTAACATGTTAAAAAATGCTTCATCCAACCCCTTTTGAATGTAAAACTTTTTATTTAACACCTTTGTGAGGGCCTTTCTACTCATTTTGAATGAAATACCTTAACTAAATCCGTCGTTAGCTCTACGCCAAAAATCTATAATACTTAGTCAATACTTTGTAAGCATAATTTAGGATGGACATTATTTATCATGAATTAAGTTCTTAAACGTCAGTTGAAGACGTAAGTCTTAGAAAACATGCCTTGACAGGAAGAGACTCGAGATGAGAATCAAATCCTAAAATGTAAATGCCGCTGCAGATGCCTAGATAATAAACAATTACACAAATAAGTTGGATTGTCAGTACAGGAAAAGATAAATTACATTCTCCGGACATACGCACTAGGCGTGCACGTGTACGTCTGTCTAATCACATATTTCGATCACATGTAATGCACTTTGAATGCATTCTGTTACTATACAACTTTAATATCATTACGCAATTTTCTGTCTCATAAAGGAACTTTATCTTAATTGAAAGTAACTCAACACGAGAATGCTGACTGGTAAACTGATTGCCAAACGTTTAATGGTTCAATATATTATTGAAAACTAATGAATTCAATAAGCGGTTTTCGAGAGAAACCTCTATATTTATTACGCTTGCATAACGTGGATGTGCGAAATTCGATGAAAACGGTAATTGATGTGCTTAGTTCATATTTAACTGTAATGTTTTTTATTTCTACAGACTTCATTGACAAAAACATTCTTTGGGTATTTTGCAAACAACTTTCATATACTCTATTTAATATTTAATAAGAGAAACAACAAATTGCTTATTCATTATGTATACTGTTGATCTAATTCTAACCACGTTAGCATACTACCAGTAATAAAAACCGTGCGCAAATTGTCTTTGAATGAAACAAAGAGCAATAAGTGTCTAATATATGCCTGTGTACCCCAAGGCTCCATATTAGGGCCATACACCTTATTTTTCTCACAATCTCGCCTTATACATTCAAAGCAAATGCAACGTTCATATTAAGTGCTACGCCGATGATGCAAACTTTTCAGTAGTTCAAAAAAGTCGGGACGCAGTAAAAGATATATCTAAAGGTCTATATTATAACGACATTATAATTTGGCCAGAGAAGAATCGGCTTACACTTAATAAATAAAGAACAACTACTGTATCATCACATAACATCGAGCAGAACTCTAATGACGAATTTCTAATAACAGATTCTGCTAAAATATTGAGTGTTGTGTTCAACCGAAATTTAACGTGGGCTTCTCACATAGATATCTGTGTGTGAAGCTCGGTAAAGGTTGTTACGATATGCGCAACTTAAAAAATCACTGCAGTGACGATTCTTTAATGACATTATATTACACTAATATACATTCTCATCTACGTTATGGAATTATGCTGTGAGAATTGAGCACTACTTTTGTTCGTCGACCATTTATTCTTCAAAAGTGCGTCATTGGGATTCCCGAGATTCGGGAGAAGGATCTTTTAAGGCCTAAAAAATATTAACTCTGCTTAGTTTATACATCTATGAAATCTGTTGCTGTGTTTTTAAAAACAAATAAAATTTTCTTACAAAATAAACATACCACAATTATTGAACAGATTGGGCCGTTACTTGATGAAAATCCATGATAATAATTGGGAAGAAAACTATATTAGTTTTTGATTTTCATTTTATTTCTTGTCAACATGACAATTGTTTCGCCACACAGTGGCTTCTTCAGATACCAGTACTCAATATCTGAAGAAGCCACTGTGTGGCGAAACAATTGTCATGTTGACAAGAAATAAAGTGAAAATCAAAAACTAATATAGTTTTCTTCCCAATCATACCACAATTATCAATCAAGATTTAAAGATCAGTTAATTCCACAGCATACAAGAGCATTGTATCAAAAAAGTGTATTTTACAACGGCTGTAAAATTTATAATCATTTATCCACTGATCTGAAAAATTGTGACAGCCTATTTACTTTCAAAAAGAGGATAGATAATTTCTTAATAGAAAAATGCTTGTATGATGTTAATGAATTATAGTCAGTCTGATCGTTTATATATTTATTTATTGTGTATTTATAAATGTTTTTGTGTAGTTTAATAATATGTAAGTGTTATGTCTTATACAATTTTATGTGTAATTTATTTTATATTGTAAAATGTGATTAACATTAGCTTCATGCTAGCTTAGAATTTTGACGCACTTCTGAATTAAGTACTTATAATCATTAATTGTATTTGTGATTGAGAAATAAAAATTATTATTACGATTATTATTGTTATTAATGGGGCTACAGTTGCAATATACGTAATGAATATATAATTTGTTGTCTTTCACATTAAATATTAGACAGAGTGTGTGTAAGTTGACTGTAAAATACCCAATAAATGTTTTTCTCAATATATCATATTTATTAATTCATATATATGAGTATCCAGCAGGGTATCTTGCATTCCCATTAGTTGGGGATCTACGATCCCGAAATTGAAAGGGAGGGGGGTCAACGAAAGGGTATACAAACATGAAAACGGAATTCTTAAAATTTCCTACCGGATTCGAATTTCGAGTTCGCGGATTCATTAGAGTATATTATTATTATATTGTATTAGAAAGTATTTTGTATCTTTGTATATCTTCGTAATTTTGCCTGTCTAATAAAAATCTGAGTAACAGATTGCTAAAAAATTATGATAAAGTGTATTTATATGAAAATCGCAGTTTATAATAATAATAATAATGATAATAATAATACGGAAAGTGGACCGGCAACCTCCCAGCGATGTACCTGGACAGGCAGGGGTAACTCTGCCGGACTTGGATCTCAGAGCTAACCACTGTGAGATCTATGTCTCTGGTTCCACGCAACAGAGAAAGAGCTCCTCACAATCAGATAACGAACCTGGCAATGAATGCGGACGCCTTAAGTGGACGAGGGAACTCCGGGATGACTTGCTGACCTTCTATGAGACTAGCCAACCTACGCTCAGGGGACACATGGTGCGATTGCATGAGATCTGGTATGATATACACCCAGAGCATCGCGCTTTCTCTGAACAGCACCTCAGAGATCAGGTATCCTTCTTGCGTAGGACAGGTTGTGTAAGGGCACCCCGTCAGCAGGAAGAAGTGCCAGCCGCGCTTCCACCGCGCCAAATTGCAGCTAACTGGGACGATCCGATAGAGTACACTGATGTTGACTTAAGGACGAGGGTTAGCCTTAACAGCAGGGCTGCCCTAAAGACACAAGACCTGGCACGGATGGACACTGTCATCGATGAGGAATTACCAGACGACGCCGACGTTCGGCAAATTAACTGTGCCGTGTACAACGCCGCCAGCCGACTTGTTCCCTGTGAGAGGACAACCAATGCCTCTAACGGTATCGAGAAAGCTAAGCAGCGTGTACAAAAAATTGAGGGCAAGATACAGTTGGCCAGACAACACGCTTCTCGAATCTAGAGTGTGGTGGAACACGTAACTGGCGAGGCTTTTACTCCCAGAATTTGGCGTATAGCTGCCACACTACGACGCCAACACCACCACACTTTAAATCTAGCAGTAATGCTTACAATTAAGCAGCACTGTCTAGATAGGAATCGAGCGCTTATGGTTATTAAGAAGAAGCTTAAAAAGCGGGTGAGGAGTATGGAGCAAAATTCGTTGTTCCGTACAAATCCTTCCCGCCTATTTCAGTAATATCTCTAAATGTCGCTATCGAAATTAAATGATTCTGGAAGCTTAATGAAGCCATAATAATTCCGCTCGTGACATCAGTAGATGGAGTTCTCACTAAAAATCTGCAGCCAATACTTACCATCCTTGAACTACTCACCTATTTAGTCTCCATAATGCAAGAAGCTGTCATATTGCAGATATGCAAATAGTACGAAAATTTTTATCGTACACAGTCACAGCTGGCCGAAGTTCTTCTCCAACTGGGACAATTATTTTATAAAAGTCAGGTATAAACTGAGAAAAAAAAGACATAATAATAATAATAATAATAATAATAAACAACTGCCCGGTCAACCGAGCGCGCAAGAAGTGAAATTTCCTTCCCATGAAGGGTTGCGAAATTCCCTAATAATAATAATAATAATAATAATAATAATAATAATAATAATAAACATCTATATTAGTTTCAATTAAAAGTGAAAAATGTAGTTATATTTTAATGGAAGCCTAATTTCAACTCACTTAGTAAAGAAAAATCCTAAAAAGTTGCTCTTCCACTTAACCCAAAAAATTATCCCTACATATAAATTATTCAATGGAATACTATTATAGATGTTAAATGTGAAAGAATGAATGAAAGATAGGATCAAATACAATTATGAATAAGAGGGCAATTATAATAATTTTATTAATAATAAATAAGTGATAAACTTCATTGCTGTTTGGTGAGAAGAAACTTTTTAAACATTTTGAATTGTTGAATAATTATAATTACACTCTGCAAGTAGAGTTAGGAATGGATTGTCCAATGAAATTAGTGTATGTTTAAATAACGAATCTGTTAACTTAAGAATACTAATTTCTCTACATGAAACGCAACTTCCAACGAAAATATAACTCATGCACTTTGTTTTACTTCCACATCCACGTAGTGGATTGGAAGTATAGTAATCGCAAAAAAATTTTCAAAAATTTTTATTCGTGAAATAGGTTTAGAATGTCATGAAACGTCGAGATTTTAAATTTGAACGAAAAAAAATTTTCTGTCTGTCTGTCGGTCTGTCGGTCTGTCTGTCTGTAACTTTTTTTTGTCCGCACGTTTTCTCCGGAACGGTTTGAGATATTGACTTGAAATTTTGTACACGTATATATTATGACGAGATCTAGAACTGGATTGTTTTTTGAAATCCGGTGAAGGGTTGGGGGTTAAATAGGTTAAATAGGGGAAAATAGGGAAAAATAAGTAAAGTAAGCTTGTAAGAGAACAGACACTTGAAATTTGGTGTATGTACTAGAAGTTAAGACCTAAGATTTTTTTATAACATCTTTCAACCCCCCACCACCCCTACCCCATCAATGGGGTTGATAAAATAAAGTTGAGATTTTCATTTGAAATTTCCTACACGTATGTATTATAACGACGTCTGAAATTAGATTATATTTTGAGATGATTCCGTTGAAGGGTTGGGGGTTAATTTGGGGTAAATAGGGGAATATAAGTAAAACAAGTTGGTAAGAGTACAGAAACTTGAAATTCGGTATACGTACTAGAAGCCAAGGAGTCAGATTTTTTTATAATATTTATCAACCCCCCACCACCCCTACTCCAATATGAAAAGGGTTGATTAAATAAAATTGAGATATTCATTTGAAGTTTGGTACACGTATGTATTATGACGACATCTGGAACTAGATTATAATTTGAGATGATTCCGTTGAAGAGTTGGGGGTTAAATAGGGGTAAATAGGGGAAAATAAGTAAAGCAAGCTGGTAAGATCACAGAAACTTGAAATTCAGTGTATGTACTAGAAGCCAAAGCGTCAGATTTTTTTATAATATTTTTCAACCCCCACCACCCCTACTCCAATATGAAAAGGGTTGATTAAATAAAATTGAGATATTCATTTGAAATTTGGTACACATATGTATTATAACGACATCTGGAACTAGATTATAATTTGAGATGATTCCGTTGAAGGGTTGGGGGTTAAATAGGGGTAAATAGGGGAAAATAAGTAAAGCAAGCTGGTAAGACTACAAAAACTTTAAATTCGGTGTATATACTAGAAGCCAAGGTCTCAGATTATTTATAATATTTTTCAACCCCCACCACCCCCTACTTCATTATTACAAGGATTGATAAAATAAAATTGAGATATTCATTTGAAATTTGATACACGTATGAATTATAACGACATCTGGAACTAGATTATTCTTTGAGATGATTCCTTTGAAGGGTTCGGGGTTATTTAGGGGTAAATAGGGGGAAATAAGTAAAGCAAGCAGGTATGACTACAGAAACTTGAAATTCGGTGTATGTACAAGAGGCAAAGGCCCCAGATTTTTTGATAATTTATTTCAGCCCCCACCACCTCTACTCCATTATTCAAGGGGTTGATAAAATAAAATTGAGATATTCACATGACATTTAGTACGCATATGTATCATAACGACATCTGGAACTAGATTATATTTTGAGATGATTCCGTTGAAGGGTTGGAGGTTAAATAGGGGTAAATAGGGGAAAATAAGTAAAGCAAGCTAGTAAGACTACAGAAACTTGAAATTCGGTGTATGTACTAGAAGCGAAGGTCTCAGGTTTTTTTATTAGTATTTTCTATTTCTCCCCACCACCCCCACTCCCGTATTAAGAGTTGATAAAATTAAATTTAAATTTTCACTTGAAATTTGGTACATTTATATATTATAATTATATCTGAAACTAGATTATATTTTGACATGATTGCGTTGAAGGAGTGGGAGTAAGTAGAGGTAAATAGGGAAAAATAAGTAAAGCAAGCTGGTAAGAGTATTGCAACTTGAAATTCGGTGTATGTCCTAGAAGCCAAGACCTCAAATTTTTTAACAATATGTTTCAACCCTTCCACTACCCTTACTACATTATTAAAGGAGCTGATAAAATAAAATTGAGATATTCACTTGTAATTTGGTAGACGTATGTATTAAAACGACATCTGGAACTAGATTATATTTTGGGATGATTCCGTAGAAGGGTTAGGGTTAATAGGACTGACTAGGGGAAAATAAGTAAATCAAGGTGATAAGAGTACAGAAATTTGGGATTCGGTGTATATACTAGAAACCAAGGCCTCAGATTTCTTTCTAATATTTTTCAAACTCCACCACCTCCGCTTCATTATTAATGGGATTGATAACATCAAATTGAGATATTCACTTGAGATTAGTACACGTATGTATTGTAGTGACATCTGATTGAGATGCCTCCATTGAAGGGGTGCGAGATGAATAGTAGAAAATAAGTAGGGTGAACTAAAAACTTCATTTTTAACGTATATGGTAGAAACCAACTCCTCAAACTTTTCTATGACATCTGCCCCAAATATTATTAAAATTCTATGACCAATAATTTCCACATACTAGAGTGCAAATATAGTTAAGATGTTTCCTTTAAAACGACTTGGATGAAGAATCTGGATGTGGAAGTAGTGATTCCTTAGGCAGCGGTTTTTTACATATACAACAGCGGCTAATAAACACAGATATTGATGCCGCTTAAAAAAGTATGTAGTCTTTAATGCCTGTCTGTGGAGTGAAATTATAAATTATACATATCTGATCGGTGAAAAATCTCTTAAAAAAATCTGATCTAAATGTTGGTGAAGTTAATACAGTTTTAAATCTAATGTTAATGTTGTGAACATCAGTACGAAATATTATTTTTCTGTGCAAATTGATGGCTTTTTGTCAATAATAATTGTATCGCAAAGTATAGCAGCATAGCATGCATAACACTACGATTTTTCATATTTAACCAGCCAGCATTTTTTAACCTTATTTTCTTGCTCTAAATATAAACCGTAAACATGAATTCTGAATAGTCTAATTTTACGTTTATACTGAGTGGTTACATTTGGACCATAAGCAGTATCGGCATAATTAAATTTTGATGATACTTAAGTTTCACAAAGCATTACTTTATTTTCGGTGTCAAATGATGTCCGCTGCCATAAATTAATTTTAAAGAAAACTGTGAACGATATATGATATGTATTATTAATATATAGTTCAACTCTTAATTCAAATCCATTAACAGTCTTAATTTTTTGCTTGATCAACTATTTCAAGCTTGGAATTATTAATTTTAATATTAATGGTATTACTTACAATTTGACAATTTATTTTAAATCCAAAGGTCAATACATTAGATGCAATTGGATTTACAACTAAGCCTTATACGCCGATCGTTCTCTATGACAGGTATGACTCAATTTCAATAGGAATTATTCTAGTGTGTTTCAAATTTACAAATGTTGCTTCGCGAACATGATGGTTGGCATGCTATAGCGATCGCAGTGTATAATGGATATAGCTTAATTACAATACATAGTATTCTATCATATTATCTTATACATATTGTAAGTTTGAAACAAGAATTTTAAATCTAACAGAAGATATCGTGTTTATAAGGAACGGTGTAAGCACACACATACATTCATACACCCACACACGCAGACACACAGACAAGTTTTTTGTTTTACTTCCACATCCTCATAGTGAGGAAAATGAGTAGAGCAAGCTAGTCGGTGTCCAGATACTTCATTTTCGGCGTATGTGCTTGAAGCCAACGTTTCAAATTTTTTAAAGACATCTGCCTTAAATATTATATTGTTAAAATTCTATAACCAATTATTTACGCATACTAGAGTGCAATTATAATCAAGATGTTTTCCTTTAAAGAGACTTGAATGAAAAATCTGGATGTGGAAGTAGCGCTTCCTTAGGCAGCGATTTTTTTATTCGATACTTGAATTTAGTCTTAGGGAATTATGTACACACAAATGCAAATCTACGATAGTTGCAGTTGAGTTGGCGTTCCCGTACTTCCATTATACTTCAATTAAGAGAACTAAAAGTATCTTAAACAATGAGCTTTAGTTTTTATTTTGTATTCTGTATATAAAATACTATTTATGTGCATAAAATTTGCCTAGTTAGTGAATTATTTGAGGCAATACCCACAGAAAATGCACTATTTGTGTGTCTTTTTTGGTTTCGAGGATTACATATGTGGGCAAGCAGCTCTCTTAATGTTATGTCATTAACTGAGGCATTTATCATCATTAACAAAAATATCATGAGTGGATTAAAGTAATACATCATAACAGAAACAAGGAAAATTTAATTGACGACCTTTCAACAGAAAATAGCATGAGATTCTTAAGTTGACCTTACATCATTGCACATAAAATCCTACGGACACAGCTATAAACAATTTAAGCAGATATAAATTTGAAACTAAATACTCTAAGATAGAGTCTAAAATTGGCGTTACATTTCTCAATGTACCTTGACATATGAAAAAAAGAAGCTTTTGTCAACGTACAAGTGAAATACTGATACAGAACATGGGAGACGGTATATAAAATACCCACCTACATTTGCTATTAAATTTATGAGTTAATGAATCATGTTTTAACTTTGATTACCTTTGTAAATTACAGTTCAAGCCCTAAACTAAAAAAGTCGGTAAAGGTATTTGCATAGAACTTTCCTCTTTATTTATACCGGGTGGGAGAATAATAATCGAAATTGCTTCAAAGAAAACCTGATATATAAGTAATAGGTAATACTTTTGCAGCTATCTGACTATTTCTTAACTGTAATTTTTAATTGTAATTTTGTTCAATTCTCCATGTAACTTATCCAAATAATTTATAAAAAAAAAGACCATGCCCAAACTGTTGTTTCAGTCTAGTTGGAATATAAGGATTATTCTATTACCTATCTTTGGTTAAATAAAATAAGTAAAAAAAAATTAGTTAAACGGATTTAATGGAAAGAAACATAATAATGATGCAGAAAATGTAGTAAAAGCCAAAAAATAATTAGGTAGGTACCAGGTTGCCAGTCATCACACCACTCCTCCTCATCCTCAGTCGTAGGGCGAGTCGAATTTCTATTATCTACAGTCAACTGCTCATATCGTTATAGGTATGCTTTGGATGCATCTTCTCAATAGACCACTTATGCAAAATGTGTGTAAATGTAAATCGTACGACCTAGCAGAACGATCATTTACATATTTACTCAGGTTACACTACGCCCCACCATTTTATTTTAGTCTAATCAATGCTCTAGATTGATGAGGAGAGTGGTGTGATGACTGGTACCTGGTGCCTACCTAATTATTTTTTAGCTACAATAAAATCGTTTAACTTCATTTTTACTTCCCTCGCATACCGAAGGGAAGTATTGTATTCGAGAAAAAATCACCCTCCGAGATTTTTTCGGATTCTGATGTTTCAGAACACGTAGATTCCGAAAATATAGGTTTTTCAATTCCGTCAGTCAGTCTGTCTGTCTGTCTGTCTGTCGGTCTGTCTGTCTGTCTGTCTGTCTGTCTGTTGGTGTATTTACTAAAAAACTACTTGACGGAGAGCAGTCAAATTTGGTAGGTAGTTAATCCTACTGTCAGCGAAGAACTGGTAGAATTTTCACTGAAAAATATACAGGGTGGACCGTCTAAACGGAATAGATAGTGAAAAAATTTTTTTTTTGCTCAAATTTAAAATTTCCACGTTTCATGACGCGCTAAACCTATTTCAGAAAAAAAAAAATTTTGAAAATTTTTTTCACATTTTTGAAAAAATTTTTACCAAGATGAAAAAAATTTGTTTTTGCTCAAATTTAAAATTTCTACGTTTCATGACACGCTTAACCTATTTCAGGAAAAAAAAATTTGAAAATTTTTTTCACCAATATTTTTGAAAAAATTTTTACTACTAAAATGAATTTTTTCTTTCTTTCTTCAAATTTAAAATTTTCACGTTTCATGGCATTCTAAGCCTGATTAAAAAAAAAGTTTTTTGAAATTTTATAACTAAGATTTAGAAGAATTTATCTTTCTTTGTTCAGATTTTAGCTATCCACGTTTCCATGACATTCTAAAACTATTCAAACAAATTTAAAAATGTTTTTGAAGAATTTTTAAAAAAATTTGAAAACATTTTTAATCCATTTATGTATCACTACTATAGAACAGACGAAAAAATTTTTTTTGCTCAAATTTAAAATTTCCACGTTTCATGATATTCCAAACCAATTTCGGAAAAAAAAATCGGTAAAGGCATTTACACAGAACTTCCCTCGTTCATGGCAGTCTCTCTAAAAAAATAATAATTACGAAATGACATTGAGAATAATAATCGGAGTAGAGTTATTGCTATTATTACAAAGAAAACTTGATAAGTTTTGGTCAAAAAAATATACAGATTGCTCATCCAACAGCAAAAGTTCAATACTAAATAGCAGGTGCCACATATGGCAGGCTTGCGCAAATACCTTTACAAATGTCCACCATGACTGAATTATTTCTTGGGATGACTACCCTGTACATTTTTCAATAAAAGTATAATAGGTGCATATGCCAGATGTTATTGCCATCTGTCACATTTTCAATCCAACATTCACGTAATGGAGTGGAAGTATAGCGGTGGTTAAAAAATTTCATTTTTTTTAAATTTTTCAAAAGATGGTAAAATAATTTTCAAATTTTTTTCTTCTGAAATAGGTTTAAAATGTCAAAGGAAGAAATTTTAAATTAGAGCAAAAAGGAAAGTTTCCTTCTGTTCTATAGTAGTGCTAAAAAAAGTTTAAAAATTAAAAATGATGTATTTTTAAAATAGGTTTAGAATGCTATGAAACGTGAAAATTTTAAATTTGAGCAAATAAAAAAAAATTCGATCTATTTTAGTGATAAAAACTTTTTGAAAAATGTTGGTGAAAAAAATTTTCAAATTTTCGGAATCTACGTGTTCTGAAACGTCAGAATCCGAAAAAATCTCGGGGGGTGATTTTTTCTCGAATACAATACTTCCCTTCGGTATGCGAGGGAAGTAAAAATTTGCAACATTTTGTTACCAGTTTGGAAAAAAATTAGCACCAGAATGCTCAAATTTAAATGACATTCTAAACCTAGGTATTTCAGAAAAAAAATTTTGAAAATTTTTTTCACCAACATTTTTCAAAAAGTTTTTACCACTAAAATAGATCGAATTTTTTTTTATTTGCTCAAATTTAAAATTTTCACGTTTCATAGCATTCTAAACCTATTTTAAAAATACATCACTTTTAATTTTTAAACTTTTTTTAGCACTACTATAGAACAGAAGGAAACTTTCCTTTTTGCTCTAATTTAAAATTTCTACCTTTGACATTTTAAACCTATTTCAGAAGAAAAAAATTTGAAAATTATTTTACCATCTTTTGAAAATTTAAAAAAAAATGTAATTTTTTAACCACCACTATACTTCCACTCCATTACGTGAATGTTGGATTGAAAATGTGACAGATGGCAATAACATCTGGCATATGCATCTATTATACTTTTATTCAAAAATGTACAGGGTGGTCATCCCAAGAAATAATTCAGTCATGGTGGACATTTGTAAAGGTATTTGCGCAAGCCTGCCATATGTGGCACCTGCTATTTAGTATTGAACTTTTGCTGTTGGATGAGCAATCTGTATATTTTTTTGACCAAAACTTATCAAGTTTTCTTTGTAATAATAGCAATAACTCTACTCCGATTATTATTCTCAATGTCATTTCGTAATTATTATTTTTTTGAACGAGGAAAGTTCTGTGTAAATACTTTTACCGATTTTTTTTTACTTATTTTATTTACAGGTTTTTAGTTTTTTATTTAGTTACTTAATTTTTTTCTAAAATATACGGTGTTCTACCTGTCAAGCCCTTTGATTTGATACCCATATTGAGGGGATTGAAAAAAAGTAATCCGCCATTTCATGTTAGCGGCCATTTTGGATTTTGATTTTTTTATGGTATACTGTATTCTACTAGTTAAACCCTTTCATTTGATACCCATTTTGAGGGGGTTGAAAAAAATATGTAATCCGCGATTTTGTGGCGGCAGCCATCTTGGATTTACATTGATAATGAATATACATAATTTCATTGTCATTAGAACTAAAGGTGTGTACCAAATTTCAGATTAATAGGTCAACAGGAAAGGGGTTGAATTTCAATTACTAGATTTGACCCACACAAGACACACAGTAAGCTAAATAAAACTGTTTAAAAAATGCACAGAGTTACACTTTTTGTTTATTATTTTTCTGTAAATATAAAGTGCCAAATATGGAAGGTTTACGTAAATATTTTTACAAATTTCCACCATGCTTGAATTATTTGTTAAGATGACCACCCTGTATATTTTTCATGGAAATCATAATAGATGTCTTCATTGTCAGTTGTGTTAATAATGTCTCAAATATTATTACCATTTGTCGCATATCTTTCCATGATTTATTTTCTTTAAGCTGTCCACTCTGTACCCATTTCTTCGCTGGCAGTAGCGTCAACTACCTACCAAATTTGACTGTTCTCTATCGAAAGGCATTTTAGATAAAGCGTCAATACTTCTCTTTGTTAATTCTTTTGCTATAGAAAAGGGTCTATTTTCGACATCACTCTCAAAATTGGTAGAAAAACGTTATTGACAGCGAAAATAATATCTTATTTTGCATGACATAACCGACACTTACCCACTTATTCCTCGAGAGTATGAATTCTGTTTTTAAGACAAAATGTATACTTCAATTTTTAAATAATCAAAGAGAAAATAATCCAGAAGTGTCAGGTCTAATGACCATCACGCTCAATGGATAATTATGTTGTTGAAAAATTGTTTTATAATAGTCTCGCAAACAGTATGAGGAATAGCACTACCTTGTTGAAAAGACTTCCTTTGCAGTGTTCAGTGGTCTGTCGGAATATGATTGGCTCCACTATTCTTCTTCTATATATAGTCACCCAAGTAAATGGTGTAGCAATTGGTTTAAACAAAATAACGAAGATTTTCATATGCCCATGTTCATTAATTTTGAGAATTAATTTTCCAGAGAGATGAAACCATGCTTCATCTGAGAAAGAAGTTACATTCAATACATCACATTTCTTAAATTGGTATGCAACCAGTGACCAGTTGATTATATCCCAGGAGGAATTAATTCTTGTACCACAAACGTCTTGTATGCATAAAAATGTAACTTTTTTCACTACCAAGCCAAGAGCTCTGGGATAATCCTATAGATATGAATTACTCAATAACATATTATACAAAATGATATTCTAATAAATGCCTGTCTTTAACGGTTTTGTTGGGCTTTGTTTCGTATATTGCTGAATGTCTGTGAGGTTTTATTTGTAAAAAATTATTTGTCAGATAATTTTCCGGTTTGTAGACGGATCCCCGACTCTGAACCATTTGATAACACGCCTGATATACTGATAGTGTTTTCTGGTCCATATTAATATCTGCGAATAGTTCCAATACACTTCCTGTACAATTCTGAATATTGTCACCTAAATTCTTTCTTCATCGATTCTTTGGGACTTCCTGCCACATGTTTTTTTTAATGGCATTAGGTCATTGACCATGTAGCCAGTTACCTAAGTTTTAAAATTAAGAATGTCCTAACCTAAATCTAAAAAAAAATAATAAAAAGGAAAAACTTGTTTATATTTAAAACAAGAGCCTAAACCCAGATACATCGACAGGGAGAGGGAATTAAAAGAAAACGTCGAGGAAAAACGGTCGTGCCACATGTATTTTTTTTTAAGCGGTGCACGGGGAATCTACAAAATATTACAATTAACCAGTATGTTACTGGTAAATGACTTCTACGCCTGTGATTTTTACGTCAAAGGATTATTTAGAGGTTGCTTTTTTTTTAATAAACAACATAAATAAGTACAAAAACTTGAAATTAAATATTTCGCCGACGTTTCGGAAATATAATCTGTTTCCTTTTTCAAGGCTTTTTTGAAAAATCTTTTTTGCTGTGGATGATAAATACACAGCTCTAAGAATGTTTGTTATATTCAATATCCATAGATACATACTATTTACATTGAACTGTTGATATAGTTAACAGTTTTTTCAGTTTTTATACAATGTTAAGTTTGTGAAGTTCTTCTTTCAACATTGGCAACCAACTTGTACAGACATCTACGCAACAATTCGACACGCATCTATCGTCATTTAATAATATTATCGCGGATTCTTTAATTTTTATTTTTTGCTATCTGCCTCTTTTGTTAAAAATTTTGCTGAGTCCCAGTTTATTCTATGCCCATTCTCCCAAGCGTGTTCGCAGATCTTGGACCCCTGAATTTCATTTTTTCTGATGTAATTTTGATGTTTGCCCAATCTTACCCTAAAAGGTCTGGATGACTCGCCCACGTATTGTTTGTTGCACTCACACGGAATACCATAAATGCAGTTTTTTTAAATTTTGCTCGTGGTTCTTCGATTTCGTCTTTGTTAGAATAGATCTTAAAGTGTTGTTTGTTTGAAATACCGTCCTAATATCAAACCTATCACCGATGCGGCGCAACTTTTCGGATAATCCGCATACATAAGGAACGCTGTGTAACGTTTTTCAGGTTTTTGTCGTACCTGATTGTTAATTTCAATATTTATGAAGGTTTTATCGATAAGACCCCCAAGATATTGGTTTTTTATAAGAACTTCCTTTATAAACCGCTTCTCACTGTTTAGTATTTCATCATTAGAAGAAATGATTTCGGCCTTATCATGCAAACATTTTACAATACCCCTCTTCACGTGCATCGACTGATTTGAGTTGAAATTTAAATACCTGTTGGTATGTGCTGGTTTTCTATAAACACTTGTTTCAATTGTACCATTTACTCTTGAAATTAAAACATCTAAAAATGGTAATTCATTTCTAGTTTCCTTTTCTAAAGTGAATTTAATAGAAGGTTCTTTATTATTAGATGTTCCAAAAAACTATCTAGTAACTCAATACCGTAAGGCCAGATTGCAAAAATATCATCTACGTACCTCCACCAGATAACCGGTTTGTATGCACAATTTTGAACATGTCTAGTCTCAAAATCCTCCATAAATATAATGCTTAAAATTGGTGACAACGGATAACCCATTGCCATACCGAAATCCTGTGATAGAAATCATTTTCCAATTGAAAATAAGTTGTTTTTATACACATAGTTAAAAGTTCCATTATAGTATTTACACTCAATTTAGTTCTAGATTCCATATTATTTTCATTTAACAATTTGTCTTTGATTATTTTTAAACTTTCGTCTACTGGGACCTTAGTGAACAGACTACGTCAAAACTAACCATCAGATGTGTATTATGAATATTGTTTTCATAAACTTTTTCGATAAAATGTTTACTATTTTTTATATACGAGTCAGTATTTCCAGATAATGAATTAACAATTTCAAGCAAGAATTTTGTCAGATTGTGGCATGGCGAATTAATGGAACTAACAATTGGTCTTAATGGGACATTCTGTTAATGTATTTTTGGTAAACCATAAAAATGAGAAGGCTTGCTATAATGCGGTGTAAACTTCCGTCGTTCAAAGTCTTTAAATTCATTTTGTATTTAAATAAAGTTGTATAAATTTTGCCCTCAATTGATTTTGTTGGGTTTTTATTCAATTTTGAGTATGGTCCTTTATTAATTTCAAGTTATTATACTTATTTGTGTTGTTTATTTAAAAAAAGCAACCTTTAACTGGTCCTTTGGCGTAAAAGTCACAGGCGTAGAGGTTATTTACCAGTAACCTACTGGTTAATTGTGATATTTTGTAGATTCCCCGAGCACCGCTTAAAAAGAAAAAATACATGTGACAGGAAGTCCCAAAGAATTGAAGAAGAAAAAAATTAAGATAATGCCACAAATAACATTTAGACAATATTTTCACCTATCCCTAACATTTTGGAACAGTTACCATTTAAAATTATGCCTTCATTAAAATGATATGTTGTTCAACAGTCAAGAGAAACCATCAACTGTCTTTTAAGTCTTCTACGACATTAGTGAATATAATAAATAAAAGAGGCCAAAATCTAGATCCTTGGGGCATTCCTTGTGATAAATCAACTTTGTCTGAAAAAAGTTTGAAGTAATCAGTATTAATAAGTTGTCATAGCCGTTGCTTGAGAACTATGGATAAGATACCGATTAAGTAGTTTATACCATATGCTCATACACCATAGCAATCAAATTTGTCCAACAAATATGGATTAACTACTGGTATTGAAATCTACCACCACCACCACCACCACCACCACTCCATATTATATTATTAAAGTTTTATGGACAATTATTTCCACATGCAGTACAAATATAGTATTTGTTTAAAGAGGCTTAAATTGAAAATCTGGATGTGGGAGTTGTGATTCCTTAGACAACGGTTTTTTAGGAAATGTGATATCAAAATAATATTCAAAAATGTTCAAGAATGAATTGAGCTTATAGTCTGGGTCCTTTTCTGTATAAACTGCATTCCTAGTTCTGAGAATGAATAAGGTTAAAATATGTACATTAGTAATTTTGTGCTCAACTGTAATATCTTTTACTTCTGCTTCCAAAGTCATTGAAAAATGTTGTTCGGAAATTTTGCACGTAGCTTTCGTATTAGGTACACTCATATTTAATATTTTTATTTCTAAAAATTAGATTAGTCTGAGCGAGAGTGCATTTACTAGCAAACATATCATGCGATTATCCCATAATACTAAACTAAGGAAACCGCAAAATGTCACATAAATAACAAGATGACATTCTTTATGATATCTTCATAAGTAGGTAACTAGTTCTATATACATTTAAGTACATATATAAGCAGGTTCTAATGAAAGTAGACAAGAGAGAACATATAAACATAATTATTCGTCATTTAATTTAACTCCTTACCATATAAATCTAGAATAAACATATTTACATTTATGGTTAGTGCCTTTAAGCTTTCAATTATTTTGTTTGCTTGCCCATTTCAAAACAGGAAACTAAAAGTCGGTTGTGGTCTATGTCGGCATATACACGAAAGTAAAGTTCAGCGGCAAATTAAATTTTAAAGTTTTATCGTTGTGCAATAGTCTAATCAACATTCCACAAATTGCTAATTAAGATGTAGTAATTATCTGACAATTTGTTGGATATTAAATGTATGTAACTATTTTAACTGAATATTAAAAATAATATATATATCCCCCACGACGCCACGCGCGACGTACGGTAAACATTAAATGCTAAAAATATTTAGTTTTGTCATCACGTCAAAATAAGAACACGGGCGTAGCACGGGACTGAAATTCGCTTAAATTATTTATTTGGGTGTCTAAAAAGAGATCCTGAGTTTGTGATCTCATACTCAAATGGGAATTCATTATTTTTTTTAGAAAATTTGGAAAATCAAGGATTATTTGATTTCATTTATATTCTAAATTAAAAGTACCTCTAAAGGAAAAAAATGCTGATAAAATTCTGCGTAAAACAAGAAAATTATAATAATGCTATGGTTATAATAGTTTCAATGTCACGGTCACAATTTTATCTCTACATCCACGTGGTGGAGTGAAAGTCTAGTAATTGCAAAAAAAAATCAAGTAAGGTGGAGTGGGGTAAGTGGGGACTAAGAATTTAAAAGTTTGAATTTGGAGTCACGTAACTTTATGAAAAAGTTAGATATACTGATGCGCTTTAAACAGGAAATACTATGTTGTATTCACAATATACCCTTAAATTATTTTATTTTATAGTCAATACGGTATTCTAAAAAAAAATTATTTCCGAAAGTTTGCCTGTAGTATCCACTTGCCCCAGGGACTGGGACAAATGGGTTAGAAGTATCTACATCTCATATGAATAGTTATATTTTTACTTGGACAAGTAGATTCATATACACAGTTTTGGCTACAAAACCAAAATACCCACTTGCCCCAGATCTCCACTTACCCCACTCCACCTTATATTTTTCATTGAAATAGATTGAAAGTGTCATGAAACGTAGACATTTTAAATCTGAGGGAAAAAATGTCTGTCTGTTAGTCTCTGTCTGTAAATTCTTTTTGTGTGCACGTTTTTTTTTTAACACAAGGGATACAGGAGAAATAAAAAGGCTAATGAACTGGCCAGGGAAGGCTCACCTAAGGCCCTTAGGAAATGAAACCTTTGACAATATGGCTAAGCGATGCATATGATTATTCATTAAGAAATGGGCAAAAGACAAATGTTTGGAATGGTGGAAAAGATTTTACGAGAGAGAGGCCAAAGTACTGATAAGAAAACATGAAAAATTAAATTACATTTTTTATGAGCAGCTCCTTAAATGCCTACAGTACAGAGTAGAAATGCATATATAAAATATAAAAGCTGATGTTGTGATCTATTAACTCCAATGATGACGTCATCGTAAATAGTCCGTATCGATGTCAAAATGTCAAACAACCAATTAGTTTTGTTCTATATCTATAAGATAAAACAAAGAATTACTCTAAATATGTTTCATCAAGAAACACAGAGGATGATGTCACGAGCGTAGTGAATGTTCTCTGATAGGCAATTTAGAAAGTGCTACAAAATTCGACATTTTTTCTGAATAGTTCTTCATTAATTATTAAGTACCTGGAAACGCCTTTAGAACGATTTTAAGAGCATAATCAAAATTAAACTCAAAACAGGAAAATTTTGGAAACTACCACGATACTTTTTTTCGAAACCACAACGAAAAAGTGACAAATGCGATATTTTAAATAAAAATCGAAGAATTCGCCAATGAGGAATTGATATTTATTAAGAAATTGATTCATCTGCAACCCCTGGCTTTGGGAGCGGAATCTGATATCAGCAAGATCCAGCATTCCTCATATTGAATGGCTTAATTTCATTTTTAAAAGCAATTTTCACTAATGCTAAAATTCCTTAGGAAATGGGCTTGCAGACATCTACATGGTGGTCACTCGAATGTTGAGCGGAGGTTATATGCCTATGGTAGGGTATATGCTGTCATTACGTTGGCGACAACAGTCATGTTGGGTATAACTTGTATACGCTTCTTGATGCAATTAAAAGTGTGATCCTAATGAGTTATACAATCATAAATTGAAGACATTTAGAGCTAATCACAAAACGAAATTTCTGTACAGTAATTTCAGTCAGTCCCAAAATTTACAAACATCGTTTCCGGTAATCTAAGTCTTTTTGTGTAATCGATTGTTACAATATTCACTCGCTGTTGCCCGAAAATGGAACGCACGTCGTCGAGACGTGTTCCGCTCACTATATGTGGTTATGCGAAGTCACTTTATATACAACCGATATTTAGATAGATTTGAATATTTATTTGTGTATACATATTGCAATTAATACATACAAATATTACTGAATTCTATACTCTCATTTAATTACTTTCTTTAAGTCCTACGACCTTCATAGAGTTTAGTAAAGTTATATTTTCTTTCAGAGAGTATCAAAACTATTAGTTTTCCGGATGATCATGATACGATAGAGAGCAGTTAGTTGCAATATACTGCAAGTAAACATTTCCTTATCCTCGTTTTTATCGTCTTTATAAGTTGCAACGAACTTTCAAAAAAAGATAAGAAGAGCTCACTGTTGCAATAGGCACTTTTGTTGCCACTTAACATAAATAATATTGTCGTGTTCTTCAGACACATAGCGAAGATCATCCACAGCAATACAAGCACTGACACTAACGGTCACATGCACACATTAGAAGTCGAACACAAAAGGAGGATGCCAGTTTTGGGCCTGCGGCCGAACTGAACAAATGCTATTGCCTGTTGTTACCTATGCATAAATGAATAGAAATCTACTGCTGAAACCTGATTATATTATGGCGTACAGAGCTGAGTGTGCTAAGGTCAGCACTGTGTGTCGAGAAAAAATTAAATATTCTTCATTGGCTATATTCTACGTCTCTGCTCTAACATCGTACTCGCTCTAACTATTTTCTAAGACTGATAGAACGTTACTAAGGTACTATGCAGAGAGTTGCATGCCTAGGAAATGTCACTCTTAACCGAGATACCAGAGTATGCACAGAAACCTACTGTACGCAAATCATTCTTACACTGGCAACAGTAGTCTAACAACAAATCGATACTATTCATGCTAGTATGTATCAAAATGCAAACAAAATATGCAATGGCACACGTGTGCCTCGATTATTATTATTATTATTACTATAGCGCGAGCAGATCTGTAGGATCCGCAGCACTCAGGCCCGTCGGCCCATTGTGCATTCGCATTATGTGGGATCATTTAGAAGAAAGGATAGCAGTCTATTCCATGCTGGATCTCATAATTCCTCCGGCTGGAAAAATTGCCTTTGTAGATGCCTATACCTTAACGCACCTAAGGGTGCACAACTGCCTAGGATATGAGTAGTGGTTTCATCCTACAAATAGGGCTGTTTTTCAGCCCCATTGTATGAATATGTTTGTTCAGACGACAGTGTCCTGTTAACAAGCCTACTATCAGTATCATTTTTTCTCTATCGAGCCCAAGCAGCCACTTAATGAATGAGTCAGTCGAAAGCTCTTTTATATGGAGCCTCGACTGCCTCATTCCAGGGGTCTGAGTCCAATAGTTGCTGAACCTTGCAGTGGCCCAGGCTCGTAACTGATTGACTCAAACTTCTTGGCAGACCGAAGGCTGGCTCGGGGCCAGCGAATGGAGTTGTTGCTCCTTCTCCCAACAATCGGTCTGCCTCTTCGTTGCCCTCCACACCTCTGTGACCGGGCACCCATATGAGTTTGACAGAGTTATGTTTGCACAGTTCTGTCAAAATATTTCGACAGTTTAAAACTAGCCCTGAGGTCACCTTGTTTAACACAAGAGCCCTCAAGGCTGCTTGGCTGTCGCTACATATATAAATATGTTTGTGGGCGATACCTCTCCTGAGATTCTCGCTTGCACACACCAATATGGTACATACTTCTGCTTGGAATACACTAGGATACCTTCCAATTGGCACCGATATAGGAGCCCTTGGTTTGCAGCCGTGTATGCCAATACGTGCCTCGATTATATTCGAGCACAACCAGCTGTGGATCTTTAGCTTGTACCTATTTCAAGAGAAGAAATACCAGAGACCCATAGTGTCTTGAGATCGGAGCGTACCCAGAAACTAGTGAAAATCGACATCCTACTTTCCCTTTTCTTTGAAATTAGTGAAAAATAAATAAATATTGGCATTCCGAACTCCAAAGTGAATCGCCATTTCTCGAAAATTTGTTAAATACGCTGGTACACACAATTAAATAAAATTGTTTAATTATAACAGTCAACCGTACCAATCTACGTATAAAATTATACAAAAGAAGCCTAAGAATATACGCAATCACAAACGATTCGAGATCACTCTATATCTTAGGATACCTCGTATAAGGCTTAATTACGTGTGGATTCATCTCCTGATTTCCACTGATGATTAATCGCTTTTACGGAACTCGTCCGTTAGGTACATCGTGCGGAGGAAATTGTGACGTTCCAAATGTCGTATTTTACCGGGATCGTGAGAAAATAAAAACTGCTGCGTTTGTTTACTGAGTTACATAACACTACAGGCAATACAATTAGTACCTTCACTTTTTTCAAATGTCATCTTATTAGATACACACAATCCATTTGTTTATATTAAATAATTTGTTCTGTTAACAAATAATTTAAATATTTAATTCAATGAATTATAGTATTCGTGAGGGAGCATATATTATAAAAATGGATAATGGAAAAAATTAGGCAACTGGTGAGTAAATACAATAATGTAGCGAATCGTTAGCTTTATATAATGTTAAGTGTTTAGTTTATTCTAATTGATTTATTAGTTATTGATGCCAAAACAATTCACAGTGATTTTTTACAATATCGGCAGTGTGTACTTGTACTCAAATCCACTATTTGTACTGCTCGAATGATATGAGTGTCATCGTGTTCGTCGATTTAATTATTAATCTTTTTCATACACAGTTCAGAAGATTCTTAATGAAACAAATTTAAGTTCGTGTAAACATAGCCTTGTGCATTACTAGACACAAAAAGAAGTTACAGACAAAGATTTGTCTGATGATCAGGCTATATTATATTGTATAAAAACTAGAAACATTAAAAAAGAGGGGACAAGGAACAAGGGACAAGTCTATAGGAATTTAATAAATTTTGAACAAAATATAACCATATCTTTGTACAAAAATCCGTTTCTAAACACGTAGAAATAAAATGTCGAATAAGAAATGCCTGTGTGTGGGCATGTATATTTGTATATGTAGACCGTTTCTTGTGAAAATGATAACTTTTGTTAGGCTTAAAAATGTGACTATGAATTTGGAACATGCAACATGGGGGATTTTAGTTTAAAATATTACTGAATTACTTGTAATAAGACTATTCCGAAACGAGTGAAAATGTTATTTAACTTCTTTGGCTTTTTGTTGGGTAAGAAAATCTGAAAATGTCACAAATAAACAATTATAGACAATATCTGGATAACCTCTGTTAAATTTAAAATTTTTATTTTGAAATTGCAACTGTGTAAAGTAGCACGGTAGAATGCTCCCTACTAAAATGGAGCTATATCTATTGACAAAGTTATCACTATGGACGTGCAAACAGTCGTTTTATATAATATTTGAACTTTAACTAGATTTTTAACTTCTCTCGCTTAACTAGTGAAAGTATTACAATCATGAAAAATTACTCTAACAAGTTCCCTCAGACTTTTATGTTTAAGAAAATACAGATTACGAAAATTAACCTTTCGATTCCATCCGCCTGTCTGTATCTGTCTACATGTTGGCTCTATATGCATAAAACTATGTACTTGTTTCATCAAATCGTGAGAAAATATATTGTTGGTAGTTGACGCTATTACCAACAAGAAATAATAATAATAATAATAATAATACTCCGAAAGATTTGGTCATCCGAACTTTCGAGGAAAAACAAGGTGTCTGCCACTAATATGCTTGCCGTTCCTGTTCTGCTATACTCTTCTTCGGAGTAGTCAAATGGACTGTAGATGAGCTGCGCCAATAGGAGAGAAGTACCCGCAAGATGATAAATATCCATAGGAGCATTCATCCTAGATCGTCCGTCCCTCGTGTGTACCTCTAACGAAATCAGGGGGGCCGAGGGCTCTTGGGGTTGGAGTGTATGCATGGCAGACTAGCACTGGGCATGGCATGTAATGTCCTTAGGAGCTCAGACCCGTTCCTGCAATTAGTGAGAGATCATGAAAATGCAGGGGTGGGTGCAGGATTGTTTAAGACGGTAAAAAGGGGCCACAGATGAACTTGGTCTCGCATTCGACGACAGGCGAGGAGGCCGGCGCGGTGCTGACCCAGAGTCAGTCACTACACTTCAGCCACCTTACCTGAAGGCCCAGATAAAAGCTGCCGAACAGGAATGTCTGTTTAGGGAGCATGTCGATAAACCCATGGACGGGGTGTTCTACAATAACCTAGACACACTGGGATTATCGACAAGGCTGGCATTCGCCTTTTCAAGGTCAGCTGGGCCTAAGTCGGGGATCGAGGGATTCATTGGGGCCTGTCAAGATGGTGTAATTAATACGCTGGTCTACCGAAGCCGCGTAATGGGTGTAGAGGTTCCTGATATAAACTGCAAGATCTGCCGTCAAGCGCCGGAATCGCTCATGCATTTACTTTCCGCATGTCCGGTGTATGCGATTTCGGCCTACATAAATCGCCATAACGCAGCGTTATGGGTGTTGTATTATCATCTTCGGTACTTGTACGGGATAGATCAGACACCAATGCTGCCTTACGTCCCCGGAGACATCGAGCCCGTTGTCGAAAACCAGAGGTGCCGAATTTATTGGAACTACTCGTTTCCGATAGTCAGGCTAATCCAGTCCAACAAGCCTGACATAGTTTTCCTCGAATAATACAATAATTTATTACTTTAAATAGAAATGTTCTTAAGATTGCGAGTTGAAATGTGATTCGTCACTGATCTGACAATACCTCCTAATTGATATTCGATTCAAATGTATGGACCCCTCACTTTTACCGCGAATATCTCAGAACCGGAGGATCGCAAAAAATTTAAAAAATCATGTGTTCATCATATCTCTATTCTAAATCATTCACTGAAACTTGAATAATGTACATTGGACGGTTTGAAGTTCTGTTAACTTATATTGAAAAATGTCCTACTTTTTATGGTTTTGACCACACCTGTTTTAAATTCCTTATATCTTGGAAAATGTGCCTGTAAATAATATTTTAGATACCGAGAAAGCACAGCATTTTCTGTATTTCAAGCCTTTCTACGTTATGTTGAATCAGAGGATATACTTTTAAATTATTTAGTAATTACGTACAATTCAAACACAAAATTTATTCATAGATAATATAGAATCTAGGTACATAAGCATGGAACTGACTGAGACAATATTTAAAACAATTGTATAAAGAGCAAATAGGAATAGAACCATGAGAAACACCATATTTTAGCACAAAATATTTATAATCTAATCTGCTGAAATTTGGTGTTTCTCATGGTTTAATTCTGACCCAATTTTAATTATTCCTCATTCCACTCAATTTAATAAGTATTTGAAATAATGTCTCACATTTAGACTGATGATAGCTCTATTATTTATGCATTTTCTGCTGAAAAAGTACTTGAGATAAAATAAATAAAGAGTTACTTAAGACGGTGGTAGTGACCTTTAGTTCAAGTCATTATAAATAAATGAATAGAAAGTTCGTATGCTGCTATTTAATTAATATATAGAAGGCATTTTTTACATCAAAAAATAAAAATTATTCTTTGTGAAAGTTTGATATTGTCACTCATAAATTAGTGTGTTGTTCTTTACGACCTTAATTTAACAAAAACTCGTGTTAGTTCGTCAGATATGTTAGTTCGTCAGAATTCTTGTATGAAGTGTAGACAATCAAAAACCCAGCCGACACTAGCTAGGTGGTGCACATACATGCAAGAAAACTGCATTTCTCGCCATTTTTGCTATTTTTTCGAATGATTTTCGGATGTATCGACTCAAATGTTATGTTAAAAATGTTTTTCTTTATTCTTATTCAACCGTAAATTACCATATATAGTCTTTTATAAACATTTAAAACTGTTTTAGGGCCCAGAATTACATCCAAAAGTGTATAATATGCATGCTCTAGAAAATATCATGAAATAAACATTTTAAAACTTATTATCTCCGAATGAAAATGTATCCTCGGAAGTTTTCATAGTCGCTGATTACGAATCTGATGAGAAAATTGGAAAATTCAAGATGGCTGACCCAAAATGGCGCGAATTTCAAATGAGCAATATTGATCAAAGTGACCTTTCGTGCCAAATGGTAATAACTTACTACATAAACAACATAAATCGTTCAAATATTTGTAAATATAATGAATTGCCCTTTGTTATGATAATGATTGTCTCTCCAACTACAGTAGCTATCTGTGTATTAAGTGCAGAAACTGCCTCATTGTCGCTCTAGAGCGAGAATGTCACGCATGTGACCAAGATAAAGAGAATAAGCAGACACAAGCGCTGCTAGTTCATATTGTCAGTTTTCTATTTAGAACAAACAACTATTGTGGGTCAATCAACTTGCTCCACCCCCCCCCTTGCTAGCACACAATGTTTAGACCTAGCACACCCTAACACAACCATTTTTAAAGCTAGCACATCCTCGCGCAACTAATAAATAGGCGTTTGACGCTTGAATTTGCTAATAAGCAATGCTTATACCTAGCACTATCACTTTCCAAGTTAACGTTCCTACAGGGTCGATAATGTACAGGGTAGAAATTTTGTCCTGTCTACAGATATATTACATTTTCTATTATTACTCAGATTACCTTACGAAAAATGATCACATATATAATAGAGGGTTGAAAATTTTTTGTTAACCCCCATGTACTTTTTTTTCTCAAATTTGATAGCACGCAATATTAACACCTAGACAACTAAATAATTAAATTAATGAATTAAACTTTATTTCATGAATAATTTTTACAATCATTTTAGTAATATAATAACAAACCACAATAATAATAATGACATACTTAAAATATAATAGACAGTGGTTTTCAAAAAGTTCTCAGTTACGTGGCAGTCGTCACCTGCCAAATATTAAGTATGTTATTAGCATTATTGTGGTGTGCTACTATATTACTAAATTTATTTATTTAATAATTTAGTCGTTTAGTTGTCTAGGTGTTAACATTGTGTGCTATCAAATTTGAGAAAAAAAGTATGTGGGGGCCAACAAAAAAATTTATATCCTCTATATTAACCTCTCTGTTTCAACTTTCTATTGTATATGTGATCATTTTTTGTAAGATAATCTGAGTAATAATAGAAAATGTCTACCCTGTATAATATCGACCCTGTAGGAGCATTAACTTGGAAAGTTGATTGCGCTGGGGTGTGCCAGGTATAAGCATTGCGTGTTAGCAAGTTTAAGATAAAAAAAAATAACTGGGGGGAGGGCTGAGGAAAAAATGTACACGCTGTATATTACCGCCCCAGGTGTACTAGCTTTAAAAGTGATTGTGCTACCGAATACTAGGTGTAAGCATTGTGTGCCAGCAAACTCAAGACAAAAAACTTATTGGGAGGGGGCTGAGGAAAAAATTTACACCCTGTATATTGCCGCCCCAGTAGGTGTGTTAGCTTTGAAAGTAGCTGCGCTAGGTGTTAATAATATATGCTAGCAAATTCGAGAAAAGAAAATAACTGCAAGGGGGCTAGCATCAACCTGACCTCCCCCCCAAAAACAACCCCTGTTTATTATTTGCGCGGGGGTGTGCTATTTTTAAAAATGGTTGTGCTAGGGTGTGGTAGGTCTAAACATTGTGCGCTTTTTTTTGATACACCCTTTCTGGAGAAATTTTCTAACAGAAATTAACAATCCCTGTTAATCTCTTTTCCCGTCGATGAAGGTAAAAAATGCTGACAATTTTTTGTATAGGTGGCTTTGCTTTCTTATTGCTATGGAAACGAACTTGTGTTAATTGTTGGAATAAGTGTCACAAATAAATACACTTAACTTATACGAATTTTTAAAAGACAATTTGCAAGTTTTGGAATATATGGATTAAGATTTTGAAGCATAATAAGCAGAAAATGACATTTCAAAAGAAATTTTATAAGCAGATAAGTAGGCTACAAACGATATTTTAATTAGTTACTATTTCTGTTTATCGCTGTATTTGTTAGAAAATTTATAAAAAAATAATAAAAAATTAATTTTTTGAACACAACTTGTTTATCTTTAACTTTGATACAACCATTGGGAACGTAAGATCGATAGAAAACGAGTTAATTCACAAAAACTCTAGTTTGGTAACTAATTTGTATAGTTGAAGATAGTTTCGTATCTCTGCAGCTTTAATATTTTTTATATGTTATTCTTGACCTCAAAACAAATCTATTAAAAAAACCACTGCCGCCTCAATTTGTCCACCTGGACTAAGGCAACTACGCTTTCGAAAGAATTTTACTGATAATATTCTTAGCACTAGTGATTTTACATAACAGCTGAGTTAATTTGACTACCTTGGTCGGCTATTCTTCAAGGCAGGATTCGCCGACTATTAAACAACTTGTTATAATGATGAAGTGATTCAACATTAAAGATTCTATAATTAATAACGCTAAATATCACTTTAACTATGTATGTCCAATTTTTTTACCTGGTTCCTAATTTATGACGTGATTATCCGCTGTATACCTTAATGAATGATATTTCATTTAGCTGAGATAAATCTAAATGTCAAATCTAACCAGGCGAGACGAATTAAAATTGTTTATATTGCAATAACTAGCAAATATTGTCAAACACAATTCAGTAATAATGATAATTATAAAAAGATTGTTTATACTTTAATAAGATTGCTTAATTTTCCTAATGTTCTAAATAGATTATTAGTGAGATTAAACGAGCGCAGGTGAATGACTTTCAAACGGCCTTTACAATTCTCCTATAATTCATAAATTGTACATAATTTAAACCCAATACTAATAGATAGTACTTTGGTCATGTTGCAGAGTAGTTGCGTAACCAACAACTGGTAACTAGTTCTTGTTACATGTAGTTACGGTTTTTTATTGTCTTGTTCCTGACAATATTTGTTTGATTTTATTTTTATGGTTTTCAAGTACCGAATTTTGACAGATATATTTTTACGGTTATTAGAAGTAATTGTTTTTTGTATGGTCTGAAACATTTAATCTACAAAGTGGGAACATTTAAAATACAATATACAGCTTGTGCAATCAGTTAATATACACCATTAAATGAAACTAGGGAACACGATCAAGCACTGATATATAAATTTTTATTGATCCTGCGTATCTTCTTAATTTTTTTAACCAGATTTTTGATGTCCACTAGAATGAAGGAAAGCACCTTTAACTTGAAAAAATATTAATTAATGAAAACTCACTCGATTGAAGTGAAAATTCCATGCGAAAATTATATAATAGGTTATAGACTAGAGAGAGGCAGGAAGGAAAAAATGCTAAAAAGTAAATTTTTGGTCCATAGGCGAGATTATTGTTGGAAAAGCTTCGTTTTAGGGTGTAGCTGAATACCCTAAGTTTTGTAACATATTTTGATACCTAAGTATTAAAACATGTTATTCCGGTGCGGACGGCAGCCGATTTTTGTTGGAGAGCATGGGCCGTGGGTTAGGATTGTGTGTGGACACTCAAAAGGGCGCCACCGGCTGTATATTACGTAATATGATTTAAATAATTTTGCCAGCACGGAACAAAATTAAGTCACTAGCAACCATGCGATGGAATTCTCAAAATATTTCTATGATATCAGAACTCTACTTTACTCTATGAAATCTCAAAATTTAAACAAATATCAGGAGTACCAGTGCAAATAATAAGAACGTGTAGACATTAGACATTTATTACAACACACATGAGATATACAACAATAAAAAGAATAAATAAAAAACTTTACCTAATTGTGGTTTATGCGTAATAAAGAAATTCTATATGGTTGATCAAAAAAACTTGATTTGAATTCAAAGTTAGATCTCTGACTGAGATTTTCTTGCAACTACGAGTTTGCCAATATGCAACTATGAGTTATAACTTACAACCACGAATTAAAGATTTACCATGAATTGAATATTATATGTGTGACACAATAGTAGGTGAATTAACATCTCACGGTACCATGGGTGTTTTACAGTAAAACTCTTAAATGTATCATCATTCTACACATAACTCAGTGCTTAATTTATAGTTGCAAGATTCTAGTATAACTTACTTCAATATACGAACAAAAATCACTGAATTAAACTATAATATTTTCTTTAAAATATTTAACTTAAATGAACAAAAAAAACCTGGTTAAGGCCTTGGCATTTTCTATGACGACTGCAACGGGACTCGTCACCACTTTTCTAGATGTTCTCGACGTTGGCTGCAACTGCGACTCCGTGTCACTCCCAAAAACTCTGCCCAAATCTCTTGGAGACTGCTGCGAACAACTCTCCAACCCAAAACTTCTCTAGATGTCAGCAGGACCCACATAAAACCAAACATCTGAGTAATAGACTTCCTCCTATTACTCCTCCAAATATTGGGCCCCTTTACATAACCATAAATGGCAGCACCATTCATTCATAACTTAAACCTCTCGAAAGTATATATGCCCCTCTAAACATATACTTATACCAAACATAAGCCTCTCCAAAACATGTGCTCATACCAAGCACTCTGTAATAATTACAATAAATAAGAACTAAATAAAACACCAAACTAAGTAAAATAAAAGCTCACCTCATCTAGAGAGTATTACATAACCTCACGAGACACGTGGCGATCAGACTACGACAAGCAACAGAATTCTTTCCTGGAATTTACAAAATGCTTCTGGCAGGACGGTAAAGAAACACTGGGTACATCAAATCAAATCCCTTTTCAGTGTAAGCGATGTAAAACCCAAATTCTTCAACACAAAACCGGGACCGCCGCCATTCGCTAATCTCGTCGCTGTCGAAGAACGAACCACCCAGCTGGAAATGTCCTTCTCCAGTTCTCAGTGTTGCCAACTTGAGCATCTAGAGAACTCTTTGTCTAGCCAATAAAAATGCGCCAACAAAGGGCTTGCATTTAAAAGACTGAATTACAGCATTGTGTAATATCCCAACAACAAGAATATGTGAGTAACCCCTCTAACTCGAAATCATACTTAAGGAAAGCATATTTACTACACATAATTCCCCCTCTAGATAGGCAACCATCTACTATCGAACTCTAGGTCGTGGGTTGCATACTCAAACAAATGAATTAATCAGGGTCAATTTACTGTATTCAAACTGAAATTATTAATGTAGCTTTTTCAAATGCTACAGTTTGCTTACAAATTGGTGAACGGCTTTATTTTATAATTAACAATTAGTGAGTAAAATAGGCCATTTTTCTATATTTCTTTAACTATCTCCGTTACTGCTAACTTTTAGTATAACATATTGTTATTTATTTATCTATTTATTTAACAATACACTACCCAACAGAGCATTCCAATTACAGGTTAGGAAATAGTAAGTATTTACAAGTACATAACGTATAAGAGTATAGTACAAAGTAAACAGATAAAAACAAAGATAAAACCAAACAAAAAATTTTAAATTATGCAGTTAATCTTTTTACATTGCATTGGAATATATCAAACTGATCTTGTAGATTATTATAATTCTCACACATTTTGTATAGGGGCGAAGATTTCTGGACGTTAGTTTGGGGAGTCGGCAAATAGAACAATGAGTTATGGCTAGAACCAGGTCTAGGAGTTCGATAATTTAGTAAGTTTAAGATAGCGCCGCAATCAGTTATATTATGTATTATTTTAAAAAGAAAAATTTGCTGTGAATTAGTTCTACGAGTCTCCAGATTCGAAAGTGAGAATCTAGTTAACAGTTCAGTCTGAGGAAAACCAATAGCAGGATAGACACCATCTTCCTTATGACTCAAAGTCTTTAAAAAACGCCTCTGAATTCTCTCTATGCTCTGTATATGTGTGTTATAATGGGGCGACCAAATAATTGACGAATATTCCAATTTGGATCGAACAAACGATTAATATTAGTTTCAGTGTGTCAATGTCGTTGAAATCACGAGAGCATCATATTATGAATCATAGCGTTCTGAAACTTTCATTAGTGACAATTAAATGATAGTTTGGTGTCAAATGTTACACCTAGGTCGCGGAATGTTGATGGACGTATAAGCACTGAACCTTCTATACGGTAATTAAATTCTACATATTGGTGTTTATCAGTAAAAGTTAGGACATTACACTTTCTTATACTCAACTGTAATTTATTTAAATTACACCATTCATTAATTTTATCAAGGGCACTTTGTAATACCACACAGTCACATCATTTACTTTATTGTATAACTTCATATCATCTGCGTATAAAAGACAATTGACACCCGATTCCTCTGCAATGTCACTAATGAAAATTTTGAAGAATAATGGTCCCAAAACAGAGCCTTGGGGTACACCGGAGGTAGATACGAATTCCGCAGATCGTTGTCCACGGTATTCAACATGATGATGTCTATTTTCAAGATATAATTTGAAAAATAACAGCAAATTTCTTGAGAAGCCAAATTTTTGAAATTTAGGACATAAAATACTGTGATCTAGTCTGTCAAATGCTTTAGTACAGTCTGTGTAAATTACGTCAACCTGTGAGTTAGTGCCGATAGCATTAGATATATATTGAGTTACATAAAAGAGATTAGTTGATGTAGATCGTCCCTTGAAGAAATCGTGCTGGTATTCAGTTATGCAATTCTTTGCATAAGAAAATGTTGGTTCATGTAACAGTACACCCCCTAGAAAGTAGAGACTGATACGCCCATGACTAATATTGACTGCCCTCGAAATTCTTAGAAAGGGATCGAGTTTTCTGGAGTGTGGTGGGAGAAGATACTCAATTGTGTTCTAGATAACTCTAGAAGCAATTTCAGAGTATATAAGGATAGATTCCCGGCGGAAGAGGAAGTTGAAAAGTGACAAGTGACAAGAGAAGTTGTAAAGTAACTAACTGAGGTTAGAAATCAGGAGTAAATACAGAGTGTAAAATTTAAGCATTGTTTATTTATAATATACAGATTGATTCATCTAAAAGCAGTGTTTAATTTATAATTTATAATTAACAATTATTTTCAAGGTGTTTCACAAGGTACCTACCACAAGTTCAGTTCAGATTATTTTTAGTCCACAAAAAGTGTATTTTAGTGCAACGAAATATTGTTAAGTTTCAGTAAGTTGTTAAATAAAGTGTTAATCTCTTGTTGAAATTATTTTGGAATCCATGAATCCTGAAAGGTGGTTTCAGAGGTGAAAATATGCGACAATTTGGTGTCAGAAGCGGAATTTTAACAAGAGGATTTTTATTATTCGCGGATTATATTCGGGCAGAAAAATAGTATTAACTGCATTTTTAAGGCATTATAGAACATTTTATTAGGACATTAGGGGTAGTAATTAAATCCCTTGAACTGAAAAGTGACAAAGACTCTAAACAAGACTATTTCTCGTGTTGTTAAGTGCATTTTCGTGATATTTCTAGAACTTTTATATTTAGACACTAGTGGTTAAGTGACAAACACACTAGATAAGAATTTTTACAGGTTCTAACATAAGAAGAAGAGAAAAGACGTCAAGAGGAAAAACAAGAAGAAGAGAAACGACGTCAAGAAGAAAAGAGAAGCAGCGGCAAATAGAAAATGAAGAATTAAGAGAAATTATAGAGAACCAGCAGAATGCCTTCATTTTAGCCACTGAAAATCTCAAAAATAAGATCGAAGTTAAAATGGACAAGGTCGAGGAAGAAATAAGTGGAGTCAAAGAAGAAGTGAACGAAGTTAAAGAAAAAGTAGACCGGGTTGAAGGGAAGACGGACAAGGTCGAGGAAAAAGTATACAAGTTCGAAGAAGAAGTCAAAGAAGAGATAGGCCAGCTTAAAAAACAGTTGAGGGATAGAGGAAGCCAGCAAGTGGTATCATCACGTCAGCAATTAAAACCTCCCTCCTTTGACGGTCTAAGTTCCTGGACAACTTATAAGAGACAGTTTGAGGCAGCAGCGCGTGCAAATGACTGGGATGATGAAGAGAAGGCTATGGCACTGGTCCTGGTTTTAAGAGGCGAAGCATCAGAGTTGCTCCAGACAATTCCGGTAGACCAGCAAAGGAACTTTAGAGTTTTAGAAGCTGCCTCGGATTTGCGATATGTCGATCAACACCTTGCTCAAGTATACCAGACCCAGCTGAAAATGCGTATTCAAAGAACATTTGGCGTATCCCAATGCTCCAAGAGAATTTAAAGAGCAATTGGCAGTGGGGGTATTCCGAGATGGGATAAGAGACGAGGAGATCAGGTGAGTCCTCATGCTATCTCAATATAATAGTAGCAGCGAAGCCTTGGTGCGTGTACTAGAAGTAGAAGCTACCTATAGGGATACTCCAAGGTCAAGAGTGCGGTCTATGACACTCGAAAAATCGTAGCCAGAAGAGAGAGGCCTATCTTGAACGAGATTCTCAAAACGAATAAAATGATCAGTCAGTTACTGGCTAAATCGAATCATCCAAGAAGACAGGAAAACCAACAAAATAGGGAAAAGCCAAGTGGAGGTATTAAATGTTACAACGGCGGCAAGATGGGGCATATGAAACGAGACTGTCGACACTAGAGCTCGGAGAGACGAGTAAATGCTGTAAATGTTGAAGAGAAGCAGGAAAACTAGAGATAGCCAGCACCGAGGAGGCTAGGGAACATGATGCCCCCAGAGAAATAAAGATTTCCCAGCTTCGAAGAATTCCAAGTAGTCTGTTGTTGAAAGGATATGAGAATGCAAGATAATGTGTGTTTACTATCGACAATAGTGCGGCCAGGGTTTATATCAGGTTGCAGATTAGGAACAGGCAAAATGAAGTAATTATTCGGACAGCCACGGGATACAGGGTTGTGGTCCATGAAGAGGTCAACTTGGAACGGCGGGTTGGACAGTTGAGATTTAATCAAGAGGTCATTGTGGCTTACATTACGGATGATTTCATTTTGGGACTGGACATCATGAGAGAGCAGAGGTTTATTGTTGACGTAGGAGAGCGAGTCTTGACCAATTCCATAAAGCAAGACTATTGACAATTCGGACGATTGAGAGGTTAGAAACTCGAGGTGACAGAAGTATGAAATAGTAAACATTGTAAAGATTATTTGAGACAGTTAAAGTGCATTTTAATAGATAATAAAAATCTTGTGTATTTTGCAGGAAATTATTAAATCAAGCGGTTCACTAATTTGTAAGCAAACTTAGAATGTTCAACTACACCCTAAAACGAAGCGTTTCCAATAATACTTTCGCCTATCGGCCAAAAATCCAATCAAAATCCCTCACAATCTAGCCTATTATCAGAGTAAGGTATTATGAAAATAAAACAAACATTTTACATTCAATGAAAATAGTGACATTATTTTGTTCCTGTTTGTTCCGATAGGTTTGTGATATGTAAAATGTGATATAAAGGCTCTTGATTTATAATATACTGATTGATGCACGTGCAAACAAAACTAATCCAGCGTGTTCTGATTTTTAATCCTTTTTTTTTTAAACGACACACCTCTATGCAGAGGCTGTGAACTAGAAGACGAGACTGTCCAACACGTACTCTGTGAGTGCCCGGCAGTCTCCTCTAGCAGAGAATCCATTTTGGGAGAACGTTGGCCTACTTTGGCCGACTTGAGGGATATTCCCCTAGGCAGCATCACCACCTTCTTCACAAGATTAGGATGGTTGGAGGCCTAGGTGGAATCTTGTATCCCTCGGGAGGATGTACATGGGGCCTAATGGGGCCTAGGTGCTGCGGTCACTCTTTGTGACTGCCCTCCCACAAACTCCAAACTCCAACTCCAACTCCTATCATTTTTCCCTATGCACTACTTTAAAACAAAACTATATAACAATGTATATACATGCTACACATACGTGTAAATGCACACATACAAATCTATCCACCACCAGGATATACAGGGGGCCACTCGTTTCACGTCAAGGGGTCCATCTTGACGACTTTATAAAGACGTAGACAAAGGTAGGGGGACCACGGTATGGTAAGGTTTAAAAATAACCCAGGAATAGTTCACTGACGATATAGCAGATCTAACCCAGAATTACTTTATTTATAAACTTGTATTTGTTGCTTTAAGGATATCAAATAATGCTGTGAAAGCCTCAAAATTTTCTGATGTCAGTATATTATTAATATTAAGAGAGAGAAATTTTAGTTTTATTAATTGGTCCATTAAAACGATCGTGCGATCTTGGTTAAGTACACAGTTAAAAAATATATGATTTATATCCCCATTTTGTACATATGTACAAAGATTAACCGTATGTATTTTTATTTCAAAAAGGTGTGATGGGAACTGGCCATGATTAAGTTTGAGTCTTGTGATACATGTATAAAATTGTCTGGATATATGCACATTATTGTAACAATGTTTATTGGGGAGTTTAGGGTCTATCAAAAAGCAATTTGTTGATTTGTCGGCGTAAGCATTTTGATATATTTGTGTCCTACCTTTTCTTCCCTTGTGTTTGTATACTGGGATTAGTTCAGTATAAAGTATTTCATTAATTTCCATTGTGCTATTCATGATTGATTCTTTAGCCCGATAATCTACTCTTTCATTATATTCTAAGCCACAATGAGCTTTTATCCACATAATTTTAATAATCAAGTTAACGTTTACTGTCTGCCGATATATTTTGAAAATCTCCACAATGATTTAATATTGTCTACGTCTTTCAAAGACTCTACGATGGATTTTGAGTCTGTTAGAATAAGTGCTTTCTTTATCTTATTGTTTAGCACATAATTGAAGGCTTCTATTATAGCATAAACTTCGGCAGAGAAAATTGAAGCATGTCACGAAAGTTTTATTTTTCCTTCATGACTTAATAGTGACACAAAGAATGCACAGCCCACATCCTGCTGACATTTTGATCCATCTGTATATATTTTGACGTAATCCTCGATATATCGATATCAAAATTTGTGCGTATAATATTCCCTTATTAGATTCCTCTTTCTCTTTTAAACGTTACAATTTTCATAAGAGAAAAATTCTAAGCACTTATATATATTTTATCTACACTTAATGAACTATAATATAGTAATAAATTTCAACAAACTTGCTTCAAGATTGTCTAGGAATTATCATATTTTATATATTGCATTCTATAATAGACTGGATTACCCACCTTGCTGGTTACATATAATAAATATGTTCCTGGCAAAATATGACAGTAGCGTATTAATTTAACTGCCATTTTTCTTCAGATTAGCTTTCTCGTATTGCGGTAATTGATCTCATTAAGACTATAATAAATGTACAGTGTACATCTAACTTTAGCTTACTGTGACTAATAATGCTATATATTTATAAGGATGCAATGGTAGATCTGCTTTCTATATTTGTGGAATCGGTTCACTTTAATGTAAAAATTTTGTAACATTGATTTATAATAATAGATTTATTGCCCAACAGAATAATTCAATTACAGGACAATGTCCGTCACATATGATAATGCTAAAAACTATACTAGGAACTGATACTGCCTATGCAGAAACTAATAGATAGATAGATAGATAGATAGATAGATCTTTTATTCGTCATATAAACACAAATTATGCTTTGACACGTCAAATAAAAATAAAAATATAGCAAAAAACCAACAAAATAGTGGTTGTCTTAAATTTTAAAAAATACACAATAAAAAAACAAGTAAATAACACATAGAGTAAATAACAATAACAATATAGTACATAGAATAACGAACAAATAGTCATGATCATACAAAAGTAAATTTATAAAATTAAACGGGAAAAATCAGTCAACAGGAATTCGTCAAAATCATAGAATTCATTATCAAGGAGGAATCGTTTAATTACGTATTTGAAGCGAGTACAACCATGTGACTGTACAGGAATCGGTAACACATTGAAAAATTTTACTGCATAATAGCTTGTCCCGCTTCTGGTTTTTGAAAGTCGCAAGAAATCCAAATATATATTACCCCTATTACGAGTTGAGTACGTATGTACACTTTCACATGTTATGTAATTGTTTAAGTTACTTTTAACATGGACAAGGCACTGTAGAATATAAGCACAGGGCAAGGTAAGTATCTTGTAAGTATTTTAAAAGCATTCCTACAATCATCCCTATATGTGATAACCCAGCAATGATTCTTTTTGCTAGCAATTAAAAAAATCTAAAATGAATTTTCCTGTTTCTTAATTGACAATCTTCATTTTAACACTAGTATCCACATAGCCCCTTACGACCATGAAGAGTAGTATCAACATACGACCGTGAAAAGTAAGTTAAAAATGGTAACAAGAAGCCTAACTATTCAATAAAGAAATTAGAATCTACTTAAATGTCACAATTAACCTTTTCTGCTTGTTATGACTAATTAACAAACTGAAGTTCAAGTGTTTCTTTTGCAGAAATCGGGAACTATACCTGTTGCTTACAGCAACTTCCTAAGTGTATACCATTGTAAAATAACAATTTATCCATGCATCTGATTTTTAATGTTAGAAAAATTGTACATGTATTTGTTTTTATTGCCAATCCGTTTATCATTGTCAAATTTATTAGAGGTAGAAAACAATGTAGTATTAATCAAACATAAATGATAAATTGTTGGGTTTATCAATATACATGATCTCTGAAACACTCGTGTCTTCCTCAATAAAAGCAGAATTACTTACCAATTGTCTTAATAATTTGCTGCATATTTTTTACCCATTAAACTGTTTAAAGTCAACACAAAAAATGTTTTCTTGATTTGGTAGACTATTAACATTGCAAATACAATTATATGCAAGTTAAGTAAAAATAAGTTGAAATTAATTTTATTAAGTGCCTGTTTCATGAAATGAAATTTAATATATTAAACATTGCCTCATGTGGGGAGGCTATTTCGGACATAAAACTAAACTAATCAACGTCATAAATCGAGCGACGAAGCTGAAATGGAGATGGGTAAGGCATGTGGTAGGAAAAGCTTGAAAATGGCCGTGCTAAAATTAACAATGGCAACCTAAAATATCCAAGCTATTAGTGAAGCACTTATATTGAAGCTGTCCCATATAGTTATCATCAATACATATACATATTTGAAAAGTTTCAAAATTAAGTTAAGGTTATTTAGTTAAGCTGAAGATACTTTCTGAAAGACTGGATAAGGGCTGCCTACGAATAATTGTAGTGAACAGTGCAAGTTTTGATTCCCAAATTACCAGTGTTGTTACTTTTTGATGGTATCATAAGCAGGTATATTTTTAGCTTACATTTTCTCAGTGTTATTTACCACTAAATTTGCACGAAGTTGTGATAGCAGTTTAGACGCTTGACGTCGTACTTCAAAATTTTGAATCATTGTTTGATAATGACGTCAACTGTCGAAACTACAAGTACAAATTTGTACAAATATGGTGGTAAAGAATATAGTAGTGTTTTATTCATTTTCTGCAATTGAAGATTCTTAATAGCTAAGTCTTTCGCTTTGGAAAAGACGTTTTTAAAAAGATTTTAAAAAGTCAAAAGTTCACAACTCAAAGAAATTAACTTATTTATTTTATAGTGTTACAATTAAACACATGTGGCAAGTTCGAGAATGGATATAAATCTAATGAGCTCTATAGCAAAACTCCTATTTATAAGCTAGGTATTTATTGTCTAGTAAGCAGCATGCATCATGTGGCCATTAGGTAACATCAGCATAATGTAGATAAGGATGCTCACATAACTCCTCCATCCCTAAGCTGAAAAAATAAAGGATTTTGTTTTTTCAGTATTTTTCGATGAATTCTCAGGGGGTGTGTCCTGGTTCTCTCGTTCGGCATCTTTCTTAAAGCTGAACAATGTGTGAAACATTTTTTGTTTCTTAGGGTAGATAAATTTCAGAAAGCAAATTAATAAAATAACAATAATTATAGATAAACATATATATAAGTCAGTATGATCACTTCTGTTAATGTCACTAAGTGTCTTTAGTTCGTGTAAATGGGTTTCTTCAGCCATGCGTTTGATGTCTGCGAGTCGATTCACTTCTATTTGTTTGTAGGGGATGACTTCTTTGTTGTTCTCCTTGGTGGACAATGTTCTCACTGGGAGGATTTCCAAGGGTGTTCCAGGGATGAAACCGGCAATGTTGTAGAATTCATGTCCATGGATAGATATACTACATTTTTGGGGTATATATATCAGATGGGGTTGGTCAATGATATTGTAACCGTGTTCTCCGCATTGCTTTTCTATTGTCATCTTAGTGGCTGGTATGGCTAATACATAGGCGTTGTTTATTCGTTCCACAATGTCATTTTTTATGACGACGTCTGTAGTTTGGCAGGGTGCTGATCCAGCGCCGCTAAGTATTTGGGGTAGGCAATCTCCTTGTGATACGGTTTGTGTCACATGATACAAACACAGGTCCTCGATACGTGGGCATGGTAGTTCTTCGTAGTGGTGATAAGTCGAGTTTACAAGGATAAATGGTTTTAGGGGGATTATGGTTTTATTTAGAGCGGGTATAGGGAATAAGTGGTAATAATCGTATAAACCTTCGCTCAAAATAGGGAAGTGAAATATGAAGCATATGGTTTGCTTTACATAATAAATTTCTGTTTTTATTAATTCGTAATAACTCTGAATGTTTTTAAATTCTGGGGTTCCCTCGATATACAGGGTATTCATTATCCTTGTCAGATCAATTAGATCATTAATAGGTAGAATAGCACTATGTATTGATTCTAGGTGTGCAAATAATATTGCATCTTGTATGTTGTCTAGTATGGTAATTAACGATAAACAATCTATAATCATATTGTCTAGATAATTTTGCAATCTTAAAAATAGTGTAAATTTATTCAAGCTTTGTTCAATAGTTCTTATTCTAGTATTTATTTGATTTTGATTAATAGTGATTTTTTCGAATGTTGATATTGTTTCGTTCATGAAATTGTTTGTAATTGTTAAATAATTTTCTAAATCTGTATGCATCTCTTTCTGGTTTGACTCTAGGATGGATATAGCGTTGTCATATCGTTTTGCGTCGTCCGAATCTAAGGTGCCAAAGGCCCATTTGGAAGCTTTTCCAATTATATTAAAAAGGCCTCTTTTTGTTCGTGTATTTCCTAACGGTTTCACGTTTTTTAGTTTATTTTCCGCTTGATTTAGTAAGTATTCTAGATGTTCATATATATTATTTAATTGCGGATATAGTTCGTCGTTTACATTTATAATGGGTTTTATTGTTTTCATATTTATTTTTATGCTTAATATGGGGGCATCAAAATTTGTTAAATCAATGTATTTTATAAATGAATGTTTTTGTGAAGTGGTTCGGGCTTTGCCTAACGAAAAAGGAAGGATAGGGTTAGAAATTTTATCTATCTTGATTTGTGCTTGTACTAGCGACGTCAGGTACAATATGGCTAGTAGTCCCAGCATCTGAAACAGGTAATTTTCCTTTTAGATTTCTGGCTGGTTTAAGCGTAGATTTGTGGCGTGTGCCTTTTGTTGTTAATATTTTATTTTGTTGGTCTTGAACGACCATAACTGATTCGTAGGGAGTAGCGATTTTATTTCTGAGAGTTAATTTTGCATACGCGGTTTTGTGCGTGGTAATCGGTTCTGGTTCATTTCTATTTTCGTTGACTTTCGAAAGGTCTTTACTCTTTTCGTTATTCTCGTTAACCATTCTTTCTATTATTTGTAAGTTTGTACTGTGTCTGTTAACGTAATCATTAATAATGTCGTGTTCGGACATTTCGAATGCCGTTTTATTATCGAAATCTCCTTTTATAATTTGAAAAGGTGTGAATTTTGTTGCTGAATGCATGGAATTATTATATCCTAAAATCGCGTAACTCATTAACGTTTCGACCGTTTGTGTCTTGTTTAGTCCCGTATTTAATATACGTAGTCCTTCTAGTATAGTAGAGTGAAATCGCTCTATAGGGGATTTACTACCGGGATTTCTTACAGTTGTAAAATGTAATTCGATACTATGTTTAGCACAAAATTCTTCGAATAAATGATTTTTAAATTCGGTTCCTAGGTCGCAAGTGATTTTTCTGGGGATACCGTAGTGTGACATGTATTTTAGTAAACCTTCGCAAACATGAGTAGCTGTAAGGCAAATAGGGTAAGCTTGTCCGAAACGGCTAAAACTATCTATTACAGTTAAAAATTTCTGTTTGCTCACAACAAATGTGTCTATGTACAAATGTTCAAAAGGACGATGTCCAATAGGGGTTGACTGAAATACAATTTTATGTGGATGTCGTTCATACTTGGTTTTCTGACAGGTGACACAAGTATTTATGTAATTTATTACGTCATTATTTAAATTTGGCCAATAGTACAAATTTCGCAGGGCGAGGGTGGTTTCATTAATACCGCGATGTACAGTTTTTTGTTCGTGGTGGTATTTGATTTTTTCTTGTTGCGATTCTGGTTTTTCGATATCGTCAACGTAGTTATTTGTCTGTACTAATTTGTAAGCAGTATGTTGAAAATGTCGCTGCAAAATGGGAATTATTTCTTGCATAATCCGTTCGTCAATTAATATTCCGTATAGTGTTTTAGGTTTTACATATTCTTTAAAAGTTTTCACTACTTCGTTTTCAAACATGTCTTTATTTCTACTAGGAAAAACTATCTGATATCTAGTTTTTGTTCCGAATGGTTTTGCGAGTTTTACGTGGGTACAGGTATTGTCTTTACTAGCTGTAATCATTAGCTGATTTTTAAATGTATTTATTGCATTTTCTGAAATGGGAATATTTAGTATTGGGTTTTCGGTTGCGGAATGTATTGTTTCATTTGACGCCTGTGGTCTAGGGGGACAAATTTGTGTATCTGAGTTTACATTAATTTTTGGAGTGTTCTGCACTGTTAAGTCGGCGGGGGAAACATCTTCGTCTGATCGAAATTCTAGATCAATTAAATCATCTAATGTTAATTCAGGGAAATCGGTTTCTAACTTGTTTTGATCCGAATCGTCTATATTGCCGTCAATAGATTTGTTTTCTATCGGATGTATTTCAGGCTGAATTTCAATACGCGAGAGAGCGTCTGCTACTTTATTTTCTTTACCTTTTTTGTATATTATGTCATAGTCATATTCCATTAATTTTAGACGCCATCGCATAAGGCGACTGTTTGGCTCTTTCAAGTTATTAACCCACTGTAGAGGTTTGTGGTCTGTGACTATGGTGAATTTTCGGCCAAATAGGATTGGACGCCAGTATTTTGTAAAATTAACGATGGATAATAACTCTTTTTCTATAGTACTGTAGTTTATTTCAGCAGGGTTAAGGGTGCGACTAGCGTACGCTACTGGTTTATCATTACCTATAGTTCCTTGTGATAAAACCGCCCCGATTGCGTAGTTACTAGCATCGGTGGTGAGTATAAAAGGCTTGGTGAAGTCGGGGTATTGTAACAGTGGTTCGTTAGTAAGTATGTTTTTACAGGTCTCGAATGCTGACAAAAATTCAGGTGAATGAATAACTTTTTCGCCTTTTTTCAAGCACTTCGTAAAGGGTTTTGTGATTTTTGCAAAATCCTTTATGAATTTCCTATAAAATCCAAGTAGTCCTAAAAATGATTTTATTTCACGTGCTGTTCTAGGAATAGGAAAGTTTTTGATGGCTCGGATTTTGTTGGGATTAGGTTTTATACCTTGTGGTGTAATAACATGTCCTAAAAATTCGACGTTCTGTTTTAAAAACTCCGACTTGTCTAATTGTATTTTTAATTTAGCCTCTCTCAATTTTGAAAATACTTGTTTTAGATTTTGAATATGTTCCTGTAGGGAAGTACTGAAAATAATTATGTCGTCCATGTAGACTAAACATATTTTATTTTGAAGTTCTCGTAAAACATGGTCCATCACACGTTGAAACGTGGCTGGAGCATTCTTAAGGCCAAATGGCATACGCAAATATTCGTAATGGCCATTTTCGACGTTGAATGCCGTTTTTTCGATGCTGTTTTGTTGCATCTCGATTTGGTGGAATCCGCTAGCTAAATCTAAAGTTGTAAAATAATTACACTTGCCTAATTTGTCAAGTATATCGTCTATGTTTGGTATTGGGTATCTGTCGTCTATAGTTTTTTCGTTTAGTCGCCTATAGTCAACTACAATACGCCATTTCTTTATTCCGGATGCGTCAGCCTTTTTTGGGACTATCCAAATCGGACTGGACCAGGGTGATTGACTTGGTCTAATAATGCCGTCTTTTAACATCTTGTTAATTTGTGTGTTTACTTCGGTTTTGTGATAGTGTGGAAACCGATAAGTTTTTACATGAATGGGGATTTCGTCATTAGTTTTTATTTCGTGTTTTACTTTATTGGTAAATGATAGTTTTTGATCAGGGTGATGAAAAATATCGGGAAATTTATTTATAAGTTTTAATATTTGTTCGCGTTCTTCCTCGTTCATATGACTGGTTCTAATTAAGTCATTTAAATTTTTATGTTGGCTTGTTTGACTAGAATAATCGGGTAATGCATCTTCAATATTATAAATTTCAAATTGTTCAGGATCATAAAGTGTGACATCAAAAGGTGTTCTAATTTCTACACATGAAGCCTGATCAGTATTATTTTGAATTTCAAATCTAGCACGAAAATTTTCTGCATAAGTTAAAGTTTCAGGAATGTATAGTCCGAAAAGATTTTGTTCGGGAACTAAAATATTTCCTTCACGTTTATTTACATAAAATAATTTATTAATAGTTTGATGGGGTGGTATTTCAATTTTTACATGCGTTTGCGTATGTTCTTCGCGATATTTGAACGGTATTTGAACTTTATCATTGTATAAAACTTGTTCTGTAAAATGCATTTGTAAATCTAATTTTCGTAATTCGTCTAGGCCTATAATTCCGTCGAAGTAGTCTGAAAAAGGATATAACGTAAATTCTATTTCTTTATCTGACTGTAATTCTTTAAAAGCTGGTATTTTTGCTTTGTACACAGCTTCGCGAGCTTGGCCTATCGATTGTAATAATGAAGGTGCTTTATACATACAATTTGGAAAATATAATTCGGCTACAATTGGTCTCAACATGGAAACGTTACAACCGGTGTCGATTAATAATTTTAAATCGGGATTTGTTGTTTGTATGTATGGTAAAGCGTTTATATATGCATTAAATGTTATGTCTGTCTGTCTGTTTGAGGAAGTTTGAGAAAATTTGGATTCTCGAGATTTGGATCATAATTATCTATAGGGTCTTCTCTATACTCTTGGTTATATGGGTTGTGGTATTGATCGGGTATTTGATACATTTCATTTTCAGCAATTGAATATTGATTATCGAAATTTTCATTATTTTGTTCTTCAGAATAAAGGTAATTTGCATTTTCGGTATCGTATGTGACGTCGGATGGTTCGTCATTTATCGCGTGTAGCTCTTGAACAGTGTATTTTGGATTTTGGGTGCGTTGTACCCAAGGAAACTGTTGTCTCACCTGGCCAGAGGTAAGTCTCGGCTGTGGGTGATTTTGATAGTTTCTGTTTGTGGGGAAACTTTGCCGTGATTGTATCGACATGGGTTCAGGTGCATGTTGTGGGGTTCTATTCTGATTTGGTCTGAACACATTTTGTTTTTGTTGATTTCCAAAAACTTGGTTATTTGTGGGAAATCTAATATTCGTATTTGGTCTAGGCTGAATTGGTATAGGTTGACTAGGAAAATTTTGCTGTGGTGGAAATTGCAAAAATTGGTTTTGATAGTTATATTTATATGGTATTTGAGTCTGGAATTTGTTAGAATTTTGTTGCGTTATTTGTGTTTTAACAGGTTGTTTGTTAATTGAATTTTGGGTCTGAATTTGAGTTTGTATAAAGTTTTCATTTTCAATATACAAATTTATGGCTTCTTCTAATGCTTTAGGATTTCTAGATCTAATAAAATCACAAGTTCGCATGTTTAAATTCCGTAAAAAGACTTTTAAACTTTGGGATTCATATTGATCTATATAAATTAATTTTTGTTGTTGGGTAATTTCTGTGACAGGTTTTGAGTTTAATTTAAAACATAATTTACTACGGTTTGTTTGAATCCGTCTAGCAAATTCAATAGGATTTTCATTATGTTTTATCGTCATGGTAAATAATGTTTGTTCTAAAATGTCCAAAGATCGGTTGTCTCCGAAAGTACTTCTGAGATTTTCTTTAATAAGTGCCCATGAATTTAATTCTGGACGAGCGCCTATTAACATACGGGCCCTGTCTCTTAGTTTACCCGCTATTATGCGTTCGACACATTTATTTAATCCGCGATCTGTGGTATTTCCGTATAAGTCATAAAATTCGTCAACCGCATTTATAAATGGTTCTAATTCGAGTTCCGTACCATCATAAGGTGCTATTGAGTCTGCATACAATTTCAGAACATTAATATTTATAACATTTTCAGTAGCCATTTTTGGACTTTCTGTTTTTTCTGGTTCAGGTTTATCTAATGATAAAGAACTGAGTGAACAAAGTATTGAGTCTAATTGGTTATTATCGTTCATGAGATGAAAAATATGATTTTACAATGTTTTCTTATAAAAATTAAATTTGATTGTAAATGATAAAATTTTGACAAGATCTGATCAAGAATTGTTAATTTTTGAAATATAAAATAATGCCAAAAATTGTTACTTGTTTTATTTATGATGGTTCTTTGAAATTTGGAAACGGTTCACTTATTTTACGATGCGTGAAAAATTAATAAAGTTTTCAAGTTTCTTAAAATTACTTTTTCTTCTTAATTCTACGTTTCACGTGATTGTGAATTTGAACAGAAATGTTCTCACCTAATTAAATTTTTGAACAGAAATGTTCTCACCTAACTAAATTTTTGAACAGAAATGTTCTCACCTAAACTAAACTTTTCTTGGGTTTATACGATATATACCCAGGAAGTGAACAAAGGAAAACAAACTCGACTTACTTTGATTAGAAGAGGTGTCTGCTGCCTTTGGAGAAGTTATCCACCTGGAACTGCACTTGGTTCTTCTTGCAAATCTACTCAATTCAACTTGCAGTGGCTGTTGTCAATTTCCTTGATGGAAAAGTTGCACTATGCACTCACAACACGAGGTTCTTTTATTTAAGTCTTAAGAAATCAAAATTTCACGTCGATTTCTGCACGATGCACGGACCGACGGACTTAAATCTACACCGACTGCGCCAGCTAAGTCTTTCGCTTTGGAAAAGACGTTTTTAAAAAGATTTTAAAAAGTCAAAAGTTCACAACTCAAAGAAATTAACTTATTTATTTTATAGTGTTACAATTAAACACATGTGGCAAGTTCGAGAATGGATATAAATCTAATGAGCTCTATAGCAAAACTCCTATTTATAAGCTAGGTATTTATTGTCTAGTAAGCAGCATGCATCATGTGGCCATTAGGTAACATCAGCATAATGTAGATAAGGATGCTCACATAACTTAATTGAGATTTTATTATGAAATAAAATATATCACATAATTTGCTAAGACTCAACCCTTTCTTTTGTTATTGAATATAATATTATATTAACTTAAGAAAGAAGCTGATGCCGTAATCATTATCTTTAAGGAGCTTATGTTGTAACTATTGAATCGTTAGCAAGGATTACGTGTTAAACATCAAGTAATACGGCTAGAGTTATTTAGGAAATTTTACTGTACAAACACGATAGAGCAACGGTAGTAAGAAAATCGACATTATAATTATAATTTTTAAAATGGTTTGGACAGGCAAATATTACTTATGTTGCCTTTTGCATTTTTGCCTATTATTCACAATATCTTAACAGACATTTTGTGATCGGTGCATTATTTTAGTTATAACTAGCACTAACTTACCGTTCGAATTTCATTATGATCGGACTTGTCTATCTTAAATTATCGTGCTTACAAGAAACATATCAGACGGTGTCGGCGCAGGCGGATCGATGGATGGACATTTTGAAATATTCGCTTTTGTATTTGCGAAGTGTATAATAGGCAAGAATTGGAGATTATTTTTATTAAAATAGGTTTAGAATGTCATGACACGTCGAGGAGATTTTAAATGTCTGTCTGTCCGTCGGTCTGTCTATCTGGGTAACTTATTTTGTGCATACTTTTTCTCTGGAACGGTTTAAGATATTGACTTGAAATTTGGTGCACATATGTATTATAATGAGATCTGGAAGTATATTATATTTTGAACTTATCCCGTTGAAGGGTTGAGGGTGAAATAAGGGTAAACAGGTCAAGTAAAAGTCCAGAAACTTGGGGATTGGTGTGTATACTAGAAGCCAAGGTGATGATATAACTTAAACAACATGAGTTTCCCATAAAATGAGTATATTATTAAAACTTACTCCGGGAGAATATCAAATTCATCTAAATCGGAAAATTCAGCGTCTTTATCAGATGAACATGCATTTACTGCAAATTTCAATTCCATCTGTTCCACGACATTTTCCAATTTGTACGTGTTTCCTTCTTCCTTTATTTCGTGTCCCATGCATTTTGCCCAATTTTTGTATTAAAGTTTGGTTTGATTTTATATAATAAGTACAAAAATATTCTAAAAAAATATCACATTTTTATTACTTTAATAACAACGTATGTCCCGAACCAGGTAAGATATCTGTTCTGATTTACTCATTTCCCTTGCGTAAACTTGGTTTACAAATGTACCGTCCAGATACAAGGACACACGTTCCCTATCTTTACAAGCACTGCATTTTAACTTGAGATAAAGGTTTTGGAACATAAATTCATGCGCCTCATTTCCGACTCCAGTAGTTTCACCTCCTTCAGAGATTTGTATGATCGATGCAATGATACAATGCCACTAGCGGACTTCGTCCAGAAAACATCCCAAAAATTATATTCCTTTCAACTGGGCGGCAATCCCCTAACACGCAACATAACCCAAATCAGAATACATAATGCCCCCTTCCAGATCAAACACCCCCTACAATACCAGGCGTTGCCCATCTTCCGGCAACATATTTAGTCATACTTTCCTTTACCATAACTTTCTTCAACCCTACACTACACACTCTCCAAACCTCTTTTCTATCCCCTCATCTCTTTTTCTTCATTTTGTATTACTTGTATTTTTGTCATTTTTGTCCTTTTGTTAATTTTTGTTTAAAATTCCTTCTCGGCTATTTTGGGACGTCCATCCTTCGTAAAATCCAAACATTATAACTCAAAATCTCTCTCTTCCCCTTACCCTCTCAACGGCATCGAAAGTGTTGAGTCCCAGTACCATAAGCGGGATTTTTCTTTGAGTTTTCCTCGCAAATAAACGCGAAAAACAATGCAAGTGTCAGATGGTTTTAAAGTGTAATTTTAAGTATTTTAAACCCACATGTGTGGATATGTTTTTATCGTAGGCTAAGTTTTAAACTGCAAAGCGGTAGGAGTTCTTGAATTTAGTGATTTTATTGAGCGGAACCGACAACGACCCGACCAACCCCACACTCACCACAGCGCCTAACGCTGTGGCTGTCTGGTGGGCTCTGGGTCGCAGATCGGGGAAGCAATCCCATGTAACAAAACATTTAATAAATTTATTTTGAAATTGAAAAATTGAGATAAACTATAGTGTCAAATTTTTTTATGACATCCATTATTAAAGGGGTTAGTAAAATAAAATTGTGACTCAGCGTATACGAGAGCAAAAGTTCTTTGCGTTTACGCACCCCACTCTCGCCCCCATGAGACTTTGGTAAGTAGAGAATGCATTGAAGTAGCACATAGTTTTATGAGTTTTTCAGTCAGACGATTTCAGATATTATTATTTATTAAATTTCTATTAGCAACTATTTTCACATACTGGGTTGCAAACATAATATCAAAATGCTTTCCTTTACGGAGACTTGGATAGGAAATCTGGATGTGGAAGTAGCGATTCAGCGGTTTGATTAATATATTTGAATTCGCCACAAGATCTTCATAAAACGTATTTTTTGAAACAAACTATTTTTAACTATAACTTTTTAAAGTTGCAAAGAAATATTCAGTCTATTATTCTAGGAAAATAGCCATACAGTTCTAAATCTACTTTACAGTATCAAACATAACAGGCATGTCAAAAGTGGAGCGAACATAAAGAGAGCCACGTCCCTCTATTTATTTTATTTAATTTTTAATTAATGTTATTTGCCAGAAATAAATAATCCGGCGCATATAGTAATAGTTAGAGAGAAAATTTTACTTTCAGTCACTCGCTATCAGCAGAGAGAATAAATTGTCTCTTTGGGAAGATAATACAATTGGTCAAAACTCAATTTTCAGTCAAGTCGGTCACTGCTGCAAATTTTGAGAGCATTTCAAAAGGTTAGACTTTTTTAAATATTGGCATATTATCCACAAAGGCTCGATAGTATACCATCTCACTTTAACGTACCTTGGTTGTTTTCTGAACGGTCAGTAAATAGTTTACAAATTTAAAAGTGTCAGAATTCCAAATCTCCCTTAAAAATCACATTTTGTTAATTATACTATTCTTAAGGGAAGCATATCAATTTTGTAGGAAAAGGTTAAATGTTCTTAGCCTTACGAGCAGTTGAGCTTTTTGAACACTTTTCGCCCACTTTTACACTACTATTCTCCTCACACTCACAAGCGTCCACCAAAGATATTTCTTCAGTTATGCTATTTCATCTCTAAATAAAAAAATTGCCGCTTTAACGTAATTCTCGTATTTATACTGTTCAGATATAATTTGCAATTATGAAGTTAAGTTATTAAGTAATCGGGAATTATTAAATACGCAACAGATTCTCATTTTTTCATTATTTAATAACTAATTGATTTAGAAATCGTTATTTGAATCTGCAGATGCATCCATAATTCAGAAATTTACATAATCTAGAGATAAAAAGTAAGAGCTCACATTATAAAATAACATTAACCGTGCAATAATTTTGCAATAAAATGGTATTCAAATATTTCATTTCGGTAATTTACTAAATACATTTTTTTATTAGCAAGTAATTTGAAATTTAATAATTCAAAAGATCAAACTTGTTTTAAATTGTAAACTGAAAATGTAATTATAGTCTTGGACGGAGCTGAAGCCTGAAGCGTTGCGTCCAACTATTTTTTTTTAACAAGTATCAAAATATTTGAATACTACGCTTGAATACTATCACTCGACGCGGGTTTCGTCAACCATGTTGTCATCGTCTGGGGATTATTAAAACGAACAAAACTGTATTTATGATATTAGTAGAGAATCCACAACAACATAATTCCTCAAGTAGCGATATTCGTCGGACAGCAAGCAAAAACATATGCAGTGAGATCTTCCGAATAGAATAATGCCTGCTGCCGCACTCTCTCTGTGTGAAGTATGCAGTTATGCAACAAAGTTGTTACGAGCAGAACAAATATATTTATTAGAAGTTTTTGTTGGCCATTTCTGTCTTTTTCATTGCTGATATTAAGAGGTTTATCGAGTTTGATGTTTGACACGAAGTAACGACATTATAGGCAATGCCTCTTCCAGATTTGGTATTCCAGGTTTTCAAAGAAAAATACAAAGTATCTAAAACTAATTAGGGTGTAGCTAATTTTGTCTATGAACCTCCTCCCGCGTGGACAAATGTGCCTTTCTACCATATTTAATGTATACGTGATACTCTTGTCTACTAATTCTGTACGTATCAAAATTTATATTATATTTCTTAGCGAATTATATTCCCGAGACTGTAAATATCTGTATTTTTGCTTATCACGGGATGCACTGAAGATGTAGAGAAACATGTAGAATTAAATATATTTTTTTTGAATATTTGAAAAGCTACTATCTTGCATTTTATAACTGAATTTGTTTTATGTATCTAAGTAATTTTTTCTCTGAGTTCGGATAACATGTATATTTGTTCCACAAATTCTGAAATTACGAAATTATAATCATTTCAGAAGTGAAGTAGTGTTTATTTAAACCACATTAACTTAAGCAAATATAAGCTAATGAGGTTCAAATTGAAATAGTTCTCAAAAGTTTCCAGTAGACCCAAAAAGACTTCGAACATTTCCTACGGGTTATCACATAATATACAAAAATGAGCTCATTTTCGAAATATAATATTAATATTGATGATTTGCTTCTATATAGTAGCCTTATATTAATATACAATTATATACATAAGAAAAGTGAAACTTCCAACTTTAAAATGTTTCCTTAGCAATGGGTTTTTGCGCGCTAAGTAATGTAAAATGCACCTTCGGGCGCGGGCAACCGCGTTTCATCCAATATCTCTAATCTAATCACTAATTTTATATGGCAAATTTGTGGCATTAGATGAAATTTTTGCAGATACATTTTTGGTGTAAAAATATATGCTCTTTCTAAAAATATTTTTTATTTTCTCCTACCTCGACTGATTTTCCAAATTTTGAGAAAATACCGGAAAAACAAAGTTTTTGAACTGTTTTTTTAATGTTGCCTGTCTGGATATCATGCAAACTTTAAGTGATGTTATTGCTTACCATCCAAAGGACTCATTAAAAAAAATCATTCTCCTCCGATTTGTTTAGAGGTAAATATTTCTATTGACTGGACTAAATATGCTTGCTACTTTGATTCTGTTCGGGTAGACAGTACATGAGTTGTGCCAATTGAAGGAGTTAGTAGTCATTCCACATTAATAAAGCAGGCTTAAATTGATTGAATACATGGTAGAATAGTTTTGAGCATGGCGAGTATAACAGGTAACATCTTCAGCTACTCAAACTTCAGAAATAACTGGAAAAAGCATGAAACTGTAGAATTATATGTTCAACAGCAGACCTGCAACAAATAACCTTGGATTCATATTGGACTTCAAGCTAGAAGGCTTGTAGAGTGCCGATATAAGATTAATGTCGTGGAAGGTACTGGAAAGTCGACTATGGTGCTTGCTGCCTTTGAGGATTATTAAAATTGTTTGAGTTTTATTCAAACAACTGACTGCATAAAGCTACTGTTGCAGTTGCTCCTGCAGTTCACTGGTCTTCTTGCCTCTAGTCGAGTATAAGATCATGTCCATCTGTAATTCTTTTAAATCATTTGCAATTATTAGTACTAAGATTGCGGGCGTCCAGAGATTTATATATATAGATAGATAGATACTGTTCCAAAATGCTAAATTATGATAGCATAGAAAAAAAAGCAAAATATTTGAATTAAATTGATACCTTTCAAACACATAGATACAGTAAAATAATTTAGTCATTTACAAAACATCCATCTTGGTCGATATTTATCAATCATTTACAATTTAGAAACAGCATTTAAGGTTAAATCAGACTAAAAGTAAGTATTGTCATCCGCAAACATAATGAGGTAACTTACAGAGTTTGTTATTTCAAGGTGATCACTAACAAAATAATAATAATAATAATAAAGGACCTAAAATGGTACCCTGGGGACACCAACAGTAAGATTTGACCAGGTACTATTAATATCTACAATTTGTTTCTATTATGAAAATAGGATATCAACCAATAATTTGTTTTTCCTCGAAGTCCATAGACACCTCATTTCTCGTTAAGCAAAACTTAAAAATACTTTTTTTATCATCTACAGACTTATACAGGGTGTTGCATCATGAGAGGGACATAGCTTAATAGGAGGTAGAGAACATCAGTGGTAACCGGAACCTCCCATAGAAATGTCTCATTGGGCCTTCACTACGAAATTACAGGGTGTTAAATAATTTTTGGCCAAACCTGTTTTTTGTCATAACTTTGACAGGAAATGAAATAACGGATTCATATTTGGTACGGCTAATGTACAAACGAGCCCCAAGAGGTACATGTATAAAAAAAATATATCCAGGTCCGGACTCACTATAATTTATGTTTCTTCTTTGCATCAATAAAACATCACCCTGTATATATTTTTTTGAAATTTCGATACGATATTCGAAAAGAGCAAGAAAAAACAAACAAAATGGCCTATTTCATTTTTTTGTTACACCTTCGTGGTTATTTAAATACGTTGTTAAATGTGCAAGAAAATGGATTACAGAACCCTATTAAATGAGAGGCACGTGAAATAAATAGTTTTATAACTAAAATTTGCAAAAATTCTATTGAGCCTAGGTGGTCTGGGTGAATCCTAATTCCGGCACGTTTTAAAGGTCCATTTTCGTAAAAAAACTGTGGTCCTAATAAGTAATCGGGTATGAAATAACAAAATTTTTAATCAATCACAGTAGGCTTGTTCAAAGAATAAAAGTGACAGATAATTTAAACCATTTAGGCCTAAGCAACCAGTTACTTTGATCAAGAAAATCATCAACATTTTATACTTAATAAAAATTGGAAGAGAACAAACTAAAATCTAAATAAATAAAATATTTTCCATTCAATTAACAATAAATAACAAAACAATAACTAAATGTGTTTAAAAATAAAACGTAATTGACACTAAAGTAAATTTTCAAAATGTCCTCCCCCAAATTCTGTGCATTTTCTTGCGCGTTTAGAAAGGTCACCAATTGCTCGACGTATCATTTCTGGATTATTCCGTATTTCGTCGCAGGTTGTAACGATGCGCTGGATTAAATGTTGTCTACTTTCAATTTCAATGCTATAAACCTCGTTTTTTAAGTGGCCCCATAAAAAGTAATCACAAGGGTTACAATCAGGAGATTTTGGTGGCCATTCATGTGGACCCCCGCGTCCAATCCATCTATTAGGATACACATTGTTTAAGTGTTCTCTTACTTGAAGGTTAAAATGTGGTGGGGCCCCATCATGCTGAAACAACATGCCTCTTATACCGATATTTTCTGACATATTCGGTAAAATGTTTTGAAGAAAATCAAAGTAAATTTCACCATTCAATCTTTCTTCAAAAAAATGTGGCCCTATCAAATGTCTATTCACAAGTCCGACCCAAACATTTACAGAAAACCTGTGTTGCGAACGGCGTTGGCGTACCGCATGTGGGTTTTCCTGTGCCCATTTATGATTATTTCGTGAATTGTTTACTCCATCCCTTGTAAATTGTGCCTCATCCGTAAGCGAGATTTTAGATTCCAGTTCAGTTTTAGTTAAGGTAAATAATTGGCTGCTCCTATTGGCCAAATAAGCAAAGAGGTGGAGTTATCATTTTCGTGCTAGACCCAAACCACGGGAGAATTAGAGAATAGGTCGGCGAATGAAGATCTTGTGAAATTTAGAAGGGAGTTGCTACGTGGACGCCGCGGCGGAATTTTCTGAAAAAGAAGGCGGGGGGACACCCCCCGCACCCCCCGTTTTCGTCTGCGACGCTAGTGCTGCCTGCGGCGCTGATAATTTATTAACGGTTATTTAGCAAAATAAAAATCAACCTAACTAACCCAATTACCATCACATGAAAGAGATAAATTATTATATGAAAAGAAAGAATATTTCTGTCGTCAAATCCAACCAGAATTTGTGAAAAAGGATATTCGTTACAAAATATAAAAAAAAAAAGTCCAGTGGGCAGTATTTGAACCCGGGACCTGTCGCTCCACAACGCGACAATCATCATCATCATCATCAACACATTTATTAATTTTTTAAGATACAATTTATGCTTCCCCGGATCATGACCCGGAGCCAACCGTACAACCACGTCGCGCAGCGTCGTGGTGTTAGTGCGGTTGGACGGGTCTTGACCGGTTTAGCTCAATAAAATTAGTAATAGGGATAAAACTCCTGCCGCCTGTGGCGGCTTAAAATTATCAATTTGCTTGAACATGTTAAAACTTAACTATAAACAATGAATATAAAAACTTAAATCTATTTTATGGGAAAAAACACTTTTTAAAATTTTGTTGCTTAGATGGAGACGAACTCAATTGGAAAAGCTCCATTTAAACAAGTTACCCCAACAGTCTGCTCGCCGCTGGGAATTTTTGGTTGTAGGAAAGGAAGATTGAGTTTAAAATAGTTAGAATTTTTACAAAGGTTTATCGGTCTAAATTGAATTTTTAACAAAAAAGTACAGAATAACAAAAATTACAAAAATACAAACATATGACAAACAAGAAGAAGGAAAGAGATAGATACAGAATAAAAGATATGGTGGTGAAAAGTGTATGATAGTTGGAAGTTTTGGTAGGAACAACGCGACAACGTTACGCTTAGGCCAGCGATCCACGTTGAGAACACCGCTATAGCACAGAATAAATAGTATCTAACCAAACCTTGCCGCGGTGGACAGCTAGGCTGACCAATAGAAACCTCTTATTCTGTAGCTTAACTAGAACTGAACTGGAATCTAAAATCTCGCTGAGTATAAGGTTCTGTAAATGACTGGGCGATGATTAGACAACCAACGACAAAATGACAGGCGGGGGATATCGTAGCCTTGTTGAAGACGCTGTACCTGCTGGATATGATATGGATGGTAACGTTTTTTTTTTAGGGTTCTCCATACTCGCCAATGAGGAATACCAGTTGCCAAACTGATTCGTCTAGTGCTCATATTTGGGTTTTCTTGAACTACGTTTATAATATTGTTTTGTTCCTGCACACCTTGTTGTAAAACACGCTCCACAACTGCAGAAATAGGAAACTTTCCGTGTTGTCTTGCATACTGGAACACCGTACTAAAGGTTTTATGATTAGGGCATCGACGACCAGGAAAACGCAGCCGATATTCTCTTTCCGCCGACCTACCATTTCCATTACAGAAACCATAGATGAATATTATGTCAGCATATTCCCCGTTTGTAAATTTTACTGGCATAGTTAAAATATTTTCACGTTTTCACTAACTAAATGCGGATTATTGACACATTAAATTACTAACAAACAATTATTCAACTGTTTAGGAGATTTCTTTTTATTATCTGTCACTTTGAACAAGCCTACTGTGATTGATTAAAAATTTTGTTATTTCATACCCGATTACTTATTAGGACCACAGTTTTTTAACGTGCCGGAATTAGGATTCACCCAGACCACCTAGGCTCAATAGAATTTTTGCAAATTTTAGTTATAAAACTATTTATTTCACGTACCTCTCATTTAATAGGGTTCTCATTTTTAACTGAATTTACATATCGTAGGGGATCATGTGGATACTAGTTTAGCCTGCTTAGCCGTAGGGGACTAGGTTGGATGCTAGTGTTAAAATGAGAATGGCTGATAAGAATTTTCACTTGGTAGCATAACCAGAAGTCAGGTTATCGAAAGAATGCAAAGATTTCATTAATATTTATATATATAGTTTTTCCTTTAGTTCTCATAGATAGCTTTTCTTTAGACTGTTTGCAAAATCCTATAAAGAATATATGTTTCAATAGGGTTCTGTAATCCATTTTCTTGCACATTTAACAACGTATTTAAATAACCACGAAGGTGTAACAAAAAAATGAAATAGGCCATTTTGTTTGTTTTTTCTTGCTCTTTTCGAATATCGTATCGAAATTTCAAAAAAATATATACAGGGTGATGTTTTATTGATGCAAAGAAGAAACATAAATTATAGTGAGTCCGGACCTGGATATATTTTTTTTTATACATGTACCTCTTGGGGCTCGTTTGTACATTAGCCGTACCAAATATGAATCCGTTATTTCATTTCCTGTCAAAGTTATAACAAAAAACAGGCTTGGCCAAAAATTATTTAACACCCTGTAATTTCGTAGTGAAGGCCCAATGAGACATTTCTATGGGAGGTTCCGGTTACCACTGATGTTCTCTACCTCCTATTAAGCTATGTCCCTCTCATGATGCAACACCCTGTATAAGTGACTGATAAATTGTATTTCTGCAGTTGACATAATTTTGTTTTTTCTATCAAGAACTTTAGAAATAAAACTGAGCAATGAGATGGATCTATAGTTTTCAATATTAATTGTTCCACCTTTTTATATAAGATGCTATTTTAAATATTTCAGAGAATCCTTGTTGCAATAACACATTTATGAGCTAAGTTGATAATATAGTTTACAATCAACAACTTTATTGCCACTTACTGGTCTTACAAACATTCTATACTTAATTCTTGAAGATGTAAAAGTATAATTCTTATCAATACTTTACTTTGTTTATACGAGGAAGCTATAGAATATATAGTGAGAAATGCGTATGCCATCATTTAGGGAGGAACGTAAAGTAGTCGCTCCCTTGTCTATTATATTAAATGTTAGGCATGTAAGAAATTCCTGATCTTCGATAGAGAACAAGTTCAGTGTCAAGGGTCACCAAAGATTTCTAAGCTACATTAAAAATTGCGTTATTTGATCACAAAGAATGTCATGAAATAAAATTGTCCGCACCTCTTTATCATAACAAGAATATTCGACTTTAAAATTTTTTAAAATATTTTTAAAGGCCGTAGTGGGACCCAATAGAACCCCAAAAATTGAGGCTTTAGGTCACTGGGACTACTACACGCATGAACTTTTTCAGAATTTTAAATTTATTCCATTTTTGAAAAAAAATAAATAAAAGCTGAATTGGGCTCTTTCTTGGGCAGGGGGGTAATTTTGATATACGGACTAAGTTGATCTTATTTTTTAGGCCCAAGAAACGATCCTATCATGTTTATTCCAAAATCCGAGCCAAGGGTCATTCTTATCTTATCCCGAGGTACCCTTTCTAAAGTCGAATGCGAGCTGCACCAGAAAATTTATATTAATCGAATATAGTAAAGAACATAAAATGCAATTTAACATCAGATAACCAACAATTTAGTCTTTGGCCTATAATCTTGTATAATCGTATAAAGGAAGGTTATCCTTACTGTACGTAACACTATGATAGTGTTCACTGTTCGCTGCATTTTTATAAAGCTAATGCTAATTCACTCTACCGTTTCGGCTCCAAAGATCATGTATAAAGTAAACTCTCTCCTATCACTTTTTTACATTAACGCTTTAACCTTGATAGAAACGCTACATCAGTTTTCATTTCATGAATTACATTGAAAAAGTAATGTCTTACTGCCTTATTAGAACTGAAAGCTTACGTAAGAGAGGAAGAAGAAATTTTGGTAACGAGGCGTGTTTTTCAAATACTGTTTAAAAATAAATAAAAAATATTAATGGCGTATTTGGTTTTTTTTTCATTTGATTTTATAAATCTGACCGTGAAATCGACAAATAAACAGATCATAAACTTTTCAGGGTCATTTTGTCATCTTCGGGAAAGTAATTCAATCTAAAAGAAGCAATTGTTTTACATGATATTACGTAGTGGTTCGATGATAATAGAAACTATTAAGGAGATAATGAAACTCTACATATATGTTCACTTCCTCTCAACTCTTTCAGAAACCAAGTCAAATCAAACTTTATTGTATATTACAATTCACTATTTCGTCTCAATATTCGTTCCCGTTTCCAGTCAAACATCCACTGAGCAAGGAAATACGTTAATGTCTGTGAATGTCTGGATGGTAGCTAGATCAAAGAGGAATTTAATAATCAATCAAATCAAATTTATTCATTGTTTATATACAGATATGATTTCACTCACGTCATAATCCAAGCCACACATCCACGGTACGGGAGCGCCTCGACAAGTGAAGGGCACAGAGGATGAGATAGATAATGGATTATTAAACTCAGCCCTACTTGCATATGCACAGATTTAATAATCTACGCCCCTAATGGGTAGACACACATTAATTTAATATGTAAAATAACACCGGATCCTTCGCCATTTCTTAGAACGCTACATCCGTTATACTGAGTGTTTAAAAATGGAACCAGAAAATCATGGATGCAGCATACCTGAATTCAAAATATGGCTAAGAACCATCTCGCAAATACTAGCTTTTAAAACAAAGAAACCGCTTTGAAATCGGTTCAGTCGCCGCGTCGTGACGCTAGGTGGCTATAGACAGACAGACGCACACACTCAGAGACAAAGGCTTCAAACTTATAACACACCTCCTTATTACATGGGGGTTAATAAAAATAACGATAAGGAACTGGTATAGCTTACTGATTGCTGAAATGAGAGAACTCACTGAAGAAGACTGTGTATTTTGAATATTTCCAATAGGACAATTGTGATGGTAATTTAGACTTTACGGTTACTTAAAGGTAATAGTTTTGCTCAATATTCTTTAAAGCGTGACTGTGACTTTCGTGTGAGTTATAAAAGAATAGAATTAAGTAATGTACAACCTGCTAAATTACTTATTTAGTTCATTACTAAGGGGTAATTTCTTATGATGAATATTAAATAAATTCTTACCTTTGAAATGGTTTTAATAAGCGCATGAACTCTGAGGGCACTTTTTAAGGTAAAACATTGGTTACTTTGGACTTAAAGTAACTCAACTTGTTTATGCCATATTGAAGCATTTTTGAGAAGTTTTTAACAATGACTTACAAGACAATTGTCATCTGCGTAATGGGCTAGATGGCGAGGGAATTTTATTGGATTTTTGGCCCATAGGCGAGATTATTGTTGGAATCGCTTCGATTTAGTGTGTAATTGAATACCCTAAGTTTGTTTAAAAGTGAATCATTATTTGTTTGCTTAATTGTATTGAAACATATTCTTTATAGGATTTTGCAAACAGAAGAGAAAATAACTATCTATGGGAACTAAAAGAAAAACTTTGTGTAAAAATATTAATGAAATCTTTGCTTTCTTTCGATGACCTGAATTTTGGTTATGCTAGCAAATTAAAATTCTAAAATGGATTTGTATAATTTTTTATTTGAAAATTCTCATTCAACAAGTAGCATCCACACAGTCCCGTACGGCCATGCATATTAAACTAGCATCTACATAACCCCCTACGGTAATGAAGATTCAGTTAAAAATGAGAACAAAGGCCTAAAATGAATTTATTTACCTAGTGTGTCTTAAAAAATTTTCATTCTAATGAATTACATTTTCATGAAATCTTTTATTCTGTTTTTGGAAATGCTTAGTCTTGGAAACGTTATTCTGGAACTCATCAGAAAGGCACAAAGCCACTCATAAAGAGGTTCCATGCAAAACCAAGACCATTTCTATGGATAGGTAGGTATGAAATTATATTTGACATTGACTGATAAAAACAACACGTCTTCACTTATCTACTAGCTAACTAGAATTCAGGTTATCAAAAGAATGCAAAGATTTCATTAATATTTTTACACATAGTTTTTCTTTTAGTTCCCATAGCTATTTATTTTTTCTGCTGTTTGCAAAATGCTATACAGAATATGTTACAACCCTAAGTTTGCTTACAAATTAGTGAATTGCTTGGTTTTATAATCAACAATTAGTGAGTAAAATAGGCCCTTTTTCTATATGTCTTTAAATATCCTCGTTCCTGCTAACTTTTAGTATAACATATGCATTAGGAAAATTGTTCGTTATGAAATTCTCTAAAAATTGAGTACCGATAGAGGTCGCTAGATACAATTGTTAACTTGCAAATGGCTTCCAAAGCTTTCAAAACACGTTCATTTTAATATTTCTTTACTCGAAAACAACTGCACATAGAGAGCTAAAAATAAGTAAAAAAAATATTTAAGTTAAATGGTATTATTGCAAAGAAACATAATAATGATGCAGATAATGTACTAAAAGCTAAAAAATAATTAGGTAGCTTCCAGGTACCAGTCATCACACCACTCTCCTAATCAATCTAGAGCATTGATCACACTAAAATAAAATCGTGGGGCGAGTCGAATTTCTACTATCTACAGTCAACCGCCCATATCATTATAGGTATACTTTGGATGCATCTCTCAATAGACAACTTATGCAAAATGTGTGTAAAAGTAAATCCGTCACTATCATCGTGCGACATCGCAGAACGATCGTTTACATATTTAATCGGGTTACGCTACGCCCCACGATTTTATTTTAGTCTCATCAATGCTCTAGATTGATAAGGAGAGCGGTGTGATGACTGGTACCTGGTATTTACCTAATTATTTTTTTAGCTTTAGCTTTTAGTACATTATCTGCATCATTATTATTTTTCTTTACAATAAAACCATTTAACTCAATTTTTTTTACTTATTTTATTTTCAAGTTTTTAATTCTTTAGTTTTTTATTTTAGTTACTTCTAAAGTGTACCGTGTTCTACTTGGCAAGCCCTTCCATTTGATACCCATATTGAAGGGATTGAAAAAAAGTAATCGCCATTTTGTGGTGGCGGCCATATTGGACTTTCAATTTTTTCATGGTGTACTGTATTCTACTTAGTTAAGCCCTTTCATTTGATACTCATATTGAGGGGGTTTAAAAAAATATGTAATCCGCCATTTTGTGGCAGCGGCCATCTTGGATTTACAATGATAATGAATATACTTAATTGCATTGTCATCAGAACTAAAGGTGTGTACCAAATTTCAGGTCTATCGGTCTACAGGAAGGGGGAAAATTTCAATTACTAGATTTGTCCCACACAAGACACAAACAATGTAAGCTAAATAAAACCGTTTATAAATAGCTTGAAGATGGTGTCTATGTTGTCCCGATAATGTACAAAAAATTTCGGTTTATCCCTTTTTGAGTAATTAACGATCTAATTATTTTAATCCTTAAATAACAATGGGCTTGTTACCTATATACATTTTTTTTCGTTATTTTTTATGGTATTCAATAGTATTCGATCATCTGGATAAGCTGTTAAAATTTCAATTTCATAAACATATCCATATCCAATGATTAGATATTCAATGTTAAAGATTGGGTTTCTGTACAAAGCGCTTTGCCGACTCGTGATTCTGTAAAACACTACGGCTTGTTACGTATCCGTAAATATTTCATAGTAATTGCCCGTTCTAATAGATTAAGTAGGCTCTGCATTGTGCTGTTCTCTGGTGTCGAAGTAGGTAAAATACTTTAGGATTTAAAAATAAAGAAAGAAGGGAGGAAAAAAACTGAATATCAGTTAATCCGATATATGGCAATGGCGACTTGTAGCAATTAAAAGTATGCAATTGAAATAAATCGACGTAATTTACGGATATAATTCATACTAATTAATCATTAGATGGTATTGTTGTTTGTGGTGTTTGGTGTTGACCAAGTTCTGTACATATCATCGAAGTTCTCCACTGAGGGGTTAAAAGTACTGGTTGCCAAGCTGAGAGATAACGTCTCCATATCATTTAGGGTTTCGTAATGATTGGAGGTGAGTTGGTTTATTCATATAGTATTCAAACGACAGAGGGTTGTTATACCTCGAAATCTCTTCTTTTTTTAGGCGTTTCAGTTTCAGTTTTAGTTTAACTTCATCTTAGAGCTTAAGTAACGTGATAGATTACGTAATCTTAGAGGAGGCCCTATCTGGCCCTTATAGTATTGTTGGGACCTGTTTGACAATCCTAAGACGTTATTCTCTGGTAGAAGGATAACGTACATCATGTAAGCAGTGAATATTGTACGCGGGGAATAAAATACAGATTCCAGTTTCGCCGCCGGAACCCTTATGGTCATAGGTGTCCACGGGAAATTATATTACTCCAAGGGAAAAGGATAAGTACCGCCTAGCGCGTTCTAATAATCTATTTGTTTATGACTATATGTTTTTGGGTATATGGACAATGTCATATTTCATATTTCATGTCATATATCATATTTAATATTTTATATTTATAATAATGTATTTGAAATCTAATAAGTTCTAAGGTTAGCTATTTCTTTAGGCAATAAGAATATTGTCAATTCGTAACTTCGTGTAAGACACTGGGCGTTGTTCTGGGGTGTATTTCGAAGTAATTAATATTAATTCTGACACGTCCAAAAGTCTTCACTCTCGCGAGAGGTCTATCGTGCACGGATCTCGAGTTGTCCTTTTAATGTTAGTACAACATTTTGTAATCTCCCTGTGTAAAGTAGATATAAGTATTCGGAATATACCTTTCTTTATTTTAAGAATAACTAGTGTTTTATTAAGGACCTACATTAGAGTCAATTTTAGGGATTCAATTGCTCTTATATAACAATCGTTTGGGGTTAGATTTCAGAATTCCTTGGCGCCCATTCCTTTTGTTAAAGTTGTAACATTTAATCATTTAATATAATGAACCCGCTTCCGTCTACACTGTAAGCTAAGTCGAGAGCCTAAGCCCAAATTTCTTCCAGTTACTTAGGGACATAAATAAAACACGTAACAGGCTTAAGAGTTTGAGTTTGCTATAGTAGTCAGTAGTCCACTATAATCCGTCAACTTTAATGTTATGAAATGAGTTAATCCGACGTTTGAAGAAAAAAATATTACTTTTAGAGAAATCCTAAATAGTTGGTACCTGCCTAACTTTAATTTATATTACAAAAAGAGTATACCTAATCCGATCAGGTATTACTAGTCCTAACAATTTTAATATGTAAAAATATGTTAACCTCAAAAAAAAATTAAAGAATCTCGACTGTCACCCGATGAGTATATGCAGTGACGTCACGCGAAGCTCCCCGTTTTCGCGCGATCCATCTTTGGTAATTTATTTAAGGGCTTCTGACATAACTGATTTAATGACCAGCAATTTTTGATACTTGAAATTTTCTTGTTTTTGAGGATATAATTAAACAGTTACCTCACTTTAACCACCTATTTTTCGGCAGTTAACAAATTGAACTTTAACGCGGGCAGTTAATGCTAACCCGTTGTTGTACAACACGAATTTTACTAACCACTGTAGCTAAGCCTTAACTAACTTTATACAACCCGCCCTAAACGTTCGAATAAAAACCTGAAAATTTGAAAATTGTCTTAAAAAGTATTCTACTTTTGATTTCTATTTTGTAAAATCCATTTATAATTATAAAAAAATAGAAACTCATTTAGAGAATTCAAAAAACTATTGAAAAATGGTATCCCGTTAGAATTTTTGAAAAAATCGCAATTTTGGCCGATTTTGTGAGGTTTTCTACACGTGAACCTTTTGGAGTTTGGAGTTTGGAGTTTGTGGGAGGGCAGTCACATTTAGGTGACCGCAGCACCTAGGCCCCATTGGGCCCCTTGTACGTCCTCCCGAGGGATACAGGATTCCACCTAGGCCTCCAACCATCCTAATCTTGTGAAGAATGTGGTGATGCTGCCTAGGGGAATATCCCTCAAGTCGGCCAGTGTAGGCCAACGTTCTCCCAAAATGGATTCTCTGCTAGAGGAGACTGCCGGGCACTCACAGAGTACGTGTTGGACAGTCTCGTCTTCTTGTTCACAACCTCTACATAGGGGTGTGTCATTTAACTTCATGTTGTAAAGGTGCTTCCTCAGCTGGCAATGACCAGTAAGAATTCCTGTCGCGAAGCGCAGGTTCTTCCTGGACATTCCCAGGTAGATCATCGTTGTATCCTTGTCAGGGTATCTAAGCAGATCCCTGGCCAACTGACAACTATGAGTTTCATCCCACAGTTTTTTAATTTTTTTTTTTTTTTTTTTTTTTTAATTTTTTTAACGTGAACCTTTTTGTGTAGGACATAGATAAACAAATATCTTATTATATTTTAAGTTTAGGTAATCCGCTCTTGCATATTATCTAAAAAGCTGCCAAAAAAAGGTTGTCCAAGCATTTGTTCATTTATTTTAAAGTGAATTATTATTTGTGTGCTTATAATTGTATTGAAACATATTATTTATAGGATTTTGCAAATAGCAGAATAAGTAACTATCTATGAAAACTAGAAGAAAAACTATTTTTTAAAATATTAATGAAATCTTTGCTTTCTTTCGATAACCTGAATTCTGGTTATGCTAGCAAATTAAAATCCTAAAATGAATTTGTTTAGTTTCCTATTTGAAAATTCTCATTCGACAACTAGCATCTACACAGTCCCCTTCAGCCATGCGGATTAAATTAGTATCTACATAACCACCTACGGCCATGAAGATTCAGTTAAAAATGAGAACAAAGACCTAAACTGAATTTGCTTACCTACCTTGTCTTAAGAAAATTTCATTCTAATGGATTACATACAATTATAAACAAACAAATAATAATTCACTTTTAATCATGCATAGAGTATATAGGCTTCAATACTAATTAGGTGAAGAACTATTGTTTTTATCAGTCAATGTCAAATATAATTATTTCATACTTATTCATAGAAATTGTCTTGGTTTTGCATGAAACATCTTTATGAGTGGCTTTGTGCCTTTCTGATGAGCTCCAGAATAAGGGCGAAAAACATTTCAAATGCTAAGCATTTCCAAAAAACAGAATGATAGATTTCATGAAAATGTAATCCATTAGAATGAAAAATTTTTAAGACAAGGTAGGTAAATAAATTCATTTTAGGCCTTCGTTCTTATTTTTAACTGAATCTTCATAACCGTAGGGTGTTATGTAGACACTAATCTGCATGACCGAGGGGACCGTGTGGATGCTAGTTCTTGAATGAGAATTTTCAAATAAAATTCATTTTAGAATTTTAATTTGCTAGCATAACCAGAATTCAGGTTATCGAAAGAATGCCAAGATTTCATTAATATTTTTACACATAGTTTTTCTTTTAGTTCTCATAGATGGTTATCTTTTCTGCTGTTTGCAAAATCCTATAAAGAATATGTTTCAATACGTTTGTTTATTTATGTCGCGCATAAAAGGTTCATGCGTAGAAAACCTCATAAAATCTGCCAAAATTGCAATTTTTCAAAAATTTAAAAGGGACATCATTTCTCAATAGTTTTTTAATTTTCTATATGAGTTTTTCAAAGTCGATGTTACAAAAAATGGCACAATTCCCAAATAGCACAGGGACGTCTTTAAGAAGTCTTAAAGATGTCTTCGTTAGACATTAACGATGTCTTAAAGACGTCCATGTACGCCTTACAGACGTCTGGAAGAGAACTTATGTTACAAATCACGACGTCTTACAGACGTCTTTATAAGGTCTGTTGTTGGTTTGAAATAGACCTAAAACAGACCTGAAACAGACGAAAAATGTGCGTTGGTACAATTTTTTTTGTGGTGTTAGAGATTTTCCCTTATTTATATTATGCAAATTTATTACTATATGTATTTAAAAAATAGGTATTAAAAAAATAGTTTTTATTAATGCAAGTACATTGCTCTGCAAAGCGTGTTGATTTTTTATGTGTTACACTTTTATGTTTAATGTCCGTAAATCAGCTTTTTTTAATTAAAAAAAAATTGTTTCGGCCCGGGTGGCCAACAAGTGTTCAGCGGTTCACATTTTTTTTTTTTTTTTGTAACAATTTGTCTGCATCAGGTGCTGGCCGATGACAAAAGTCTCCCTGGATCCAGTTTGAGGGAACAGCTTCCACATTTTTGCCGTCAATAAATAATACCGAAGTCCACACGTTGCCTCCATACTAAATAAATAGAATGTGAGTGTACAAATCTATATAAATAGTATAGTATAAACATACCTTTTTGTAACTGCAACAACGAAAATATAAAACTGCCAATTAACAACAACAGGCCTGAATAATAATGTAACTGAGACACGCACACAAAATAGAAGTGGCAATGGAATGAACAATGAATAAATAGTAATAACAATATTATATTATAACAATAATAAGAACAACTGCTGTCTTGTCCCTGAATGACTAACAAACTCATAGCCATCTTACAGCATCAATTGCAGAAATGACAGATGACACTGTGTTTGCAAACTCAAATGTGTTCGGAATTTTAATAGTGCGTAATAACAATAAGGCATGTTCAGAAAATTCGGCTAGCTGTTTATTCAAATAAATATGGAAATAGTATTCTGATGAAATGTTTAGTTGTACTGAAACGTATAGTATCAACTAATAAACCATTAACAATTTACTTAAAAATATAACTCAGCGAAAAAATGGGTATGCTTAATTTTTTCCCAACTTTAGAAATAAACAACATATTTTACAGAAGGTAAAGGAATATGACAAAAAACATTGTAAAATAGAAAAAATATTTTCCGTCAATTTTTTTTGTTTTCTATAAAAATAAACAACATATCTTACAATAGTAACGTCCTAAATAAAAGTAAACAAAAGTATCGTAAAATACAAACCATTTTGTTGAACAATTTTTTTTATTATGTATATCCACTCTAATATTGCTGTCATTACTACGACGTCTTAAGGATGTCTAAAGTAAGACGTCTTAAAGTCGTCTAAGGTAAGACGTCTTTAAGACATCTCTATAAGGAATTAAGACGTTCAGACCAAAATAAGACATAATAAAGACGTCTTTAAGACGACTTGTGCTATCTGGGTTAATTAAGGATAAAAAAACAGATCGTTAATTACTCAAAAAGTGATATCCGATCTTGCTGAAATCTTTGTACATTATCGGGACAACATGGACACCGTTATCAACAATTTTTATTTATGTGCAGTTGTTTTCGAGTAAAGGAATACTGAAAGTAACGTGTTTAGAAAGCTTCGGAAGCCATTTGCAAGTTAACAATTGCACCTAGCGACCTCTATCGGTGCTCATTTTTTAGAGAATTTCATAACGAACCATTTTCCTAACGCATATGTTATACTAAAAGTCAGCAGGAACGGATATTTAAAGAAATATAAAGAAACGGCCTAGTTTACTCACTAATTGTTAATTATAAAATCAAGCGGTTCACTAATTGATAAGCAAACTTAGGGTGTTCAACTACACCCTAAAACTAAACGATTCCAATAATAATCTCGCCTATGGGCCAACAATTTATTTTTTAGAATTTTTTTCTCCCTGCCGTCTAGCCTATAAAATATAAATACTTTATCACTTAAGCATATAAATAACTTCGTGTTGTTGTTACTTTATAGACCACTGTTAATATGAAACTAAATAATTTTCGACTTCATGAAATTATAATCCTACCTTAGTGCTTTGTGTAATATGCTTGTACATTAATTGGGATATTTACTTAATGTGGCCATTCCCTAGAAAGAGACATACGATAAGGAAATATTTACTATTTTTGGCCATAACTTTTTTTTCTTAGTACGTGTATTTAAGAAAACTACAAGACTACCTAAGTAGAACCTTAACAAGACTATTACTATCAATTTTCACTCAATAATTTCAATGGTTTGCAAAGTAATTTAATTTAAAACTACGAAATAGGAAGCTTAATATAATTTTTAAATTTAAATCTAACTATTTTACTAATCACTGAAATTATTGAGTGAATATTTGTAGTAATAGTCTTGTTAAGTGTTTACTTAGATAGTTATAATTTTTAGAATATGCGTACTAAGAAAAAAAAGTTATGCCCAAAAATAGTAAATATTTCCCTATCGAAGTTCTCTTTCTAGGGAATGGCCACTTTAAGCCAAATAGTTTAAAATATTACCTCCTAAATAAAAAGCGCAACTAGCTTAAATAACTTAAAATAATTCTTAAATTACGACAGAATAATCATTATACAAATTCTCTATATTTCCCATATAAATATTATAGTTTTACCTATTTAGCCCAATATATTTATGCACGTGTGTTCTTATGTACAAACATGTATACATTTTTAATATGATGATGAATTCTCGATCCCATGTAAATTTATTAAAGATCAATAAATCTCAATCAATCAATTACAAATGCGAAAAAATAAATAAAAATAAGTAATTACCTTGCAAAAAAATTCTTTTCATTCTGATGTAGCAGGTCATTGCTAGGCCACTGTAACAAAAATATCATTGTTATTAATGTTGCTAATATAAATATTGTTTAAGGATGATGAGGTACATCAGTCTTTAATTAACAATAAACATACCGATTATGACTATGCATGTGAAAAATCTATTTATAGAGAACCAGCTTTCTCTCTTAACCGCAACACCACTTCTAAGCTATTTTAAAAAAATTGTAAATATACAAATTCAATTTTTCTATGTAAAAGTATACTGGCGTCCTTGATATTTATCGCAATAAAATATCGGTAACGCAGTTTTAACACTTTAACATTATGTTGCATTGTAGGTATTAACAAAATTTTATCATTAATCACCCAAAAACAATTTTGGGCAGTAAGTAGGTAGCTCTGTTGAACTTTAAGGTGACAGTTTCTATAAATTGACCTCAAACATTTTTAAATATAAACACATATCAGAGGGTGGTCTAAAGATAAGTACAAGCTTTTCAATGAATCCTTAAAACGAGTTTAAACTGCTTTTCTGACACATACTGTAGGCAATACAAGCTCTATATTATTAGCAGTTTTTTTCATTGTGATTGTTTCCGATTATGTATATATCAGAAGCAATCTCAATTCTCTTGAAAGTGTTAATAGAGAGAAATTCTACTATCTACGCTTAATATTAAGGTGGGTCAGGTTTAATCACTGCATTTAGCTTTCATCAGAATGTGCTGTAATAAAAAGGAATGTTTGACAGGTCTTTAAATTTAACTGTATACCTATAAATTAAAAGTACTGTGGTAGGTATTCTCACACATAAAAGAAGATAGTAAAAACAATAAGCATTTAGTATTATATAGGTATGTTCATAAATCTTTAATTATACTTATTTGTGGGAATACGCGTTTCCAGAAATAAATATAATAATTAACGACATGAGTATTTATTATAAAAAGGTCAAAATGTCTAATAAGATTGATAGCTTAAAATCAATGACATAATTGCCAATTACAATTCTCTCGTCGCCAGCTAAAATATTTGAACGTATTCTCTATAACAGAATCTATCCCCATGTATCACCAGTGTTACTAGTAGAGCAACATGGGTTTATCTGTAAAAAGTCTACCGTCACAAATTTGTGTGTATTTAGTGAGTATTCAGCAAATGAAGTCTCAGGCTCCCAAATAGACAATATTTATACCGACCTCGCTAAGGCTTTCGATAGAGTCAATCATAACGTGTTAATAAGGTAATTAAAGTCTTTTCAGCAACTTCTGGCGTCCCTCAGGGGTCGATACTGGGGCCTTTGCTGTTTGTCATATTTGTCAACGACATATCCAATTATATTAAACACGCAACATTTGTTCTTTATGCGGACGATCTAAAAGCCTATCTCGTTATAAAAACAGCAGAAGATGTCACACGACTGCAAAGCGATATCGATTCAATCTCTTTATTCTGTAGAAATAATGATTTAGCCCTGAATGAGTCAAAATGTAAAGTAATATCTTTTACTAGGAAAAAAGATTCCATCTTAGGGGGATATGCCATTAATGGAGTGTTAATAGAGAGAGTAACTGAAATCAGAGATTTAGGTGTAGTATTTAACAGATATTTTACCTTTAATGAACATGTCATGAACTTGGCTGCGGAATGTAGTAGAAAACTGAGTTTTATTCTTAGAGCTTGTAAAGACTTTACCTACAACACATGTATATTTCTCTTTAATTCATATGTTCGCTCTAAAATGGAATATTGCTCTGTAATATGAAATCCTAGAACTCTCTTCCACACTGAAGTATTGGAAAAAATACAAAAAGGGTTTGTTAGGTCGCTACATCTGAAACGATATGGAGCTTGGCCCATCTTAGTATCATACCATAGCCAACTTAATGATTTTAATATAACCGCGTTGAGCAAGCGTCGCGAAATGGCTCAAATTTTGTTTATATTTAATATCTTACAATGTAATATTACTGTACCTGATATACTGTCTGCAATAAATTTTAATGTACCGGATGTTCGTCTCAGGCGTAGGGACAATCTCTTTAAAATTTGCAACCTCATATCGCCACTGGAAAATTCTTTGTCAGTCGTGAATAACCTTATAGGACGATTTGACATTGATATTTTTAATATTAGCAGGAGTAAACTACTTTCCTATCTGTGATACTGTTTTGTGAAAAACCTTTCATGTCTCTTCGTGAGCTTACTCAGGAAGCTTTATTTATTGTTTTTAGTTGTATAATCTGTTGCATAATTTGTGTTACTAATCAGCCTGTCTATTACTGTGTATATGTAAATGGATTTTTTGTATCTGTATATGGAGTATAAATAAATAAATAAATAATTTAACAGTTCTTGCAGAGAACTAGTGTTCGCCCTTAAATATATCATAATGTGACGACATTTGTACAAAGTAAGCTTTTGGCATCATTACCATATAACAACTTTCAATATGAAAACAATTAATATCGTCCTTCCAAGGTATCCTTCGGAGCTCTAGTGAACAATATCGAGGGAATATATTAAGTTTTCTTCTTGCCTTTTCACGTTTCTAAGGCATGGGCTGAAACCAAACTTTCGAAATGTAGGTCTGAAGATTACGTTTTCCCTGGGCAGCCCATCCGCCATCCAGGGTCGTTCGCCATATTGGATTTAGAATGATGTTACATACTTTATCCTTACTCGTCAACCCTTTCATTTGATACCCACGTCAAGGGGATTGTGGAAAAAAGATAATCCACCATATTGGGGCATCCGCCATATTGGGTTTGGGATGACGTCACATAGTTTATCGTATTTTACTCGTCAAACCCTTTCTGTTAATACCCAAGTCAAGGAGGTTGTGAAGCAAGAGGTGATCTGCTATCTTGGGACGTCCGCCATATTGTATCTATGCTATATTGCATTACCACCGGACACGTGTACAATATTTCAAAGCTCTAGCTTAATTAGAACCAGTTTAAATTTTGATTGCAAGATTTGGAGCAGACATCAAAACAAGTTAAATAAAAACTTTTAATATTATCAAAGAATGTTTAATAAGACACTAACGAAACAAGTGAGAATCGAGTGTTACCGAATACAAGTGTCTTTTAAAAGCGGTAATTTCTGTTACACCATTATAATACGCTTTTATTAGGTCGACCTGTAACTATGTATAATATGGCGAAACCGGAAGTGAAAAAAAAATCAGTTGATGTCAAAAAGTGCCGCTTATTATGTACGTAGTACATCCTAAATTTCAATCAATTGTCTTCAAAACTAATGGAGAAAAGGGGGGTATACCATGGTCCTGTTATACCCGGTACATCATTTTCTATTTTTTTTTTTTTTCAACTTACGACGATGTATCAAAGGGTATGTATTTGATTGCTGAAACATCTTAAGTGAAAACCTACAGGCTGTTCCGTTTGAAAAAATTGTGTTACGACAAATATCTGAAGTTTTTTTATTTCAAACCGTTGCGTTGCGGATATATTGACATCCGTACTGGGTCCACTGCTATTCTCCGTATACATTAATGACCTATTAAACTTGAACGGTTCAGGAAAAATAGCAAGCTTTGCTGATGACACGGTTATTTTATATAAAGGTAAATCTTGGAATTCTCTACGAACCGACATACAAAAAGACTTTTGTAAAATAATAGCGTGGTTTAATAATAACACCTTAACACTGAACTCGGATAAAACAAAATATGTGGCATTCAGCTCTTACAAAAGCGGCCTACCTCAATATAAATCTATATCTGTCCAAATAAATAATGATGTTATAAATCTAAAGGAAAGTGATACCGTCAAATACCTAGGTGTTATCATAGACTGTCACCTAAGATGGGATAAACAAATAAATTACATAGTTAAAAAGATCAGGGGCATTATCCCAAAATTAAAATATCTAACCGACTTCTTAGATTTCTGTGACCTGAAAACCATATATTTCTCACTAATCCATAGCCACATAAACTATGCAATTTTAGCTTGGGGGGGAATTAATAACAACTACCTACATTCATTAAATACAATACAAAAATGGAGTTTAAAAATAATCACCAAAAAAACTATACATATCCATCTGATTTATTGTACAAAGAAGCGAAGGTACTGGATGTACGTCAGTTATTTGGCCTAGCCATGTGTACGGAAGTATTTAAAAATAAAAAACTTCTTGAATTTACTGAGTATCATTACGTCACGAGAGCAAAAACTTCAGCCATCCCTAGAAATATAAAATGCACTAAAACAGTTGGTCAGAGATGTTACACCTACCTGTGCTCTAAAATGTACTCCATATTACCTCAAAATATTAGAAAATTAAATACAATTTACTCGGTAAAGAACCACATTAAAAAATGGATGTTCGATAACCCCAGAAATGTAATATATGCGATAATAGATAAAACATATTACTATAACTAAACTTAACTTACAGCTGTGACAGTTGTTGCAGTGACATATATTGAGAAAATCTGCCTTAATTTTGGCATCTTAATCACCTAGATACTACAAAATAAGTATTGTTTACACAGTTAAGAAACTAAGTAGGTAATAAATTAAGCATAAATGTATAATGAGAACTATATTATTAGGAAAGTACATATTATAAATGTATTATCCAATGAATAACCATCTTGGCATACGAATTTTAACTCACAAACAAGCACTCACAGTCCTGGACGAGTGAGTACTTCGTGAGTTCTTGTACGTTTGTTTATTGTTTGTTTATTTCATAAAAATGTAATTAATGTTACTTTATATTCTTTAGATGAATAAACGTTATTATCATTATTATTATTATTATTATCCACCGACCTAGTGACATACTACAATTTATTATAATTTTAAATAATAAAATTAGGGTTTTTAATTAAAGGAAATATTGTAATTGCAATCTCTTCGAGGCAGGGCCGTTCCTGGGTCTTTTGCCACCCCGTGCAAAAAGAAATTTTGCCGTCCCATAGAATATGGAACACATTTTCACCTGTGCGAACGGCAGCTAGTTTTTTGTAGGAGAGCATAGGGCCGTGGATTTTAAGAGTGTGGATATTCAAAAGGCGCCACCTGCTGGATACTAAATGTAGCGATATAAATAATTTTGCCAGCCAGGAACAAAATTAAGTTACTAGCAATCCGGAGATGGAAGTATTAAAATTAACTAACAATGTCAAAATTTACACTATAAAATCTCAAAATATAGGCAAATATCAGGTGCACTAGTGCAAATAATAAGAACATGTAGACATTAAACATTTATTACGACACAAACGAGATGCACAAGAACAACAAAAGTAAATAAATACGCAGATGTTACCCAAACGTGGTTCATACGCATTAAAGAAATTCTGTATACTTGATCTAATGAAATTTAATATTAAAATCAAACTTTACTCTCTGCCTGAGACTCTCTTGCAACTACGAGTTATCTAATAAGCAACTATGAGTTCTTACTTACAACAGCGAATTAAACAATTACTATGAATTAAATTTACAGCTCATCACTAAAGTTTTAGGTAAAAAACGAGATTTCATGAGCTAACAACTGCAATCTTTGCTGCTTACACCTAGATGTTCATGAATATTCTAAAGTATGTTCTCTTAAAAATGCTTCATATATGTAATATAGTAGAAGGTAAATTAGCATCTCACGGTACCATGCGTTTACAGTAAAAATCTTAAATATTTATCATGCTATATACAAACTTAAAGCTCAATTTATAGTTGCAAGATTGTGGTATAATTTACTTTAATATATGAACAAAAATCACTGAATTAAACTATAATAATTTCTTTAAAAATGTATAACCAAAATGAAACAAAAAAACCTGGTCAGAGCCAGGCATTTTCTGTGACTACTGCAGAGTGACTGCACCGTGCTGCACCAAAATTCCTGCCTTAAATCTCTTGGAGACTGCTGCGAACAACTCTCCAAGCCAAAACTTCTCTAAATCTCAGCAAGGCCCATACACAACTAAAGTTCTGAGTAATAGACTTCCTTCTATTACTACTCCTCTGAATACTAGGGCCCATATCACCAAAATTACAACACCAAACAGCTGGGTTCTTACATAAACTGCAAAATTGCCTGACTCAAATTGTCTCTTTTCTAACCCAAATATATGCCTCTCCCAAATACTCTGTAATAATTACAACAAATAAGAACTAAATAAAACGCCAAACTAAACAAAAAGCTTACCTCACATAGAGAGTATTACATAACCTCACGAAACACGTGGCGACAAAATTACGGCAACCAAAAGAATTCCTTCCTAGAATTTACAGAACGCTTGCAGCAAGACGGAGAGGAATTTATGAAGACATCTATACAAATCCACAGCTGTGATAACGATGTAGAACCCCAAAACCTCCACAAAAATCAAGACCACCGTCTGTCTACCTCGTCTATGTCTTAAGCGATCACCGGAAATCTTCTAAGATTTCCTTAGTGTTGTCAACTGCCGCACTCTTGGCACATTTTCTCTAGCCCATCATAATGCACCATCAAAGGATTGAATAAGCAAAAGATTGAATTTCACAATTATGCAATACCTTTCTCCTCCAATAAATGAATTAATTACAGTCAGTTTACTGCAAGTCAATTGAAATTAATCATGTAGCCTTTACAAATGCTACAATGCCGCGCCCTAAATTATGCTGCCCCGTGCTATTGCACCTGTTGCACCCCCGTTAGGAACGGCCCTGCTTCGAGATTACTTTGGATTTTCACGTTTCAGACTATGTAGATTACTAAAATTGAGGTATTCCAATATCTTCACTCTGAATGTTGCAATTGAGTTGCCAAGGAAGAAACCTACTATACTTTACTGAGAATATACTAAGTTTTATTCATTCAAAGAAGTAGTTAATTAAGAAACCGGCGCGCGGCGGAGGAAAATAATATTCACAGTGTAGTTGATAATATTGCCAAGAAAGGAGACCCGATATATTTTAGGGTATAGATAGTATTTTTAATAAGACTGTTTTAAAGTATAAATTACAAGATGGTTTTGCCCACTGCGAAGACCTCTTAGACTAATCAAAATAAACAACATTGGTCGGGTACTTAACCTCGGAGGCACCATATAAAAGTGAATTGAATTGTATTTGACCAAAATGTTAGTTAAGTCAGGCGATCACATCCGAATGCAACTTCTAGTCACAGCTAATAATAATACTATTTTCAAAAACTTTTACCTGAATTTAAGAAATTAATAAATAATATAATGAGTTCACAAACTATTGTACCAATTCATTTTAAGCTAGAATAATAATTATTCTAATGGAAAATTCTGAGATGGGTTAATTTTTGTTATTATTGGCGAATATTTTCGAAATTGAACTACATGTCCATATTCGATTTACAAGGTCATCGACGTATTTAATAAAGTGTATACGTATATGATAATAAATGTTATACCTAGAGGTAATAACAATAAATTTTAGTACGGCAATTTGTAATAAATATAGTAATTTGAAATAACGCTACGTCAAATAGTTTAAATAGTTTCTAAAATTATTTTAATCCTTTTATACTTGATACTTATCAGACATGTTTTCATAGTACTGAGCGAACAAATAAAAAACTAATATACCAGACAGAACTGAGAATCTCCTGCTTTTTTAATTTTTTGAAGTCGGCTAAAAATTAAAAACGTGCCTTGATTTGCAACGAACATTTTAATTTTTGACATATTTTTCGACTACTTGATTATTATTCAATTTTGTATTTTATTTCTGTTTACATTAAGTTTACTTCTATAATTTGAGTAAACTTTGACTCCCTGTATACTAAGGCTTACGTTTGTCTTCTTGTACTTATATTTTTTAACCTCCCCACAGCTGCACAGATAAAAAGGGGAAGGTTACTGCAATTGGCTAAAAACATTTAAGATAAGACCAGAACTTTACGTTTTAAGATCCCAGGAATCTGAAAAGTGGTTTTTAAATCATGTCTTTTTGTATGTATGTATGGGAACTCGATAGCGCCAAATTGGGTACAAGGGTGATATTAGTATCGTACATACGCTGGAGAGTTTCTGGTGCAAATCGGGTGACGTTTAGTGCCCCTTTGACACATAAACTTTCTTGTTTTCTACCACAGTATGCATTTTTATTATGCTTTTCGAAATCAGATGTTATTCTTATTTCAAAACAATTAAAAAATACAAACATTGCTTCCCCGGATTGTGATCCGGAGTCAGCCGGTGCGTAGAGTCGTAGTGAATATAGGACTAGGCGGATGGCCACCAGTTCGGGTTAAGACAATGATGTAAAAGGTTAAAACTCCTACTGCACATGCAGTTTAAAATCAAAATTAAAATTGTCCGTAGTTTGTGACGTACTTTAAAATAATTAAAATATACTGATAACTAAAACTCGCGAACAAACATAATAAATTTTGGTTGCTAGAACGGGAAAAAAGTCAACGAAAAAACCCATTCGAGGCAACTGTAATCTAAGTGTCCCGCCGTTAGCAAGGTAGGAGGGGGGGGGGGGGGGAAGAAGTTATAGGTTAAAATGCAAGGATTTTTTAAATATGTCGGTCAAGTGTGAATTTTGAAAAATATAAGGACACACGAACAAAAAGACCAAAACTATAAAAATAAGGAGACAAAAAAAAGTGAAAAGAAAGGGGTATATTTTGAAAGATGTGGGAACTTGAAGTATATGGTAGGTGTAAGTTGTAGTTGACGAAAGCTTAGGTAGTGAGATTACCGGAAGATAGGCAATACCTGGTATGGTAGGAGAGGCTTGCCACTAAGACGCTTAGCCGGCTGAGCTGCTGTGCCAGTGCCGATATATCACACTACTCTTTTCCGTCCATTTTTCGTAGAAAAAGGATTGTTCAAGTACTATGAATATTATGATACTTATTTTTTGGTATGGTATGGTATGGTACACCCACTCACCCAAAGCAATATACTATCGTAGTTGATGTCAGTGTCAGAGCTTTCAGCTTGACAGTTTCAAATATTGTGTGTCAAAGATTAGTTTAGTTTTCGAAATATCGGCATGACTATACAGTTTCGATTTATTTGCTCAAGATAATACTAAGAATCTTTTTAGTACATATCGGTAAATATTTCTTTTAAATAAAATAAAATATGTTTTCAGTATCGAGCGGTATTCATGCATTTTTTTATAATCAGGATTAAGATAAAGGCTAGCAGTGTTTATGATATCAATGAGAAAAATGCATCAAAATGGCGCAATATATTTCTAAAATTTTTATATTGGGCTCTAAGAAGTCTAATAGTATGTTCGATTTCACACTTTATTTCAAAAAAATAACACATGAACTGTTAAGTTGAAAGATCACATTATAACTAGAAATCAGTTTTAATATATTACGGTTTCAGATTCTTTTGTATACACAAAATGACATAATTAGCAAGTAAATAAATTTCTTAATTTCTTGAAATTTCGGAGAAATTAAAACGACAAGCGCCTTTGTACTGTTCACATTATCGTTAAAAACCTAATTCTGACGGAGTACGCAAACTCCGAGTCCCACAACGACGAGTTCTTAAGTATAGATTGCAGCACCCTCTGAACGAAGGTCTGCATGAAGTAGCTCAGCGGTAACAAGCCCGGTTATTAACCAAATTAAGTAATGCCTTCAAACATTTGGTGGGGAAGTTCCAGCCGCTTCCAGTAGCTGACCATTTTTTTAATTGTCTTTAAATGATTATTGTCTGCGCTCTAATAAAATACATAATTCTGTATTAAAATTAATTTCTAATGTCGCAGTTCAGCAACGAGTAGCTAATTAGACATAAAGACAAATCCGCAAAATCATTAGGAGAAAATTGTGCAGTGGTCTGTTTATTATTTTAGAAGTCATCGATACACCGCAATCATACAATTATTCAGCGTCAGCTATTTTGTTTACCGAGGTAATACTTTCTTAAATATTTCGGATGTATCAAATACGTTTTTTTTACTTTCACTCGCCGCTAAACTAATACACAGGATGTTACATCAGTAGGAGTAACTGTAATACGTCTATGTCTGGAAGAAAACGTAACTGTAACAAATTATTTAAATTGATGACTACCGTAATTGTGAGACATTCATTTTATCAAATTGATCTCGATGATTCTAATTAGGTATCTACTCTCACTTTTCAGAGATAAATAACTTGAAGTGGAAACTATAGATTTATATAAGTATCGTTTTTATAGAAACAACTAAATATATTACCAGAAAATACTAGTAATTATTTTAACGTTTACAAGAAACTTACCAGAAATAAGTATAAAATATTCTTATAAAATTATAGGAAAGAAAATATGCCCATTATGAATAGTAAAACTGTTTTCACAGTGTTGCTTTCAATCTAAACAATATTCTAGTAAATGACCCGTTACAGTTATTATTATTGGACAAAATAATATAAATTAAAATTGGATCAATTGAATTTGTTTTTATTTTGCTTTAGAAGTAGCCACAGTGGCGATATATAAATATCGAAACACGAGTTTGTTGTAACTGCTATTTGGTGTAACATGCGGAATGCTCAATAGCATCCTTCGTTACACTGCTAATATTTATTAGAAAAATTATAAGTTATCGGAAATATTATTCCCACAAACTTTAGTACTAATAGAGTGCCCTTACTCCTTGGACTATGATGAACATACGTCATCTGTCAGCAGTTAAAGTTCGCGAATACTAGATAACGCACCAGGAATGATATTTCAACTAAATAACGCCGGGTGAAACTCTTTCTCGTTGAACCATTGACCTGTAATGGGGATGTTAGAATTTGAAAAACCTCGTGATGATCACATGAGGTAAGGTTTTGATTATTATACCGGTAAATGCCATCTAACATTTGAAATATTGTTTTAGGTTTTTCTTATATTCTTATAAATTAAGAATTAATTTCTTAAGAACAAAACTTATTCACGTCTAATGATTTTAACGTAGAAGTATTTCAACGTTATATTATTTGCTTTAAGCAAGATTCGAGATGATCTACATTCAATTAGCGATACCTACTACGTTTTCCACTAAGCAAACAATACTTATATGAAGTCAACTTTTCTATACTACATTTTGAATTGGGATATACGAAAACATTCCGAGCGATGAGATTTTCTTCATTTTGTCTTGGCGACAAATCTTGATGGACGTTTTTACGATTTCATAACCTCAAAATGGAATTAAAGCAGCCACATGTAAAACAACTTTTAAATCCATAATCATCGGAGAACAGGATCACATTCAGAAATTTCCTTAATCAGGGTAACCAAATAAAAGATAAGTACTTTTGATTACTACATGTAAAAGGGATTATTTTCACATGATTGTAGTTTTGGGTCATAAAAGCCAAGTGTCTAAATTTAAAATATGAGATTCAAGCTAAATCTATTATAATTTTTTTGTTAGATTATATTTTAAATACGCTGTTATAATTAATCCGTTGTCGTACATTAATTCATAGTTACTTATATCTTAAATTCATTGTCGCACATATTTCATCGTAGTATTAATTTCGTGGTTAATTTTATCGTGATTCCTTACTGTAAATATTTTATCATAGTATTGTAATGCATTTCTGTTGGTAACATAGTAAGTCGTCGTTCATTTTGAAGGTAACGAGAGTGTTTAAGGTTTATGAACTTTGAGATAATGTTATGAGACATATTTGTTGTGATATAGTTATTTTGTCTCTCGTAAAGGATCTCAAGTATATCTAATTTGTGTAATATATGATTTTAGTATTGAGGTAAAAGTTACGTGACGTATCTTTTGTAATATATTTTTGGTTCTCGTATACGCCTCAAATTTATTTTGCTGTTGAGCAAATTGTAATATAGTGTATCTTGTAATATAGTATATTTTTGTAATATAGTTTCTTTTTTATATATTTCTGTCCGGTACTTTGCTATACAGTATCGTTGATGCTGTGTAGTATTTTTTTATAATATAATATGTGTGTAATACTACTACCGTATTATTGTATATATGTAACTTCTGTCTTTTGTTTATCTTTATCTTTAATTTTCTTTGATTACCCTAAGTAATCAATGGCGCCCAAGCCTTGAACTCAACGCCCTTTTGCTCTCCGTATCTTTACTGTGCTAGCCAGGTTACACCAGTGACGCTAACTACGTCGCTCGTAGGGTGGCCCACACTTGAACAACTTGGGCAATATTTAAACAACGAATAAAACCTTATTTTCTTAGCCACATTGGGTAAGTGTTTTTGTTCTATTTGTTTCTAGTTTCATTGAACAGGATTATTTAGATTTAAGAAAACATTTGAAGAGCGTATTATAAGCGAACTTTGCCCAAATAAAGACCCATATTATTATTATTATTATTATTATTATTATTAATATTAATATGATAACAGTTGTGCTGTACATAATTGGAGTATTTTCTGTCTTATAATTTTATATTTAGTTGATTCCATATATTTTTTATGCAGCCGTACGCGAAGTAAGTATTTCGCATTCTCAAGACGGTCAGAGAAATTCAATTTCACGGCCGTTACTCTTGCCGAAAAACTAAAAGTCACTTTCATAATTGACGTTTAAGTCACTTCAAAACTGACATCTAAAATATGACAACCAAAAATTGTTATTTTTTATTAAACACAATCAGTAATTAGTAAGTCGCTGTGACAATTTTCGTATTGCCGTTTAGATTTTTCAGGTATTAAATCAGAAAGCATCGAATTTACGATACCTTCAAAATGTTTTGTATACATACAGAATATACCATTTCCATAGAAACTCTGTGACATGCCACTGCTATAATTAAATATAGCATAAACAGTAGTGTTACATTCACCATCGAACTGACTATAATTGCCGGTTGCACAAAAAATTGTATTTATAAAAATTTTTAGCGTCCTTGAATTTCGCAGCCTTGGTAAGTAAGTAACTATTATAGGTCTTTTACAGTTTCCGGACGTTGCACTTGCATCTAATTATATTATTTTTAGGTTTTATTATGGATTGCACTGTAAAGTTTTCAAGTCTGGGGGGATTGTTGGTCCACGACAAAAAAACACAAATGTAGCTAATCGTCGATCTTTCGGTATATTTACTAAATCTCCATCCCAATTACGTATGCGTGTAAGTACTTGTTCATGACGTTAATATTTTTTGACGCTATTGTCAGTAAAAAAATTTAAAATGTGCATAAATAGTTTCGCTTCAATAAGAACTTCGTACATGTATGACTGTTATATGTCTGCTTATTTATATCTATGTACTTCATGTTTGTAATACCTTCCTAAACGTAAACCAAATCTAAACAGTTTTGCATAACCGACCGTATGAAATTTTTATACAATTTTCGACTTTTATAAAAGTACCTAAGTAATGAAAATTTTAGAAAAATCTCGGAAGTTTACCAAAATAGTTTTTTAGAAAATTTCTCAGTTTTTTAGGTTTTCTTTAGAAAATCGAGATTTTCTATAACAAATTTCAAGTTATTTTTTAAAGCTCCAAATATCAAATTATAGTGAAATATATTTAAAATTACATAATCAAACATTTGTATCGAAATTATCGAAATCAGACAGGCGAGTTCGCCTTACCTTGAGACCTCAGAATGTGCCTGTTTCTGAAGTGCACAATTTTGGCAACCTTTTGCAGCGAGAACTACGAGTCAATTGTTAGAACAAAAATTACACAGACCTGCAAAAAAGACACTTTTCTTTTTTTTGAACCCAAACAGGTGATTCCGAAGGTCGTTGGCCGTTTTGCGCCATCACGTCACAATTTTGAGAAAACTTGACCTACAAGTGCTAAAAAGGCTATTTCTGCCTTTTCGTGCCCTAATAACTAGACAACAACACGAGATTGGATAAAACTGACCAGACCATCTTATTAAGCTCTCCAAAATCTTCAGAAACCAATTGTAACAATAAAAAAAATACTATAGATGGCGCAAATATTATTTTATTTCTGAGTATAGCGAGAAATACTAAAATTTTTATGGTGAGTATATATGCAAGTAAATCGGAACTAAATAGCTAATTCCATCGGATTTTGACACGCTGAACACAATGCCGTTACCCATTTTACTCTATGAGGTTAGGATTTTGAGAAAACGTAACCTTAAAATGGATAAAATTATATTTTTAAAACAGTATAGAAAATATTATTTTAACCAGTTTGAAGTTAAATGTGATTTTAGTAAAAAATATGCAGGACCTATTCGAGAGTGGTTGGCGTCGAGAGTGAATGTGGATGTGGGACACTCTCGAAGAAAACGCAAAGAGAATCGGTTAAACCCCCGTTAACCTCGATAAAATTTAAATCATCAGTAGGTAAAAAAATTCTGCGTAAAGTGAAGTGTCATAATGGAAGAACAAGGCACATACCAAATTAATAATTGAAAATTGCTGGTAGAGTGTTTGTTAATAGTACAAAAAATAAAGTAAACACGTGCCTAGTGCAGTGCCTAGTTGAGCCGTCGTCGACGTAAACAGACCGACCCATACATTTATACCTTTCAAGTGGATGGTTATTTATATTTGTAAAGAAGGCTGCTAACTAAATTGTTGTCAAGTGAGCAACGTGTTTATAAAGCAATATAAACATATCAGCTATGTTGTGATTTAAAAGTAATAAAACTCAACTAGAACTGTTCTTGGAAAGTGGAGTGTGGGGATTCTAAAAAAGAAGAGTGTAGCTGCCAACATACACACTGACAAAAATGATGTTCTAATTGGTAGTATTGGTTTATTAGTGTATTAGTGTATTAACCCTTATTAATAGTTGAGAATTTCTTAAAACTGAAAATGTATTTAACATGGGGCAGGTCCCTCAACAGGTGGATTTCGACTGGCAGCTGTCACATGGTCCATGCATTGGACTTATTTACAAATGCAAAAATATTTCTCAGGTTTTATTTTTTATTTTACTATACCTCGGCAGATCGGTATACAGAATATATCGAAGGTCCTGTCGGAGTTCTTCCTAGCACTTTCACTGTGAATGGTTGTTTACCTGTGGAACGGTTAATAAATGGGAACTTCTTACAGCGAACTAATGTATGTCTCGGCAAACAAACAAAATGGATGCACTGGTGCAGGACGTTGAAGCGAAAACACAAGTTTCTGGGGAGCATGAAACCATATCTGGACGCAAACGGGTGGGAGGGGACGCATGCAGAAGCAAAGGAACAGAAGGCTTAGAAGAATTAAAAGAAACATGGAAACTTAAAAGAAGCGTCTCACAAACACCTACACTCCCCATCCGATGATAATAGATAGAAACTTAAAAAAAAGCATGGAAACTAAAAAAGTATCTCACAAATATATACCCTTCCCATCCCATATTCCTACATCATGCGTCATGTGGCTCTCGCTACTGGCACCAAGCATGCCCCATATCCAATCCGGCGCATGGCCAGTCCGGCGGAATTTAAAAATATCCGGATTGGATATCCCGGACGTGGCAGCAATACCTACCATATGCTGGTTAATCAATCAATCAATTAAATACATAGGATGATTATTCAAGAGAAAAATTCGCAAGTGCATATACCTAAGACGACCGACCACCCTCCCCAAAGTAGCTAGTACGAAGTCAATAAATCCAACGGACTGGCTTCTAACGAGTGGAAGTAGTAACATGAACAAAGGATGAAAGATAAGTGTTATTTCTATTTATTTCTAAGATATATTTATTAATCCTTCACAGATGGGAAGAATGTTGTGATTCGGAAATCCATTGTTTCACATATACGCGAATGAATGAATTCTTCATGTGGAACGGGTACTTTTGTATAAGAAATAATTTATTTACTATAAACTTTTTGTTTCTCACTGCAGAGTTATTAGTTTTATATGGGGAATTTGTTTATTTGATTACCGGTTAAGGCAGGAGATTTTTGATTCGTAAAATGTATACCTGGATTCGTCCCTTCTTGGAGTGGGTGATATAAAATAAGCAACGCCAGATGTGTGAATGAAACAGATAAGTTTTTGTTTATATAACATTAGCATTGGCTTATTTATGTCTTTATTAAATTTTGAACAAGAATTGGAGATCAAAATTAAAAAGATATTAAGCATAATATATAGGTAATAAACATAATATACAGGTGATGAAATGGAAAAACTGCCCAAAATTGAAACCGATTGTTTCAAGGAAACGACATACAGGGTGAGTAAACTATCCCTTCGGACCTTTTTTCTCATAAGGCGCAAAAAAAAATTGTTACCGCGAGATAGGGAGCTTCCCAGCAGCTCCACCGGAGATGGATATTTACTTGTGGAGCGGTTAATAAATAAAAAAAAGAAAGGGAAAAAAGGGGAAAAAATACAAAAATAAAAGCTGCCAGATTCAGAGACACAAGAAGCAGAAAACTTAGAAGAAAAATAAGGAGATGACGATAGATGGAAACTTAAGAGAAGCATGGAAACTGAAAAGAAGCATGTCGCAAACAACTGCACCACACACCAGCCGATGATGACAAATGGAAACTTAATAGAAGCATGGAAACTTAAAAGAAGCATCTCTCAAACACCTACACTTCCCATTCTATATTCCCACCCTATGGGTCATGCGGCTCTCGCTGCTGACAACAAGCATGTCCAATGTCCAACCCGGCGCATGCAGCTGGTCCGGCGGGATATAAAACATCCGAGATTTGGTTCCGGCACGCGGTTTGGCCATCCGTTGGGCGTGTTCGACGGAGGACCAAGCTGCGTGTTGGAACGAACCTCCATTGATGCCCGGAATTGGCAGCAATGCCCACCATATGCTGGAAAATCAATCAATCAATCAATCAACCACCAATTAAGTAACAGTCTTGTGTAAATACTTTTTCAGGTTTTTGTTTTCTGCCGAAGATCTTTTCCCAAAAATTTATATATAGACTAAGTTTCCATTTCTGAACATTTTATCTCACGGAAATTTTTGGATTAAACAAAGCCTACTGTGTCCTTTAATTTTTAATATTTTTAAACTCTTCTCATTAAGCTATAATCGACAAAGTAATTTTCCATGTGCTGCGTATATTAAAATATATATTTAAGTGAAAGATAATTTTCCATTAACCTTTTATCAAAAGCATGTTCATCATTTGAAGATATACAGAAAAGCACTTATCGCAAATAAAAGGTGCCAAGGCATTAGCAACTTCAATTATAAACCAGGGTTTCTTCAAGTGATAGTTGAAGACATTTAATTCAAATGTCGAATCAACAAATTTTTCTCCAGAGACCTCATAAAAAACACTTTACATTTTTATCGTTATTTCATTTTTCGAGTTCGGATGCATTATAATTAACCGTGAGAACCAGTTAATAAAATTGTGTAATTGTGGTCACCTTTGCAAAACCACTTTCAAATGTACTAAAAATCGTCGACTTGAATTTAAAGACGAACAACAAATGTTAAAGGACGAAAAAGCGATTTCAATTTTCCAAAAATGTGCCCCAATTTAAACTTAAATTGTAGTTACATTTTATAAAATTGAGCATCCAAGAGATCATATATTTATGACACGATAGAAGTACAAAGCTGCTAGAATTCTATAACTAAACTATTTGATAAATGTTTCCAACCAGGAAACAATTATTTGTTTACAGTGAGAATGTTCTGGATGGAGAATATTGTTAATTCTCCTGTTTAATTCACTGTATAAACCAGTGGCTACGTAATATGGATTAACATACAATTCTAACTTACGTATATCAAATTACACATTTTGTCCGTGACGAGTGAAGAACTCAAGATTAAAATCTTGCAGTGCAAAACGGAACAGCTTATTTTTTTACAAATTTTAGCATATCTAAAGCAATCCATTCAAGGAAATGTAAATATCTTTTACCGACTGATGTACTTTTACACGATTCATGATAATTTATAAGATAAGATGTAAAAATTTCGCTGGTTTATTGAAATTTTTACGCAACGTCAATGTTTTAATAGAATCTGTATCAAACGATAACATTTTTACTTCCCTCGCATACTGAAGGGAAGTATTGTATTTGAGAAAAAATCACCCCCCGGGAATTTTTCGGATTTTGGCGTTTCCGGCCACGTAGATTACAAAAATATAGATTTTTCAATTCCATCGGTCTGTCTGTCTGTCTGTCTGTCTGTTGGAGCATTAACTAAAAAAAAAAAAAACTACTTGACGGAGAGCAGTCAAATTTGGTAGGTAGTTGACGCTACTGTCAGCGAAGAAATGGTTAAACTTTCACTGGAAAATATGCAGAGTGGACCACCGTCTAAATGGAATAAATAATGAAAAAAAATTTTTTTGCTCAAGTTTAAAATTTCCACGTTTAATGACACGCTAAAACTATTTCAGGAAAAAAAAATTTTTTTCACCAAGATTTTTGAAACACTTTTTACCACTAATATAAATAAATAAAAAATTTCCTTGTTCAAATTTAAAATTTCCACGTTTCATGGCATTCTAAACCTATTTCAAAAAAAAATTAATTTTTCTTTACCAACATTTTTGAAAAAAATTTTAACACCAAAATAGGTGGAAACATTTTTTTCTTTGTTCAAATTTAAAATTTCCACGTTCCATATCGTTCTAAACCTATTGTAAAAAAAAAATGTTTACCATTTTTGAACAAATTTTACCATTAAAATAGATGGAAAATTTTTTTGCTCAAATTTAAAATTACTACGTTTCATGACATTCCAAGCCTGGAACACATTCTTTATAGGATTTTGCAAACAGTGGAAAGAAAAGCTATCTATGAGAAATAAAGGAAAAACTATATATAAAAATATTAATGAAATCTTTGCATTCTTTCGATAACCTGACTTCTAGTTATGCTAACAAGTAAAAATTCTTATTTGCCATTCTCATTTTAACACTAGCATCCAACCTAGTCCCCTACGGCTAAGCAGGCTAAACTAGTATCTACATGATCCCCTACGATATGTAAATTCAGTTAAAAATTAGAACAAAGGCCTGAAATTAATTTATTTACGTACCTTGACTTTAAAAAAATTTTCATTCTAATGAATTACATTTTCATAAAATGTCATTCAGTTTCTTGGAAATGCTTAGCCTTTGAAACGTTTTTTCTGATGAGTCCACAATAAGGATGAAACACGTTTCAAAGGCTAAGCATTTCCAAGAAACTGAATGAGATTTTATGAAAATGTAATTCATTAGAATGAAAAAATTTTTAAAGACAAGGTACGTAAATAAATTAACTTCAGGCATTTGTTCTCATTTTTAACTGAATTTACATATCGTAGGGGATCATGTAGATACTAGTTTAGCCTGCTTAGCCGTAGGGGACTAGGTTGGATGCTAGTGTTAAAATGAGAATGGCAAATAAGAATTTTTACTTGTTAGCATAACCAGAAGTCAGGTTATCGAAAGAATTCAAAGATTTCATTAATATTTTTATATACAGTCTTTCCTTTATTTCTCTTTCCACTGTTTGCAAAATCCTATAAAGAATATGTTTCATTACTATAAGCAAACAAATAATAAATAATTCACTTTTAAACATGCATAGAGTATATAGGCTCCAATACTAGTTAGCTAATAGATAGGTGAAGATCTGTTGTTTTTTATCAGTCAATGTCAATTATAATTATTTTATACTTATTCATGGATATTGTCTTAGTTTTGCATGGAACATCGTTATGAGTGGATTTAGGCTTTTCTGATGAGTCCACAATAAGGACGAAAAACGTTTCAAAGGCTAAGCATTTCCAAGAAACTGAATGAGATTTTATGAAAATGTAATTCATTAGAATGAAAAAATTTTTAAAGACAAGGTACGTAAATAAATTAATTTCAGGCCTTTGTTCTCATTTTTAACTGAATTTACATATCGTAGAGGATCATGTAGATACTAGTTTAGCCTGCTTAGCCGTAGGGGACTAGGTTGGATGCTAGTGTTAAAATGAGAATGGCAAATAAGAATTTTTACTTGTTAGCATAACCAGAAGTCAGGTTATCGAAATAATGCAAAGATTTCATTAATATTTTTATATATATAGTTTTTCCTTTATTTCTCATAGATAGCTTTTCTTTCCACTGTTTGCAAAATCCTATAAAGAATATGTTTCATTACTATAAGCAAACAAATAATAAATAATTCTCTTTTAAACATTCCAAGCCTATTTCGGAAAAAAAATTGCAACATTGGAAAAATATTTTACCACTAGAATAGATGGAAAAAAAATCTTTGCTCAAATTTTAAATTTTCACGTTTCATGACATTCTAAACCTCTTTCAAGAAGAAAATATTTTGAAAATTTTTTTCACCAACATTTTTGAAAAAAATTTTACCACTAAAATAGACGGAAATTTTTTTTTCCTGGCTCAAATTTAAAATTTTCACGTTTCGTGGCATTCTAAACCTATTTAAATAAAAAATTTAATTTGTAATCTTTTTTTAACACTACTATAGAATATAAGGAAACTTTCCTTTTTGCTCAAATTTAAAATTTCCACGTTTCATGACATTCTAAACCTATTTCAGAAGAAAAAAAATTTTGAAATTTTTTTTACCAGCATTTTTGAAAAATTAAAAAGAAATTTTTTAACCACCACTATACTTCCACTCCACTACGTGATTGTGGAATTGAACATGTGACAGATGGCAATAATATTTGGCATATGCACCTATTATATTTTTATTGAAAAATGTACAGGGTGGTCATCCCAAGAAATAATTCAGTCATGGTGGACATTTGCAAAGGTATTTGCGCAAGCCTTCCATATTTGGCACCTGTCATTTAGTACTGAACTCTTGCTGTTGGATAAGCACTCTGTATATTTTCTTGACCAAAACTTATCAGGCTTTCTTTGTAATAATAGTGATAACTATATTCCGATTATTATTTTCAATATCTTTTCGTAATTATTAATTTGACTGCCATGCACAAATAAAGAGAGAAGTTCTGTGTAAATATATTTACCGATTTATTTTTTTTCTAAACTGTGATTTATACGTAAAAACCCTCCTTACTAGCTGAAAAGTACATAGCTCTGCAACCAGAAATCGCACCCGGAGTGGGAAGCGTGGAGGGCGTTAATTTTTTAATCAAAATAAAATCTTTGAGTGCAGCTCTGAAATTTTGTGTAGTTACAGTTTTTAACTGTAGAAATTGCGTAAAACGTAAAATGTAATTTTAGAATAGGAAATACCAGCCAAAAAGTTCAAAACAAATTAAAACATTAATCCGTACAAGATTCGAACCTAGAAATCCACTGTGAAAGTCGTCGCTTAACACAATGTGCTACGGTCGGAGTGGACTTGAAAATTCAATTAGTCTCGTCGAAAAAAGCAAAACATGAAATTTTTAAATGTTCATAACTGAATACATACATCAGCAGAAGGGCTTCCTAATGTCGATATCGAAAGATCGAAATTGGCATTTTCCTGGCATCGTTAATCGCACGAGCGAAATAAAAAATTCGAACAGACAGTAGTGAATGAAAAATAGCATTTTTCGACATTTCGGGAATTCAATTTGTTATCTATCGTTAATATCGGAAAACGCGGAAGATTAGGAAGATTTTAAATATTAAATAAAATCGCCAGAACTGCACCTTAACAATGAAATTTAAACAATTTTCTTAACAACTTCACCGACTTCTAGCAACGTTTAATACCCGACTTTGACTTCTGTCAAGAATTTCACGCAATTTCCACAATTATAAACCATAACTACACAAAATTTCAGAGCTGCACTCAAAGATTTTATTTTGATTAAAAATTAACGAATTTGACTGCCCGCCCACGCTTCCCACCCCGGGTGCGACTTCTGATTGCAGAATGTACTTTTCAGCTAGTAAGGAGGGTTTTTACCTAAAAAAATTTCACTGCACTTTATCAGTTTTAATTTTCGTAGCCATTACAATATCAATTAATAGAATGCACGCATTTCAAACATCGATGACATCGCAATTTCAGTTTGCAGCAAAGGTAATCATAATATGATGAAGAATAGAAAGAAAGTGTAAAGATATTTTAACTACGCCTGGAAAAGTGGAAGTGGGTCTTTCTTTCAGCCCATGCACTAAATATAGCGAACTAAGCATTCGCCTACGTTTTTACAGATGTATGTCAATACGTCTAATATTCTTGTCAGGCAATATTTCGAGAAATTTTGTTTCTGACTATACAATAATCAGGAGATAATTAAAACAACTTAAAATTCATATTTTTAAACTTAAAATGATACAGTTGTTTTAATATTTTTGAATATGAATATCATGTACTAATTGACAGTTTATTTGCATAAAGAATGATAAGTTTGGAGTTACTTTATCGTACACTGCAAAATAAAGTTTATAGTGTGGTCCAAAGAACTTCCAAATGCATAGACACTGTAGTTTGGACTTTTAATATCTTAAATAACTAGTTGCATACGTTTTGGTTACGATTAACCTTTGGTGCTCACCTTTGAAGAAGTTGGAAAATAACGCTTTTTGTGAATTTTACACAACGTTTTGAGAATTTAACCGATCTTACGAAAGCAGACCCAAAATTCCTGGACTTAGACAAGGGATTTTACATTTTACGCTAATGTCTTGGGACCATATCCAGCCTAAATCACATTTCGGCAGTTAAACGACAATCAGAAGACAATGATTGTGGAAAACATTGTTTTTACGTCCTGACAGAAATATTTGTGATATACAGGGTGAACCATTAATAATAGGCCATAGTGCAGAGGTAGATTCTTTGGCTCAAAATATAAGGATATAACCAAATATGCTTTGATAAAATGTTGCTGTGGAAAAGGATACAGGGTGTCACAATTCAAATAATTTTTTCGTTTTTTTGCAATAACTCAACAACCTCTTGAGTGATCTTCGCCAAATCTGCTAGAGGAGCTTTTTTATTCTAAGAAACAATAATGTATGTATTACATCACGTTACAACACAGAGGGCGACGTAGGACCTCCCTAGTAGCACAAAATATTGGACCAATATTGAACCAATATTTACATATTGGTCCTACATGGATTATATATAGGTGCAATATTTGTGCTACTAGGGCTGTATCTGATGATGAAGTTTTTCCATATTGTTTTTTTGACAAAACGTTGTGGTACTTCTGACCAGAAGATTTGATGACGGCATCATTTCCACGTATAAAAGATACACTTGGTAGAACTTGATATCTCTAACCGTTTTTGAGGAAATTGCCTTTAAACATTTGAATAGTTTTTTGGAAGTGACTAATCATCCGGCAGTCACGGATGAATAGTTCTGCTCCTAATCGTCCGACACCTCCCGGATCAACAGCTCTGTCGCTATTCGTCCGGTACTGGCCGATCTGTGGTACTTTTGCAGATAGTTGAGATGCAATAAATTTTAAATTTCTTGGGTAACATACAATTTTTATTCTTACAAGCATTCAACCAAAGCCTATTATTTTTTGAGCTGCAGCTGAATACCAACCTCAAACTTAATGGGGTTAAATACCTATATCAAAATTAGGCAACAAATTCTGTAAAACTTTTAATCATTTTTATTTTGTTTTATGCATTATATTCCAAATATTATTTTCCTCTGTCGGATCATGCACATTTTTTTTCCTAAAATGTTTTTTAGGGTGTCTAGCCTACAAATTTTGCGCAATTTCTTCTTTGGCACTATATATAATATCAACTAAATATTACGTTAGTATGTCAAATGGTTTTGTAGCTGTAGCGCCAATGTGCAGACAGACAGACGGAATTAAACTGTTTTCTTTTTCATATCTACGCGTGTTCTGAAACGAGTGAAACGTGATCCATAAAAATTTCCGAGGGTGATTTTTCCACGAGTACAATACTTCCCTTTCCTTAATAGTTGGTCAAAGTCAGTGAATGTAGAAAATTATAAATTTCATCAATTATTAAAGTGTGGGGTCATCAGTCTGATATCTTGATGAAAAATATGTTTTCACATTTCTCCCCCCGCGGGGGCCTCTGCAACGGAAGCATAAAAATGTGACTTATTCTTTACATTTGGGAGACACTGATCAATCACATAGGTAAAATCCCAATTAATGAATTGATGTCGATATTTCAAATGAGAAAATTTGTTTTACCATTTTACCGACCACTACCGGGCGAATAGCGAGAGCTGTTGATCCGGGAGGTGTCGGACGATTAGGAGCCGAACTATTCATCCGTGACTCCCGGATGATTAGTCACTTCCTAGTTTTTTGAAATATAAAATAAATTCAAATTTAATGAAACAAAGTGTATTTATTGAAAGGTGTGCTTTGGTTACGTTTTAGTTCTGTCATGTACGTCGTTTCATCATTTTATTTTGTTCCTGTGTTCCTCAAGCTAATTTCTTTAACTTGTTTATTTAAAATGCCTCGACATAATAATTTTTCAAATAAGAAAATGAGGGATATAATATGTGTTTACGTACAAAAATATTTTAGCAGACGTGCTGCAGCGAGGAGATACTCATTTCAATGTCCAAATAGAATACAGCCAGACCATAAGATTTTCAAATATCTGTTTCGTCGTTTGGAGAAACGGGCTCATTTCGCCATAAAAATGATGTAGGACGAATGACTCCAGATCGAGAACTAGAAATTTTAGTTCGTGAGGATGAAGATCCTCAAGTCAGCGGCAACAGGGGTAAGTAAACAATCTGTTCTAAGAGTCTTAAGCAAAGAATGCTTCTACCCATATCACTTCACTCCTGTACAAAACATAATAATAATAATAATAATAATAATAATAATAATAAATTTATTGATCTTTAGAAAATATACATTTTATAGATACGTCCAGATGGATAGTGAATCTCCATTTCGAATAAAACTTATGAACTAAAGTTAGGGTGTATCACATGTAAAAAGTAACATACAGAATATGGACAAACTTTTAAGTTAACAAACAATACAATACACACATATTCATAAATACATCAATAATTTATTTCAGGGTACTGTATTTCCAACTATAAAATTGCTTCCATTTTCATTCACAACCTGGTAAAATTCTTCAGTATTGTATAAACAATTCTCAGTTAGAATCTTTTTTAATGTTTTTTTAAACACATGCAGTGGCAGATTACGAAATGTCATTGGTAGAACATTTAGCATTCTAATTCCGAAGTTGTTGCTTATCTGCAGTCTGTTTTGAGGTGTTACTAAGTTGCTCTTATTTCTGGTATCATGTTGATGAACGTCAGCGAATGTAAGATATTTATGCAAATTTTGTTTAACAATTAGAATATTAAAAAATGCTATTATAGAAAAAACAGACATTATTTTTAAAGATGTAAATAGGGGTCTACAACTTTCATCCCATTTAGCACCAGCTATACTTCTTACCGCCGATTTTTGCAGTATAAAGACATTTTGTAAGTGACAATGGGCCGCATTTCCCCATGCTAGTATTCCGTAGGAAAGTTGTGAGTGGAAAGGAGAATAATAAGTTGTTGTCGCCGCTTGCACATTCACGGTATTTTTTATTTTTTTTTTATAACAAAAACGGACTTCGCCAATTTGTTACAGAGTAAGTCAATATGTTCAACCCAAAACAAATGTATGTCAATGTTGACCCTTAAAAATTTGGTGTTATGGGTAAATTCTGTATGTTTCAAACTTACTGCATTTGACTTACACTGAAATGTTAATGTTACCGTTTTACTTTCATTCAGCAACAGTTTATTAAATGCAAACCAAGCCTTGGCGTGCTCAAGTATATGGTTAAGGATATACTGCCTGTCGTCTTCAATGTCTATACTTGTGCCAAAAGTTGCATCATCTGCGTACATTATTGTTTGTACATTTAAGGTACTTAGGCTGTTTGGCAAGTCATTTATGTAAACCAGGAATAATAAAGATCCCAGTACTGACCCTTGTGGCACACCTCTCTTTATCTGCATAACATTGCTCTGATCAGTACCACATTCAACAAGTTAAACTCTGTTTTCTAAGTAGGACTTAATCAAATCTAAGCAATTGCCGCGTACACCATAGAATTCAAGTTTATTAAGCAAGATACTGTGCTCAACACAGTCAAATGCTGCTGTTAAATCTGTGGGATCTTCCACAGAGGCTACAATTTTGTCAATTTGTTCTTAATAAACAAAACAGGGACAGAAATTTTGTTAAGAACATTTTATTTACCTAGGAGGCAACTTTTACTCGCCGAGGCGTTTTTAACTGGATATAAACCCATTACTGGGAAGTAGAAAATCCTCATGCCGTTAAACAAAGGCATTTTCCGCACGAATTTAAGATTAGTGTTTGGTGTGGTATTATCGGCGATCAGTTATTGGGATCATTTGTCCTTCCTCCAAATTTAAATGTACAGTTTTATCTGTTTTTTCTTCAAAATACTCTTACTGATATATTACATGCTTTCATGCTAGACATACGGAACAGAATGTGGTTTATGCAAAACGGAGCTCCCCTCATTTCTCCATTGAAGTCAGGAATTATCTTGATGAGACTTTCCCAAGCAGATGGATCGGTCGAGGAAATGAGTTTGCTGGGCCACCAAGGAGTCCTGATTATAGTCCTTCGGATTATTATGTGTGGGAACGTATAAAATCCTTAGTCTATGCAAATACTATGAAGAGAAGAACTGTGGGACAAAATACAAAACGCAGCCAATTTTCTTAGAAGACAGGAAAATGTAATTTTCAATGTAAGAAAATCTTTTATGAAAAGAAATAGAAAAGGCATAGAAATAAGTGGAGACCGTATCGAAAATTTACTATAAGTTGTAGCAATGGGGTATTTGCATGGATGGAAAGTTTATACAATAAATACTAATATCATTAAGTCAACTTTTATGTTATTTTTAGGTCTTATAATAAGATTGAATCCTTATTTTACACAATTTTTGATTTACGTATTTATCTCCATACCATGAAAATACTTCATTAGTTCATAAGAAAATGAGAAAGAGTTTACGCTGTTATTAAGATTTTGTTTTCCCTTACGTTTTGTACTTTTTCAATAAATACACTTTGTTTCATTAAATTTGAATATGTCTTTTAAAAAATTATTCAAACGTTTAATGGCAATTTACTCGAAAACGGTTGGAGTTATCAAGTTCTACCAAGTGTCCCTTTTATACGTGGAAATGACACCCTCATCAGATTTTCTGGTCAAACGTACCACAACCTTTCGTCCAAAAAAAAAAGAAAAATATTCATCATCAGATACAAGTGCTGCGGCGCCCTTTATGGTCTAACGAGATGTAATACATAAATTATTGTTTCTTGGAATAAAAAAAGAGCGAAAACATCATTTGAATTTTGATACCCTTTTCCCTTTTTCCACAGCAACATTTTACTAAAGCATATTTAGTTATATCCTCATATTTTGGCCCAAAGAATCTACCCCTGCACTATAGCCTATTATTAATCGTCCACCCTGTATACATTTTTCTTACCCAGTAGGATAAATAATAAAACGCTTTAAAATTCATATCGATCAAAGCTTATTTATTTCTTCTGTGATTTTATTAACAACAGATGTGTTTCAATTTCCATGACTCATCTTGATAAGAAACAGACAAAAAGTGGTATCTGCTGCCACTAGTAAACAATATTCAATTCCAATGAAATCCTTCACAGTTTAATCAGAATTTGCAAACAGCATCCCATTTGGGAACGTGAGAAAATAGAACTCATTATAAATACTGATGATGGATACCGATTAATGGCGTTGCCCTAATAGGTTCTAATACAAGAAGAAGTTTACATTTACAATTTGTTCATACAAGGCAATATTATTGTATTGTATTAAAAATATCAAAGTGGTAACCCACACGTTGTCTACTGTTTAGGAGCCTAATGAAGCGCGGCATTCATGTAAGTTTCACAATTAAGGAAAATTACGTTTTTGTTCCGCAGCGGAAAAAATTGATTACTGTATTCACATAAATGAGAACCAAAAGGTTTCCTCATCAACATTACATACAGTCAGTGATGTTAAACTACGGCAATTGGATTTTTTAATAATTTATTGGGCAAACTATTTTTAATTAAAAAACGAATTCTTCCACCAATTGAAAATTGCGGTAAGTTGCCGGTCATTGATTGTTGCAAGCTACATAATTAATGTTTCCATCTTTAACTCAGTGTATGTATATTTGAGATAGTCAATTTGAATATATTTAATTTAGCTCCTATTACTCTTTGTAAAGATTTCAGCTTTATATATATATTTCGATGATGAATTACATTTTCTGTTTCATGTTAAGCATGTACTCTGCAGCTTTCAAACATTTAACTTATATTTTAACAAATTGCAAAGATTTCAACAATATTTCAATATACATGCTTATATATTTTTCATATGTAGGGTCAAAGTTTGAATATAAAATGTTTACTTATATCCCATTGATCGGTGTTATATAAATAGAATAGATTCTATACAAAGATTTTTGATGTTCTTGGCATTCAAGCAAGATGACAGAACCTGATCGAGGCAACGATCAAAGCGTTTTGCTTCATAGATTTGAGTTGTTACCATTAGAGCAAAGGTGTGCTATGTTATCTACTAAATTTTTGTTTAGTCTGATGCATAATAAAATTGACTGCAGCTTGTTCTTAAATAAATTCTCTTTCTTGTCCCTAGACCAGAAGCAAGAAGTAATAAAATATTTATTTGCAATATTTCATAAACAAATTCTCTAGTCCGATCACCAATATTTATAAAATGTAAGAACTATATTCAAATATCTCAGTTGTGCGATATCTACCAAAATTTTATTAAAAATATTCTCAATATTGCAGTTATACCTATAATTAGTTTTAACTACTTATTACTTCTGTTATCTACTTGTTTCATAAGTTGTGACTATGTGATGTACTTGTTATTCTTATCATTTTATATATTTACTTCTTACTTCTTTTGATAATACTTACTTTTAATGAATTTCTAACAATTTCCTGTCACTAGGTGTTTGAAACCTGTAGGAAATACTTTGTCTTAATATTGCTTAAAAACAGAAAAGCTAGTACTCAGTAGTAATGTGTATATACTTTGATGTTGATCGAGTTGGTCTTTTTAATTTGACAGTATAAAAAAAGTTTACTTCTTGTCCTACTGAGAATGCGAAAAAACATTTCATATTTTGAATCAGCAGTAATAAACCGTATAATGGTTGTGTATCAAACATTTTTAGAATAATTTCAGCAAGAATAATTTTAGTGCATACAAGAAAACTTTTAAGAAATAATAAAAATATTTCTTTTGTAAATTAGAAACAATTTAGGCCACATATGAGTAGTCAATTCATAACCAAAATCCTCAAATTATAAAAATCCATAAAATAGGTAGAATACGGCAATATACCTACCCACTTAAGGAAAGTTTTAGAGCAGATGAAACCAATAGACGGCGGCACAAAATAATATTTTTTGCGCATGTTTGTTTAAAATACATGTAATTATTTTAAGTGCACTGCTGTTGTATACAAGAATTGTAGCTTTGTAGTAATTGTAGCTTGTAAGTAACAAGAAATGTTTGCAACAAAACAGTTAATATATCTGTAAATAAACCCTGAAAAAGTGTTGCTGAGCAGCTTCTTTGGTTGGTGGTTTATTTAAATCTCGCCCTTCTACATTCACTTGGTAGATTGCTAAAAACATCTCACCAGCCTGTGCAACATTGGGGGTGTAGAGGGGTTAATGAAGATGACGAACGTTTCTCTCATTTGGCTAGAAATTTTGCTGAACAGCTTAACCATGCCTCCTTTGCTTCTACTGTTAATGGCGGAGGTGGTGTCGCATCCGCTAAAGTCATGGAGAAGGAGGATAGTTTGAGTAAAACGAAGTCGTTGAAAACCATTTTGATTCCACCTTCCCCCTTGCAGGCTTCATGAAATATACGTTACTACCTGGTGGTACCAAAGCAACGAGTAGAATAATCAAGACCATTACAAATTTCTTTTTTAATTCACTTCCACTGTCCACGAAACGAAAAATGTAACTTTCTATAGATTTATACATGTGCTTATGTGTTAAATAGTTTAATGTGTTATTTTTTTTAATTTACAGGGAGATTTGTATTATTGTGTTATTGTTTATATACTATTTATGTATTAACCGTGGTCTTAGCCTACATTTGACGTACCTAATCCATTTCATTGTAATTGGCAAAAAAGGGTTTAATAAATTATTATTATTATTATTATTATCCGAAATAAATTTCATCGAATTCGGTCCAGCCGTCTTTTTCTTAAACAAATATCGGCTTAATTGGTTCTGGTGGCAATCGATACTTTGTAATATCAGATATTCTTATACAGCCTTCCCAACATTATTTGGGCCATTACAATCAGAATATTTATATCAATAAAATGGTATAAAATAAAATTTCAAAAAATACAATTTTGGGTGTTATTGATATTCATGTCAACTTGGGAAGTTGGCCATGTGGACCTCAAGGACCGCACTTAATTACAAATGCCACCTTTCACGCTACCGAACTTCACCCCTACGACTCTCAAGCCGACAAGCTTGTCTTAGTGATCAATCCAGCTAAACATATTAGATATTATTGACTGATTGATTTGCCAGCGGTAGGCATTGCTGCCACTTCCGGACATCCAATCTCGATGTTTTTATCTACTGCTTTACCGTCTGCATACGCTGGATTGGATATAGGACATGCTTGTTGCCAGCAGCGAGAGCCACATGACGCATGGGGTAGGAATATAGGATGGTAAGCGTAGGTGTGAGATGCCTCTTTTGTTTCCATGCTTCTTTTAAGTCTCCATCTAACATCATCTTATTTATTCTTCTTCTGACTCTTCTGTTTCTGAATCTAGCAGTGTGCATCTCCTCCTGCATCCTTTTATTTATTAACCCTTCCACAGGTAAACAGCCATTTACAGTGGAAGTGCTCGGAAAAGCCCCGAGAAAACATTTAAGACACCCTGTATAGCAATCTCTATATCAAGCAGACCCTCCTTCTTTGACCTGAGAGACATTTTTGTATTCGTAAATAAGCCCAACATATGGATCATGTGACAAGGTAATAAATCAATAAATAAAACTTGTCTTTTCGTCCGTGTATATATGTTGGCAGCTTCCTCTCTGTCCTGCAGGATTTCTACACCACTTGCACTCGTTGCTTCACCCTTCTTTGAAACCAGCCCGTTACTCTTCACTGAAAAGATAACTTTATGATGCACAGCTTATATTATATTGCCAGATGCTTGTGTCCCTTTTTCAAGTTGTTTATATACGCTTTCATGTGATACCACATTCAATCGATATATCTTAATGAAATATGAACTACACGAAATAGTCATGCTAATTTATACCAATCAATGTAAAATTGTCCACGCTTCAATTCAACACAATTTCTCATATTTTTAACCGAGTTTATTTCGAGATTTCGTAGGAGCTGCACAAGCGTGCCTATCTCCAGCGTCATCTGATACCGAATTCACCTATTAGATGTTATTTTTATTAAATATATTTTGTAATTTTACTAAAGTTATAAATATTTTTTAATAAAATTTCTGGCCTCTCAGATTCTCAGACAGCATGTTTAGTAATTTCTTCTCCATTTTGTTACGTTATAGTTCTGTCGACAAATTAAATTTTCAATTTTATTCATAAAGTTAATTTGTCCATTTTAGCGTATCCAGTTAATTAATTAAGCAGCTCAAATTTAGTTAATCCATTGTGGTGAACTTAATTCATTCGCATTGTATGGTTTAATCCACTTATACTGAATAATCAATCATCTTTAAGTTCGACCGATACGCGTCTTCTGCTGTTTATTTGCTTTGGTTGATTTGGATGGAATAGTGTTCATAGTGGAAATTGAAAATCAAGAAACCATTTGAAATAATTCATAGATAACAAAAAACTCTAACGCATTTAGACAACCAAGAGCACTAAACAGTAAACAAATCTGAAGCCAAATTGAAACACTCAACATCACTAGACCTAGGGCAATCAGCGGTGATAAATCCGTATCAAAATTTCAAACAATATGTTAGTATTGTTTAAAAAAACAAAAACAATATATTATTATTTTTTTTGTTTTTGGTTTTCATTTATAATTTACAAAGAGAAAAATTGTAGAATCTTTTCAAACTTCACTCTCAACTGCAGTGGAATCAGAATCATTTTTACTTCCCTTTCTTACCGAAGGAAAATATTGTAACCGTGATAAAATCACTCTCCGAGAGTTCAACGCATTTTCACGTTTTAGACCGTGTAGATTACGAAAAGGCCTTGGAATTTCGTTTGATTGGCTATCTGTTTCTAATTTGACAATTCTCATTGTCACACTAGTATCCACATAACTTCTTATGACTATGAAGAGGAAACTAGTATCCACATGCCTCCTACGACCATGAAGGATAAGTTAAAAATGAGAACAAGAAACCTGTCTTCGTATTTCTCTAACAACATACATCTGGTTATGCTAGAGAACAGAAATGCCCTAAACTGAATTTATATGCAACTTTTGTCAACAGAAATTAATTCAAATGACAGTTACATAAAACATTTTTTGCCTACCATTCTGTCACTTGGAAATGGTTAGCATTTGAAACGTGTTTCGCCTTTATTCTGGACCTCCTCAGACACATCCATTATAGTATTTTTTAATTACGAGCATAACCAAAATACAGGTTAGCAATAGAACGCACAGATTGGAAATTAATATTTTTATAGACAGTTTTTCTGATTACTTTTCATAGATTATTTTTTCTAATGTTTGCCAAATTCTATAAAGAATATATTTTATTACAATTATATTAAAAAAAAATAATTCATGTTCAAAAGTGAATTATTATTTGTTTGCGTGTAATTGTCTTGAAACATATTCTTTATAGTATTTTGCAAACAGCAGGAAAAAATAAATATCTATGAGAACTAAAAGAAAAACTATGTGTAAATATATTAATGAAATCTTTGCATTCTTTCGATAACCTGAATTCTGGTTATGCTACCAAATTAAAATCCTAAAATGAATTCGTCTAATTTCTTATTCGAAAATTCTTATTCTAACGCTAGCATCCACACAGTCCCCTACGACCATGCAGTTTAAACTAGTATCTACATAAACCCCATACTGTCATGAAGATTCAGTTAAAAATGAGAACAAAGGTCTAAAAATAAATAAATTCATATTTACCTACCTTGACTTAAAAATGTTTCATTCTAATGGATCACATTTTCATGAAATCTGTCAATCTGTTTCAAAGGCTAAGCATTTACAAAAAACAGAAAGATAGATTTCATGAAAATGTAATTCATTAGAATGAAACATTTTGAAGACAAAGTAGGTAAATAAAAAAAATTTAGGCCTTTGTTCTCATTTTTAACTGAATCTTCATAACCATAGGGGTTATGTAGATACTAGTTTAATCTGTATGGCCGTAGAGGACTGTGTGGTTGCTAGTGTTAGAATAAGAAATTTCAAATAAGAAATTAGACAAATTCATTTTAGGATTTTAATTTGCTAGCATAACCAGAATTCAGGTTATCGAAAGAATGCAAAGATTTCATTAATATTTTTACACATAGTTTTTCTTTTATTTCTCATACATAGTTTTTCTCTGCTCTTTGCCACATCCTATAAAGAATATGTTTCAATAAAAAAGATTTCACTTTAAAACTGCCCTTGATCTGTAAATTTCTTAATGTGCTGCCTTATTTTTTACATATTACATTTTACTGTATTAGATTTGATTCATATTTGTCATAATTTATGTATGTTCATTCACTTGTTTGCCTAAATATCATCATATGGTGTTTTGAAACTACCGACTCATTTAACTGGGCTTTTCTGTTGGATATTGTAATGAAATAAAATGCCTAGAGAAATTTCATTTCTGTATGATGCGAACCTAGTTAGCCAAACACATCTCGAGTATAGTATAGCATTTAAAGCTCGTGTACATGAGTTCAGTTACTGGCGCAAAATTGTGGTGGAGGAACTGCACTTGCTCCTCAGTATATTCAAAGCCTTTCTAGTACTTGCCTAGCTTCACTTCTAGAGTCAAATACTCTACTCGCTACTGAAGTGCCTGTTCACATAAGATTGGTAAGAGAAGATAGTGACTTGCCTTAGTTACTTGCGCCAGCAGCTAAACCCGTGCGCACGAGCCTTTGGGTGTAGTGTTTACAGAAACTCTTTCACTGTCGGTAATTATCAGCATAAGAAAATAGATTTAACTATTAAATTAAACAAAGCAAAACTATACACAAAAAGTGAGGGACCTAAAATGGACCCTTAAGGTACATCTTACACAACTTCAGAAATTAATGATATACCACCACGCTTAAACATCAGATTACGACAGAATATAAAAATGGAATAAAACACATCCTATTATTAATTCTTCTATACTTATTTATGTTAATTTATGTAGATAGATTCGGTCGACAACCCTAAATGTTGTTTGTGAAAAGTTCACACTTTAGAATTTTTTTCCGCATACATCTTTTAAATTTCAAATATTTCAAATTCCAGTTGCAGCATTTCTCGTGTTGGCATACACACAAAGTAAATTTTAGAAGGCTTAAAATTTACAATGCTAGAAAATCGTGTCTGCTATAGAACTAAACTAAATACGTGTCTCTAAAAGGCCTGCTAATCGACACCTCAAATGGATTATTTTAACAACTATACACTTTCGTTTTTTATAGGTATCAAATATTGTGTACACATTTTGCTGAATTTATTAAATGCCTTTAGGAAATTCCTTGCAATGCTTTAAACAACTTAATTTGAATACTATTAGAATGTTAAGATGTACACAATCTTTAGACAAATGCCATATTGCATACGTTTAACCGCCTGACAAAGAATTTAGCACTTTTTTTATACATGTTTATAAATTAAAAAAATACAAACAAAATGACACCTCCGAAATGCTAAATTGAATAGATGACCTTTGACATGAATGTTAATCTTTTTTATAAATTAATATGTTTATGTGTTGGAGAATAATTAGGTTGAAAGGGAAATTTAATCTTTTAAATATTCGCTTGGAATTAATATTATTCCTATTTTGACACTGGAAACATTTGTTGATGATTAAATTATATGAAGAAACTAGATGTAAACATTATACTCTTCGCCGATTTATTTAAGTTTTTATACATGGTTTAAATCATGATTTTGCTTCATCAAATTTTCTCTTCATTGTTTTTCAAGTAAAATTTATTAACTTGATAATGCTTGCGTTAATTCTCTCATAGAGTCAGCCATACAACGTTTAAATGTCAAAAGTATTGTTGGCACCGGCGCCTACTACGTTGATATTTCTTATAATGATTTATGAGGCCGAACTAATGGCAATTATACTTTTTTGACAAGATGAGGTATGTTGTTACGTGTTTAATTTATGTCCCTAAGTCACTGGAAGAAATCTGGGCTTAGGCTCTCGATTTAGCATACAGTGGAGACGGGAGCGGGTTCATTATATTGAATGTTTAAATGTTATAACTTTAACAAAAGGAATGGGCGCCAAGGAATTCTAACATCTAATCCCAAACATTTAGTATATAAGAGTAATTGAATCCCTAAAATTGACTCTAATGTAGGTCCTTAATAAAACACTAATTATTCTTAAAATATAAAAAGGTATATTGCGAATACTTATGTCTATTTTACACAGGGGGGATTACAAAATATTGTAGTAGCATTTAAAAGGACAATTCGAGGTTCGTGCACGATAGAGCTCTCACGAGAGTGAAGACTTTTGGATGTGTCAGAATTAATTTTAATTACTCCGAAATACACCCCAGAACAACGCCCAATGTCTTACACAAAGTTCCGAATTGAAAATATTCTTATTACCTAAAGGTTATCTAGAAAAATTCTATTTCTCTAGGAGACTTATACTTAAAGGAATAGCTAACCTTAAATCTTACTAGATGTCAAATACATTATTACAAATATGAAACATGAAATGTGAAATATGACATGAAATATGAAATATGACATTGTCTATATACCAAAAACAAATAGTCACAAACAAATAGATTATTAGAACCCGCTAGGCGGTACTTATCCTTTTCCCTTGGTGTAATATAATTTCCCGTGGACACCTATGACCATAAAGGTTCCGGCGGCGAAACTGGAATCTGTATTTTATTCCCCGCGTACAACATTCACTGCTTACATAACGTATGTTATCTTCCTACCAGAGAATAAGGTTTTAGGATTGTCAAACAGGTACCAACAATACTACGAGGGCTAGGTAGGGCCTCCTCTCAGATTACGTAATCTATCAGGTTATTTAAGCTCTAAGATGAAGTTAAACTAAAACTGAAACTGAAACTGAAACTCCTAAAAAAAGAAGAGATTTCGAGGTATAACAACCCTCTATCGATTAAATACTATATGAATAAACCAACTCACCTCCAATCATTACGAAACCCTAAATGATATGGACACGTTATCTCTCAGCTTGGCAACTAGTACTTTTAACCTCTCAGTGGAGAACTTCGATGATATGTACACAACTTGGTCAACACCAAACACTAAACAACAATACCATCTAATGATTAATTAGTATGAATTATATCCGTAAATTACGTCGATTTATTTCAATTGCATACTTTTAATCGCTACAAGTCGCCATTGCCATATATAAGATTAACTGATATTCTTTTTTTTTTATTCCCTTTTTTTTATTTTTAAATCCTAAAGTATTTTACCTACTTCTACACTAGAGAACAGCACAATGCAGAGCCTACTTAGTCTATTAGAACGGGTAATTACTATGAAATACTTACGGATACGTAACAATGTTTAGGAATTTTTATTGAAAGAAGCAATAACGTTAAAAGTAAAAAATTAAGAATGGATTTACACTTTAAACATTGCGTACGTGGCGCCCTCTGGGACCTACACGAAAAAGGGAGCAGATATGTTGAATCCTTGTGTTGTACCTGTGAGTACCGCTCAAGTTTTTATAAGGATGTATATTTTTATAAATGTATTAAAATTTTCAATTCGGCAATCTCTTACATCATCTCTATATCTACGATTCGTTATTATTCTGATGTTCCTTCCGTAGTCCAAAAATTCTGTTAACTTGTGAAATATGAGGTCATATGTGATACTATTAGCGAGTAATAGGCGTTAATAAAATGTTTAACGTTACAATATTTTTTAAGTTTCTTAGCAAGAACATATGTTTTAATAGTTTTTTGTTGTGTAATCCACATGGTGGAATCAATTTTTTGAATCAAGAAATACTCCTAGGAAAATATCTTTTTCGGAATTCACCTTTGAACGACATCCAATTTATTGTATTGTTATTCTTGTGTCGATATTATTCTATGCATGTAAGACATGTCGTATGGAAACAAAGGTATTATAATTAATATTGTCAGATACCAGGAAGGTACTATCGTCTGCAAATAGTACCAAGTCAACATCAGGTACGACCTAAAACCATTTACATAAATTAAAAACAGGGTTGGTCTCAAAATTGATCCTGTGGCACACCCATCCTTATGTACTGAAATGTCGAGTTAGTATCATTTAGACTTATGTACTGCTGTCTAAATTCTAGAAATGATTTTATTAACTTAGCTATATATATCTTTGTAAAATTTTAATTTGTCTATTAGATTACCAGAAACACAATCCAAACCTTTTGGGAGCCACAAAAAGTAACTGCAATATAATCTTAATTCTCTCTATATGTATTAGAATATATTTGAGTATTAAACATATTCTTTATAGGATTTTGCAAACAGCTGAAAGAAGAACAATCTATGAGAACTAAAAGAAAAACTATATGTAAAGGTATTAATGAAATCTTTGCATTATTTCGATAACCTGACTTCTGGATGTGCTAAGCAAGTTAAAATTCTAAAATAATTTATCCGATTTTTTATTTGACATTCTCGTTATAACACTAGCATCCAACATAGTCCCCTACGGCTAAGCAGATTAAACTAGTATCTACATGACCCCCTACGGTATGTAAATTCAGGTAAAAATGAGAACAAAGGCCTGAAATTAATTTATTTACCTACCTTGTCTTAAAAAAGATGTTTTCATTCTAATGGATTACATTTTCATAAATTCTCTCATTCAGTTTCGTGGAAATGCTTGGCCTTTGAAACGTTTTTCGCCCTTATTCTGAGCTCAGCAGAAAGGCACAAAGCCAGTCATAACGATGCTTCATGCAAAACCAAATTAATAATAAATGATAAATAATTCACTTTTAAATATTTAAGGATGATACCTAATTCACAGAAAACATTATGTTTAATGAAACTGGACAAGAACATGTTAACACGATTTCCATCATATAATGTTCCTGCACTATCTCTATACACAAAGAGAATTATAAGCAATACAGTGAACAGATAGATGCATCTTCATTATCGTTAGTGGTTCGAATATGTTCAGAATGTATTTAAATAGATTTAAAGTGCATAAACTATCCTTATATCACAAGGTGATAATATTTAAAACACTTTCATATCTGTACAACAAAATTATCTTTATAAGTGAGATCCATAATGGCCTTCTTAGATTCCTCTTGTACATAAACTCAGCCTCGGAGTTTATGTACAAGTTTTTCCAAATAATATAGCTTTTCTTTATAAAGATCTTCCTATTAAAGTTATATCCCTTAAATTACTTATGTTTAGAAAAGAAATTTATTATACAAATATGGTAATTAGTGATTTTTAGAATACCAATTGGTCTATATTATACCCTATTAATGTTAACACCCTCATATCCCTAACACTGTACAAATGAATTTTATTAAAAATATTCCTAACATTACAACATTTTGAGCGATTAATAGACGCAACATTGGTGAGTAAATTTCCATTTTATATTGAAATACGATGTAGATTGTTTACAATTTTCAGATTATATAAGACTTCTTTAATAATCTAACAATACTTTAGAAAAAACAATTCATTATAATGTAGTTGTTACAATCACGTTAAAAAATTATTCAAATCGCATGTTTATTACCAAATTTAATTAACGTTTTCATTAAAAAAAAAAATTATTAAGTAGATAAGTTCTTATTTAATAAAAAAGATATTTCAATTAATGGAATTATCGTTTTTCTATTGCTATGAAATTATTTAAATTTAATTTGCGTTTAAAATACCGTGTAAATATTTAGTGTACCTACTAAGAATTTAATGCAAATGAATAGTTTGAGGAGCTGCGATAGTTACAGGTATTATTTTTTAGCAGATCATGCGTGAAAGAAGAATAGGCATCATCGTAGAAGACTAGTATAGTAGGAATTATATTAAAATCAATGTACAAGAGAATCATCAACTATAGGCCCCACTGTCCCAAGAGACCCATTAATATCAATTGGAAGTGAGTGAATTTTTTATATATCTATACCACTTCGCATCGAGGAAAAGCACAGCAAATGGTGCTATTGTTAGTGATTCCAGAAAAAGGATCCAAAAATAAAGATAAAAAATAAAATGAGAAAAATCATTTCGTCTCAAATTGCACTAAAATTTAACCAAACGATAGTCATAAAAACGTTTTTGGGCACCGTCTTTCGCCAAACGGGCACAACAATATTTTTACAAAACTGCACTAAAATTTGAAAATATTTTGCTTAGTTATTCTTCCAGCACCCTGTATTCAACTTTATACTAGGTTTAATTTTGTTGACATTACATGCCCCGTAATAAGTTACCACTTTTAAATTATTAAATTCAATTTGGTGTAGAGAAGTTGTCTAAACCAACACGCTTCACTCGACATTATTTCATTTGCAAAGCTCGTATCAAACAATGCTTTATTGTAATTGAAAGTGAAATAAAAAGAATAAAACAATAGCGAATTTAAATCTAATAAAAAATGATGAATTTTAAAGGTAATTATTCTGTTATTTATATTTCGTTTCTGACATTACGCTATTCGTCAATTTCTTATAGTAATAATTAATTTAAAATCGTTTCACTTTCTTTTAAAAATGAAAGTATATCGTTCAGATACAAAAAAAGTAAATACTGTTTTGAGTGATTCATATTCAGCTTGGATAATCTTATAGATGTTATGCGAGTTTAGTAATATATGCAGATTAGTGTTTACAATATAAAAGGTTCCGTATGTGTAGGACATACGGGTGGGTCTGAAAAATAGGCGTCGAGATAAAAAAGTAAAATCTGGTTATTGATATTATTTATTATTTTATAAATGTTTGCATAAGTACATTTAGGTGTTTTGCACTGAGGATTAAAATATGGCAACCGACACGAAAAAATTTGTCGAACTGAACAGATGTGTATTAGTTTTGTTATGAATGCCAGACAAAATGGTCAAGATGTGACACATATTCTTTTTAAATAATTATATGGTACATCATTAGAAATCTATAATACAATAATAATTTAAAAGTAAATTATTTATTATTTGTTTGCTTATAGTAATGAAACATATTCTTTATAGGATTTTGCAAACAGCGGAAAGAAAAACTATCTATAAGAACTAATGGAAAAACTATATATAAAAATATTAATGAAATCTTTGCGTTCTTTCGATAACCTTACTTCTGGTTATGCTAACAAGTAAAAACTCTTATTTTCCATTCTCATTTTAACACTAGCATCCAACATAGTCCCCTACGGCTAGGCAGGCTAAACTATAAAGAATATGTTCCTAACCTAACCTAACCTAACCTAACCTAACCTTACTTCTGGTTATGCTAACAAATAAAAAATCTTATTTGCCATTCTCATTTTAACACTAGCATCCAACATAGTCCCCTACGGCTAGGCAGGCTAAACTATAAAGAATATGTTCCATTACTATAAGCAAACAAATAGTAAATAATTTACTTTTAAACATGCATAGAGTATATAGGCTCCAATACTAGTTAGCTAATAGATAGGTGAAGATCTGTTGTTTTTTATCAGTCAATGTCAAATATAAATATAAATACTTATTCATGGATATTGTCTCAGTTTTGTATGGAACATCGTTATGAGTGGCTTTAGGCTTTTCTGATGAGTCCACAATAAGGACGAAAAACGTTTCAAAGGCTAAGTTTCCAAGAAACTGAATGAGATTTTATGAAAATGTAATTTATTAGAATGAAAAAATTTTTAAAGACAAGGTACGTAAATAAATTAATTTCAGGCCTTTGTTCTCATTTTTAACTGAATTTACATATCGTAGGGGATCATGTAGATACTAGTTGTAACCAGAAGTAAGGTTATCGAAAGAATGCAAAGATTTCATTAATATTTTTATAAGTATATAGTTTTTCCTTTAATAATAATTATTATTATTTATTTTCAAACAGCCACAATACACAGTATATACATACAGACAAAGTTGGTTGAAAAACGTCCCCATTGTAATTTTTACAATAATGTCATACAAAGAAAGAGAAAATAAAACTGCTTTGATAACTTAATACACTTTAGTTAGCTTACTATCTAAATGTTGCTTATAAATTAATAGCTTTATAAATGGGATATTCTATAGTTTATATATTCTGAGATTGTGTATGGTTACACTTCAACTAAGAAATTAAATATTTCTCTCTTAAAGCCTTTAAAATTTTTGGTATTTTTTATCTGGGAATACATTAAAAAATTTAATACTAGAATAGAAAGGTCCTTTTCATACTTACTTAACCTATGTGTAGGAACATTGTAATTATTTACTTGTCTGGTACCATAGCCATGAGTAATTTCTTGTTTTTTATATTTGTCTTTATTCTTAAAATTAAAAATCAAACATTCAATTTACGTTTTGTTTGATATTCAATTCATCAACCACACCTCAGAAGAAATTACTGAACTCTATTTTTTATTTAGTGGCAACTTCTGTTTCATCAAGAGAAGAAATATTGTCCTTATGGTTACTTTCTGTCTTGTCTTTACTTTACAAGGCAAGAATAGTCTGTAATTTTGACTCGACAAATTCTCTGTAATCAGCTTCTTGTCTTGATTATTTGATAAGACAATATCCTGAGGGTCTTGTTGATAGTCAGTTGGTGAACATTGAGAGAGAATATACCATTAAAACCTGAGGTCTGTAGGTCTATAGCGGTCTAGCATGCGAGGAATTGGGAATAGGTTTTCTGTACGAATGGTTTTTCAAACGTGCCCCACGCTAAGATTGGTTTTATCGAAAACCAAACCTTTAAGTGTTGTTTACAATTCTAAAAATTGTGTTTATAGTGTTCCGTGTGAGTGCGGAAAACATTACGTAGGTGAGTCATCTAGACCTTTCAACGTAAGGCTTGTTGAACATAGAAATTACGCTATTGGAGGAGAATTTGAAAAATCCAAAATTTGTAAACACGGAATAATAATAATCACAGGATCCAATAAGACTCGGCGAGGATCTTGGAAAAAGATAGCAATGGAACTAAAAGAAAACTTCGCGATTATTTTATTAAACGAGGATAGATGCGTCTAAAATTATTCAGTAGATTTTTGTACTAGTTGGTTGCCCATCCTTAGAGACGAAGTAACTGAAAATAAGATAAATATAATTTAATGTCTCACGTGACTATGAAAATACATAAACAATGAACTGTCATGGTTGACGGCCAAAAAGTCTTGAGAACGAAAGTAGATAATCTACCGAAACGTTAACTGTCTTTAGTTTTCATTTTCAGTGTTTAATTTATAACAGTGTTCTAGTTTATATATTTTTAGGGTGTTAGACATTTTGTAACAATCAAGTATTCAAGTACCAACCTCTATTTGATCCATTTAGCGCAATGGATCTTTCAGTGAAGATTTTTAAACATTTTTCAGCGGCAAAATACCCAAGGAAAAGTAAAAAAGGAGTATGCCAAAATTAAACTATTTTAAACTACTAAACATCCATCCCCTGGCCAGGATTCGAACCCAGGACTCAGTGATCGCAAGCCAAACACCTTAGGAAACGCCACTGAGCCGATGTTAAATACATTATCTGTTTTGTATATGTTCTGTATATCTTATGTGACTTTTGCATTTATATGCGTTATATTAACGTTCCATATTTGTATAATGTACAGCTCCGTACAAATAACTTTCGTGTTTTTTTTTTTTCGGTTTCCCGACGCTGGACAATCTTTCCGTGGCCTGCGACATCACACGGAAAGACCGCCAGGAAAATATCCATAGCCACTCCCCACATCCCGCAGAGTTAGTTACCGTAGATTCCAGAATCATGTGCTTAAGTAGACGAAGGGACCCCAAGATGACTGCCTTCTGCATTTGGCCTGCCAATCAATCACCAGATTTCTGACAGGCCGGTATGATCTTAAATCCTGAGATCAGCGTAGGTTTCATACCTCCGAGTACACCGATTATGAGGACGTCCGTCTTGACCGAGTAGCCTGGGTACAGCACTTGGAGCTCGTACCGAAGACCACGGTATTTGGTCTGTTTTTCCTCTTCTTTCAAAGCGGTGTTTTGATGGTCGAGGAGGACTATGTCAGGCTTGTTGGCTTGAATTAGCCTGACTATCGGAAACGAGTAGTTCCAATAAATTCGGCACCTCTCGTTTTCGACAACGGACTCGATGGCTCCGGGGACGTAAGGCAGCACTGGTGTTTGGTCTATTCCATATGAGTGCCGTAGATGATAGTATAGCACTCGTAACGCCGTGTTATGGCGGTGATGTAGGCCGAAATCGTATACAACGGACATGCAGAAAGTAAATGCATGAGCGACTCCGGCTCCTGATGGCAGGTCCTACAGCTTATATCAGGAACCTCTACACTCATTACGCGGCTTCGGTAGACCAACGTGTTAATTACACCATCTTGGCAGGTTACAATGAATCCCTCTGTCTCCGATTTTAGCCCGGCTGGCCTTAAAAAGGCAAATGTCAACCTAGTCAATAAACCAAGTGTTTCTACGTTCTTGTAGTATACGCGAAATGCCATAAAGCCAGCATAGGAGACGCTAGAAATATTATTATCTTGTTTGTCACCCTAAATACGTTTTATTTATTAAAACATGCGAGGAGCTAATTTTTGCATTCTACTTAAATCTATTCTTAATATATAATAACTTTGCTATCCTGAAGATTTCAGATGGAATAAATAAACTTGTATATCTTTTTGGTGGCTTGAAATCATCAAATTTTTTATTTATTAAAATGTGGGCTCAGTGAACATTTACATTATGTTTCGTCTTACCATTTGACAACTTTTAAATATAACAAATATTTAATTTATTATGCATTCTGTCATGGTGTGACGTATCTACTAGGTAGAGCTATAATGGTAGTACCATATTTTTTCATCAATAATTCATAATCATCACTTTCTCATAAGGTGGAAGGTTTCCCTCTTTCATTTTTTTCTAGACAATGATATATTATTATATTCTCAGAGTAGTCATTGACTTATTGTGAATATGCTAGTTTGATCCAAATTAAGATCAACAACAAAATGCAAAGGTAATTTCTTGTTTTTCAGATTACATAACATTAGGTGTAAGAAAGCTATCTACTTTAGTGCCCGAAATAATATTTTCCAAACTATGTAAAAGTTACTATACACTATTTCAAATGTAAATATTGTGTGTTTATGAAATGACTTGTCTACAATAACTTTTAAAATTGAAGGCGGAAATGCACCTTGTGTGTAAGAGTAATTATATTAACGAGTGCACAAGGCTAGTGTCAGATCTAGGTCACACATTCTAGGCACATTAATTATTATTAGTAAAAGACTGACTGGGACAAAATTTCCCATTAGCTTATTTTAACAATTGCTTAGTCGCAATTTCAACATTTTCTGATAAATATAAGATCAGTCTAATTATCGATCTATTTGTCTATTACAGAAAACTCAAAGAAATAAATAAAAATAAATTATGATAATGAATATCTCAGAATCAAAGACAGATAAGAAGTTACTGAATTGAGATAAACAGTTTGTAACAGACTTTTTGCGAACACTTTAAACTTTCGTAAAAGAAATTACTATTTCACAGAAATTATTTTTAATCATTTAGTAGTATCTGATTCTCTTGAACTGCATGCAAATGTAAATAGATTAATAGGAATAGTACTGTATGGATCAGGATGCAAGATAACCATAAACTTGGGAACACATCCTACAGTATTTCAAACTGAAATAATCGTAATCGTCAACGTACTCAGATTATGCTGCAAAGAAACTACATAAATAATTAAGTAATAAGTAATTATATTAACATCAATTTTACGAACGATTATTGAAAAATTAACTGTGAAACTTTTTTTGTTCGTTCCTTATAGAGAGCATCACATGTTACATACGAAAAATCCTTTAGACCAGTCACAGAAAACCAAATTTAACTTCAGCGAAGCTAGAGTGTCTCCTGTAACGTCTATAAAGAATGCATTATAAATGCCGTATCTACTTTCTCAAATATTCTAAATTCATACATTCAAATATTCATGAAGTGGGTAATAATTATTTAACAAGCTAAATTTGCGTAATTTTCAATAAAACGACTTCCTTATTTATGTAAAAGAGGGAAAATTTGACCGAGATATTATGTCGGTAGGTGTGCAGCCTTCGTTTAAACTACGTAAAGTAATAGGTGTTAATTTAATGTTAATTTTCAGATAAATCTCTCACAGAAGTAGGAACAAGAATATTATAAATTACATAAAAAATCATCTTATACCCTAAGTAACAAACAACAAAGCAGTATGGATACGTGTTTCTAATTATTATTTCTCATCAGAGTAGCTTAAAAAGAGTATTTGAATCTTGTATAAGAATCTTGACACGGCGGAACAAACGGAGTACTGATCTATTTTTCCCGCGTCTTTTTGTAGGCTACGTTTCGCTGATGAGAAGCAATAGTTCCAAAACACCCTGCTTTGTTGTTTTCTCTGTAGGATATATGGTTTCATTCCCTCTTTATTTATTATTTCACTCCAAGATCTCCCATGTAATAAATTACACGGGTATTATTTTTTATAGATTTAGGTTTTTGCTCTGCTTACATTTAGAAAAATGCTGGCAGTTGTTCTTGAAATTTAGGTTACTTAAAAACTATGATAACATATTTTTATGCATTACACCTCCTAAGAAGTGGAGACTGAACGCCCATGACTACTACTAGCTGAAATTAAGTAAAGATGGTTAGACAACCAGTAATATAAATCCTGATTCATCTCTTTCTATACAGTTTTAGAAATAAAACTGTATAGAAAGAGATCGAGTTATCTGGAATGTGGTAGGAGAAAATTCTCGACTTGGTTCTAGATGACTCTGAAAGCGTCTTTAAAGTATATAAGACGAAATCCATGGTGGGAATTTCGAAGTTCGGTAAAAGGGAGTTGAAAAGTGACAAGTGAGAGGTTAGAATTCCAAAGTAAATAGAAAGTGACTGTTAATGATTATTTTTAGTCAGTAAAAACTGTATATTAGCTAAGAAAAGTATTGTAAAATGTCAGTAAGTTATTTAATAAAGTGTTAGAGGTTACTCCTTGATAAAAAATTTTGAAACCCACGGATTCATACAGGGCGTTTTCCAAAAGGGGCGGAAACACGCCACAATTTGGTGTCAGAAGTGGGATTTTAGCAAGAGGATTTTCCGGAAGTGTTTGAGAAGGCTGGGACAGTATTCCCGGAGTTAGTGCTAACACAGAGAGAACTAATTTACTGGACATTGTTCGTTATTTTCGAACAGGAAAATAGTGCTAAGTGCATTTTTGAGACATTTCTAGAACTTCTCTATTTATACATTAGTGATTAAGTGACAAAGATACTAGATAAGACTTTTTCGTGCCGTTTCGAGATTTTTCTGGACAGTTCTATTACCGATATTGACGTGATTGTTAAAGTTATTTAATTTCAACGTAGTCGTATGCTTATAACAACCAGAAGTATGGCAACCGAAAAGCAAATACAGGACTTATTTGCACAATTCCAGAAAGTGTTGGAAGTGCTAGAAAGAAGGCATCGAGAAGAAGTAAATGAAGTCAAAGAGACAGTAAACAAGTTTGAAGAAGAAGTCAAAGGGGGAAATACACCTGCTTAAGCGACAGTTGAGGGATAGAGGAACCCAGCAGGTGATCATCAGGTCAGCGGTTCAAACCTCCCTCCTTTGACGGCCAAAGTTCATGGACCATTTTCAAGAGACAGTTAGAAACATTTCCATGTGCGAATAGTTGGAGTAACGAAGAGAAGGCTATGGCGTTAATCGTGGCATTAAGGAGCCAAGTATTGGAAATACTCCAGACAATCCCAGTAGAGCATCAACAGGATTTTAAAGTTTTAAAGTTTTTATGGTGAACAACATCTTGCTCAAGTGTCCCAGTCCCAGCTGAAATTTCGTGTTCAAGAGGCTGGGGAAAGCTTGCAAGAGTTTGAAGCTGCCGTATGGTGACTGGCTTACCTGGCTTACCCGAATGTACCGAAAGAATTCCAAAACCAACTGGTAGTAGAGGCTTTTCTGGATGGTATACACGACGATGAGATCAGGCGACTTCTCAGGTTATATCGATACTAGAACAGCAGTGAAGCATTGGTGCATTCACTCGAGGTGGAAGCTGTCTTTCAAAATACTCCGAGGTCAAGAGTGCGGACTATGACGCTTGAAGAAACGCAGCCAGAAAAGGAGAACCAGAACCCTATGTTCATCGATATAAGTACATAAAATATTCATTCAATTACTGGCTAAATTGAATCCTCCAAAGAGATAGGAATCACAACAAAATAGAGGAACGTCAAGTGGGGGGGGGGTATTAAATGTTATAACTGTGGCAAGATAGGACATATCAAATGAGACTGTAAACAGCGAAGCTCGAGAAGAGTGAATGCTGCAAGTATGGAAAGATAAACCAAGTAGTGGAAGACCAAGTGGACGACATATGAAGTGTTATCAGTGCGGAGAACTATCGAGGAGAAAACCAAAGGAAGCCGGTACCAGAGAGGCTGTTTCAGATAAAGAACGTGGTGCCCCTAGAGAAGTAGATTTCCCAGCTTCGAAGCGTTCCTAGAAGTCCACCACTACAAGGATATGAGAATAAAACGGAACCCCAGAAAGATGCTGACATTTTATCCGTATGGACATACAGAGAAGATTGTAAGTACTGCCAACAGGAGAAACTGCAGGTCACAAGAGCAGTCAACACTGTCAAGGTGGAGGTGCCTTATGATGAATGACAGGACAGATGAAGCGCTCAGACAAGAGCAACTGAACGATGCGGAAATTGAGCCTATATTGAGAGCCAAAGAAGAGGAAACTCGTCCAAAATGGCTGTTGAGGAGAGAATGGGAAAGCCGAGATGGAAAGCAGATGGTTATGTGTCTAGTGATTCCCAGGTGTCGAGTAGCGAAGATGCTTCAGGAAGTGCACGATGGAACATCCGGTGAACACTTCGGTGTGAACAGCACCCTAAAGAAAATACGAGAACGCCAGTAAAGGGCCACAGACTTGAAGCAAGGGTGAAATGAAGCTACTCGACGCCGGAGCTCCTTTGAAGAGGTTGGCTAACGATACAGCAGAGCCATCACCAGCCAGTGACCAAATAAAGGCTCCATATGACTGTAGGGGTACCTCAGAAGGATTCAAGGTGGAAGATCTAGTTTGGCTAAAATGAAATAAATATCCATAGCAACATAAATAGACTTTTCTTAATTAAGAAAACTTTTTATAATTCGCAATATTTACAATTATAAGAAATAAAAGTGTTTTTATTTATACCCAAAATATTTACTTGGGAAACACGCAGTATAATGGAAATAATAGAAGCAAAAATAGGCAAAATATTTTTTTTATTAAAAAAAAATCTTGATTGGACAAATATTTTTTGAGAAATGACAAATGGGCTAAATAGTATTCATACATGTTTAAAATTGTGTATTGTCATTATGAACATAGACAATAATGTTATTATATTTAATATGGTTTGAAAGTGAAAGAAACAATTTATATTATTTAGTTGTTGACACAAAGCCACGAAATTTAAATTCATCTACAAACTCGTATGGTGTAATTTCTACAGTTCGCTTATCGTGTCTCCTCACGACTTAAAAGCACGTGGTTAACGGTGAGCAAGGCTACTTTTACTTTCTGCCGTCTGGAATTTTCGATCTCATCGAAATTAATACGGATATTTTAAATACTAAGCTTCAAGTAAGATACCTACTCACGGATCTTGCACATGGGTGGGCTGAAAAAACCTAAAATTTAATTTTGCGTATGACCCATTAGTTCCTTATTTGTTACTAAATACAATGTGTCCACGGAAAAACGTTGTTATAGGTGTAAATAACCATTTTTTTTACTATAAACAAAATTTTCTGTATTCTGCTCTTTCTTGACTCAAGACCTATTTTCAGTAAGTTAGAATTTAAAAAATGTATAGAGGGCGCTGGTGGCAGCTTAAAAATGAAATTCGCTTTTTTTGCTATGAACAGTTTTATATATTTTGCTCTTGCTTGACCTAAAACCCACTTTCAGTAAGTCAGATTTTCAAAAATGCTGCATAGAGAGCTGGTGGCAACTTAAAAATAAAGTTCGCTTCAGGTAAACTGCCATTTCTGTGCTAGATCTTGAAAAATGTTATAAGGAAAACTAGTTCAAAATTAAAAAATATGACGTTGTACAAAATTTGATAACTATACAAGGTGATTCACGTTTTATTTTAGGTTCCATGACGGAACTAATAAAAACCAGCGCCCTCTATGCATTTTTGAAATTCTAACGTACTAAAAATGGGTTTTGGGCCCAGCAAGAGCAGAATACATAAAATTGTGCTCATAGTAAAAAAAATCGATTTTCATTTTTAAGCTACCACCTCTACATTTTTAAAATTCTGAACATAGGTCTTAGTTCAAGCAAGAGCAGAATACAGAAAATTGTGTTCAGAGTAAAAAACAAATGGTTATTTACACCTATAATAACGCGTTTCCGTGGACACATTGTATATCTAAAATTTTTAGCCAAAACACCTCATATTTAGCCAGAAACTTGAAAATTAATGATAAAGCGACTTTTTACATTTTTAACATTTTTCATGTTAAAAGAATTTTTTTGATGACTACTATGGCTACCAATGTCGAAACATATGCTATAAGAGTTTTCCAAACAAAATATATTTCGGTTCCATGGAAGTTAAAGATTTGTGTAACTGTTCTAAATGGGAATTAATGCGCTTTAACATTCTTTGAGGTACAAACATTTAAAAAATCATCTTTGAACATGTTGTACATTATTTTAAGCACATTGTAATTTAGCTAGATATTGTTACGCATTAAGTGGCTGGAATGACTGCATTCATTATTAGCATGTCTCCATATCTTGATCCTGTATTCACTTTATGGAAACCTGATGACGCAGATTGAGTTGAATGTAGCTCAATCTGCGCCATCTCTGAGACATTAATAGTATGACTTTCCTACAAGATGGGTCGAGACTTTGCTACATTGTTCTAGATACCTGCACGAGAAGATTATTAACCTTACTGGAATTCTCCAGATGCATTTTGTGGGGTATCCGGCGTTATTCACGGAAAGCGGGTATTAGACGTTTCTTGGGATCTGTTCAGTTTAGACATTTGAAAATTGGGTTAAGGGGATTTTTGGATATGGCGGATCCGACGAAGATATTTTCATGCATGTGTTACTTCCGCTTACACATATATTTTATTTCATATTTAGATTCCTCATAAAATTTTACCTTGGATTTATATACCATATACTCTTAAACCTAACAGTTTTCGAGATAATTAATATTCTTAGTGATTTTTTACGATTTCTGCCCTTCCTAAAAAAATCTATATCTTCTATCATGTGGCAAATTTAGGAACTTTCTTTTCAAACTCATACACCTGTATGAGATTGAAAAGAAAATCTATAACTATGTTCTAACTAAAAATTGTCTTATATCTTCACAATGTCACACAGGGTACTTCATTTTCACAGTCGAACACTGTTTTAGTTCAAACGTCCAAAAGTCATTTTTTTTTCAAATGGAACCCTCTGTACATTTCCACAGAATTTAATAGAGCGTTGAATTGATGCTCTATATATGGGTCAAAGTGGTCGAAACTTAAACGTACGTGTAAATGAACACAAAAAGTCTATTTTAGAGAATAAAACTGGTTTCGCAGAACATGGTATAGATAAAAACCATTTTTTCGACGGTAGTAGTATTAAAGTTTTGCACAATGTCAATAAGGGAAATAGGTTAGACATGCTTGAAATTTTGGAAATCAAGAGGGTCTTAAACAAACAGAAAAACGTTACGAGTACACAAACTAAATTTCATAATACCCCATAAGACACCATACTAAAATTAAACATACCCAGATATAGTAATTAAAAATTTTAGTTAAATTCCTAGTAGTAGCTATATTAGAAATAAGTAATAAAATGTTAATTAGGTTATCAATACCTCTCAAATCCTATAAATATCTCATAATGGTCACTTTTAGGTTAGTTGTTATAATTCTTTGATGATGGTCGAAAGGCCGAAACATGTCAGAAAAATCTGAATAAAATAGTGGAATAGTAATACCAAGTGTTTTTAATACTTATTCTATTACAATTTGTAGAAAATTGTCACCCCAATATGACAAATTATCATTTTCTTTACAACCCCCTTGATGCGGTTATTAAAGGAAAGGCATTGACAAGTAGAAAACAAATATGTGATCAAAACAAATATTCAAAATGACGGGGTCAACATGGCAGATAGGTTTTGTCAATTATGGAATAAAAGTAAAAAGAAGAAAATAAATAAATAATTTTTAAAAATTTATAAACACAAATTGAAACGCACTAAGAGAAGAAAATAATTTTAATAATAACAATAATTATGTTAATAAACGTAAAAGCGTGGGGTGCTTGATGAATAAGATTTCCTGTTTTTCCAGCGCCCCACGCTTTTACGTTTATTAACATTATTATTGTTATTATTAACATTATTTTCTTCTTTTTAGTGCATTTTTAACAGTTTCAATTAGTGTTTAAAACCGTGTTTTCTAATTTTTTAATATCATTTATTTGTTCGATACTTGATTTCAGATTATATGAAACTGATTTCTGGACAAAACCAATTTTTTGCTATGTTTATTAAAACATTTTATCCGATTACAACTTACCTATTTGATTAAATCAAAGGGCATAATAGCACAAATGATTAGACGGTGCTTAAAAACGTTAATCCTCTTAACCTAGCATTTTATCAATTTATCTAAACTGGAACAAATTGATAAACATCAAACTCAACACTTTTACTCTCCAACCACATTATTCATTCACTTTTTCTACAACAGGATGTCTGCGTGTGTAGGCACCGATGAGCGGAAGAAGCCTTTTTAATATATTCTCTCGGGCTGTTATTGTTTGTAAATCATGACAGACACATTTTTTTTATCTTATTATTGTTGCATCGCCATCGATAATGGATTAATGTGTTCTACGTGCTTTGGTATCTTTAGAAAAAGTAAGTGCAAAAACGTCTGTCTGATCTAAGCGAAATGATTATTTATTTTTTCGATTCTTTCTTGCAGACACCGAAAGTGTTGTGGTTGCGTTCCATTTCAACGTTTACAAGGGCGGTAGAAAATCAGTATAAACATTATAAACATATTCTTTTTATTATTTTTAATGAACAAATGAAGTCAATGAATAATTCCAAGGTAATGAGAATGATATCTTTGTAATTAGAAAAAAGTGTAGCAATTTAAAAAAGCTTGTTTCCGTCATATCAATGCTGCTATTTTCGCAATTACATTTTTGGACATCGAATTCATAATTAGCAAGTCTAAAGACGTATATTCATTTTAGTGTACAAACTGGATATTTTGAATTTGTGTTGGAAAATGCTCCACTCTGCGACGTTTCATTTTAATATACTCAGAGCTTATTTCTTTGAATAATTGAATAAGGAAATTAACAAGCTAACCATTATAATCTTCACCGATTTACTGCACATTCTATAAAATACTCTTAGCATTTTTTTTTTTTAGTAAATAATATTACTTTTATACATTTTTTGTTTAATTACAAAACAAAAAAAGTATTATTTTTTATTTAGAAAATTAATAATTTCTCTATTTATTCCTCTGGCTACCACTGACTTGCTGTCCAAATTTCTATACAATCGGGCCTTTCGTTCTCAAGTTATCGTGCTGACAAGAAACGTGACGGATGGACAGACGGTCGAACAGACAGACGGACGGACGGACGGATATTTTGAAAGTTCAGAATTCGATCACCAGCACAGTGATATGGGAGTTTTTCTCTACGAGCAGTATTATCAGTTTTACAAATGCACCGATCGAATGCAATATACTCTTCGTTTTGTATTTGCGAGGAGTATGATAATGTTTGATTTCAACACTTAATGCTAGTCTTAAATTTTACACTTAGTAAAATGAAACATTGTAACATCGTCAGAAGAGAATAGGATGGCACAGTGCAATTGTCTCTTAAGCATACAAGAATTACGAGAAGAATACTGAAAAAAATCTTATCAAAGGGGGTAGTTTGTGGAAGGGGTGGTTTTGAAGTACATGTGTTAAACGTTATCTATTAAAAATGTTGACAATTTGTTCTTGTTTAATAATATTTTAAGGGATACAAATTCGAAATTTACAGGTATGCTTAGGGGGTGATTTTTAAAGGATGTCTTCAAATTTTCACGTAAATAATGGAAGAATGAGGAACGTAGGTAGATGTAATCTTATACTTCATTATTATTTTCAATAACATAATGACAGAGCCCTTGCCCGACATCGAAAATGTGAATACTGACAATTTACAAAACCGAATAAGTTACATTTGCAAAAGCACTAGCGGACTATTGGAGGAAATGTAACTGTACACAGTCCTGGTCCATGGAAAAGCATTTAGCATGGTTGAATGTCGTTGAAGCATGTAATATTTCAAGAATTCGCAGCTCACAGCATATACAAGACGTTTCAAAAGAGGAGGTAGAGCCATCAACATCAACTGCCGGGCGGCCCTTTTCAGAGTGTAGTAAACGGTCACAACGTAGAAGATTCTAGTGTTAAGTTTTTATTGACTTGATACCACTTGATTCGTGGATTCGATTTTTTTAATATTTTGTACATTTTTCGTATAGACTTGCATTTAAAAAAATGGCAAATTAGATCAGCAGAATGTTACATCACTACTTGGCCCTAGAAAAATTAACAATGATATCACCGGTTAAGGTGATATCATTGTTAATTTTTCTAGGGCCAAGTAGTGATGTAACAATGGCCCCACGTTGGGCGCCATTGTGTGGAGAGGCTGTTAGGAAAGGTGTTGCGTACATCTGGCAACTTTAAGTAATTTTATTAAATTCTATTAAACAGAATGAATTTTTGAGAAATATGTACAGGTATTTACCATACTCTAGTAACTAAAACCTCAGACATTAAATTATCATAGGTAATCTGTTTAAATTTAGGAATGTACACATTTATTATATTTTCATGTTTCATCCATTTAACTCTTTTTGTATTCCAGTTTTTGCTAACAGCTCTCGTAGAACACAGAGGCTTCGATCGCATAGTAAATATATCTATTTCACAGCACAAATTTCTTAATTATTGGTTAAACCAAATATACCGCAGGAAGTATTATGGGTTGCATATAACAACGCGGACCCATTCTTAGTAATTTTTAGTTTATAGTATGGTAATATGTTAATTGAGACTTGAGAGGGGATATCTCTTTTATTAGCTAGCTGGTAGCAGAATGGCCATTTCTGTAGCCAATTCTGCAGCAGCATTTACTTTGACTTTTAAGTTTTTTTGATAATCATTCAGTCGCGAGTTGTGACACTTCTGCTGTTATCAAACTTTTTCTTTGTGATCTATCTAATAAAAGGTAATTACATTTATTTATTTGATTCCTTTCATTAGTGTTTAACGGCCTTTAGCAATATTTTTCATTTCTGCTAACTAAACAACCATAATTCTGAAACATGTGCTGATAATATTTTTTTTTTCTTCCCAAACGTAGAGTTTTGCTGCCAAATAGATGATCAAATAGATGATTAAATAGATGATCAAATAGATGATTATAGATGATTATATAACTGATTATTTTAACAACTGATTACATAGATAATTAACAAATAACTGATTAGATAGTTAATACAAATTATTTAAATCATTTACCGAAATAATTTGCATAATTAGTACAAATAGTCTACATAATTTACACATGGAAAATCATTTTCGTTTGATGGTTAAATATCTGCTAGATTTCATAAGACGGATAGTCCAGTCAAATACAGTTTAGTAAAGTTCAGCAGTCGATTGAAATTCCGTTTAGTCAAGTCCAATTTAGTCCAGTCAATCCCAACCAACAGCAAAACCCTAGCGTTATACAGGTTCGCAAGACGTCAAACTACGTCGAGGAGCAGTCTGTGTTCGGAGAGGCTGTTAGGAAAGGCTACCAGAACTCACCAGGAGCCCTCATCCACTATCTATCCATCATCAGGAGGATTGGTGAGATTCTGAGAATTTCATTGATATTTTTTGTTGTATAATATTTACTGTATAACTTTCATTGCACAATATATTTCTTTTCTTTTAATGATAAATTAATTAAGCTATAAATATTTTCTGTTGGAAATTGTGATAATATTACTTAATATTTCTATTTCATAATTGATAACATTATTTTATAATTTTTAAATTGATTAAAATCGCTGATTTGTTTTTACATTGATGATCTTTCTGAAGTAATTAATAAATAAGTATCTTTTATCGTAAAATTTAATTTTTCATTTTTTCTGTTTGTCTGTCCGCCATAAGATCAAATCTTTCCACGGCGGTTGGTTTCACCATCACAGGGGTAGCAGTAACTCTTAAATTTTCCGTGGATGGCGCTCATAATTTTTACATCATTTTAAGCTACCTCTGAGTGTTGGAACAAACTAGCTAGGCAAAATATCACAAAAATATTGGTTCACCCTCTGGCTGATTTAAAAAAATATATATTAATTGAACCCACGAAATCCCAGCCACGCACCAGATCAGCTAGCCGTTCGCCGTCACTATTTGTGTGTTGGTTGAATTGCCTTTGGTTATCACCTTAACCGGTGATATCATTGTTAATTTTTCTAGGGCCAAGTAGTGATGTAACAAGAAGATAAAAGCTCTTTTTGCACAGAGAAAGAAAAGAAAGAAAATACTCTGCCATTTGCGCAGAAATTACTGGGCTTGACAAAAATATAATTGACAGGTGTGGTACCTTACTCAGTTGCTTGTCATCGGGCTACAATAGAAATAAGGAAAAGTTTAGGGACGCGTTAGATACGACCAGGCAACTAAGTCAGGAATATCCCTGGTACAATCTTCCTAATTCGGTTCACTAGGTATTAATTCATAGGTACGAGGTAATTAATCACGCATTGTTATCTATAGGTGAATTATCTGAAAAGGCCGCAGAATCGATAAAGTTATTAAATTCTTTAGACGCGATCACACCAGAAAAATGTCACGCGTTGTTACTAATACTTTAATAATACCTTCTACATAGACTTATTCTTAACTCGGATCCATTAATTACTAGTCTCCCAATCTTGCGTCGTAAGAAGCAGTCAGTGTTATCTCAGACGGTAATAAGCCTTTTAGATGTTTTCTAACAGGCGACTCAACTACATAAGTAAAAACCGCTGCGTAAGGAATCGCTACTTCCACATCAAGATTTTTCATCCCAATCACTTTAAAGAAAACATTTTGACTATATTTTCACTCTAGTATGTGGAAATTATTGGTCATAGAATTTTAATAATATTTGGAGCAGATGTCATAGAAAAATCTGAGAACTTGGTTTCTAGTATATACACCAAATCCCAAGTTTCTGTACTCTTACAGCATGCTTTACTTCGTATTCCCCATTTACCTCTACTTACCTCCACTCCTTCAACGGAATCGTGTCAAAATATAGTAAATAGTTTCAGATGTCGTTATAATACATATGTGTACCAAGTTTCAAGTGAAAGCTCAATTTAATTTTATCAACTCTTATAATAAGGGAGTGAGTGTGGTGGGTGCATGGAAAATCTTATAAAAAAAAACCTGAGGCCTTTGCTTCTAATATATACACCAAATCTCAAATTTCTGTACTCTTACTAATATGCTTTACTAATTTTCCCTTACTCTCCCCTATTTAACCCCAACCCTTAAACGGAATTATCTCAAAATATAATCTAGTTCCAGATGTCGTTATACCAAATTTCAAGTGAATATCTCAATTTTATTTTATCAACCTGTTTAATAATGCAGTAGACGTGGTATAATATATAATATATAATATGTAATATAAAAGATCCGAGGCCTTGTCTTCTAGTACACATACTTTGTTCTACTAATTGTTACAATATATTTTTGTCTGTTTCTAATATTACTTTTTGTTATGTTATAGGAACAGCCTCGACTTCGAAAATTTCAAATTTTTCCTGGAGCTTTATTTAACTTCTAATGTCAAGTACCTTTGTAACTGTCAGTATACTTTTGTTTACTTCACTAATACTTCACTTCTTTTCAATACTTACATACCATCCTGGATATCTATCTAGCCTGAATCTGAATTTATTATTTGAAATAATGTTGTGTTTTAAATACGTTTGTGTGATCTTACTGTTATTGCTTTTTCAAAAAAATTTTAGTGTATTTGATATCACAGATTAGATTGGACGATATTTTGCCATCTGATTAGAGTCATCAACTTTATGTAATGGTTCAACAACAGCGTACTATAATATTATAGGAAATTTTCTCGTCATCATTGACATTTATAACTGAGTTAGTAGTTTCACTATATATAATAATATTAATTTTATGATGACTGATCGTATATCATCGATTCCTGGAGAAACATTATTACTTAGACTCTTAATGTAATTGATAGTTTCTTGTTCAACTACTGGTTCTAAAACAATGAATGAGCAATTCATTCAGTTTTACTATTAGTTGTGTTATTAGTTTATATATCCTTTTTGTAGCATTTCAGTTAACTTTTAAAGGGGTTCATTCCCTAAATAAAATTCTGCAGAACAACCCGAGCAAAAGTTTTAATCCATTTAAAGTATAAGGAATTACTTAAATGGTATAAGACTGAGGGGCAACTGGTGAACAAATCGCGATAATAAATGAGTTTTAAAATCGACTATTTTAAACTTAAGCTTATGGCAACGGCACAATATAACCACGTTTTTCACCGGAAGTTGAAAAATGTATAAGGTCAGAAGCTGCACTTGCTAAAAACCAATATATCTCGATAAAGCTTACACCCTGAACTTTCATTTAGCGAGGAAGTATGGGCTTTATGGACTTTTCCACGGAGTTTATGAGTAAAATCGCGAAAAACGAATTTGCCATGTCTTGCAGAACACCAGGGTTGTCTATGCTAATCAAGGTGCGCGCGGGAATATACTGGAATTCAGAATTCAACTTCTTGGGAATCGTCAAAGCAATAATGTTTCCTGAATGTTCAACGAACAATCGAAAAAATTGTAAAAAAATATTCTCTTATGAGGACATTCGACTTAGTAAAATATTTAAAGAATTCTTGAAAAATTAACGTTCAATTTTAGAATTATGAATATGACATTAAAAGTATGGTATTAGGGAAAAAAGAGTGCTTCATATGCTCTACTATCGGGTAAGAACCCCTGTAAAAATGATTGATGAAGCATTCGGCGGTTTCGTTATATTTTATTATAGTACAATTTTCTATTATAAATTGTTCTATTATGTTATTATTATTATTTTTCGCTTATTACTTCATTTGCGATTTACCAAATTTTTAAGCTTATTTAAATTATTTTTCGATTGATTTAGTTTGAGATTTGAAAGGTATCTATTTTTTAGCTTTTTTTATAAACAATTTGAGTGATTTCTATAGAATTTAAACTGTCTTCTTAATTGCAAAGATTGTCTTAGACACATATTATATTATTATTAGTTGTTAAGTGTTATTAAACTTTACGTTACAAAATGTTCTCTGTTAGTATGTTTTCTGGTCAATGTTTTAATTTTAGTTCCTGATTTATAATATATTTTTCTGCGACAACTTTGAAAGATGTTAATTTAATGAGCGTAATGCCAATCGCAAACAACTACCTTTTGTACAGAATTTCATTTTGCATCGGTTGCTAGCCAAATTGCTAGGCAACAAATGCGACATGAAATATTTTGTGCTAAACTGAAAGGCCTGTATCGCTTACTCCTTGCGATTTTGCAGCAATCGTGAATTCTTTCGCCGACATTTTCTCCAATTCGGCACCATACCGATCGAAGCGGGACGAAATTCCGCGTCGTTAAATCTATATTTTGTCGAGGTATTCTTCCGGATCTTCCAGTTATAAATGTAGAAATATCGACCATATCTCTTGCCTAGGATGATTACAATAGAGGAATTATAGCGAAATGCAAATATAGCGAGATCGATTTCGCGAATTGTCAAAACATGCCATTTTTTGTTCACCGAGCTGAACTTTCGCTTTCGCCAGTGCAATGTACTATGCCGACAAATGGCCAATTTCCGTTTTTCCATAGATACATCATAGAGCTTTCCAGAAAATGTGTTTATTTAGTTATAAACGTAAAAGTATTCAATATTTGGCTCCTTCGACAAAATTGTTCGAAATTTAAGTCGATAATCCGCTGTTGCCCATCCTGTTAAGCGGAAACTTCTATTTCTGATTCTAAGAGGTCTTCTCATTCCGAATCCCGTACTGGTATACTTTTTTACTTCTTTGGAACTTTTTGGCAGATATTTCTGATTCTGAAATTACGCATTTATTTCCAAGCAACTAACGTTTGTAACGTGCGGAATGCACAAAAGCAGCCTTCGTTACATTTTCTAACATTTATTAGAAAAATTTTAATAATCGAGAATTTTATTCTCCTATGCTCTGGTACTATTACGAACTATTTCTATGACAAATGAAAAATTATCAGTAGCCTATGCTTACGCCTCAATAGATGGTGCACGCTTTATAATATTCAAATTAAATTAAATAAATAAATCAAACTAACTTTAAAATGAAGTTCAGTAGATTAAACTATAATTATAATAAAGTCGGTTTGCCACATGAAAATGTAGAATTGTCAACACAAATATAGATCCTTTATTTAATTTAATATTCCCTTAATGAAGGAAAACTACTTTTTGGGCGGGGCAACGTGACTACTTTTCTCTTTCACTCGAGCCGTCATTCGAGATGGACGTATTTGAAATTTCGTTAAACCTCTAAGGGGGATATTAAGATGGAGAAATCTTATAGACGTATAAGGTAATAGCTTTAAATAAATATCGTTAAGTACCATCTAACGTCTGAAAACATTGTTTTGGGTTTTTCTATAAAATAACAAATTTCTCTTTAACGTCGAAGTATCTCGATGTTACACTTTTGCTCCAAGCAAGATTATATACGTTCAATTTTAATACTACGTTTTTGTGTACGTTTTCTTGATAATAACTTTTTTGATAAGAATAGTGCATTTGTCTTTATCACGAAATTTTTCGACACAACAACTATTTACAATTTTCTGCCAAGCAAACGAAAACCTGGGCGAAGAAATTTACTTAATTCTGTCTCAGCGACAAATCATTTATATACGAGCACGTTCTTTACGATTTCATAACCTCCAAAATGGAATGGTACCACATGTGATATCGCGCTAGAGGAGCAAAATGGAAGTCTTCATCCATCTAACTACACAACGGTTGAAATTTGTTATCATCGGAGAACAGGAGCGTATTCAGGAATTTCTCTCATCAGGATATTAGAACAAAAGATAAGTACTTTTGATTATTACCTGTAAAAGGGATATTTTCACATATCCATTGTTGTACATTAATTAGTAATCACTTATAACTTAAAGTCGCTGTTTCAAATATTTCGTCGTGTATCGATTCCTTGTTGTCAACGCTTAATGTAATCGTAGTTATTTGATAACATGATTTTATTTGAATTTTACCAGTATTGCAGATTCGCTCTGTCAAAGTACTATTGTTTTGGATATGTCTCAGTGGGTAGGCATATCGGTAATTATTTGCACATAATACGCATCGTGTAATCTGAAATTTCCATGATTTGACCCGTCAAATCATATCACTTATGTGGATTATTTATTTAAAAGGAATTCGGATGTTCGGGGCGTGGTGTAATGTGTATCTATTTTCTAGAACTTGAATTCTAGTATTATCTTTTTGTGGATATATATAACTTGGGGTGTCCACTATTTTATTTGCTAGAGATAAATTCTAGTCATATAACTTGGGGTGTCCCGTTTTTGAGTATTGGGCATTAGGCAGTGGGGAGGATATAAACTGGTAGGCTCAAATAAATATCAGGTTCGAGCGAAATTGCATATCTTTTATTGGGCTAAGTTTTATTATTTTATCGTAATATGTTTTGTGTTGCCATTTTAGTATATCTAATGGGGTAAATTTTGTGTTGCATTTTAGTATATCTAATGCTGTAAATATTTTGTTTGTTTGATCGTTTGTGAGATACTTTTGTGATATATTTCGGTTTAATTCTCGTAAGGACTCAAACTTATTTGTAATGTAGTATTTCTTTCCGATATGTTGCTATTTAGGATCGTTGGTGCTATATTCTCTTATCTTTGTTGTACATTTTTGTAATATAGTGGATCTTGTGTATATTCCTGTTTGATATTTTGCTACACAGTATCGCTGATGCAAACTAAAACTTTTCTTTTATCGCCACACGTTTAAAAATTATAATATTTTATCATTTCACCCCTTTTCTCGACGACAATTGTGGGAATGCTTTTTTGCTTTCAATTTGCTGGCAAATATATTTTATTCTAAAATTACTTCGCGATTATTTATACTTAACTTACGTTGAGAATTGTAAAATTTGAACATTTATTCTTTTTTTAGACGTAAACGTCATCAATTTATTTCTATTAACATTTTTGTAGGTAGCGAATTATTTCGTAGTTATTTTCTATAAATCTCTATTAATTAAAATGTTGTCGAAGAAGAATTACGGTATGTAATTCGTACAAAATTGCTCATCCTGTGTGTATTGCATAATATACTATTTACTTAATTTCCAAAACATTCAGTGTTAATATTTTTGGTTGTGTTTGAAAGATTTGCCCAGTTTATTTTGGTAATATTTTTTAATACTGCATGTAAAATATTTTATTTGTAGTATACAGAGTGTTTCTTTCCCAACTGTTCTATATTGTCCGTTCCTCGGTTGACGTAGTTAAGAAATGAAAAGACTCGGTGGAACACGATGCTGGGAGTCATTTTGGGGGACGAGAATTGCATTGTTAAAGCGATGGACTATCCAGGGAATTCAAGGGAGTTCAAACAGTAGCGGGACACAGTATTAGAATATAAATAAACATTCTATAACTACTCTAACAAATGAATATTTTTATGATAATTCACAACAGAGGCGTATCTAGCGTGCTGTCAATATGTAATTTGTCTAAGAGATCATGAAACCAGTCATTATATTAGTAAATGTTACTAAATAATGTTATTATTGTAGCTTTACTGGACATACAAAACAGTAAACTAAGTAAAATAATACACACACGGAACCAGCCAGTTACCCAAGACATTATATCTACACAATATTTATTTGCATTTCTAATTTATATGTTTAGCAATTTTCTTCACTATTAACAGTTATTATTTTTATGATTTGCACAATCGAGATATTTGCATTTTTATTATTTCTGGTTTATCTCCATTACATCTAATATACGAAGTGCACGTATGGTTGCATGAATGGTTACTAATTAACAAATAAACATCTAAAGTGTGATGTAACGCAACAACAACCATTTCATTTCAGATGTAAGGCTTTAGTTTCGGTTTTGTACATTGTATATAGTTATATCCATATATGAAATATGCCATTATTAAAATATAAGTATTAATTACAGAGTGGTAATAACAGTAATAAAAATCTATGGTGGAGCCTCGGTGTGCGACCGGAGACTACTGGATAACTATCTGGTATCAGGAAACTTTAGATGAGAAGTAGTTCTAAGTATAGAATATATAAATAAACCAATAGCCAACATACAATTGCTAGAAGACCTGGTATCAGCTGTAAATTAGAACTTAGAACCCCCTGGTTCTCCTACCTCCAAAAAATTGAAATCGATATGTCAAAACTATCTTCGGTCATATGTTGCTTTGAGACGTTCCTAGAAGTCTTCAGAATGAATGTTCACATTTAAAAGCATTGTATCGTTTCTTCTTCAATAGAACATGTATGTGTAAGAAACATATTCTTTATAGGATTTTGCAAACAGCGGAAAAAAACTATCTATGAGAACTAAACGAAAAACTATATGTAAAATATTAATGAAATCTTTGCATTTTTTCGATAACCTGACTTCTGGTTATACTAGCAAGTTAAAATACTAAAATAAATTTGTCCAATTTCTTATTTGACATTTTCATTATAACACTAGCATCCAACATAGTCTCCTACGGCTAGCCAGATTAAACTAGTATCTACATGATCCTCTACGGTATGAAGATTCAGTTAAAAATGAATGAAATGAATTTATTTACCTACCTTGTCATAAAAATGTTTTCATTCTAATGGATTACAATTTCATAAAATCTCTCATTCATATTCTTGGAAATGCTTAGCCTTTGAAATGTTTTTCGCCCTTATTCTGAGATCATCAGACAGGCACAAAGCCATTCATAACGATGTTCCCGGGCAATATCCATGAATAAGTATGAAATATTTATATTTACATTGACTGACAAGGTAGGTAAATAAATTCATTTCAGGCCTTTGTTCTCATTTTTAACTGAATCTTCATACCGTAGGGGGTCATGTAGATACTAGTTTAATCTTCTTAGGCATAGGGGACTATTTGAATGTTATTGTTATAATGAGAATGTCAAATTAGATATTGGACAAATTTATTTTATAATTTTTGCACGGTATGGCTTTTGACTTCTGCGGGTAGCGACTTACGCTCGATCTTGTATGGCTTTCATTGTATAGATTTACAAAATAGTGAAGGAAAAAATTAAGAAGTTAAGGCATCTATAATGATTTGGATACCTAACACTAATATCTTCATTCGGAAAAAAAATATGTCTCCAAAACTAACTTCAGCATCACCTTCTTCCGAATCCTTACATTTTTGGACCACATCAAACGGGAGAAAATAAGATCGAACGGTTAAAATTCAAATAAAGCCAGATGTTGAGAAACGAGAAGGTACCCTCCGGAACATTCTGCTGATGTCACCAAGGCACTAATATGAAATTGGTTTTGGTGATTAACAAGAAACTGCGAAGAACTGGCAGACTACTTTCGACATGCTATGCAGCAAAAGAAGATCAACTAAGATAAAAACATCTGACAATACGTTCTGAAGAAGAAGATTAGTAGTAGAAAAGTTATCAGGAGCGGAAGCAATGTCTTTACAATTCTTGGAGAAACCGAATGTTGGAATTAATATCCACGGGTATGTAGAATCTCATGGTTGTTGAGACTCCAGGGGATTGAAATGAGTGTTATTTTCTCGTACAGCTATTGCCGGCAAGGTACTACTTGAGGATGTTCCTAGAAATCTACCGAATAAATTTTCACGATGGTTGAATTGCTTTTACTTATTGACGTTTAAACATTTTTATTTTCGATAAAAAATGTCAGTAAATAAATACCAGATGTTAGTAATCCATCAGCTTGAGGCTATCATGATATATTTGTTACAAATTCTATACAATTTTAAAATGGTATATTTACCCTGTACATAAATGGTTCTACATTACTCGATAAATGTGTAGAAAGCAACATTATGTAAGAAAACCTATGAAAATGACACCATATGCAAGCGAATATTTGATAAATATTTTAGCGATTTTAGGGAGTGCAGGCAATTCTCTAACTTGGTTCTTATTATCATAAGGGGATATCACTTTATCTCATTTAACATACCACTTATTATGTACGGAAGTGCATAAAGAGGAAAGCTTTGTAATATTAATTTGCTGATCAAACTAATCAAGATAAGCAGATTGATTTTGCTTTTACTTACTGGCGCTTTATCATTTTTATTTTCAATAAAAGATGTCAATAAATACCAAGTATTGCATCATGTCAGAATACATTTTCCGTTTTGTTTAAGTAATCCATCAGTTTGAGGCTATCATGAAATATTTGTTACAAATTGTATACAATTATAACATAATATATATACCCTGTACATAAATGGTTCTACATTACTCGATAAGTGTGTAGAAAGCAACATTATGTAAGGAAATTTATTGCGTAAATAATGCACAAAATAACGGACATCTTCAGAATCCACTTAAAGGTCAATTAATAAAAAGTGATGTTACACGCTAGAGACATCAACTACTGCGCAATGAAATTAGTTATATTCTCAAACGTACGTAAGCCTTTGTTTTATCAGCATCGACCAAGATTGATGTGGAAAATAAATGTAGAGATCTGTTGTCTAGTACTAGCCTTAAACAGAGGCAAATTTATTGTTTAGCTGATTTGTGCATCTGGATTACGAGGGAACGGCACAAATTACTCATTGACAATAATTTTATAGAGTATGCAGGGTGTTTCAAAGTTAAAGGTAGATACGTTGCTTGTGGATAGAGGGCACTTTGGCGATTCCAAATTATCTGGCAATAATGTATCCATCGTCCTTCCTTACTGAGATACAGGATGTTTTATCGATTTTGACCAAATCTTTCTTTGATCATAACTATTGAACCACCCTGTATAATCGGTTCATGCAAAAAAGAAATCCAGGTCCGGCTTAATAAAAAATTGGCAATATGTTGTATGTCAAAATCAACACCCTGTACGACAAAATTATATAGATTTGTTTCGATACTCGAAAAGAGCAGAAAACAGTGAATAGAGTAGCTCACTTAATTTGTGTGCGCATTTCATTCGCCAACCTTGATTACTTGCCGTAAATCCAATTCCATTAAAATGGTTCAGACAGGTGGAACTTGAATATTTATTTCAGGGTTAATTAACAAAAAAATTTAACTTGCCGCAATGACAATTCTTTCACTTCTAGACCAGGTAAGTACATTGTTCTTAAAATTGTTTTCAGTTACCTAGTCTAGAAGTGGAAGTTAAATTTTTTTGTTACTTAACCCCTGAAATAAATATTCAAGTTCCAACTGTCTCGACCATTTTAATGAAATTGGATTTACGGCAAGTAATCAAGGTTGATGAATGAAATGCGCAAAGAAATTAAGTGAGCTGCTCTATTCATTTTTTTCCGCTCTTTTCGAATATCGAAACAGACCTACAAAATTTTGTCATACAACATATTGTCAATTTTCTATTAAGCCGAACTTGTATTTCTTTTTGGTTTATTATGAAGCTCTATCAAGAAAAATAAGTGAAACATATGTTCTAAATATGAACCGATTATACAGGGTGGTTCAATAGTTATGATCAAAGAAAGATTTGACCAAAATCAATAAAGCATCCTGTATCTCAGTAAGGAAAGACGATGGATGTAATAATGCCGGATAATTTAGAACCATCAAAGTGCCCTATATCCACAAGTAACGTATGTACCTTTAACTTTGAAACACCCTGTATAGATGGTTCGACTTAATATTTCAAAAATTTAAGGATCTAATTTTTTTTTAATTAAGTACATAATTAATGAAAGTTTTATATGTCTAGATTTGCTCAATATTTTATTGCGAACAATTTTTTTGCAATACGATTAATACGACCGGAGATACTTGCAAGAGAGAAATATTTTTACCCCCTTTAAAAAAATGATTACAAAAAATAAAGAAATAGAATTTCACTGTCGTTCGGTTAACTGAACGTTATTATCTAACATCGATATTGACCATAAAAATTCGTTCGATATTGTTATTTGTTCACTCTTACACCGACCTCAAAATCGGTGTTAATACGTACGTCAAATAACCAAAGTTATACAATTATGGCAGCCCTATTGAATTCACCATTTTGAATCTTCAACTTTTGATGTCAGATTTAGTATCAGCTACTCTGAAAATAACTTACTATTTACTTCCAACCAGCACCTCCGCCAATATCTCGAATATTATCTAACATAAAGTGCTACTTTTCGATTTTTGCTCATTTTGCTCTAGACATAGCTTGAGGAGAAAAATATGAGAGCACCACCGAGTCATACTGTACAGCCCACAAAAGATTTCATAGAAATCGCTCAAGCCATTCCAGAGAAATCGTTGAACAGACAGAAAAAGACATAAGTACAAACTGGCCGAATTGAGAACCTCCACCTTTTTGATACAATTTAAAGTTGGTTAAAAAGAGAATATACTGAAAAAGAAACCTTCAATTTAACACAGACAGGTCAGTTTTTAATCATCTTCCTATAATGCTAACGTGGTTTCCGAAACCCGTGTCAAGCATTGGTAAACGAGTGTTGTGTTCAAGAATTTTAGTGTTTTTGGAAACTACTTTTCAGAGGCAGCTTTACACCGAAGCTTCCAGCCCCCTCCGGGACATACAGGTACATATAAAAGACAAGGATTAACAAGAAGTCATATAAAACAATATTACTACAGTTGGTTAACATATTACACACAAGGAGGAAGAAATTTTAAGGAAAATGTGCTTGAAAATAAGTCAATTTGATCGAAGATCAAAATTATTAATATTTTAATTTACTTTTATTAACAAATTATATGTTTTTTCTGCATTTAGACTTATTTTTAAGAATGTGTTATTTATATTTAGCATTTAATAGTAATAGTAATAAAAACATTAATTAATTAAGGGAACATCCTATACAGAAAGCAGCTTAAATAAACTTAGAACATTTAAACATCATATTTATAAGGATTAAGAGACAAATTAGACATTTATACAGGGTGATTTTTCAAAAACGAGCAACCCTTAATAACTGGAGCACAGTTAAAGATTTTTTTTACAGCAAACGGCATTTTCTTAAATGTCAAGGGGGACACATTATAACAAGAAAAGATGTTTGGAAACCTGTCGTTGAGCCACTGGCGAACCGTCATGCGATAATGAGGTAGAGCCCCATCTTACTGAAAGTAGAGCAGTTCTTCAGTTAAAATCAAATTCCCCTCTTCGTCACGCTGATTATCCAACGCATCTATTATTAAAGGGTCAATCATGTTTTCCAATAAATCGAGATAAATATCGCCATTCTTTACGTCAATGAAGTCTGGGCTAATAATGGTATCCCCAAGTATAACAAGTAACAAGTAATTGGCATCGATTATGTATGCATTTATGTTCTACGTAACTATTTATTAAAATAACTATCCCCTCTTATTCAAGAAGATTAGACAAGTAATAATCAATATGCATATGTTTACCGTCCAGTTAGTATTGTCGGTAAACTACCTTTTTTGTCAGATTTTTTATGTCTGCTACTTCGTTTTACACAATTAACAAGTGACGCTTTTAATGGTTGTAATCAAACCGTAGTCTAATAACCCTGTGGGACTCCAGTTAAGTGAGAGCTAAGTAAGAGAGTAGTCAACTCGAACTATCCGTCGCCTCTTGTTGTTGGAGCCCTTGCCCGGTAATCCTTGCTTCTCGTCCTCTGCTATTGCTTGATGGAATATCAGGTGGACTCTTTATTGATGGCTCAATTTTGTGGACTGTATGAATAAGACAATTTTAATATTTTGGACGCCTACTTGTGTTTTTTTTATAATAAATTGTTCATTCTACAATAACCCATTGGTACTAAATGCTAAAATTTAAAAATTTTGTAAATAGGACTTATATATAACAATGATGCTTTGGCATACGTTAAGTCATTATCAAATACTTTCAAATAATCTAGAGAAGCAGCGATCATACCCTCCACTCCAGCCCTAGAACTGAAAATTTCATCTGTAATTTGTCAAAGCGCGGAGGCAGTTTTTTTCCACTATTATACGTTATTATCAGTGATCGGAGTCAAAGTATATGGTAAGTATCTTTTCTAAATTTTCATGTGAGAGATGATTTCTTTTAACAGTAAATGTCCACTGTAAGGTCGAAAATGATCTTTCGCATTTTACAGAAGTAAGGAAAGCATATCTAAAGATATTCATAGGCACCTGATGAAGGAAGGCATCTGGTTCTATCACAATTTTTTTGCTAATGGCACATACGACCGCCAAGTCTGGATTCCTTTGTAAAACTGCAACCCACTTTTTTGATATAACCTCACCAGCTGCACCCGGAATTTCATTAATTGTTTCTTGAACAGTGTCTAGTTTGTTAAATGTTTTTTCCAAGGACAAATTTGGAGATTGAAGGTGTTCTATAATTCTTGTTATTATTTAAAACGTTCGAAAATTAATTTTAAGTCATTTTTAATATTTGGAATATTCATTAAATCCTTTGTATGCTTAATCGCAGTAGCACCTTCATTTAAAGTTTCTACAACTCCATTTACTGAGTTGAAATTAACATGGTAATAACATGCCGCGTTTATCCATGTTCCCCAACGTGTGATTACTGGTTTTGGAGGAAGCGGCAAATTAGGATATTTTTCTTGGAAATGTTTCATTCTACTAGGAGGTTTTATTCTTTATATTAGCAATAAGTTTGTCAACATTTGTGAAACAATCTCGTACTTTTTCGCATAAGCGGTGTAACGCATGTGCTAAGCAAGTAACATGTAACACTTGTGGGTATTTTCTTTTAATTTGTTTTCCATCATTTAACATATACGACACTGAATCACTAGTAAACACGACAACTTTCTTTACATTTTGTTCAGCCAAGTCTTGCCAAAGCCATTTTAAAGTGTTTTCAAAAAAATTTCTAGTTTCTAAAACCTTGGAAGCTATTAAATGGCACTTGCCAGGACCATCAGCATGTAATTTAGTAACTAATAAATTGGCCACTTTATTTCCCAAAAAGTCTACCGTTTCGTCTATTGTAATGCAAAACCAATCATTTTGAAGATCACTCTGAATACTTTCCTGTTTTTCTCCATATAATTCGCTTTTTACGAAACAGGCTTTCACTTGGAACATGTTACCGCACGTAATATTTGTTTAGAAAATGTGTAAAATGAAGGTTATTTAGTATACTCCATGGAAGATTTAAACATATTAACAGAAGAGCCAAATCGAAACAAAACTCGTCCTTTGAAATTCTCTTTGCCTTTTTTGTATTACACTCGTCTGTGTGGCTATTTATACGTTTTAAAACAACATTTTTCTGCATACACCTTATTGTGCCATCACAGATATTACAAATTATTTTTTCGCCAACAAAATGTAGTTCTTTATATATAAATACCTGAGAATACATAATTTTCATTAAGATTTCGATAAGGCACGTATAAATAATACTGGCAGATAGGGGAATAGTTATTTTAAGTAATGGCAAAAGCAATAATTTTCTAGTCATGAAAAGCAAGTAAATAAATATCAATTTTTTAATCGAATCTCTACTTTGTAGTTTTGTTGCTTATTAACATTGTTAAAAAATCTGTTCAATATATTGTGTACATGCATCGAGTACACGATAATAGTAATCTAAATAATTAAATTGTTATTTTTATCATACTTTCTACGAATTTATTATCCATAGCTTGTTCAGGTCTATTTTTTATATATTTATGAAGATAGCTACAAGAAAAACTAATCATTATATTTTAACAGACATTAAATTTCTAAACCATTAACATTGCTACACATGTAATATGTACAGTATATGTATATATTCGTGTTTTCAAACAAATCGAAAATTAAATCAGCAACAATAATGGTCATGAAAGCTATCTTTTAACAGATTTCAAATCATTTTTAAAAGGAGGAGGTTTTCCGTTCAACCTGTCTATATTTTTTAAAACTTAAAAATTCAATACAACGATATTTCCATTTACTATGCAAAAGCTCAATAAGAGGGCACTAATAAGGTTGAAAAACATTGTTAAAAATCAAACCGCCTCTGAAAAGAGATTATTAAAAATCATGGAATAAAATTTCATATATTAGGCAACAAGGTTCAGTTAGCTGGGTGATGGGGAAATTTTGCTTTATAATATTAGGTAAGCGTCTTTCTCTTAAAAAAATTTTTCAGTTCTTTACAAAAATAGTTTACCGAATAGCATTGTACGAGAAAGATAATTTACCTATAGAAAATAATGTTTGTGAAGCAACAAAAATTGGTAAAATACATCGATAGTATCGCCTAAATGAGATTATATCCAGTCTTCTATGTCAATTAGAAATGCATCATTGATAAATATCGAGAAGAGTATAGGTTAGTACGCCACTTTGTGGAGGTCCGTTATGATTTAAAAGTTCTTTGTTTATAAATCAATGTTGGTCATGAACTGCTACTCCTTCTAAAATTGTTTCCAGCGAAGGTAATGTATCAAGGAGAATACAACAGTGATTTATGTACCTTGTATAGAGTCCTCCTACAACTGATGGATATCAAATAAAAACTATTAGAAAATTTTGTTTTCATATTTTCATATCACTTAGTAAATCTAAAGTAGTGCTAAATATTCATTGAACAAGACAAATAACATGATCCATACTATTTTATTTACCTAGACCATAAACAACAAATAACTTATACATAACAAATAGAACTAAATTATTCGAATCTGATACCAGCAGATATTTAATTCCAATAAATAATTAATGTAAATTATACTCTAATGAACTCGATATGTTTTAAAATTGCGCATTCAGCTGAGGCTGGCAAAGTGTATTAATTTATATTCATAGGTAGTGTTGTATACTTCCTCAACACATTTAAAATGTCGCGCACAACTTTCATTTCATACCATTATTGGTCATCAAACATGATCTGATAAGTACGATGCGTTTATTTTTATACACATATACTATGAAGGTGTATAATGCACAAGCATCCTGGATTCTTATACGGATGTTTTTTCCTCGCTTTTTCATTCAATTGATTCGTCACATAGACACGTATTATTTACGATTTATTTATGATGGAAAAAAATGCGCGCGATTAGTGGACTTAGATTGGATATAAAAAGTCCCACTATAATAAATTTCACAGAAACTTACCAATTTGAACATAACCTCCCAATGAACAATTTTTGTTTTGTAATGGTACTCTGAATATCACCATCACCGAATTATAAAAACTTTAGTAATGAATATTTTCCATGAAAACTTTACAATTACCACTTTATACCACTTAAAGAGCTTAAATGGCGCGATCTATAAGGGTTCCCATTACCTATCTCCAAGTTTTATAGTAAGAAGTAATAGAAATGTTACTGTTACTCTTATAAACTTTAAATACAGAACCTCTCCTTCTCGCTCTTTGTTTCACCAGAAACCTCTTTCTCTTTAGTTGATGATGATGAAATTATTACATCTTTCTTTCTAACAATATGGATACTTTGACTCTGTATATGAAATATACGTACGTCAATTAGAAGTATATTATACATGACTTTTATTGCAAATATGCATCTGAAATTTTCATGCAAATGCATCTTTACTGTAAAATTGACATTTGTACCTCGAAAAAATAAAGGCGCCACCGAAATTATACATATTTAAAAATTTTAACTAAAAAAATTTTTTTTAGATTTCTCAAAACATTCGATTCTTCATAAAAAACTGCACTTTTTAACTTATGGTACATATTTATATTTACATAAAATGTAGCATCAGCTGGGTATATTAAATATTCAACCTGTTTTTCAACAGTTTTCTTAAAACTATCAATATGGCGTCCACTGACAGGATCAAAAATAAGGCATCCATATTGAAAATACCAAAAGGACACTATAAATCTAAAAAGAAACTTCTGGGATTCTTATAGAACTTCTGTGCCTCTATATAACCAAGAATGTGTGGTTGGATTTTTCCTTGCACATTTCAGGGGTGGACTTGAAAAAATTTATCAATATCTAATAAAATGTATCAAAGTTCAATTAATTTATTAAAGCGTTTCCACAAAAATATGTAACGTCAGTGGTTCTGCTACAAATATAACTTTATGGATTGGTAATACTCATTAAAATGGCAGAAAAATCGTTGACCCTTTTCTGGACGCTCACAAACAGAAAGGCAGATATGCTGCAATTTCAAATGCTATGAAAGTGTGTATTCATTTATAGACTGATGTCCAGATTTACCTACTTCTAGGTATTTACGTATAGTAAAGACAGTGGTTAGGTGTAGTTCTAAAGTGTAGCTTTTAGATTGCTTTAGTACCTGGTTATTTTCGATATTTATTGTTATTAAGTTTTATGAATTATTTCATCGTTATACTTATCTCGATCATTACTTTGGGGTAAAAGTAACTTAAATTAAATATAATTAAATAGCAGTAGAACGAAATCCGGCCCTGCAATGACCATGAAAATTCAGACTCTGAATGCTAATTATTATAAGTTTAATTTCCAACCTGTAAAAATCAACAATATTAAAAAATGTGTATACTATATGAGAGTTTATGAATGTCACACTGATTCTAGTTTAGAAATGCAAATAAAAACATTCAAAAGGAGAATAAACTTACAAAAATGTAGAATTTGTGGTTATGTTAACAATTATTGTTGTTATTGTGAGACGAGGAAGTTTTATATTCATCAGAGCCAACCCCTATAGAGGAATTGAAAACTATTAGTTTTATAAATTTGTGACTGCAACTTCTATAAAAACTCTTTATATAAATTATAGTAACCGTTACTAAAAGTTTTATAAGTCTGTGATGGAAATGTTTCCGTTGCCATTTTATAAAACCTAAAGTTTTAAAACTTTTAGTAATTTTACATACCTACTATGCAACTTCGCAACTCTTTAGTAATCTTATAAACCACTTTTATAAACTCACAATTTTAATAAATCACTTATAAAAAGAACAGTTACTTTAAGTGAGCAAAATTGTTCATTGGGCTTTTATAATTTATGTATCCATTACAGTTGCAACTAGCAGGAATTACATTTTTCTGAAACTTAACAAAATCATGTTTTATCCAAAATAATTCAATTTGTTTGATTTAAATGTCAAAATTATTACTCGAGAGTTTTTGAGATCACTGAGGACATTTATTGTGAAAAATTAAAACTCAAGAAAATCGTGTTTTCTTCAAGATAATTTTATTTCTTTGATATGTCAAAATTATTACTCGATGATTTTAAGGTTACTGAATACAATTATCATGAAAATTACTACACATCCTAAACAGCAAGGAGCAAGTACTTAGTAGATGGGTTGAACACTTTGTGGAACTATGTAAAGACAGCGTAGACCAAGACGACAAACTCCTAAACAAAGACTATGAAGAAATTGAACCACCAACCCTGCAGGAAGTACAAGAAGCCATCAACTGGCTAAAGAATAATAAATCCTCTGAAATAAATCCACGACCAAACACCGGCAGAACTTTTAAAAAACAATGGGCAAAATTTGACACTATTTATACACCGGATTATCCGTAGAGTATGGTCAGAGGTATACATGTCAGACCAATGCAAACCGGAATGATCTGCCCACTGCACAAAAAGTAGATCAGTTTGACTGTGGAAATTAACGACCAATCACACTCCTTAACATGATGTATAAGATACCCTCAAACAACATATACAATCGACTGAGCTTCCATATAGAAACGCTACTAGGGAAATATCAGAATGGCTTTAGACCAGGACGATCCAAGGTAGACCAAATCCTCATCCTACGACAGATACTTGAAAAGTCGCATGAATTCGCCGTCGACACATTCCACTTTATAGATTTCAAAGCAGCATATGATAACATCCTAAGGGATCAAACTCTACGAAGCAATGAACGAGTTCCAAATATCCAGCGAACTAATTCGACTAGTCAAAACAACAATGTCCAAAGTCATCTGCAAAGTAAGAATCGAAAACGACACATCGGATGCCTTCCAAGACAACATAAGGTTAAGACAAGGCGATGCGCCAGAGTGGCTCCTATTCAACGTCGCCCTCAAGAAAGCAGTCAGAGACTCAAATCTGGAAAGTAGAGGCACCATCTATATTAATTCCACACAAATAACGACTCACGCTGATGACGTAGACGTAGTTGTTCACACCCTGCAGGAATCAAAAAAGACTTTTGAAGCTTTTCCAACTCCGCTGAGAGTATGAAACTCAAAATAAATGTGGATAAGACTAAACACATGGTTTCCACATCAGGAATTAGGGCTCGAAACACAGGCCAGAACGTGAATATTGGAGAGAAGTCAACGTTGAAGCCTTATTTAAGTTCCTTGGTACTGAAAATGTGGTATCGGATTAAATAAGGATAAAGATCATGCTAGCCAATAAATGCTACTTTGGACTCGGCAAACACCTTAGAAGTCGCAATCTGCCTAGGAAAACTAAAACCCTAATATATAAAACTTTAATCCCACTAGTTCCTACATATGGGTCCGAGGCGTGGACAATAAGCAAAAGCAAATTCTCCGAAAAATATTTGGTGCAATTTGCAAAAATGACCAATGGCGCAAAAGGTACCGAACTTAACAATGGTAGAGATGTATTTACCAACATTAAGACTGGACTCCTGAGATGGACCGGACACATTGCAAGATCCGACGAAAACTACCCGCCAAAAAAGATTTTCAAGTCAGAACCCACGGGAACATATCGCAGAAGTAGATCAAGGTTGAAATAGAAAGGTGCGGCAAACTGGAAACGATCTTCAATGATAGGGACGAATGGCGGATGAGGCTAAAGAAACTCGGGGCTCATCTAGAGCTGTAGTAGTATGGATGATGATAACTTGGAAAATGTCTATTTTCATGAAATATTGTATAGTGTCCTTTTCTACCATTGATTTCTCCATCAGATGTTAGTTTTTTCCCACCCCCAAATAAAATATCAACATTGTGAGTTTCTAACATTAGTTTACATAGTTTTGACAAGACACCTATATATATTTATAGAAAAATTAATTCTCAGGTTATGTTGACATAATATAATTATACAAATACAGTACAGTGCCATTCATCTAACAGTAATAAATAATGTTACTCGAAATTGCTATAATTAATTCAATATTGATACGAAAATCCATTTAACATACGTTAATTTATAACTTCTACATAGTAAATAGTCATCCAGATAAAAAAAATAACAAAATTTAGTAAGTGGAACTCGATCCATTTGGAAATGAGACAAAATAGCGAACATTTCTCTCTCTGTTTTTAGAGAATTTCATCGACTTTTATTTTGTGTAGAACTATTGATACATACAATGAAATTAAACCGAGTATATTGTATTTTATTGTTAGTTTGTCCTATAATTGGGAGTAATCTGTTGAGTAAATAAAGCTTATCATTTATTTATTTATAATAAAAAAATGCAGCAAAAATAATGGTAAACAATAATAAAGTTATTAAGCTATTCTTACACTTTGCTTTATTTTATCGATTTCGTCAGTTTTTTACTTACATACGCACATCATTGTATTGTCTGTTATTACTATAATGATAGCTCATTTATGTTGGCCTGCCACAATAAATAAGAATGAATGAAGAAACATCATAAGGTCAAGACAAAAAATATGATTTCAGTCATATGGGTCAATTAACAAAGCTCGTGAACTTTCTCTTCACTTTGACACATCTGCCTTTATCAGTAAGACATTTAAATCTTGTTCAACTATTTTTTTAACATGAAATGTCAAGTGATTAATCAATGTGTACATCAATTTCGTAACTCATGCATTAAGACAATTTATTAATGATTACAAGACTTTTACTTTTTTTGATAATTGTTGGACATAATTAATTTATGCATAATTTCTTAATTATATGGTCTATATAGTTATTTTAGTAATATAACACCAATTTGGCTTTTTATAGAACGCATAGAAAGCTTAAAATATCTAAAATAATTAAAAATATATTTGCATAAAATATGGTCTGTTAATAACACATAATATTTATTTTACTTCAGATTGTCCCCGGGGTAGTCCCATTGGAATCAAATTACATAGCCAAATGCTTTTAGCTGAACCATAAAAAAATTAATGTGCTTCTAATTACACACTTTCTTGACCACACAGTGTTTTAAAATTAATGAAAATAATAATCGGCCTGCGTTTGCCTGAGGTCCGTCTACGGTTGAATTGCATGTTTTGATCCTTGAAAGTTATCACATTACTATATCTCTAGTTAACACATTAAATCTGTAACTAGAATAGATATTTTTACAAGTAATTACTGAGCTAGATAGAAAATTAATAGACTAAATAAAAAGCCCACATAAATGGATGGCTACATTTAATATTTATTTTCAATAAATTGCCGGGTAAGTATAATGATAACTTTGTAATAATTATAACGAATGTGGAATATTACAATTGCTTGTGGATATACTGTTAGTCGAGAATACTTTAATACAATATTGTCGGTGTTTTTTCTAGATATATTTTTCCTTGCGAGTGGGGAATTAAGTAGTGAAGAAATTTAATTTGCTCTAGTTTTAAAGACAAATATCATTACCTTGTCTACATGTTATTCGAGACATTTTCTTATTTTTTCCTTTGTTGTCCTCTTATTCTACATTCACTTCTAAAATGAATATTGTTGCCAAAAATATATAAACAAAATATTCCTTAATATACTAAATATTTTCTAGAAAGATTTTATGGAAATAGTATTCTCAATACACAGCTGATGGTTAGTTTTAATGTAGTTAGTCTCCTTATCAATGTTCCGCTAGATAAAACTTTAAATATAGTCAAGGGCATATTTTTGAACGATAAAAATTTGGAAGCTAGAAATAAATTAAGTGTAAATATCATAATAGAACTTTTAACAGTGTGTATAGAAAAACTTGTTTTAAATTGAAAAATTATTTCTATTAGCGGGATTATGGGGTCTTCAGTGTCACCAATTGTGTCACCAATATAATTATGGAAAGTATTAAGATTAGGCGTGTTTCAAATTGTATTTACAAATCTGTCATCTGGTGAAGATATATCGACAACATTTTTATAATTCGGCCTTATGGAGTTGAGTTACTAGATAATTTTTTAGGAAATATAAATAACAAAAAGGATGTTAAATTTGCATTAGAAGTAAAAAGTAGAAATGAACTACGGTTTTTAGATATTTTAATTAAAAGAGTAAACAAGCTAACCATTATACTTTTCGCCTATTTACTGCACTGTTTATATAATTGTTGCACATTCTATAGGATACTCATCGCAGCTTTTTTGTAAATAACATTAGTTTTAGACATTTTTTATTTAATTACAAAATATTTTAAATTTAAATAATTAATAACATGTTTATTTATCGATCGACATTTTTCAAAAACAATAGGGTTCTTCCTCTAGCTAACACTAACTTACTGCCCAAATTTCAATACAATCAGACTTTTCGTTCTTAAATTATCGTGCTTACAAGAAACGTGACGGACGGTCAGACGGAAGGACGGACGGGCAGACAGACAGACATACGGACGGACATTTTGAAAGTTGTTCAGAATTCGATCACCAGCACAGTGATATGAAATTTTTTTTCTCTACGAGCAATATTACCCGTTTTAGAAATGTGCCGATCGAACGCAATATACTCTTCATTTTGTATATGCGAGGAGTATAATAATACAACTTGAACCAGTGTTTATAGAAATTGAACATATGTCAACGGATATTTAAATTTTAACTCAGATCAGATGATTCACGTTAAAAAGGGTGTTTCAAAATATTTATGTGGTGGGTCAAAAACGATTTCTTCTAATGAAGAAAAATTAAACAATGGCCAACATTTTATTAACGCGATCCTTATAAACAGTCAACACCCTAAAGTATTTGTTGGTAAAATTTTTATAAATATTGAAAATCAGGAATGACAAAATTCTCAATGTTTCACACCATTAATTTCTTATGCATACGGATTATCTGAGATGCTACGCATATAGGTGATAAATTTGATGTTAGGGCAGTATCTGAAACAAACGACACATTGGGAACTATTTTGAGAGGAACAAAATCTCAGATGATTTTCTCATAAAGCTTTGAGGAAAGAAGCAGATTAGGTTTCCAAAATCTTCAGAACAAGAACAAATATCAATATTATCTGATACTTTTATGCGTTCAACAAGTACTAGCAAAGTTCATTACCATTAATAAACAAACATCTTTAAGTGCTCATTCCTTAATTTTGACTTCATCATGTGTCCGAAATATGTCAGATTTCATAGGGTAGAATAAAATAGAATAATTTTTATTGCTGAAATAAGTACATAAAAATGTAAAATATGACAATAAGCGTATAGAAAAATTACAAGCATAAAAATAAATAAATAAACATGACAATAAACATGATAGACTCACATAAGCATTTTCATGCTTGATCGTGAGTATATAAAAAATACTACATATAACTACTTTAGGATTATACAGTAATAATTTAAATAATATACATATAAAAGACATAATTATGTTAGGCAATATAAGAGAAATTGTTAGCAGTAAATATTTATATATTTTCTAAATTAACTAAATAAACGGGGACGGGACGGTGGCTCAATGGTTTAGAGCATCTAGCTTGCATACTGGCATGCCTAGCGAAGCAAGTTTAATCCTTGCTCACCGCGAAATAATTTTAATTATAGAATTATCCCCAAGATCTGGTTCGGACTCCACTATAAACTGTAGGGCCTCTCTTTTTTTACCTAACACAAAATCAATCAGGATTTCCAAGAAGGAAAAAATTAATTAAAAATCTAAATAAGACTATAGAACATTTCTGGATAACTTGCTTTGTCGAACTTAGTTGTCAATCAAGGCACATATGTATCTTCTTAATGTATCCTTATTGCACTCAATTAATTTCTTTTTAAATTGGTATATTGGTTCCATTAATCTCAAGTCTGAGTCTAATGAATTATTAAATTTTGGACCTAAATAGGCGAAGCTTTTCTGATCTATAGCCTTTTTCATAAAAAAAAGAATTTTCTTTTTGTTTTATACAGTACATACATATCATTTCGTTTTACTAAATAATTTTTATTGCGTTGTTTATTACAGTGATAGTAAAGCAAGAGTCTAATATCCAGTACACTACACTGGGTCGTTGAAATATTGCATCACTTGAGTAAATTTGCTCTTTAAAAAATATATTTTAAGATTTTTTTTTTCGTTTTTCTAATTAGGCGAATTCGATAATAATAGACAGCTACCATGCTTATATAAATTAGTGATTAGAAAGAATTAAAATAAGTTATGATTTAATAAATATATCCCTAACAATTCACATCATCGGGCCCAGCTCAAAGTAATCGGTCTTTATTTCTTGATTCATCATAAATCAACAAAAATTTGCAAAGACAAAAGCAGTAGTTAAGATAAAATTGAGAGAAACGGATACCGTGCAAGTTTAATTAATGAAATCATTAGGAAATGCAGATTTAAGAAAACAGCCGGAACTCTTCGACTTTCAGACCGAACTGGAGAATTGAAATGCCCGATTTATGCACAAATGTACTTTATTTTTATGTTTAATGCATTATGCAATGCAGGTAATAAATACTCTGTTTCCCTAATGTAGTTCCATACTAGAGGATGTAATTAAACAGATATAAATATTCTATATTTATATATAGAATTATAGTTACATCTGAATATTTTCTGTAATAAACTGCAAATTAGATAAATGTCGCCAATACTTCTTATCTTACCCTGGGCACTAACCAAGAAGCAAGTATATTTATCTTACGATAGAGCATCCGTTAGATTAGCATAATTAACTACATATTATACAGACATTTTATAATTGTAATTGGTTGTATCTAAATGTCACTTGTAACAAAATACTAATTAAATAAATATCACTAAGTAACACTTCTTATTTTCGTTAATTTAAAATTATAGTCATATTTGAGTATACAGCTAACATGATAATCAATCCACAATATATGTGAATGTTTATAAGCCAGCTTACTGACATTAACAGCCCACATACGCACTCAAAGGTTTCCTTTCTATTCGATAATTAAAGTCTCCATAATTTTACTTTTATGGAAAATACGCGAAGTTATATAAACAAAATTATTGTAATAATTCGATTTATTTCAGTACTAAATTAATATAGCCAACGATGCACCTGCTAACACTTGTTTTACAATATGTATGTTCAAGGAATTCAGATATTTAAACGCATGCGACGATGTCAACAATACGATGCATAAACTTGCACAATGTTATCAACATTATCATTGAGATTTTTCATTCCACAGTCACCAGGATACTTGCTGCTAATTGTGTTGCATGAAATATGACACGGTGACGCAGCGAGCTGGAGTGTGTTAAGGCGAGTACACTTGTTGACTAGGGTGGAGTGAAAAATCTGACATTTTAGTTTCTGAACGCCTATATGCGGAAAAGTGGTAAGGCTAAGTAATATTAATTCCCTGCAAAACCTGGAGTCGGTTGGATGACGTTTAGCGGTGCCCCCACCGCTTTCAAAATTTGTCGCCGACTGCCAGAAACAAAGCCGATTCAATTATTTCTCCAGCGACTGTCTTTAAGTGAGTGTGGGTTTAAGCTGCCGATATTGATTCGAAAATAGTTTTACAACCGCATAATTGTATCTCGGTTACTTTGGTTGCTATTTAGTGAATTTTGATATTCGAGTCTTTTTGTGAAATATGCCCAAAAACTAGAAAAGGTATTGACTGCCCTGTATTTGAGGCTCCGTCCGTGTTTAGGAAAAATACGTTACCTACATATGTGGATGTGATATATACGTCAAACCTTAATTAATTCAGCTCAAAATAAAGCAGAACCGACCTTAAGTAACATTGCAGAGATTTTGATTGCAGAGCTGAAACTTGTTTGGTCTAAGGCGTCTATTCTCGTGGTGACAGATCAACAAATTTTACATATGATAAGACAATATCACGAAAAATTGAGAAACCTTAGGGAACCTCTAATATCTCGATTGAATGATGCTCTTAGACAAAAAGTGAAAAATTTAGGGAAATTGCAGAAACAAAACTTTTCAATATTTCGTCCTGCAAGTGCGCGAATTTTTCATTGTGTAAGTGTAAAAACAAAGTGCCAATCAGAGAAAGAGAATTTCTAGTAGACCAGAGAACTGAGAGAAAAATATTTATTTGCACAATTGATCCAGTAGCTACGCGAAACATTCAGCGATTCTTACATCGGAGAGTCTTGGAAACAAGATCGCTACCTTCAACTTCTACTTCTAATCTGCTGGATATGGGACCGTCAGATGGTGAAGAGACAGATGATATTGATGGCAGTTCTAATGCAAAGCAGGAGGCTAGCCAAAAATTACAACGCTAACGATCTAAACAAATTCGTATTAACTTACCAAGTCTCGCACAAGCGTGCGATTGCACAGGTGTTTCTGATAGATCCGCTGCTATTATTGCTTCTGCTGTATTAAAAGATATTGGACTGATAACCAAAGAAGAAACTTGTAAAATAATTGATAGAAGTAAGATAAGAAGAGAGAGAAAAATAAGACGAAACATTTTAATAACCAAGCAAGAGAATGATTTTTTACAAGCCATTTATTTCGATGGACGAAAAGATAATACCCTCGTTCAGCATTCAATTGGTAATAAAAATCACAGAAGTACAATTAGCGAAGAACATATTGTGATTGTTTCAGAACTCGGATCTAAATATTTTGTACATATCACTGTTCTATGTGGCACAGCAGAGGCAATTTCCGAAAATTTGATACAGTTTCTGTAGCAACATATGAATTTGATGAACTTAGTGGCTATTGGATGTGATGGGACCGCTGTCAATACGGGAATTCATAATGCAGTAAATAGAAAGCTAGAAATGCATACTGGAAGGCCATTACAGTGGTTCATTTGTATGTTACACGCAAATGAATTACCTTTGCGTCATTTAATAAATCATTTAGATGGGGAAACTACTACTACTCTTCTGGGTTTTCTGGCGAAATCGGAAAAGCATTACAATCTTGCGAATCTATACCAGTCACAGAGTTTCAAAAGATTACCACAGAACTTCCTAAAATTGACTTACAAATGTTAAGCACAGACCAAAAATATTTGTATAACATGACTTTGTCTATATCGAAGGGTAACATATCGGAGGATTTGGCCATGCAGTCACCTCCACGTGATGAGTTCTGGGTTGTTTTATATTAAAACAAGCGAAGAGCTACATAAATCATAAGTTTTAATAGTTTCACTTATTTAGAAAAAAGTCATAAATTTGAAGAGCCTGGGGCACCGGAAAACGTATTCGTATGAGGCTCAGTTTTCTCACAGTAAATTGACCCTACATGTAGCCACTTTTCCACATATAGGAGAAATCAAATTCGAAAAAAAAATGTTTTCGCCATTTTCGCTCCACCCTATTGTTCACATTTTCTATCGTGTACTGGGTTCAATCCCCAGCACTGATAATATCAATATAGTATAGTCAATCTATACAAGTCGTTGCAAAAATTGTCAGCAGGATAAAAAAAAAGTGATCATGTGGAAAAAGACAATCTAAGGAAGATAATGTAGTATTTTTCTTAATTTCTAATGGAGAACTTAGCCTAAAAAAGTCGTAAAAGTAAAGAAAACTGTTTTTCGCTGATAAAAAGAAAATTGAGCTCGAATCGAAAAAAGTTAAATGAGAAAGTTGTAGATATTAGAATTATCTTTCGATTAATGTATAACAAGTTATAGTTTGGTGCACAAACCATACGGAAAAATGGAAAAAGCCATTAAAACTCGCATTTCCTAATTTGTTAATTTTTTTTTAAGACAACTTACAAATTTGTTATTTAGTAAAAATATAGCTTCTCGCTAGCTAAAAGAGCAGTATTTTTTTGTTGCGAAATTTTGCATATTTCTCTTGAAATTTCAGTTTGTGTTAAAAAACGTTCTTCTAAGAATGATGCTCTTGGTCTGGGAATTATCATAGAGCAGCTCAAAAGCTCAAAATCTTTAAGACTTGTACTACCATGTGCAATTAAATAAAAGTTGATTTTTTTTCATTTTCGTTGTTAAAAATAGCATCCAAAATCGATTTCTCCTTCGTATTTTTTTAAATTTAATATTGGGAAATCAAACTAGTGACAAATAATGGTGGCCTTTTTTTACGTATTTAAAGAAAATTATCGTAGGACCATCTAGAACTGAGTTTTTTTTTTCTAAAAATTCCTCAGTCGTTTCGATTTATTGCAGACTTTTGCAAACACAATTTGTTGTTCAGTACTTAGTCTACAATAAGAAAAAATATTCGAAATCGTTGGATTGGTGAAATCCATCAAAATAACGCCTCTGTGAGCCTTATTTTATTTATTTAACAATACACTGCCCAACAGAGCATTCCAATTACAGGGCAGGAGATGATAAGTACATATAAAATATAAAAAATATTAAAAGAATATAAGTAAATAGAAATATGGTAACGTGTTTTAATTTATACAGTTAATCTCTTTATCTCAGCTACATTGCAGTGGAATATATCAAACTGGCCTTGAAGACTATTATAGTTCTCACACATTTTGTACAATGGTGAAAATTTCTGTACGTTAGTTCTGGGGGTCGGCAGATAAAATAAAGTGTTTTGTCTGGAACCTGGTCTAGGTGTTCGAAAATTTAGTAAACTTAAGATAGCACTACAATCTGTTATATTATGTATTATTTTAAAAAGAAATATTTGTTGTGAAATAGTTCGGCGAGTCTCCAAACTCGAAAGCGAAAATCTGTTTAAAAGTGCAGTCTGGGGAAAACCAATAGCAGGATAGACACCGTCCTCCTTGTAACTTATAATCTTTAAGAAACGTCTCTGAATTCTCTCTATATTTTGTATATGTAGGTTGTAATGAGGAGACCAAATAATTGACGAGTATTCTAATTTTGATCGAACAAAGGACTGATAAAGTAGTTTCAGCGTATTACTGTCATTAAAATCATGAGAACATCGTGTTATAAATCCCAGTGTTCTAAAACTTTCATTGGTTATGTTATTTTGGTCGATATGGCCCTGGAAGCTGGGTCGTGTCGCTCGAGAAGCGAAATCTTCGGACCTCTAACTTTGGTGACTGATTTCTCACGTAAAAAGCGCCGCAAAAAAATCATACGGCTCATCATTGAATTGGAAATTTAATTTACAATCGATCTAGTCAAAAGGGAGGAGCAATTTTGTTTAGAAAAAGTTCAGGCAGTTTATGTGAAGAGGTGTCGAAAATCGTTAAATTTCTTAATACAACAGTATAGAAAATTCTGTGAAAAAGTCAATGTGCCAGCAAAATTCAGGACTTAAATTTTTTATAATAACTGACATTTGACAGTTGGTAACTTCGATGCTGTTATTTTAAAGGATTTCACCAATCAAATGATTGCGAAACTTCGCTTCATTGTAGGCTACGTATCGAACAATAAATTGTGTGACTATTTCAAACGTCTGCAATAAATACAAATGTCTGAGAAATTTTTAGGAAAAAAAAATTATCTCAGCTCAAGATAGTCGTACTATAAACATTTTTTAAATACGTAAAAAAATGTGTTGCATTATCAGCGATCAGTTATAGGGACCATTTGTCCTTCCTCCTAATTTAAATGGACAGTCTTATCTGTTTTTTCTTCAAAATACTCTTGTTGATATATTACATGCTTTCGTGCTAGACATACGGAACAGAATGTGGCTTATGCAAAATGGAGCTCCCCTCATTTCTCTATTGAAGTCAGGAATTATCTTGATGAGACTTTCCACGCAGATGGATCGGTCGAGGAAGTGAGTTTGCTTGGCTACCAAGGAGTCCTGATATAATCCTTTGGATTATTATGTGTGGGGACATATGAAGTTCTTAGTCTATGCAAATATAATCAATTCAAGAGAAAAACTGTGAGACAAAATACAAAACGCAGCCAAGTTTCTTAGAGGACACGAAAATGTATTTTTCAATATAAGAAATTCTTTTATGAAAAGAATTAGAAAAGGCATGGAGACCATATCGAAAATTTACTCTAAGTTACAGCAATTGGGTTTTTCATGAGGGGAAAGTTTATACAATAAATACTGATGTCATTAAGTCATCATTCATGATTTTTGGTCTTCTAGTAAGATTAGATCCTTAATCTACATAATCTTTTGAGTTATGTATTTATCTCAATACCATGAAAATATTTCATTAGTTCAGAAGAAAGTGAGAAAGAGTTTAGTCTGTTATTACGATTTTCTTTTCCCTTACGTTTTGTAGTTTTTTCAATTTTTCACTTTATTTCATTAAATTTGAATTTGTCTTTCAAAAAATTATTCAAATGTTTAACGCAATTTCCTCGAAAACTGTTGGAGTTATCAAGTTCCTCCAAATGTACCTTTTATACATGGAAATGACGCTCTCATCAAATTTTCTGGTCAAAAGTACCACAATATTTCGTCAAAAAAAAAAAAGAAAAAATTCATCATCAGAGACAGGTGCTACGCCGCCCTCTATGATCCAACGTGATGTAATACACACATTATTGTTTCTTAGAATAAAAAGAGTTCCTCTATGAAATTTGGCCAAGATCAGTCAAGAGGCTGTTGAGTTTTGCAAAAAAATGAAAAAATAATGGAATTTTGACACCCGGTATCTTTTTTCACAGCAACGTTTTACTAAAGCATATTTGGTTATATCCTCATATTCTGGCCCAAAGAATCTATTATTAATGATCCACCCTGTATATGTGAAGTAATAAGTAACGTAATTAGTTTGCAGTTTGTGGGGTTTACTAGGGCATCTCAACACACAATAGTATGTTTAAAATTAATACTTTTCAAGAAACTAATGAAACACAAGTGAAAAGGTGTGTGACTTGAAGATTGATGGGCCATAATGTCCATTTTCTGGTCACTTTCGACATTTTATGCAAAATAATAGCATTATTCGTGCAAATGAACGAGTACTGGTGATTTAATGTTATAAAATAAACTCTACCTAATTAATTAACACGTACTGATTTTATTATGCAAACTAAATGTAAATTTAGAGGCATTTTTTACTCAAATTCGTTTTACACATTATTTATATATTTTATTACTTTCATAAGTTATTAATTTTATAAATTATTAATGTGTTATATAACCTTAAGTATTAATTTTCGACATTTTAGAGTTTATTATTTTTTAATTCACACTCACACAAGTTATTGGTTATTTACAAATGATAGTAACAAATTAATCAACCTCGGAAATATTTCCTCCGTCGACAGTGTCATCATACTCATATTCATTCATGTTCAAACAGTCAAAATCCTCTATAAAATTTTCAACCTGGGTATCTTTATCAACATCCGAATTTAAAAATTGTATCCTCTGGCAAAAGATACTAGTTTTTGAACACTTCAGTCTAGTTTTTGACCACCACATCTTCCAGTAGAGCAATGACTAGCGCAGTTGTACTATAGATATGATTCCAGAGCTAGAAACAGTACTTACTGTTTTAGGGGGCTACAATTTCATTTTCTTTTGCACACAAAGTTAAAGCAATAGCATAAAAACATTATTCACGTATGTCGACAAAGCTTAGATCATCGTAGAGAGTCTAGAGACCGCTACGATGCATTTTAAAGGAGGATGGGTCGACTAAAGGGTATACAAAAACAAAAAACAGATTCTTATGTAAAATTTTCTGCTGGATTCGAATTTCGAGTTCGTCAGTTAATTCGGAATTGCGAAATTGGAGAAAAAACACATTTTTGTCAAAACTCGGAAAGCGTGAAAATGTGTATTTTTCTATATCTCACTCAGTATCTCGAGCCATGTGATAAATATTGATCTCAAATTTTATAAACATATTCCTCTTATCTTGTTCTTGATTGATGTATGAAGCAAAATTGTTTTACCCGGACATCTTTTTTATAAAAAAATATATAAACTATTACATGTTATGCAAAAATACGAAAACGCATTGTAAAATATAGTAAGCGAGAAACTTTCTTATTATTAAAGTTAGAAAGATAGCATAATGACTAAAAGTGAAGTTTAAAGGTCAAGGAAGTTGTTGGAAATTATATTTCTTTTTGTTGCTGATTAGTTTAGTAGCAAATGAATTGTTAAAATTCGGAGCGCCCGGAACACGGAGTTTCGCTTCTGATGTTAGTGGTTTAAGTATTATAAGTATGCCTGCCCGAGAGAGATTACACTGCATTGGGTACGGAATAACTGTTGCTTCTCAAATTAATTCATCGAAAAGAAACACACATTATTTTGTTTCATTTCAAGTATTAATTATAAAACACATATTTATTTATTTATTTATTTACTCAAAATATATACAGGAGAGAATCCCAAATGATGTTAAAACAATATAATGCCATATTGTATAGAGACAAAAGATTGACTATGTATATTACAAAATAACACATATATAAATTAAAGACTAAAGACAAAAAGTAAAAACCAACTAAGCTAAATTATTACTAACAGAGATATAATTTAAAAAATTTGTAAATGAACAAAACTAAACATCAATATTTGCTGGTAAATTATTAATAGCCGATATGACGTTTGCAACAGGACAATGATTATTGTAGTTTGAATAAAATTTAAGATACAAGTAATATCAGTGAAGTCCCTGCATTGTCGTTTCATAAAATCACACAGACATTTTACTCGCTTTAAAACATTCTCAATATGTAAGTGATATCTTAACCCGGTATCCAAAGAAAATCTATTCTGAGATTTTTTTTTTATTTATAGAATAATGAAACAAAATATTACTTTTCTTCTTAGAGAATGTAATTATTTTACATTTATTTATATTGATTTCAAGAAAAAAATTTAAATTTTGCGACTCTTCAGCATCATTTATGGTATTAACAACTGCAAACAATTTCAAATCATCGACGAAAAGTAGAATTTCCGCAAAATTAAAATTGTACCTATTGCATGTCATTAATAAAAAGTGAAAATAAAGTCGGAGAAAGATGATTAAAACTAACAAATTCAAATATTTCATTTAGATTCGATATATTTGTACACAAGCACAATTAAGGAATTATAAGAATGAATATACGATTTTTTTAAAGGAACAAAACTGAAAGGAAAATGTTTTAATTTTGTATCAGAAATTAAAAATCATAATGCCTAAAAGTAAAAATAATTATAATATGCTGATAATACATACCAAATTAATTGCTAAGATAAAGGTGAAAACAAGAATATAACAATATCTATTAAAAAATCTACTTGAAGATTATACAATATTTTGACATCAATTCATAAGTGGACATAAATTTGTCACTATACCTATTTACTGAACATTTTTAATAAAAATTGAAACTCTGTTTACCTATTTTGTGTATTAAGCTACTTACTGCTATTAGTAATATCATAATTTCACCTATACAAATAATGTTAATTGGAGAATTCACGAAATATTCGCGGCTATGTATGCTTTTCTATTGTCGATCAAAAAATCACAAAAGAATACTCGATTCCACACCTAAGATGTTATAATGATGTCTCGGAACATTTTCCTTCGCACATGCAACTAATTACGCATCTTACTTTTTGCTGCAGGGCAACGACAATGCCTTGCAGTTATAAGTTTTATATTTACAAAATGAATGTAAATTGATACTTTTAGGCTTTGATAATTTGGTCATCATTATTGGAACCATAATCTAATCTTGTCTAATTTACACTAACTAAAATGAAAAATATTAGGCAGAGTCTCATGGGGTGTTTTATAAATTGCAGTCTGGAGGAAACCTCTTTTCGTATGGTTATATCATATATGGAAATATGGAAGTTGTGTTCGACTGTCAAGGAATGCTAATAATGAATTTATTTTTAAAGAGATATCCATACTATCTCTAAATGATAGAATTGATGAACACTTTGTATTCGCACCGCCGGCCGTATGCATTTGAAAAGTTGTCAATAAAATCTAGACAATTGTGCCTCTTCAGCTTCACTGCAGAATCTATCTGGTGGCATATTTTTTTCTTAAATAGAGGTAAGAACAAATAAAAATCACTAACACTTACTTTAATTCACTACAAATAACTCAATTCTTGAATTATGTAAAGAATTTTCAAATGACGCGCGCTAGAAAACATACGCCATTAAAATGAATTAAACGTCAAAATATTTTAAAACAATTGAATATATTCACCTACTAGATGAATAACATCAGCACATATATAAATTTACGACGACGTTTTGAAACCATATTCAAATAATAGTGATAACAAAAAATATTCGATAATTTTGTCCATGAGTCTATCAGTAGATGAAACGACCTTTGGACCGGCCAAGTTAAAATAAACTGGCCTATACTACTAGTACACTTGGGACTCATTTTGATTTTTAATATAATATCGAAAATGAACCTAAAGTGACTCTTTTGCCTCATAATTCTCAAACCAAATACCTTTTCACTAAAGACCGAACAAATATGAAAAGAACAAGTATTCTTATTCGTAAACATATATACAATTTTCATTAAAATTGCTATCAACTCCATTTTCAAATTTAATTTAAGTGTACTAATTGTCAAATTCGGTTCCCAAAGATTTCTGTTTTTAATTTTGGTGTTGTGATACTCAACTCGCTTGCCTTGTCTGCTTATCGCTTTTTTTTCTTACTCATTGTTCACGAAGAAAATTCAGACAAGTTATTAATTAATATACCTTAAAAATAAATGTCATCCATAAAAAACTAATTAAAAAATTAAGAAATCGTTAAATATTTATCGACGTTAATAAGTATAATATAATATTTGTGACATAGAATCATTTACATGAGTTCGTTTTAAAATGTGAACAAGTTATTTTTAAAGTAGTAAAATAGCTATTAATTAATTGCATTCCTACCTGATTATGGACAAAAAATTATTTACAAAATAAAACAGTATAAATCACGGTATAAGTTTCCTTGTATGTCATGCACGCTTGTTAAAATTTTTAGCACTGTATAAATTATTACCCAACATATATCAATTAGATTATAAACTTTAAAACATTATCTAAGAAAATATTAGTAAAATATACCAAGGTGTTTCAAATGAAATACAAATAAACTATTTCCTGGAAACTAAAGCATACTATATACTATTCTGCTAGCGAGTACCTTCATGATGGTCTGTAAATTTTGTAATTTACATATTTTGTAAAAGTAAATTTTAATTTAATGTACCCAATGTACATGTTGTATATTTTATATCTATTTGTATTTTTGACATTATAGTATTATATTTTATCTGATACTTCAGACACCATTTTGGCATATCCTATATCATGTCAATGATATACTTAGGATATGAATACTAATCACTTATATCTTAAAGTCGCTGTTTCAAATATTTCGTCGTGTATCGATTCCTTGTTGTCAACGCTTAACGTAATCGTAGTTATTTGATAACATGATTTTATTTGAATTTTACCAGTATTGCAGATTCGCTCTGTCAAAGTACTTTTGTTTTGGATATGTCTCAGTGGGTAGGGATATCGGTAATTATTTGCATACAATACGCATCGTGTAATCTGAAATTTCCAAAATTTGACCCGTCAAATCATATCACTTATGTGGATTATTTATTTAAAAGGAATTCGGATGTTCGGGGCGTGGTGTAATGTGTATCTATTTTCTAGAATTTGAATTCTAGTATTATCTTTTTGTGGATATATATAACTTGGGATGTCCACTATTTTATTTGCTAGAGATAAAAGTCATAATTCACTTACCGTATTTAATGTAGATAAATAGCTACTAAAACATACACCTCTTGTAGATTTAAAACTCGTATAATGACGATAAGGTGATTAAGTTCATACTGCGATTGACCAGCGGTAGCGAATTTTTCAAATAAATTAAATCCATCCTGCGATCAGTACACAACACCATACACAGTCCAATTTTTGGTTATTGTCTTCATCAGTGTCTGTAACGACAGTACGAAGGATTGTTGTGGCAAGGCCGTATGCATTAGTCAAGTGACAACTTATAAAGGCAATCATTGGCTTCATCTACTGGTAATCAATCGCAACTTTAATAATTGTACATAAACCAGAAGCTGGTCTGCAAATGACGTGTACCAGCCACCCGAGGAATTTATTTATTAGATATTGCTATGTTCTGTGTGATGTAGACTGGCAGCATAGATACGATACAGGAAACTAATATTTCTAACTTGAGACTTGGAAATATCATCAGCAAATCTTAAGTTATACAAATTAGTCCCTCTATAAATACTATGTCCTCCATCTCAATTGCAGCAAGCGAGGATAAGCACGCATACTTGTTGGACAACCGTCAGACCATAGGCTCTGTGTATGGGTGTAAAATACAACAACAACAAAATATAATTATAGAGCAAATGAAGAAAATGAAAACCACAGACACGTCAAGGATAGATGATCGTGAGGTTGTAAATGTCAAAGTACCTTTCATAAATCGGGTAATTTATATTTTCAAAATTAAGAATTAACGTCCCTCTGTCGCTCTGTAGAGCCCGCGAGCTAGAAAAAAAACACTTTTTACATTATTAGAATAATTCGAAAAGCAAGCCTTCGCTGCTGGAAAATATACACGAGCCACTCTCCCCTACCGATCGAATTATCGGGAACGGGGAACAATCTGGAACGTCTAGAACGACTAGAACGTCTGGAGTCTTCGATTTTCGAACACTTCCAGAAGCTTTGATTTATCTTATATAAACCGAGACGCGCTCAACGCATTCAGTCGAGCGAATCGAATCGAGTCGAGGCGAGCCAGTAAGTCAGTCAGTTCGGGATCCAGCCACGCGACAAAACAACAACAACCAAAGGCAAATTTCTACTTTAAAGTGTTAATATTCAACATAATTAATTGCATCAAACCTATTTAGTGATAAACAAATGTATTGTTAGAACGTGAATAGTAATATATCGTTATTTTGACTCCAGAAAATTTGACTTTTAATCATTCGTGTAAAATCGATACAGGGTGTTATTTTTTCGCCGAACCAAGTAAAAATAAATTCATTCAAAATTAAATTGTGCAGTGTTCTTGTGCGCGAATCTGACAAAAACGAAAGTCACGTTCGTGTTCATGGCGCCCGTACAACGTGGAGCTTAGAGAAGTGGCCGAGAAGAAAAGAACAAAGAAAGAAGAGGAGAGTAGTGTGGCTTACTCGAGGGGCTCTGAACTGAGTAGGGGTTTCAAAGGTAAGGTAAAAACGCTACGTGAAAACCCATCGAAGGGCCAGAACTTCTCAAGTCCAATTTTCACAATAAAAAGAACATGGAATCTTACGAAAACGTTATGAAAACGCTAGGTGGAGCAGCGGCACGACAGGGAATAAAACTGCCACACCCAGAAGGACAACCATCTTCCTCAGGGAGGGAAGAGGACCCCGTACAACACATATACCCGAATACTGCACAACCAGGTGAGTCGATTTTACATACAACCTCACAACGAGGGGAGCAAACAAATGTAAATATCGAACTAAGTCAAATCTTCGTGAGCATGGCGGAGGCAATCAAGCAGGCTATTCTAAACGCTACTACAAGTCATGAAGGGGGCAAAATGGAAAAGGTTATGCAAACCATAAGAAACTCCCCCATGCACACTTTCCAAGGGCTGGATCACGAAAGTGCAAATATGTTTATATTTAATATGGAAGAACATTTTCGAAAACATAATATTACTGACCAAACAGAAAAATTAATAATGATTACGTCACAATTAAAAGGCCATGCAAAGGAATGGTATGAGCCATATAAAAATTTAATATACGATTACGAAGCATTCAAATTAAGACTGAGGCAGACCTTCGACACCATAGCGAAAAGGGCTCAGGCAGAACACATTTTGCATACAAAAATGCAAGGATATAACGAATCAGTTACATTATTCATCTCTAAGAAAATAGCTTTATTTAACAGAGTAGACCCAACCAGACCGCCTAAAGAGAAGGCGTACTGCATCTATAGACAACTACGCCCCGAGATAAGGGCACAAATTCGATTCAGAGATTTCGATACCCCCGAGGAGTTACTAACTGTAGCAGCAGAGGTAGAAGAATATGATCTTCCGAGAAGCACCAATAATGACAATTGAAGAAATCGTCCAAACAACAATAATAATAATAATAGTAACCGTGACGAGGCACCAAGACAGGCAACCAATACGACCACCAGAAATACGATCCAGAGGACAGCATCATCATGGGAAAATACGCAAGACAGCCGACCACCGACGACATGCCGATTTTGCGGAGGATGGCACTGGCAAAGAAATTGCCCACAAAATCCGTACACCACAGGACAAAACGAACAAGTCAATAGGCATCAGGAAAACTTCCAAGGGGCCGGCGCCCGTCCCAGATCCAACAACTAAATAACGATTCCTCGGCGTCCGGCCCAAACAATATAACCAACCCGGCGACTCCACCAAATTTCGACAATATCTTAAATATCTCTGCAATTTTTCAAGAAAAATCAATAAATAACATGGCTACTCAGACTGATTCTGAGAACATTACGAACATTTCCACTATCCTAGCAAAAACAACGCTAAAAGACGTGGCGACGCAGACAGAAACTGCCCCGTTATTATCAATGCAAGATTTACGAAAATCAAGGCAATTACCACATATTAAGATCCTTGCAAACGGACAGGAAATAAACGCTGTTATTGACACAGGTGCGGAAAGCAACATAGTCAGGGCAGGACTCGTCGACACCGAGCCTCAAATCAAGGACAGAAAATTGTTTGCAATGGCATGCGGAGGCCAAACAACAGAATCCTTGGGAAATATCGTCTTAGATCTAGACATACAAGGTAATAAAACTCAGGGTGAGTTTGAGGTAATTAACAAATTAAATAAAGAACTTATTCTTGGTACGCCATTCCTGGAGGACGAGGGTGTCCATCTAGACTATGAAAGGAAGTGCATGTATATGGGAAAAACGCCAAGGAGAACTGTATACTGGAACCAAGAAACAAGGCATACCCCCGAATTTCGACAACTCCAAGAAAAAAATCGTATTCCACAGGAGGCTGAACAATTACGATACGACTTACCCCAGCAGGACGAACTAAATATACCAGCATATCAAGAGGAACGGGACGAGCAAGAAGAACAGACCCCGGAAGAAAGAACAGAAGAAATAAGGGCAAACCAAGCAGAATATCAAGAGAGGTATTCTTCGCCAAACGATAGACCCAAGGTTACCTTCGAAGAAGGACAAGAGGTAATGGTAAAAGCCCTTCGACAGAAACCGAATGTATTCTTACCCTCTTGGACAGGCCCACATCTAATAACCAAAAAAGTCTCCGACGAAGTATACGAGGTCCGACGCGGGAACAACACTCATCTGGTACACGTAGACGATATTAGGCCCCCAGTCGCCGGAAACGAACCTCCCGAGCAGCTACTTACCGATGAAGAATCGGACCCCGATGATGACGCCTTTAATGACGAAAATCCTGAAGATGATTTCCCAGACTGTCACGAAGGCCCTGAAGAACATCCCCCTGATGATGACGATAGAGACGATGAAATCCTACTACTTGCCTTAGCGCATCTACCTGCCTTAGCGCATCTACCTGCCTCAGCGCATCTACCTGCCTCAGCGCACCAAGAAAAGTTACCTGCCTTAGCGCATCTACCTGCCTCAGCGCATCTACCTGCCTCAGCGCACCAAGAAAATTTACCTGCCTTAGCGCATCTACTTGCCCCAGCGCATGACGAAAATTTGCCTGCTCCAGCTCATGAAGAAAAATTGCCTGCTCCTGCGCACGAAGAAAATTTGCCTGCCCCAGCTCACCAAGAAAATTTACCTCCCCCAGCGCACTATGAAAATTTACCTGCCTTAGCTCATGAAGAAAGCTTGCCTGCCCCAGCAAATAAAGAGAAAATAACCGTATCCACTCCGGCACTCGATGAGCCAACCACCTCAACAAGGCCAACACCAACACACGGAGAGACGAACAGACCATATAAACCAAAGCGACGACGAGCAAGACTGGTCATCATGGACCCCTAGAAATTGTATCCTTCTTTTCAGAATTACGTTTATTTTCATTGTTGTACATATCTTAAGTTTTAGCATTGTATACATTTTAGTTCTTATTATTCATAAAACACGTTGTAAATATCTTAAGTTAGATAGAATTGTATACTTTAGGTTTCAAACACTTAATCGTAGAAATTTGCCTTAGCAAACGGGGGGAATGTCAAAGTACCTTTCATAAATCGGGTAATTTATATTTTCAAAATTAAGAATTAACGTCCCTCTGTCGCTCTGTAGAGCCCGCGAGCTAGAAAAAAAACACTTTTTACATTATTAGAATAATTCGAAAAGCAAGCCTTCGCTGCTGGAAAATATACACGAGCCACTCTCCCCTACCGATCGAATTATCGGGAACGGGGAACAATCTGGAACGTCTAGAACGACTAGAACGTCTGGAGTCTTCGATTTTCGAACACTTCCAGAAGCTTTGATTTATCTTATATAAACCGAGACGCGCTCAACGCATTCAGTCGAGCGAATCGAATCGAGTCGAGGCGAGCCAGTAAGTCAGTCAGTTCGGGATCCAGCCACGCGACAAAACAACAACAACCAAAGGCAAATTTCTACTTTAAAGTGTTAATATTCAACATAATTAATTGCATCAAACCTATTTAGTGATAAACAAATGTATTGTTAGAACGTGAATAGTAATATATCGTTATTTTGACTCCAGAAAATTTGACTTTTAATCATTCGTGTAAAATCGATACAGGGTGTTATTTTTTCGCCGAACCAAGTAAAAATAAATTCATTCAAAATTAAATTGTGCAGTGTTCTTGTGCGCGAATCTGACAAAAACGAAAGTCACGTTCGTGTTCATAAACAGGATGATATACGTTGGAACTCTTGTCGCTTGTACAATGTATTGTACAACTTGAAATACTGTGTGAAATGAATGAAATAATATCAAATTATAACAACAGACGGTCATATTTCATCACCACTATAGGGTGATGATATATGACCGTACGCGATGATATATTAACAGCATATGATGATGACATGATATGATATAAAACAGTATGATGATATGTGATACTGCAAACAGCAACGTAATGCAGTATATATTATAATATATGTTATGTTATCTGTCTCAACATTTTCATTCTCATTAAATCATTATATCCAATAATGTACGACATGTACGTGTTTATTGTAATATTATCTTTATTAATTAACAAAATGGCAGTATTGCAATATACCTGAAACAATTTGTACTATTTTGTTAATTGTTAATGAAGATATTGCTACAAGCTAATCATAATAGAACTAGTAAGAACCAGGAAACTAGTTTGCTGTTTCCCACATTTCTTTGTTACTTCTTACTAGAAATAACAACGAAATTAAACATGTTGGTACTTTTTTTCATAGACATGCAAAGTTCAACAAACGTGTTTAAAAAATATATTGCAACACGTATGTACACTGTATACAGAGTAGACCGTTAACAATAGGCCATAATGTAAGGGCAAATTCTTTAAAGCAAAATATGAGGACATAGCCAAACGTATTTCTGTAAATTCTTGCTGTAGAAAAAGATACAAGGTGTCAGAAAATGCATTGAAGTAGGTGGAAGCTACATCGAAAATTTACTCTAAGTTCCAGCAGATATTTCATACGAAAGTCAATGAATTTGCGTAGTTGTCACTCTTTAGTTGTTACTTGCGGTGTGTAATATGTTCAGTAAATAAACTGAGTTTGTTTTCAAAGAATTATTGAAATCTTTTGCGGTAGTTTTCTCGAAAACTGTTGGAATTATTAAGTTCTATCGAGTCTACCTTTTTTACCAAAAGATGACTCCTGTATGAGATTTTTTAGTCAAAAGTGCCACAACATTTCGTAAAAAAGAAAAAGAAAAATTGTTCATCATTAGGCATAGCTCAAGAAGTGCTCTTTACGGGCTAGCGTGATGATGATACATACATCATTGTTTCTTAGCTTAAAATATGTTAACTTACCAAATTTGGAGACAATCGGTCAAAAGGTAATTTTGATATTGATTGATTGATTAGCCAGCGTATGGTAGACATTGCTGCCACTTCCGGATATGTAATCCGAATATTATTATACACCGCAGGACCGGCTACATGCTTCGGATTGGATATGGGACATGCGTACTGCCAGCAATGAGCCCTATGACGTATGGGGTAGGAATATAGGATAAGTGCAGGTGTTTGTCAGATGCTTCTTTTAAGTTTCCATGCTTCTTTTAAGTTTCCTATCATCATCTTGTTTATTCTTCTTTTGAGTCTTCTGCTTCTGAATCTAGCAGTGTGAACCTCCTCCCTCCCGCTTGCGTCCAGATACGGTTTCATGTTTCCCCGAAATTTGTGTTTTCGTTTCAACGTCTTGCATCACTGCATCCATGTTTGCTTACCAAGACATACTTAGCTCGATGTAAGAAGCTTTCATATATTAACCGTTCCACAGGTAAATAGCTATTTACAGTGGAAGAGCCCCAAGAGAACGTTTGAAACACCTCGTATACCGATCCGCTAAGATAAAGCAAAATAAAACTAAAATCTGGAAAGAACAAGAAGAGATCTAGGAGAATATTTGGAATGCTCTCAATATTAAGTAGACTGTGGGGTTAGAAAATAATATTAGCGTTTCGTTCTGTGGCTACTCCGTGAACTCGTCAGTAAGGCTGGAGTAGCCACTGCCTTATATGCTTTTCCAACGAACTCAACATGGCCGCTCGTATATATACTTAGTGGGCCAAATGATGTAGCTGTGAGATATAAGGGAAAAGTCACACGCCACACCGGTGTGACGTTTCCCTTATATCTCACCGCCACACAGACCCCAACTACTTTGACTTGGGAAATATTTTTGTATTCGTAAATAAGCCTAATATATGAACCATGTGACAGCTGCCAAACCTTCCTGTTTTGGAGCTTGTCTAATGTTTAATACATTTTTAATTTTAAGAAATTCAATTGGGTTTAATAAATTAATATGGATTAATAAACTAATACTACTAATGGACTTATCTTTTTCGTCCTTGTGTATATGTTGGCAGCTTCCCTCTCTGTTCTGTAGGATTCCCACACTACTGACACTCGTTGTTTCACCCTTCTTAGGCATGGCGCGCACCAAAGCGGTATGTGGCAAGGGAATGGTGGTGGCATTGGAATGGTTAAGACATGGTGTGACAGTAGAATATCGACAAAATGATATCAAAGTGATGTAACGCGCACCGAAATGGCAAACAGCGCCATCCTGCCATTGCTTTATCATTTAGCAAAATATCGTCAGAGGACGAGGATGCTCTTGCATTGGTTCAACTAGTACATTTACAAAATCGATATAAAATAAAATATCATTGGATCCATCCTATATGGCAAAAAATGGAAATACGGCATATACAGGGTGTAATTAGTTTCATGTCATTAAAAAAAACTGGTGGTAGGGAACAACAAGACAAACAAAATAACCTTATATAACATGGGGTCTAAAGCTCATAGTTTTGGAGAAAAAAATAAACAAAAATTTCGTAAATTTTCAATAAAGTTTTTTGAGAACTGCTGGAATATTGAGGTAGGTTTAGATCTAGAACTGATCTGAAGAAAACTATACACTAACTCTCCCTTGTGCAATATTTTAGTTACTGTCGGTGTTTCGTTATGTACACACGTCCAACCCGCGGTTCGTTGTTTTTGTTATTTTTGAATTTCACGTCATTGTGTATTTATAGTTAAGATTTATTTTATTGACTTACCGTTCAAGTTGTCAAATTCTTGATTACGTACAGACACAACTTTCTTGTTCGTTCTTTTTGTACTTCTTAATTGACAACGTTAGTTGATAGTTTAGTGTTAAGCGAAGTGCGTATGTGCTTAATTCGACGTACCGAACTGTGTATTGATACAGATGCAGAGATTTTGAATCATTTAGGTAGGTAGTAAGCTTTTAACCCAGGACACTTATTTATGTTACAAATGTTAATAAACCACATTTAAATTTTATAAATTATAAATACTCCAATATTTTGTTCCAAATTAAAAAACACACATGTAAAGAAATGCTCTGTTTAAACCTCTATGGCAATTATTTGCTTGCAATTGTGCACGAAGAGAGAACGAATTATTTACCTCTTTGTACTTGCCTCAGTTCAGTTGAGGCTGTACATCAAAGGCGGTCAATGATCCTTTGACACCGCATGTGCAGGCCAGCACCTTTTTATGACGATTTAAAAGTTGTATAATTGGTAAGTACAAGTCCATCAACCAAGAAAAAGCAGTGGTTCTCAATAGTTGTCTACCATGATATTAAATATGGTAACCTAGATCAGTGTTTTTCAAAGTGCCCCTAGAGGGAAAAGTCATAAAGGTTTTTTGTTTGTCTAGTCGGTCCCCATTACCAGTTATTTTTAATGACATGAAACTGATTACACCCTGTATAATGTGTACAAAAATGAAAATAATCTCGCCCTATTGTCATACAGACAGAGATAAGCCTCTACAAGGCCTACAAAATGTATGTTGAATTTCTGGTCATCTTGCATTATAGGAAAATCGCGGAAAACACTGGAGATGCAATATTTTCTCTAGGCAAGTAAATACTAAATACAAGCACCACTTACTACTTGCCGCTCGAGTGACTAGTGGAGACAGAATGGCACCACCCCACTTGCCCACTCCGTCTCAGTGCGCACTGCCGCATTTGTTTACATGGGTTTAAAAAATTCCACCTGCCACACAGCTAAAATGTCACCTAAACACCACTCCAGTGCTCGCCGGTCTTTAGAAACCTGCTTGTTGTTATTTATAATGCACAGTTTATAGTATCTGCGTATCTTTTTCAAGTTGTTTATATAGGCTTTTAGGTGAAGCTATATTCATCAATATGTCTTAATCAAATATCAGCCATATGAAATAGTCAGACTCATGCTAATTTATATCAATTAATATAGGATTGTCCACGTTTTAATACAACACAGTTTCGTACGATTTCTCGTAGTTTTGACCGATTTTATTCACAAACGTGCCTGTCTCCTACGCCATCCGAAACCGAACTTGTCAGTCAAAAGGTAATCGTGATGTTGCAAAAAAAATGCAACTTTGACGCCCTGTATCTTGTTCCACAGCAACAGTTTAATAAAGCATGTTTGGTTACATCCTCATATTTTAGTCCAAAGAATGTACCCTTACCTATTATTAATGATCCATCTTGAATAGTTACTAAAAATGTATTCTTATTTTAAGAATATGTAACTAAAACTAAAAAGCCGACAGAATATTTGGGATAAAGTTCTTTCAACAACAAATACTCCGCCATCTCGCTTTTATTCGATAAGCCCTACGAGAAATAATTTTTTAACCTTTAAACACATATTACCGTATCTTTCTAAATTCCTGTTATTGGTAAACCATCAAACCGAATTGTCGTCTCGCTCAAGTTATGTTATCAATTAATTACACAAATAGTAATTAAAATATTACCTATAGCAGTAAATAATTGTAGTAATTGCGTTTTTATTCTCTTTTAGTCTTATTTAGTTGTTAGCACCAAGGTCGTCTTGCAGAACTGTTACTTAAACAATGTAAACCTAACCTATCCTAAGGACATTTTTTGCTTCAAAAATTGCTAGACCACTCGATCGTTAATTCGTAATATAACAAGCATGCCTATTAAAAAGTGGAAAAACATATATATCATCTTTTTTCGAGTTGGTTCAGGAATGTAGATGAGGTTCAGAGATGACGAAAGCATCCTTAATGAAAGAAAAGTTTTATTTATTCATCCTTGAACTTTCGCAGCTCTTAATATCAGGGTTATGTGGTTATGCATCGGCGTTTAATGAAATTTAAGCGTTATGTAAGCAAATTATAATAAGACAATTGGTTATAAAACAGCAGTGACAAATTCTCAATCCACTGTTTACGCTCTCTATAATAATAGATTATTCTGTAATAATAGATTGTATGTACGTGGCGGTCAATAAACTTACTAGCACAAGATAATCATAAAGATAAATAAACTTTATTTAACCTGGCTGGGTGTCAACAAATCCCAATCAAAAACTCAGAGACATTCACATTGAGTACAGAGAGTGTAGTAAGTACAAAATCATTAATGTAAAATAGAACATAAAACAAAAATTAAAAGACGTAGTCAAAGGCTCTTGTTGTCTTCCGGAATTACGTTATATAAGAAAGCAGCTAAATAAGTAAGCACGATTCATATTTTTTAAAGCTATGATGTGGGATGTTTAATGTAGTGTCTACGTAATGCAGACGAGAGCTACGCAGGGAACGTCAGAAAATTAATTTCTTGCTAAGATATTTGGGCTCCCGATAAATCAGTATATTGTACCTACACAAGACACATCAGATGTAGTTTTCATTTAGGTTGATAATTAAGCCAATTAATTTCTTTGTAAAAGGAGTGATACAATCACGTCTAAGTATCACTACAGAGAAACGTACGCATGCGTTTTGCAATTTCTGCGAGCTGTATTGTTCTGCAACAGTAAGACATGATACATAAATGAAATTTCGGTACTCAAGTTATACCTCCGACATGCCAAGAACCGCAAGGACCTCCTTGGCGCTCTACGCAGACGACACGGCCATCATCGCAAGATCATGGAGCGCAAGACTTGCCACCCAAGTGGAAAGTCAAAGTCAATGCGGAGAAGAGCAAAGCCGTACTCTTCAAGAGAATTAGAAAACAAACTCCAACAGGACACGTTTCCATGCACGGCGGCAACATACAATGGCACGATACCGTCAAGTACCTTGGGGTTATCATAGAAGCCTGACGTGGAAACAAAACACGGAAGCGATTATACAGAAGGCGAGGACGAGAAGGACTCTGCCCTACCCAATGATAGGTAGACAAAGCCAACTCAATCTGAGGAACAAGCTCACGCTTATCAGGACCCTCATTGCAGCAATTTTGACCTACGCCTCCGTTGCCTAAGGATACCAAGCAGCCATCTACTTGAAGAGGATACAAGCCGTGGAAAACGTCACATTTAGGTGCGCCGTGGATGCACCATGGTTTGTCAGAAACGCCGACATCTTCAGAGACCTGGAATACACCCCGGTAACTGAAGTCATCCAGGACAGAGCGAAGAAACTATACGCCCGTGCAGCAGAGCATGGGAATCTGTTGGTCAGATAGGCGACTGACTACGACCCCAACGACGGCACAAGAAGCCGAAGCTCCAGATCCTGGATAATGGGTAAGTATAACAACCCTTCCTTTCAGCCCGATCTTCAAGCCACGCCGCAAGGAGACAATGACCAAAACACCCAAATCACCCGATCCCGGGAGTATCCAGCAAACAACCAGATAGGTACCCTTACCCTAGCCCGTGTCGGCCTCCGACGCCAAAACAAGCGTCCTTGGCAGAGCACAATCCTTGAGCTACACAGCCCAAAACTTCCTTCCGTCGAAATCGGAGTACGTGATGCCAATTGGCACCCTGGGCTCCGACTAGTCACACACCCCCAAATCCATCCAAACTCCGTTCCCTCTCACGACAGACGGAAGACGCTTCCGGGAGCCGACATGCCAGCGAAGAAAGAAACTCAAGACAGAAGAGCTTCAGAAGAAACGACCCAGCAGAGTCCAACAGCCAGGGCCAGGGGAGGTCTGCTGACTTCGCCTACACCGTCTGTATTTGCAGGTGGGGTAGTCGTAAAAAGCAGGCCCACCCCTTACGAGGCCAGTCCAGGTCTACAGCGTTGATTGTGGCAGAGAGCTCAAAGCTCGACCCCTAATCATCCGAGACCGAAGTCAAGATTATTAGTTAAGATATTGTAAGGGATTCTGATAGTTAATTTAATAATTGTTGGAAAGTCATATTTAAACGCATATAGTTATTTCAGCTTGACATAACATATTTGCAGTAGTTAGTAACACGAGTTTCAAAAGTGAAATGTTTATCAAAGACAATTTCCAGGCTATTGGCGGATTCTACGTATAATAACAATTCTGTAACATTTAAACGTAACTTAATAGAATCGTCGGTAAATGTTGGGCGCTTGGATTTATAATTAATAGCAACAGGTTTCTGAGCGTTTAGCTATTATCCATGATCACTTGAGTATTTATATACAGACTTTGAATCAGTATTTATGCCAACAATTGCCTGATCTAAGTCAGCTGAATTATAGGAAGTATATATTTGACTTTCTGCATACTGATGGAATTTACAGAATTTTATTTTCTCACGCAGATCGAACATAAAGAACACAAATAATATAAGGCCCAAGATTGACCCTGGAGGCACCCTTGATGTGACAGACCAAATAAATAACTTCCTTACCAATTTAACGACTGAGTCCTTAGGTAGTTAAGTTTACTTGTAATTTACCTACTAGTTCATATTGTAAATAGTTAAAGGTATTTTGGTAATCCAGCATTACAGTAGTTGTAACTTGTGATTCATCAATGGCCTTTAAAAAGTCGTCTCGAATATGAATCGAAGAAGAAATTATGACCGCTGATATGATTTAATAATTGCGTGTCATAATAATTAAGAGGTTAGTCTGAAATCAGCATAGTTTTTTCTGGATATTTTTTATTAGAACTTTTTTTTATTAATCATGTATAGCTTTATAAGAATCTTATCCTTAACCTACAGGTCATAATTTTCACTAATTTTAATAAAAAAACTTAGTGGGCATAAATGTTACTTAATACGAGTTATTGTATGGTTAAAGAAGAAACCAAAGACCTGCATTTAAAGAGAATTTTTTTTCATGTATTTTAGAAGACGTACAATTTGATCACCAGAAGTTTACAGTTTGAGTTACACCAAATTAAGAAATAAATGCTACTTATACAAATCACCTGTTTTGTGGTCGTTCTTGAACTTCTGTACTAGCGAAATTCTTTGAAAAGGATACGGATCACTTTGAAGGACTAAGCCACTTATCACTATATGAAAACAATTGTTTATACTATTCATAAAAGTACGCATATCGTTAAGTTACATAAATAGCAACGCAGCTTTGTTGTAATGACTCACGCATACAATTTAAACCGTTGCAGTAATAATAATATTAATAAATAAATAATTCATGTATATTTTTGCATTCCCATGTGGGATGGAAATAAATAACTGAAGATAATTGAGATTTTATTCTTTTTTTGCAGATTTGGTTACATAACAGCTTACAGTTATCTATAAAAATGGATGCAATATAATAAAGTGTTTGCACAACGGTGGTTTTCTCTTTTAGAAATATGAGCAGTTATTGCTAATGCATCCTCGCCCATAATTCTAAGATTATTTTTTATGCAAAGGCGTGGCCACCTAATATTCCAAGAGCTAGGTGTCTCTTTTAAGAACTCATCGTTTAATGAGTTTTGTGAGTTCATTAATTTTATAGAACATAAGTCACGACAAAGTAGATTTCTAGTATATGTCGTCTCTTCAGTTTGGCCCTAGTTCAAGACATTGTACGTTTTCTTCACATGAAATCGTTAATTTTCAAGGCCAGAGCATTAAAAAAAAAAGACCGAAAAAATCGACTCTTTCGTGGTCCTTGAAATCGGACTTAATTTTAATCTTAAATGATATTTTAATATGATGGTACACAACAGCAACTTTAAAATCTCATTCAGTAATTAAAACTAGGCTCAACTTGAAATTTGAAAGGAGTTAATGTCTTACCATAAAATACCAATTAAGGCTAAAATTAAGTCCGATATCAAGGGCCGTGAAACAGGCGATTTTTCATGTCCTTTGCGGTCAGCCTTTCCCTCCGATCACGGAACGTATCCCCAAATGCGTAATGTGTATTGGTTCGTTTGTTGCTGAGGTTATGTATCTAGAAATTTATGAAAATTTAACCAAAAATTATTACATAAAATAGGTGCGATGCTGTATTATTTTAATAAATACATATTTATTTCTTGGATAAACTTCAATGGATGGCAATTACACAAAAACAAGAATGTGGTTATCACACAACACATGATGTGCGCACTATGTTAATTTCATTACTATTTTTTAGATCCTGGGCAGTAAAACGAATAGTTTATGTTTTTGTTGTGTTAATATATAAACAGAACATAATAATTAACGGTAATAATAAAATTACTTTTTTAGGAATAAGAGTTTAGAATGATTATTCCTACTATTTTAGAAAGTCTACCTTAACATTACTTTGTAGGTTCCCAAGGGATGCTCATATAAAAGAACTGTAGTGTTTTATTTTGAGAAAAGAATATATTAACATCATCAACAACAGATCGATATGCTCAGATCACTTTATAACAAGTGATTTAATAATAAAGTCGAGTGGCACAAAATATCTGAAGAATACTGACCAATTACAATATCACCCGATGGAAATTATAAAATTAATACTTAGCAAATATTTGGTATCAGAATTCATTATGAAACTAGATAATTAAAAGAGGTAGGAGGAACTAGAGAAGAAATATTTTGACAAACTGTACCAGTTTAAAAATCAATGAGTTCTTGTTTTGATATATGTAAATAAAGATGTTTTACTACATTTTTTTTTCTCTAACTTTCTGTACATCTGGTGCTTGTGAGTATTTGACTGACTTGGTAACTCGGTGAGCTAAATGGTGTTGTGGGTAGCATGTTGAATTGAATTGTCTAACAGCAGCTGAATTCAATTTTCAGCTTTTACATGGTAATGTTGGCAAACAACGAATGCATGTCTGTATTATTTGAAATATGTAACTCCTTCCCAGACAATCTTGACATTGTATTTGAGGTTTGCCTAATTTGTGGTGTGTTTATTACACATGCCATTCAATAGTGCAGAAATATAATAAATTATATTTACAAATTCAATATTAACAATTTAACCATGTGAATAAGTACAATTTATCCTCCTATTGACATTCCGAAAGAATGGAGAAATGTAATTATTATGAATGATGAGACATTTTATAGATTTGTGTCAAAAAATATATTCAATAGTTTAGGCTAATTAAATTTGAAATATATCAAGCATTATCTTACCGTAATGCCTATGTCACATTGTTGTATAAAGTGCAGGAATTACAAAAATTCACTTTTATGATAATATTTATCCTTCTACACATACCCGCCATTGTTGCTTAGGGAATGTTATGATTATCTATCATTTTATGGCTATATAAGGTGACTATTAAGGAGAAAATAAGGTATGTATTGCAGAAATAGCTATCCTGTATCTAAACTTGTTCATTGATCGGAGGCCTTTCCATTTCCTCTTAACTTTTTGGTTTATACCTAAATCTCTAAATTACTTATTAAAACAAATACTTTATAGACTGGGTATGTACTTAGTGTGCAAATGTATTTTCCCTTGTTTTTTTATTAATCAGGGGCTTCTTAATGTGTTAATGATAACATAATGTTTCTAAATACTTTATAAATATCCAACTTTTGTATCAATAAAGGCTAATAGTACAAAACAGTACGCAAATGTACACTGAACTGTTTGATCATTGGTTACCTCTTTATGCAGTTGTCACTGTAAGCACAGAGAACAGTTTAGAAGGAGAAGGCTTTCGATATATCCCTTAATGTTCAAGATGGTGAATGTTTATCCAAAATGGTCTCCTGAGGCCAATACTTAGCACCAATTGTAAACCATTTCATGTTTGGTGTCATATACATATTTTTGACTCAATTAACACGAAGGTCAAAGTCAACATAGAACATCAAAATGAAGCATAGTAAAATCATTTTATCACATAAACCAAAATAAGTTTATATTATTACTCATCTTATTCACAACATCTGAACACGTGTTTCGTTATTCATGGAACCTTCTAGTTGGTCTCCAAGCATATTTGACATGCTCATGCGAACTGTGGGGATGCCTTATCAAAAACTTTCCCAACAGTTCTTTGTTGACATCAGCTCAAAGATATGGAGTTCTTCTTCATCTCTTGCCACGTGATTTTCGTTGAACCATCAACGGTTCTATATTATTTTATCTCCGCTTGATGTGGCAACAATTTATCACAGGTCATCGTATTTGAAGCCGCTAACTTCTGATTTTGATCGATGTAACACGTATCTAAGACAGAAGTCGACATGATGTATCAAAATGAAGTAAAATAGAATCATTTTATTACACGAAGCAAAATAAGTTTATTTTATTTCAAAATGGTGAAAATCTTCAATATATGTTTCACTAATAGTACATTATTTTCTCCTCCACAGAGATGGGCAATAGTGCCATCTACAATCTACATTTGAAATATGATTTTTCACCATCGTTGCAAATTGTAGATTGCAAATTGTAGATTATTTAGCGGGTCGCTCGGCTCTTTCAACCCTTCCTCACATCGACCTAAAAGATCTTTTGTAAATTATCCTTCAATTAGTTGTTGCTCAGGACTTCGTAGCTTTTTACAAAGCTTGTAATTTTCCAAGGGGCTACTTTTTTTACGTCTTCTTCAGGCGTTAATTTCAACTTTTCTAGCTACTTTAGCCTGGTAGGACTAACATTTTGCATTCACATAAAATACGTTCTGCAGTTCTTATTGCAATATCACAGTATCTGCACATGTCATTGTCTGCCTTGCCCATATTTTTAAGATGATATCTCAACGGACATTGGCCTGTTAAGAGGCCTGTTATCAGCCTCAAGTCAGACTTTTCGAGTTCGAGTAACCTTGTGGCATTTTTTGTCGAATAAGTGATTAACTTTTTCGCTTGTGTTTGGCCTGGTGTATTTCTCCAGTAGTGTTCTTTCCGTTTCTTGCCCCATGTGTCCCTGGAATAAGTCACAAAGCGGTTCGGGCCCAAAAAATCTATTTTTGGCCCGATTTTCGATAAGCCATATATTTTTATTGGCTTCACCAAATCGAACCAGTAGGCATGTTCCACTAACAGAGATCTTCACAATTTAGGGGGCCATTTTAGCCTGCATTTTTATCATGCATTAGCATTTTAGACTACTTCTATATCTGTATTGGATTTAAGAAGAAATATTTATGATATTTAATGTGGCATCGTCGCGTTTGTTTGTTAACGAATCGAAATGAACGAGTCGCGCAAACCGCGACGATGTCACATTAAATATTTTTCCTTAAATCCGATACCTAGAACAAAATATTAAAAAATTAATTCTCCAATCTTTGCCAGAACATGGTGCCACCAAAATATGTCAATTGGAAATTCAGTGTCATAATTTTATAAAAATATGTTTACAATTAGTTTCAAAAAGGCGTTCTTGATAAAATATAGAGCAATTCCTCCAATTTTTTACTTGGGACTTACTGCCACATGTACTTTTACTTCTATCTGACATCCCTACAACACAATACAATTAACCAGCATGTTACTGGAAAAAACTCGTTCAGGTACGTCAGTCTATGTCATGAGCTGTAATAGCCTTGACTGGACTGAGACGGCTTGGCGAGAAAATAGAAACGAAGGGCTGATAACTTCACCAAGGAGCTCCTTATCAAGCAGACTGAAAGTCTAGTAAGGACATATCTGGATAAGGAGCCCTAAGGTACAAAGAAGGAGTACTACAATTGACCTATACTGGTCGCAGTAGGCAAGGTCAATCGCTAGCTAAAATCTAAGTCTGATTTACATAGAATTGTTGATAAAGTTAACAGTTTTTTTTTATTTTATGCAATGTTAAGTTTTTGAAGTTCTTCTCTTAACATTTGCAACCAGGTTGAACAAACATCTACGGAACAATTCGACACGCATCTATCCTCATTCAATAATATTATCGCTGATTCTTTAGTTTCTCTTTTTTGCTGCCCGCCTCTTTGTTAAAATTTTTGCCGAATTCCAGTTTATCCTATGTCCGTTCTCCCAAGCATGGTCACAAATCTTCTTCCATTTTTTCCTAATGCAATTCTTACGTTTACCCAATCTTACACTGAACGCTCTGGATGACTTATCCACAGTGTCGGACTGGGGCGCCGGGCAACCGGGCAAATGCCCAAAATATGATCCCCTTGCTCCATGTGACATTTGGACATTCGCAAATCCCAATCTCAAAACGTCTAGTAAATCACTTGAATTTTGAAACTGGAAAGACGTAACAACACTGGAAAATACGATTGTTTACGTTTAGTATTAATTTCGACCTGTTTGAACAAGCGAAGCGGCGCACAGTGATTCAAAAATGAATTCTTGTAGACAAAATTCGATCTACACAGTTTTGCTTGAAACGATTGTTTTTTTTTAAGTATTCTCTAAACAATACTTTACAAGGCCTAACTGACCAAATTGAAGCAAATTGGCTAAAAACATTAATTTTAATTTAGTACATAAGAGATAAAATACTCGTTACTAATTTTTTGAAAATTGATTTTGCCCGGTAGGCTCCTCTAAAGATCCAAAATGTGGCCTCCCCCCATAGACCCAAAATATGATCCCCTTGCTCCATGTGACATTTGGACATTCGCAAATCTCAGTCTCAAAACGACTAGTAAATCACTTGAATTTTGAAACTGGAAAGACGTAACAACACTGGAAAATACGATTGTTTACGTTTAGTATTAATTTCGACCTGTTTGAACAAGCGAAGCGGCGCACAGTGATTCAAAAATGAATTCTTGTAGACAAAATTCGATCTACACAGTTTTGCTTGAAACGACTGTTTTTTTTAAGTATTCTCTAAACAATACTTTACAAGGCCTAACTGACCAAATTGAAGCAAATTGGCTAAAAACATTAATTTTAATTTAGTATATAAGAGATAAAATACTCGTTACTAATTTTTTGAAAATTGATTTTGCCCGTCTCTAAGCACAAGAATTAATGCAATTTTCACAAAAAATGCCAATAAAGTAATTTATTGGCATTATGTTAGTACTATGATCTTCCAGATTTTTGTCGCAATATTCTCTGAAAATTTGAGCAGATTTTGAGTCATAATTAAATAAACAAACAAACATATTATATTGAATTTTCTATATTAGTAAGATAATGGAATTTTTTAATTGATATTTAAAAAAGCAATACTTCTTTATTTATCAATCCAAAAAGCTTAGAATACTATGATCATATTGTCGCGTATTTTCACCCATGAAGCCACCCTTCAGGATCCTTGGGTTCTAAATAATTAACATGGGGTAACCAATAACACTTCATTTAATAATGTATTATACAATACTTCTTAATTAACCAAAATAACCTTTACACTTTGTTTACTTGATATTTAATCTCACTTTTTCACTTTTCAACTTCTTCCACTTGCGACGGGCAACCTCGCCTTATATACTCCAAAATTGCCTCCAGAGTTATCTAGAACACAATCGAGAATCTTCTTCCATCACATTCCAAAAAATTCGATTATCTCTCTACAAACTTCCAGGACAGTCACTATTAGTCATGGGCGTATCAGTCTCCAGTTTCAAGAGGGTGTAATGCATAAGAATATTATAGTTTAATAAATTATGTAATAAAAACTTCAAAAAATTTTCAAAAACACCCAAAAAATGGCCAATTTCTCAAGATTGGACCACTTTTGGGTAAGACGAACTAGACATCTTAAATGTAGGAAGGTTTATCCTCGCTATTTCACTGTAAATATTCTATTTCACAAATAATGAGTCAAAAACAAAAAAAAGTAAGGTTTTTAGCCAATTTGCTTCAATTTGAGCAGTTAGGAGTTGTAAAGTATTGTTTTGATAACACTTTTAAAAAAAAATTTGTCATTTCAAGCAAAACTTAGGTGTAGATCGAATTGTGTCCACAAAAATTCATTTTTGAATCACTATGCGTCGGTGGTGGCGCTGCTTTTGCTTGATATTTTTTATCTTTAACTTCGAGCCCCGGCTCGCGGAATAAACATTAAACACCTGCCAATATACCAGGCAAATGAAGGGAAAACAGACAGAATTTTTAGATAAATTAGTAGCAGCAATATTTTTGCAGAATGGCATTGGGAGAGGTAATGGGAGAGGCTCCTCATTTCGTGATCCAAGAAATTCATTTGCATCATCGCACCGTTTTTTATCAACAATTGGAGCAGAAAATTAGTTCTCTTAAAATACTGGAAAAACTATCGGTCGCAGAGAAAAGTGAAGAATGGATAATTTGTGCACAATTAGAATCCCTGCATTGTGAGACTTTCCAAATTAAAATCGCTCCAACGCAGCGGTAAAAAAGTTATTGTAAAAAGCCTGCAATGTAGTCATTTTTCAATTATTAACGGAACTTTTTAATCTGTTGTTTAAATTTTATAAAACTTTCTTAAATAAGTGTTTTATAATGTTTCATAAGTGTGCAAAAGATGGGTGCTGTCAGTACAATAGTTTTTGCACAATCCTATTTGTTTATCCCACCGAGGGAAAAATAGACAACTTTGACCTCCCGCGGAGTTCGCAATTTTCAACTAAAATTGATTCACAAAACATTTTTGTAATATTCAAGATCTAACTAAAGTTTTGCAAAAAAGAGCAACCAGTTTTGCAAAGCATGGCTGTGAATTATTACCTTAAGAAAAGGCTTGATTTTCAGTAATAAACCAAATGCATAACGTTTTTATTTTTTAAGCTGCGTTCTTGCAAATTAGAATCTAGATTTACGTTTTCTTTTACCCACTTTAAACTAATAATTCTTATTTTTTATTTTATTATTTATTATTGGATATATCCTATTTTGATCATAGGTACTTAACAGAAATGTATGTATTTATTTTTAAATAAACTATACACTTTTTTCTCTAAGGGGAACCAAACTTGATAAAAGTACTTAGGGGATGGGTATGTAAAGAAGATATATTAAAAAATTGTATATGTGGCCTTCAAAGCAATTTGCCCGGTAGGCCCTCTTGGTCCCAGTTCGACGCTGCTTACCCACGTAATATTTGTTACACTCACATGAAATATTGTAGTCTTTCGGTTTTGTCTTTGCTGGGAATAGATCTTAAAGTATTGCTCATTTGAAACACCTTCCTAATATGAAATCTATCACATATACGGCGTAACTTTTCGGATAATCCGTGTACATAAGGAATTAACGCTGTGTTAATGTAACGCGTTTTAGGTTTTTGTCGTATCTGATTGTTATTTTCAATATTTATGAAGGTTTTTTAGGGTATTTTTTGTTTATAGGGACCTCCTTGATAAACCGTTTCTCGTTGTTTAATATTTCATCATTAGAAGAAATAATTTTGGCCCTATTATACATTTTATAACACCCATCTTAGCATGTATGAACTGATTTGAATTAAAATTTAAATATCTATTGGTATCTGTTGGTTTTCTTTAAACACACTTGAGCCATTTCCTTTTTTAATTAAAACATCCAGAAATGGTAATTCATTTCTAGTTTCTTTTTCTAAAGTCAATTTAATAAAATGTTGTTTATTATTTAAATTTCCTAAAGAATTATATAGTAACTTAAAACTGTGAGGCGAAATTGCAAAGATATCGTCTACATAACTCCACCAAATAACCGGTTTATATGTACAATTTTGAATATGTCTAATCTCAAAATCCTGTTGCTTAAAATTGTTGACAATGGAGAGCTCATTGCCTTACTGACATCCTGCTGATGGAAATCATTTTCCACCTGAAAATAAGTTCTTTTGATACACACAGTTAAAAGTTCCATTATGGTATTTACACTCAATTTAGTAACCCAGTAATATATTGGTTAACTGTATTATTTTGTAGATTCCTTGGACGTCAGTTAGAAGTAAAAATACATGCGATAGGAAGTCCCAAAGAGAAAAGTAGAAGAATTAATAAAATGTCACAGACAACATTTAGACAATATTTAAATATACACAAAAAATATATATCATAATTTATGGGCCGGAAACTTTCTTTTTGCACGGGGTGGCAAAACACCCAGGAACGGTCCTGGATTTAGCTTATCCCTACATAGCATAGTTTCTACTAATACCATTTCCCACAGGCAGAATGATTTGAAATTTTCGGAGTATCGATATAACTACAGCCGCTCACACTAGCCTTACTTCCATTGACATGCTTATTTACTCGAGCGTTACTTGCAAATACATATATTTCCACTCATTTTCTACAAAAAATACTATAGTAGTGAAAATGAAGGATAACAAAGCAATTAAATGCTACCTATTTCAATTAAACATGCAATGCCTTGTTTAGTAACAATCTACTTAACTCTATTTTTGTGCACCATTTACCTTTCGAATATTAATTGGCACATTTCGCACACTTTACTAATAATTACATTGCGTGTACTCATAACTCGAATGCCATAATTTGCATTAAATGAAAATCGAAATCGTGAAATAAGCATAATTGAATGTAAAAATGTAACACCAGATGTTGACGATTTGAAAATGTTTGCATACTGCCTCTTTCTTCACCCGAATAATCCACCAAAATGTAGATACTAGATACTTGTTTGAATAAAATATGTCACAGTTTGTTGTGAAATTCAATCCACTTGGAGATAATTATAATTATGAAATGATTTTTCTCTAACACTATTTCGGAAACTACAAATTCCACAAAAAAAACTGTGTCTGAATAAGTATGATTCCAACACACTGTGCTGGAATAATACCGCACGACTTTCGACAAATCAGAAGTCGTTAAACCACATTTAGTGGTTCGGTTGCTATGGTTACGTCGAACAGAAGGTATTTATTCCTATCGTCGTATTTAACGTTTTGAAAAGTTTTTTTGTATAATTTCTAAAATCTTGTTAGAGAAAGTATAGTCTACACCACGTTTGGGATCGCATATTCCACACTCGCCTTCGGCTAGGACTGAAAACTGTTCGCTCGCGTGGAATATGAGCCATTCCATAACTTGTCATAGAAGATACTATTCACTCATTAACATGACCTTAGAATCCCATTTCTTGGTACAATTGCACAAATCTGTAATTACCAATATCTTTATTAGTGATTATTTCACTCGTTGAGAAAGAATGTAATGACATGCCATTTTCTAAAATCGTTGCATCAATACAATGTCAAATTAGACGGTTTTGACACCTCCCACTTTTATCACTGTAATACTCTCTAGACAGATTTATCGTCGTAATTCGCATTATAGACGATGGCATATGACATGCTTTATTCAGTGAAAAATTTTCCGCAAATATCACTTGTAGTTTTAAATTTTATCTATAAATCTTTACTTGTAATAATACATAGGCTTTTACAATTTAACCAAAGAGAGAAAGCTTCAGGCAAAGATGATACTTGAAAGTTGTAACATGCCCACCAAGCAGGCAAATCAATTATCACATTTCCGGTAAATATACTGTTAATAAACTTTTAATCATTGCATAATTTACTGCCGTAAATACTGTCCGGATTATGTAGTATAGTTCACTACATATATTTAATGCACATAAAAAAACTCAAAGCTTTGCCGCTTGTGTATAGATATTAGATGGGAGAGCGGGGCATATTCTATTTTTGTAGAAAATGGTAAATCTTAAATACAAAGTATAACTTAATACATAGAACAACATTGTGTTCATGTAAAGTATGTTCTGGCATAACTAAAATAAGAAATTAGCGGAAACACACCTCTTTGAATTATAATTTAAAATTATTTTTATATAGCTGCGCGACTATCTCCTACCGAAATTATTTTACAATGTAACGATTTACAGCAGGTTTAGTAAACCTGTGTGTAAATTGTGTTTTTTTTATTTTTATTTCTGCCTAGTCAGTATAATTTCATATTCAACCGGTTTTTCTATAGTTTTTACGGGAGATTCAAAAACATAGTGGCGCCCATTAGTTTCTTTTTGGGATTTCCTATTAACTTTCGTTAATGGAATTGAGGAGACAGTAAGCACTTGGTGACAGGTTTCAAGTAACTACATTTTTTATCTGTTAATTTGCTGCTAGGCTATTCCCACTCTTTGAGTTGAGATCTCTAAGCCTAGCCGTGGCGAATTTTTGTAGCAATTGTCTTTCCCCTTTAGGTAAATTAAACGTTATAACAGGTGACATGATACTGTCAAACGTACCATACAGAAAAAAGACGTAACAGAAATATTACGGGGATTACAAAACGTCTGCCACGGCGATAAGAAAAAAACTCTATCATGCACAATTGCCCAGAAGTATGTAACAATTATTAATAAACTTATACTGTGACAAATGTAAAATGGGCTATATTAGTGATATACCTATTATTGCACTTAGCAAAGGCGTACATTTGGTCGAATTTCTAAAAAACCTGGAAAAGTAATGCATCAAAAATTAATTAATTAATTAATTATTTCCATCAGCATTATTTACAAAATTAATTCTGCCTACAAAACTCACATAAACCGCCATTCGTTCAAGTTTATGTTTATTGCAATTTTTATTATTTTCAGCCACAAACTCTAATTGCTATGTTACAGTTCTATCGAATCTTTTGCAATGCCCCACATAAATGTACATTAATTATATCTCAACGTTATGATAATGATAATTTTTAAAGTGAAAAACAACAGAACTATAACAGAACCTAAAAAACATAATACCAGTCGTTGGCCTATATATTATTGAATAAAATTACACTTAAATTACAGCATTGTACATACAGCTCGCAATTTATGGCAAAATTTTGCAAGGTTCTTTTCTGCATTCACTCCAAATGTTTTTTTAATGGACGAAATTAAATTATTTTGCATAATTAAGTATTTAGTACACATTTGCAAATATATAATTAATTATTCTCACCACTGTGACAACGAAATGGAATTTTAGCTAAAGTTTCAACATTCACTGGCAGAATATATTTTTTTTAAGAGTTCCTAGATAAGTTTAAGATAATTACATAAAAAAACTGCGAGATTTTATAAAACTCCATTTATCGTCATTTCGCAACTTTACACCAGTTAAACATTTGGAATATGCTCATTTTGTAATCCATGTCACTTTTGAAGGTTACACCTTTATTTTGCCACTGAGATATGATGTTCATTTTCATATCTGATAGCGGCGTATTTATATTGGACTGTTTTATGGCTGTTTCAATACTAAAAAAAACTTCAGCACAATTTTTAGTTGGCTTCACCAAGATGTTAGCAGTTTTGAAGGACATCTCACACCTCTCAGGGGTTTTCAAACACTGACAGAATTTCTTGAAAGTTTAGTACGTTGTTGGGGCTGTCAAAATATAGCGTTTTATTCCATTGGACCGACCTAGCTATACAGGGTGATATAGAAAATTCTGTTCAAAGTATGAATTATCAGTTGTCTGATCTCATATTCTAAATTCATCAGCTAATTCAATTAGCGTCATACTTTTGCGGCAAAGCATGCCTATCTTTATTTTGTTTTCAAAAAATGTGTATATATTATTTTAGACAGTGGAGTTTTATTTGGGGGGAGGATGTAAATCACTTTTCCAGTGGTCCATCGACAATGATAAAAATTAATGAAAAACTGCCTGTATGATAATAATTTATTGTCTTAAAAGTAAGCATTTTAAAAACATAAATATGCAGACTAACCTAGTATTTATATCAAGAACATTAACTATCAATTAGTTAGGTTTCGTGCCGGTTGTCCTCTAGGACGTTTTATTTTGACAAAGCTATGGTCCAAAACAACAACTTTAGAACAAAATAATAACTATAACGGTATTATTTGAGGCTCTTCAGACATATTTGCAGCATCTAATACATAAGTTAATAAATCATATGGTGGGTATTTCACTGCTTGCTGGTGTCTCGCATAACCTAAGTACCATATTACACTAGCAACATGAGCACAGGCACCAATAGTTCTTGCACCCACTTTTCAGGTACAATGGGAGCAAGCTGGACAGCATCAATTGGAGGACGCAAATATGATATAAAAATTCTTGAGTAAATCTAGAAAATATGTTTGCTCTTAACAATCCAGGTTCAAACTGTTGAAGTTGGAAAATAAATTAGTTATTTGCTTCTTTTTTTTTTCGCGGTGTCTTGAATGTATGCTGGAGCTAGTTTTACTTGGTATGTGCCAAATGTTTTGGAAACTACATACTCTAAAGGTAAAATAGGAAACGCGGCATCAACATTGTCCATATTAATGTACATTATATTTTTTTACTTCTTACAATGTAAGTAACATTTTAAATATTTAAACGTAGTAGGCTCTTCTCCAAAAACAATTGTTGTCTTAACAGTAAAGATAAATAAGTAGGTAATGTCTACTTATCAGTTTATTGAAAATATTTTTTTAACAAAATGTTACTCTGTTGTAGTGTTTTAGTGGCCAAATATTAAAAAGGTATAACAATTATTTTTTATTACCATAAAACGCCTGTTGTAAACAGTATTTTTAGGAGAAAATTGTTAGATGTTATGTAATGTAAATGGCGCGAGCATAAGAATACCTTTACAGAATGTAGAAAATGGTATCAATGAATGCCGAAGAGAACTAGCAATCCTTTTTAGAGGGAGATTTCGTTTGGTAGATGGAGATTTAAACGAAAATTCTCGATTGTGCTTAAATTGAAACCTACGCCTTGGAAAGTGCATTGAAAATAACAATAATTCATTAGCAGTTTCTATGGAGGTACTATTTCGCTCAGGGGCTGTTTTATTTGCAACGACGGCGACGATAATGTTGCAATACAAAGCTTGTCCATTCATGCCCGAGTGGACTTTTATGTTAAAACTAAGGTTTCGTTGCCTTTAGCAGCAATATGCTGCCTTATGCATTTAACAGACGCTGGACACATTCCTTTACAGCATATGGAGAATCACATTTCGAAGCCAATGAAAATTGTAATGACAGGTGAGTTAAGTGACTGGTTCACTATATTTAGGGAGTGTGTAACACACAATTCTCTCAATTTATATGAAAGCGAAGCGATTTTAGCGAAAATGACTTTCAAAATTTAACATCTTTAACAAAAGAACAATTTAGAGAGCTTTTCAATTACTGTCAACCTGTGGAAATATATGAAAAACTCAGAAGGTTAAGAAAAAAACAATTAATTGCATTTTTAGTAAAACTAAGGCACGGATTTATAAAATCAATAATGAATTTTCTATTAACACAAAGCGCAAGCCTTGCAATAACAATCGTAAGAAATGAGTCATTTTGTACCACAAAATATAGGATTTACTTGCCCCAATGTTCAGATTCGAGACCAATTTATTCAAAGACATGTAAATAGATTTTCTCATAAACTTTACAATCCAGTTCCTGAGCAACCTTGTGCCATTTTGTATGCTGATTGTACATATCTAAAGGCGCCAAATCCAGAGGCAGTCACAATAAGTACACATTATTTAAGGCCGGACTTATAGTAGCACCAGATGGGTACATTATAGATGTATATGGTCCGTATTTTTCGAATGTACAGAATAGTGATGCTGCGGTTATAAGGAACGAAATGAAACAAGATGGCCAAAATATACGACAATGGGTTCAAGATGGTGATGTATTTGTAGTAGATCGCGGTTATAGAGGTGCTATTGATTTTTTGGAAAACTTATATTTAAATGTCGAAATGCCACCTGCACTTTTAAGAAACCAAAAACAATTTACTACTGAAGAGGCAAATCTTTCCAGAAAATAGCCAAGACTCGTTGGATAGTGGAGTCGCGAAATGGCTATTTAAAATCAATTTTCAAGTTTTTCAGGAACAATACCAATGCAGCATTGTTTTCATTTGGCCGACTTTTTAAAAACAGCTTTTGCTCTTATAAATGCATTTAAACGCTTAATTCAAATTCAGGATGGTAATGAAGAACTCGCTGAAAGAATGTTGGCTATAGCACGTAAGGCATTCCAGGGTAATGATTGAAACAATATAAAAGAAGCTAACCATTGCATTATACACTTCGCTGATTCACTGCACTTTTTATATAATTGTTGCACATTCTATAGGATACTCATCGCAGTTTCTTTTTTGTAAATAATATTAGTTTTAGATATTTTCTGTTTCTGTTTAATGTACAAAACATAAAAGAACAGATTTTTTAAAGGTAAATAATTAATAACTTTTTTAATTATTAATCGATTTTTTCAATAGGGTTCTTTCTCTAGCTAACACTAACTTGTCAAAATTTCAATACAATCGGACTTTTCGTTCTTAAGTTATCGTGCATAGAAGAAACGTAACGGACGGATAGGTAGATAGACAGACAGGCAGACGGGCAAACAGGCAGACAGACGGACATTTTGAAAGATATTTAGAATTCGACCACCAACACAGTGATATGAAAATTTTTCCTCTACGAGCGATATTACCGGTTTTAGAAAAGCGCCGATCAGATGCGTTCGTTTTGTATTTGCGCAGAGTATAATAATTATCTATTAAAAATGGCTTTTAGCGGGGTATGCAATAGTAGACTTCTCTAACACCTACAAATAAAGTTGAAATTAATACATGAATTCTCATGTTTTTTGTGCAAGTGGATAAGAACATACCTTCTTTGTCCACAAGCAAAATAATTAACTCAAAACGCATAGGCATAGCAGTATATAGATCAAACTTTTCTATTCACTTCCAGCAAAAAAGAAATGTAAATTTACATACAGATTAAAACTTACAAAGAGATTAATAAACACAAAGAGATCCGTCTTTCTCGTCGAATAAAACAAAGCTATTTCGCATACTTACAAAGTTTCGCAATCTATTACAGTGATCGTGAAGAAGCAAATATTCACACACACGTTATAGTATAGATCGTAAAAAAGCAAAGACATCCCACGAACTTAAATTATGCAGACTATTATATATATTAGGCAATTACTTATTAAAATACGTACTAAATAAGGCATTTGTTTGTTACATGGGTCATTAAATACAAATATAAGGCGACACGGTGTTAATAGCACGATAAACCGTATTATGTGTTATTGTCTCTGAATAATTTCTTATGTAATTTGTGTCATAATAAAATATTTATGTGAACACATTACGACGATTAGCTCTCTTTCTCATCTACAATTGCCTTCTTTTCGTCGATCTTGGGAAATTATTTATAATCCAGGAAAATTTGGATGTTCTGTTCTAAAAAAATACTAACTTTTTTAATCGTTTTACATTTATATTAAGAATGTAGAGTCAAAGGTAAAAAAAAATCGGTTATTTGCGAATATCTCACTTCCTATGGCTGGGTGGTCAATTAAGGCTATTGTAATAAAAGATAATCAAATTTCCGACATAACAAGTTATGTTCATTTTTTACATACAACGACCTTAGACAAAAACGTGCTACGAAGTTTTCGCGTAAGGCGTATGCTCCATTCTGTATAGCCTTTGAATATAATTAGTGTTCTAAGTTCTAAATTGAAACATTTAATAATATTTATTCATTAACTGTTCGAAATATGGCGAAGATATTTCGGTTCATCTTATACAGGACGTAGTCATTCACAGCAGCAATTATTTTTTATGAAACGAGGCAAGGGAAAGGTCAAAACACAATTCTATAATTCTACTAATTTATAAGAAAGGAAGGTTAGTAAGGAATTCAAGCAAGGACTTACTTCTGTCCCAGGGGCCTTTCAGGGCATTTAATAAGACAACCACAGGTGGGCCACAGTTGGGAGAACTTCATAAACAAAGGGAATAAAACAAGGGTTTCGGATAAGATACCTAAATGTCAATGTTGGCATCAAAGAAGAAAGAGAAGTTTTTTCATTAAATTAGGATTTTTTAGACCTAAGAAATATGGTAACCATATGGGTGAAATTAAACCATTATCTTGCAAAAAATTAAGTTAAAATTAAAATGGTCTGATTTAGGTTCTGTTAATGAACAATTAAATACAATATGATTCTCTTCACCGATTGCGCCACAGGGGCAGTATGGATCTTCACGTACTCCAATTTTATATAGGTGAGCGGCGAATTTACCATTATTAAGTTTAATTCTGGATATGGCTTTTCTACTCGGGTGACAATTATTATGATACCATTGTAGCGTAGGAATATTTGGGTGAACGTTATAATAATAAGTATTAGTTTGTACACCATATGCTTGCCAATATTGATTCCATTTATGCCAGAGGTGTTTTTTGACAACAGGATAAGAATCGGCGGTGACTGTAGCAAAGTCCATTTTGGCAGTACCGATATTACTGTTCTTTGCGATCGTGTCAATTTTATTATTTCCTGGTAAAATTAGCATGAACTTTTACCCAAATAATGTGGAAGTTTATATGTCCCAGATCAACAACATCTGTATTGTGTATTTACCAAGTATAAACCTGGCTGGGAAAAGATATAATCCCCAGCAGTGGAGCTGAATCTTAAATAATGATCTTTTAGAGCCTGTCACGACATTTATTATCACCTGCATCAAACAGTATTCTTTATACATTTTTTTGTAATTGCACAAAATATTGCAGTGCAAACTGCAGATGCAGATAAATTGGATTATCTTACTAAATTTGTGGCAATCATCAGGGGTAATCTTGTCTTAATGCCGCACCTGAAGCTTCTGTAGTTGATTCTTCCAATAATCACAGCCGCACAAAAATAAATGTCCATAAAAAAAATTGACACGGTCAGTCGTCCTAGTGTTTCAAAATTTGGATTCGGCGTAAAAAAATACATCGGATTCATACTCTGGGGTCCACTGCACAGAACTAATGCTTAATGAATGAACTTACTCCATATTTGTCTACCCTACCTAAAACTACATATGCCTGAATTTTTATGACCCTCCCTCCCAACAGGGGTGATTTTCAACCTTATTAATGATATTGGATGGATGCCGTACCAGATTTATATATTTGGCACAATGAGCTAGAAATATTTGACACTTTCCAAATTTCAATAGCACATGTATGCATCATTTGAGCATAGACCAACTTTAACGGTAGTCTCTAGTCCTGTGTTGGTGGTTGGATCGAATTCATTCCATATTTGTCCACCACCAAAAACGGTCAGTCGTACTAGGGTTTCAGAATTTGCATTCGACGTAAAAAAATACATCCAATCCATACCCTGGGGTCCACTGCGCAGAACCAATGCTTAATTAATAAACTCACTCCATATTTGTCTACCCTACCTAAAACCACAAATGCCTGAATTTTTGTTCCCGGATATTAGAACTAATGAGATCCGTCCGTCTGTGGAGGTAATTTTTATGATAATAAACTTATATAACTTATAATAACTTAATAAACCGGTGTCAGATATTTTAAACTAAGAGATAAAAAAATTTGGCCTTTGTACATGTTATTCACACTCACTTGCGCCTTTTGAGTTTTAGCAGTAGTGTTCACCCCCCATGAGGGCGGATTTTGGTATAATTTATAGAAATAGCTTACTGTAGCTCGAACTTATAGTCTCTATTCTAGACTACAAAACTATTTTTCACACTTCAGTAAGAGTTACTACATTATTTCTATGATTTTACACCTTCCAGGGACGAGAACAATCCGATTGATTTGATGAGAGCTTTAAGTGAAGATGTAGAACTCAAAGAGAATAACGACGAAAACAGATACATGACATTGACAAAGAGGCAGACGAAGCGTGGATATTCGCAAAAGAAGGTCTTTTTTACTTTTGAGCTTTAATGTTTTTAAACGCCGCTCTGCGCCGGCGCGAACTTACTCTCGATTTTTACTACATTGTTTAAAACGACAAAATATAGCGATTAAAATTTTTAAAAATATGTTTTGGATTTTTTAGAACAGAATCCATATTTATGCCTAATACAACTGAACTATTAATGTAAGATACGTTCTAGATTTGTCGACTGGTATTACGTTTCTACAATGGGATTACTACGTGCCAATTGGGTTAGTTATAAATCACATGTAAGCACGAATAGAAAAATGTAAACAGCGATTATTGATACATATCGAATGCAGATTAAAAAGTTTCTCGACGTCTGTATTGAGGTATGTATAATTCATAGCACGTATCTCAATAGTGCAGTAGTGCTTTTCTCTATGATTTGTATGCTTCAGTAACAAACGTCCAGTAACTGAAACTGAATGATTTAAAATAATTTTTACAGCAGCTAGTACATGCTGGTATATTTTTTTACCATATCTAATTCATTATGATATATTTGTAGTCCTTTCAGAGAACACACTAGGCGTAGTGTGGGCCACGAAATCGAAAGTAAAATGGCGTAAGGCCAATTTATAAAAGTGAATTTCATATTTGTTGTCCTTCTTGCATGAAGAAAAATGAAAATTTTACCTCGAGCAAAGTTACGCTATGTACACGCAAAAAGTTTTTATAGCAGCGAGGCGAGCTGAAAGGAAAATCAGAGAATCTACGAAATAACAAAAACTAATCAATAGTTTACTAACTCATTCAAAATCATTTTAATTGTTTGATTTTAACTTCAAAGACAAAGGAACTGAGGAAGTAAGAAAAGAAGAACATGTATGAATCCTATTGGGAAATTCTAAACTGCCACCATCTTAAGCACGAATACAGTCGGGTACAATTTAAGCTGACTTGTGTCATGGCCGCTAAAACGTCTGAACTAAGATTTTATTTCATGCATAAGAAATGCCAGTAGTTTTCAAACAGTTCTCTCCTGTAACAGCAATGATATCGCTAAATAATTATAAAAAAATAGGAAAGATGTTATCATAAAATGTTAAGATTGTTAATTTAGTAAATTTTTCATTTTAGTGGAATTCTGATTATACAGTGTCCGCCATAAAGTTGGTTACATATGAGAAAGAATTGTATTATTGACATTTCCAAAAAACTCTATTGGGGGGGTTCGTTTATGCATGTCCGACAACAACAAAAATTAGATTTTGACACATGTCATGTGATCACCGGACTGTAAAAAATAGTTGACGGTGGGACCGAGAAACGGGTCAAATTGTTAAGATATCGAAAAATTCTTATTAAGAAAAAGTGCATAGAATACAAAAAGAACCCCATATATCAATTTTGAAGCAGATATGAGGGAAATAAAAAAGTGCAAATTTTACCCCTACCATTAATTACTATATGAAAAATCATAAATTCTTGTACCTATTTCACAAATATTTTATTAGTTTCGACAAAAACTTTATGTATTTTACTTGAATAAAGGTATTTGAATGTAAAAATAATACAATACTACAAATTTTTCCCATATGTAGCCAACTTTATGGCGGACACTGTAGGTATATAGGCTCGGGAACAAATGAAACGGATAACAAAAAATGAATTGCCCAATTCAGTCAATAACAATGAGTTATCAGAAAAAGAAATCAAACACTAATATTGTTACAGTCCAGCAAGAACCACGGGGAGGTATGGGCATTTCAGGAAAGGATAGGATCGTAGTAATAGTAGGAGAAATGTTAACAATAACATATTTCATATAATAAAAGAGAATCTGAAATGTCTATGAAAATAACGCTAATAAATTATTTTTCTTTTAGCGGTAATAAATAAATATTCTGGTTGACAAAACATATATTAAAAAAATTTACAATAATTTTAAAACAAATAAATTAAAACAATTTTGAAAGAACAACGCATTGGCACGCTTTCGTAAACACTAAAATACTTGAACACTACACTTGGACAATTTACGACACGTTTTCATAAATAATACAACACTACACTTGAACAATTTATCTTAAATTAAATTTCGACGTCAACGGGGTAGCTTTAACAAATACACATGATAGCGTGCGTTTTCTTGGTATTCATTTGGAAGAATTTCTCACCTGGAAGTCGCATTGTTTAAAACTTATTTGTAAAATGAATTCGTTGAAATTTCTTTTCATTAATTTGCGGACGGTACTAGAAACACATCAGTTAGTGCAGGTTTACTACGCCCAAGTAGATTCTAGACTTAGGTACGGAATTTGCTTGTGGGGAAATTCTACCGAGGCAACTAATGTACTTATTGCACAAAAAAGAATAATTCGATGCATAACAAACATACCGCAGCGGGAATCATGTAAAGATGTTTTTAAAAAGCTGAATATTTTAACTCTCCCGTGTTTATATATATACGAAATGTGTATCTACGTCTATAAGAACAAAAGTAATTTTACCACCAATAAAGATATATATAGTTATAATACGAGGCATGTTGATGAGTTTCATGTGCCGTTCGTCAAAAAAAAACTTAGTTTAGATGCTCCCAATTGTATAGGACCTAATGTTTAACTGCCTGCCACGAACAATTAAAAACAGTGAAAATCTGCATATTTTTAAAAGAAATTTAAAAACATTTTTAATTGACAAATGTTATTATAAAGTGTCTGAATTCTTACACTAATTGACGAATCCCATACAATGTACAGGGTGGGCAACTAAGAATGGAGGTCGGCCATATCTCAGAAACCAAGCATCGCAAAAGTTTAGGGAAAAAATTACCTTAAGTAAAATGGCCATGAAAAATCGCTGGAAAATATTTTCGAGTTTCTAAAATGGCCGCTAGGGGGCGTAACAGCCATAGCCGAATATAAAATCAGGTTTTTTTCAGTATTTTGCTGAATTAAGTGGCATTGAAAATAAATGTATCGTAATCCTAGGACAATTTTGAATCTTTTTAGTTTTCAATTTTTTTTGTATCTTCAAGAATAAAGTGGTGGGGAGATGACAAAGATCAATTTCTTCAAATATCGATTACTCCGATTAGCCTTAACGGAATTTAACAAACTTGGTCTCTTTGGAAAGTGCTTTTCTTAGTCTATCGAGTGCACTTTGCGCTGTTTCCATTTGATTATTACCGTCGCCGCTAGAGGGCGTTATTTGACATGACAACAAATATAGCGCTTTTTCTTAATAAATTTAAATGGAATGGTATATTTATTTTTACACAGTAAAATAGAGAATTAAAAGCCTCAGATGTCAGTGAAAAGCGCAACTCGATAACTTTTCTCTAACGGAAGATATTAGCAAACAAAGTTGAAATTATGAATTATTATCAGATCAAAATATTTAACTTGTCATTATTGTTATTTTGTGCAGTATTTACTTTTTTAATTGAATTTGTTTTCGTTTTGGAATTAATTTTTCAAATTATAATGATTCTTACAAATGAAGAAGCATTTGACATGTTAGCGATTTACTTCGAATGTATGAGACATGCAACTCTTGCTGCCAGAGTCTATGCAGTGCAGTATCCTGAAAGATACGTCATCCAAGTGAAAAAGTTTTTATTCGACTGGCACATCGTTTTCGTACGACAGGAAGTGTGCAACTTCCCGTGTATCGAAGACACCGTAGAGCTCGCACCGAGGAAAATGTTATAAGTGTGTTAGCATATGTGCAATTTAATCCTCATGTAAGTACCAGAGCAATAGCCAGAGACTCGGGACTATGTCGAACCACTGTGCGAAATATTCTGAGAGAACATAGGTAAGTTATTTATTTATGAATAATTAGTTCATTATAATCAGAGACAGTGGGTTTATGAAAAAAATTTGTTATAAAGTTTATAAAACTTACATTTTTTTTTTCTTCCGATTGTTGGCCTTACAAGCAAAGTGTTTTGGCCACAACTTACATTTTAAAGATAATGATGTGTATGGTATAATTTTTTTTTTCTTTTACGGCTATCTGATACTATTGTATTTTGGAAATTTAATATATTACCAGCCGAAACAAAAATTTTTCATATATTGCTCAGGAGAACTTTTATAAAATAAAATAGATTTGTTTGATTTATAATTTTTTTAGGTTGCATCCATATCACATAGTCCTCCATCAAAGTTTAAATGTTCGAGATTTCGATCAAAGACTGGATTATTGTAACTGGTTGTTGCAAATGATAGAGGAAGATCCTGGATTACTGTCACGTATTTTGTGGTCAGATGAGGCCTCATTTAAGAGTGATGGTACAGTAAATCGTCATAATATGCATTATTGGTCTGAGACGAATCCACGCTGGATGCGAGACGTCCAATCTCAGGGTCGTTGGACTATAAATGTGTGGTGTGGAATTTTAGGTGGACAAATAATTGGGCCCTTTATTTTCAATGAAACCCTTAATGGAGTACGTTATCTAAATTTTTTTAAGAAACTAATTACCACTTCTTTTGGAAGACATACCTCTTCGAATTCGTCGTGATATGTTTCTTCAACATGATGGGTGCCCGGCGCATTTCTCTTTGGACGTTCGGGATTTTTTAAACCAGGCATATCCTGACAGGTGGAAGTCTGTTTCATTGGCCAGCTAGGTCCCCAGACTTGACATATCTAGATTTTTATCTGTGGGGGCGAATAAAAGATCTCGTTTTTGCCACCAGACCCACTACAAGAGACGACATGATCCAAAGAATAAGAAATGCCATTCACAGTATTTCGATGGCAGAAGTAGAGACTTCTGTTCAATCTAGTCGTCGGAGAATGCGTTCTTGCATCGTAAATGATGGACAACATTTTGAACACCTAGGACGCCACTAGTTACATTGTAATTTTTTTATGTGTTGTAATATGTTCTTGCTTTACTTTTTTGGACATTTTATTTGTTATATTGTTTGTCTAATTCCGTTACGAAATGCATGTTTCGTCATATTTTTCATAACTGTCAGTTTCATTACATAACTAGTGATGTAATGAATTTTTATTAAACTGTTATTATTAAACTCATCATTTAGAAAAAAAACTTTAAGAGTAGGGCACAAAAAACACTTTATTAATAAAATGCAAATAGAAACTTTCCGCCGTCTGCATTTCTAATAAAACTTTTAAAGTTTTCTTCTGTTAAAATGATAAATTTCTAAGCGCGATAACCTGAAGATTTTCTCTTCAAAAATGCTATTAATATGGTATATTCTTTATGTCAATGTTTCCTTTGGCATTTAATTCTTTAATATTGATTCCTACTCAATATTCATATCGTGATGCTTTATAGGTTTTCATCGTTTCGAAATACGCTAAGATAATCTTTTCAGATACATCTTATTATTTCTTTTTGTTGACAACAGTTTTCAAATTTCGTATATTATACTTCCTCATATATGCTTTTTGATTTATCAGGTATTATTGAATTTACTGCTACTCTTTTATATCAGATGGAATATCCACACCTGAATCAACAAATTCTGACTAAATTTGTTTCAAAAAATTCAGCAGATTGACAAATGAACTTTGTTAATATAAATGTCAACCTATACTAATGCTCAGGTACAGCGATAAACACAAAACTTATTTGTACCACTGTAGGTGTAACAATGTTTGAAACCGCAAAATAAAATTCAATATAAATTGCAATTTCTTTTCTATTTTAGAGCAGGATTAGATAAAATGTTGTCCTTCTTAACACGTTATGAAACAGTAATTTTACTTGACTCGCGTAATTTGCAAATATTACATTCGTCAAGTAAAATTAGTATTTTCATAACTGTCTACATAAATATATTGTTATTATTATTAGAATTATTGTCTGTAATTAATTACTAATTTTTATATCATGTAATATATACTCTACTCAATATGTTTGATATATGTTGTTTCTTCATTGTGTCAGTTTCACAGCTTACTTGTTTTCAATAGCTAATTTGCAAATCCCGTCGTAAAGATCTGACAATAATTCATAATTTCAACTTTGTTTGCTAATATCTTCCGTTAGAGAAAAGTTATCGAGTTGCGGTTTTCACTGACATCTGAGGCTTTTAATTCTCTATTTTACTGTGTAAAAATAAATATACCATTCTATTTAAATTTATTAAGAAAAAGCGCTATATTTGTTGTCATGTCAAATAACGCCCTCTAGCGGCGACGGTAATAATCAAATGGAAACAGCGCAAAGTGCACTCGATAGACTAAGAAAAGCACTTTCCAATGAGACTAAGATTGCTAAATTCCGTTAAGGCTAGTCGGAGTAATCGACATTTGAAAAAATGTGTTTTTGGCATCTGCCCACCACTTTATTCTTGAAGATACAAAAAAAATGGAAAACTGAAAAGATTCAAAATTGTCCTAGTATTACGACGCATGTATTTTCAATGCCACTTAATTGAGCAAAATACTGAGAGAAACCTGATTTTCTATTCGGCTATGGCTGTTACGCCCCCTAGCGGCCATTTTAGAAACTCGAAAATATTTTCCAGCGATTTTTCGTGGCCACTTTACTTAAGGTAATTTTTTCCCTAAATTTGTGCGATGCTTGGTTTCTGAGATATGGCCGACCTCCATTCTTAGTTGCCCACCCTGTACATTGTCACAGTGGAAAATAAATGTTATTATTATTATTATTATCTACTCGACGCACGTTTCACCATTCGTGTATTAATTAATATATGACGTAGAAAGTCGTTTTTATTGGAGATAAACACGCGCTAGTAATAATGAAAGACCCAGTTTTGGGAAAATAAAGTTTTAACAAAACTCGCGGCGCGGTTTAATAAAATAAAAATTTTAGAAAGAAAATTATTAACTTTTAATAGAGCTTAATCAATTTTTTTTTAAAAAGTAGAAGAGGATCGAACTCGCAACCATCCCATTTACATTTATTGCTGCTCGAGTATCTTACCGATTGAGCTATGCGATTCTATGTTCATTATATTCCAAAACGTGTAATATGTACATACTAGAAAATTGTAAGACTTATCGTTTGACTGATAAATATCCACTATTTACCACTAAAAATAACTTAAATATTTAACATAAAGACGTTTTTCATATTTAGATTGGTGTTAGTCCACAGGAATAAATACTATTCGTTATCAAATCACACAGTTTGAGAAACGCTGAGCTGATGACTATGTTTCTCACTCCTCAGTGTACCTTTCATATTTCCGTCTCAAAAGAAGTGGGAAAGAATCTTGGTAGACATACATTGACAATGTCTTTAGGCTACTGTTTTAAGTTTGTATGCAGGAGATAGTGAAAACGTATGCGCAACATTAATTCATACATCGGTCATTTTAAACTGGACCCGACTCTATATGCATGTAAATGCACTCAAACGAGTACGAAAGTACTTTGTGGCTCTTTGAAATCGGAGACGGGCGGTATAGTGACATTACTCATTGTAAACTTCAACTTTGCTTTATCGATGGTAGACAATGTTTAAATTTATTGTTTTACCCTCTTAATTAGGATTGAAAGCGTCTTAAACTACCAGGCCCCTCGAAAGAATAAAGAAGATACCATTTAAATATGTTTATTATACCTATATACTAAAAATATCCGTAGAAAAAGAATTTGTATTTGAAATAATTGATTTTTTACTTCAAAAATTATAATGGACTATCCTGAAAATTAATATTTTCAACCCTTTATCTGCAGTAGTATAGGTTGAAAATGTGCAGTAACTATGTAGTACGGGCAAATTAGCCATTTAGGGCAACAAAAATTAATAAGAGGATCATCTCTGGGATTTAAGTAGGTACTAACGTGGAGAATAAGATGATGCATTCTTTGCGCTTACAAGTTCCGGGAAAATTCAAGAAAATTTAGAGAAACTTTTTGATTTTCGGTTTTTTTGCTCTAGCGGCTAAAATAATGAAAATAGAGAAAAAAGTTCCCAACAAAAGTTGTAGCTCGTCTCTTTCTCTACAAAAAAGGCCTTTACAAATGTTTGTCTTACTTAAGCCGTTTGGAAGATATATCGAGTTTTCCACTTACAGTCTTAAGCCGCTTCGAAATGCGCGAAAAATGAAAATTGTCCGGGAGTTTTGTACGACCGGGCTCATCGATCGATAATTCTTACTACTCAGAGCCCCTAAACAAATGAAAATAACATAAAATGTAGAGAAGAGTCTCAGCTTTAATGTGGAACTAATCGCAAAATTCATAAAAAAATTTATCATATAGAAAAAGTGTCAGAAGATGGCTTAGTAAACTTTGTACAGTTGATCCACAGATTTATTCATATTTTTGCCGGGAGTCGTTAGAATGATAACTGATTTTGCTTATATATTCTTATATAATGATATATTACTAACATTTTATTGCAATTACTTTTGTTGGAAAAATATGCCTTGCGATCAAAGTAGAGGGTATATTTCTCATCGATCAATCACCTCCAAATTTTGGAGTTCAATTCGCTATATCTTAATTAATTAAATAATAATAACACAGTCTTAATTTTCGGATTATAAGTAAAATAAAACATATTTTTTCGAATGACTTTAGAGTTTTTTAAATGCGTGCAGTACTTTTTGAATTTGTCTACATTATTCATACACGTTCAGAAAATTCACAATTACACAGTAAAACATATACAACTTAATTGTTTCTCAACATTCTTCAATGAAATTTTCACAAAGTAGATATTAAAGTGCGTGGAATCGAATCCATGCAGTGAAAAGGCACCCATTGTTACGGGAGAAATGGGCAGGATGCATAAAGCTCAAAGATATGAATAAATCAACTGTAAAAGTTTACTAAGCTATCTTCTAACACATTTTTCTCTACAATAAAAATTTGTATGAATTTTGTGATTAGTTCCACATTAAAGCTGAGACTTTTCTCTACATTTTACGTTATTTTCATTTTTTTTGCGGCTCTGAATAGTAAGAATTATCGATCGATGTGTCCGGTCGTACGAGACTCCCAGAGAATTCTCATTTTCCGCGCATTTCGGAGCGGCTCAAAACAATAAGTGGAAAACTGGATTTATCTCCTAAACGGCTTAAGTAAGTTAAAAATTTGAAAAGACCAGTTTTGTAGAGAAAGAGACGAGCTACAAATTTTGTTAAAAGCTTTTTTCGGTATTTTCATTATCTTAGCCGCTAGAGCAAAGAAACCGAAAATCAAAAAGTTTTTCCAAATTTTTTAAAATTTTCCCAGAACTTGGAAGTGCAAAGAATGCATCATTCCATTCTACAGGTTATTACCTACTTAAATCCCGGCGATGATCCGTTTATTAATTTTTGCGAGGTTTTTACAAAATATTGCCTTCATTGCCTATACTAATGCACACGACTCTGTATTATTTTGAATAGAGTTGCTATTATTTGCCACACTGTAAAATACAACTTATGTATTTAGGTACAAAATTCATTTCCACCTCCGCATTTCTTAAATGCTAGCGTTCTTCTAATCTCATCTACATTTTTGTTTATTGCACGTATTATATAATTCATCTCATTAACATATTATATACATAGACTGCGAGCATTGACATTTTCAAGGTGCCTATCAGTGGCGTAACATTCATTCTGGAGTGGGTATATTCTCAATTTTTTTCTGTAAATTCTACATTAATAGGACATAATATCGTGCACATCGTTAATCGCAAAGGTGGTTGTGTAGACGTATTTTATAGCAGTGGCACGGGCAGATTTACGGAGGACCTATTATGCTAAAACAGAAAGGCTATTAGAATAATATAATCTTCTAACCGATCACTGTCGACTTAATGGACATCCGAGTCTAATGGGTCTGACAGAGGACGCAACATGCAGATTCTGATGCGAGACAACAGGCGACGGACTATGACCCCAACGGCGCTCCGAGGCACAAGAGGCAGAAGCTCCAGATCCTGGATAATGGGTAAGTATAACTAACTCTTTATCTGTTTCAGCTCGATCTGTAAACCACACCGCAAGGAGACAATAACCAAAAACATCCAATTACCCGATCCGGCGGGTACCAAGCAAACAACCAGCTCGGTACCCTTACCCTAGCCCGTGCCGGCCTCTGACGCTAAGAAAGCGTCTCTGGCCGAACACAATCCTGAGCTATACAGTTCACACTTCCTTCCGACGAAATCGGAGCACATGATGCCAATTGGCACCCTGGGCTCCGACTAGTCAGCACCCCCAAATCCCTTTCAAACTCCGAGAGGGCTCGGTAACAGCCGTTCCCTCTCACGACAGACGAAAGACGCTCCCGGCAGCCTATACATGCCAGCGAAGAAAGAAAACCAAGGCAGAAGAGCGCCAGAAGAAACGATCCAGCTGGCAGGGTCCAACAACCAGGACCAGGGGAGGTTTGCTAACATCACCAATACCGTCCGCATTTGCGGGAGGGATAGGCGAAAAACTCTCGACCCTTAATCATCCGAGACCGTCATCTTTAGTCAAGAATATGGCCGATGCGAGGCGCCATGTGTTGTACCATAGTAAAGTCCTTGTTAGACTGAGATTCCAACTATTTGGCTAGGAAAGACCAAGAGCTGATAGCTATACTTCTTAAAGCTGTGTAGTCTGATACAAAGGACAAAGCTGGATAAGGGGCGCTAAAGAAAACAAACAGGATCACCACAATAGATCCTTGGGGGTCGCGGTGGTCAAGGCCAACCAGCCAGCTCCTCCTTCCTAACTCTAATCCTAAATCTAACAGCAGTGGCAAAAACGTGTGGAGGGCTCAGCGGTGTAAGGTGGGTTGTTAAAAAATTTGCCGATGAAGTAGCCAAGGCCATAGATTAAAAAAAATGGTAAGATGTCTCAATACACGATCTTATTTTGGAACAAGACCATGACTGTAACACCGCTTCGAGTATCTACTAGAAGCTAAGAGGATGACTGGTAATTTTGTAAAAGCTTTATTAGGGCTGGCTTTAAACTCACTTATTATTCGTTGTTAAATAGATAAATAACGATGATGCGTTTACTTTCTGTGGCATTTGTACGGAAAGTGGATTGCAATCATCTTAGTATCCCCACGAAAGAGTTTTTAATATTGGTCATAACATTTGAAATTACGAATCTTTTGTTTTATTTAATGAAATTATTACAAAATTACCAAACATTCTCTAATGATATAATAAAAAATGAACAAAGGACTTCGCACAAATCTTGTGGAGAATGGCTTTCGCTAAAATTGGCTGAGAATTTGCCATGTTGCGGTTCTCGATGTGGATCAAATGTTCTCATGAGCATGGATCGGCTAGTTTTAGATATAAAGGGAGTTGAAGTTGTCAGTATATTACAGATCTTGAGACATTATACTTCGTGCAAATCGCGCGAATACCCAAACATAATGCAACCTGGCCACAAGGCTCTTTCTCATCCCTTGAGAGCACGATACCGACGATATTGAACCGACCACCCTTCTCAAGCTACCCTTAAATTGAAAAAACTACTCCTTCTCCTACGTTTATAAGGCAAATATTGTATAAGAGGGATGGGGGCTGCCCCCATATATACGCCATTGAACTACCTACAAAACAAAATGTTTTTATTAAGTAATGAATTTTGTGCTTATTTTTTCATAACTCTAAAGGTCATCACCATGTTTTTTACTACAATTTGAGTTTAGTCTGGCCGTAATTAACCAAATTAAACCCCGTGCGATCTACTTTCGGTTCCCCAAATCTAATAGAAACAATTAAACTATAATCATCCAGACTTAAGTCAATTTATTTAAACTAATGTTTTAACGCCATATAAACCAGGAAATGCTTAAGTCGTGTTAATTATTATTGTGTTTTTTATCAGATATAATGGTTTCTTTCATTTATATGATCATTAGTAAATTAAGTAAATTTTACATTTATTAGAATATATAAAACACACAAGGCAACACACAAGTAACAGTACTTAATTAGTATAAATGTGACAACGTTTTACGTGAAAACATTACACTGTTCGTAATTAATGCAAGCCACGATATAAGAAAAATAATTAGTTTAAAGGAAAACTAATGTTACAACTTTGGAATATTGTAGAATTATTATTAAATTTTGGATTTTCATTTGATGTAGTGCTTTCATTCAAAGCGGCTCTTACTATTTACCAAAAAAATCACTTTTAAAGACTCTTGCTTATTCTCATAGCTCAAAAACTGATACGTCACTAAATAAGTAGGTAGTATACTACTACTAATGTGGCAAGAATTACATAATTAAATTGAAGGAAATATGTAACAATTACGCAAACAAGAAAATATTCCGAAGCTGTATTTGAATAAATCTGAAACATCGAGTTTTTAAAAACTCGGTGCTCAACTTGTTTGACTATACCTCAACGATTTACACTTATAAACAATGATCACTTAAGAATTTTTATAAATGTATTCTTTACGTTTCTTAGTCTCTGTGAAAATTCCGGATTTGCAATGATTCTATTTTTTTTATTAAACCAATCCGCCATAATCACAATCAAGAAACCTTTCTCGATAGGAGTACACGTTTACTACATAAAGAAGGAAGATCTTTTCGAGGTCCAGTTCTCCAAAAAATATTCTTTGTTAACCGCAGCTCACAAATGAAAGTTATAATAGACGCTCCAATATTAAAATTGGAGTGTTGAGAACTGGGATCGCTGTTTGTTTTCTGACAAGACTAGAGTTCGTCTTCGCACCTTAGATGGAAGGTTAAGAGTATAGAAAAGTAGAGGTGAACGCTATAATATAGACTTACCGTCGATCTTGGGCTCGCTATATACAGCTGGCTCTTATAAACGTTACCGTGAATGGTGAAAAATACCTCAATGATGTGTTGCAACCTGTGAAGGTTAAGTGTAAGAGTAAACTTTGCATAAATAAAGTCGTTTCATTATTATTATTATTATTATTACTATTATTGTGTTATCACTTGCAAATTAAATTGGCAATGGTTTTGTGTTCGTCTATGACAATGCTCCTCCGAATTGCGCAAGGCGAATAAATGCATTTTTTCAGCAAAACTTGACCACTTGTATGGCCTGGCCAGCGAAATAACCAGATGTCAATCCCATGGAAAATGCCTGGGACTATCTGAAGAGATTATTGAGAGGGTGAGGGTGAGGGTGAGGCCCACACAATCACGAAACGCTTCGAATGGCCACTTTGGAAGAATGGAACATACAGAACGGGAAAACATACAGCAATACATTCGGGACTTAATTTCCAGTATGCGAAGACGTTGTCAAGAGATAATAAGGGCATTATTAAAGTTAATTACTTCCAAATATTTTTTTAGTTGTTGATTTGGGCTTGAGAATGTTATAAAACGTTGAGAATTTAAATTTGAGCGAAAAAACATTCTGTCTGTCTGTCTGTCTGTCTGTCTGTCTGTCTGTCTGTCTGTCTGTCTGTCTGTCTGTCTGTCTGTCTGTCTGACTGACTGACTGACTGTCAGTCTGTCTGTAATTTTTTTTTTGTGCGCACGTTTTCTCAGTAAATGTTTAAGATATTGACTTGAAATTTGGTACACATATGTATCATGATAAGATCTGGAACCAGATTATTTTGCGCTAATTCAGATGATGGGTTGGGGGTTAAATAGGGGTAAATAAGGGAAAATAAATGAAGCAAGCTGGTATGAGTACAGTAACTTGGAATTTGGTGTATATACTAGAAGCCAAGACCTCAAATTCTTTCATAATATTGTCAACCCCTCCCCCACCGCCCCCTCTCCATTATTAAAGGGTTTAATAAAACAAAATTGATACATTCACTTGAACTTTCGTACACATATGTATTATAACGACATCTAGAAATAGATTATATTTGAGGTGATCTCGATGAATGATTAGGGGTTAAATAAGGGTATATAGGGAAAAATAAGTCAAGCAAGCTGATAAGAGCACAGGAACTTGGCATTTGGTGTATATGCTAGAAACTAAGGCCTCAGATTTATTTACAATATTTTTTAACCCTCACCATCCCTACTCTATTATTAAGGTGGTTGATAAAATAAAATTGAGGTACTCACTTGAAATTTGGTACACGTATGTATTATAACGACATCTGGAACTAGATTGTATTTTGAGATGATTCCGTTGAAGGATTGGAGGTTAAATAAGGATAAATAAGGAAAAATAAGTCAAGCAAGTTGGTAAGAGCACAAGAACTTGGGATTTGGTGTATATGCTAGACGCGAAAGCCTCAGGTTTTATGTAATATTTTCCATCCTCCCACTATCCCCAATTCTTTATTAAAAAGGTTGAGATTTTCACTTGAAATTTTGTACATGTATGTATTATAACGACATCTAAAACTAGATTATATTTTGAGATGCTTCCGTTGAAGGAGTGGGAGTTGAGTTAATAGAGAAAAGTAAGTAAAGCAAGATGGTATGAGTGCAGAAACTTGGGATGTAGTGTATTTACTAGAAACCAAGGCCTCAGATTTTTCTCCAATATTTTTCAGTCCCCCACCACCTCCACCTCCACTCAATTATTGAAGGGGTTAAGAACATAAAATTGAGGTATTCACTTGAAAGTTAATACACGTATGTATTATAATGACATCTGATTGATATGATTCCGTTGAAGAGGTGGGAGGTTGTGAATAGGGGAAAATAAGTACAGCAAGCTAATAGGAGTAATGAAACATATTCTGTATAGGATTTTGCAAACAGCAGAAACTATGAGAACTAAAAGAAAAACTATTTGTGAAATTGTTGATTTACAATCTTTGCATTCTTTCGATAATCTAAATTCTGGTTATGCTAGCACTGTTAAGCTAATAAGAGTCTGGAAACTCTATTTTTAACGTATATGGTAAAAACCAACGCCTCAAATTTTTCTATTATATCTGCCTCAAATATCATTAAAATTCTATGACCAATAATTTCCACATACTAGAGTGCAAATATAGTTAAGGTGTTTCCTTTAAAGCGACTTGGATGAAAAATCTGGATGTGGAAGTAGTGATTCCTAAGGCAGCGGTTTTTTTTCATTTAATTTTATTGCGTACATATTGGCAGTGTTTGTGTACTTGTTTCTTACAAAACAGAAAATAAGATTTCAAAAAATATTGTGCTTTAACCTCAAAAACAAGTTGGGTTATAAAATAATGTATCTCCAAAAACGATAATATTAAGAAATGGTAACACTAGTGTTTAACTTGAATTCTAATTTGCCGTTGTTGCTGATTTACCCCAAAGGGTGTTACAAAATTTCGTAAAAAATCACGCTTAATTTGTTACACTTAGTATTCATACAAAATTAAGTCGTTCATAAAACTCACTTGTATAATAACATTTTCGGTGAGTCAACCTACGATACAAAAAAAGATCATTCAAATGGGGCAAATAGGAAAAAAATGAACATTGAAACGTTGCTTAATAATCAGTGTAGCAGTTCAAACTTCGAGGAGTGTACCTTTATGATATAACTTTGTATTTACAAATTTTTACTGGTCTGCAATTAATAATTTAATTAATATTGTTATTTACATTTAAATTAAATATCGACGAATTCGATACCACTAATAATATGAAAGGATAATAGGGCACTTAGAGTATAATGCACTGAATAAGGATAAAGGCTGCAGGCAGCTTCATTTAAAACTCCAATATGAAAGAACTTTTGCACTAAAAGTTTTCCGAGTTTCTAACTTTAATATAAAGCGAATTTATTAAATAAGTTTCGGTAAACAAAAAAACTGTCTGAAACTATCTTACTGAGAAATATGAAAAAGTAAATTAAGCTTGTAAAAAATTAAGTACTTATAATCGTAGTGAACTAGAAATTTGAATATGGTATCCTGACACAGAATTTTAGTTTATATAATTTTATTAACATGCTTTTATCAGCTTGATCAATAATAGGCTATTGACTATGTCGAAAAAATCAGGGGGAAAAGGAACAAATTCGTTAAAGGTGTTTTATTGTTTCAAATATTCAATTGTTGCCGAAAGATGATAAATCCACAAAGTGTTATTAAATTTAAGCTTGGATTTTTAAGAACGGAGTAAACTTGTCAACTTTTTAGTTTTTTATTTATAACAAAAAATATATTTTTTTTGTATATACACATGATGCGATTCTTTGTACAGAATCAAATTTCCTATCGATGTGGAACTTTATATAGTCAAAAAAAAATGTAAACAATATAAATCAAAGAAAGTATTAGAGGATAGAAAAAAGCCTTGTATTTTAATAATACATTGACCAGAATTTTTCTGATTTTTTCTCGTCACTTTTTATTCCCACTCTCTCCTTTTTGGAAATATTCGAACCACCGTATCTAGGAAAATACGAATTTTCTCGAAAATTGTTGTTTTTCGTCAAATGATCTAAAAATACATTTTGATTTTTTTATTTTCCTCATTTTTGCTAGTCTTGAAAATCGATTCATTCGGTAAACTTTTTAGTCAGAAATGCTAATTTGCCTATACTAAATTGCTCTTAGCTCTACGCTTAATTAAAGATTTCTTTTTTACAAATCTCATTTCATTCAGAGAAAAATTTAATAGACGATGCATTATGGAATGAAGTCTAATCATTTTGTGCTGAGGAAAATGATGTGTCATTAAGTATATGCCATTCTGGTGTCTTTTCTGTATTATTTTGACTATTCTTATTTACTAATGTACCTAAAAAATGATAGTTGTTCATTGGTTCCCATTTCACATGTAAATTTTACTGTAGTAAAACTACTGTTTAATTTCGAAACAAAGTTATCTACATCTGTAACCTTCGAATCGAATATTGAATACTGAATACCAAATATGAAAAAATAACAAATAATAAACCGTTGGATGATTTTGAAAGCTTAGATACTAGTAAAAATCGCATGAATAGTGATAAGGGGCCTATTCTTAATAGACCTAATAACTAATTTATTTGGTCGAAACGTAACAGGCGTAGGTACGGTTGGATTTGCTAAACCATGACATTATTTTAGCACAAATATGGGCACATTTTAGTTTTTATCATCTCCCAATGATACCACCGTGGTTGGCGAAAGACCTACGTGTGTTATTATTCGACCGTAATGTTCAAGTGTTTTAGTGTTCGTGGAAACTACTTCAGAGGCAGCGACAACCGATGTAATTCAGTAATTACACAAAATCGTTCTGGATTTTCAAGGAGTTACCTCGGTGACTTGAGAAGCGGTTAAGAAAACATTTAAGAAATAAGCCGAAAAATAGTGCCAAATATGTAAAAGTTGGAAAACAACACCGATCTTAAAAATTATTTCTGAGCTGTGTTCCTTGAACCCTCAAGATCATTCGTCACTACTAACATCTTTGAGAGAGTGAATTATTTATTATTTGTTTGCTTACAGTAATGAAACATATTCTTTAAATGATTTTGCAAACAGCGGAAAGAAAAATTATCTATGAGAACTAAAAGAAAAACTATATGTAAAAATATTAATGAAATCTTTGCATTCTTTCGATAACCTGACTTCTGGTTATGCTAGCAAGTTAAAATTCTATAAATTTGTCCAATTTCTTATTTGACATTCTGATTATAACACTAGCATCCAACATAGTCCCCTACGGCTAAGCAGATTAAACCCGTATCTATATGACCCCCTACGGTATGTAAATTCAGTTAAAAATGAGAACAAAGGCCTGAAATTAATTTATTTACCTACCTTGACTTTAAAAAAATTTTCATTCTAATGGATTACATTTTCATAACATCTTTCATTCAGTTTCTTGGAAATGCTTAGCCTTTAAAACGTTCTTCGCCCTTATTCTGAGCTCATCAGAAAGGCACAAAGCCACTCATAACCATGTTTCATGCACAACCAAGGCAATGTCCATGAATAAGTATGAAATATTTATATTTGACACTGACAAATAATAAATAATTCACTTTTAAACATGCATAGAGTATATAGGCTCCAATACTAGTTAGCTAACAGATAGGTGAAGATATGTTGTTTTTTATCAATCAGTCTCAAATATAAATAAGTATTTCATACTTATTCATGGATATTGCCTTGGTTTTGCATGGAACATCGTTATAAGTGGCTTTGTGCCTTTCTGATGAGCTCAGAATAAGAGCGAAAAACGTTTCAAAGGCTAAGCATTTCCAAGAAACTGAATGAGAGATTTTATGAAAATGTAATCCGTTAGAATGAAAACAATTTTAAACACAAGGTATGTAATCCGTTAGAATGAAAACAATTTTAAACACAAGGTAGGTAAATAAATTAATTTCAGGCCTTTGTTCTCATTTTACTTCCCTCGCATACCGAAGGGAAGTATTGTATTCGAGAAAAAATCACCCTCCGAGATTTTTTCGGATTCTGACGTTTCAGAACACGTAGATTCCGAAAATATAGGTTTTTCAATTCCGTCAGTCTGTCTGTCTGTCTGTCTGTCTGTCTGTCTGTCTGTCTGTCTGTCTGTCTGTCTGTCTGTCTGTCTGTCTGTCTGTCTGTCTGTTGGTGTATTTACTAAAAAACTACTTGACGGAGAGCAGTCAAATTTGGTAGGTAGTTAACCCTACTTACTGTCAGCGAAGAACTGGTAGAATTTTCACTGAAAAATATACAGGGTGGACCGTCTAAATGGAATAAATAGTGAAAAAAATTTTTTTTTGCTCAAATTTAAAATTTCCACGTTTCATGACGCGCTAAACCTATTTCAGAAAAAAAAAATTTTTGAAAATTTATTTCAAACATTTTTGAAAAAATTTTTACCAAGATGAAAAAAATTTTTTTTTGCTCAAATTTAAAATTTCCACGTTTCATGACGCGCTAAACCTATTTCAGAAAAAAAAAATTTTTGAACATTTATTTCAAACATTTTTGAAAAAATTTTTACCAAGATGAAAAAAATTTTTTTTTGCTCAAATTTAAAATTTCCACGTTTCATGACGCGCTAAACCTATTTCAGAAAAAAAAAATTTTTGAAAATTTATTTCATTTTTGAAAAAATTTTTACCAAATTGAAAAAAAATTTTTTTTGCTCAAATTTAAAATTTCCACGTTTCATGACGCGCTAAACCTATTTCAGAAAAAAAAAAATTTGAAAATTTTTTTCAAACATTTTTGAAAAAATTTTTACCAAGATGAAAAAAATTTGTTTTTGCTCAAATTTAAAATTTCTACGTTTCATGACACTTAATCTATTTCAGGAAAAAAAAAATTGAAAATTTTTTTCACCAATATTTTTGAAAAAATTTTTACTAGTAAAATGAATTTTTTTTTTCTTTCTTCAAATTTAAAATTTTCACGTTTCATGGCATTCTAAGCCTGATTAAAAAAAAAGTTTTTTGAAATTTTATCACTAAGATAGAATTTTTCTTTCTTTGTTCAGATTTTAACTATCCACGTTTCCATGACATTCTAAAACTATTCAAACAAATTTAAAAATGTTTTTGAAGAATTTTTTAAAAAATTTGAAAACATTTTTAATCCATTTATGTATCACTACTATAGAACAGACGAAAACAATTTTTTTGCTCAAATTTAAAATTTCCACGTTTCATGATATTCCAAACCAATTTCGGAAAAAAAAATTTGCAACATTTTGTTACCAGTTTGGAAAAAAATTTAACACCAGAATGCTCGAATTTAAATGACATTCTAAACCTAGGTATTTCAGAAAAAAAATATTGAAAATTTTTTTCACCAACATTTTTCAAAAAGTTTTTACCACTAAAATAGATCGAATTTTTTTTTATTTGCTCAAATTTAAAATTTTCACGTTTCATAGCATTCTAAACCTATTTTAAAAATACATCATTTTTAATTTTTAAACTTTTTTTAGCACTACTATAGAACAGAAGGAAACTTCCCTTTTTGCTCTAATTTAAAATTTCTACCTTTGACATTTTAAACCTATTTCATAAGAAAAAAATTTGAAAATTATTTTACCATCTTTTGAAAATTTTTAAAAAAATTAAATTTTTTAACCACCACTATACTTCCACTCCATTACGTGAATGTTGGATTGAAAATGTGACAGATGGCAATAACATCTGGCATATGCACCTATTATACTTTTATTGAAAAATGTACAGGGTGGTCATCCCAAGAAATAATTCAGTCATGGTGGACATTTGTAAAGGTATTTGCGCAAGCCTGCCATATGTGGCATCTGCTATTTAGTATTGAACTTTTGCTGTTGGATGAGCAATCTGTATATTTTTTTGACCAAAACTTATCAAGTTTTCTTTGTAATAATAGCAATAACTCTACTCCGATTATTATTCTCAATGTCATTTCGTAATTATTATTTTTTTAGAGAGACTGCCATGAACGAGGGAAGTTCTGTGTAAATACCTTTACCGATTTTACTTCCCTCGCATACCGAAGGGAAGTATTGTATTCGAGAAAAAATCACCCTCCGAGATTTTTTCGGATTCTGACGTTTCAGAACACGTAGATTCCGAAAATATAGGTTTTTCAATTCCGTCAGTCTGTCTGTCTGTCTGTCTGTCTGTCTGTCTGTCTGTCTGTCTGTCTGTCTGTCTGTCTGTCTGTCTGTCTGTCTGTCTGTCTGTCTGTCTGTTGGTGTATTTACTAAAAAACTACTTGACGGAGAGCAGTCAAATTTGGTAGGTAGTTAACCCTACTGTCAGCGAAGAACTGGTAGAATTTTCACTGAAAAATATACAGGGTGGACCGTCTAAATGAAATAAATAGTGAAAAAAATTTTTTTTTGCTCAAATTTAAAATTTCCACGTTTCATGACGCGCTAAACCTATTTCAGAAAAAAAAAATTTTTGAAAATTTATTTCAAACATTTTTGAAAAAATTTTTACCAAGATGAAAAAAATTTTTTTTTGCTCAAATTTAAAATTTCCACGTTTCATGACGCGCTAAACCTATTTCAGAAAAAAAAAATTTTTGAAAATTTATTTCAAACATTTTTGAAAAAATTTTTACCAAGATGAAAAAAATTTTTTTTTGCTCAAATTTAAAATTTCCACGTTTCATGACGCGCTAAACCTATTTCAGAAAAAAAAAATTTTTGAAAATTTATTTCATTTTTGAAAAAATTTTTACCAAATTGAAAAAAAATTTTTTTTGCTCAAATTTAAAATTTCCACGTTTCATGACGCGCTAAACCTATTTCAGAAAAAAAAAAATTTGAAAATTTTTTTCAAACATTTTTGAAAAAATTTTTACCAAGATGAAAAAAATTTGTTTTTGCTCAAATTTAAAATTTCTACGTTTCATGACACTTAATCTATTTCAGGAAAAAAAAAATTGAAAATTTTTTTCACCAATATTTTTGAAAAAATTTTTACTAGTAAAATGAATTTTTTTTTTCTTTCTTCAAATTTAAAATTTTCACGTTTCATGGCATTCTAAGCCTGATTAAAAAAAAAGTTTTTTGAAATTTTATCACTAAGATAGAATTTTTCTTTCTTTGTTCAGATTTTAACTATCCACGTTTCCATGACATTCTAAAACTATTCAAACAAATTTAAAAATGTTTTTGAAGAATTTTTTAAAAAATTTGAAAACATTTTTAATCCATTTATGTATCACTACTATAGAACAGACGAAAACAATTTTTTTGCTCAAATTTAAAATTTCCACGTTTCATGATATTCCAAACCAATTTCGGAAAAAAAAATGTGCAACATTTTGTTACCAGTTTGGAAAAAAATTTAACACCAGAATGCTCGAATTTAAATGACATTCTAAACCTAGGTATTTCAGAAAAAAAATATTGAAAATTTTTTTCACCAACATTTTTCAAAAAGTTTTTACCACTAAAATAGATCGAATTTTTTTTTATTTGCTCAAATTTAAAATTTTCACGTTTCATAGCATTCTAAACCTATTTTAAAAATACATCATTTTTAATTTTTAAACTTTTTTTAGCACTACTATAGAACAGAAGGAAACTTCCCTTTTTGCTCTAATTTAAAATTTCTACCTTTGACATTTTAAACCTATTTCATAAGAAAAAAATTTGAAAATTATTTTACCATCTTTTGAAAATTTTTAAAAAAATTAAATTTTTTAACCACCACTATACTTCCACTCCATTACGTGAATGTTGGATTGAAAATGTGACAGATGGCAATAACATCTGGCATATGCACCTATTATACTTTTATTGAAAAATGTACAGGGTGGTCATCCCAAGAAATAATTCAGTCATGGTGGACATTTGTAAAGGTATTTGCGCAAGCCTGCCATATGTGGCATCTGCTATTTAGTATTGAACTTTTGCTGTTGGATGAGCAATCTGTATATTTTTTTGACCAAAACTTATCAAGTTTTCTTTGTAATAATAGCAATAACTCTACTCCGATTATTATTCTCAATGTCATTTCGTAATTATTATTTTTTTAGAGAGACTGCCATGAACGAGGGAAGTTCTGTGTAAATACCTTTACCGATTTTTTAACTGAATTTACATACCGTAGGGGGTCATGTAGATAATAGTTTAATCTGCTTAGCCGTAGGGGACTATGTTGGATGCTAGTGTTATAATGAGAATGTCAAATAAGAAATTGGACAAATTTATTTCAGAATTTTAACTTGCTAGCATAACTAGAAGTCAAAGATTTTATTAACATGTTTACATATTCATATTTTAGTTCTCATAGATAGCTTTTCTTTCCGATGTTTGCAAAATCCTATAAAGAATATGTTTCATCTTTGAGAGAGGACAAAATGGGGGAGTTATGGGGGTCATAAGTTTAAAAAATGACTCAAAAATGCCCCAAAAATTAAGCCTTGAAAAATAATTTGAAAATTTCGGCCTGGAAATCTTCACTCGGGGGGTTTTTGAAGTCGCTAATCACGAATCTGAAGTCCAATTTGGGAAATTCAAAATGGCGGATCGGAAATCGGGCCATTTTCCAGAGAAATTGATATTTTGGCCTTGAAAATCTATACTCGGGGGTTTTCTAGGTCGGTGATTAAGAACTTGAGGTCCAATTTGGTAAATTCAAAATGGCAGACCGGAAGTAGAGTCAATTTCTCAGGAAAAACTCGTATTTTTTTCAAAATGAGTACTGGGGGTTTTTGGGTTCGTTGATCACGAATCCAATTTAGGAAATTGAAGTAGAGTCAGGTCCTCAGAAAAATCTTCTAATTTTTGTTTTTTGGGCTGAAAGTAGGAACTCGTAGATTTTCGTGGTCGATGACAACGAATCCGATGTCCAATTAGGGGAAATTCAGAATGGCGGACCGGAAGTAGAGCGATCTTCTTAGGAAAACCAACTATTTTTTTCGTTTTTAGGCTCAAAATGAAAATTACGTTAAAACTGAACTGAAGGATAACAAACTGTAAATGCTGTTATTTTAATTTTATTATATTTTGTTTGTATAATATATTATTGATATTTGATGAATAGTTGATTTGACGATTTTTAAAAAATGTGTTTGTACATTCTATAAATACTGCAGCAAAATATTTGAAAATCTGACATAAATTATTATTTTTTATGGGAGAAGAGTAATCACAACAAACCAATATTTTAATAAGGAATAATATTTATTGTATTTGTATAAAAAGTAGTTTTTATATGTAATAAAGTCACATCATCAAAGTTTCATTATTTTCTTACATCAATCGCATTATACCGAAACTATTCTTTTTTACTTCCCTCGCATACCGAAGGGAAGTATTGTATTCGAGAAAAAATCACGCTCCGAGATTTTTTCGGATTCTGACGTTTCAGAACACGTAGATTCCGAAAATATAGGTTTTTCAATTCCGTCAGTCTGTCTGTCTGTCTGTCTGTCTGTTGGTGCATTAACTAAAAAGCTACTTGACGGAGAGCAGTCAAATTTGGTAGGTAGTTAACCCTACTGTCAGCGAAGAACTGGTAGAATTTTCACTGAAAAATATACAGGGTGGACCGTCTAAACGGAATAAATAGTGAAAAAAATTTTTTTTTGCTCAAATTTAAAATTTCCACGTTTCATGACGCGCTAAACCTATTTCAGGAAAAAAAAATTTTTGAAAATTTTTTTCAATCATTTTTGAAAAAAATTTTACCACTAAAAAAAAATTTTTTCTTTGTTCAAATTTAAAATTTCCACGTTTCATGGCATTCTAAACCTATTTAAAAGAAAAAAAATTTTTGAATATTTTTGAAAAAAATTTTACCACCAAAATAGATGAATTTTTTTTTTTCTCAAAATTTAAAATTTCCACGTTTCATAGCGTTCTAAATCAATTTAAAGAAAAATAAAAAAAAATTGAAAATTTTTGAAAAAATTTTACCACAAATAGATGGAATTTTTTTTTCAGATTTAAAATTTCCACGTTTCCATGGCATTCCAAATTTATTAAAACAAATTTAAAAATGTTTTAGAAAAATTTTTAAAAAATGGAAACATGTTTATGTAATCTATTTATCACCATTGTAGAATAGACGAAATATTTTTTTTGCTCAAATTTAAAATTTCCACGTTTCATAACATTCTAAACCTATTTCGGAAAAAAAAATTGCAACATATTTTCACCAATTTGGAAAAAAATTTAACACTAGAATAGACAGAAAACATTTTTGAAAATTTGTTCTATATTTTAATTACCACTATACTTCCACTCCATTACGTGAATGTGGGATTGAGAATGTGAGAGATGGCAATAATATTTGGCATATCATATTATATACTTTTATTGAATAATGGCATCCCAAGAAATAATTGAGTCATGGTGGACATTTATAAAGGTATTTGCGCAAGCCTTCCATATTTGGCACCTGTCATTTAGTATATTGAACTTTTGCTGTTGGATGAACACTCTGTATATTTTTTTGACCAAAAGTTATCAGGTTTTCTTTGTAATAATACCAATAATTATATTCCGATTATTATTCCCAATGTCATTTCGTAATTAATAATTTTTTGAGTGACTGTCATGCACAAATAAAGAGGGAAGTTCTGTGTAAATAACTTTACCGATTTTTTTTCTTTAACCGTTTCTCTTGGAATTAAAATAAAATCCTGAGAACATATATCTTCACACGAGTAACGCCACTCCTCTCAAATTGGAAGGAAAGCCATAGAAAAGACGGGAAAAGAATCTGCGGAGCGGGCCCGCATGGACCCGATATCTATAAAAGAGAGAGAAGCTGGAGTGGGAACTTTGAAAAAAACGGTCCCATAATTCTTAACTTTTTTCCTATTAATCCAGAAACACCAACATTATAAACTTTTTCATGAAAATTTTTGTTATTATCATAAGAAAATGTATTCTGGCAGAGAAAAAAATAACGTTTTTTAAGCTTATCGTATCGAGTAATTGTATAAAGTTTTTTTTTTCAAAATCACAAAAATAGAAGAAAGGCGTGTCTTTCCTGATGAAATGGCTTTACTTCCGGCCCGCCATTTTAAATTTTCCCTAAGTGAACATCGGATTCGTCCTCGAAAACCCCCGAATACGGATTTTTAAGTGCCCCGATTTTCGGACCGCGAATTTCCCAAATTGGACCTTAGATTCGTGATAACCACTGATTAGAGATTTCCAAGCCGAAATGTTCATTTTTAACGTTTTTTTTTTTTCAAGGCTCCATTTTTGGACCTTGTAACCTCCATGTCTCCCCCCTTTTGTCCGTTCGCAAAGATGTTTAGTGCTGACGAACAATCCTGAGGGTTCAAGGAACACAACGCAGAATGGATTTTTAAAATCGGTGCTGTTTCCCAACTCTTACACAATTTCCGGCTTGTTTACCAAATTAGAGATTTCAGCACCCCCCAGAACCAGTCAAAAAGGCAATTCGATATTTTTTAATGTTGGAATGTTATCATTTTGAACAGAAGAATGATTTTTCAAAGATACCCATGATTTATTGTTTAATTCTTCAATTAGTCATGAGCGTGAAAAAGTGTACTTAAGTTTTATTACCAAGTTAAATGGTTGTCACACATGACATCACTACCATTCTCATTTTTACACCTGACGGAGGATCCGTTACATAAATTGAAAACATAAAGGCAAATTGAAAAAACAGTAGCTGACATCTTAACAATGGCAATCTGCGAGATATTCTTACGGCAAATACTTGCCAATGATATGGATTTATTCCAGTATTAACAAAGCGCATATTTCAAAACAATGGCACATTTTTATATTGTATAATTTGTCCATACAATTCGATTTATGGTTTAGAATTCACATTGTAGGTTTCTTTAATGATACCTAAAGGAACAGAAACAGGCGTGTCTTTGACATAAAAAAAGCAAATATTGTCCAGGTGTCTTTTTGCCATAACTTATAAATGATGGGAAAAAATACAACGCTGAAGGTGAATCTATGACATATATGGGGTAATAAAAGGTGACTAATCGAGAGTTTAATTATGAATTACGTACGTACATTACTTTTTTATAACTATATAAGTAGCTCGGAAATGGCTTGTAATTATTTAATTACAAAATAGATTTTACGCACCAAGTGTGCAAAGTGATGGTACATTACACACGAGTTACATAGAATATTTTTTCTACTACCGAAATAATTACCAAAAAATATATGTATAAAATAAATATAAAATAATTTATTTTACGGACTAGTGCATAAAGTCTTATTACGAGCTTGCTAGAGACCGATAGCTCAAGAGTCCTACCCGAAACTATGTAGCAATGGATAGGCAACTGTAACTGCAGTACCATAAAGCCTGTAGTATGCGGCATCTCTGAGATACTGGTAGTAGTACGCTTTCTAGAAAGTAATAGAAGAAGATCGAGATTTCTACGTTATTCTACATTGCCGCGGAATGTTCTACACTTGGTCTAGAGTCTAGTATTTACTTTTACACATTTACATTCCACCCCTCTTCTCAAACTAGATTCTGAGCTAACCACATCACCTCAGCATTATTACGTGTCGCAAATGAATTATTTAGAGAAAGTTAAGAACAGTTACAAATACACTTTTCTTTTGCACTATATTAAAGTATTTGACACCATGGACTCTACTACCCTGTGTCTTAAATTAAAATATTTTGAAATTGGCAAGATACTATTTAAGTTCTTACTGACTGGCTCTTTAAGAAGTAACAAACAGTCTATCGAAATGGAACCTGCCCTAAACCTGTACAAATATAGGTGTGCCACAGGGTAGCATATTGGGTCAGCTATTATTTCTGTTTACACTTTAGACTTTCCAAGATACCTACAATTTTCTGATCTTCTTTATTCGTCTTATTTATATTAACGTCGTGGCGAAATTGACCTATTGCTATTCCACCACTCAACCAGGATACATACATATAGACATCAACACAACAACCATTCCCTGCGATATTGCCATCTACCGCAACTGAGACTCGAACTGAAGAGACATAACAGTGACTAGACATGTTATGCACTCAGAAGTGATCTAGCTCACTTCTGCCGTCTCGAAAACTCATTAAAAACGCTACTAAACATTCATACCTTGGCCAGAATTCGAACCCGGGACTCCGTGGTCGCAAGCCACTTTTATTACCATTTAAATATATTTTATTTTATTTAACTATCTTACATGTAAAATTAATACTAGTATTATATCATGGTTTACAAATGATATGTAAATCTGCTGTCTTACTATACATCTTAAAAACATATACGTAACACAACAAAACGCCGATGGTATGGCTGCGGACTTCTGGCTAATTTGTTACTATTTCTGCTGCTATTAACACACTTCTTATACAATCTATGTGTATTTATTAATTCATATTCTTACCAAGTGAGATTAAAAATAAATGGAATGAAAAATACATTTTAATGTGGAGGTGACGGTAACGCTTCAGGGAATACAGGAGAATGTAGGACGAATAAAACGTTATAGATAATGGGTTGCTGGGTTGCAAGCCAAACATCAATATGTTGATGATTATCAAATACTCCGTCATTTGTCTCTTCACGATTTTCTTACTGTTTATTGGGAATTTTTCCACTGAAAAATATTTAAAAATTTTAATGAAAAACCTCTGCGCCAAACGGATCAGACAGAGGTTGGTTCTTGAATACTTGATTGTTTCAAAAAGTCTTACACCCAAAAATATATAAACTAGAATAAAGTTATACACTAAAAAGTGAAAATGAAAGCTATAAAATATTTGGAATAGAAATTTGAAATTTGGAGGCCTTATTACACGACTAAAATGCCATCTTTTCAATAAAAAATCAAGTTTGGTGCACATCCGGTTTGACCGGAAATGCCCACAACTTTCGATTTTTAAATGGAACACCCTATATATTTTTACATTTTTGGAATCTAGAGGAAATTTTGAATACAATACATCCACTTTGGTCACTTTTTGATAAACATTAAATATTTTATTAAAAAATCTATTTCTGAATCCAGAGTGCTGTGGTGCCCAAAATATATTTTAGTTTGTGTGCTACGTTACTATAAAAATAAAAAGAGCAATATGATTACATTACTTAATTCTCTAGAGGCGCTTAAAATTTTTAAATGTGATTTTTACCCACTAACTCGGTTTTTTTAAATGGGAATTTAATCGTTCACCAACATTTTTAAATACCTAATTTTCATACGAATCGAATGATACCAAAATTTTGAAAATCCGCTCAGAAATATTTGAGATTTCAGCCAAAATACAATTCAACCAAGCTTTTAGAAACATGCGGCTAATAGATAATAGATTAGGCTTTGGAAACTAAAATGGCACATTTCTGTGTAAATCTGGTAACCTAATAACATTGGAAAAATCGTAAAATAATAGCCATTGAATGTAATAAAACAATATCAGCTGTCAGACAGATACAAAATAAAGCGTTGCGGAAATCTCTTTGAGTAAAAATTAAAGAAAATGAATAATTTTAGTAGAAATGAAAAGGTCGATATGTTACTGATATATGGAGAGCGTCTCAAAAATTCAACTGCAGCTGCAAAACTGTATCAGCAACGATATCCCAACAGACGTCATCCAAGCAGACACTTGTTTGCCAGAGTGGAACAAGAATTAAGAAACGAACCCAATCAACAAGATGACAATCAAACATTTATTGTAAGTGAGGACAAAGAAATTGATGTATTAGGATTTGTGATGGTACACCCAACAACATCAACAAGGGAATTGTCAATGGAATGCGACATTAGTCAGTCTTCGGTTTGCAGAATTTTAAAGAAACATAAGTTTCGGTCTTATAAATACCAAATACACCAACATCTTTATGGAGATGATAATGACAGGAGGCTAGTATATTGCAACTGGTTCTTAAATGCAGTACAACAAACCCCAGGTTTCCTTTTCATATTTTATATTCAGATGAAAGTAGATTTACGAACCAAGGTATGTTTAACAGAAATAATACTAAGTACTGGGCTAAAGAAAATCCGAGGTTGGCAGGGCGGGGAATATTCAGGAAAGATTTGGGTTTAACTGTTGGCTTGGAGTACTTGGAGATCGAATAATTGGACCCATATTTTTTTATGGAACACTTACTGGCGAACGATATTTATTCTTTTTGCAAAACCAGACAGCAGAATTTCTTGACTTACTTCCTCTTGCCTATTTACAAAATCTGTTTTTCCAATAAGATGGTGCTCCCCCACATAATTCCAGAAGAGTGATGGAATATTTAAACAACTTGCATGGTGAACGCCTTATCGCAAATCAAGGTCATATCAGGTGGCCTCCTAGTTCACCTGACTTAACACCCCTCGACTATTATGTATGGGGCACTCTCAAAAATAAAGTTTATAAAACTTCTTCAAATACCCGTAAAGAGTTGCAAAATAAAGTTGTACGGGCTCTTAATGAAATAACGCCGGCTGAATTGCGTAGAGCCATTCAAGCAACTGTACGCAGAGCCGAATTGCGTATAGAAAAAAATGGTGGACATTTTGAACAATATCTATAAATGTCAACTTATGGTTTAATTATATTAATTATTTTAAAGATACCTACCTAGTTTAAGTTTAATTGTTCAAACGTAATTGATTTTTATTTATTTATAGGCCCGATATTTATGTTTATTTAAATAAAACTCTGAAAACCGAACTGATGTCGCATTCTGTTGCAAATGTCCTTGTGGATGTAATTGTGTTTACCTCCATATACCTATGCTAAACTTAATTGCAACGTTCTTTGCGCTCACAATTATTAAATGTTTGATAACCCAAGATTGCCCATCACTACACGAGTCTGTCTGACAGCTGATATTGTTTTATTACATTCAATGGCTACTATGATTTTTCCAATGGTATTATGTTACCAGATTTACACAGAAATGTGCCGTTTTAGTTTCCAAAGCTCACTAATCTATTATCTATTAGCCGCATGTTTCTAAAAGCTTGATTGCATTGTATTTTGGCTGAAATCTCAAATATTTCTGAGCGGCTTTTCAAACTTTTGGTATCATCAGATTCGTATGAAAATGAGGTATTTAAAAATGTTGGTGAACGATTAAATTCCCATTTAAAAAAACCCAGTTTCTGGGTAAAAATCTCATTTAAAAAATTTAATTAAGTAATGCAATCATATTGCTCTTTTTATTTTTATAGTAACGTAGCACACAAACTAAAATATATTTTGGGCACTACAGCACTCTGGATTCAGAAATAGATTTTTTAATAAAATTTTTAAAGTTTATCAAAAAGTGACCTAAATAGATGTATTGAATTCAAAATTTCCAAAAATGTAAAAATATATAGGGTGTTCCATTTAAAAAATCGAAAGTTGTGGGCATTTCCGGTCAAACCGGCTGTGCACCAAACTTGATTTTTTTATTGAAAAGATGGCATTTTAGTCGTGTAATAAGGCCTCCAAATTTTAATTTTCTATTCCAAATATTTTAGGAAATATCGGGGCGAGCGCAATTCGTGACTCACCCGGTATATAGGTGCAGAGGATTTTTCATTAAAATTTTTAAATATTTTTCAGTGACAAGATACCCAACAAAAAGTAAGAAATTCTGAATATGCCACAAATAAACAATTATAGGCAATATCTCTTCACGATATTGAACAGGCAGCAACTAACCTTAACACTAACTAAGATACTATTTCTGCTATATCACATGCTCATGGGTGAATTTTAAATGAAACTAAAACTGAATTACTTTTCTATTATTAGTAATTAGTTTTAAATAACCCGCTATTTTCTATAGCTTTCAGTGATCTTACCTTTCAGTGAGAACTCAAAAACATGTTTCTAACGCATTATCACATGAATATTCCTAGCTCTCACGTTAAATTAAGATGTGATTCGCTGATACTGAGTTATGCAGTTTGTGGTGATTAGCTTTTCGGTCCAGTATATTAAATAGACACAAACAGAGCCTTATTTCCAAAATTCTTGTATAAAATTGATCAATTCAACTACAATTTAAGAAAATTTGATATCACTAGTAAAGGAACTAGAACAACAGGCAATTGCTCTCAGTTATAGCGTTATAGCTGTAATATACTATTCACCTAATGCCAAATAGATTATGTAAACTGTAAGCTAATATTTTCTAAATAAGTCTATATATTATACAGTATGTCAAAATGTGATATGAATCTCAATTAATCAAAAATGTATTTTACAGAATTCTACAACATTCATAGTTTTATTTACCGCGTATTGTAGACATACGTCGTATCAGGTACCACGGATTTTATTCACCCTGTTCCACCACAGCAAGCTGAATAAAACTTGGACACGTTGAAGTTAAATCAACAACGCATATTTCGTTAGATTATGGTGGGTGTATCACCCCTTAAAGGAGTGCAAATTCTTTTTATGTTTCTCTTGGGGTTGAAATAGTCGCAAAGGGCTGTTGAGTTTTTCAATAAGTCGCTTAATAACATTAAACATATGTACCAAATTTCAAGACAATTGATCAATTAAAAGTGGAAGAAAATGAGGCAGTTCAGGGGTAAGACGCCTATTTCAACCCCTTTGCTCTATGCTGGGAATGAAACTTTGTAGACGCCATTCCAGTTCTATAAGTTCAGGGGCACTTCCCAGCACACACTCAATGTTGTGTGAAATTTCTGCGATTTAATGTAACATTACCACTTAATCTCATGTTAAAATAGAAACGTGAAACTAGAATTTTCAAGGATATTCGTAAATTTACAAATGCAACTGAATTCCGTTCTCCGATATCAGTTTAAGTATACTTTAAAATCATGCTAAAACCAGGACTAGGTCTGCAGTGCATAACATAAACGTATGTAAGGTAAATACATAATAGAACAATATATAGATAGATAACTGACTGTCCTTCACAATGACGTGATTCAATTGAAATTAAATTTATTAGAGCATGAATCTTTAAATCACTCAAGTCTTATAACGTATTTCTATGCCGGGCATGTAAAAATACCTATCGGTATGCGCCGGTAGGCATGTGATACAGACTCACCTTCATTAGAGTTGTCGTCTTGCTGTGGTAATAGTTGTGATGGTGTACAGGGTGAAATAAAGCTCTTCGATTTTAGTGAAAAGTAGAAACTCCTATAAGCGTAAATGAAATACCACCAAATACACTAGTGAAAGGTATTAAAATATGTGGGACTCGGTACGGTAGCCTACCAGCTGCGATTGTTTGATAATATAACTACCTGGTAATTGTGATTTCATAACGTTCTAAACTAGATTAGAATAGAAACCAATAATCTTAAATAGTACAAATGTACAATTATAGGCATATGCATATAATCAGTCGTTAATATGTTAAACAGTTAAGTAAATGCAAAGGTAAATATGGAAATTTACCTATAGCGTACCAAATTTGAGGTGGTACTTTTACAAATAAATACCTACGTTTTCCAGATTGTCTTTTAGGTCAAACAAGTTGGTAAATAATTTACACTGGCTTTTACATTTTTGATACTCAAGGTTTCCGGAATGTTTTTCTCGTAGACTGTTAAGTAATTTTAGTGTAGTATGGAGACAAAAATATGAAAGGATTCTGGAGAACATGATACTTGAAAGTCGCTTTTTGGGACGTATTTCTTGGGGAATCGAGCTATTAATGCAATGGACTTTCCAAGGAATTCGCAACAAACCCACATCTCGAGAGCCTTCCACACAGGTGGCAATCCTCAACGAACGCTCTTAATTTTTTTAACGCTTCGTCTACGACCAGCATAGAATCCTATAGAATTTTATAACCGATCGAGTAGTTTAATTATAAAACTCGTTTTCGTGGACGATTTCTCTCGTTCTCTGCGTCTATTGGATAAATAATAAAAATACATAATACGAAATAGTTATTTTTTCGTTTAACTCGCTATAACTCGAAAAATTATAAATTGGTCTCAAATTTTGTCGTGTTGTAATAACAATATATGCCTCTAATACCATATCGATAAAATGTGATTATCTTCTGGGATAAGTAGAGCAAACAGGAAACTGTTACTATTTTTCGAAATAGATACCACGTATAGTGAAAAGAGGGGACAACATGTCTAGTTGCTGTTATTTCTCCTGACTTCGAGTCCAGCGGTAGATGGCAATATCGCAGGTGGTGGACTGGCTATAGTTAAACTTCGCCAGGTTGTAAATATAAATAAGACGATTAAAACAGCAACTTCATTATCATATTTTTATTCTTATTCGTGTCATTTGTCAAAAAAAACACCTTCTAACTGTACCTTTGACATAACAGTCAAGACACAGGTTATTTCATAGTAATATACTGGATAATTATATGTAGTTCTTCGGACGTCGTTTAAAAGTGAAGACGTATGTGGCATTAAGGACCAAAAAAAACAATTAAAACATAATTGACGTGTCCAAGCATTTTTCAAAAAACTCATCGCTTTTTAAAATAATTTTTTTTTCAATATTCAAGAGGTACTTTTACCTATAGGGGGCAACTTTCCAAGAACTCCTATGCTAAATTTAAACTTCTTATCGTCAGGGGTTTGAGAGATTTGGTAATGAATCTGTGAGTGGGTATTTGCTTTATACATATACCAGACATTTTTGAAATGCATCTACTTATATATTCAGGTCTATAAATACTCACGTCTTCTTCCTAGCTGCAAAAATGTTTATATATTAAAATGTCAAGATTTTAAGACTACAAACCATTATTAGTACGCCCACATGTGGTGGTCTTTCAGCATCTAGCCCTGATTTTGTTCAGTAACCGCACCACGTCGATGCCAAACACAAAAAGGAATGCAACATTGTCAATAGTGCTGTGTTTGCTGCTGTCAAGACACGTACTGGTAATAGTGACTTATTGCGTTTTTACTAATGGCGAATTTTACAAACATTGAGTGAACAAATATTGTGCTTTGTTATAGCGTGGCCGGGGAAACTGTACATCAGGCTCATTTAATGTGAAAGATTCCCCAATATGAGCAAACCATTGACTCAATGGTACAACATTTTCATTTGGATATTTTCAAATAAGAGCTATTACTTACTTTAACGAAATAAAATATTATCTTTTTGTATATTTGTTTTCAGTTTTATGTATAAGTTGATCATTTTGTGCAGACTTGGCAACGCTGACGCTCCCGACTTATTTTGTATGCATTAAGATTGGACAGATAAAGGCTAGTCTATTTTTTTTTAAAATTTTATTTAAGAAGTGGCATCATATTGTATACAGAATCACTGATTCAAATATATGGAAGTAGGTAATGCAACAATACCCTGCATATAAAAGACGATCTTGTCTCTTCTTGTAAAATTCGTTATATCATGTTGCGTTGTTGTATTTCAAAACGTTGACTAATCTCGAAATTCGATATCGATTTCAGATATGAATTGGATGATTAAATCAGGAGGTCTAGCAGAGTTTGAAATCTTTGTTATATGTTATAATTGTGTGCCTCGAGTACAGCTACATACTTTCATAACCAGTACTTAATATAACTAATAAGCCAGTGTTAAGTACTGAATGTCAAAGAGGAACATCTGTTTTTTCTTGGCAACTGGTTGGCATGCTGGTAACCTCGCTGGTAACCTATTGTAAAGTTCACGATTTTATTTTTTCTTCTTATTTTTGGATCGTACAAATAAAAATGTCAGACTGCAGACAAATTTAGCTGCATTATGTTAACCATTAATCGTCGGTAAATCCCGAAATACTAGTTATCACGTTTTAAATAACATAGTTGACATTCGTTTGTTTCGTTTCGACCTTTCTAAATTTAAATTATGACTCAAATTTTATCAGAAAATAGAGTCTGAGTGGAAGGGTTCGATATTTTATTGGTTGTTTGTTCAGTGAAAATGAATCGAGTATGAAAGAATTAACTAATAATTTTTTTAACATCACTATCAATTTAAAAACTGTATATTTATCATTATCGATGATTTAAAAGTGGTATACAATATGTCCCACTTTTCATAAAGCCACCCTCATATCTCGCTCATCTGTTATCGGAATATTTTGAAATTTTGGTAGTGAACTATACCTATCAGATTACATCGTAGTGGCTTAAAAGGTGTTTGAGGTATTGGTCGTGAAAGAGAAAAACTACAAATAATTTTTATCTGTAACACGGATTCTCAAATGAAAATAATGTATTCTTCATTTTTTGTTCAGAATAATAATGTATTGCACTAATTTCAATTGATTTTACAACAAAATAATTATTCATTTAACAAGACAGAAATTCTAATTAGTACATATACACTGCTGGCCACTCGAACTTACACATAGAGACTTTTAGGCAAAATTTAAAGTTCAATATTTTCAACAGGAATGCAAATTTTTTAACGCGGCTTGCAAATTTTAAGAGCTAGTTTTTTTCGGATTAAGCTGCATGACGTATATTTATCGTAGGACCATAAGTTTATTATATACGGGGTGATCAATGAAGTCATGCAAAAAATCAAAAAGTTTGTATGAGTGAAATTTCCGCAAAAAATTTTTTTGGTCGTTGCAATATGGTTCCTTACTAAGGTAACATCAATATCTCTAGACGGTTTTGTCAGTTTTTGGATTAAGGCCCTTAGGCCTTGTACACACTACTCAACATAAAATTTGGATACCGAAATCTTTAAAATGCTATAACTTGACATTGGATTGACGGTTCTTGATGATTTTTGCGGATTTGGAATCCTTATTTCACGTAGATTTTCTATGGTCTAAGCATTTTATTTGAGGGTTGAAATTTACACATTATACCGGGTCGATAATAAACAAAAACGTAGCGACAAGAACAAGTTTATTACATTAAATTCTACGATATACAACATTGCTTAACAACGACCAAAAGTCAATTCTTAAAAAATTTATAATTCTAATTCTGGTAATTTTTAATAACTGAAAAAAAAATTAACTAAAAAATTAAAATTTAATTTAATTTAAACTTAAATTAAAATTAAATTAAAATTACCTAATTAAAATTAGGTACATTAATTAAAAAAAAGAGAAGCTAATATTTTGTTGGTCCTCCTGCTCGGAATATTACTTCCCGACATCGATTTGGTAGAGTATCCACAAGATTATTTATAAAATCTTGTGGAATATTCTCCCATTCTTCACGAATGGCCTCACTGAGCGTTTCTAAGGTTTCAGGGGTACATCAAAAGATCTTACTTTAACTTTTAAATAAGACCAAACGTGTTCGATGACATTAAGATCCGGAGACTTTGCAGGCCAGCCCATCCTATTGATGTTTTGTGCCTGCAAAAACTCTGTGATCCTTCGCGCTCTGTGAGGTCGAGCGTTGTCATCCACCAATAGAATTTCTGGGCTGTAATGTCGAGCAAAAGGAACAACAATAGGTTCCAAAATTTCCTCCTGATAAACAGCAGCATTAATGGTTTGGTTGGTAATGAATAGCTCGGTTTTACCATTTCTTATGATACCTCCCCACACTGTAAGACCTCCGCCACCAAATGCTTCTTAAGGGGCCATATTTTCCTCCAAATATCGCTGATTTGGCCTTCTCCAAACTAACATTCGGCCATCGGAGTGAAACAAATTAAATCTTGTTTCGTCAGTAAATAAACAATGGCTCCACTCTGCATTACCCCAATTCGCATGCCGATTTGCCCATGCCCGCCTATTCGCTCTATGGCGTTGTAATAACCGCACACATTTTGCTCTGCGACGGGCTCTATAATTTAAAATGTTTGGCATTATGTTATGTTTAAAAAAAAAAATCTCACCTTGTTTTTATTTAATGTTCTTCTCACTGTTCTGTCCGAAACTCTCACCCCAGTTTGTTGTCTTAAAGAGTCATTTAGTTTTCTAGAGTTCTTTGTTCTATTCCGCATAGTTTCTCTCATTAAAATTCTTTCGATTCTTTGGTTTATTTTTTTTGTATGTCCACCCCCATGCCCATAATTATGATCACCAGTAGTTTCGACGCGGCGGTTCAAATTATAAATTGTTTTTCGGCTGACATTGTAAATGTGCGCAACTTGCTGTTTTGACATTCCTTCGTTGAGAAGTCGAATGCAATTTTCCCTTTCTGTCGTGGTTAAACGCCTCCTATTAATTAAACTTTACAAAATTATAACATTGAAATATGTCAGATTATTTCTAAAATAATGTAAACAGTTTTTAATTCCATAGCAACAAATTTGTTTTTCCAATGTCTACTTTGCAATTGACGAGTCGCGTAGAAATTACACCCGATCATAATTATGGGCATGGGGGTGGCAAAGAACTCTGTAAAACTGAATGATTCTTTGAGATAACAAACTGGGGTGTGAGTTTCGGACAGAACAGTGAGAAGAACATTAAATAAAAACAACTTGAGGTGAGAATTTATTTTTACAAAAACTTAAATAATGCCAAACTTTAGAGCGCGTCGTACCCTACGTCTTTGTTTATTATCGACCCGGTATAATGTGTAAATTTCAACTGTCAAATAAAATGCTTAGACCATAGAAAATCTACGTGAAATAAGGATTCCAAATCCGCAAAAATCATCAAGAACCGTCAATCCAATGTCAAGTTATAGCATTTTAAAGATTTCGGTATCCAAATTTTATGTTGAGTAGTGTGTACAAGGCCTAAGGGCCTTAATCCAAAAACTGACAAAACCGTCTAGAGATATTGATGTTACCTTAGTAAGGAACCATATTGAAACGACCAAAAAAATTTTTTGAGGAAATTTCACTCATACAAACTTTTTGATTTTTTGCATGACTTCCTTGGTCACCCCGTATATAATAAACTTATGGTCCTACGATAAATATACGTCATGCAGCTTAATCCGAAAAAAACTAGCTCTTAAAATTTGCAAGCCGCGTTCAAAAATTTGCATTCCTGTTGAAAATATTGAACTTTAAATTTTGCCTAAAAGTCTCTATGTGTAAGTTCGAGTGGCCAGCAGTTTAGTTCAAATCAAGAATCTTGTCGTTCACGTCATCATCTTTTAATTTATTAATCAAATCGACTCTAGCTCACACATAATAGCACGCATGGGCGTACCATTTGAGAGGAGTTCGACAAAAATATATTTATAAAAAATTGAATTAAAAAAATCGGTGCATTCTCCAGGATATTCTCTCTCTTGAACTATGTGTCGATGAAGGATTCTGTATGCTTGACAACAGAGGCACATCTTTCCATACTACATATCTGTAGAGATTCTTTCCACACAGCTAGCACTTTGGCATCTTCATATCCTTCTTCACCTTTATGCACGTCGTAGAATCCTTTTGCCTGTACCCAGATTAGTTCTGTTGCATTATATTGGCAGTCGCAATATCTCATGGCCATGTTCCCTCAGATATTCATCGACAACATATCTATTAGGTTCGTAGTATAACATCTACAGGTATATTGTTGTCCTGCAGCCATTGGGCGATGTCTGCTTTTCTCCAAGATAACGTTAGCTACTTTTCTACCAATAAAATGTGATAAGGCACATTGTCCCTAACTATAACCTATGGCTCCTCTAAATTCGGTACAAATTTCTCGTTGGCCCAATTCATAATCGTGTCGACATGAGTTCTCTACGAACCCTCTACTATGGCATGCATGTAACATTATAAAACGCTTTCCCTCGAATCCACCTGGCTCCTGTACGCCTTGTAGTCTGCCAAGATTTCTTTTTGTTGCCTTTGGCGAAGATCCAGGTCTCATCTAGAAAGAGAGCTTGCCGTTTAGTGTCATTTTTATTTTGCTTGTAATTGTGTAGAAACTCCGCCCTTTGTGTGACAATGTTAGCTCTTTCCGTTAAGGCCCTCCGGTTATCTTCATTTTTATATTTAAATCCAATATGCGGCAATAGCCGACACAAGGATGACGCACTTATATCCATAAATTCCTTCGTGGCCAGTTCCTCCTTTAAGGTCTTCATAATTACATGTCTTTCTGCATAATAACAATTATTAGGTACTTCATACAATCTTAATATTATAATATGATATTCTCGCCAAGTAAACAATACCTACTTCAGCGATTGGACAGACTAATTACAAAAACTACAAAATCAACTACGCCACAGATCTTCATAGTACATGTTATAAATTCTATCCTTCACATTCATCTCCTTGCCTCCACCAAGTCCTTAGTTTTATTTTCTTTCTGGGTTCATATTTTGCCAAAGTAGTATTTGGCGCATCCTGCACCTCACGGTGTAACATCTTTTGATACCTAAATATTAAAACATGTTATTCCGTTGCGAACGGCAGCCGATTTTTGGTGGAGAGCACAAGGTCGTGGGTTAGGATTGTGTGTGGACACTCAAAAGGGCGCCACCGGCTGTATGTTACGTAATATGATTTAAATAATTTTGCCAGCTCGGAACAAAATTAAGTTACTAGCAACCATGCGATGGAATACTCAAAATATATCTGTAATATCAAAACTCTACTTTACTCTATGAAATCTCAAAATTTAAACAAATATCAGGAGTACAAGTGCAAATAATAAGAACATGTAGACATTAGACATTTATTGCAACACATATGAGATGTACAACAGTAAAAAGAGTAAAAATAAAAAACTTCAAATCTTACCTAATCGTGGTTCATACGTATTAAAGAAATTCTATGCAGTTGATCAAAAAAACTTAATTTGAATTCAAACTTCGATCTCTGACTGAGATTCTCTTGCAACTACGAGTTTGCCAATGTACAACTATGAATTATAACTTACAACCACGAATTAAAGATTTACCATGAATTAAATTTTATATGTGTGACGTAATAGTGGGCAAACTAACATCTCACGGTACCATGGGTGTTTTACAGTAAAACTCTTAAATATGTCATCATTCTATACACATAAACTTAGAGCTTGATTTATAGTTGCAAGATTGTGTTATAACTTACTTCAACATATGAACTAAAACCACTGAATTAAACTATAATATTTTCTTTAAAATATTTGACTAAAATGAACAAAAAAACCTGGTTAAGGCCTTGGCATTTTCTGTGATGACTGCAGTGTGACTTGTCACCATTTCATGGACGTTCTCGACGTTGGCGGTAACTGTAACTCCGTGCTGCATCAAATTTCTACCTGAATCTCCGGAAGACTGCTACGAACGACTCTGTCAGTCCTAACTTTTCTAAGTGTCAGCGGAATCCACATAAAACCAAACATCTGAGTAATAGACTTCCTCCTATTACTCCTCTAACTACTGGGCTCCTTTACATAACCAAAATTTCAGCATCAAACATGTGCTCATCCCAATTGTAAGCCTCTCCACACATATACTTATACCAAACACATATACCCCTCCAAAACATATGCCTCTCCAAAATACTCTGTAATAATTACAACAAATAAGAACTAAGTAAAACACTAAGTAAAATAAAAGCTCACCTCCTATAGAGAGTATTGCATAGCCTTACGAGACACGTGGCAATCAGATTACGACAAGCAACAGAATTCCTTCCTGGAATTTACAAAATGCTTCTGACAGGACGGTAAAGAAACGCTGGGTACATCAAATCAAATCCCTTTTCAGTGTTAACGATGTAAAACCCAAATTCTTCACTACAAAACCGAGACCGCCGCCTTCAGCTCTCTCGTCACTGTCGAAAAATGAATCTCCCCGAGTGTGTCCTCCCGCTCTCAGTGTTGCCAACTTGAGCATCTAGAGAATTCTTTGTCTAGCCAATAAAAATGCGCCAACAAAGGGCTTTGCATTTAAAAGACTGAATTACAGCATTGTGTAATATCCCAACAACAAGAATATGTGAGTAACCCCTCTAACTCGAAATCATACTTAAGGAAAGCATGTTTACTACACATAATTCCCCCTCTAGATAGGCAACCATCTACTATCGAACTCTAGATCGTGGGTTGCATACTCAAACAAATGAATTAATCAGGGTCAATTCACTGTATTCAAACTGAAATTATTAATGAAGCTTTTTCAAATGCTACAACGGGTTTCCATACAAATCCGTTGCACGACGATTCAACGCATTAGAAGTACGGTAAAAGAAAATTTACTTCATAAACATTTGCCACATTTAATTTTGCAATTCACCTCATGGACTGCTTGCAAATGTAAAAGGGGCCCTCCGTTGCATTTCTCCTGATTGAAATACTCAACTAATTTCACCACCATGTCTCTGGCTACTGCATTCAGTCTTTTGCCGGACATATTGAGATTAGTTTATTTATAAAGAGTAAAACTAAAACACTCACAAGCTATTTACACAACAATTATTAAATTTGAGAAATGCACCAACTGCACGGTACCACCAAAATTTCAAAATATTCAGATCAGATCAGCGAGATATGAGGAAGGCTCCATAAAAAGTGAGGCACTCTATATATATAAACGAAAATTAATTATATTAATTATTTATTGACAAGAGACTAAAAAGTGTGTTAAATATGAGGGTTCTTTTTGGAAATTATTGAAGAGAAAGAAAGTAAAATCGTTTAAATCTATGCAGATTTCTCTTTATAATCACTTTTAAATCTAATAGGGATCAAGACAATTTTACAACCGAGAACATGAAATTAAAAGTTACCAATAAAATAGATGTTATCGCACATAACCACTTATGATCTAAATCTACTGTTTTAAACAGACCATCTGTATTACCACTTCATACATAAAGTAGCCGGAGCTAACGTGCGGTTATGGGAATTGAATATACTAAAGAGAATAATAAACAACTTACAATTTTCAAGTGAGACATATGTATTATTAAAAATAATAGGTACAACATGATGGTTTCTAGAGAGCAAGAATAAGCCATAAAATGGAAAAGGTGGCACAGATGAAACATTTATTTCGTTAATTTAATGTAAAGTGAGCAACAGGAAGAGACAGATGACATGAAAAACCATCTAAAGTAAAACCATCTGAAGTTGGTAGAGATGAATTAAAAGAATAATACAGGGTGTAATTAGTTTCATGTCATTAAAAAAACTGGTGGTAGGGAACGACAAGAGAAACAAAAAAAAATTTAGATAACATGGGGTCTAAAGCTCATAGTTTTGGAGAAAAAAAATAAATAAAAATTTCCAAAATATTTAATAACATAGTTTGAGAACTGCTGGCATATTGGGGTAGGATTTATTGCTTCACGTCTTGTCGCTCTAACATTCGTGCAAAATCATGCCGACAGAGCAGTTAAAAGCGACCGACAGAGGACACCGCCATATTTTTTGCTTCATCGCGGCCAAATTATCTTATTACGCGTACTATACTCTCCCCTATAATATTCTCAAGTAATAATTTCTGTTTGTGTCCTTACTTCGTAAACAACGTACACACGACGCGACCTACCCGTTCCTTGGTTTTGTCTGTTGCTTTTGTTCTTTTTGAATTTTGTGCCACTTATGTTATGATTTATTTTATTGAGTCGTTAGTACTTGGTTACGTAAGACACTACTTCTCGTTCGTGCTTTTTGTGTTACTTTTTGGATTTTGGACCAAGTTTTTCTTTTTGTTTTCTTTATTAATAACGTTAATTCACAGTTTAGCGTGGTGTTTTAAAACGCAGATCTTGGACATTATGGGACATTACACTTATCCAGAGCTCGCGGGTATGCACTTGGTATATGGAGAAAACGGTGGAAATGCAGCTGGTGCGGAAGAGCTTTATCGTTTAAATCCGATGAACTTTTATTTTTAGGGGCATTTTAAATCTCTGGTTTTCCGTGATCCAATAGGCGGGTTCGGTAATTTTCAATTTTTGCTTAAATCGATAGAAACCATGGAAAAAAACAACCATATAAAATTTAAAAATTAAATGTCCAAAAATAAAGGTTTTATTGATAGTTGAAAATGTTCCCGTCGCCGCGAGGCTAGAAACGTACCTATGCGTGAGGCTACAGCGGTGACGTCAGTGGCCCGACAGCGCTGAGCGGTCTCCATAATCTTGTCTTCCTGATCTGTAAAAAGTGGGTAGGTACGTAGAGTACATTTATTTGCAATTATTCAAAGGTCTTTGGAAGCTCACACTATATAATATATAATATACCTACTGTTAGCAATTAATGCTTTTCATATAAGTTTATCTTCAAAATTTTATTAAGTAGTTTTTAATATACACAAATCGGTATAGTTTACCTCATATTTACTTGTCACATAAAAAATTCCCATTAATGTCCCTGCGACGCCGGCGGTTCCATTAAATCTGCTTTGTACATGCGGCATTTTTTATTTTTATATCTAGTAAATACAAGGTAAACTTATATAAATACATATTAATTATAAGTCTTAAACGTCGGAGCATGAAAGCGTCGACGTATATTTGTCAGTTGCTTATACCTCTGCCTATTTCGATTCTAATAGATATAAATAAATAAATAAATAAATAAATAAATATAAAATAATAATTTATTGCCAGGAAACAAAATAGTTTACAGACAAACGGTGAAAAGTTACTTGTCTAGCAGATTGCCTGTTTTATATATGTATTCAAATGTTAGTTTGTTTAAACTTTACCGAAACTTCACTAAATAATGAATACAAATATAATACAAATAAAAAATATGCCACAAGTATGGTACTTACAGTATTTAGCGCTATTGCTTTGAGCTTGATTTAGGTTCGCATTGCTTGTCAAAAAATCAAATACCATCTGCACATTTAAATGTGGTGTGTTTCGGGAATCGAATTTCTGGTACCCCGGATACATTGTATGACTAGGACTTTAAAAAACACCACCGATAAATGTCACAAAACTTGAATATTATAGTGATTCGCTGCTTGCGCTATGCGGGATACGTGCGCGTAGGGTGGAGCCAGAGCTTATATCAGGCCACTGACGTCAATTCCGTTGTGGGGTCCACCATTATCACCGAACTTTAATTTGGTAATTGCAGGCGCTGCAATTTTTTTTGACATTTTTTTTTGCTCATACGTGTTTTGTTGACTATTTAATTTCACATCTGCCAAGAAAAATGTTTTTTTCTTTTATGACCGAACCCGCCCATTGACACTTTAGAACAATTGCAACAACGTATTTTAATGTGCACAGAAACCATAAAATATGATCCTAATTTACCAAATGTGTTGAACGGTGTGCGTATGTCCTTAGTTCGACGTGCCGAAATGTGTATACGTGGAGATGGAGGTCATTTTAAACAATTTTTGTGAAAAATTCAAAAGAATTGTTCAGTTATTGCGTGTTACCTATTGGACATTAAAGGTATAATTATTATTATTAATTGTATTCGCTGTCTTGTTTTGATCTGTTTATTGTTGTTTACATTGATTTTCATAGAGACTAAAGACTCGATTTTTAGTTTTCGATACCTGATTGGGAAAAATTATGCGCTCAATCCGTTAATAAAAATCAGATTTTTTCCCAACTTAAAACACGCAACTATTTTCTGTTATCGTATCTCGGACGCCTAACTGTTCGTTTGCCAATTCCATAAAATAATTACTAATTGTTTAAGCTTTGAACACAATGTTACAAATGTTAATAAACCACTTTTAAATTTTATAAATTCTTATAAACGACAATAAAAGCTACAGTAACTGTGTTCCAAATTAAAAAACACATGTAAACAAATCCTATTTAAACCCCTGCGGCCATGCTATGCTTGCGTTGTGCCTAAAGAAAAGGAATTATTTGCATTTTCATAATTAGTGGTATAAAAAGTTCGGTTCAAGTAATCCCATCAAAGTGCCGCACTTCTTCCGGCGGGAACACAAGTCGAGTATTACAGTTTTTTATTATGTCTAATATTCGGAACTATAACATCCATTGATCCTGAAGAACAGTGGTTCCTGTTTCCTACCTTAACATTAAATTTTTAAACCAAGGTCAGTTTTTCAAAGTGCCCCTAGATGAAAAAGTCATATAAGTTCTTTGTTTGTCTAGTCGGTCCCTATTACCAGTTTTTTTAATGACATGAAACTAATTACACCCTGTATAATGGCAATTTAAATCTCAATTTTGAACTGTTATTTTTAAAACATTGTATTATACATATATTCAAATACGTGTAACTATTTTTCTGGTAATTGATCTGAGGAATTATTCCGTAGTTCTTTACAAATTTTTAGGTACGTATCGTCTACTTAATGTGCAGGCGCCAATTTTTAATCCACCAAGCATTTACATATTAGTCCGCAATTAATCGAATTATTCATTACCTGAGGTGAAGGCAACCATATAAGTAAACAACCGCAACAATCTCATCTGCTATGCATTTTATTTTTATAAGAACAGTTACATCGAAAACAATGAATTAAGCGTGTACAACAACCACTACCACCTTATATAATCTTGAGCATTAGAATCTTAAAATATCTAACAATCTCGTCACGATTTAGAATAAATTTGAATTATGTATCTAAACATTTACCTTGTCTGAAAAAAAATGTGAATACTCTTAAGAACAATAAACTTATCGAAATATCACTACGAATAATATTATGCTAATTTTTACATTCATATTGTTAATGGTGTGATAGTAATCCTCTACATGTTAATATTTGAAAGTATGACATAAGTCTCGCCGCGTTGCAGTATACAAACGGTTTAAAATTTTATGAAATTTTAAAAATTACTATCTATAGTTAAAAAGAAGTACGCACTTTTAGCAAAATTAGCATAATTCTATTCGTGGTGATATTTCGATAATTTTTTATTGTTCTAATGAGTATTCACATCTTTTTTCGCATTGCAAGTAGCTCACACAAAAAAAAAACCGATATTGTACGGGAGTTAATAGAATCTTATTGGAAGTTTGAAAGCCAGAAGTTCTATTTGTTTTGACGAGTTGTACTATGCGTAGAATTGAAAAAGAATGTGTTAGCTGTTCAGACCAGCGGTTATTTTTGAAAATTGCCCGCTACCCTAATACACTCTCTCGATTTTTACCTGGAAATAAATGATATTGAATGTAGTGTGTTATTTTACATCATTTTACATGTTTTGAGGTATGTTGTCAATAGAATCATTAGAAATTTGTTAAAAGTGGCCTAAGTGCAAATGTCTTCGAGAACCTAGTTACTATTCATCCGTCTCAGGAAAGAATAGATGTGATGATTGATTCCATGGTATACGCACAAAAAGCACATATAGTTGATCAAAGAATTTTTCTGATTCTATTTCAGGCAATACTTTAGAACCGATTTGAAATTTTACGATAAATAGGAATTATTTCATCAGAGTAAGTTTTCTTGCGCTGCAATTTTGAACGCGCCTTCTAACTCAACTTAAAATTTTTAGAAAGGTCCGTCTATATTAGACTAATAGCTATTTGAATAAGAACGACATCTTAACACATAGTCAGCATGGTCTCCGTAAAGACCACTCTACAGAGTTCGCTACTACAGTACTAACCCAATTTATAAACAACAAATTAGATCATGTAGACGTTGTAGTTGGAGTCTATTTTGATTTATCTCGTGCTTTTGATACACTGCATGCATGCTTCCTATTAAAAAAAGTAGATGCAATAGGTATACGAGGATACGATCACAGATCGTACATTTAAAGTATGGCCTGCCATGGCCTGCTAGGAGCCCCGACCATACCCCTCTGGATTTTTATGTATGGGGGCACATGAAAGAACTCGTGTATGCGACCGAAATTACAACTCGGAAACAACTAATGCGTTGGATACAAGAAGCAGCAATAATTCTAAGAAATATTTTTTCCAACAGGATTACTAGAACCGAAATGAGAAAACGGGCTCGTATTTGCATAAGGAGCAGAGGTAGTCACTATTTACTTTCCCAAATTTGTATGACTAAATTGTGTGTGCGCCTACTAATTTTGTATTATTCCTGGAAGTAACAGGAACTTTCTTAAAACTTTATACCTCATTCGAAAGGTGATAAAGCAGAGAAGTTTTTAAAATAATTTGTACGTTTAATGTATTCACAAATTTTTGAAATAAATCCTGGTGAATGAACAATTGAGTTAAAGTTTCTAACAACCCTTGCAGGTTTTAGCTCCTGTATTTTTGTCATGTCAAACTATTTAACATAATATTTGTTACTTAGCATGAACTACTGTGTGTATTAACGGTAGAATAAAAGAAAATTACAAAAAAGAATATCCTTTTTTGTATTTTACAATTTGTAGCAATAGGTAGTACATTTCTAAGAAAACACAAAAATTAAAATATCTCGAAAACTATCAACTTTTGCATTATGCATATTATGGTTCAATCAACTTCAAATCGTCTCTACTAACACCTCTTCAAAGGAATACGGTGCGGTACGTCACCCTGTATACGAGAAGCAGAGTGTTCATGTACACAAATAACACGACCATCCTAATTTATGCAAAGCCCAAAGAGAAACTAAAGTCAAAAGTGAATAGTACAATGAAAACATTTTCTGAATGGTATCACGAAATCTATTAATCATAAATCTAGAAAAAAACCACACTAAAAATTACAGATTTGTACAGAAAAGCATCTACAGATCTGTAATTTAATAGTAAAAATAATATATTATTCGTAAACAACTCCTCAAAGTTTTTAGGGACCTACGTAGATAGTTCAATGAGCTGGAATGGACACATCAATTATTGAATGTGTGCCAGGCTGAATAAATCATATTTTGCTTTATCAATCTTAAAGTATACGCTAAGTTCTTACTATGCCACAGTATACTCTACAATATCCTACATTATTATTTCATGGGAGCAAGCAACTGAAATTTCATCGGTTTTTATTCTGCAAAAAAGGATAATTCGACTCCTGTTCATTCAGCGATGCATACAATCTTGAATATCCACTTTAATATGGAGAAAGATACTTACTGTAACAGGAATTTACATCGTGAAACTCATGATTTTTATCCACGACAAACGGGCTGATTTCACAAAATTATTCACCCATACTCAACACTAAATAAAACTAATATTCATATAGATAAATTTTTCCACGCCTACCATAAGAAATCACTTTATCGTGCCAAAACCTCCTTTTACAACATTCTTTCCACAGAAGTAAGAAATACACCATCCGCCATCAGCTTTAGAAATAAATTGAAAAAGATCTTGTTACAGCACTACTTTTATGAGCTGAATGAATTTGTATTTAAAAGAGCTGGAGCCGACCCTGATTACAATTATTGTTATTTATTCTGTAATAATAACTAGGTGTGCTATAGATAGAAAAATGTACTTAGTTTATATTATCTAAATCAATCCAAGTTTTAAAGATAGCGAGGAAGTCAATATTTAATTATTGAGAAAAGAGAAAAATGTTTTCAATTTTATATTTTGTACATTGTCGGTTGTTTTATACGACATATAATTTATTTACCTGTTTTAGTTGCGATTCACTGTTTAACAATAACATAGTTTTTCTGTCTCCAAATTATTTAAATAGTATAGGCACATATTTGACTTCACCGAATGATTATGTCATAAGGCGTTTTAAAGTTTTTACTTGACTATAAAATTTGTTCACTATAGGTTCACCATGACTTTACATTGGGCTCATTGCAAACACGAATAAAAATAAAAGAGTCTTTCAGAATTTTTTGTTACAATTTTCTACTCAGGTAGGTACTTAGTTATTTACCTAAATATATTGGTACGCAAAATACGTGAAAGAATGAATTTTTCAACCATTTTTTCAATATGGCGTCCGAAGCTGACAATGAACCAATCAGAACTTTCAGTATGTTAACCTACTCCGCCACTTAAAGATTTATTCAGGAAACGGCCTTCATTCGCTATTTTTTGTATTTTTCTTCTGATAAATATAAATATCTCGATTTCACATTTTTTTCTAATTATGTCAGCAATTAAAAAATTCTAAAACAAATGTGTCCATTTCTCATTTGATAATTCTCAGTGTAACACTAGTAGCCCCTTACGATTATGAAGATTAAACTAGTATGCAGCTCTACGGTTATGAAGATTAAGTTAAAGATGAGAACAAAAAGCCTATTTATTCAAGAAGAAATTAAAATCTAGTTAAAATAAAGCTTTGTACTACTCTGACAACCTACATCTGGTTGTGCTAGAGAGCAGAAAAGCCCTAAACTAAATTTATTTACATACCATAATAACCATGCAGAATGCTGATTACACAAGTCGACAAAGAGAAAAAAAGTCCCGTCTTTGGCAAAAAAAAATGTTCTACCGCGTCAAATTTTCTCTGCACTCCCATGTAACCCCCATAATCTCTTACAGAGGAGATTTTTTGAAAAAAATTTTTATTATTTTGTATGACCTTTGTATTTGTTTTTTGGGTCGCTGACCACGAATCTGAGGTCAAAAATAAATTTCGACTTAATGACAGGGGTCAATGAGCTGTCAAATTTCACCAAGATGTAAAAGTTGATGACACTGGCCTACAAAATAACAAAATTTTCTGCTCCGAGGATTAAACGTATCATTCCTTAAGTATTTTTGTGTTCTGAATCCGAATTTTCAATTTAAAAATTTTTCTACCGTGTAGATTTCAAGTAATTCGCGGTTTTTATTGTCAAAACAGGATTTTGGCTATAAAAATCGCGATTTACTCGAAGTCTACGCGGTAGAAAAATTTTTAAATTGAAAATTCGGATTCAGCACACAGAAATACTTAAGGAATGATAGGTTTAGTCCTTAGAGCAGAAAATGTTGTTATTTTGTAGTCCAGTGCTATCGACTTTTACATCTTGGTGAAATTTGACAGCTCATTGACACCTGTCATTAAATCGAAATTTATTTTTGACTTCAGATTCGTTGTCAGCGGCCCAAAAAACAAATACAAAGGTCATAAGAAATAATTAAAACACTTCTTTCAAAAAATCTCCTATAAGAGTTTAAGGGGGTTATATGGGGGTGTAGAGAAAAAACTGACGGGGTAGAAAAACTATTTTTTGCCAAATTTGGCTTCAGCGCACCAAAATACTTAGGAAATGATGGGTTTGATTGCAAAGACAGGACATTTTTTTTGGAGACCTATGTTATCGATAGGATGTAAAGATTGCAAATTAATGTTTTTATAGCTAGTTTTTCTTTTTATTTTTCATACTTAGATAACTTTTTCTCCTGTTTGCAAATCCTATAAAGAATATGTTTTATTACAATTATTACTTACAGAATACTTCTGTATATTTTTCTTCTTTAAAGTAAAAAAAAGTAGCATTCAACACTAACAATCCCTGCTTATCTCAAGAACCTGAAGCATATCGTGGACAGGATATGCGTTTTTTAGTGAATTTTTTTATTAGAATTAACAACACCTCATAACTTTTAAAACCTTTTACAACCGGACACAGCCACAAGGAAATGCTTTCTATAAAAAAACTATCTGACCACTTTTCAATTTCAAACTATTTTTTTAGCTTTAAAAAAATAACATAATGCAAGCTTGAATTATTCCTTACCCGAATTGCGATTGAACAGTTATATAATTGTGCCAAAAATATAATATTGCGATTAATTTTATTTTAGATTACTTATTTTTGATGGTTGCACCGTTTTTTTTTCTTTACAAATTTAACTTTTACCACCAAGACAGTTGGAGCTGTATCAGATTTTCAATTTGTTTCACGCAATTATAAGTATTATCAAAAATAAATAGATTCCGAGTTATCACTTTCACTTTTAATTAAAATCGCCAAAATTGATGCTGAAATTGATATTGAAACGGAGAAACCGAATTAAAAATGCAACACGCTGACTGAAAAAAAAAACAAGTTAATAAATCCGAAAACTTGAACAGTAGGCCAGGAAAATTAGATGAAATAGCACTAAAACCTCGAATAGAATAATGTAAAACTGATGGTTTATAAACATGCTTAGATTCTTGAACTGACTTGCAAGTTGATATTTTGGTGGTAATTAATGAATGCATCGTTAATTATCTCCATGATATTTATTATTATTTTGACGTGTCCTAGTAATACAAATACAAATTTATTTTTTGTTTCGCGTGATTTGAATTTGTTTTATATTATTACTGTTGGCTGCTGAATGCGTGAATTTAATTACGTTATTGTTTTTTTCCTAAAGTCTATATTCCAAACCCCTCCCTCGAGAATATCTTGAATTTGTTGGATGAATCTCCAATGTATGTTAAAGACCTAACTTTAGATGTTCAACCACGTATGAAACTTGCTCTAGGATATATGTTGGACAAACAGGAAAAACAATTAAAAACGTATTAAACAACATAAAGCGCGTTTTAAAAAAAACAAGAATAAATCTCCTTTTTCTAAGTATTCAATAATAGATAAACCTTCTTCCAGCGATAGTTTTTATCCTTCATATGGTCAGTAATAAAGTAAGGCTTAGAAATTAAAACAAATAAAAAATATTTTACTCAATGATGAGATAGATGTAAATAATTCGCCTCTTTTCAACTTATTTTAATTACATTTCTTAGTAACAAAGTATTAATTTCGGTTAGGTTGTGAAATAAATTATTTCTTAGGTAACAAAATTTCATCTATTTCAGGTTCAGTAGTTTTATTTGTACTCACATCTCAACAAGGTAATATTTAGCGAAACAATTATCGTCTTGACAATATATCATAATAAAATGTATTTAATAAAGCGAAGTTTATTCATAGGCTATTTGCGAAAATTTAAGAATAGTGTAGGGTGCTATTTTTTTCATTTCAGATTATTTTTCTGTATATACTTATGTTCTAGAAAAGCAGGATGCTAGCTTGAGTAACTGAAAATACAAGGCTCATCTGGTGACTTTATCAGAGCCTTTCTGATACGGACTGAGTGTCTACCAGTCAGGGCCTGGAAAGTCTATATGAGGTAGCTAAACATCGTATAGTTCACTACATATACTTAGCATAAAGGGATATCCCACCGAGTCGCACTCAAAATTTGTATGCGCAAAACAATGTAAATTTAGAAGTATTGTCTTTGGTAAATAAATAGTTATTAGGTACAGTGATAAATTAAAATATTTTATTCTGTTTTGCTCGGGTCAAGATAGGAATATTATCTTATATATTTGGTGAGCATTGACGAGTTCAATATTCCATGATACACCGACAATATTAAGTTCGACTCTGTCGTAGGTAAGGTTTACATACCTGCTGTAAACCGTTAGATCCTAAAATAATTTCGGTAGGAGGGAGTCGGGTAAGTACATCAAAATAATTTGAAATTATAATTAAAACAGGTTTGTTTAGGTTAATTTCTTATTTTATCATGCCAGAACATACTTTGAACAATGTTGTTCTATGTATTAAGTAATACATTATATTTATGATTTACCATTTTCTGCAAAAGTAGAACATACCCTACTCTCCCATCTATACGTAAGCGGCAAAGCGTTGAGGTTTGTATGTGTATTAAATACATGTAGTGAACTATGAAGTTATGATTGTTTCGACCGACACTAATATTCATAATAGTCATTCTGTTGACCTAGTGGTTCATCCGGAAATCACCACTACAAGTGAGACAATTTTAACGTGGCGACCATTCAAAAGAATATATTCTCCTTTAAAAACCATTTGCCTTTTATTCATTCAATTTTGGGCTATGACGAAATGTGAACAATTTTTTCAAGGGGAGGAAGAAAGCTATCGAGCTAATTCAAAAATAAAAGAACTCCAAGACAGGAGTACTGTCCGAGTCCCGCAACGCACGGTGGGGTCGAAAAAAAATTACCAATCAAAATTCTCTACAACCTTTAATTTTTGTTTAATCACAATATTTCTATTTTTTTTAATCGTGAGACTTCTGGATACAAATCTGTCGAGACAGATGAAATAAAATTTATCGTTAAAAATTATCTACTGCCTTTAATTTTTGTCCAATCGCAATATTTTTTAAATAATCGTCAGACTTTTGGCTACAAAATTGTCGAGGCAGATTTTTGAGAAAAATCGAAACTGAACTTACATACGTCGTTATAGTTGATCAAAATTGGTCGAATACGCAGAAAAATCAAAATAGTTACATAAATTGATCAAATTACGGCTACTATTTTTCTTCTTTTAGTCGGTTTTGAGTAAATAAATAAGAGCATACTTTAAAAAAAATGTCCTGAAGTTTTCCTCCAAAAATTTGGCTAATGTATGGAAGAAAACAGTTAGAAGTAGAAAATATTCCCAAATTTTAAAAATATTTAATTCCTTAATAGTAATATTCTATTTCTAGCTCTAATTATTCTAAAATACAACCCTGTTGGCAAAAACGGCCAACTAAAAGCCTCAAATAACTTTAAAATGACAAATAAAATTACCAAAATTATTTTGCAGCAGAAAGCTAATAAAATTCACTTTTAAGTGAACTATAGGTCAACTATACCGACGTATGCAACTTCAATTTAAATTTTTTTCAAGAATCTACCTCGACAGTTTTGTAGTAAAAAATCTAACGATTATTTAAAAAAACAATATCGTGATTGGACAAAAATTAAAGCCTGTAGAGAATTTTAAATAGTAAATTTTTTTTCAGACCCACTGTGCAACGGCCATTAAGTATAGATTCTAGTACCCACGAAACGCAACCTGCATGACACAGGCCCGGTTATTAACCAAATTAAGGAATGATCGCAAACATTTGATGGGGAGGTTCCGGCCGCTTCCATTAGCTGCCCATTTCTTAAATATGCAAGCTGTCCGTTTTATCAGGACTCTCAGGATATCTCTTTTAATGTCAGTAGTGTAAAAAATGTTTCTACAATAATTGTACTCATTTCTATATGCCACAAAATGGTTTAAATACATTTGAAATCTATGCCCTACTTTAAATAAGTATGTGTAAAGCAGATATTTCTGAAGAACTAAGAAATTTTTTTCTTAACCGGTAGATTTGGATATTTATGATTTAGGGTGTTCAAAAAAGTTATAAAATAGGGAGAAATAATAAAGTATTTTCCCCATTTCAACAATGTATCACTTGTCATATTTATTATTCATTGGAACTAAGCGCGCAATGATAAAAAGATTTTAATTTAGCAGAAAAGGTTTCTTAACTAACTTCGTCCTTGCCCTGAGGAAGCATAATAAAACAGGACGATTAAAAAAATCATTAATCTCTACCATAATAAAATATTGGCACCTATAAGAGAAATTAAACAAATTGAGATAATAGAAACAAAAGAAGGGCCCCGATGAAATGGATATTTCAAAAAGTTAAATATGACGAAATTTCATTTTTATTTTGTATCCCCATCTAATTCGTCCGTTCCATTTGAAGATGGCTGTATTGTTGTATTGACATTTAGAGATTCAAAGTATATCAGTCACTAGAGGGAAGACCGATTTTTTTTCACTTTTCTTAAAATGCTTATGCCTCCTTATAGACCATTCATTCTATATCACGTTCATGTCCCTTACAGTTTTTTGTCACTCATTTCCTAAGGAACTCTAAAGTTATCAGTCTCTATAAAAATAACCAATTTTGTAATAAGTAGTTGCACAATTCGTTAGGAAAAATATAAGGGAAAAGTTAGTTAATATAATCAAAAGAAATGTTCAAAAATTAACTTAGAGTAGGAAAGAACACAAAATTTGCAAATTAGTGCATACTGGTTGTAAAAGGTATGATCAAATAGGCTGACGAAAATGTGTAATGCCTGCCTGGTATGACATGGTGATGTACCATTTAGTCTCTAATATATATGTTGTTCGGGGCACCTCACTAAACTTGTTTGCAAATTTTCTATTTTAATTTTCTTTTTTTGCATATTTGCCTGGTGAAAATTGAATACTCCTGGACTATAACAAACATTCCAGTATAATCTACTTAAGACAAACATCTAAATAAAATAAGGTGTAAATTTGGATTTTACATAATTTTCCAATTTTAGTTAAGCATCTACATAAATTAGTAGTAACTTTCTTCTTTGAAGCACATCCAAAGATGTAAAGAAGAGATTTCAAATTTCCCTTTTGCTGTCTATAAATTACCAGCAAATAATTGCTAAATCTACAACCAACTCCCAAACGAACTAGCTTATTGTTATTGTATGTAAGTTAGATTGTTTTTAAATAGTTTATTTTTAACCTTTAAAAGCCATCCGAGCGTTTAGCTCGCTGCACTTTATTTTCACAATTACTACATTTTATCTGGAAGTTACACCACAAATTCCATCGAACGATAATTTATTCGTGAACAATAACCAACAAATAAATTAAAATGAAAAGTTATGCTAAAATATCAATAAGACAACAAATCGTCCTACTTTTCAAATAACTTATAGTGTCAACACGCAACGAGAGTGTTTTGTTCTTATTCCTCAAGTTGTCACCCGCACATTCTTATCAACTGGATAAATCTGAAATTTAAATTGTACTTACAGTTTTTAAATAAGTCCTCATTAACTAAGTTAGTCCCATGTTCCATTATCCTTATCACTAGAGAAAATCACTAAATCGCGCTGGAAAAGGTAAACACATCGCGAACCAACTTTTAAAACGCCACGGCCTGCTACCTTGTGTTGACGGTAGGTGAAGAACGTTTACGAATGAAAGACATATGAAAGTGTGCACCGAGATACTTCGAGCTCGCTCGACAGCGGTCGACCTGCAAATTTTGAACTTGAGCTTATTAGCAGGTTTGGTGGCAGGAAATTTTGGGAATTGTTAGGGTCGTAACAGAAGAAAGGGTTGCAGTTGAGTGCATGCAAGACGGCATCTAGTGTATTAAGTTCAAATATGAGGACCACAGTTTTAAAATTCAAATAGATTACAGATGGGCTCTTCTCTGCGGAGTAAATTATATATCATAAGCATTACATATAAACTAAGTGTCCTTTTAACTTTAAAATTACTAAATCAGCAAATTAATATTGTATATACTACAGGGTGATTCATCATAAATGTTCCCCCCTCTTTGTTATTTCTGGACCGATTGGAGAATTTCAAGAACCAAATTAAATAAGTTATTATGTGTCATGTTGAGAAAATAACTACGTCCAAGTCTAACAGTATATAGGGTGTTACTTGATTTTTTTAAATGTATCTAACTCGAGAATCATAATCCTCATTTTTCTCTGATCTCAAAAATATAATATATCGCACAGATATCTTCTACAGTTTTTTTAAAATTTACAAGAACACCGACGGTTTATAAATTCCAAACTGACTAGAAAATGTTAAGTAGGCATTGACAACGATGAAGCATTTTTCAGTAATTATTTTAATTGCCTCTACTCTTTCGACCAGCTCTCCGACATCGATGGTGCCTAGCGTCGCAGATAAATGGCCGAGTATGGAGCGGAATACCAGAAAGATACTTTTTGTAGTTATTATTGATACATAATAAATATCATTTCATAAAACTATAGTTTAGTATCACGAAATAAAATTTACACAAAAAATTAACTTATTTTAAACATAAAACAAGAAATTTATTGAAAGATAACAACAGAAAAATTACAGTAACTGTTCTATGTGGGAACCGTCATTGTTTACACACAAGTTCATTCTTTTGATAAAATTTTTGGACCAATTTTCTAAAATATTGCTCGTATTGATGTAATCAATTCAATGATTTTTTCCATCAACTCATCGATATTATTAGATCTTGTTTTGAAAACTTCATTTTTCATATAACTCCAAAAAAGTCAAGTGATGTGAGATCGGGACTTCTAGGTGACCACGTTATAGGTCCATATCTATCCATCCATTCGTTGAAATTCCGGTTCAACAATGTTGTTACATTAACATCATTGTGATAACGGGCTCCATCATGCTGCCAGATGGTACTAATCATTTGATTCAGGGGAAGATTATCCACATTATATTCGATAATTTCTCTTAATATATCCAAGTATTTAACGTTATATATATTGCCCTTAACAAATGTATATATTGCCCTATTATCGATTATGCCAGCCCACGAATTTAAAGTTCTGCGGTATTGAAACTGGCTTTCTTTCACTAGATGGAAATTTACCGGCGCCCAGTAATGATTATTCCTTCTATTATTTATTCCAGATGTGCTGAATGATGGCTCATCGCCCCAAAAAAGACGATTGGAAATTAGTGGATTTTCTCTGTGCTTTTTCAGCATAATTTGACAAAAATTGTCACAATATTAACATTGGGATATAATTTCTGTAATACACTTGGTATTCGAGCCTCATATTTCTGTGGCTTGGTTCTAAAAGGGCCAATATCACTTTTTCCTTATAATGACTTATTGGTACCAACTACATTTGTTCGGATTGTATTTAGATAAAAACGCCAATGTTAAATACACATAAATGAATGAGAATTTCAAGTCGCTAATGCATTATAAATCATCGTTTGATAGTAGTGAAGGATTTCAAAGTCCCGATTTAATAAGAAAAAAACCGTATTTATGGAAACTAACTCCGATTTCGAATACACCATTAGGAATTCCTGGAAACAAGCTAAAGCATTTAAAAGAACTTCAACCATATATTGATGAAAGTAGCAGACTTTACTACTAGGTGGAGAGCCGACTGTATAGATTTCCTATGAATAAGATACATGAAAATCTTTATGTGAGTGAGTCCTACCACAGACATACACGGAGCCACTTTTCATTTTTGCAAATTTTGCCCGCGTCATGGAATTCTGACGTCACTTCCGGTCACGATTTTTTTGTGTCATCGAATACATGAATAAAACTTTCGTTAAAATGTAGGTTTTTAGGTATACAATGAGATCGTAGTGGGCTGTCAGGCTTAATTTACACGCAGCCCTGAGACACCCTCGATTAAAGTATTATTTTTTCTGTTTTCTTAAGTCATCGAGTACATGAATTATTATTTTTTTAAGTTAAAGTATAAGCCTTCTAGTTATTAAAAAAAATAGGCTGCCTCTTCTTATTTGCCCGCATCCTCCTATTTTGACGTCACTTCCGGTAAAATTCCATGATGCAGGCAAAATTTGCAAAAATGAAAAGTGGCTGTCTGTATGTCTGTGGTGACTGTGGTAGTACTTACTCACTCATACCAAATTTTGCATGTATCTTATTCATAGGAAATCTATACAGCGGGCTCTCTGCCTATGCAGCGAATTTCTTACGGCTCTAAGTACATCACATACAGCAGTTGACACCATTGCTGATGAAGGTATTTTTCATGATATGGATGATATTTAATAATTTAGTTGTTTGATTATTTCAGTAGCAGTATAAGAAATTAAAATATATTATTTTAAATTAGCAGTCAAGTATGTATTGCCAGATTTTTTCAATCATAGTATAAGAAATTAAGATGAATTATTTTAGTTCCTCATATTATGATTGAAAAAAATCAAGCTAATAAATTTGTTAAATATTTTTTTCATTATTGTCTTGAATATTTTATTAATTTATTTATTTCGTAACTGAGAAATGTTTAATGATTTGGAAAATACATAATTTTTTTTTTTAATTCTGTTAATGGTATAAGAAATTTAAATTATTTTTACTGCCTTACTTGTTTCATTGACTTTTTGAATTTGTACTTAAAAGGCCAAATCGGGTAATTAAGATCTTTTTTCACTAAATGAAAAAAGCCAATGTCACCTTTTTCTTCATATATGCCATTTTGTTTCAAGCAAATACATTTTTTATTAACCGTCTTATGTATATAATCTATTTTAGTCTAACAAATATAACAGCTGATATTTTTCACGAAAACATCAAACGTCATTTTCTCCAATTGTTAATTTTTGACTTTGGCCCTTTTAGAACCAAGCCACAGATTTATAATTATGAAGTGTTGTTAATGTCATTGAAGAGGAGATATCTAAATCTCTTGAACAATCTTTGAGGGATTTCTTTCGGTCTTCGTCAAAATATTCAACTCAAGGTTTTCATCATTATTCCTACTGTTTTTCTTGTTTTCCAGTGTCTTTGTATCAATCATCTTGACCAACATGCGTTGAAAGGTTTTCCGATTTGGAACGGGACGATTTGGATATAGTCTCCTATAATCTCTTACTGAAGATCTAGCATTTTTATGATCACTCAGATACACAGTTAATTAATATATCTAAGCTGACATCGTCGCTATAATAGGACATTCTTAGTTGATAACAGTAAACTTTTCCATAATATAAAATGGGCTTGTTCAGCTTTTTTTTTATTTCATAAATCGAAAGTGCAAGTATAAATTAATGGATCAGCAAAAAATTATAATCTTATTCGCACGTTTAGTATCTTAAAAACTATTACAAATCTCCATCTCGCGAAAATGGGGCGTGGCCAGGCGCTACGTCACTTTACGCATAGACTCGGCGATCTCAATAGACTTGATACTCCTTACTTGTTATAATTTATAAGTGTTTTCAAAGTATTGTTTGTCTTGTTTACTACTTGACAGTAGGGGAGTACAATTTGGTGAAATGTCAAATAATTGCAATTTTCTATCGCTCCTGCCGGGACAAATTTTCGATTTTGACCATGCAATTTACGATTAGAATCGATCGCCGACCTTCTCCTTTCCTTAGAGATATAGGACGAACTTTCACTCGACGTATTTATTTAGTTACCAGCGTTTAAAAATTCAATGTTTTTCGACTTTTCAGGTTAAATTTGAAAGGTCACAGAAAGCCATTTTTCTTACGTCACTTACGTATAGTGACGTCACATATGAGCGCTCGGTTTTTGCAACTATTACCAATTTCAACTCCTTCCCACACAGCACATGACATCCCTAGGATATCCTCATTTGGTCCCGTATATCCCAATCGAGGACAACATTCCTCAGGATACCCTTAGGATATCCCAATAAAAAATATACAACTTGAGAATATCCCAAATGGCGATATCCTAGACACATCCTGGCAGGATATCCTGGTAACATCCTGCAAAGATATTAAAAGCATAACAAAATATCCACTGTGGGAATATGCTGGGCAAGTCCTAGAGTCGTCCTATTATCTATTATTTCAGCACGCTATGATTTTTTAAATTTGTACATATCCCTTATAACTTCTAACCACCCTAAACTCTACTGATTTTAATAATACCAAAAAAAAGCAAGAGATCATTTTTATGTAATATTTCATGCTCTTACAATTTTTATTTGAAACTTTTGTTACTATCTATCTTTTACACATTTTGAGTAATTTTGAAAAAACACTTATATTTTTTTCACCCCTTTTTGGGGTTGAAAAAAATTTCTTTCATTAACCATGTTCAAATACTTTAAAGTAACATATAAAAAATTCAAGTATTTACCTTAAAATTTTGATTTGTCGACCTATTTCATTGGACTATATATAACCTCTATTAGTTTGGTAGATTTACTTTTAAAGCGATATAAGCCAATTGACAGATACAAATATGCGTATGGAGTCGTACATATATGTATCACATTTTTATTAGTCATTTTATAAACTTGTATTCCTTTGTCTTCGCTTATTGGCTCAGTTTAAAAGTAATGTCAATGTCCTCAGGTTGTTCATAGTAAAGCCCAGACATAACCCATATAAGAGCTGATGATGTCCTGTACACACCCGTACTGATGTCCCGAGGACGTCATCAGCAAGGCTCGAACTGTCCCATTTGGATATCCTACGGACATCCTAAGGTGATAATGGGATCTTCCCAGGATGTCCCATATGTCCTGAAAAGTTGTCCCCAGTATGTTCTGAGGATGTCCTTGTGCTGTATGGGTTATGTCTCGAGAACGGAAAAAGTTAATAATACGAAATTTTAAGTGTATAATGAGAATATCGAGTACTATATGAAAAAGTATAAAAACCATATAAAAGAATATCATGGAACAAGCCCATTACTGTCATAGTTCAGATTGACATTTGGATGTTTTGTTTTCAATGCCTACTAAAGTTTTCTGGTTAGTTTGTAATTTATAAATTATCGGCGTTATATAATATTATATTTTTGAAATCAAAGAACAATGAGGATTGTGAATTCTCGAATTGGTATAGAGTGTTCCATTAAAAGAATTAAGTAACACTCTGTATGCGGTTAACATAGAACGTCATTATGATGTATAAAAACTTGCTAAAAAAATATTTAATTTGGTTTTTGAAATTCTCAAGTCGGTCCAGAAATAACCAAGGTGGGGCTTAACATTCATTACGACATATATTTTGTTAGCCCTCACTCAAAACACTACTGGTAATTCGGTTGCTTCTCTTTAAGTCTGTTGTTTTGAATTTTACTTATCGGAGGAAAGTATTGTAATCGTGAAAAAAATAACTCTCCAAAATTTCTTCGGATTCCCACGTTTCAAATTATGTGGATTACGAGAAATCCGCCTTCTCTTCTTCTTATTCACAACGTCTTGTCAGACCTTTTGTGATTCTTTTTCCTTCTTCAATTCTTTGGGAATTTCACTGCCACATGTATGTTTTCTTTCTAAGCGGTGCTAGGGGAATCTACAAAATATATCACAATTAACCAGTATTACTGGTAAAAAAACCTCTACGCCCGTGACGTTTACGTCAAAGGATCAGTTAAAGGTTGGTTTTGATAACTAAACAACACAAATAAGTATAAAAGCTTGAAATTAAATATTTCGCCGACGTTTCGGAAATCTAATCTGTTTCCTTTCTCAAGGCTTTTTTTGAAAAATCTTTTTTGCTGTGTATGACAAATAAATAAATAAATCCTTTGACGTAAACGTCACGGGCGTAGAGGTTTTTTTTACCAGTAATACTGGTTAATTGTGATATATTTTGTAGATTCCCCTAGCACCGCTTAGAAAGAAAACATACATGTGGCAGTGAAATTCCCAAAGAATTGAAGAAGGAAAAAAAATTAAGATAATGCCACAAATAACATTTAGACAATATTCTTTTGTGATTCGTCTAGTTGCCAATCCCTTTGCCGTATGGCTCGTCCCACAGCCTCACGCTATCCATCATGGCTGCCTGTTAAGCGCACGGTCACACCAAACCTCATTTCCATTAGCTCATTGGTGGCATCGACCCAACGTTTTGGTGGTCTTCATCTTCGCCTCTGACCATCAGGTTTTTCCTGGACAACCAAACGTTATATACCGTTCATGCTCCGATTGAGGTGACCAAAGAATGCTAGGATTAGTGAAAATGTGATGCTAGAGTGTGCTTTTGGGGATGTATTTCTTGGAGAATCGAGCTGTTGATGCGATGGACTGTCCACGGAACTCGCAGCAAACATCTCCAAACCCACATTTCGAAAGCTTCTCTACACCGTCGGTGCCACCATAATAGACCATGTCTCATGTAGTGTTAAGAGAGAGAACGCCTCGTGGTATATCTGTCACACCCGACTTTGTTCAACTGGGAAGTGGCCGATCTTGCCATCTGCATTCTTCGTCGAATCTCATACTTGCAGTTTCCGGTGTTGTCCACAAGGGCTCCAACATAAACCATCTTGTTAACACACTGAACTGAACTTGTGGTAGGTACCTTGTGAAACATCTTGAAAATAACTGTTAATAAATTAAACACTGCTTTTAGATGAATCAATCAATATATTATAAATACTCTACATATGTTTCGGCTTATTAGGCCTTTATCAAGAGTATTACATAGTGAATACTAAAGTTTCCGACGTGCATATTCAATTTATACCTAAAAGTATTTATGTCTTAATCTATTTATGACTTAAGCTATTTAAGATTTAATTTAACATCTTTAATTATTTGAATGTTTGGAGTGGACCTAAGCTGATTATATAAATCAAAGGATATTTCTTAACAATTGGTTTATTATAGGGGTGTTTAGGAAATTCTGCTGGTCATTTGTGGTACAAGGGTTGTACTTGAAAGATTTTTTGATTTCTAGTTGTTCTAGCAGATCTAAACGTTTACCTTTTCTTTCTGAATGAAGTAAATTTATGTTATCAGTATCTATGAAATGGTTGTTTTCAATACAGTGTGTTGACATTCCTGTATTTTTATTGTTATTTAAGATTGATTTTTTTGTGTTCTTTTACCCGGTTGACAACGCTTCTACCACTCTGACCGATATAGACAGCATCGCAATCCTTACAATTAATTTTATATACACCTGATTTATCAATTTTATTTAGTTTTTCTTTGTTATTAACCAAAATGTTTCCTATATTTGTTTTGTTCACAGTTATTGTAGAGATACCCAAATTATTCAATTTTTTAGAAATTTTGTTACTATGTTTCGGAACAAAACTATATTTTGTAGGTTTGTTAGGCACAGTGAAAAATTCTTTTTGAAGCATTTTGCGTTGTTTGTTTTTGACCATGTTATCTATTAGTGACTCGTTGTATCCGTTATTTCTTGCAATTTGTTTAATTATATTTAATTCTCTATCAAAATCACTTTGATCTAAAGGAAAATTCGTCAGTCTATGTATTAGACTATGAAAGGGAGAAATCTTAATTTGCCATGATTGCTGCGAATTATAATGTATTACTGTATCTGTAGTAGTAGGTTTGCGGTAGATGATAAATTTCAACTGATTGTTATGTTTTTTGATATTCATATCTAGAAAGTTTAATTGAATATTTTGCTCCGATATCATTGTGAACTGAATTTTACTATTAAAAGAATTTAAGAAATTAAGGTAATTACTTAGGTTTCTTTCTGTACCGGTCCATATACAAAAAATATCGTCTACATATCGAGTCCAATAAAACACATGTGTATTTAAACTGTTATTGCTATTAAAAATTAAATTTTCTAGGTTTGATATAAATATTTTATTTTAGTATTCACTATGTAATACTCTTGATAAAGGCCTAATAAGCCGAAACATATGTAGAGTATTTATAATATATTGATTGATTCATCTAAAAGCAGTGTTTAATTTATTAACAATCATCTTGTTAACTACCTCACAATCACCTAGCCTTAACGTGCCTTCTCGTTAGCTCGGTCTACAATCATAATTTTTGTTTTGTTGTAATGTACACTCAAACCATACTCAGAGCTTATTGTTTGAAGTTATCCAGCAGGTGCATGAGCGAAAAATAATATCTTTCAATTACGTCAGCTTGTCTCTCTGTCCATCGTTTATTTGTTTATTAGCACTACATATGCAAACCAATTTCATGGACAAAAATAAATTTTATGTATTTTTTGTATAACATTGGTAATAATATTTTCATATCTAAGAGAAACCTGCTATACTTTTAGCGACAAATATACAGGGTGGCCACTCTAAGAAATATTTAATTAAGAAACTATGATGGAATATAACATTGATAATATGTTTGACACTATAACCGTGGAGAAATTCTGATATACTTTTATTGAAATATCCATAAATAGGTTGGTCGTTTTAAAAAATAATTAGGACCAGTGAAGGAAAATAATATTTGGAATGTATTTGTCACTATAGGTAGGAAGAAAACCTGATATGCTTTTTTACCAATTTTATTTAATCCTTCTATTTTACTTCCCTCGCATACCGAAGGGAAGTACTGTATTCGAAACTGGAAAATTTACAGGGTGGACCGTCGAAAGGGAATAAATAATGAAAAACATATTTTTTTGCTCAAATTTTAAATTTCTACGGTTCATGACATTCTAAATTTATTTCATAAAAAAAAATTTTCAAAAATAAAAATTTGAAAATTTTGTTAAAGAAAATTTTTTTAAATAATTTAAAATATGTCTTTACTAATAGAAATGATAAAAATATGTTTCGCTCAAATTTAAAATTTTCACGTTTCGTGACATTCCAAACCTATTTCAGAAAAAAAAAATTCAAAACTTTTTGAAAATGTTTTTACCAGTAGAAAGATGGGAAATTTTTTTTGCTCAAATTTAAATTTTCCACATTTCGTGACATTCTAAACCTATTTCACAATAGAAACTGATTTTTAGTGAAAATCCCATGACGATTGTATCATGTGGGTAGTACTAATGAATTTTTTCGTTTTCTGGTGTTGGTATTTTAATTATTACAAGGTGTTTGAAGGTTGTAGGACAATTTCCTAAATTCTTCCAAATACGCTACAGAATAATACATAATCCGTAAAAAAATCATACAACATAAAATCTAAATAATAACAGAGTTGTTTTATGTTTTAAAAATTTCTCACAGTTTAATTTGAGCCCTATAGGATTTATTTTGTTCTTTACCCTAGCCCGCTATCTACTATGCAAAAACAGGCGAATTTTAGGTCTTTTTTGCGGTCATTCATTGTAAAGGTATTTACGCAAGCCTTCCATATTTGGCACCTTTTATTTAATATTGAATTTTTGCTATCGGATGACTACTATGTATATTTTTTTCACCAAAAGTTATCAGATTTTCTTTGCAATAATACCTTCCGATTACTATTCTCATGTGTGATTTCGTAATTAATAATTTTTTAAAGTGACCGCTCTGTATAAACAAAGAGGGAGTTCTGTGTAAACCCCTTTACCGATTTTTTTTTAAGAAATGAATTTTACTCATCAATATTTTGTCCAAGAATAAAAATTATTGGTATATATTAAAAGTATATAACAAACGAGCTATTTAAAAAAGTAGTTTGGTCTACACCAATTGGGACCTTATGACATTATTTTTCATTATGGCTATTTGTAAGCAAACTAAGATACATAATGACTTGAGTATTATGGCTGACAGATACGTTTTTTTGTATCCAAGATGAATTAATGCAATCGTTATTTTTGCAACATGTATTATAAATCGCAATCATTCCGACCTTAAAAATGATTAAAAAGGAGGAAACTGTCAATTCGACCAGTATGTGTGAGTATGAGTAAGTATTAGATAATAATTAGATAATAGTTGAAATTATGGCGAAGGTGTCGGTATTTTTCAATAGAGACCATTCGAAATTGTGGTGGAGGAGCGGTCGCAGGTAAAATGTCAAGTATTTTTGGAATTAAAGATTCAAAATGGTGAATAGAGTATAGCAGCCAGCTCTTGCGTAACTTTTATAGATTTACTGAAATTGAGCGGCTGCAAAGGGTCAAAAATTTGTTTTATTAATTGAATCGTCTTTAACAAACGGTCGCTAATAATTAAGAAATAATGTTTTACTGCCGTTCGATTAATTGAACCTTATTACTTAATATCAGATAAATACTCCGTTAAACAGAATAATTTGGTAACTGTAGATCGGCCTTTAAAGAAGCCGTGTTAGAATTCAGATATTTCATGTTTAACATGGCAAAATATATGTTCATACAATAATAACATTTCGAGGACGAGGAAGTTTTTCAAAATTACAATGGGCTGGTAATTAGTTATCAAAGTTCCCCTTTCTTAAAGACTGCTATGATTTTGAACTGTTTCCAACATTATGGAAATGTTGAAGTTTGAAGAGATAGATTGAAAAGTATACACAATGGTTTGGCAAATACTGCTGCACAGTCACGTACTACGAAAGATGGAATATTATCAGACCACTGCGCACTGGTTAGTTTTGGCTTCAACATCTTTAGTGCCTTGAAAACCTCATCTTCTGTAGGATTATGCAACCACAACTTTTCAGCTGGCAGCTGAGGAAGCTATGAAAGAGTAGCAACCGGTTAGCTCAGGGCTGATCGAGTGTCACTCGGTGGCGAGAAGAGTTATATATTTTTTTTGAAGAATTATTTGCTTGTTGAATTAACCAAACAAAACTTTAATAAACTGCAAAAATTTGGACGCCAGCGTATTCAGTAAATAACACTCTTGCAAACTTTATCAGGGGGATAAAACAATCAAAATCAGATATGTTCAAAATACCAAAGGATTAAAGCAATAAACGTGAAAATCCGTTAAAGAATAAGTAAACACCAGGGTCAAAAACGAAAGTCAAGTAGCATAGATATTTGAAATGGCCTCAGTTCTGTTGATACCACGTATGCGCACTTGTTGACTTCACATCGGCATTTCCGCGGGTAATTCAAATTTATGTAGCAGGAGTGCTTAAACGAAAAAAAATTTTTCGTTACAATTACGAATATTTAGACAAGAGTTATAAAGAAGGTCATTATGATATTGCATTGTTCTAGAGAAGAATAAGATTGTTGAAAATATTCAGCAAATGAGTTACTAATTATTTTAGAATCGGAAATGATATCATCGTTATACTTGAAATTTTTGAGCAGATTGGACGTACTTCTTTTTAAATTAATATGTTTCTAGAATTCTGGAGGATTCTGTGCAATATTTAGTTGTATATATTTGCTGTCATTTTTGTGTGCAATTTCCATATCGGATTTTATTTGACGCCTTAAATCTTTAAACTTTTGATATATATGAGAGATATTCTTCATTATCGCTAGATTTATATAACCGCCATACTTTGTGCTTTTCTTTTATATTCTTAATAATTTCACTGTTAAACCAAGGAGGGTAACTACGTTTAGGTATATGTTTCATGGGAACACAGATGCTCTAATATTTCATAGAATTTGTCACAAGCTGAGTGAACATCAGAGAATTCGGTTAAGTTCCAATCGACATCAGAGAACCATTTAGAAGATATAGGTTGGCAGAATATAGAACAGAGAAGAATACTGCGCAGTTGTGTTCTTTTCACAAAATTATAGCCCAACAGAAACCTTCATACCTTTATAACAAAATCAAGTTTCGTATAGATGTTCACAATAATATAATTCGGCTGGGCTATATAATAATGTTACGGATTTCCACCTTTTTGGGAACACCCTGTATGAATCCGTGGGTTCTAAATAATTTCAACAAGAGATAAACACCACTAACACTTTATTTAACTATTTACTGACTACAATACTTCAAATTTACTTTATCTACTATTTATCTAACCATAACCTTTTCTACTTGTTCACTTTTATAAACTGCTTTCTTCATAAAACCTTCTCTCCCGCGCTGGTAATCGCGCCTTATATACTCCGAATTTGACTCTCTAGATCCATCTAGAAATATTCAAGAATCTTCTCCAACAACATTCCAGAAAAGTCCGTTTTATTCTCTTGGCTTTAGATATCATAAAATGGCTACCCACTCACTCGTTAAAAAAGAGACTAAGGAAATGCTCTTCCAAGGCGTTATTATATTTTGAATTTTAATTTAGCTAAATTTGTGTTTGATTTGATTCGGTCAGGTTAGGCGTTCGTTTCCGGTTTTGTTTTGTTTCCCCATATTTGTTTCATATTTAGGTGAACATGTATATATAGGTAATTTAATTAAGAAACTGGCCCAACAAGGCCCAACAAAGAAATTTGTAACTAACTATATTCATGTGAATTATAATAATTAGCCTAAAATTTTATCATTATGTTGTTCTATTTTCTTCGGTAGGTGTTTGTGGTTGAGTGGAAGAGCGTAGGTTCTCGTACCCTGAGGATCAGCGAACTCTGCCTTTTGATAGATGTATTATTAAATTATTACATTTTATAAATATGTTCTATTTCAATATCTATCAATAGAATCAATTATTATCATTATTATTATTATTAATCTTATGCGCAATTCAAGTATGAAAAAATACATACTATTCGATTAATAAATCATATTTTCGTTGCACCGTGTATATGGTTATCGTGGATCTGATCTTAACTACTATGATTTGTTAATATACTGCAGTACTTCAATTGGTTTGTGTTTACAAAATGGTGAAATGATTGAAATATTTAATTAATTACTCATGATGCCAACTTGGTTGGCAAAACGCGTGTACTGTTCAATATTTTGCTGTTTGTGAAAACAATTTCTACTTATTCCAAAACCTTAATATTTTCCATGTGTTGCCAATGTTTGCACTGGAATTATTAACATTATAACATCGATGTTAAGATTAGTACCTTCACCCAAATTTGATAAAAATGCGTTGGTAAAAGTCGCTGTACATGCAACATGGGGAGCACCTATGTTCGAGACTTCCATTTATCACTGATTTAAGTAACCTGACCTTGTAGAAATATCATTTAACTTTGTATATGTTTATCTAATGAATGATGTGTTAATAATGCAGCATGAATCAATTGGTCAATCTAAAATTATGTATGTAGGCAGTTGTAAAAAAATATGTCGTCGTTGGAACAATAATTTAGACTGCTTTTAATAACGTAAACAAAAAAATTGGAGCATTTTGCTTCAGGCAATAAGTTGCTCTAGTACGTTACATTTATAATAACCTTGCAATAGTTAAAATTAACTTTCCAGAAATTATTCTCATACAACGGGGGTGAAGATATATGATGATTATGATGATTGATTTAAATAAGTTCTAAGCAGCCGTGGACATGAACCAAGGCCTCCAACTTAAGTATCAGGTGTATAACAGATTGGTCTCCTTTATTCAATTTTTTTTCTCATTTATTTAACGCCGCCCGCCTCAGATTGTCCTAAAATAAGTTTCTATTCGTTTGGTTTTAAGTCAAGGAAAGCTCCTGTAACTAGTTTCACTCACCGCTAAACACACTGTGTGACAAAGATACTTGCCAAAATTTACTGTACGTAGGTCAGGGTGGTTAATGTTCTCTTAGTTCTTCAGTGGGAATTCGGGAGGTAATAGGTATGGTTATGTTAACTCACGTTCTTGCCAGTTGATACGCTCAAAATAGCCGCTGCTTCAAAATTTAGTGGAGACATTTTGAAAATTCTAAGCTTCTTGGAGGATGCCGCAGATATGGATGAACTCCTTCCCTTCAGAATTCAGAAGTTCTCAAATTTGAACCGATATCGTGCTAAGAAGAATGTTCGTGGTGATCGAAGCATTAGGAATTATCAAACATCAAAGATATTTTACACAATTAATGAGCAATTTATCAAGTTAGTTTTACGTGGTATTAGATTACTGTACCTTATGGTCATGAAGAAAATATATGTAATATATAATTAAATATCAGACTTCTCTAAAGGCGGAGGAAGAGGCACAAAAAAGTTCCGAATTTAAAAAGCAAAAAATGAAAATACTAACAAATAATATAGACAACTTTTGCGCACTATTAGATTAAGAAATTCATACTTTGACTCTTTCGCTCAACCCTAATAAATAGTACTTTAGTATGTACGGAATCTAGCGAGACTGTTAAAATTAAATCTTAGCATTATCTACTGTCCAAAACGTTCAGAGTCAAAAGTAAAAACAAGTGCATATTACTTCAAAAAATGAATTATGAATTATTCAACAGCTCCACTTATTGTTAGGTACTTTCTACCGTATCACATAAAATTTTAAATATATGAAATAAGCAGTTTTTAAATAAAATGTGTTTGCTTTTTCGTATATTTGTGAATATACAAAGTAGGCCAATTTTACAGTCCATTGCACCAGAAAAAAATTGCCCATTATCTAATACAATACTAATACATATCTAAAATATTAATATTAAAATGCAATATTAATGAAATGAAAGCATATCTGTTAAGTTTCACATATTTGTAATAGTACGAACAATATGCTTGTTTTCATAAATACATGAACATAATGACAGATGAGTTTCACTCTATATCATTATTAATGTTTTGCGACACACATAATATACTGTTTATTTCACGTAAGTATGTCCAAACAGAAGTTAATTTGAATTTGAAATTAAAATAATAAATCAATTCAAAATAAATAGGTAAATCTGTTGACAGGGCCGTATTAAGGACTGGTTCTCCCCTAGGCCAACTAGATACGAACTTTAATTCATAGATGGGCGGGAACAAAAAACACCACAGATGAAAATATAGATTTTTTAATAATCGAACGACCTTAAATTAAAAGTGAGGGATAAGCCGCCAACGGTAGTCGCTGTACAAATTTTAGGCAGAGAAATTGATCGTTGAATTCCAAGTTGCCTCATGAAATTTTTTCCTGGCTGCTCCCTTAGTAGGCCAGGCAAATAAAAGTTTTGACGTATGTAAAATAGTAACCGCAATGTTTTTGCAGATTGGCTTTGGGAAAAGTAATGGGAGAGGCTTCCATTTCGTGAGTCAAGAAATGTCATTTGCATTAACATTTTTTATCAATGATTAGATCGGAAACTCAGTTTTCTAAAATACGGGAAAAACTATCGGTCGTAGAGAAACGTGAATAATGAACGATTTATGAGCAATTAAAATTACTACATTAAGAGACTTTAAGGAGATAAGGTTATTATAAAAATTATTTTAAAAAATTACGGTTTTAAAATTTCAAGATGGTCGCTACATATGTCACAACTGCGCATAATAAATATGGCTTCTGAATCTTGTCAAACCCGAAAGTTTTAATAAATACATATTAACCGCAATACAACATATTTATAGAAACAAAAATTATAAATTTAAGATCCATAATAAAGATGTTTCTAAAAATATTTTGAATTTTTTATACAACAAATATATATAAAGTTGTATTAAAGTTTTAAAACCGTAACTAAAACTACAAAGTTATACTACAACTTGTAATGTTATAGTATGGTAGTATAAGCTTTGTTAAACCTGCTCTTGTAACTCTTCTACAACTAGCAATTTGTAAAGATACAGGGTGTAATTAGTTTCATGTCATTAAAAAAAGCTGTGGTAGGAAACGAGAAGACAAAAAAAAAACCTTATATAACATGGGGGTCTAAAGCTCATAGTTTTGGAGAAAAAAATAAACAAAAATTTCGCAAATTTTCTATAAAATTTTTTGAGAACTGCTGGAATATTGAGGTAGGTTTAGATCTAGATCTGATCTGAAGAAAACTATACTCTAACTCTCCCTTGCGCAATATTTTAGTTACTGTCGGTGCTTCGTTTTGTACACACGTCCAACCCGCTGTTCGCTGTTTTTGTTATTTTTGAATTTCGCGTCATTGTGTATTTACAGTTAAGATTTATTTCATTGACTTACCGTTCAAGTTGTCAAATTCTTGATTACGTACAAACACAACTTACTTATTCGTTCTCTTTTGGCTTTTGTACCAAGTCTTTATTTTATTTTTCTTCATTGACAACGTTAGTTGATAGTTTAGTGTTTAGTGTTGAACGAAGTGCATATGTACTTAATTCGACGTACCGAACTGTGTATTGATACAGATGCAGAGATTTTGAATCATTTAGGTAGGTAGTAAGCTTTTAACCCAGGACACTCACTTATGTTACAAATGTTAATAAACCACATTTAAATTTTCTGAATTATAAACAATCCAATATTTTGTTCCAAATTAAAAAACACACATGTAAAGAAATGCCCTGTTTAAACCCCTATGGCCATTATTTGCTTGCAATTGTGCACGAAGAGAGAACGAATTATTTACCTCTTTATACTTGCCTCAGTTCAGTTGAGACGGTACATCAAAGGCGGTCGATGATCCTTTGACACCGCGTGTGCCGGCCAGCACTTTTTTATGACAATTTAAAACTTGTATAATTGGGAAGTACAAGTCCATCGACCAAGAAAAGCAGTGGTTCTCAATAGTTGTCTACTATAATATTAAATATGTTAACCTAGATCAGTGTTTTTCTAAGTGCCCCTAGAGGGAAAAGTCATAAAGGTTTTTTGTTTGTCTAGTCGGTACCCATTACCAGTTTTTGTAATGACATGAAACTGATTACACCCTGTGTATCATAGTTGTAAAGTGATTAATACGACCACAGTACAAGTCCCAAGTTTTAATACGGTTATAAAATACTACCGACTTACAATAATTTTCATTCATTTGGTTAAATATAATCAGTGCGTGGCAAAAATAAATAATGTGTTCTACAGGGTAGTAAAAAATGTAGACCCAACATCCACCGTATTGAATCACGAAAACTTCTTTAAAAATGGAGTACTTAAATACAGCGTAACTAGAGCTACATCACCTTCTTAAACACAAAGAACATCAAGTCCATACGTATTTCGGCTCCAAAGGAACGAGAACTGTTAGTATTAGACGATAATGAAGCCTCATCATTTTCGTCTAATCTTAATGACAATTTAACTGATGTCGGATCGACACAAGAACAACTAGATTTACCCACATTATCACCTGCAGAAATATAGTATTTTAGAATATAATATTTGAATATTTATATATACACAAAAATAATCTTTCACAACGTTGTTTAAACCATTATAACCTTCGAATAAAACTACAATATAACGTATTTATTATGTCATCTATAAACGTTTTACTTAATCAGCGTGCAACGTCACATACAATTCAGTACAACTTCAATTCGAACCACTAAATAACTCCCTTAGAAGATACGGTATAAACTTTAATACAACTCCAAGCCAGAACTATATAACAACTCACATATACAACGTTTTAGTGACTTTAATAAAACTCCAACCTAAATCCTCACAAAACCTTTATTAAAAGTGGTACATAAAACTTTGAATAGTTATATAACCATCGGTAACTTTTTAGTTTTATAATTTCATACAACATAAGTTGTGGAAATGTTTATCATAGTTAGAAACACTTTGTTAAAGCTATGTGCTGCTTGGTGGAGGCTGTAAAAGTTTCTCCATAGAGATATCGAAAATTTAGAAACGGTGAAAACAAATTAGAGATTTTAGTCATATGTGTACATCTGTGCTTAAGTTCCGAGTTCATTATTACAAGGAAAACATTTCGTTTTAATTTCAATCCTGGATGATCTTCATCATCATCTTCAGCAGATTACTTTTTAACTTTTCGTGTACCTCAAACCTGCTGCAACACTGCTGGAATATTGCAATTACTTGCTCAGCGTTTGAGAGAAGATATTTTTGCTATTGCTATTTGGAGTGTAGTGGCTCTTGATTGTAGAATTAAATATCTGTCATCAATCCCATTAGTACAGCATTAAAAAATGAAATATAGTCACGCAAATGAGCTACTTCAGAATAAATTTTACGCGCGAGCTTTTCTCATCTGGTGGAAATTAATTCTTCTAAAGCCTCAATAACACTAGGAAGGTGCCGAGCTACGGGACGGACGGCTTCTTGTTCAGCACTTCTACTTTAGCACTTTGTCTACGAAGAGAACAACTTGTTTTTTCTTGATTGATTTGATTTGACAGCGTAAGGTGGGCATTGCTACCAATTCCAGGCATCCATGGAGGTTCGTTCCAACACGCAGCTCGGTCGTCCGCCGAACACGACCAACGGACGGCCAAGCCGCATGTCGGAACCAAATCTCGGATGTTTTATATACCGCCGAACCGGCTGCATACGTTGGGTTGGACATTGGACATGCTTGTTGTCAGCAGCGAGAGTCGCATGACGCATCAGATTTGAATACAGGATGGGAAGTGTAGGTGTTTGTGAGATGCTTCTTTTAAATGTCCATGTTTCTATTAATTTTCCATCTGTCATCATCGGCTGGGGTGTGCAGGTGTTTGCGAGATGCTTCTTTCCAGTTTCCATGCTTCTTTTAAGTTTCCATCTATCGTCAGCTCCTTACTTTTCTTCTTCTAAGTTTTCTGTTCTTCTGTTTCTGAATCTGGCAGCTTTTATTTTTTTTTTTTTCATTTATTTATTAACCGTTCCACAGGTAAATATTCATTTACGGTGGAGTTGCCGGGAAGGGCCCTACATCGTGGTAACAATATTTTTGCGCGTTATGAGAAATAAGGTCCGAAGGGATAGTTTGCTGCCTTCCAATTCCGGGTATTTTCTATTTCATTACCTAAATGTTTTTTTTTCTGTTGTGTAATAAACTGTCCTGTGACAAGCGTTAATAAACCAATAAATAAATGTCTTTTCAATTTTAATTTCTAATTTTTCAATTCAAATAAGGAAATAGACTTCATTAATGAGCTATTGACTGTTGCTTATTCTATATCACCCACTTGAAGATGGGATCGAATCAAAGTATAATTTTACGATCAAGCAGTACACTTTATCGGGTTGTTTATACACACTGTTTTGTGTTGCTTTATTCAACCTACATAATTTAATCAAATATCAACTATATGAAATTGCCAGACTCGTGCTAATTTATATCAATCAATGCAGAATTGTTTACGCTTTAATTCAATACGATTTCGACGTTTTGTTGCAGCTTTATCAGGATTTATCTCGAGATCTTGTAGGAGCCACGAAACACGCGCCTGTCACCGAATTCCACACACTTTGAACTCTCTGAGAACAATTTGTATTTACTGTTAACAAATTCTGTATGTCCGGGCTGTTACTAAACAGAACATACAGGCGATTAATACTTCTAAAAAAAAAACAAGCTAACCATTATACTTTTCGCCGATTTACTATAATTTTTATATAATTTTTACACATTCTATAGGATATTCTTCGCAGTTTTGTTATTTGTAAATAATGTTAGTTTTAAGCCGGTCCCACACATATCCCGAATATTTGCAAGTACGGGCACTTGCGATGTGTGTGGAAAGAGACTCTCGCGAATATTTGCTAATCGCATCCGCACTTGCCTATACTTGCCTATACCGGCGGGCTGTCGGTAAATTTGTACCGATTCAAAGGGAATTCATACTCGTGTTTACTTGGATTTGCGATGGGCGCGCTGCTCCCACACGCATCGTATCAATTGTCAATACAAGTCGATTTTTAATTTATCCTCATCAGTTGACCTGCAGAAGCGAATAAAACCGAAAGTGCCTACGGAAAAAGAATTTCTAAAATTATTTTATTATTATAATTAATGGAGTGGTCGTTCGACCATATTTTTGAATTTCTGGTCTTATACTCGGTATAGCTCGTTTCTCGTACTTGAACATACTCGAAAATGTTTGTGCTCGTTAGTACTCGCGGTGTGTCTGGGGGCCCCGATTGTGCTCATTAGTACTGGGACCGACTTTAGACATTTTTAAAAAATTTATGTAACTTTTTAATTTTCCATAACTTTTTTAATTTATTGGTCGAGTTTGTTCAAAAACAATAGGACTCGTCCTCTAGCAACGCTAACCGACTGTCCAAATTTCAATACAATGTTACTTTTCGTTCCTCGTGCCTACAATAAGTAACGTGACGGACGGACAGCCAGACAGACAGCGGGACGATAATTTTAAAAGTTGTTCAGAATTCGATCACCAAGAGAGTGATATAACAATGTTGTCTCTACGAGCGATATTACAGATTTTAGAAATGCGCCTATTAGATGGAGAGCCGTCTGTACATATTTCCAATGAATAGGATACATCAAAAACTTTGTGTGAGTATAAATAAGTAGTATCTCAGACATACAGGGAGTCACTTTTCATATAAGCAAATTTTGCCCATGTCATGGAATTTTGACGTCACTTCTGGTCACGATTGTTGGCTATATTCTTGGTCTTTGGCCTAAAATAAAGGAACAGGGGGTCAGGATCTCTGAGCGACTTGCGGTCGGCTGAGGGCAATCACAACGGCACCTATAGTTATAAACTACATTTAATCAAAAACAGGGTAAAACATTACAATACGAATAAACAATTTAATGATTACTGATAGTTTTTTTTTGTTCACTCCACTTTTCACGACACAACGACACGACGTCTCTTCTCCCTCTCTACTCTCTCCTTCCAGGGTAAGTAACCTTCCGCCAGTTTGTTATGAAAAGGGAGGGAAATTCAAATAAATTTCTCTCACGATTTTTTGGGTCTTCGAATACATGAATAAAACTTACGGCAAAATGTAGGTTTTGAGGTATACAATGAGATTGTAGTCGGGCGCCAGGCTTAATTTGCCCGCAGCCCTGAGACACCCTCGATTAAAGCTTTTCTTTTTGTGTTTTCTTGAGTCATCGAATACATGGATGATCTTTTTTTTAAGTTAAAGTACAAGCCTTCTACTTATTAAAAAAAATAGGCTGCCTCTTCTTATTTGTCCGCATGCTCCCATTTTGACGGTAAATTCCATGACGCTGGCAAAATTTAAAAAGTGGCTCCCTGTAAGTCTGTGGTAGTACTTACTCACTCAAACAAAGTTTTTCATGTATCTTGTTCATAGGAAATCTGTACAACCGGCTCTCTACCTATATCGAATGTAATATACTCTTCGCTTTGTATTTGCGAAGAGTATAATAATAGCATCAGGACAGCATGATGGAGCATGTATACACCGACAACGTTCAGAAAGTGTGTACCGTACTGTGCTTTGCTTCCAGTGCTTGCAGTGTATATCTGAATACAATTTCTCTCAATTTAATTTATATACTTAAAATTCACAAGTACATGCAGTTGTTAGATAGGAGTTTTTACATGCTATTACTGAAAATTACGTTTTATTCTTTAAATCAAATTTCAAAAAATCAATTGATTTAAATCATATCAGCGCCAGCTCAGGACCTGGGCAGGTGACTCCCTAGACCCCCTGTGCCTCCGCGCCCGGTTGACGAAAGAATAAAGTTGTTTTATTATTCGAAACGTCTATGGTGTTTATCACATACATTAGAATATCACGAATATCACGATTTAGATATGGGAATTGACCCTGCATGTTTTCTGGACATTTTCCTCTTGATTTTTTATTTGGGGGTTATGTGAATAAAAAATCTTATAATTACACACTCAGTAATCCAATAATTTTAAAAGCACGAAGGCTTGGTGATTATTATGCAGTGAATGGAGAACACCTCCAAGATCTGCTTTAAAAAAATAATTTTTGTGTTTCTACTAATTTTTCCTTTTACTGGCTTTCTTGTCCATTTTATTAGTTCTAACTTGTGGACGGTATTATGTATTATAAACATTATTTTAATTTAATACTTGCGCAACTTTTGTTACGTATTAAGCTGAATAGAATTCTATTCTATTCTAATTGTTTGGGTATATTATATATTTTAATTATGTAGGTACTGATTCTTATTGTGAAAGATGAAAGGTCCTCTCTTTCTTTAATTATGGTGTTGATCCGTTAAACACAATCCTTAAAAAATTATAGCATTGTTAGATTCAAAGAGCTACATTTATTATCGTTGTCATAACTTCGATTTATGGGAAAATGTAATACAAATTCAGGTCTGCCACAGAGAACACCTCTCACAAGTAAAAGTTGTTCTGTAAACGCGTTCACTCTTATCCGGACCCGGTTTACGGGTTATTTTAAACTTTATCAATGCAGAATTAGTTTTAAATTTCTGAATCACATAACTAACTCTTTTTAACACAGTGCAATTAAAATTTACGTAAGTTGCTAATTGCGGCATGGAAACAAACAGTGCAACTGATTGAAAGTCAAATAATAGGAACACTGAGTAAAATAGCCCAAGCAGCACAATTAGTTTATTTGACCAATTTAAAGCCTCAATGACCTAAAATAGTTGATATAACGTAATTGCAACCATTACTCTCAACTTTAAAGGCATATGGACTTAATAGTAATTAATTAAGCAATATTTAGGTAATATTTCTTAAGAAATGTCTGATAAAGTCACATTGACTTTGGTGTAATTTTCAAGAAATATTATCGTAATTGTTCCTTAAAATTTAACTATAAAGTTAAAGTGCATATTGACGTCAATGTATATGAAAATATTACGTAATTTTAGACCAAGTTATTAACTTTGGAGTCGCTGACTTTCGTCTGGACAAAAACAGGGAAATTTTACCAATTTTTAACATAAATGTAACCTATGTTTTGTCTTGTCCTTATAGTCAGATTTTAGTTAAAACTTTAACCTCATGGCCACAACTGTTTCCAATTTTAGGTCAAATTTACGTTAATTTTACTTCCCCACTTACCTAGCATATGTGTTTAACCTAAAGGTAAATATTACTTCATGTAATGTCCTAGAAGTTCTTTTTACTTAAAAATAGAATTAGGTCTCTTCCCTGGAAGGCAAAATTACGTTTTCATTGTCTAAATTACTTCAAGGGACTAAAATGACTGTATTATGTTGATGCCCCTCCCAGCAGTGTCAACTGTCAAAAGTTACTTCTTTACTTTTACTTTAATGCTTGGAGTCATGTGGTAGTGCTACATTTTCCATATAATAAATTTTCAGAGGTTATGTTGACAGTTGTTGACCACATAAACAAGTTTTAATATTTAAAACTTGTTTCAAAATATCGCGCGTCGGAAGGCAAGAGATCGACACGCCACCTACAGTCAGATTAGGGAAATTTTACTTCCTGACCTTTCCTCATATTAAAATCTCGAATATTACTTCTGAAAATAAAAACGTGTCATTATTTTTTGTTGGATAACTTGAAAGGGAGAAAATCCGACTAAAACCAGCTTTTTCCACTAAAATGGTATTAAGTATATTTTTATAATTTTACGCATGAGTGATATTGTGAACTAAGCCTACGTGACCAACGCATGTATTTGTTTTGATCTCAGATAAATAAAAGACGTATTTTTCTGAGGTTTTAACCACGGCCGTCTCTAGAGACGGCCGCATTTTAATACTCTTTTTGCTTTTTTTGACGAATAAACAATGATTGTTGTTCTATTTTCCTTGAACCTCATGGCAAACCTGGACTGGGAAATATGACCAATTTAGTTCTAAATGAACTTTAAAGACTTTACAGTTTTGAAGACTACAAAATTATTTTAACCTATATTGGTCCCATTTAACTTTAAAGTCAATAATATAAGTGTTAACGACTTCGACTGTAGGAAAAATGTTAGTGAGGTCTAAAATATTGGGAGAGGATACTTTGAAGTCGCGCGGTACTATATTCGCCATATTTTTCAACCAGCTGTAAGAGACCATTTTATAATGAAATTTTGATGACTGATTAATTGAAAAAATCATTAATATAGGGTTATTTAACAGATATCAAGTACAATATTAGCATATTTTATGCTTCTGGAAAGTCCTGCAGGGCAACTGTATAGGCTTTTACAAATATTTTTAAAACACATTGAAGCTGGAAAAATTTTTTTTTCCTTAAAAACGTAAAATTCTTGAGGCGCTTTTAATATTCCGAGGTAGAATTGATATATTTACGATGAAAATTGATTGGCAGCAAAAAACCGCAGAGAGGAAAAAGGTGGACACATTATTTCACAACTATACGTCTGACATATGATATACTCCTACTCCATCATTATAATAGATGTCTAGTTTCTATTATGTCTTATGCTGCTGATGCCTTATAAGTAAATCATCATTGCTGTAGAAAAACCTTATTAGTCTGAGAAAGACTGCAGTTGAAAAAGGATACGTGGTTTGGTAGATATTACGTATTAACGGCCACAATTAGACACAATGTTTACGTTTATATTACCTGTTCAAGGAAATATGTTCTATAACTTATAGGTCGTTATAACTGAGTGGCGCTATTTAAGACGTATTACCGACGTCGTCTCATTCCCCATTTACTTATATTTTACGTATGTTTTAAGTCAATTAGGTTAGGTTAAACGGGAAAACGACACCAAAACTAGGTCTACATTACGTAATTCAGACCTAAGGTGCTACTTGGGAGAAACTCGATGATAGTGATAATACGTTTTGTTAACTTATTGAAAACACTTGGAAATATATACTCAACACCACTGAAAGCAACTCACAAGCAGGGAGTCGAAATAAAACATATAAACTTGAGTTCCTGGACGGTAACCTATGATTCCTTAGTTCATATTGGGCCCATATAACCCAATTTACCTTAATCCAAAAATGCATCCCTGTGAAAGTACATCCTCTTAAATTGAAACGGAATGTTTTTTTTTTAATAATTTCCGCTATATTGAATATAAAATTTTCAAATTTCGGTGGGAGCTGTATCTCTGTTAAATAGGTACTGTACGTAAACTTGATAACAACCAATTATCTTTTGTTTCTCAATTTTCTTTCATAATAATTAATATTTAACTGGATATATTTTTTTAATCACCCTGTAAAATTACGGAATACTTGAATATTTTTGCAGAGCATTGAAAGGGCTGCAAGAAAGGTATACTCTTAAAATTGTTTGTAAAATTAATCAGAATATAAGAAATTATCGTTTTTTTCCTCTATTTGTATTAAACATTTATTTACAATTCTAGAATAAAATGTTGTAATAACAGAAAAATAGTTTATCAAAAAAAATATTAATAATAAATGCTCCACATGATGTCTACTTGTTTCAGTACACAAATTAATTCTTCAAAAATTTTGTGTAATAATGTAACAAAAGTCAAATTAAGGGAGCCAAGTCCGGCCCTGTGTCATAGAGCCACTGTATTCGCTTACTTCTGATTTCGGTAATTTTAAGGGTCGAGATTTTAGTACAATAAAATACTGGTCATAGAAACATCTGTTTTATCTTGCAAACTGATTTACTTTAGAGCCCAGGAAACATGCTTTGTTAACTTAACTCTTTATTAGGTAGTCGACGTTAGCCACTTGGAAACAATAAATAATCATCCAAATTATTTTATGTCCAATTCGCTTTTCTTACTTGTTAAATACGGCCTCACCGGGAGGTCTAGTGAGATTTTCAGGACTAAAGCAGTTGATAGAGGATTCCAGGAACATATGTAATAGACCATAAGATAGATAGACCACATAAAGCAGATTTTTTCCCCCATACAAAAGCAAAGTAAGGAACAAAATGGGTTTTTTTCATCTGTTTTAGTGGTAATAAAAATGTTCAGATAGGCCATATGATAAATACCATGGTCCGTTAGGTAATTTCAAATAGGGGGTACGGTTTAAAGTAAAGAAGATGTTAATTGGTCGAGGGTTTAAAGTTTACGGCCCACTTTTAAAACGTATTATTTCGATTGAGAGAATATCGTCACTCTTGGCTTAACGTCTGAACGGTCGTCATCTACCTACAGGGTATAGTAAATTCTCGTTTTGCGAACCTTTTTCACTTTTAAAAGTTTAAGTACATTTGTTCAGTATTTTGCCGGTTTTAATAAGTAGAAAATTAATGTGTTGTAATTGAACTAAGAATATTCGGTCGCGATTTAACTAAAGATTTGAAATTGCCGCGGACCATTTCTTTTCTTGATAAGTATAGTGTAATTACTGTTTGTTAATTTATTTAATCGTAAACGTTTGTAATTGTCATTTCCATTTGTTTTCATATTTCTTCTGTAAATATAGTGGTTTAAGTGTTTTGAGAAATCACGTGTTTTATTGGCTTGTTAAGAAATTAAGTTCATTTTATATTCAGTAAAGTTTGTTTGTGAAGTAACCTGGTTAAGAGGCACCATAAAGGATATAAACACCTAGAAGGAAAAAGGGTAAGCACAGTTTTAATTTCGATGGATATACTATAATATCGATGGAGTCTGCAAAAGTAATTGGGACACGTACTCTGCCAATGGTAATCTCTGATATGTAATTAGGGGAATAAAACCCCAGTTATTACAATATCATGCAACCAAAAATCAAGAATTATCGTTTTTCCTCTGTAGGTCATAGGTGCTTGCGAAACAGCAAACCTGTCGCGTTAAGGAAATAAAAGATATTTGGTTGTCATCAAGTTTACATAGAGTACTTATAGAAAGACAGTTCCCATCAAAATTCGAAAATTTAATCTTCGATATATACTTAACTGAAATTATTGGAAAAAATTTTTCTGCCCCACTTTAAAAGGATGGTACTTCCTCAGGATGCATTTTTCGACTAAGGTAAGTTGGGTTATATGGGCCCAATATGAACTCAGGAATCACAGAGTCTCGTTCGGGAACTCAATTCTGGGACACCCTGTTGTATACAGGGTGATTTATAAGTAATGGTATAACACTTAACTGTAGATAGTAGGAGTCAAAATATTAAGATTTAGCCAATAACGCCTTAATGAAATGTTGATAGATAAAAAGGTACAGTGTTAGAATTAAAATTAATTTTTTTATCTTCCCGCGTAATTTAATGATTTTTTTAATGTTTTATTATGAAAATTGGTGGGTGGAGTTATTTGAGGTGGGAAATCATAATACACCTTCAACTTTCGTCTAGCTCCTAGAGGGCGCTACTTACGTTATATTTAATGTTTAATGTGTTAAAAGGGCCGTAACATTTTCACCCGCATTTCTCATAAACTTTGTATTCCTTTGTCATTTCTTAATGAAAAAGGTATACTTGTTTCAAGTCTCTAACAGGTTTTGAGAAAACTGCAAGTGAAAAGTTGCATGCGAATTATTTAATAGCCTTTACAAATAATAATTTTTAGAAGTAGGCATTGTGACACAGCATTACCACAGTAATTAAAGAATGCTCCTTTATTTATATTTATCAAGTAGGCATAATAACAAAAAAGTACCTGTCAACAATCAATCTTTCAAACAATTAGTTGTTGCGGGGAATTTTATTTAATTAATTGTAGTTTTGTTAGTGTAGAATGCATATACATATTAACTATATACTATGACTTTCGCTCGTAACTTGACGCCAAGGAAAGCCTGTCTCTCTATCCTCTAAGAGTACTTTGGGCATGGTGCGCATGCCTTAGTGACGCGAGATTGTGACAGTTCAACTGAATGGCCACTGGCATACTTCAAGAGTAATATGTGAAAGTTTCAGATTTTTATCTTAAGCATTGTAGAAATGGTAGAGTTTTTACTGATTTCATCGAAAATCTCTATATGTTCCGACTTCATATATGTACTATTCCTACATAGATTCATTTTTATATTTGAAAATATAATAATCCAATAGCCACATGATTCTCGTTTCATTTAAGCTTTGCTGAGCTCAATTCCATTAATAAGTTCAAAAGTTACAACAAATTTAAGGTTTGTTTTGGTTCGCAAAACGGAAACAGTTTGGAAACTGCGCGGGACAGTATGCGTAGATGCAAAAAATCCGTAACAGTCCGAAACTGTCGAGGACTCGTAATTGAACCAGAACGAATATTGGCGCGATTAACGCGCCATCTTTTGATGTTTCTTCTTATTACAGCCATTCAGGAACTTTGAGTTGGCTGCCTTCATATGTAATTTTAGTTTTAGCAGTTGACACCGCGTTTTGAAGAATTATATTTTGTATTTCTATATTTTTCACAAAGCAAAGTAAGCAAATACTTCAGTTTTTAAAACCTTGTAGAACTATGTCTGGTAGGTAGGTATATGTAATAAATAATATGAAAGAGGACGAGGTCTACTCCATCGTACATTAAGAGAAATGAAGTCTTAACCGACATAAAAAACGATTTAAGGCATATATATTATGCCGAAAAATTAAGCATTCAAAGAGAACGATTGCAAATTGAAAGAGAAAAGCTGGAAGATAGAAAAAAGAGAACTCGTCTCCTAGAACAACATTATCATTGAGATAATAATTTCATTAGTAAAGTTTTCCGATAAAAAAAAGCAGAATCTATGTTTAATTTTTTCAGTTAATTTTGGTATACAAGTGGTTTTGTATTTCTATGGGGGTGAATATGTTTTTTTATGACACGCTGTATATTATGTATATTCCCAAAATAAACGTTTGTGAAAATATTAGTTTTTTTTTTTTTTTTTTGGTACGTGATTATATTTCATTATGATACACAAATAGAAATCTTTGTCCTGAAAAAGGTAAATATACATGGTGTTCCACTTTAAAACTCGAAAACTTAAAAGATATATTTTTAGCCTGTAAACGGCACGTTTGATGGTGATGAAACGCAGGCATTTGGCATTCTCAAATAACAAAGATGTTGTACCACGTGAAACTCAGAAAAATTGAAAATATTTGCCGCTTAATAGTATTTAATATCAAACAACATATGTGCCGCATACGGAGTAAAAGTGACATTTTTGTGTTGAGGATGTACGTGACAAACGAGCAAAGCGAATCCAGCAAGAACAGCTAAGAGAAAAAAAAAACACTTTTACTCCACATATAAAACATGCTATTTTTTCTTCAAATATCAAATACGAATTAAATAAATAAGTATAACTTACTGCTTTGAAAATAAAATCCTAGGATTAAAAATTATATATTTTTTTAAAATAATGTCTATCTATTTATTTCTCATTGACCGTTTGAAGAAAAAGTAGCATATTTTACGTGGAGGAGTTTTTTGATTTTTTTATCTCGGCTGTTCTTGCCGAGCTTGCTTTGCTCGTCTGTTAAGTAGGTACATCCTTATTGACACAAACAGTTTTACTTTTATTCCTTATAAAACAATATACTATTTTCAGTTTCTGAGTAATCAGTGCTGGGAGTTTATGTGGAACACCCTGTAAACATACATTTTTAACTAAAATATTAAACACATTTCTATATATTATTGATTGGTGATCAGATCAGAGCGCCATACTGGTAGCAGCGAAACGTGAAACGCAAAAGCGCATGCTCAACAAAAACAGTCCAGATTTGTCCATACTCGAGGGCATGTACGATTTCTGACGGTCCCTGACAATCCAAGATTATTTCTAACAGAAAACCAGAACAGATGATCGGTGAATCCGAACTAGTCAAAGACAAACCAGAACGCGTTTTACTAACTGCGCATGTGCCTGACATCCGAGGATGTCCTCGGACAGGGTATTTCTCAAAACCAGAACAAACCTATAGTGTAGTGCGTCCGCGACCAAGACCCACGTTCCATTCTCGTGCGTTAAAAAGGAGGTCTGGAGTCTACATTTTTGATTGTACAAAAAAATTTCATATACGTTTTTGATGTGAAATTTCCCCTTTCTATCGCCTAGTGCTATTAGTTTTTTGATATATTTTTTTCATTTTTCGAGTTATTTGCCAAGAACCGAATTTCGGCAAATATATTCGATTTTTTTAAGGGTCGCCGGCAACTTTTTTTATCGTATTATTACGTGTTTTCCACCTTTTAGGAAACACCCTGTATGAATCCGTGGGTTCTAAATAATTTCAACAAGAGATAAACACCACTAACACTTTATTTAACAATTTACTGACTATACAATACTTCAAATTCAAAATAACCTTTACACTTACATAGTTTCAAGATGGCTCCCAGTGAGGAGCATTCAGATTCAGACAATCAGAAAAATGTTGTTTTTACCTGCTGTAAAACGAAAAAATGTGCAATTGCTGTGTGTATAAGTTGTGGAGGTGTTTATCACAAGTCCTGTATACATAGACTAAACAATTTACAAGTTATTAGTGACACAATAATTAATTGCTGTAAACCTAACCCATCTTTGGATTTGAAAATTACTCGCAGTCCAGGAAAATCTGATGAGGCAAGTACTAATGAACTAGAGAAATTAAAAATAGAAAATAGAATGCTAAAAAGACTTTTGGAAGAATCTGAAATAAAAAATAAATTGTTGGAGAGTAATAATAATCTACTAGAGGAGAACAAAAAATTATTAGAAGAAAAAGTTGAGATAATAATGAAAGAAGTAAAACATAAAAAAGCAGTAAATAAAAATGTTTATGATAAACCCCAAAAAAAGGAATCCTACAGTTCAATAGCTAAAAAGCAGGTGTCCACTGCTCAAATAAATACAGAACTATTAAATGAGGGAATTTCAAATTCATCAACAAACTCCAGGGAGTCAGAAAACAAAGGAGAAAGTAATCTTAGAGAGTTAGAGGCAGCACAGTTAAGCAAAATGAAGGACGTTATCAATCTTTCAAATGACAAAGAGGAGACAGAGGAGTTTAAAACAGTAACTTATCATAAAAACACAAGAAGACCCATCCAGAAATTTTACGGAGAGCATGACGGGGAAGAAATTGCTGTGGGAAGAAAGGTCTGGCTCTACTTGTACAGAATAAAAAGGCACGTTACACCCCAAAAAATAAAGGATTTCATCACAACACAAACCAAATTCAAAGACGCTGATATCAGCATCAAAGAACTACCAACCAACGAAACTCAGAATAAATGCTTTATGTTCGGGATAGACTGGGACTTAAAACAAGATATATATAATCCCTCATCGTGGCCTAGAAGTATGGCCTTTAGGCGATTTGATTTTAGGAAATATCGCAAATATAATAACCAATCATCAGAGGATTTTTAAATACTGACCTAGCCAATAATAGAGAACATTATTTATCCAACAAACCAGCATCTACAAATGCTGCTGTACAAAATATGCTCATAAATGATGCAGGATGCGATATCAATGAAGACAAGTTTATGCTGTATTTAAATATTCAGAGCATCAGAAATAAGCAAAATATTCTAGAAGTGGAAATCCATAAATTAAACAATCCCCTGTTTATTTCTGTCACAGAGTCATGGCTTCGTGAAGATGAAGTAGGTAGTCTGTCATTGCTAGGTTACAATATAGTTAGTCACTTTAGTCGTTCCATACACCGAGGGGGTGGTACTGTAATATGGGCAAAGGAAGGCCTTGAAACATACCCGATTAACTTCAATGAACTAAATGTAGAAAAAGATTTTGAATTTTGTGCATGCGAATGGAAAATTAACAATATTTCTCATAAATTAGTTTCCGTATATAGATCACCAACAGGTAATTTCCAAGTATTTCTGGAAAAATTTCAACTGTTGCTTGACAACATTTTTACAGTAGAGTCACGTATATGGGTCACGGGAGACTTTAACATAGATTTTAATATTTCGTCCTCTGAAAGGGACGAGATCACTGACATAATCACTCAGTATGGGCTACATAGTCTTATACATGAAAATACGCGAGTTACAACTCACAGCAACACCAGAATTGATAATATTTTTACAAATATAGATGCTAGAGCATGTGTATTTGATACCCCTCTATCCGACCACAAAATGGTTGTCGTATCATCCGAGTCAGTTTGCGATCAACTAGATTCGACTAAAGTACACTACAGCTCTTGTAGAATATATAATAAAAAAAATAAAACACTTTTTGAAAATAGACTTAAAAATGAAACGTGGGAAAAAGTATACGATGGGGCTAACATAAACAACAAATATGAGGAGTTTATGAGTATTTTATTGGGTCATTTTAACAGCTCATTTCCAATAACAAAAACCTCAATAAAGTTCAAAGAAAAAACTTGGGTTTCTCCTGAAGTAAGATTATCAAGTACCCAACTAAGGGACTTATACTTAATTCAGAAGCAGTATCCTAATCTCCATCCTTTATATAAGAGAAGAAAGTCTGAACACAAGAGTCTGGTAGAAAACAGTAAGAAATGTCACTTTAATAATATAATCCAAAATTCATCAAATAAAAGCAAATCTTCTTGGTCAATCATTAATAAACTTCAAAATAAAAAGAGTCCTAACTCATCAATTTTAGAAATAATACATAATAATGAGATAATAAAGTCACCAAACACAATGGCAAATATTTTCAATAATTTTTTCATTAATGCGCCAAAGGCCGTTATACAAAATATTGTACAGGTAAATAATAATAATTACAATGATACCATAGATACTAATCCGCATTCTATGGTAGTACTACCTTTTTCAGAGGAAGAAATGCTAGAAATATTTTCTAAGCTGAAAAATAAATCGTCCGCGGGACCTGATGATATGCCAAGCAACATCATAAAAGAATTTAGTAAATACTTATTAAAACCTATAACCCATTTAGTCAACTGCTCCCTTGAATCTGGGACAGTTCCAGACAGCTTAAAAGTAGCAAAGGTAGTACCCATCCATAAAAAAAATGCAAAAAATTGTGTTGATAACTACAGGCCAATTTCTTTAACATCAGTAATCTCTAAAATTTTTGAGTATTGTATGCTGGAGAGGCTCGACTCCTTCATCAAAAGATACAGATTGATACCTAATGAACAACATGGATTCAGAAAGAACAAATCAACAATGACAGCCACAACCGAGTTCTATATTTACATCCTTGATGAATTAGACAAGAAAAAGTGTCCAGTAGGTGTGTATTGTGATTTGAGCAAAGCTTTTGACTGTGTTCCTCATGCCCGATTACTTCACAAGCTCTGGACGCTAGGCATTAGAGGCAATGCACACCACTGGTTTGCATCTTATCTTGAAAATAGAAAACAATATGTTGAAATATCTCACAGTGAAGGAGGGAGCACCAGCAAACATTGCTCTACCTGTGCGAATGTGGATGTGGGAGTACCTCAGGGAAGTGTTCTTGCACCCACGCTATTTTCTCTTTACGTAGCTGACATCGCAAAATATTTATCGGACTTTAAAATAACAATGTATGCTGATGACTTATCGATATTAATTTCAAGGGAATCGGCTGAACTTAATCAATCAGCTTGTAAATATCTAATGGATAAAATAGCACAGTGGTTCTCTAAAAATTTGTTATATTTAAATTCTAGTAAAACCGAATATTTATTGTTTCATACTAAACAAAGAAAGGTAGAAAGTATAAACATAAAACTAGGTGAAATGGATATAAATAGAAGTAACACTGTAAAATTTTTAGGGATAACACTAAGTGATACCCTTGAATGGGATAGTTATATATGCAGTGAATCAAAAAAATTAAATAGCAAAATATATCAAATAAGATGTATGCGGAATCTACTCGATATAGAAGTTATGAAAAACTTTTACTTTGCAGAAATACAATCCCGCCTTCTATATGGAATAATACTGTGGGGTACATCCCCAGCAGCAAAAAAAATATTCTTAACTCAAAAAAGATGCATACGCACCATATTAAATAGAAGCCAAAGAGAGTCGTGCAGAAACTTATTTGTACAGCTAAATATACTTCCCCTATGCTGCCTCTACATTCAAGAAGTTGCCTGTTTTATATTTAAATGTAAATGTATTATTCATCGTCAAAGTGACATACATAGCTATAGTACAAGAAACCGGGACCTACTTTGTACACCCCAAAATAATTTAAATTTAACTCTAAGAGGGCCACTAAGTACTGGCATTAGAATCTACAACAAAATTCCAACCTCTATAAAGGAACAGCCTACCTACTTCACTTTCAAGAAGTCATTGAAAAAATACCTTCTTCAAGGCATGTATTACAGCTTAGACGAATTCTTCTCAAATTGATCTCTTTCTTTTTAAGTATTTGTTAGATATGTCAATATGTTTGTTTGTTTTTTTCCTCTTCTATAATTATTTTATGTAAGTTTGTGTATATCATTTTTTTGACTTGTTTTATACCTTTGTGGTCTCTTTGAATCAATAAAATTTATTATTATTATTATTATTATTACTTTGTTTACTAGATATTTAACCTCACTTTTCACTGTTCAACTTGTTCACTTTTATAAACTGCCTTCTTAATAAACTTCCTCTTCCGCGCTGATAATCGCGCCTTATATACTCCGAAATTGACTCTCTAGATCCATCTAGAAACAATCAAGAATCTTCTCTTACCACACTCCGGAAAAGTCCATTTCTTTCTAGTAGCTTCCAGTCACTTACTAGTAGGCATAGGCGTATCAATTTTCAGTTCCAAGGGGGTGTAATTCATAACAGTATTTACACCAAAAAGACCACTTATTCTGAAAAATTCAGCCATATAACATTTAGTGACACCTTAAAACTCCTTACGACTGGGCTATTCTGCAACTAGAGATATTTTTAAAAAACTGTGAAACAACGCGATTTTAAACATTCTCTTGTTTAAACAAAAGATTTCCACCACAGGGATTTAATTCAAAACTCTTAGTTACACTTATAATGTTTGCAACAAGTTTCAGCAAAAAATTACTGTAGCAAAACAATTCGTTTTTAGATATTTTGACGACTTAATTTTATTTTACTATAATAATAATAATCAAATAAGTATAACAAGTTCATTTCTTCAATTTTGAATCGATGTTTTTCTTATGAAGTAATTAAACTGTTTATTTTCTACTTTTTTTAAATGTTAAATACCGAATTTTTGTTAATGCTATAGCCCACTGCAATTTGTCTCATTGCTATAGCAGTAATCTCCAGCCTTCCCATATCCGCTTTAAAACAAACAGAAAGTAGTGATAATATTTGTTTTATTTCGGCTACTCATTAAGTACATATTCAAATAAATACATTTACACTCGAAGAAAAAGTTGTCCTATTATTTATTGTCCACGATAGTACATGATGACATGTTTGTTTAACAATTAAATTCAAAGGGCTATTTTCAGTTTCTGTTAAACTTTAACGGTCTGCCAAATCGCTGAAAGTAACTGAACCAATTTGAGAAACAGTTTACGTTTAACCGAGACCGAAAGTAATAAACCCTAAAAAATGCAGTAGGTATATATATTACTTAAAGATGACTACCTACCTAAGAAACGGAACACAGCCACTAGGAAGAAGAAGACGCATACTACTAATGCTAATAGTGTTAACTGTCATCTGTCATAATAGAAATATGTAAACAAAACATCGAATGTGAAAATTGAATATTAATCCCATTTTCACAATGACATAGCAACATAAATAAGAAAAGCAATCAATGGTGACATGTTATCATAATTATCTGATACAGAACGTGTACTACATATCTATCAATAATTTATTATCAGGCCATGAGCAATTAGGTACTTACCTGAAAAATGTCTATTATAGCTAATGTGTTATTAGACTGGAAAATTTGTGTGCTAGGGTTTAGTATTCTTGCTTTTATATCTGTAATAAATACTAAAATAGCCGTACTGCCTGTAAGTTGTCTAACGTTCATAATATGCTCTGTGCTCGTTTGGTTTGTGTCAATGTGCATAACATTTGTTGGCTTACATAAATTGTTACAAAAGAATGAACCGTTGAAGTTTAACTTAGGAAGATTTAGTGTTAAGCAGAAAAATTTGCCAAAACAAAAACGTGAGCTGAAACCTAACCCCGAGAAAGTGAAAACGCTTACAAATGATATTGATAAGTATTTTATTAGTAAATGGTACGTTAATATAAGCAAAGATGATGATTTTACAGAAGAGAGCAAGTTATTTTTAGAGGAGATTATTAGTCGATTAGCTGAAGTTCAACTGGCGGTTAATAATAAGATTTTGTTGCATGGATTCTTGAATATTTATTTGAAACATCTGAAGGAATATCGCAGGAGTTTGAAACGAAAGGAGAAATACAACGGCAGTGTAGAAGAATTGTACAGGTTAGACAATATATAAAGTATTTTTGTTCGTTAGCTTTATCTTAAAGTGTTATTGTAATTCTAGATATTCACATATATGCAGTAGTTCCTCGAAGCCTAAAGATTACTTCGTACATCAACTAACAACAAACCTACTGAGGCATTTTATAAATTCCGAGTTATGGAATTCATTGCCATGTCGCGTGCTAGTATCCATTTTAGCTAGAAGACTTACCTTATATATTTTGAACTTGGCATCAAATCCTGAAATATTAAATTACCTTATTTTTAATTTAATTGCTTCGAAAAGCATTAGGGAGAAATATCAGTTGAACGAATACAGTAGAATATGTATTTCTCAATACTATGATGTGGTGGATACTAAGCAAAAACCTACAGAAAAGCCTTCTCCTGAATCTGTAGTAGAAAAACCAGCTGAGAAAGTAGAGGCATCTGTTGAAACGAAGAAAGGTCCAGTAAGTGATTCCAAAATCGTTGAAAATGTCCAAAAGGAAGAAAAGAAACATGAAGATGTAACAATGAGTGAAGCATCAGTTCCCATGATTTTACCAAAAAAGGAGAATCTTTTAACTGTTGATGGTAAGGAGAGGAAGAGTCGTTTGAAGAAGGTATGTTTTGCAAATATTTGCATGAAAAGTTATAGACCAAGATCCCAGAGCCGCCAGACCTACGTCATTTTAGCAAAGCTAATATTTTGACACTAAATAGTGTGATATTTGGTTAAGAACATGACATATACATAATTGCTAGCTTGAAAGCAGGGCCCTTTTACAGGTAACCAGGTACTAAAGGTACATAAAAACACTACGAACTTATGTCATAGTATGACGGCTGGTTTTTATATATGTTTGAGAGATTACTGTTAAAAACCAACATTCATTGTTGCCAGACACTTCCCGTGGGTCCTGGCTTCCCCCAGACGCCTTAAAGTTCAAAAAAGACCAAGCAAGCTAGCTAATTAACTAACTGTGGACACTAAAGCTCGAAAAAACCTAACTTAACCTCAGAAAACATAATAAACCTTTTGTTTTGTTTCGTTTTTTTACATAGTAATAAATGTGATTCCCCAATTAGTTGGTAGGCACTATGTATACATGCACCTAATTTATTAAAAAATGAAAATGACACTATAAAACTTGACTCATCCATATTTTAACCAATAAAATACTTCTTCGAATTTTTGCATACTTATTTATGAATATCTCAGTGAATATTTGTTCCGACTCCCAGAGTTTCTGGAAACCACTCTTACCCAGGGATTTTTTTTTAACTGTTTGAAATAGTGTTTTACTTCCACAATTCATATGTGTCGATAAACATCCATTTTATGTATTATCAATGCATTTTATTGTTCTCATTTCCTTTTATTCTCACTTCTATTTTGGTCTCAGAAACAGAACCAAAAGAATGATCTTCTTTTTATCTGAATTTTGTGTTCAGACTGCAACGTAGACACAAAATAAGTTGCAATGGGGATTTAAATATTAGTTACATGTTTGGTCATTTGAATTAACTTGACATTTTCAATTGCAGAAGGTTGACATAGCTGAGGAATACAAAGAGGAAGCCATTCCTGATAAAAGAATAATAAGTGATCCTGTAAAAATCTACGAGCCTAAACGTAGCAAGAACATCAAAACATGGAGTGACTCCAAAGATTTAGCTCTTGGAATATCTCTAGGGCAAGACCCTTTGGATGCTTTACAAGCTACTTGTGAAGTTCAGAAAACTGTTGGGAAAAGTACCTTTTGGGACAGTGGTACGTGAGTATTTATAGCCTCCGCCAAGGAAATGGTCACTATAACTAATGAAAAAATACTTGTTCTTTTTAAACTTTTATAGCAAAAGTAGAATATGGTTTGGATGGATCTCCTCCAACTGCAGCTAACATTCTGTTGAATGAGGTCAAACACACCACACAAACCACGATGGAGGGTCTAAAAAGTTCTATAAAACCAATTAGTAAGTACCAGCATGTTAAAATTATTCTTATCTAATCAATATTAGTTCTATGAAAGAAAATGAACTGAGAAATTTAAGTAGATCCATATCACATCAATAGAAATTATTTTCCAATAATCAGTATGTTTCCTTAAAAATGTTTATAAATTATAGAAAACAATATATCCTATATTTTTACGTACAACTTACCATTTTTTTTAAAAAGGTCAGTTTGTTCAAATATTTCTCTAAAATAATATCAGCAATTTCAGACCAGGGGTTTTCACAGAGTTCTCACTCCACTTTTAACGGCTTGTATATCAGCATATATGTAGAAAATGAACAACTTTAGGCAGAGGTTGCATAGTGGATATATCATCCTTTGGAGTCGATCTAAAGCAGTCCATTAAATGTTAGAATAAAATCAAGGATGTTCAATTTAGCGCAAGCGTTCACACTATATCAAACTCATGGTTTTTACAAAAAAAAAGACAAATGTAAATAAAAACTTTTATTTTTATTTTTCTTCAACCAATAGAACACAAATTGTATGTACCACAGTATTATAGACCAAGATCCCAGAGCCGCCAGACCTACGTCATTTTAGCAAAGCTAATATTTTGGCAATAAATAGTGTGATATGTAGTTAAGAATGTATGCATATTTGCTAGCTTGGAAGCGGGGCCCTTTTACAGATACTTAACGGGTACAAAATGTACAAAAAAACCTTACTAACCTTCGTTAAAGTATGATAGCTGGTTTTCATATATGTTTGACAGAATACTGTTAAAACCAACATTCATTATTGCCAGACACTTTCCACAGGTTCTAACTTCAGCCAGACGCTTTAAAGCTCGAAAAAGACCCAACCTAACCTAACATAATAAATGTTTGTTTTGTTTCGTTTTTTACATAGTTGGTAGTAGATATGATTCCACAGTTATGTTAACTACATATCACACTATTTATTGCCAAATTATTAGCTTTGCTAAAATGACGTAGGCCTGGCGGCTTTGGGATCTTACTCTGCTATTAGGTACTTAGGAAAATACCAAAAATGGGAAAATAAACAAATACATGCCACAGTTTAATAATATACAGTTGGGTCACTTCCCCTCATTTTTGTCTATGACCCCCACTCTTGCCATCAATTTGTGGGCTACACTCAGTACGAAACAAGTTACAGTCATCCCCTTCCTGTAGGGACATTTTTTTAATTCTCCCATTTTAACTTTCAACACTTATTCAGTGCACAGTCACAGAATTAATTCAACTGAGCAGTACAAATTCATACATCAATCTAACAGGCAAGTATTAACTTGTTCATGTTATCGAGGGTCACACATATAGAGTGGTTAATAGAAAAAAATGTGGTGTTCATGAAATCGAATGGTTCACCTAATCGAGTGTTCACATCATCGAGCTTGTACTGTAATAACAACAATATTCAAATAAAAAAAAAATCCTACTGTTGTATCTGTCTCTATCCTTATTATTGTTTTTATCTTTCTGTTGTTTACATTTTACACAGATACACCAAATGGTGTATACAAAGGCAAAGATTTAAGAGTCCAAACTGACTTTCAAAGCATTCTGCAGCAAAGATGGCACACGAATTGTGTCCATAATACCTTTTAATCAACATGATATAAATTAGCAAATTGCATCGGTTCAGAAAATTCGATAGAAATCTGTTTTCCATGAAAAATGTGCAGTATCCTTTGACCATTAATACTGGAGGAAATGCATCTGGAAATTGCAGCAAAAAATTCAATACATCAAATAACGTAATTCACTGTAAATAAACTATCGCAGCTACTTTATAACATACTTTGTTCTAATTGACATGTACGAGATCTAGTAACATGCGAAAAAAAATAAAAATCAGGTTAAATAAAAAAAAATTTATATTGATCCCTTTCCAGGTGACGCAACAGTGCATACTTTGCACAACATCAAGGATCTACAAGAGTCTACTGTAAATAACGCTTTACACAAAATCGGGGATTTTCAGGTAAACCTAATAATAGTTTAATTATTCTAATAAATGTACACAGTCTAACCTCTTAACACTTTTTACACTCCCACTCCCTTGTTGTTGTGTATTGTATTACATACATCGATGTGCAGCAAAAGGTATGTGCATGTTTAACAGATTTTTTTAAAATCTTAAATGATAAAAAATAATTTAACACATTGGCGTCATGTTGTTTTTATATCTGGCCACCTTTTATCTTTTATCAATAACATTTTGTATTAATCGATTTAGGAAAGAAGGTCTCGAAGAGCCAACAACCTTATGTATCCAACGTTAAATATAAAAATGTAATGGATTTAGAAGTTTGATGAAACACAGCATTACAGACCTTCTTTCCTATAAATCTACTAAAACTCAATATAGATTATCGCTGTGTTAATCTTCATGGCGCTTAAGGTGTTAAAAAGAGATGGGTAATATGGGAAATTTTTACTTAGGAAACTTTCTTCAGAATTTTAGAGTAGAGAGACTTAATTTTTATCCAGACATCATGTGCACAAAATTGGGCATATAGCGTTGCCACAATCAGACATAGTATAGCGACATTGTTAGTTTGTTTATATTTTTGTTTTCAGTGCTTTTTCGAGCTGATTCAAAACTTTTTGTCAAAGAAGTTTAGTTTGAGAATTATGTACTTACATTCATTCATTTACAAACTAATATAAATAAAAAACACTACTAATTTCGTTAATTTTGGTTTTTGACCACTAGAGGGCAACGGGATGACTTCATATGAAAACGATTATGTTTAAAGCATATTAAAAGACGAAACTTGTACGTAGAGCGATGTGACACTTACTTGGTGTAAGACTGATAAAAACGAATACTAATTGACTCCAAATATTTTTGTTAAATTATAGAGAAAAGCAATTAAATAATTTTTGTTACAAAACATTTTTTTTATGATTTAGCAAAAAGTAAAGAAAATTATTGATGCCCAGTCAATAAAAAGTCAGGCGAGTTAGTATGGCAAAATTGTATTAAGCTTACGCTTTATTTTGGTTTGTAGCCTGCTTTCTCAAGTTTTTATGCCACTTGACCCTTCATAGAAGAGAGAAAGTCAACCCCTCATGATTTGCAATTCTATCCTGACCGACCCCCTTGTTAGGATACTCAGGTCAAATATTTTTATAATGGTTTTAAAGTTAATAGGTTTATCATAAACCCTCACCATCATTGACACATTTTGCAAATGCCACTTTTTTATTTAACGATTTTAAAAGTATTTTGGTTTGTATACTTTTCGAATTTTTAGTCACTTTTGTATTTTACTGCGTTAATTTAAATTACTTGTACCAAAGGCAAAGACTGAGACTAACCACGATAGATTAGATATAATAATTAGTCATAATTCAGTCAACGGAGAGCTAAAATGACCAAAATCTGCATTGAGGCCTTCTAAACACTTTTTATCTCTTGAAATTTTTTTGTAACTTGCTAATTTTCCAAGTTACAGGCAGTTTTTTACGAATAATGTACTACATGTTTTGACATAAAAAAATATGTGATAATTCGAAAAATGAGTGTAATGAAACCTATATAGTTATACCATTTTTAAAAGTCCAATGTAATTTTTTAAATTGAAATTGTGCGAAAAATATAATACATTATTTATCGTGAAAAACTGCCTGTAACTCGGAAAATTAGCAAGTTACAAAAAAAATTCCAAGAGTGAGAAAATGTTTAGATGGCCTCAACTCGATGCATGTCTAAATTTTTTCAAATTTTTAAATTACATATTTTTAAAGCGTCACAATTTCAAAGAGGCAGTTTTTAATATTTTTCCGGAAAGACTCGGTGAAAACGCATTTTACAGAAAAGTTGCGAATAATAAAAAAGCCTTCTATTTCGATACATTCACCTGAACTTTTTCAGATATTTTTTTCAACTTTTCGAGTGGCCATATCTCGAAAAATATGTATTTCTCGAAGAAGTTCACTAGAGTAAAAACATCTTATTTTGGGCCAAAAAAAGTAAATGTATTATTTATTTTTCATTTTTGACCTAATTCTACAAGTTACGGAACCCGTGATAAAAGGGGTGTTTCCTTCCCCCGTCCAATTATTTCCTACTCTTATCTTTTCTTCAGCTTTTTTATTAACATCATTAAAAACACATTGAACAAGGTTTCGTCAACATCCATTCATTGGCCATTCATTGTAAATTAAATACAGATTGTCCCACTTAAAGGACTGAAATGTTGAAGAGATTACAATTATTCAATATTGGCAAATGCCAACATAGTAGAGGGTCCACGCCTTCGAAAGCCGTCAAAATCGCCAAGTAACCCATTCCAGCAAGGTAAATAATTTTTGAGCTCGGATATCGAAAGAGGGTCCTAATGGGCATCAGAAATGGCTTGTTGGACTTTTGTTGACGATTGCACAACTTCTCCACAAGAAAAAAAGATGGCGAAATGTTATTTCAAGAATTCGTGTTTTTAAACGTATACCTCTCGCTAGAGAGTGAACTACGTGCGATATTGATTTGATTTTTTTAATTTATATACTACTGACATGAGCGCATCTATCTGTACTAATTAAATTTCAAACTCGCTTAGGGTTTTTTTCTAAATAAATCCTAAATCACAGTAACGAAATTTGTGTGTTTGAAATTTCGACGTGCGGGCAACTATATTAAATATTCAATTTTTTTATATACTATATACGAACGAAATATGGTCTAAAGATCAACAGAGTTTTTGCAAAAAAAATTAGCTCGATATCTTATACAGTTTTTGAGTTAACGACTTTTTAAAATAAACCATAATTAGATTCGTGGTATTCCTATTAGCATGCGGCTGTTTTCTGGCCAAGTGTAATGCATTAAGATAGTAAGCCAATACATTTTTGAAATTGTGCTATTATTTACATTTTTACAATTTAGCAAAAATATTAATAGGTAAAAAGAAACTCATTTGTCAGATGATTTACTCGATCTATTAATTATGAAGGTGTTGTATAGAGATATTATTTATTAAGTATATCATTATTGTGGTACAAATGATATAGCATTTTACAAATATGAAAATATAAAAACGTACACAAAACTTGTAATATATAGGTACATAAGTAATAATAATAATGCATAATAAGTATACACAGCTCAGTAAGCATGGACAAACCACTACATAGGCATTACTATTAAAAAGCACTGTCTGCTAAAAACTGCTCTGTATTATTTCTGCCCTTAAAACAATTGTTAGGAAAGGCTGCACATGCAACAGAACACCAAGTGGAAGCACATTTTTAATCACACTTTACTTTATAATTCCACAATTTGTTTTCTTTAGAACCAGTTGTGACTTTTTGTCATCATTTGTGATTTTATTTGGTTATTCTCTATCAGATATCCAAATTTTCTGGGAAAGGGTAAATTGGGAAGGAGATCGGAAAATTGCTTGGACACTACTTAAGTGCTTTTTTAACTGCTTCTCAAGTCGAGAAAATTTGTTATAAATCCAGGATTTTGTGTTAGGTAAGGGTCTAAACCACTTTTTGTGGATAATTTTTTACAATTAAAAGTATTTCGCAGTGAGCAGGGTTTTAACCTACTTCGCTAGGTTCTTCAGTTGCTAGCTAAGCTAAGTACACTAAACCACTGGACTACCGTCTCCTGTAATGCTCGTTTTAAATGCAGTAAGGAAGAGTGTCTGGTGTAGGACGCGGACGTAGCTAACGTAAGTCTAATAACCTTAAGGAAAAATAAATACTGCCTTAGCAAATCTAAAGATTTAAATTCACTACGGATGGCCGTAGTGAATTTAAATCCTTAATCCGTAAGTCCTATGTGAATCTGTATGGATAGATTCACATAGGACTTACGAGCATCTTAAATTACACGATCATCAATTGCATCGCAGTTATCTCCAAAATTAATCAAAATATATAGTTGGCTTGTTCATTTTAAGGCAACAGTAACTGATCATTTATCCTCTTCGGAAAGGATCACTGACAGGTCACACAATACACCGACTGCCAATAACGTTTTTACAATATTTTCTTCTTCATATTTTTCACTTAATTATTTACTGATTTCGTGAGTATCCTAAGATACCCTTTGTTGTCATGTACCCTCACAATTTTTGTAGGTTTTCTATTTTGCAAAAATTAAACATACCTTGCGCAAATATTATTGTGTTCCCTTCTTCATGATTGCAAGTTCACATTATTGGGCAACGTAGGTATGTCATTATTTACACCAATATTCTAAAATGTATTTTAGGTTATTCGCTTTATATTTGTTACTATTTATAAAGTAATTCCAGTTTAAAATAAGAATTGTGTCTGTTATGGCGAATTCATATAATTCTGATGGGTTTTTAAGTCATACCATACTACTTTCTTAAATATGAAATTTCGGACAATTTTTATTTTTTAATCTCAAATTTATATAATTTATTGACGATTTCATACTGTATTTGCACCTTGCGATATATACAGTCCTTCTAAGCCAAAATGACGTAACTGAAAATTTTCTAAGCAAATTGGACGTACTTCAAAGTTTCCTTTTTTCAGTAATCATTAAACCATTATTTCTGCATCTATATTTTAACAGACTCTATTTTAAAATCACGTAGTTGTAACATAACACATAAATGATTGTCTAATTTTCAGACAATTAGTGACCTACTGATTAATATTAATATAATTCCTTAATCAAATTAGTTATTAGACTAATGTCTATCCACAATTACCCAGATCGAATCCTGCCGCAGCTGTCACGTTGCGCGTTATCATAACAAGACATTATTACGATCGAATTAAAAAATCTGTAACTCGAAAACTGTATGAGATATCGAGTTAATTTTTTTTGCAAAAACTTTGTTTATCTTTAGACCATATTTCATTCGCATATAATATATAAGAAAATTAAACATTTAATTAAACGCCATTGGCGTACTTAGTGAATGAATCGTTTTCAACTGGTGTATTTCCCAACTTAAAAGAATCCAAATGTATACCTGTATATAAAAACAAAGGTCCCACAACAGATATTATGAATTACAGAGCTATATGCATGCCAAGTCAAATTGCCAAAATCTTTGAGGCATCATACTCCCTAAGACTAACCAATTATTTAGAGAACTTTAATTTATTATCAAATGTCCAAAATGGTTTTCGTAAAAGTAAATCCACCAATACTGCTATCTTAGACTGCATAGATTTTATATACAATGCATTAAACAAAAAGAGTCATGCCTTGGGTCTTTTTTATGATTTAAGTCGTGCGTTTGATACAATAGATCACAATCTATTACTCATGAAATTAGAAGGCATTGGGGTACGAAGAACACCATACAGCTGGGCTGCCTCATATTTACAAAATCGAACTCAAACCACTGTCGTCGATGGTGCTAGATCCAAAACAAAAAATGTTAATCTGGGAGTGCCTCGCCTCAAGGCTCTATTTTGGGACCTCTGTTTTTTATCATTTTTATCAATGATATACCTAATACATGTGTGACTTCAAATCAACTACTTCTTTACGCAGATGACACCAATATGCTAATATCTCACAATTATATTGAACAGATTGTCATCAACAGCAACAAAGCATCACAGGAAATGAGTCATTATTGTAGTGAGAATGGTCTAAACTTAAATTTGAATAAAACATGTCACATGCGTTTCTTGCCAAAAAACGCGGTGACAAACTACAGTCTGTACCTGAAGATATTAAATAAGTCCATCCAGAGTACAACAACCACTAAATTCTTAGGTGTCACTTTAGATCAAAAACTTACATGGGAAATGCATATAAATATGGTTTGTTCAAAATTAAGTACTATCTGCTACATAATAAGAAATCTGAGAGATTCTGTCGACATAAACACACTGAAAACTCTCTACTATGGATTGGCCCAATCTCAACTGCAATATGGGGTCATTTTCTGGGGGAACTCCTCATACTTTAAAAGAGCATTTCAATATCAAAAAAAGGTTATAAGAACCATGTGTAAAAACTCACCCCTTAACTAGCTGTAAACCGTTATTTAAAGATTTGCAAATACTTCCCCTACCAAGCTTGTATATTTACCGATTAATAATGTTCATCAAAGAAAACGAGTCTCAATTCCTCAGAAACAGCGACATTCATGCGCATCATACGAGAAACGAGGGAAATCTGTATCAGCCATATTCTCGCCTTGCATTAGGAGAAAATTCTCCAAGACACATCGGCATTAAATGTTTCAATAAAATTAATCGGTGTATCAATACCGGCAGCACCATGTCATTTAAGAATAAAGTATTCAAATTTTTATGTGATAAGGCATTTTATGATATTGATGAGTTCCTAAACTGTTGAATTCGTTTCACCTATATCTAATTTATCAATTTTATATTATAGTGTCTCTGTGTGAAGACTAATTCGAAAATAATAGTATTTATTATATGTATACTTGTAGCTGTCTAAATAGTGGAGTGCAATTGTTGTATGGTGGTGGGATGTGTGGTGAACCATTCGGGAGGGAGGGGTGTGTGTTTCGCCTGGAGAAGGGCGAGATATGCATTTCTCTTTCTTCGGTGTCTTGCTGCACATCGCGCCATCGTACGATCAATTTCACTATACCTGTCACCTTATTATAACTTAAATCCTTAAATTTTTACAATGTTCTTTTTATTGTGTATTATATTTGTACCCTATTTCACATTATTGTTCTTCTTTTTTGACTAGTCAGATAAGTTATATGTTTGTATAGCTTTGTGGATGAATAAATCTTATCTTATCTCTATCTATCTATCTAATGTAGTTGTCCGTACGTCGAAATTTCAAACACACAAATTTCGTTCCTGTGATTTAGGATTTAATTAGAAAAAAACCGTAAGTGATTTTGAAACTCTACTAGTACAGATATATGCGTTCATGTCAGTAGTATGTAAAGAAAAAAAATCAGATCAATATCGCGTGTAGTTAATTTTCTAGCGAGAGGTATACGTTTAAAAACACGAATTCTTGAAATAACATTCCGCCATCTTTTTTTCTTGTGGAGAAGTTGTGCAATCCTCAACAAAAGTCCAACAAGCCATTTCTGATGCCCATTAGGACCCTCTTTCGATATGCGAGCTCAAAACTTATTTACCTTGTTGGAATGGGTCATTTCAATTTTTAATGCTTTGGACCCCTTACTAACATTTGGACTCAAATATCTCGAAAACGGTTAGTTTTATGGTATTTTTTTTAAGAACATAGTCTGCTTAGAAATGCATTTTGTTTCACATAAACCCCATTTCAAAGTTTCTCCCATCGAAATATTTCTTTAGAGCACAGCGCCATCTATATACTGATATATTAAAAAAAGAGTTATATTCAATAATGAAGCTCTCTTTATGCTCTACAAATTGGCTTTTACAGAATTAACATATCTCTATTCGTTTAGAATATGTCCGGCCTGGGAGTTTTTATTGGGACACCCTGCATACCAGTTTCTTACATGAAGTTGTTGAATGAAAAAGTAGATGTACCTATTGCATCTTAGTAGACTTAATTACTTCATGTTATAAATATTGTTGGTCGAAAAACTCAGAAAAGCCTAAAATTATCAAGATATTCAGGGGATGGTTTCCGAAATACTTTTTACCATTTCTCATAAATATTTTATTTTATGCATACACTTTTTTCATTGAATAATATCCCAATTGCCCATCTCTATAATTTTTTATCAACTTTTTATACATTTTCAATTATCTGCTATTACATTTTTTTCCATTTCAACTAACTCAAATGATTTCATTAGCTTTTAAATAATAATTACATACAGAATTATCCAAAAGTATGAAGAAATGGGCCACTGCAAATACTAATGATTTAGAGTAGCTGGTCGCTATGTGAATTTTGTTGCCTTACTATGTACGTCCTTCATCAAAACAATTACAATAAGAATTTTCCTTGAAATCATCAGCTTTTAAATAAAAATCACATACAGAATTATTCAAAAGTATGGAGAAAGGAGCAACTGTAAATACCAATGATTTAGAGTAGCCGATCGCTATGTGAATTTTGTTGCCTTACTATTATGTACATCCCTTGGAAAGTATAAAAAAATTCAATAAGAATTTTCCATATTGGGATAAAGATCGAATGATTTTCCGGTTATTGAAATCACACAATTATCTAACAATCAGTTATTGAGATTAAATGGTTATGCTCGTCACTACCGAAAGAGACAATATTTTGTGACATCAAAATGACGTATTTTACCACTACCATCTGCCCTAAAATAACTGCACTTGGTAAATCTGGGCAGCTGAGAAGAATTTAGCTATAAGAGAATGTGGAAGGTGTATGATTGTTCATTCAGCATTTTTGAAAATAGAACTAAACAAAGCTTTTAATGTATTTAATACTGTTTTTCAGAACTGTCTGTTACTCTGTACATATAAAATTGTTTTTGTTTATTTATATTTGTATTTATTCTTGTACACTTCTATATAATACTTCTTTCTGCCATTTCACTGTTTAGTCGGGTGTTCCCTTAGATAAATAATAAAATATTATATCTGTCCAGTAGTTTTGGTAAAAGATGAATGACTGAGATAAGATTGCTAAACACTTCAAATAATGGAATTGGGTAGTAAGATTAAGATAACTGTACCACTTCAAGAGATCCCTGATTTATTAATTCGTATAAATTCACAGAAAATTAAATTGTATAAACGAATTATTTAAAACCATGATGCCTTTAAACTCTAGAAAAATGCGATTAAAAACATTTATAATTGAGAGAAAATAGAAAGCCTGCCATGTAATTAAACAAATTTTATGTTTTAGAAAGGTGGCAGCAGAATGGTTCCATGTTCCATACTTGATACTTTTGGATGATTCTGAATTAAATAATAAACACCCTTACTAGGCATATTATCTTTTCCCTAGCCAAAGTCCCGTGAAAGATTTGTTTAGCCTTAATGTTGTTGCACTTTGGTATGATTTAGAAAACCATTTAGTTGCTTTGTTTTTTGTAATACTGATATCGAACAAGATGTGTATTTTATATTATTTTAGGATGAAGCAGCAGGAATGGTGGAAGGCATATTGGACTTTGGCAGGGCGGGATTTAGAAAAGGCCTTCGCTTAACAGGCCTACAAGATAACATTGAAAATGCTAAGGCCACTCTGCATATATCTCAGAGCATGAATAAACAACAACCAAAGAAGAAAGCAAGCAAATTGACCAGATCTGAGTCTCCGGAAAAAGTGGGTTCGGAAGATAGTATGGAATCAGTTTGGATGAATCCCCTGCAGGCAGATTCACCGAATTTTGATGGACAAATATTATTGGTAAGTTCATATAGTATATTTTTCTACATAGTTTGCAACAAATATGACTAATATGGATATTTTGTATTTGGATCGTAATTATTTGCAGAGGTAGCCGAATTAAGAGAGGGTTTCTTGTGTATGAGTTATAAACACTTATTATAAAAATCTTTTGATTGTCACATACTGTTACATTTTTCTCCTCATTGTTAGCAATGTAAAATCGTTGTGAGATTTTCATGGCTACAAATATTTGTCTAGTATACAAAACACAGTATAAAAAAAGTAGACAGATTGAACATATAAAAAAAAAACACTACTTCCACATCCATATTTTGCATCAGTCTCTTTAAAGGGAAACTTCTTGACTATATTTGCACTCTAGTATGTGGAAATAATTGGTCATAGAATTTTAATATTTGGAGCAGATGTCATAAAAAAAATTGAGGTGTTGGTTTCTATAGCATATATGCCAAAAATAAAGTTTCTGAACTCTTATTCGCCTGCTCTTGTATTATTTTCCTCAATTACTCCTCCCTCCACCCCTTCAACAATCTCAACGAGGCCTCATCACAATACTTACGTGTACCAAATTTCAAGTGAATATCTTAATTTTATTTGATCAACCTCTTTATTAATGTAGTGAAGGTGGGGGAGAAGTTGAAAAATATTATGAAGAAATCTGAGGCCTTGGCTTCTAGTATTACACCAAATCTCAAGTTTCTGTACTCTTACCAACTTGCTTTAGTCATTTTTCCCTATTTATGTCTACACCCCTTCAACGGAATCATCTAAAATATAATCTATTTCCACATGTCCTTGTAATACATACATAATACATAATTTCAAGTGAATATCTCAATTTTATTTTATCAAACATTTTAATATGGAGTGGGGGTGGTGAAGGGGTTGAAAAATGTTATAAAAAAATCTGAGGCTTTGGCTTCTAGTATATACACCAAATCCCAAGTTTCTGTACTCTTATCAGCTTGCTTTATTTATTTTCCCCTATTTATCCCCCAACCCTTCAACGGAATCATCTCAAAATATAATCTAATAATTGATGTCGTTATAATACATGCATCTACCAAATTTCAAGTGAAAATCTCAATTTTATTTTATCAACCACTTTAATAATGGTGTGGAGGTGGTGGGGTTTAAAATGTTATTAAAAAAACCTGAGGCCTTGGCTTCTAATATATAGGTACACCAAATCCCAAGTTTCTGTACTCTTACCAGCTTTGCTTATTTTCCCCTATTTACCCCAATTTAATTCCCAACCCTCTAACGGAATCATCTCAAAATATAATCTACTTCTAGGTGTCATTATAATATATACGTGTGCCAAGTTTCAAGTGAATATGACAATTTTATTTTATCATCCCCCTTATTAATGACATGGGGGTGGCAGGGGATGAAAAATATTATACTTCCACTCCACTACGTGGATGTGGAAGTAATTAACCTAATCTAACATATATAACAATAAAAACCTAACAACCCCCAAATCCGAAAGGCAGATTTTGAGTAAGAGGTTGTTACTGATATCTATGTTGTAATTATTATTAATGTTCCTTGATTCTTATTATAATTGGACATTTCATTTGACCAACATTAATAAGGATTGTAATTGGTATGGTCGATAGTTTTAGTAAAAATAAATGATGTTAAGCTAGACTCTTATTTTGGTTAACTGAAAGAGTCTGAAGCAACTTTTTGGGGTTCTTATCCCACTATAACCTGGAAGGAAGAGAAGAATTAAGTCATATATACTAAAACTTTGAGTCTTTAATATTTACTTGTTTACTGTCTTTCTGTTTTACAATTTTAATTATTAATCATTTTTATATAAAGGACGGTTTTTTTGAGTCATATTTGATATTAACAAAAGGATGATGGATGTCCTAACTGGAGAGCCTAGAAGCTGTAAAAAAATTTACCTTTGTCTTTAGATATAGATATATTTCTTACCACTAATTTGTGAACTCTACAACTTGTAATAATATTTCATAGTCCTTCTTGCTAGATATAAAACGAGCTATGGATTACTTTCATTTAAATATATTTGCCGCATTACTGAATTATTATTAATAGCAAAATATAATTCTCTATTAATGTCAAGCATTTCACCTTGAACATGTGTATTTTATTTCAATTTAAAGTTATTTTCCTAGTGTAGCAAAAATTTGTTTAATATCAATATCTTGCTATTTGCTTTTGGACTTTTGACTGAATTATGCCATTGCATATAATACAGAAATGCAGAAATACAGAAATGCACGAATAGTATAAAACTTCAGTATTAAATCTTTACCAGATATTGAAGATTTAAGGATGCTATTTTATTTGCACAGTTTTTTTTTCTTTTATTTACAAAGTTAATAAAAACAAAGCAAATGCAGATATATTATTTATTTGTAAATTAATGTTTTTGGTAAAACTTGAATATCAGGCCTACTTATAGCAGTCAAATGGTCAATAATTGCCCTCCTTCTTTCATTATCGCCATTATAATAAATTTTATTGACCTGTTCCGTTATTTTATCGCTCACAGTTCCACCATAATAACGAAACTCCAGTTCATCCTCCAACGACTTATAAATATTTTCAGAGGCCGGGTCATCAAGTACTGCATACTTGTCGAAGTAGGCTATAGAATTTGCAAAATTTCTTGTAGATGAATTCAGTGCTACAGTGTTATTGTGATTGGAAAATTGTTTCATTGCAGAAATTATACGAAAAGTCTTTTTTAATTTTTCAATGTTGGTTAACTCGGTAAAGCTGTCCCCGTACATATCGAGTTCATCAGACAGACAATTCTTGTAGCTATAGCCCAAGCTGTACACTTCGTCCTGATCATACCCTAATAGGTTGCCATCTTGAATAACTCTATGTAACCAGCTCGTACTTATAATGTCGAACTTGTTTGGCTTGCTCACAAGTTCATCAACTTTTGGCACATGAATTCCTACTAAAACAATGTCGACTTTGTCATTAGCCCTGTAAGAAACTGTACCACCAGCTTTTCTAATCAAACTTTCCATTTTTTCTTTGTCACAGCCATCTGTACCGTTTAGAACATAGATCGTATAACCTTCTAAGAAATCTAATACTTTCGTGTTGTCTAATATGGTTGGCATTACAATTTCTCTTCTTCGTAACTTCCTTGCCTTGGTTTTTAATATCTCATCTAATTCTACACTTCTTTTGTTTAACTTAATAACAGACTTATTGCTCTTCGTGTGTTCCAACAATTCGTTTATCGTTAAACACTCATCGACAGGTTTGTCATCTCTAACTTTTACAACTCTCGGGAATCTCAGTGTGTAAGGTGTTTTAAAGGAATTATCTGTTGTTCGGATCAATTCTGTTGCCCGCACTTGAAATGCCAAAGACAACTCTGGCTCGATATAATAATTCGGTACCTCTTTGCCGAATAACATGTTTTTTGAAGAAAATTTCTCAAACTTATGACCTTGAGTTTTCAATTTTTTGTTCAGTGTATCAAGTTGTTCCTCAGTGAGACCTGTGCTGACTTTACCCATAGCCATATATAGTGGTTTTCCGTTGTCTGCCATACCAGATCGAATGCCTACTACAAAAGATCTTAACTTGTCTGAAGTAGATGTGGTATATTGCCCACCCATTACGATTAAATCTAGGTCATTCATAGTATCCTGTAATAAGAAGTTATAATGTTAGTATTTCATAATTAGGGGAGTTTATTTATTTTATTTTAGGAAATAAATACGCTAAATGGTTAAGAATTCGACAATTTTTTGCTCTGCTGTGCTCAGACACTTATCATCGTGTATAATAGCATGAGCAATGAGCGATATGGAGCATCATTTATTAAAGTGCTCCATCGCATACATTTTTAAGATATCGAGGCTCAAACATAGTAAAAATACTGTTTTGACTAACTTTGATGTGTCATAACTTTTAAATTGATGGTATTAGCTTATTTTGAAGGACATTCCCTTACAATTTTTTAATCGTGATGAAATCGTATACGACAAAAATCTATTGACGGTCTATATTCAGGCATTCCTCAATAGGCTTATTCAGCAATTTTTTTTATTTCATAAATCGAAAGTGCAAGTATAAATAATGAATCTGTAAAAAATCAGAATTTTATTCACACTTTTAGTGTCTTAAAAACAATTACAAACCTCCACCTTGTAAAAATTGGGCATGGCCAGAGCGCTACATCACTACGCATAGACTCGGTCGCAATCTCAATCGACTCGATTGCTCTATAGTTGTTATAATTATAGGTGTTTTCGGAATATTGTTTGTGTTTTCTTGTTTGATTCAATATGAGTACAAAGAAAAAGAATGTTGGGCATTGTCCAGAATGCACAAATAGAAGTAGAAATTCTCCAGAAAATTATTTATTTGTTTACCATCCTATCAAAAGATAAGAAGAGTATGGCAATGTGGCTTTTTGAGAGGTCAGTTTTTCGGATCGGGGCCGGTGCCGTTCGGATCGGGAGTTAATTGCGATTGTTTTAGGATGAACTCAGAAGAGGTATTTCTAATGGGTTTTCCACTTTTACGAAAATGGCCATTTTTCTTTTGCACAGGCCGAGCCGAAATTCCGATTTCCACTGTGAAATTTACTATGTTGATAAAACACAAATCTTCCTCTTTCCATAGATACCTAAAGCAACCTTCAACTCCACGTACTTACTTACTACTGAATGGCTGCGGTGTTTTGATGGTCTCCGAATTCAAAGTTGCGTATAGTGACGTCACAAACGGGTGCGCTGTTTTTGCAACTATTACTAATTTCAACCTCTTATATCTCTAGAACGGAAGAAGTTAATATTATGAAATTTTAAGTGCAAAATAAGAATATCGAGTACTATATGAAAACATATAAAAACCATATAAAAAGAATATGATGGGACAAGCATATTAAACAATGCGTCAGACTGCTATAACATCCCTAAAGTGTTTATTTTAGATTTCTTGAATTCAGATTAGAGAAAGATAATAATATAAAATTTAATAATTTTACAGCATAAAAATCAAAACTTAATGGTCATAAAATATATCAACTAAAACAAGGTTATAAAATAAAAACAGAAAATGAAAACTAGAAACAGTTAACGTTTCGGAAAAATATTCTATTCCCATTCTCAAAGCTTTTAGTTCGTCAGCCACGACGAGTTGTTTATGTATTTGACTTCGTCTCTAAGGATGGGCAACCAATTAGTACAAAAATCGATTGAGTAATTTGAAATGCATATATCCTCGTTTAATAAGTTTATTATGGATGTTGTCTTAAGTTATCATTTAGTTCCGTTGCAATCTTTTTCGAAAACCCTCTTCGAATCCTGTTGGATCCTGTGATTGTTATCCCACACGTGTTTCCAAATTTTGGATTTTTCAAATTCTCCCCTTCTAGCATAATTTCTATGCTTAACAAGCCTTACGTTGAAAGGTCTAGATGACTCTCCTACATAATGTTTTCCACACTCACAAGGAACGTTGTGAATACAATTTTTAGAATTTTGAATCATATGTAGAGGTTTTCTGTACGGTTCTTTAAACGGGCACCACGCTAAGATCGGTTTTATCGAAAACCGAACTTTTAAATATTATTCAAAATAAAAAATTATGACTGAATAGTTAGTTATTAAGGTTTATATGTATTAAATTGCAACTGATTTGTCGCCCCTGAATATCAATTTTTTCTTCTGTTAAAATTAATCTGTGGATCATTTCCTTCAACTTATTGTATTTACCTCAAAATATTCCAGCTTCATTTTGAACCAGCCACTGTTCCTATCACTATATTTATAAATCGAATTAGGGTCTTTGACAATTATGCCCTCTTCTTCCTTATCCACAGCCGAATTCAACTCATCGATTATTTCTTGCCTACTTGCAACTTCTTTTACTTCGCTCAAAGTTATGACACCCGCTTTTGAATTTTTAAAGACTGTTCGAAGTATTGCCACTCTCTCTTTTAGTGGTTTGTTTGTTAAAATATTGTCATTCAAAAGAATAATGTCATAAACACAGAAACAGGGCTGAAAAGGTCCTTGAGCATTTAGTTTTTTAACATCCAGTGTCATGCCTTTAGATCCAAATTTTTTAGCTCTTCTGTCCCAGAGCATCATTTCCCCATCCAAAATTATACGGTTTACATCGTCGCTAAAGACACCTTTGAGCTTAGGTGTAAATATACCTGTAAAGAAGAAACTGGTTAAACGTTACTAACCAAACTGTGCTCATTAATATCAATACTAGTCTGCATAAGAGTACTGACATATACAGCACACCTTACTCTTAAGGAGAGTTTTGGTAATGGTGTTAAAAATATTAAAGGTGCCTAATTTTAATATGAGGTAGTACATACTTCACGAATTTTTGAAATATGTGCCTAAGTGAAGAATAAATAGACATGAAAATTTTTTAGAAATTCTTTAAAAATGTCAAAACAATATATAACAAAAATAGAACAAAAAAAATCCACTGGAATATTATGCAGCATTTTCTATAAAAATCGAAAACTACACCTGTTACAGTGTTCCCCTAGAACGTGCAAAATCTTTTGATTTTGAAAAATTGGTCATACAACAATTATTTATAATATTTCAGTTCATGATCTACCATATATTTATACAGGTATCAGCATATCATTGAATTAATAAACTGTCTTGTATCTGTTCAGCCCTTTTTAAAATTTGAACTTATCTATTAAAAATGGTAACTGGGATCAGTTTCCTATTTCCCTTTAAATTCCTGTTTGTCGCACAGAAATGACACCTTTATATTACTAATTTAAAAAACGTTTGCTTTTGTCCTTAAAAAAAGTTCTTAATTCAGTAGGATGTCCTGCACTGTGCGTGAAACACAAGCTTTTTACTGAAAATAAGTGCTGCATAGTTTCTGTTTACCATGTATGAGTTTATATATTTTTGTATAAAATATACCTACTGCACGAAAAGAATTTTTCGTTTCACTATAGCTAAAGAAAAGGTTGAGGGTATATTCTGTTAAAATTTAAGTTCCATATCTTGAATAGCAAGTGGAATAAAGTGTAATGTGTAATAGTAATAAAATACATCTTTTCATGTTCATTGCAATTTTTGCAAACATTTTTGTGTAATTTCATAGTTCCGGGTGAATTGGCAACCTCGAAATTCGAATCTGACAGGAAATTTTACATAAAAATCCTAATTCTCATTTTGGTATAGTGTTTCTATTGTCAATGTGAAAATTCAATCTAAAGCATTGCTACCAGGATGTCATTACAAAGCCTGTTTGTGATAGAATAACACGCGAGACCATATACTTACTAGAATATTACAAACGATACCCGTATACGATTATAGTTCACCAGATATGTTCAATCAATCATCATTTATTATTTATGTTAAGTACACAAGAGTGTTTACACGATGCGCTCACCTCAAACGAAAGTAGTCGTTTGTTTACCTGACTCACCATTACAAGTCCCTTGGTATAACTTATAAGCTACTGGTTCATTCTTAATATTGCCGGTAGCATAGCCGTAGGTTAAATGACATTTATTTATTTTTATTGAATCATTTATTGAGTTGTTTATTAAACTAACATATTTATTATAAATAAATAATTTACATCATGTCTATAAATATAAAGTAGTAAAACAATATTTACAATAATTAGAAGGTACTTCTGAAAATTGTGGGTCAGCGCTTATGGCATCGCTGATGTTATGTTATAGGCCAAGATACCAGAGCCGCCAGACCTACGTCATTTTAGCAAAGCTAATATTTTGGCAATAAATAGTGTGATATGTAGTTAAGAACGTATGAATATTTGCTAGCTTAAGAGGGGGACCCTTTTACAGATAACAGGTACAAAAGGTACAGAAAAACCTTACTAACCTATGTTAAGTATGATAGCTGGTTTTCATATATGTTTGACAAAATACTGTAAAAACCAACATTCATTATTGCTTTCCACGGGCCCTAACTTCTGCCAGACGCTTTGAAACTTGAAAAAACCCAACCTAACCTAACATAATACATTATTTGTTTTGTTTCGTTCTTTACATACTTAATTGGTAGTAGGTATGATTCCACAGTTGTATTAGTTTAGGTTGGGTTTTTTCAAGCTACAAAGCGCCTGACGGAAGTTAGGGCCCACGGAAATTGTCTGGCAATAATTAATGAAAACCAGCTTTCATGGTTTCTGTAGGTTAGGTTTTGTAAGGTTTTTTTGTACCGTTTGTACCTGTTATCTGTAAAAGCTTTCAAGCTAGCAAATATATATAGAATAGAATTTATTGGTGCATTTGAATAAACATAATTCATTTCACAAGTCAAACAAAACAAAACACATACAAGGACTAGTGTTATACAATATAAAAATTTAAAAGTCTAAAAAATAATTTAAATAACATGTAAGTAAAATAAATAATCACAAAACTACGTGACCCAGTTTTATTCGATAGAGAAAAATTCTTCAACCTTAATGTCACAGTCCATAAACTCCTTTATGCTATAGAATGCCTTCGATACAAGAAATCTTTTTATTTTATTTTTATATACATTATAAGCTAGGTTTCTTACTGAGAATGGTAGTTTGTTAAAAAACTTTGGTCCATGGAAATCCACTCCATTGTGAGATTTACCTAGCCTACGATACTCAATGTATATATCTTGTCTCTGGCGCGTGTTATATTCATGGATATCTGATGAAATTTGATACTTGTGGTAGTTAGATTTAATGTATAACAAACAGGTGTAGATATACATACTAGGTATAGTGAGTATTTGCAGGGTAATAAATTTGTGTTTAACTTCATCTCTATAACCCAGCCCGAGAATTATTCGGACGGCCTTTCTTTGCATTCCGAAAACTCTTTCACAGTGAGCGGAGTGTCCCCACACTATAATGGCATAATTTGCGGTAGAATTGAAAAGGGCATGGTAGGCCAACATCACAACATTTCTATGGACAGTTTTATGTAGATTTCTTAATAAGTAAAGGACTTTTGCTAGCTTGGCACAAATATAATTAATATGTTGATCCCACTTGAGGGTAGGGTCTACCAAAACGCCTAAGAATTTTATACTATCCGGATTTTCAATGTCTATATGCCGAAGTGTAAAAATCATTTTGTCAGTTTTTGTTTCATTCAATTTTAAGCGATTTGCTACAAACCATTGTGACGCGTCCTGTAATGCTAAATTCATGTCATTCAGTAGAGTATCATAGTCTTTACTGACATTTTTGAGTGTGGCGTCATCAGCATACAGCAGTATATCACTGCCTGGACCTGAGAGTTTAAGATCATTTATATAGATTAGGAATAACACTGGACCAAGCAGCGATCCCTGCGGTACTCCATTGATTACCTCCTTCTCATCTGATAAGACACCATTAAAAGATGTCTTTTGTCTTCTGCCTGAAAGGTAGGATGCCATAAGATCTATACTGTTTTGTGTGAAACCATAAATGCGTAATTTCATCAATAAGACATCATGTGATACACAGTCAAAGGCCTTACTCAGGTCACAGAATATAGTTCCCACATGTGCACCCAATTCTAGGCCTTCTCCTATCCACTCCACAAGCCTATTGATGGCATGAGTTGTAGACTTTCCTCGTTGGAAACCAAACTGGCATTCATTGAATAGACTATTTGAAACAAAATATTCGGTGATTTGATTTTTCAGGAGATATTCCAGTATTTTGGAAAATACGGGAATAAGAGATATAGGCCTATAGTTGACAACATACTTACGTTCGTAACTACGTATCACACTGTTTATTCCCAAAATATAAGCTTTGCTAAAATTACGTAGGTCTGGTGGCTCTGATATCTTACTCTATTATGATTATGAACCTTTCCTTTGTCAGCCTTATTTATGAATTTCAAACTGACAATGATAAGCTATAACTCTTCAGTCAACCTCCCTATTGATTTCGGGACTATAGATCCCCAAATATTTGGTTCTACCATGTTTTAAAATAACGATTTGTCTGTGTAAATAGGTATAAAACTAGATATATTTTGTGCAACAATAAAATTAACCTACCTGTTGTATAAGATGCTCCCAAATTATCTGTATAATCAAACCCATTTCTTGAAAAGTACCTAAACTCATTATTGCTCATGTGTAACTGAAATCTCTCGCCATCAAATTTATTTTCTATATAAAACATCTTGTTATCAGGAAATTCTTTTTTGAAATTAACTGCATCAATTCTCTTGGAAAGCATAGGACGAAATGATTCGAAAATTTCAATTTCTAATTCGTGCAACTTTACGTTTGGATCTGCCATCACTAGACAAACTTTTCTAAGGCTATTATTCGTAGCATAAAATGCAGCAGCATCTTTGTGATAACAGTTTAGAGTACCATTAGAACTGACTTCTAACTTTAGGTCTTTTAAAATTATCCTGATTATCCATCTAATGGTTTCAGGCGATGCTTTTCGAAACATTTTCATCAAAATATCTTCAGCCTCCGATTCCGAAGACCTCTTCGTTAAATCGTCAAGGTACAAATTAAGCTCTTGGATGGTCAAAGTGGTTTTATAGTTCGACAGATATTTTCTTATTACAGAGTAAACCACATCGCCAAAGTCGACTAGTTGACCAGGCATCAAATATGCTTTACTCAAAACATTCTTATCAGCTCCTGCAGGTAAACTTAACATTTTAATCAAAATTCTTGCAATTTTCGCTTCCTTCATATTATAGGAGTCTCTATCACGATCCAACTGTGGCACCATTAATCTTAAAATTGGAAATATTGCAGTACCTGGTTCATGTTTCATCGACTCCCGAATTTTTTTGAATTGATTTTGGATTAACTTGTATTTTTCGTTGAAACCTTTCGTTTGCTTTATTTCCTCGAAAAAGTTGCACAAATCGTTAAAATTCATCTTTTTAATCCTAAGTAAAAGTAGTGCAAGATAAAATTCTTGGCAGAATTGAGGTTAGGTAAACCGAATCAACTGTCAGAGTGTCAGGCAAGTGTCTAATTAAATTTACCACTGGAGTGTGTTCCGAATTCTCATTCAGGCGTTAAATTGATACATCCCGAAGTTTTTTAAATGTGGTTAAAAATGGTTACAAGAAACTAAAGTTTTATACCTCAATGCAGATAGGAATGCGTCTAGCTCTATTTTTCTTTCTATTTATAATGGTTTTTTCGACTACATTATATGATTTGACCTTTTTTAAATCCGTTTTGACCATTTTCATGATTTTGCCTAACCGTCTGTCCGTTCATTTGTAACTCCACAATAGAGTTGCTGAATGGGTAGTTTTGGATGAGTATTCCAAAAGATTTTTAAATTGAAGTGATTAAGATTGTCCATAATTATTTATTTGTGGCATATTCAAATTTTCTTACTTTTTGTTAGGTATTTTGCCACTGAAAAATATTAAAAAATTTTAATGAAGTGAATTTGTATTGATATATTGTATTGGTCTTGGCCAGACGAGACTGATATTAGGTTAATCTCGTGTCGGTCTAGGGTTCGTATGATAAGTATCAGTCTCTGGTCCGCAAGGTATGCTCTCACTACTAATAATTGCTATGTCTCACACTACTTGATATGCGATTTAAATCGATTATGAATTTTAATGTGCTTATTTGTATGAATCAAAATGAGGCATAACAGAAAAAAAATGCTAAGACACCCACTCATAAAAAGCATTTGATGTTTTCGTTTCAGTTGAATGCCCACCATTGGCGCAACTAGAGAATTTTTCTGGGGGTGGCCAGGCCCCTTGTGTTTGAAACGCAAAGTTTAGTGGCGGATCGTGCAAAAGATACTTAGGTGTTCTCTGGATATAGGTACCTATATATGTACATGGGACGGTTGTCATTTCAAGGCCATTTAAGGACCTTTACCTTGACAAAAGGAGTCATCGTGCTGTGGCAAGGCTGGCCAAAAGGACAACCGGCCATTGAACTTTCAATGCTCGGAGCCAACCCCTGGAATTACAACAATTTAAACATTACGTCGACTCCCTGAATCTTAACCTTCAACACCTAATTTTGTCTAATCGAAACGAATCGCTCCGAATATGCTATTATTTTCTTAAACACTCACTCCGGCATGAACGATAGAACGAAAGAGATACAGCAGTCAAGTCAGCCAGCAGACAGGCGCAGACTTGAGACTCACACGCTAACGCGGATAGTTTAAAAACAAAACGGCTGAGCTGGCACTCCCCGACATTACCGTTTTAATCGACGCACAGGCGAATATGCTTGACCTCACTTGTGTCAAATTGGTATATAGAACTCGGGGATGGATTCCGAATAATTTAGTGATACATTAGTCGATAAATTTGTTTTTTAGCTAATTTTTCTCTTTCCTCTGGGGTTTCCTCCGTAGTTAGTATGGGGTGGGCCTGGCCCACCCTGCCCCCCCCCCTAGTTGCGCCAATGATGCCCACTACTATCTGAACAAATAAAAGTGCTATAACATACATATACTTAGGAATATGTAATTTTATTGTTGAAAATAACTGCTTTTTAATTCCTTTGAAAAAATAAACATAATTTATGTGATTACTTAAAGACAAGTATTTGTAAGATTTTGACGTATTTTATTAATTTTTAGGAAAAATCAAAGAAACCTGAAGAAAAAGAAAAAAAACCAAAGGAAGAAATACAAATCCCTTTTATTTCCATGGAAGAGCCTCAAATTAATACTGATAGCCCAGATCCAGAATATGAAGATACTGCTGATTTAGCAACCAGCATTGCAAAGTTGAGATCCTTATTGCAGCAGAGGTCCTCAGAGTCGAGCTTATCAACTCCTGCGCTGAGCCCAATGTAAGAACTAAAATTTATCATATTGACAAAATTACTTTAAGAATACCATCAGTATTCTTGAATTTCACTCTCTGACTCCCTATGCCTTACCTTGGAAGAGCAACAGCCGCTGCGTGAAATTATAGGTGATTGCAGACCTTCATATAATGAGAAATCTGATTTTTTCTTAAACTATCATTAGCATTTGTCGCAGGCCAGATATGGCCTAGTATCAAAAGTATCTTTACCTGCTGGTAAAATATTTGTATCTACTGGGTGTTCAAATAGTTTGTTCAGATTTACATATCTGACCATAACATTAGAATAAATGTTTCTGTCTTGCGCGATTCTGGTTTAATACTTTATGTATTATCTTTCAATTAGATAAAAATTTTAGTCAAAATTTTTACCCAAAATTAAAGTATCTAATCGAGATGGGGAATTTGTATTTTTTTTAAATTTCATGTTATGGAAGTGGTAGAAAGTCACGAAAAGGGAAAAATAAAGTTCATTCTAGATTTCGACGAATTTAGACGTTTTAGGGGCCAAACATATCAAAAAGGCAAGCTGAGATAATCATGGTTAGGGAAGGATCCATACATTTAAATCATGTATTAGTATATAGTCATGACAGGATGTTGTTACTTTTTCAAATGTGATTCATAGCTTTTTCTTTAAAAGATGTAATATATAGGAATTGTCTTGGTATAATAGGCTATTCATTTTACATTCTTAGAAGGTGATTTAACAAAAATCCATGAATTGCCTGTAAATTTTGCCCAACTTATTTAGAAGTATTTTTTACAGATTCATTCAGGCAAAGTACTATGGAAGCAATAAATCTGATAGGATAAAATTTTTTAATGCTAGGTACATACAAAATATTGTTTTTAAGGTAATGTTAATGCCTGGTATAAAATTTACATTGTGTTAACCACCTGCTTAGCGTTATTAACCAAAGCATGAGACTAAGCCAACAACTTTTTAAACTCTAACGTTACTTTGTACACATTTCTATATTAAATACGCTTACAGGAACAGCTTGAATTTTTTAGCTGCTTATCAACAATATAAGTAATTATGAAATTTTCGTTTAGGCCGCCTGATGAATTTTCACAACGAATGATAGAAGCAGAGAGTGTCTCCGATATAGATGAGGGTGATGGTGTTATGCCAAGTTTTTACAAATTTTGCGCTAAAACAGCAACTGGGGTATTTGATAAAACTATCAATACCATAAAAACTGCACTACCTGGAAACATACAAGGAGTGGAGCAGTCCGATAATGCTTGGATTTTTGTACAGCCTGATCAAAACGTAAGTAATGGAAAAAGTAATTTAACTGATAACTGCTCACTAATTTGCAGTCAAGGAATGGAAACATGTTCGCCCTCTACCAGCTAAAACTTAAACTAGCAGAAGTGTGTTTCCGTCTATTTCTTATTTTAATCATGCCAGAACATACTTTACATAAAAGTAATGCTGTTTTATTTATTAAGTAATGTGTTATATTTATTATTTAATATAGTGTAGACAAATGAGGCATGCCCCAATCTCCCCCAATATTAGCTCGGTTGGCAGCTTCGAGTTTTTTTATGTGCAGTATAATTGTGGAGTACAATATATCATGATTATTAGTTTAATTAATTTAATTCATAGATGTTAGATGGCGACAGGATGGGTGAAATGTACTATAATACTAAAAACTACCAGCTCAAGAAACATACAGAGCTTCAATGTTTCAGCCCTTTTTCGAGTTTTCTCTAGAGACAAACGAACTAAGGAATAAGAATTAATTTTTTTTTGCGTGAAACTTGCAACTTATTTAACATTCTTAAAAAGAAACATAGTTTGTAATGAAGCTCAACTAACCGTGGTGTATGTGTATTGTATTTTTGTATTCACTAAGTGGTAAGCAATCAATAAAAAAATATATTCGCTTGAGGCAAATACTTTCACGTTTCGAGTTTCACGATTTATTTAGTGAAGGTTCCACAGATAAGAAAAATTGTCATATCACTTTTGTTGTCTACCACGCTCTAAGGAACAGGATTAAAAATGCCTCTAACTGATACAAATTTCGGGCCCCACGTTCGGCGCCAAAATGTCGCGCCGATACAAATGTCAGGTATTGCACGCTAGCTCCTGTACTATGAGGCCTTATCATGAATGAAATCGTAGATATTTATAGAGAGTGGTTGTAACTTTCATATGTTTAAAAGTTAAGGACAACCTTGATAATACTTAAAACAATCGCTGCCGCCCAGCGGAGTTTCTGCATTTTTTCTCACGGGTGCAGCCCTTTGAAACAAATCTTGACAGCTCCAGTGATGCAAAATTTCATGAAACTTAAAATTGGCGAAATTTCAGTGACATTTTTGTGAAAGTTTCGAAATTCATCTGAAATTTATGAAATTTCTGAAATATAAAATTAAACTTTAAGTATCATGAAACTTTCGTGAAATTTCAATGAAACTTTCATTTTATGAAATTTAATTGAATAATTCCCTAATATTAAGAAAGTCAAGTGAAATTTCATTGAAATATTTTAAATGATGAAACTTAAGTTCTGTATAACATTCGCAATTTTTTTAACTTCCCAGAGATAAAGAGTAATAAATCCCACTTTTGAAACTAGTCTCATACATTTTTATTTTTCACTGTTTTTCTTTAACATAAAAAAATATGTTTTGTTTGCTCCGCAATAAGATTAGAACTTACAAATATGTTCGTGAAAAGTAAAAAATAAATAAATTTAAAATAATTTTTTAAGCAATGGTTTTCTTTTAAAACTGAATTGCACTAAAAAGTAAAAAATAATTTTTATACAGTGATTAAATTACAAAATGATGATGAAAAAGAAAACCATTGGATGCTCATAAAACATAATATCTTACCTTTATCAACAATCAGCATTGTAATAGAACGTTATGAATAATATGTTGTAATATAGCAGCAACAGAAATACTTTATGAGCGCCCAATGGTTTTCTTTTTCATCATTTTGTAATTTAATCACTGAATAAAAATTATTTTATACTTTTTAGTACAATTCACTCTTACACAATTCACACACAATTCATTCTTAAAAGAAAACCATTGTTTTGAGAATTTATTTTTTATTTATTTATTTTTTACTTTTTAGTTTCCTGTCTGCCTCATTTTCTTTAATTCAGATGCCATCATTTCGATTACTCTTGTCAAACTTTTTCATTTGACACTCATATCAAGGGGGTTGTAAAGAAACGGGTAATCCATTTTATGTCGGCCGCCATATTGGACTTAAAATAACGTCACATAGCTTATCGTATTCTACTGGTCATACCCTTTCATTTGATACCCATGCCAAGGGGGTTGTAAAAAAATAGGTGATCCACCATTTTGTGCCGGCGACCATTTGATTTAGAATGTCACACAGCTTATTGTACCACTTTATATACCCTTTCATTCGATACCTATGTCAAGGGGGTTATCAAGAAAAATGTAATCCGCTATTTTGTGGTGGCCGCCATATTGGATCTACCATAATATTGAATATACTATATTGTATTGTCTTCAGAACCAAAGTTGTGTGCAAAATTTCTGCATGATTGGATATAGGGACGTGGTCAAAAATTCGATCACCAGATTTTAACATACATACGTACAACATTTCGAGCTAAAGAAAATCATTGAAAAAAATAATACATTTTTCAAACTACACGAGTAGATAATTTGTTAATATATTTACAAAATCTCCTGGACCTCTATTCTTCCACTCCCTGATTCAAGAATAGGATCCCTGTCCCTTGTAGTTTCTTATTAATGGAAAAATAATAGAACCTGGGAACCTAGCAATGAACGAAAGAAATGAAAAGCAGGGATTCTTATACCTGAATACTGAATAGCTAACCTAACCTCTAAAATAAATGCTTTAAAAAAGACTTTACCTCATTGGTTGAAAACAAATTAAAAAGGCGCGCGAAATTCAAATTTCATTTGATGTAACGGAAATACAAATTTTGCAGCTGAAACTTTCACGAAAGTTTAAAAAATGTGGTAATTTTCAGATTAATCTGAAACTTTCATAAAATTCAGATATTTCAGAAATTTATGAGGGTACGTTGAAACTTTCAGAAATTTCAAATTGAAATTGAAACTTTCAAATTGAAATTTGAAATTTTGCATCACTGGACAGCTCCATAATAGAATCCACGTGGGCATGTTAATGTTGTCACTTAGAGAAAGATGAAATCACTGCCAAGATTTAGCTTCATTTTATTCTAGATTCATGGGCCATTACATCATTCAAAATTAAATTTTTAGGATGCTGACATACTCATTCGCATGAAGAAATTACTTACCGAAAGGAAAGAATACTGCACTTTAGACACGGAAATAGATACAGCCTATGAAGCCCTAGATTCATCAGAAGCTTTTCCACACAGTAGTAGCGGAATATTTCCAGCTCATTTGGAATTTGAAGGTGAAAAATTTTATACAATATCACTTTTACAATTCTATAAATAACTGGCTTATTCTTTTGCATAGACGAATTGGACGACTTCGAGGTAAAACTTCCGATAACAAAGGCTTTAGTGGACATAATGTGTGAACTACTGGCAGACACAAATTCACCTTTCTCCCAGGAACCCCTTGTTAAGGCAATACTGTTGTCTCTTGGAAGCACAGTTGAGTCATTTGTCATTACGAAAGTTGATGGTGTTATGGAAAAATTGTGTACCGATTTAATAGCCATACCAGAAAATACCAATCAGAAAACTTTGTTCCTTGAAATGGACGTCTATGTCGAGGCGCTTTTGAGCAGTCTACCAGGTAAGAATTATTTATCACAAAATAAATTAATCGGTGTGCCTGGAATAATTTTTTGCCAATATTTGATCAACTGAACTACTTTTTTTATTCAAAATTTTATTTTTTGGCGTGCAACTATCAGTTTATAGTAAATTATGATGTATAAAAATAAAATGGCAATACCTAGTTTTTCTTTCCTTTTAGATGTAGTAAAACTGATTTTTGGAAAGGCCACATTAAGCAAATCCATAACTCTGCTCATGTCATCCTTACAAGTCCAAAAAATTAATCAAGACATAGTTCTACAGATGTTTGAGTTGATTTCGATGAAGCTAATAGAAGAAAGTACGCAATTATCCCCTCCAGCCTCAGCATAGTAGGGGGGTGAAATCGTATTAATTTGTCCACAGAGTGATCAAATTTAATACTTACCCTTTGACTGTAGCGAAAAATTTATTAGGTTTCAGTATTAAACTTGAATATCAAAAATATGTGGTAAAATGGTAACAAAGTAATCGATTGCATTGATCCGTTTTTTGCATATTCTTGATATGATAGATTTTAGTAGATTGTCAATATTTTAAATACCAAAGATATATATTAAGTAATAAATTAAACTACCCTTTTGGGCACTTGTTCCTAATTAGTTGGAAACTCCTGAAAATCAAGGTATCTATGTGCCTAGTCAATATGACGCACACCCTATTGGATGTATGTTTTACTCCTCTCGCTCAGCATGCCTTTGATTAATTCAGCCAGGAATTGATTTTAATCATCATGTTTATGAATAAGAAGATTCTACTCTAATCGCCAGTTTATTTGTGGGTTTATTTGAACTTTTATTAATGATGTATGGGAGGTACAAACTGAAAAAAGTACCAAAAATTTTTTATTCTGTAATATTTGTGTCGTTGTGTGATATAGATGAATATTAATGAAGTAAACGATAATTGGAATCAAATATTTATTATTAGGCAGTAATTTTTCTGCTTTTCAATGGTTTTTCGTTTTATTTGCGAAATTTTAGTTTTTTTTTTTAGGACACTTGATACTGAAGATGCCCTGATTGGTATCATATTTTTATAAAATTGTTGTTATTTGTTAATTTGCTAAATTAAATACATACTGTAAATTAATCAAGAGGGGTAATTATGAGATTTAAATAATTAATATGTCATTTTTTATTATTAACGAAGAAATTAAAGTTTTGACGAGAAAGTGAAATCATGGCAACACTGTAAAACTGTTCATTTATTATTCCTATATTGGTGCCAATGCGCCATGCACAGGTTAGGTATATGTGGTAGAGATGGGAGAAGCGATTCCACTTATGTAGAAGAGATCGCATTTGTTGTCCGAAGTCAGGTATTTCAGAGGGTCATGTAACATAATCCAACTGATGATACTTATTGCGAGTAACTAGTTATTTTAGCATTTCGTAACATGACGTTACGTTCCTAAAAGTACTATGACAAAACAACGTTGCAGAAATAATGACCCATCTCTAATATTTAGTATAGTTAAAATCAAACAGCTGAGATCGGTTAGATTAGGATCCATTGTACATAAAATGTCAAATGTTCAGTATTCTGTTACATTTATTTAAAAATTTGTACTCTTTGAAACAAAGCGAGACTAACATAAAATTGCAAATTGTTTATATTAATAAGTAAAAAATGGTGAAAATGTCCAGATATATGGGTCTTGATGGTCTATTGTCAATTCCAACCATGCATTATCATACAAGAGGCCTTGTGGAAGTTTCACACACAAAGTTATCGCATTGAAAAGTCTTTGTAGTCGATATTACATAAAATTGCAATTTTTAAATATTGTTCAATAAATAAGTGGTCAAAAATGGCTAATTTATTAATTAGATTGGTAAGAAATGCGGAGCGGCAAAATGTTAGATGTAAACGTTCTTTCCAATACCCTAAAGGGTTCAAATGCACCAGGTCGCTACTCTCTATGAACAAGTCCGACCAAATACGAAATATTTGACTTTTTCGGTCTTATTTGACTTCTTATTTGAAAAATATGTTGTACCGTGTACCTTAGATGTACAGCTCTAGGAATACGTTTGCTATATTCAATGTCCGTAGATCAAGAGACACGGTAGTGCCTCACACCAAGTTCACTCGAACATCCTCATGGCTCATCGCTCACAGAAATAATAAATGAAAACTGTGTATCTTTACAGGAATGATATCAACTCCCACCACCGCCTAATTTTATAATTGAAATTTCTCAATAAATATATGGTACCTACTTACTACTTACACAGAACTGTTGATTAGTTTATTTAATACTTGTGTAAATTTGAAACCCATTTAACATGTTTCCATAGAGGTATGCATCACTGCAAAACTAAGATCTAGGCACCTTGATTTTTAGGGGCCTCTCCTGGTCTAGAACCCCTTTCAATATTGAACATTAGTCTAATACTATACAAGAAATTGTTAGATTAGTAACAATTATTCAGTTACTTTGTGATATTAACATTAATAGGAGTTATATATTGTTTTATTATTTTTACATTTTTAGCATTTAATATTATTAAAATAGTTTATCAATATTGTATATTATATGTATAAAGTGACTTTTAATTTAGTATTATTTTTACATTCATGTATAAAAATATATTTTATGAAAACGTTAATGCTTTTTAATTTTCTCCAAACAGATTTGTTAAAAATATGTTGTTGAAATAATGATCATCTTTCGTATTAAAATGCTTCTTGGTCTGGAGTGCAGTTCAAATAAATTTGGTACTGATCGCAGTCATCATCAATGCAAAACTAAAATGGGTCATTGGCTCCTACCGACAATGTTCACAGTATAAGTTTTTATTCATATATACAGTTCAAATCGTGAATGTTGTCGCTCACATCATCTCTTAATGTCCGAATCAAATCGATTTAAGGTCACAGAATGGCATGCATGGGCATACCATTTGAAAGGAACTTTCTTTAAAATAATTATTACTTCATACAATATTAATATAATATTCTCGCCAAGCAACAACACTACGTCAGTGGTCAGAGAGACTAACTACAAAATCAACTGTGCCACAGATTTTCTTTTGGAATACATATTATAAATTGTATCCCTCATATCCATCTTTCTTGCCTCCACCAAATCCTTAGTTTTCTTTTTCTTTTTGGGTCCATATTTTGCCACAGTAGCATTTGAGGGGTACTGCTCCTCGCGGGTCTCCTTACAAATCCGTTGCACTGTCTGCATGAAATACTCAACGGCTTAGAAGTACACTATTTTACTTTGAAAATTTACTTAACAAACATCTTTCACATGTAATTTTGCGATTCACCTCATGGACTGTGTGCAAAAGGTAAAAGGGGACCGCATTTTTCCTGATTGATGTACTCAACTAATTTCACCACCGTGTCTCCGACTACTGCATTCACTCTTTTGCCAGGCATTTTAAGATTAGTTTCTTTACAAACTTTACAAGGAAAAAGTGTACCAAGCATATGCACACATTGTTTTCTGACGCTTGTCGGGAATATAAATATGTTACCAGATAATGCCAAAGAAAGTACCAACTTGATTGCATTTAAATAAAGGTTATTGGAACATTAAAAGTTTATAACATGCCACCCATGCACATTATTATTTCTCTTTTATACTTTTTACTAGTTTATATATTTTGTTAGTGCTTTTATATTTAAGAATATCGTTGTATTACGTGTCCTATTTCAACAAAGATTTCAATTTCAAACAGTAAAACTAAAGCACTCAAACTATTTACATAACAATTTACATAATTATAGGAAACTTAAAGACCATAGTAAAATCACTACATAAATAACGAGAGGAAATAGAAAATCATTAAATTTTAAAAGTGCGTCAACTGCATGCTACTCAACTAACAAAATGCTGAATGTTGGTCGCGGCTACAACATGCGGTTGTATTATTCATCTCTAAAATGCATCGTTACTCTTGGAACTTCTCTAGTAGCCCCATCAGACGTGACTTTCTGTTATTAATATTGTAATGCGCTACTAGTTAAGCTGATAGAAAAATCTCATGTCTTTGATATAAGTCCCCACATACATTGATGATTTGAACGACAACATTCGTGGTATAAACTGTACAAAGTATTATGCTTATTTCTACTTCCTTCACCAGCTAACTTATGATTTTGTACTACTACACTATTTTAGTCAGCAGCATCATTACATGAACCTCATGAGAGTTAATTAATTCTATTGAACATAAATCATGGCAAAACAGATTTGCGACATATGTCACTTCATCCATTTATCCATATATTTTAAGATATATAAATATACAATGTGTCCACGGCAAAGCTATATTATAGGTGTATATAATTTTTTTTTTTTTACTATGAACACAATTTTCTGCACTTGCTTGATGCAAAACCTATTTTCAGTACGTTAGAATTTCAAAAATGAAACGGAGGACGCTGGCGCCAGCTTAGAAAGAAAATTCGCTTTTTTCTTACTATGAACACAATTTTCTGTATTCTGCTCTTGTTTGACCCAAAACCTATTTTCATAGTATGTTAGGGTAATTCTGGAGAATAACGGGGCATTGGAATTTTTTTGCAGTGTGTAAAAGGTGCATTGTTCTAAAAAGCAGCTACATTGTGGATACGGGATTCGAATCGGTCAAAATCGAGGTGTTTTTGGTGTTTACACTGATAAAAAGTTCGTGTTATGGTGGAAAATTTCAAAAATTTTTTTTGGAAAAACTATACATTTGCATTGAAAACCGACTTCAGATTCGTGTTCTACGACCCCAAATTAGTGTACCCTGAAAAAATTACGCGAAAATTCCAATGCCCCGTTATTCTCCAGAATTACCTATGTTAGAATTTCAAAAATATATAGACGCTGGTGACAGCTTAGGTAAACTGCCATTTCTGTGCAAGATATTGAAAAATTTTATAAGAAAATCTTGCTGTGAAGTTCCAAATTTATATTTTTTAATTTTAGGCAAGTTTTCTTATAGAATTCTTTAATATCTTGCACAAAAGTGACAGTACTGAAGCGAATTTTATTGCTTGGTAACTTACACTTTACATGATGAGGCCTTAAACTGTATTTCTACTTTCATATGTACCTATTAGGTACCTATACCTATTTAATTAATATAAAATTATTCATTGCGAAAACTTTAAAATTTAAAAAAAAGTTAGTTTTCGTCCATCTCAACTCGAGATATTATATCTTGTAAAAAGATAATAGCAATAAATACGCACACAAAGAAACAGAGTTGTCTCTGAACAGAACAAATATTTGACATTAGTCATTAGTCAAGAAAAATAAGGTTATAAGTTATAATTCTATAAAGGGAAGTTAGCAGAATATCAAATTCCCCTAAATACATATGTTAACTACCAACTTAAACCGAAAACAATTGAATATACCGTGCAACAAAACGAGAGGTAATCTTAATATATAAATATTTAAAAAAGCTATTCAGCCTAATTAACAAGAATGAAATGTAATCATGTTATTATGTAAACCAATTTTATAAAAAAAACGAATTATTTTATAAAATGAAGAAAAATCAGTCAAACGCGGCTGCTATCGAGAGCTACACGTGATGTACCACTTTCCGATTCTTACAAGACAACCTGTCATTTAATAATCTTGCTCAAATCCAGTAAATTCGTACCCAACCAATCCCGAAACCGTTTCCGCTGGATGACGTGGTGCTTTAATTTGGAGTTAACACTGATCTTTGTCTATTTCGTCTTCTCTGTCCGACTGTCTCATCTTGTTAATTCTCTAATCTTTGCCCACTTGCCTTAAACAACTACAGTTGGTAAAACTGGACAGCTCAAAAGATATTCCCTATGCTGGTTGGTAGTTACCAGTTTTTGACCGTTGTACAATCGAAATGGCTCGATTTATTTGAGGATGGAGGCCGTTCAAGGTTATGTCAAATAAAGTTCACTCAATTAATACAAATATTACAAATCAAATAAAATTACTGTGAAATGGCGCCAAAAAATCTATCAGAACTTACAGATGAGGACCTGTCTAAATATGACTGGATCACTTTACAAAAAGATATGGACGCTGCACTTCCCACAGAAACATTCATCCAAAAATTGACAAGAAAATGTTCAGAAAATCCTTTTGTACCAATAGGTAATTATTTGGAAAAAGAGAATTATTTCTGACAGTCTGTGTTTTCAAATTATGCGGCTATTAGTTGTCATTTCACTTGTATCTTGTCTAAAGTTATTTTCTGTATCTCAACGAGGTTAGGCATCTCTTCCACTTTCTTCACTTCAGTACAGAAAATAAATTGATTGTTTAAAAATCCAATTTAGTTAACGACAAGCAAGCACATTGAGTAATCCTTTGGCTTAGGTTCAATCCTTGCCCGTGGCACTGGGAATTTTCAAAAAGAGAAGCGAGTATACTCGGTCACTACTCTCTGTCCAGTGTCTCTATATCCTCCCTATACTAGCTGTTTATGGATTATTGTCTGTAATGTGTATATTTATCAAATGGCAACGAATAACATACAATAATAATGTTTATATGCAAGATATTTCAGCAAACTTGGCCACTCGCTATTAAATATTTCAAATGTGACCAATAATAAAATAATCTTAATATCTGCCACGAAGAACGTACATGAAATAGCTATGTATAGATAGACGTTCTGAAAATATTATTTAAGCTAAGATGAAAGATGAATAATAGCAAGTATATTATGTTAGGAAACTTTGAAACTATGTTATTAATTTTAGGATGTATAGCAACAACAGCAGCATTAAGTTATGGTTTATGGAGTTTTAGAAACGGACAGCGAAGGATGTCGCAATATATGATGAGAACGAGAATTGTGGCCCAAGCTTTTACTATATTGGCTATGGTAGTAGGGGTCAGTATGGGAGCACAAAAATCTGCAAATATAAGTAAATCATAAGTGTATACAATAGTGATATATAGAAATCATTGGTGATGTAGCTACCTCTTTGTAGTTCGTTAATAAATAGTTACTTTGGGTTTGAGAAATGCCCTTATTGATGGGCATATTTGTTTTTTGTGACTCACTCTAGTCTATTAACAGAATAAATTCACACCAATTAACATTCACTTTGTCTAAATTAGAGATTGCAAAAAGTATACTTTTCGCTGGAGTTGCATAGTTTTTTTTTAAATGTCGTCGCAGCAAAAATCTATACTTAATCTATTCAATTTGACTATTTAACGAAATAAATATTTTGACATTTATGTGTCTTGTTTTGCTTTTATTCAACGTATCGTGCTTAAAATAAAATACTAGTCAAATTATTAGGTCTCTCCATACCTATTTATAGGGCACATAAAAATAATAATTTTTTTGAAAACAATATTACAATATTAAATTTTTAAGAAAACTGTTCTGATCCTTGTGTCTGATTTTTTCATGTTTTTAAAAATGGTTTTTGGTCAATGGATCTTCCCCTTTAAAGTTTTTCCTGTTTTTATAGGTTTTTCCAAGAAAACTTTGCAGATTTGCATTTCATGGAAAAGTTTATAATGAAAAAAGATTTGTATTAAAAAGATAAACTTACCTGAATTTTTTCATATTTTTCTTAACAATTTTGATTTCCCCTCCACTCTGAAAAATTTTAAGCATCTATATCTTGGAAAATATGCGTTTTTTGTTTTAATTAACAAGAATGAAAAGTTGTTATTTTCCATCATATTACGTAAAAATCTTTTATCCAGGCACAGGCTATTACTATATATGGTGATTTTACATATAAATGTGATGTATTAATTACATATTAGTGAGAGAATGTAAATATGTTTTTTTTTTGTAAGTTCTTGACTCACTTTTTAAATAAGCAATCGGTTTACTATATTTAGAAACATCAATATTTTCATAAACCTTCAAAGTTGCCTTCGTCATTGAATACTTTACCACATTTACACAAGTAACACCTCTGCGTTTTTCCCAATCGTTAAATATATTAGCGGAATTCCCTGCCATATAAGGCTTGGCATTTCTTATGCAAGTTTAAACATACTTTATTTGCTTCGTTTCTAATTTCTTCCGAGACATACCAATTTTCATCGATTTTTCACAACTAATGATTATTTTTTTTCCTTATTTGTTGTTTATGCGTATAAACTAATAAACAATAAATAACAACACCATATATAGCATCCATTCCATGACCTTTTCAATTGCAATTTTTACAAATATGCAAATTAGTTTGTCAAATGAATTGTCAAATTTATATAGTTTATTATTATATGAGCGATTATGATTGGTCATATTCGCGAATGTAATATTATGCTTTTTCTACACCTATTAAACAAATAAATTAGACTGAAATTTGATAACAGTAATCGGTACCTACTCGTAAGAAGTGCAAACGTTGGAAAACGTAGACCAATAATATGGCGATGCACTTGGTTGTCAGTGTCATGCGAATTGATTGTCAGCCGCAGCAATAGTTGATTGCAGTCGATTTAAAATATCATTGAATCAGCGAAACCGTAAATTTTGAATTTATATTTGTGATTGGCCGGATATGCAGCAATTATTAATCGATAATTCACTACATAGTGAATTATAGGGTATGATTTTTCACCAGAAAAATGCTAATAATTGCCATCTATATATATATAAATCCTTTATTTAGCCAAAGACTAATAATATACAAAAATATACATAAGTAGTAAATAGACAATGAAAAAAGATATATAAAAACAACACAAGAATTGTATATACCAAACAAGTATAGTCAATTTGTCACACTATAAAATTTCACTTAAAATAAATAAACAGTCATAGAACATATAACAATCAGTAGTAATTACATGACTTTAAAAACAAGTACTTAAAATTAAATTTAGGCTGGACATTTTCAACAGACAATACGAATGTCTACTCATCCAATAAATACTTTTTAAGCCTATTCTTGAATATATTTAAAGTGGTACTGCTTTTAATATTCTCAGGTAACTCATTATACTCACCTAATCCCTTAAAAAATAAACTGTTTTGAGTTGACTTTTTCCTGTATGTTTGTATATGAAAGTCTAAATTAGCTCTAGTATTATAATTATGTACATTTATATTATAGACTAACATATCCTGCAGATATTTGGGAGCTAAGTTATTCTTAATTTTATATATAAAAGACCAGGGTGAAGAATGTAACATATTTTTTTACCGAAAGCCACTTTAACGTACTCAGCATGTCCCGAATAGGAGTCAGTCTAGAACATCCCAAAATGATTCTCATACCCCTATTTTGTAACTTTTGAAGTCTATCTAACTCATTTTTATTTAAGAGGTATATTATTGAGCAACAATAGTTGAAATGGGGCAGTATGCATGTATTATATACCATAAGTTTGGCCCATTGACTCAGGTACCCACTACTTCTACTTAAAAAATTTATTTTAAAACCTATAATTTTACATATATAGCTAGCATGATCTTTAAATGATAATTGTTTATCTATCATTACCCCAAGATATTTTATTTTTTCAACTCTCTTAATTTCATTGCTACCAATATAAATTTTTTCTTCTCTACTTATCGAATCTAAACTAATACCTTTTCCAATAGCCATCCACTTAGTTTTCTTACTATTAACCTTTAATAAGTTAGTACAGCAGTACCTGTAAACATTTTGTAAGGTATTATTTATCATTGTGAAACAATTTCCAATATTGAAACCACTAATATAAATTAGGGTATCATCAGCGAATAAATGTATTTTACAATTGTCCACAATTATAATTAAACAGGTGTAGAAAAAATGTTTTATTACACACGTGCGTAATCGCACGTTTATCGCTTAAGAAAATTAGCCTTTTGCGTGACTAATGTATACAAATTCAGCAAATTTTGTTTTAGGTACGTAAACTTGTTTCTGCGCAGATAAACCATGCCTTGTCGTAGAACAATGCAGGGCATTGGTCCATCGCTTGACCACGACGAGTTGAGAACAGCGCGAGCGCACCCATTCTGCTTTTAATAGCGTAGCTGTTTAGACGTGTGGGAATAAAATAAATGAATCTCAATATCGCTATTAAAATGCCGTGTGTTTACACAACTGCAGAAAAAGTGCAAATTGTGAAGTGATACTTCGGGGGCCATTCCACTGATGACACAATAAATTTATTTACTATGTGGCACATCAAGACAGACCAATCCCCTCAACTAGCATAATTGTATATATAATGTCTGTGCACTTGTTGAAACTAGTGAACCTTGTTCTAGCAGACAAATTGCTGATGCAGTTGAGATGAAGGAAAGAACTGTAAGAAATATTTTGAAAAGAAATGGGTACAGTTGTTTTAAAGTTCAAACAACGCAAGAAATATTTCCCGATGACAATTTCAAACGGATGGAATTTTGTGAAATCATGATAAATAAAGTGAATGAGAATGAAAACTTCTTAAAGATGAATCATCCTTTTCATTACATAGGAAACATAATCCATCCGTAGTATGATATTGGTCTCGAAAAAATAAACATTTGAGTGTTGCTGTGCGAACTCAGTATCCTCAAAAGTTGAACGTTTGGACGGGAATTTTAGACAATCATATTATAGGCCCACTGCTAATCGATGGCAATTTAAATGGCAATAAATATTTAGAGCTTTTACAAAACCAAATAATCCCTGCAGTTCAAAATCTTCCTGCCAACTTTGACAACATTTGGTTTCAACAAGACGGCTGCCCAAGTCACAATACTGTTATTAATTTTCTGAAAAGAGCATTTCCCAATCGTTTAATAGCTACGAGGGGAATGATAAAATGGCCCCCCAGGTCACCTGATCTAGCACCCCACGATTTTTTTCTGTGGGGCTTTTTAAAGGAAACCGCGTACAAACATGTGTTTGAACGAGCCAATAATTTAGTTGAATTATGGGAAAAACTTATTCAACTTTGTGTAAGCATTACTCCAAGTCAACTCAATGATATGAGAGGTTCATTGTATAATCGGTTTGGCTATTGCTTGGCATAAGAAGGTGGTTTGTTTGAATCCTTACTTCATCAATTTATTGTTTGACAATTATTAGTTGATTTTAGTTTCTGAGGGTTATTTAATTTTATTTTAATGTTCTATTTTTGTAACTTAATAAGTATAATTTATTTTTTGATAATTATTAGTTGATTTTAGTTTCCGAGTTATTTAATTTTATTTTATTGTTCTATTTTCATTTCGGTTTTAATGAGAATTATTATTTTATTCCCATAGCATTTACGGCTAAAAAAGAAACTGCAGAAATGCTCAATAGAAGAAATTATTTGTCAAAAATGTGACAAATAACTTATTCGCTTTTGACGAAGAGATATTTTCTCGTTTTGTATAGAAATTATTACCTACGTCAGCATCCATCCTTAGTTCATGCCGTGCTAAATTCAATTCATTGTGTGTGTCTCTGCTTTCACGATTTATGGAACTAGCGGGGCGTGGTCAATTACATCGTTATTCCTATACCCTAAACTGCATTTTCCGAATCTGTATTACGCACTAGTACAATAATACAATTTTGTATTTAACTTTAGGCACAATTTAAAAAGTTAGCAATAAATTAACAAATCGTTGTTTATTACAATTACCGGTCAATACCGCGCAATCAAAAGTTATGGGAAATGATATAGACAATAAAAGAAATTCATTAAAAAAGTTTTTGTGGAAATTTCTCTTCGGAAATATCGTAGTTCAAAAGCTAGATTGACCGTACTATTTGTGTAGTTCCTAAATACTACACCCTTGGATTAGAGTGCATAAAAGTTACCTATTTGCAGAATGTCCACACATCCTAGTTGCTACAATAGGTTAGTCTTCTGTCGGAAAGATGGCGCCATAACCAGGTTGTGAAATTTTTACCTTTAGTAGACGAGGACGGAAATTCTAAAATTTGTTTCTTGTCAGTTTAGTTGTTGCATGAGAGCTGGAGCATAGCAGGCTGCGCTGCGCGTTTACGGCTTGATTGTGTTCTGTTTTTCATGTTTTCTTCAATATCTAATCGCTGAGTGTACTTCTGATAAAATGTGCGTGCGCAAATTGATAAATATGTAAATAGGTGTACATCTTTATTCTAAGTTTATTTCGCCCATGAGGGATTTTTCTAAAATAAAAAAAAAACGTTGAAATTTGAATACAACATAACCTTCACAAGAAGGCAGCTGTTGGAGTCCGGATTGCCAGGTAGAGGCGATTGTCTCAAAAACATTTGTGTTATTTGAAACCTGTGAACTGTCAATTTTGAGAGTTTTCCTAACTGTTTAGTGATAGTGATTAAAATTATATTTACATAAATATGTTGGGATTTACCACCTCGCGAGATGGCCTGTTACAGATCGAAGAGGATGTTTTGTTGTCGGTTGTGCAGAAGGAGTCAATTCTAGGAGTATATGATGTGGACAAAACACCACTCGGCAGGTAGGACATGTACTGTTTTTCATTCCAACTATAAAATGTTACCTAATAATGCAAAAGAAATTAATTTAAAAAGTATAAATTAAGAAAGTATGAACATCAAATATAGGGGGTAGGGTATTTCTCGATTGTGTCGTAATTTGGATACCTACCTAAAAGATAAGAAATGTAGTGGAAACCTACTGCAAAACATTTAAAATGTCTCGTAAAAAGTATCTATTTTCTTAGTTGGGCATGTTGTTAAAAGTTAGGTAGGTAGTGCCTACGTCTGTAGGTGTACCGAAATTGGAATCTATCGATCTATTCGAATTCTTTATTTGGTCTAAACTTAGTGGAAGTTTGTTACTTGCCAAGGGTTACAAGGGTTTTAATGTTTTAATTGCGTCCTCAATTAGAAGTGTGTCAGTTGTATCGGTTTAGGTTATGTTATGCTTAGTTGCATGGACCTTTATAGTACGTCGATGCTTAGTTGGAACTTTGGTAGGTATTTTGTACTTTTGACATTTTTAATGTGGTAGGTACCGTACAGTCTGTGTTGTAGATAAGTAATTCAAAACAAAAATAAATAAATGTGAATATATAATAACACTACATTAGAGAGTAGCTCGGAGTAGCTATAATATGAAGGTAACAGTTACCTGTATAAGTGTTCCCAGGCTACCTAGGTGTTTAAAAAGAAACAGTAGGTATTACACTTAAACAGGTGTAAAATTATATACCTATACATTATTTTTTGCTTATATGCAATATTTGAAAATTGACCAATCAAAATAGAGTGAAGAGACCAAACTACACTTATTGTTTATTATTTGATATGTGTAGGTACGTCTTCCGTCTGAAAATAGGTACCCTGCCAAATATTTTGATCACAGTGTAATAATCCATCACTAATATCAGCACCTGAAAACGATCTATGACGAGTTATCTCGATATTTTTACAATCTAGTTTAATTATTGTTGTTTTGTTAACTAGAATAATTAGAATCAGATCTAAACCTTCGAAATGCATACACCTATGAACAGGTTATGTTCGTCTGGAACTTGAAATATATAGGGTGCTCGGGTGGTAAGGGACCTAACTTAAATATAGGTACATTCTCAAAGTCATATGGGGCGGATTAAACCAAACATACCTTGATTCGACTCAGCTTTCTGTCTACATCTTCCGATTGAAAAATAATTACGATCTGACATAAGAAGGTATGAACAAAGAAAAACTTGTCGAAATGGCAGTGCCGAGGGCAGTGCTTAAATTTCAGTTTTTTTTTCTGACACCGTCTCGTCTGTTTCACTGAGTGCTTTGCTTTTAATAAGAACTCTTAAAAGTGACAACTGTTGAAAATGTCTGGTGGAAGAAACAAGACCCTGTAAAATTATGACGTAGGTACCGGAATTTACTCTAACGATTTGGAAATGAACGACATACAGCAAAAGTGAAGTAGGTATTTTAGAAGAAGAAGCACTTCGCCAGTGGTATAGGAGATACAGATGGTAAAGATTTGATCCTTTTCCCCTGAAATCCAAAGCAATACTCCCACCGGTCGTCTTGAAGTGTATCAAGATATTACAATGCAAAAAACGCTAATACAATAAATTTTGTAGTCTACGACGTGCATGTCTGTGCCGGTGAGGTCTGAAAATATTAGAAACAGTTCTTTGAAGACTTTACACTGCAGCAAGTATTTAACATCATTCAAAAAACGACAACTGGGTATTAAGGCCATCTCATTACCTCGCCTAACTTTTAGATCGTATAGAAGTGAATAGTTACTTAAGTGGCGTTTACTACTTTAAAAAATAATAGAATCCGTTAAAAATAGTCCTTTTTGTACACTTACTTAATTTGAGAAATCTGATGTGATGTAATAATCCATGAAATCTTAACGAAAGTGCAAAAAATACAAAGATAAACGATATTCACATAGAGACTCTAACAATAGTTTTAATAAAGTAGAACTTATCTCACACTTTAGAAGCAAAAAAGTGCAGTAATACTGGCATATATTAAATCGAAAAATAGGTATACTTAAGTAAAGGGTGTTTTTTTAGAGAAATAAAACTTTAAAATGAAATAAAATACATAAAAATCTTGCTAACGCCCCTGGTATTGAATTTATTAATTAAGTAATCAGTTTCATGTCATTAAAAAAACTGGTAATGGGGACCGACTAAACAAACAAAAAACCTTTATGACTTTTCCCTCTAGGGGCACTTAGAAAAACACTGATCTAGAAAAACACTGATCTAGAGAACCACTGCTTTTCTTGGTCCATGGACTTGTACTTCCCAATTATACAATTTTTAAATTGTCATAAAAAAGTGCTGGCCGGCACACGCGGTGTCAAAGGATCATCGATCGCTTTTGATGTACCGCTTCAACTGAACTGAGGCAAGTATAAAGAGGTAAATAATTCGTTCTCTCTTCGTGCACAATTGCAAGCAAATAATGGCCGTAGAGGTTTAAACAGAGCATTTCTTTACATGTGTGTTTTTTAATTTGGAACAAAATATTGGATTGTTTATAATTTAGAAAATTTAAATGTGGTTTATTAACATTTGTAACATAAATGAGTGTCCTGAGTTAAAAGCTTACTACCTACCTAAATGATTCAAAATCTCTGCATCTGTATCAATACACAGTTCGGTACGTCGAATTAAGTACATACGCACTTCGTTCAACACTAAACACTAAACTATCAACTAACGTTGTCAATAAAGAAAAATAAAATAAACACTTGGTACAAAAGCCAAAAAAGAACGAACAAGTAAGTTGTGTCTGTACGTAATCAAAAATTTGACAACTTGAACGGTAAGTCAATAAAATAAATCTTAACTATAAATAAATACACAATGACGCGAAATTCAAAAATAACAAAAACAACGAACGGCGGGTTGGGCGTGTGTACATAACGAAGCACCGACAGTAACTAAAATATTGCACAAGGGAGAGTTAGAGTATAGTTTTCTTCAGATCAGATCTAGATCTAAACCTACCTCAATATTCCAGCAGTTCTCAAAAAAATTTATTGATAATTTGCGAAATTTTTGTTAATTTTTTTTCTCCAAAACTATGAGCTTTAGACCCCATGTTATATAAGGTTTTTTTGTTTGTCTTGTCGTTCCCTTAAATATGACTTCCGGCATATTTGCGCCGCGGCTGGATCGAATGTAGTGCAATCTGAAAGTCCAATTTTCGATCATTGTTTCCAGCAGCTGGGGCCGTATGTCGGCAATAACTCGTCTAATGTTGGCTTCCAAATGGGCCAACGTTTCTAGTTTATCGCGTAGACTAGCGATTTCACGTATCCCCACTGTGCAAGACACAATCAATTTCTTGCAGGAAACATTCGGAGATTGCATAATTTCGCGTTGTGTACCTGTGAATTGGCCTCCACGATCGTATGATATTGTTATGAATTACACCCCCTTGAAACTGGAGATTGATACTACTATGTTTAACAGTGAGTGACTGGAAACTTGTAGAAAGAGATAGAGTTTTCTAGAGTGTGGTGGGAGAAGATTCTGGATGGATCTAGAGGCAATTTCAGAGTATAAAAGGCGCGATTACCGGCGCAGGAGAAGAAGTTTTATTAAAGTGAAATTTTTCAGCGAAAAAGTGAGGTTAAATATAAAGTAAATAAAGTGTTAGTGGTTTACCCCCTTGTTAAAATTATTTAGAACCCACGGATTCATACGAGGTGTTTCCTAAAAGGTGAAAATACGTAACAATATCACACCTATAGATTATTTTCTGTGGGCATATGTGAAGTCGCTAGTCTTCGCCGATAAACCAGAGACGTTGGATCATTTGGAAGCCAACATTAGAAGAGTTATTGACGACATACGGCCCCGCCGCAGCTACTCGAAAAATTGATCGAAAATTGGACTTCCAGATGCGCTACATTCGAGCCAGCCGCGGCGCCCATATCCCCGAAATCATAATTTTATCACTAATGGCATAATATTACATTTCCAATAAATTCAATACCATGGGCGTTAGCAATATTTGTATGTGTTTTATTTAATTTTAAAGTTCTGTTCCTCTAATAAAAACACCCTTTACGAATAGTTAAGTACCTAAAAAATATAATATATAAAATAGAAATAATTAATAATTTCTAGATATTACAATGCTTGAAAAAGAACACCAATCGTGGCTTTTTCAGTGCCTAATCTGTTTTTTTATGCCTGAATCAAAGTCCAAAGGAAGAAACAACCTATCTACATGTGAAAAAGTAGCAGAGGCACACGAAACAAGAATCATGATAGCACTTGCTTAATATCGGAAACATATTCTTGAGATTTCCACCACTGTGCTGCTGTTAAATTTTCTATCTAAAGTAGCTCTCGTTTTCTATTGGATAATGGGTATTCTTTTTTATTTATTGTGTGTTCCATATAGATACACCAAAGAGTAGATAGGGGTTAACGCTTGAACATATATTTTCTTAAATAGCTGTTGATGACATATTTTAGTCTGGATTGTGTACTGCAATGGACAACTATACCTAAAAATAAAACGTTTTGGAAAATATGTAAAAAAAACTATAATTTAAAAAAAATAACCGTTCAGTTTTGATTTTTAACATTGGAAATGTTTATGTTTTCGTATATGGGGTAGAGTTACCAGTTTTTGTTCAAGGTCAAAAGACAGCGGTGTCGCGGCACAGTAGAGAGAAGACCAGTAGGCTTATTCTTGAGATTTGTTATAATCGATTTTATTTTTTATGAATCCACTGCGCATCCGATATTTGTACGCTCATCTACATATACACTGCTAGAGCTAAAAAATGCTAATAAACTGGCCAACACTTACAATGACACTAAATTATTTTTGTTCGAAAATATCCTTGGCATATAATTTATTTTGCGATTGAATTTAATGTTTACTGATTAATCAATAAGTAGCGAATTAAAATTTGACCTGCCTTTACTTAAATTTATTACATAACATCCGCGTCTGACGTCACAGACTGAAAATGTATGACTTTATATTATTCAAGCAAAAATTTGTACACGGGTGCCGAAAAGGCCGCGCTACTATCGATTAGGCTGCTGCGCTTGCCAATTACATTACCTAACGTGTCGGGAGATTACCTAAAAGTTGTACCGCGATGCTGACGGTAGAACACACAAGTGTACAGCTTGCTACAAATAGGTGCCTGCTTGCAAATAAATGATTTGTTAGAATTGCAACTAACTGATATAGGTTGTCTGCTGTACAAATTGAGTGGCAATAATAATATCTCTTTATTTCAAAGTAATGTGTCGCCGTCGACTGAGACTATCATATGCAACGGCTGATATACGCAAATGTAATATGGGTTGCATATATCTCAGGGGCTCAAGTTACCAGTTTTCATTTAAGGTGGAAATACACCGGTGTAGTGGATCGTGCTATTTCCGGAAAAAGTTGAAAACTTTATGTTTTACGTAAGGTGTTATCATTTCCAATGTCCCGATGATTGCAAGGATTGCGAAATCTGTGAATTTTTTTTAAAAGATCGTGATTTTTGTCTACCCTACTTAAAATAGCATCTGTTATTAAAGAAACATATATTTTAATAACAATGATTTAATCATGCTAGTGTAGAGGTACTTATCCCTACTTCAGATTTGAATATATTACTTACCTTTGCATTGCATATTTCCTTTTTAATTTAAACATTGTTATACTCTTCGCAATTACAAAACGAAGAGTATGTTGCATTCGATCGGCACATTTCTAAAACCGGTAATATTGCTCGTAGAGAAAAAAATTTCATATTACTGTGTTGGTGATCGAATTCTGAACAAATTTCAAAATGTCCGTCCGTCTGTCTGTCCGTCCGTCCGTCCGTTACGTTTCTTGTAAGCACGATAACTTAGGAACCGGCTCGGTGGCGCAATGCTAAGGCGTTTGGCTTGCGACCACGGGGTCCCGGGTTCGAATCCTGGCCAGGGTATGGATGTTTAGTGGCGTTTTTCATGTGTTACCGAGATGGTAGCAGTGTACTAGACCGCTGTTGGGTGGCACAACATGTCTAGTCGCTGATATCTATCCTGAGTTCGAGTCTCAGCTGCGGTAGACGGCAATATCGCAGGGAATGGTCGTTGTGTTAATGTCTACGTGTACGTGTCCTGATTGAGTGGTGGAATACCATTAGCTAAACTCCGCCAGGACGTTAATATAAATAAGACGATTAAATAAAATTTAAAAAATAATAATAAAAGTCGGATTGTAGTGAAATTTGGACAGTGGTTAGTGTTAGCTAGAGGAAGAACGCTGTTTAACAAAATCGATTAGTAAATAAAAAAGTTATACAATTATATAAGAAGTGCACGAAGAGTATAATGGTTAGCTTGTTGTTTATGTTTCAGTTTATTTTCAAAAATGCCAAGACGGCACTTACTAAATATCTAAAGAAAATGCAAACCATTTTGTGTAACACCACAACCACAATCACGGAAAATGAAAATACAATTTTAGTAGAGTCGAGAATGTTGAAAATGGAATAACAAACCAATAAAAATTATCTGCTGAACCTTCAAAGTTAGCAGCAATTAATGGCGTTACTAGGTGGTGTACTCGGTAGTATAAGCGTAACCGGTTGAGTATATCGATAAATTCAATGGTTATGGGTTCTTCAACAACGAAATCGTGTGTCACGATTCAAATTCAGGTTATAGATGAACAATAAAGTATGTGAACAAAAGTGCAATAACATTAGGTACACGGTAGAAGAAAATGTTGCCTTTGTGTCTTGTGTGATACACAATAAACCAAACAAAAAAAAAAACGTTTATATTCGAGTTTAAATGATTAAAGACAATGAATGCGACCTATTAGTAGGCAGTAACCGTAAAATTGAGCGCAACATTGAGGATATCGCCGAATTCCGCCATTGTGTTATAAGTACATATAACACGATCACGGTAGGTAGTATAGTATTTCTATTGTCAATTTGAAAGTTCATTCTAAAGCGTTACTACCAGGATAAATCAAAATACAAAGCCTGATGTGATAGAATAAGACCTGAGACCGTGCTCGAATATTGCAAACGATATCCGTATACGATTATAGTTAACCAGATGTGTTATGCGCTTACCTCAAACGAAAGTAGCCGATAGTTTACCTGGCTCGCTATTACAAGTCTCTTATCATTCTTGATATTGCCGTTAGCATAGCCATAGGTTAATTGATATTTAAGTAATTTTATTGAATCATTTATAGAGTTGTTCATTAAACTAACCTTATTTATTATAAATGAATAATGTATTATAAATAAATCATTTACACCATACCTGTCGATTAATATAAAGTAGTGAAACTATATTTACAATATTTTAAAAGTGATTCTAATATAAAAATTGTCGGTCGACGTTCATGACACCACTCGTATTATCAATTATTCCTTTGTCGCTCTTTTTTATGATTTTCAAACTGACTTTAGATGAACTGTATACCCGCGGTTCTTCCTTAAGTTCTGAAGATAAATGGTTGCAATTTGTAACATCCTATTATACTTAATAAACGTCACTTTTTGACGTATAAATGATTTTTTTTCCACTTCCGGTTTCACCGATAGTGTCACTAACTTTTGATTTTCAAATGGAACACCCTATATATTATTGCACTTTTTTCTGTGTAATTTTTTTAATTCAATGTTACACGCAAGTGACGTTTCAAACGTCAATATCTATTTTAATGTAATTTTTAGTTTCCCCTTAAGTATGCCGACAGTTTCGATAAATTTTAGGTGATTGACTTGTGTAATACTTGAAAAATCGAAATCCCTTCGAAACTAATGATTTATGAACGAATAAAGTTCATCAAAATGGGTTTTGGGACAAATCACAATTTTTTTCAAATGGAACCATATTGTAACATTTATTATTTAGTACTATTAATAAGTAATCTATTCATATGCCTTATTAAAACGCGCGATCAATTCAATCAGAATTACAGCTGAAAGAAAATAAGAAAATACAATTTTGTTCCAATTATGATAGTACGGGGGAAGCCCATCGACAAAAGTGGCTTTGTGCACCGCAGTTGCCTTGTAGGCATCTGTAGCTACCATTTTTCGAATAACAACGATTTTTCTTTCTAACCTAATTCGTAGTGCTTCTTTCAAATAAGTATAATCTCAGTCAAGTTTTATCGCCGTGAAGTAAACAAAAAAACAAATTGAAGATGATTTAATTACCTACAAAAAATACTAAGTATTTTAACGTTTTTGTAAAAATTAATATTTAAAGAAATTCGCTCAACATTCGACAAAAAATGGTATAAAAACAAAAAAAAAATAACATTTACGGTTACTTACTATAATTCCACTCCACTACTTACTTGAATGTGGAAGAAAATTTCATAAAATAGCTATGAGTTTTAACTTATTACGTAATAACAAATAATGTATATTATCTAATCTATTAATAAATAATAAATGTTTCTCAACATAAAAAAGAATAAAATATGCAACTATTTATTTACCTATGCCCTCGCAATAATTTTTAGTATATTTACACGTTTGATTTCGTTTTATTCTGCGTTTTTTGGAAATAACTGTTTATAAGGACCAGATTATTTTAAACAGACGATATCAGTACTAGTACCCGAGGTAGTAAAATAAAAAAAAAAACATAAAAAATATTCAAATAACCTGACTTGTTTTATTAATAAATACTTATATGTATCCAACCCAGGCATGTATTACACACTACTGAGGGAATATTCAAAAAGTCACTACTTAGTGAGTGAATATAAAAAATGATAGCAATGCAAAATATTCATTCTAAGAGTCGCACTAATCATTTATCCTAATTATTAAGGATTGACGCTCAAAAAGTAGAAAATACATTTAATTAGAAAGATTGAAGAATAATAATAAAAGGTAGAAAATACCTCTGATTAGGAACATTGAATGCTTCTTTTCTAATTTCTTTCGGACAAATTTTCATCAATTTTTCACAACTAATGATTATTTTTCATTCCCTGACCTTCCCAATTGCAATGAATTTTATAAACATAAAAATTAATTTGTCAAATGAAATGTCAAATTTTTAAAAATATTCAAATAAATTTCATCAGAAGAAAGTGTTGGATACAATTGTGTATTGCACACATGTGTAATTGCAAACTAGAACAATAAATAACTATTATCCACAATCACATTATAATTGGAGTTTTATCCACACTTATGAAGCATATAATATATCCACTAGTGGAATAACGAAATTACTTTATTGCACTAGTGGAATAATGAAATATACAATCTTAAATCGATTACGTTTTATTTAATTTTTATTAATACTAATATTAACATTTATATTAATAGATATTTTCTTATTTGTTTTATCATATTTCACTTCGTTTTCATTAATAAAAAACTTGTAGTTGTCATCGGTTTCAGAACGCATAGTGCTTGTTGAAGTTTTTGATAAATCTGTAGAAACAATGGATTTCTCCTCTTGTAAGGAACGACTAGTACCAGGAGTACCTTGGATTTTCCTTGCGATATCAAGCTTATTGGATATAGAATCCTCGATATAGCTTTCTCCTATAGCAGAACTTCTCCACCCACTGTGTCGTTTAATTGTTGTGAGGTCAGCACCTTTATTAGCCAGTAAAGTTGTAGAAGTGGGCCTCATGCAATGGCCGCTATAAGCTTCTGCGTTTGCCAGATTCAAAAACGAAGCAACTCTTGAAGGAACTTTCGACAAAGTGTTGATTCCAACAGGTTGTGAAGTACATTTTTGATTAGTGTATCGTAAAAAGAATCTGTCATTGGATAACTTCTTCGGACGATGTATTTTCTTCACGTCTCCACAGTATTGATAGAGAATCCTTCTTCCATAATTGTGAATTTTCGTGAGACGCCGGTCTTGGTATCTGGTATAGAACAAGCAGATATGCGCCCCTGTCTTCTGTATCATTGATTTTCAAATTCGTCAATTCACAGCAACGACAGGCACCAGACACCCCCATTATTAGTGCAACCTAAAATATTTCAAAGTTTATTATCTAAAAGGTTAAGAAATATTACCTTAATCATCAAATATTCTTTAACGCAAGCCCTTGTCAAAAATTCTTCCATGTATGCTCTTTCCAATACAGCAACTTTCTTCGCTTTGTACCCTCTCAACTCACTCTTCAGATAGGCAGTGAGCTTACTATATTTTCCAATGTTTGTTTTTATGGACCTTTATAGCAGCCTTCAGCATCGAATACTTCGACCACATGGATGAAATTGCATACTTCTTCAAATTTAGGAAATACGGTAGCAGAATTTCCTCATTTATTGTCATTACCCCCCGTTTTTCTTTCCATTCATTAAATTCGGAAAATACTTTTTCATAATGTTCCCTGGACTTCGCAGGCAATAATTGGAGAGTTGCTTCTTCAGCTTCTCGAAGGATTCCTTCAGGAACAAAATCATTCTTGCATTTTTCACCAACTTTACAAATTTTTACAAATGGAATCGATAAACAATCAAAACTAAATAGTAACCATTCAACACCTTCCAAGTTTTTTTTTATTAATTTCAATAATTTTTGACGTTATAGCCGCTGACAAAGCGAAATGAAATGTCCGAGGGGTGATCCACTCTGGAAAAATATGTGCATGTAATGCAAAAACCGGGAATTATTGTAGGTAATTCGAGTATTGCCGCAAAATTGCACGTAATTTGGATGTATTGCAAAGTAATGCAGGAGAATGCAACGTAATATAAAGTAATGCGATTTAATGCCGGGGTAATGCAACATAATACAGCGGAATGCAGTGTAATGCGTGATAATACAGTGTAATGCAGCGTGACACAATTTCATACATTTTGTTCTCTTTAAAAGTTTTAATTATTTATTCTGACGCTGTATATTCAGTATTATAAATAGAAGCAGAGGGGGCAAGTCAATAAACAACCATTTTTATGAAATCTTAGAAAAAACGCGTAATTTTAACTACTTGTATAATATGTCTTTGACGTGAGAAAATATCTTTGACGCAAAATAAAATACATACCTACATGCATTCCAGAATGGCAAGTAAAACAATTACTATGGGTAAGTATGGTTTATTTTTAAGAAAACAGACTACAGACTAATTTTTAAAGGTTCTTCTCGCTGTTTTGTACATTTTATTAATTATAATATGCCCATACCTTTTAATCGTGAATGGACCACTTCCCACAACATTTATTGGCCCATAAAATATAAATTTATTTGCCACCACCTGAACATCTTCCTTCGGAGGCCAGACAAATAAATCCAATTCGAATTTTAGAAATTTGATTTTAGACGTATATTATTATTATCATTCCTTTCCAATACTCTCCCGATATATCAATCCTCATTATAATAAACAGCATAGTAACATTCATTTTTAATGGAGTTACCATTTTCCAGATACCATTGTTACCGTTTTCGAGATAAATGTCTGCAAATAATTATTATTATTATTATTATTATTAATAATTTTTTCAGTTTATTTTGTTTTTTGTTATGTTAATATAAAGTTATATTATGCGCCTTACAATAATTGTCACAGTTATTTCCAATATTTCCTCTAAGTGATTTACCGATATATGAATTTCCATGGTTCCTTAATTTTGGACTCATTTATCTGGAAAATGGTAACTTCTATCAAAATATTGTTGTATAGGAACAAAGTTGTAGAAAATTTTACGAACGTTATTTTTTGTGAAAAAGGTTTTTATCCATTTGATTTAGTGACAAAAACAACATTGGCAACAGTTCTTTCTAACATATGGCCGCCATTTTAACAGTACAGCTAGTTTATTCTTTTTTTAGGACATGTCTTAAATTGTTCCTTAGGCTTTAATCTTTATTTGTCTAATGTCTTATTTAAGAATGAGAATTGTTAAATAAGAAATTAGATAAATTCATTTTAGGATTTTAATTTGCTAGCATAACCAGAATTCAGGTTATCAAATGAATGCAAAGATTTCATTAATATTTTTACACAAAGTTTTTCTTTTAGTTATAGATAGTTATTTTTTATGCTGTTTGCCAAATCCTATAAAGAATATGTTTCAATACAATTATAAGCAAACAAATAATAATTAATTTTTAAACATATTTATGGGTAATCGGATGATGCCCGATATGCGTAACCCGTCGCTGCACGTTCACATTAGCACGAAAATCGGTGTGTCAATAAACATTGTGGAAAATGAAGCTAAGAAATGATAAAAAGAAACCCTCAAAGAAACAAAAATGCAAAATATACAGTATTTCGAAGTAATGTCGCGTAATGTGAAGTAATGCGACGTAATGCAAAGTATTGTAGAGTAATTCGGGATAATGTAAGGTAAATGCAATGTATTGCCAAGGTAATGTGAGGTAATGCGAGCCAATTTGATACAGGTAATGCCGGAGTGGCTCACCCCTCGGAAATGTCAAATCATTTTTTGAAGAAATCTGATTCTAAATGACCGTGATTGTGGATAAAACGTTGTATAGCATTCGTGTTTTAGTCTCGTTTTATCCACTCAAGAAAATTAAACTCTCGAACTTCGTTCTCGAGTTTAAACTGTCTGCGTGGATAAAACGCTTTCTAAAACACTAAGTATACAATAAATAACTATTAACTGTTTGGAACGACGCCATAAAACATAGTAATAAAAATAAAATAACAAATAATAACTCATTTTGAAGGAAGAATGCTCCACAACTTCTGAGAGGACCGAGGAGAGGACATTGTTGTAAAACTAAAGGTTGACGCGCTAGAAAATTGGGATATCTCAAAATCAGTTGGAAATAGAAAAAAGATAATAATAAACAGTAAAAATCTTGTAGGAACTTTTGTCAACTTTTGGTTTGAATAGAATAACCCTTTCTCTACGATGCACTGTTTTCGAGATATAAGCGAAGAAACAAAAAAGTGCCCCGCTGCACCCGCTCACCTTGTAGGTTCGGAGACTTTTAGTATGTTTACCTCCTAACTACTCCAAACGATTGTTCATTGACTGAGCTAAAAGGTTCAATGCTTATTTTTTCTCAGATCCAATATTTTCCGCATAATAACCGTACTGTAAGTCTATGGTAAATTTTACTATGTATTAGTACAACCTGACGGATGTAGATATACGAAAGTATTTGATTTTAATGATTTTATAATTCTTGCTATCCAAAGAACCTCATGTTATAAATATTTTCACTTTATTTTCGAATCGGTTTTCTTAAGTTTAGTAATACCGAGTCCAACCGAGACTGATGCATTATATCAACTTGAAAATATCGATTGTAGTTTGTTGTGGAATAAATACATAGCCTACTTTCTCTCAAATCGCCAGGTATTCGCGACCTTCCTAAGTAAAAACTTTTAATTACAATTGTACCAAAAACGCGAAATAGATATTTCTGTTGTTTTAAAAGTGGTTTGTAGCTTTCGATTAAACAGCTGAATGGGTACATTTTTTGTACATACAGGGGTGATATCAGTTACCTTTTTATTTCTCTTTCTGAATTAACTATGACCGTAGACGAGTTTTGAGAATTTTCTAGTCCATTTTGGGCGATTTAATAGCATTTAATAAAATTAACAATGCTGTTTCTGTATTTTCCGAGATGTTTTCTATAGTTATTTAGATTCTGATAAGACTGAAGAGTAAAGAGTGAAGAGGGGTTGCTCATTTGTACACATTGTCGTGATTGATTAACCCCTGGTGAAATTTTCTATGGTACTTTTGTTAACCGATAATTTGGGGTATATCTCGGTCGACAACTACATACGGCTACAATAGCCCTATTGTGATGTCTCGTAGAGGGTCACTTACACAATAGTTAGGGAACAGTTTTGCTGGAGGGGACGTATATACGTCTTCACTATACTCGACTATACGATACAAAAAATAAAACGACGCTATTTGCGGGTAGTACTTGGATCGGCGACCCTCCAGAGAAATACAACGATCTCGCCCCACTTTCTAACTTATCAGCGCATACATAGAAGCTATGCAATTTTAGGCGGAGATTGCGTAGTGGATATATCACACCTCGGACGGGATGTAAAGACAGTCGGACTCTTGTCTGTTAAATATTAGGCAAGTAAAACGCTCTACTCTTGCGAGATGAGGTTCAGCAAGATTTCCAAGTTGTAGGGAGTCGGTGATTGACCTTAGTAGCCGAAATAAGGAGACATTAAAGCAGTGAATTAAAAAAAACAGTTTTGCTTCTAATTTTTGTGCGGTTATTTTTACGTTAAATTCTTAACAGAACCGTCTTGATTTCAAATGCTATTTAAAGCCTTTAAAAGAAAACAGTCGAAAAAGAAAGAACGATTGCATGCGTACTTTTATACGAAAAACATAAAAAGACGATAAATATGGCTAAAGAATAACGATAACTGCAAAAATATTACAACGCTGCTGAGTCATATAACAAATGACAATATATTAACGCTACGACGTGGGTTCCGAAACGTGTTTCAACATGGTTAGTATTGTTATGAATTACACCCCCTTGGAACTAGAGATTGATACGCCTATGCCTAATAGTGAGTGACTGGAAACTTGTAGAAAGAGATAGAGTTTTCTAGAGTGTGGTGAGAAAAGATTCTTGATTGTTTCTGGAGGGATCTAGAGGCAATTTCAGAGTATATAAGGAGCGATTACCCGCGGAGAAGAAGTTCATTAAGGAGAAGTTTTATTAAACTGAAATTTGGCAGCGAAAAAGTGACGTTAAATATAAAGTAAACAAAGTGTGAAGGTTATTTTGGTTAATTAAGAAAACACGTAACAGTATATTTGAAATGAATGTGGAAAATAATGGTTATTGGAGATAGCAGCAAGAACAATGAGCAGGTCTTAGCTGCTTCCATACACACGCAGAGAATCAGTGGATAAACTGTAGGTACCTATTCAGCAAACTGCCCTTAAATCTTGATGTATTACCTACCCCAGAAATGTTAATGCATTTTTAAAAACACCCTGTATATTTTCATACATTACGCACAGTGTCACATTTATTTTTATATGTGACTTTGGGATGTTGAGAGATGGACTTCTGTAGACATTTTCTTCGATGATTTCTAACAGTTGTATCCAGTTAATTAACAACGATAAAATTATCGTTCTTTCTTATTTTTATCTGGTAACTAAGTTGCTTCTGATATTCTGCTATAGTTAATGGATAATGAACTTATTACGGAGGATGACTGTCATGGCACGATTTCAATTACTTATCGGTATCGGTGACCTTCCACAATTTAAAAGTCTACTTACTTCCTGTGACAGATTATTTCGACGACACTATTTGCAACGCACACCGCGATAATGTGGTATTTGTAAAGGCTGGCATATTTATCAGTATCACACAGTGTATAATTATTGCTATGACATCAATGATACTGTGTATGCTATGGTTGTCCTTCGGTGTTCCGAACGGGGGAATACTATGGGAAATGGGCGATTTATTTGACAAAGTTCTGACGAATGCGGAATAGTATGGCTCTTTATACCTACTTATCAAGAGACCGTTTCTATTTTTTGTTCCACCTCCAGATAAGCTGGGATGCTGGGAATCCTAAAAAAAAAAACGGTTCGAAATTTGAGCAAAATCGGTTAATGCTAACAAGTGCCTTCGTTTCTCATGTATTTCTTGTACAACATTTTCTCCCATAAATTTGCTATAAAATCGTGAACACTTCTAGTGAATTAAAAACCCAGTCCCCTCTTCAGAGTTTTCCAGAGAATACGAGTTAATAATTCCTTTTTAAATTAAAGTCACATGACCCTAATAAAATTTGAGAAAGACACTCGATAAGAGCAAAAATAGAGTGTCGCCTGTTTTTGATATTAATTACTGTTTATATATTGCAGTCAGAAGAAGAGAAAGAAAACATAATTTTCGCTTCTTACCCCCACAAAAAACGTTGACCTAATTTCAGCTAGAGACCCGTGGGTTTTCAAAAGAGGAAGTAAAGATGAACATTTTCCCGGATTTTTATTAATCACCCATTTTTTTCTTCTTTATATGGAAAGTTTACTGTTAGTTTTACTATACTATATAGTCCAGTCAACGTTTCACTTCTTAACTTGAGTGCTAGTGAATGGATTTTGATGAAGCCTTGTGCAAAGTGTTTGTAATGAAGTTAATAAAAATGTTGTAAAAAAGATTAGAGTAGGAAATGATCGGAAGGGGCAGAAAACACGCAGTTTATCAGGGATTCCGTAACTTTTAGAATTAGGTTAGAAATGAAAAAAAACAAACAATATATTTACCTTCTTTGTCCCAAAGTACTTAAGATGTTTTTACTCTGGTAATTTTTTTTTCGAGAATTGCTTATTGTTCGAGACGGGGGGGAGGGGGAAGGGAAATGTAAAAGTTGAGAAAAAAAAATCAGAAAAAATTGAGGTGAATGTGTCATCGAAATACAGGACTTTTTTTATTTACAACTTCTCTGTAAAATGCGTTTTCACCGAGTTTCTCCGGAAATACTTGAAAAACTACCCCTTTTTTGAAAGTGTAGCTTTAAATATATATAATCTAAAGATTTGAAAAAATTCAGACGTATGCATTGAGGCCTTCTAAACATTTTTCGTCTCTTGGAATTTTTTTTGTAACTTGCTAATTTTCCCAGTTACAGACAATTCTTCACGATGAATAATATACTACATTTTCTGCAAATTTTCAGTTAAAAAATACATAAAAATTCGGAAAATGAGCGTGATTTGTATATATTGTTATAAAACAATATAAAATCTAATAGAGTTATATCATTTTTAAAAAGGTTCAATATAATTTTTAAATTGAAAACGTGCAAAAAATGTAGTACATTATTTATCCTGAAAAACTGCTTGTAACTCGGAAAATTAGCAAGTTAGAAAAAAATTGGTAGAGGCAGATAATGTTTAGAAGGCATCAATGCATACGTCTGAATTTTTTCTATTTTTTAAATTACTTGGTATTAAAGCTCTACATTTCAAAGAAAGGGCTAGTTTTTCAGAAAACTTGCAAATAAAAAAAGTTTTGCATTTCTATGAATTTTTTCAGATTTTCTTTTCAGCTTTTACATTTCCCTTCTCCTTCTAATTTTTTTATTAACTTTTTTATTAACTTCATTACAAACACATTGCATAAGGTTTCATCAAAATCCATTCACTAGCACTCAAGCTAATGATTTTAGTCATTTTAGCGCTCCGTTAACTGGACTAATAGGGACTATAGGAAACATTTAGCCGCATATTATGGCGCTCTGATGAGGTTTTTGCTACTTCCGATTCATTGTCCGGCTTAGCGCTTCTACCTTAATTTAATTAAATTTTATTGCCCCTCAGTGTTGAAGATTTATGTCACTTAATTTGTCGCTAGGTATAAAATAAAAGAATTGATGAAGCCGTTCTACATACTTAAGATTTTTTATCCGAAATCAACCATCAGCTATTAAAAGCACTTTGACTGCATTAAATCGTCAGTTTCCCACGCATATATCTAACGTTATTCCACCTTAAAAATCCAAAGGAAGTAATTTTCCGGTCAACACAGCTCCGCCGGCGTTGGTATTAGAATCACGCAGGCGAATTATGATACAAACAAAAGCGCAACGCGTGTTCGGCGAAGAGTAAATGGGACACTCTTCGCCGTTTTCCCAGGCAGGCCATCTGATCTCGTCGAGATACCGCCGATATACTTGACCGTCTGACCGAGCCGTGTAATAATTGTGGTCACACAACGATATAACTGTTTCTGTAAAATACTATTCTACAAAGTCTGCGGTCTCTTCAGAATTACATCCGTCTGATGAACGAACAAGAAGTTTATTGAAATCTCGTCGGAGATCTCTGGTGTACTGTCGAAAACTAAAGTGATGTAAAAACAGTTTTATTTGTAGATTTTCTGGCGTACTTTGAGTAGATGACAGTACCTGAATGTTACAGTGTCTGTTATTACTACACATTTTTTAAACCTCTATGCAGTTGCTCTCTCCTCCCATTTTCGAAATTCAAACAATGTTCAATGCAAATCGTTTGCTTGTGATTACTCAACAGTTATGGGCTCGTTGCTGCTTTTAGAAAAACTACAATGGGAGTTGAAACTGAGAATCTCTCCAAAAATGGTCTGAAGATGAAAATTATCCATCATTACTTGACAAATTATATTTACTCTATAAAACAAACCAAATAACGCTTGTTATTAACTAAATTTTATGTTCTCTTATTCAATCACAGTTAACATCGAAAACCGTAAACTTAATCTACAAGTAAAATTACTAAGAGAATTTTCGAATCCTCGTCAAATACTATTGGGAACTATTTCCAATATCAAGCGAAATGTTTCCTATATTTTTCAAGATACAAGTAACACAAAAACTTAAGAAAATGACGTCATTTTTTCAAGAATCTTATCCGCACGTTTAGTATCTTAAAAACTATTACAAATTTCCATCTCGCGAAAATGGGGCGTGGCCAGGCGCTACGTCACTATACACATAGACTCGGCGATTTCAATAGACTTGATGCTCCTTATTGGTTATAATTATAAGTGTTTTCGAAGTATTGTTTGTTTTGCGTACTATTTGACAGTGGGGAGTACAATTTGGTGAAATGTCAAAAAATTACAATTTTCTCTCGCTCCTGCTAGAACGAATTTTCGATTTCGACCCTGCAATTTACGATTATAATTCATCGCCGACCTTCTCCTTTCCGTAGACACATAGAACGAACTTCCACTCGACGTATTTATTTAATTTCCAACGTTTAAAAATTCCATGTTTTTCGACTTTTCAGGTTAAATTTGAAAGGTCCCAGAAAGCCATTTTTCTTACGTCACTGGCGTATAGTGACGTCACAAATGAGCGCTCGGTGTTTGCAACTATTACTAATTTCAACTCCCTTATATCTCGAGAACGGAAAAAGTTAATAATACGAAAGTTTAAGTGTATAATGAGAATATCGAGTACTACCTATATGAAAAAGTATAAAAACCATATAAAAAGAATATCATGGAATAAGCCCATTCTGCATTGATTGATATAAATTAGCACTTGTCTGGCTATTTCATATAGTTGATATTTGGTTAAATTATGTTGGTTGAATAAGAGTGTATATAAACAGCCATAGAAAGTGTACTGCTTGACCGTAAAATCTATACCTGGATGGATCCGGTCCCGTCTTCAAGTGGGTGGTATAAAATAAGCAACAGCCAGCCAGATGTGAATGAAACAGATCAGTTTTTGTTTATTTTAATTTAGTTTAACTCATTGATGAAGTCTATTTCCTTATTTGAATTGAAAAATTAAAAATTTAAATTGAAAAGATGTTGATTATTGGTTTATTGATCCTTGTCACAGGACAGATTATTAAACAACAGAGAGAAAAAATTAGTTAATGAAGTAGAAAATACCCGGAATTAGAAGGCGGCTGTTGAAAATAATTACCGTAAATTGAAACCGATTGTTTCAAAGAAACGACATACCTACAGGGTGAGCAAACTATCCCTTCGGACCCTTTTTCTCATAAGGCGAAAAAATATTGTTACCGCGAGACAGGGCCCTTCCGAGCAACTCCACCGTAAATGGATATTTACCTGTGGAACGGTTAATAAATAATAATAATAATAAATAAAAACTGCCACATTCAGAAAGAGAAGAAACAGAAAACTTAGAAGAAGAAAAATAAGGCGATGACGATAGATGGAAACCTAAGAGAAGCATGGAAACTGAAAAGAAACATCTCGCAAACACCTGCACACCCCAGCCGATGGTGACAGATGGAAACTTAATAGAAACATGGAAACTTAAAAGAAGCACCTCACAAACACCTACACTTCCCATCCTGTATTCCACCCCATGCGTCATGCGGCTCTCGCTGCTGACAACAAGCATGTCCAATGTCCAACCCGGCGTATGCAGCCGGTTCGGCGGTATATAAAACATCCGAGATTTGGTTCCGGCACGCGGTTTGGCCTCCGTTGAGCGTGTTCGACGGACGACCAAGCTGCGTGTTGGAACGAACCTCCATGGATGCCCGGAATCGGCAGCAATGCCCATCTTACGCTGCCAATCAATCAATCAAACAGTTATCGTTTGCGAGAAATATGCGAAAAACTGATATTTGTACCTTTGACCTTGAATAAAATTTTTAGCCGACATGGGAATGGTGGGGACTTTTGACATTTCATTTGTAATATGTAGTGTATTCAAAGTCTGTACCAATTTTCGACTCTATACGAATTATTACGAAGTTAGATGTCTATTTTGACTGGAGTAAAGAAAGACAAAACAATTTCATAAGTGAACAGGGTATTGTTTATTTAACAATACACTAAAAATTAAAATTTAATGTAAAATTGTCGGTTGCTATGAACCTAAATAGGCTAGCCAACTTAAAAAATACAAATAAAAGGTGTCAGTTCTGTCATAGAAGACAGGAACTATACAGAAGCGAACGCTAGCCTTTGTGGCGGGACCAAATTTGCTCATAGTCACCATGACGATAAGGTATATATTTGTCAAAAGCGATATGACAGTTCTTGACGTTGTATGATCGACAGTCTTTTAATGCTTACACAGTGGTTGGTGATTTTGATGGCTTTTTCGTTTAATTTTCGACGATCTCTTATTCTATCTTTATTTATTTTATTTGATTTTTGGTGTTTTCGAATGCGGGTGAAACAATAAGCTTTCTTTTATTTCCCAAAAATCCTGAAAGGTAGGTACAAATTTATAAATCTGAAACAACTAGAAAGTAGTGTTGGCTATACTAAATAATTAGCAGTTGAAAAGAAGTAATATGAAAGGAAACATTTTCTTATCAGTTGCAACTACTAACTCTGGGTCAACTCGAAATACGATTTAAAAATAACATTTTGATAAAAAGGATGGGGTTCTTTAAAGTCATAGGAAAGCCTAAATGCTATAAATCAAGATAATTAACGTGAATTTTGTATTCTCAGAGCTGCAATTTGGTTGAAGGCATGTTTAAGGCATGATCTACTTAATTAGAGGTGAATAAGCATCAATTAAATTATAAGTTATTGAGAGCCACTTCGAAAAAAAAATACGTTTGTATAGGAACACGTAAACATTTGCATGATGAAGCAGTTCCAACAACAGTTTTTTCAGTGCATAGTGTATTGGACCGAAATATTGATATATTTTGTGTGTACATCATTTCTCTGAGTGTAGTAAGACATATTACTGTCATTTCGAGGTCATAGGCATCCATTGAGTTAGAAGAAAATCAGGTCCCCCGATATCAAAGGTAGCGCGGCAAGCTTTCGCCTCTGTATAGTTCCTGTTATCTGTGATTCTGTTTTCGAAAGGACTGAGTAAAGAATATGCCAGTACTTACTGTTTTTTGGATTTTGGCACACATCGTGTGGAAAAGGGCACTTTCGAGTCATGGTTACTTTTCATTGTAGTTTTCGGAGGCAGTCCTCGTAGAAAAACAGTTTTTTTAAATAAATGGTAATCATTTAAGTATGATTACTTGATGTTTCGAAAAACAGTTTATTACTACTTCCAGAACTCATATTTTATTCATTTCTCTCTAATTTATGTTTGATAAAATAGGAAGTAAAGTTTGTAAGGATATACATTTTTCTAAGTATAAAAAAAACGTATTTAAGTGAATAATAATACGTATACACATACGGTATTAGGCGTGCCAAGTACTTCTAATTAACTCGAAAAATATTTCATTTGTGGTTACCAATGCATTAGATGTGTTTTGTGTTAGCGTTTGACGACCTCAAAAACAAACAGGCGTTTCTTTGATTCCTTCACATTTCCAAGAAAGGAATAATTAACACCTTATTAACCGTAGCGTGTTTTTACCGTTGTCCAAACAGAATATCTACAAGATTGTGAGAAGATACAACAAATACGCGCAGCTGGACAGTTTTCTCTTACCGATCTGTGCTTGACTTTGTTTGGACGAACGGGTCACAATTGTGATCTAGTATGTCAACAACGAAAAACTCGATGGACCGCACGATGGCGCCTGAGTACATTTTTTCAAATGTCATTGAGTCGACGTCTTAGACCAAGGTCACGTAAACTTGCAATGCCATAGACCTTTTCATTTTAGGTTATTTTCGTGATCAAATTGACGCGCCAGCGTATAATTCACGTTTTTGTTTACAGGTACATATCGTACCTATTACTTTCTGCATGAATTTATACAGCTTTGGCAACTAGAAATCAATACCAGTAAATATTATTGCAAGTATTACCTAGAAACATCATCGCCAATATGGCGACCAAAAGTGCACTCTATAGTGTACTCTAAAAAACCGCTGCCTAAGGAATCATGTAGAATGACATTTTTTACGTCTAGGCCATTTTGCATTTTTAGTGATTTTTTTAAGTCGGGGGTTGTTTAGGGGTGCGCTATACGTTCGACGTAAGGGAGGCTTTGAGGGAGCATTATGAGTATTGGTACCAATCGATATAATAATAAAAAATTACTCTTAATTTTAATATTAATTTTTTCTTTTCATTTGAAATTCGGCGGTGTTGTGCGAATGGCTGTGCAGCCACAGCTGGGGTGTGCGGTGGTTTGCGAGATGCTTCTTTTCAATTTCCATGCTTCTTTTAAGTTACCATCTATTGTCATCTCCTTATTTTTCTTCGACTAAGTTTTCTGTTTCTGAATCTGGCAGCTTTTATTTTTTATTTTATTTTTGCTTTCCCTTTCTTTGTTTTTATTTATTAATCGCTCCACAGGTAAATATCCATTTACAGTGGAGTTGCTGGGAAGGGCCCTATCTCACGGTAACAAATATTGTCTTTTTCGCGTTATGAGAAAAGAGGTCCGAAGGGATAGTTTGCTCGCCCTATATGTCGTTTCCGAGGTCGTTTCCTTGAAACAATCTGTTTCAATTTCAGGGAGTTTTTCCATTTCATCACCTATATATTATGTTTATTACCTATATATTATGTTTAATACCTTTTCAATTTTCATCTTCATTTCTTGTTTAAAATTTAATAAAGACATAAATAAATAAACCAATGCTAATGCTACATAAACAAAAGCTTATTTGTTTCATTAACAGATCTGGCTGGCTGTTGCTTATTTTATATCACCCACTTGAAGAAGGGGCGGATCCAGGTATAGATTCCACGGTCAGGCAGTACACTCTCTCGGGTTGTTTATATACACTATTTTGTGTTGCTTTATTCAACCAACATAATTCAATCAAATATCAACTATATGAAATAGCCAGACCCGCGCTAATTTATATCCATCAATGTAGAATCGTTCACGCTTTAATTCAATACAGTTTCGACGTCTTGTTGCCGCTTTATCCGGATTTATCTCGAGATCCCGTAGGAGCCACGAAACACGCGTCTGTCACCGAATTCGACACACTTTGAACTCCGCCAGTAGCTAGTACTGCTAGTTATCATCGTTTTCTGATGAGCTGTCAGTGGTAATGGGTCACAAAAATTAGCCATGTCCCCAAAATATATGTGAAACTGTGAATGCGACAGGCGAAGATATATTGCTGTGACCTAACAACAGCTTCGCGTCTGCAGGTCCTTTAATATATTACATCTCATTACACAGCTGTAATATATATTATCGTCGCCTGTCCGTAGCGGACTTAACAGCGAACATTTTGATGAAGCTACTTCAAAATATGCGAAAACCTAAAGGTTTAACAAAGGAAACGGGAATTGTACAGTAAAAGAATATGACTTTTGCCCTACTATGAGAAGTACAATTTTTATGGTGTGATTACAGTTTGAGATAATTTTTTAGTCTGCAAATTAATTGTCTTGCTTTTTTTTTCGTGTCCATTATATTTTGTGACCTAAAAACATTAACAAAAAATTGCGAAAATCTGCCATTTTAGATTTTTTAAGTTTTTTGAAATATCCCCCTAGGCAACATGTAGATTCGTAATCATATACCTCAAATCAACAATAGACCGTCTGTTTCCCAAAAATCTCCAAACTTGCTCTTGGATTTAATAGAGACGGCTTTGTAGAAAATTTGCCTCATCTACTACCAAACAGACTCTGAGACGCACACAAAACAGAGTAATTATTAGATAATCGTAATTCGCAATTGCAATTAGTCGGTGATTGAAATTTCGGTCACCCAGAACACTAGAAGTAATTCATTTTAACTGGGTGTAATTTTGTAACAAACGGCAACATCGCTCAATATACTTGTATGCACATTTCCCCGTTTACGACCGCCGCAGTGCGCACCAAAGTATTCCAATAAATTATGTCGTTGTACATTGTTCGGCAAATTTTACGATCTACGAAACAACCACGTCTGGTAAAATTTACCGGTCAAGTTCAACGTGGTGGCGGCTGTGGATCGCAGTCGGCGCGTAACATCCTCGAAACGAAGATAAAACGTTTGCACATCCATATAAACTCGAAGAGAACCAAGCTGAATGAATGGTCGACCCACTCTCATACATACTTGCCTCTTATTAGTTAGTGTTAATTGAAATGTTGCCATATTGTCATCCTTTCCAATGGGAGGTAAACCACGTAAAAATTGATATTCTAACTTTAATAATTTATATGCTCGGCCTTTGAAACATATTGATAAAATCTTTTCGGATAACGTAGTAATGAATAGATTCTAGATATTGCTCCAGAATCAGGTGCTGCCATAGTCACATAATCTTCTACATATAAAAAATGACTACTATCATATTAGACGAGGTGGTATGGGCGCATTAATTTCGATTTTTAGAATTGAATTTTTTTTTTCTGGAGTCAGCAAATGTATTTCCAATCAGTAACTTGGTCTGATATTGTTTAAAACGATTTTGTTTGTAACAAAAAGAAAAATTACATTTTTTCAACCGAACAAAGGTTTTTTATATTTTTTTACCTATTTCCAACAAGAAATGTTACCTGTACCTGACTAAAGGCCTGTTTTTCAATGTCCAGTTAAAAGTTTCTGGTAGGTAGCTGCTAGTTACCCTTAGCTGGCAGTTATATCTATGTAGTATTTATCAAAAGTAATTTAACTACCAGCTACATACCCATGAGTTGGCGCTACTGATTCTACCTGATATTGCTTTCAATTGGTTTAATTCAAATTAGTGTTTTAGTAACAATTTATCTAATTTAACCCCAAAATTCATTGCGTTGCGTTGTGTAGCGTGTTGATTGATATTGTCTAAATGTTATTTGTGGCATTTATCTTAATTTTCTTTTTCCTTCTTCAATTCTTTGGGACTTCCTGCCACATGTATGTTTTCTTTTTAATCGGTGCTTGGGGAATATACAAAATATATCACAATTAACCAGTATGATACTGGTAAAAAACCTCTACGCCTGTGACGTTTACGTCAAAGGATCAATTAGAGGCTGTTTTTTTTAAATAAACAACACAAATAAGTATAAAAACTTGAAATTAAATATTTCGCCCACGTTTCGGAAATCTAATCTGTTTCCTTTTTCAAGGCTTTTTTGAAAAATCTTTTTTGCTGTGTATGACAAATACACAGCTCTAAGAATGTTTGGTATATTCAATATCCATAGATACTTACTATTTACATAGAACTGTTGATATAGTTAACAGTTTTCTAGTTTTTTATACAATGTTAAGTTTGTGAAGTTCTTCTTTTAACATTGGCAGCCAAGTTGTGCAGACATCTACGGAACAATTCGACACGCAACTATCCTCATTCAATAATATTATCGCGGATTCTTTAATTTTTCTTTTTTTGCTATCTGCCTCTTTTGTTAAAATTTTTGCCGAGTCCCAGTTTATTCTATGTCCGTTCTCCCACGCGTGTTCGCAGATCTTGGACCTCTGAATTTCATTTTTTCTGATATAATTTTGATGTTCGCCCAATCTTACATTAAAAGGCCTTGATGACTCACCCACGTATTGTTTGTCGCACTCACACGAAATACTATAAATGCAATTTTTTGAATTTTGCTCGTGGTTCTTCGGTTTTGTCTTTGTCAGAATAGATCTTAAAGTGTTGCTTGTTTGAAATACCGTCCTAAATATCAAATCTATCACCGATGCGGATTGTCCGAAAAGTTGCGCCGCATCGGTGATAGATTTGATATTAGGACGGTATTTCAAACAAGCAACACTTCTGACAAAGAAGCTAGGAAGAAAAATCAAAATGAGTTTTAAAGGGGATATAAAATACTCTCTTGTGTTGCCATTTTTTAGGGTTATTGATATTTATTAGTATATAAAAATAACAATATAATATAGTTATCTCTTGTTTCTTTGTGCATCTAACTATTCACAGGCCCATAAAAAATAACTGACTATAATATAAGTTAGAAATGCATTCTCTTTTAGCTCAAGGTAGTACTTAAATGCAGAAAAAGTTAGAAATAAAAACATTCACATTTACAAATTTAGCAGCATGTTAAAGTTAGCCAAAAAAATCCAGAAAAGTCTGCATATTCAATTTTTTGATGATATTTTTTAATACAATTTTTTAACTATTGAATGATTAGACACAATAGTTATATGATATATAAACTCAAAAAAAATGAGCCAAATTTTCAAGATGTTTGGGTCTTGTTTTTATTTTTAGGAAACAATAACAAATTGGCCAACATCTGGCTAACTTCAACATGTTGGTAAATGTGAATATTTTTATTCCTGACTTTTTCTGCATTAAATTACTACCTTGAACTAAAAGATAATGCATTCATAACTTATATTAAGGTCACTTATTTTTTATGGGCCTGTGAATAGTTAAAAGTACAAAAAATCAAATTATATTGTTATTTTGATATACTAATAGATATCAATAGCCATCAAAATGGAAAGACAAAAGAGTATTTTATATCCCCTTTAAAATCCATTTTGATTTTTCTTCTTAACATGTTTGGTTTTCGAGCAATTCAATTTTTTCTATAGGTCGCGCGCCAAAAATTTCAAATAAACGAAAACTCGTGCGCATTAAAAATAAAAATTTTGCAATTTTTTTCAATATCGATTTTCTCGACAACCATGGCATATACAAGAAAATTACAAGAGTTGCGCGGTACCCCCAGAACTGATTTTTGTGGTTTTGTGATGTATAATCCCTTCACTAACAGTTACTGAAGGAAAATCTCAAATAACGTTTTTTGTTATGGACAAATTTATAATTATTGGACTAAAATGGAACTTGCAAATAAAAGTACCTATTCAAAATTTTGTGAAAAAAAGAAAGTGCCTCTAAAAATCTGAAAAAATTCAGAAGTGCGCGGAAAGGCGAAAGAAATCGACAGAACTCTCTAACTGTTTTAGTTTTCGAGATAGGTCGTTGAAAAGGGAAAAATTTTAGAAATTTTCCATCCGGTGACTGAGAAGCCCTGTCTCGTACACTAAGGACGGCAAGGATGTCTGGTTTGCGCCATTCGATTTCTCCATCTTTTTAGCGTACCTCTGTTTTTTTTTCAGATTTTTAGAATCTGTCGGTCGGATAAAACTGCCTCCTAGGTGGACCCGTGTTGCTGAAGAAGCAAAATCCTCGCACCTCTGACTTTGACCCCTTCTAGCTTCCTGAAAAATGACTTCAGATTATCGAGCGGCCCAGCATCGGATTCGAAATTTAATTGAACTAATTTCCACCACGCGAGAAAATGCCGATGCACAAGTGCAATTCCCCATTTGTATACGATTAAAATAAGTAACAAATTGAATAAATACACCAAGGAATCGAATGCAAAAAACCTTATTTTTAAATTTTCCCAGCACATTAAAGACAGTTTACCTGCTAGATAAATATATGACAGTTAAACTATTTAACTGGACATTGAAAAACCGGCCCTAAGAGTAAAATATAGAAAAATAAAAAATTATAATTCGACCGACGTTATACAGTAGGTGCTTAGAGTTGATATCGTTGAACTAAACTAGGTACCTTTGTTTATGTCCAAGGTTAAGCTAAATATTGATTGACATTAGCCAATACAATCATTAGTCATTACTTACAAATGTTAACTAACAACAAGAGCATAACCTTTCGATTTCACGATGCAGGATCTAATATTATACAAAGGTAAACCATAGTAACATCTAGGACGGTTAATATTTTCGCGGTAAAAATTATCGAATATACTTTTTTAACATTATCGCCATTGAGGCTACACCTGATTTTGAAGTAATAAGTATCTGGGCACCTCATCTATAAGAGCTTAGGCGTAACATTTCTAAGAACAATTCGTTTCGGCCAGGAAATACATAAGTATTTAATCATGATGCTTACTATTTTATTCGCTGTAATATAAATTCTAACGGCCAGTTTTTCCATATCGAGTTAACTCCGTAGTAGGAGTTAACCCTGAGAGTGCAAATATAGTCTAGATGGTTTCCTTTAAAGAGACTTGGATACATGAAAAATCTGTATGTGGAAGTAGTGATTCCTTAGGCAGCGTTTTTTTTTTGAGTAGAGGCTTGATCTCAAGTTCGAATTCGACCAAAATCGAAAGGTGTCCAAACATTTACTAACACTTCTATTATCAGTGTAAAAATAGACGTATACATTAATATCATTTATATAATGTACGTGTATACTTATTTGATTTCTAGCTGCAATGAATCCCAGCACTTATGTCACAAACTACATATCTTCGTGTGCCTCGTAAATATATATGTACAGCATAGGTATAATTCACGATAAACCTCGGACTTGAGTCCATTTGAGAGCATCCAAACATGAAGTTTTTAGTGGATAAGCTTGTAGTCCAGTCGACGAAATCGCAAGTCTTATCTCTTTGCGACCGTCGCGCGTCGGTCGGGTTTGATATTTATTTATGTGATATTTGAGCCCGACAGGACAAGCCCCTCTGTCTGTCAATTTCGCCTCCGCCACCACGTCTCATCCCGTGTACGTTGGCATACAAGGATTTTAAATACGATGTACCTGTTTTAGTGCACTACTTTCATTCATTTCTTGCTGCACCTGTGCGAGTGTTGTACATGGTATATGCATGTACGTTTGGTGTTTCTGATGTTGTCGTTTTCTAAAATGAAATTTCTAAGAATAACCGCAGGTCGGGATATTCATACAGACTGGTGTATACTTGATCATTAACAACTAACTACTTCATCATGATATGGAAAAAGGATATGATATACCGTGCCCTTAATGATACTAAATCTACAGCACGTTACTGAAAATACGACAGAATTAAAGTAAACGTTACACTCTTCGCCAATTTGTTTTTTTATATAATTGTTGTACATTGTAGGATCCTCCACGCAGTTTTTATTTAGTAAATAATATTAGCTTTACGCATTTATTATTTTATCATGCCAACTTAGCTTGTCAAACACAGTAGATGACGGTGAATCACGAAGAGGCCTAAAGGAATTATTGGAACAGACATCTATTAAAGCTTTTTTAAACCTTTAATTTCGTGATATACAGAGACCTAAGAGAAACTTTTCTTACTTTTTATAGGGTATTTTGCCACTGAAAAATATTTAAAAATTTTAATGAAAAAACCTCTGCGCCAAACGGATCAGACAGAGGTTGGTTCTTGAGTACTTGACTGTTTCAAAAAGTCTCACACCTAAAAATATATAAACCAGAACAATGTTATAAACTAAAAACTGAAAATCAAAGCTATAGGTAGTTAACGTTTCGGAAGAGAATCTACTTACGTTCTCAAAACTTTTTGGCCGTCAACCATAACTGTCATGGTTGACGGCCAAAAAGTTTTGAGAATGGAAGTAGATTCTCTTCCGAAACGTTAACTACCTATAGCTTTGATTTTCAGTTTTTAGTTTATAACATTGTTCTAGTTTATATATTTTTAGGTGTGAGACTTTTTGAAACAGTCAAGTACTCAAGAACCAACCTCTGTCTGATCCGTTTGGCGCAGAGGTTTTTTCATTAAAATTTTTATATATTTTTCAGTGGCAAAATACCCAATAAAAAGTAAGAAAATCTGAATATGCCACAAATAAACAATTACAGGCAATATCTAAGAGAAACGTTGGAAAAACACGTTTTTTAAACTTTCTTTTCCAAATGAAATTGTTACACTTAAAAATTTTGCAAAGCCTGAAATAATATAAATTCGTATTTCATCGTTCTTTTCGAAAATATTAGCTTTTTATTATATATCAATTATAATGCATATGCAGTATTTTATTATTAGAAATGTATTGTTCCACCATGTAATCTGAGGTTTGGTTACTTATATTTCTTTTCTCGCACCATCCTAGGCAGCCCATCTCGCTTGGTAGGAATCTACAAACAGAAATTAATATTACGAGCCGAAAGTGACACTTAGTTTCACTAAATTACAACTTACACAGGAGCAAATACATATGAATCTTTCTATTACCTAATTACCTACTACTTATATGTTAATATTTACTTACCATTGCTAGTGGTATCCTAAAATTTCGTCTAACTTGTGTCGATGGTTAACTTGTTCCGTTTTTCTTGTCCATCACATAATTTAGCCTAGGGTCAAAGTAATTAATGTTGTAATGTTGTCTAGAGTGAATTTCAGTTCTCATTTCACATATTATGCTCCCTGTTGGGTAATAATCGCACCTGGAAATAAATAAATTGTATGTGATAAAGCATTTTAACCTATGAAAGTAAACAAACATAAAAACCTATCACGTTTCTTTTTGTTGCGATATGAAGATACGATTAGGGACTTACCTTGATAAAATTGATGATCCCGTAAGATTTACCGTCGTAAATAATGTATTAATAAACATTTCAACCCATTTCTTGTGTTAGGTTATTTTGTTGTCATTCTGTCAAAACGAAAATTACACCTTACGGCTCACTCAGTACGTGGATTCGTGAAGTTACACTCGCAACGCTATATCGCAAGAGCGCAAGTAAGGTAACAGGACCGCATTAACCCACAAATTTATTATCACATGTTAATTATACGATATTTCTTAATTGCCTCATCAGATATTAGTATAATCTATTGCATGAGCATCCCGGTCGCACAATTGTCATAGTGTCATAGGAAACATGAACCATTAAATGGTTTAAAATTAGTAGGCTCGACACAATTGGCAGATTCGGCCCTGCGTCTCTCCAGCCGTGACCCTGATCATGAACTTGGACAGATGTTTACATGATTTACGTGGTTGGGATAATTTTTCTAATATAATTTGAATTTGTTTATATTAAATAACATTTCGTTTAGTTGGTCTTCCACTTTATAGAAAACCTATATTTGTCACATTTTGTGGTACTATTTTTATGCAGTAGGATTTCTTTCACTTATATACTTTCCTTAAATTTAGCTGGTCAACGATTAACGTGGTACGTCCATTTCCTCCTTTTTGGTGGTTTTTCTCTAAATGTTTGGTTTTTATAATTTTCCGGGAGAGCCATTATTAATCGAGTAGTTATTGCAACCAGTTGTGTCTTTTGTAAGATTCTCTAACTTTTGAAGTGTTAGGATTAATTCTGGTCGCAATACAGTTCTGTGACGATTTTGTGGTAGTTCGTTATTTGTCACACTACTCCGTTGGGATTTATTCGTTAATTTTGGGGTAAGCTATTTTTTTTTGTCTCCTAGTACACGTGCTTTTCATTGACCAAATTAAAAATCCTTACAGATTTGGGAAAATCCTCCAGGGTTGTCCTGCTTGGAGGCTACATTAAAGCCACACAACATCCACGTGAGTTTCACAATTTTTTTTGTACAATTTCATTTTTTTTGTATCATGTTCGACAACAATTTTTGTTCTCTTACAGGGCTTTTATTTTATTTCGTTTTCTTGGATTTTATTTTATTGCACTTCATTGCGTTCCATTCCATAAGTGGGGCTTTGCTTGTCCATGGTCCAAGCAGTATTTGTATGGTTCCGGTTAGTGTCTAATTCTGAGCGTTGCTGTTCAGCATCCACCCGGCGGAAACACCCTACAGTGCAGGATATTGGCAACTCTCCACTGCTCACCCAGATAAGTGCCCTATGATTACTTTTTTTAACGTTTTCCTTCGATATATGTATATATTGCCTGCTACTCACTTTTTTTATATATAAGTAGGTACATACATAATATTTCTTTTAAATTAAGTTCACCGCAGTATTTAAGTAGTATAGGTATATATATTTCCCCAATTTGTAGGTATTAAGTATTCTCTTGATATTTGGTAAATTTTACAAATTATATGTACTTATATAAAAAAATTTTTTGGTATAATATACTATTTCGTACTTCAAGCCATTAGTTATTTATTGTTTGTGTGTTTACCACCTAGCTGTCTTACCCGCTCCCCCCCGACTAGCTAGCAAGTGTGCATTTCCTACTTTTTTTTACCGAACTGCACACTATAATAAATATTTGCTACAAGTACCGGAGAGGCATCCATCAAGCCTACTCATCCATCGTTTATTACCTTGTAATAACAATAGAATTATAAATTTAATAAATCTATTTATTTTTTTTTATATTCCACCCCTTTTACCTTGTAGCAAATTGGCGCCCAACCTAGTATCGGCTTACAGCGGGTGGTTACTGTTTTTTTCCTTAGCATTTAGACTGCTAAATGGTGGACACACATTCAAAATTATGGTTTGACCAAATTTTGCATTTTATCTTTTGGCATTTCAAGAACAGTTCATATAAGAACATTTTGCTATAAAAAGTAGCATTGTTTTTCAGGTCACGATTAAATTTTATTATGAGGGTTTAATGTAAAATATTAATGCTATTTGTTGAGAGTTTGTTTTATATTTGATCACACGAACGCTTATTTAAGATTACTTATATAGGGTGCTCATTTTTTTATACCTAAAATATTTGATTAGGAAGTTTTTTACTTTTTTCTACACTGAGCTATTAGGTATATAGGATATTCATTTGCACACTCTCAATTATATCTTCTTTACATACTTTTTACTTTTCAGATATCATTTTCCAGTTTCTTTGGTGTTTTATATCATTTTTATTAGGTACATGTACTTAGTTTTGCGAAATACTGGAACACAAGTAAATTGATTATTCATTGTATACTTTTTGTGCTCAAATTGATAAATAATCAAGTACCTTTTATTATTATCTTGTTATATGCTTATGCTACGGTTGACTATACAGAGTGGACCAACATAAATTAGTGCTTGTAATATATGTATTGAAATACATTTTTTTAAATATATATACTCTAGATTTTAGGCCGATATTTCTAGATATTTCGCAAAATACGTACACGTACATAGGTACTACACATAGTGATAGATTGATATACTTGCGCTATACTAATAGTGTTTAAGTAAACAGAGGGTATATATGTATATGTATAAAAACTTTTGAAGGGAAGTGTACAAAGTAGATGTGAATGCACCAGTATATACATTTTTTTTAGAAAGTAATATTCATACTAAGTAAATATTATCTTGTTTGGGTGAGTACTATTCTTTCAATTAAATATAACTTCATATTTTCTTGCCATTAACGTATATACGTTTATATAATTTTGGTAATTATTTATACAGAGTGACCCTATATACCACAATATCGGTATACGTGTACATAAGATTCATTAGTTTAGACTGGTACTACTAAAAATATGTACTGATCTTGAGTCTTGTCAGCAATGATTGGAAAAGTTATTTATACAGGGTGAACATAAATATATTATTGATAAATTTTTTTTTCGGCATTTTCGTAATATAGGGTGATACTGAACTGCACGCAACCTTTTTTTTTTTTTTTTTTTTTAGTATTGATTCAGTTCATTGACTATACAGGGTGGATCGTTACATATTTGTAGGTAAAATATTTTGTAGTTGGTGTAATTTGATTTTCTTATGCTGATTATGGTAACTTTTTTTTACTGCTACTCTTTGGTAATGAATGCGTCGTAAACTAGTGTACTGTTTTTACAGTGTTGCTCGATAAACCAAACCACCTTCACACTTTAACTCTTTAAGAATGTTCGTTTAGATATTTCTTTCAAAGTTTTAATCAATACTTGATAAGTGTACAAGGTGAAGACTGGATTTCGGAACTGGATTAGTATCTGCTTATTTGATTTTTTGCGTGGTGTATATTTTTGTTACTGCATAATTTAGTCTAGTTATAATTCTTTTTTTATGTTAATTTTAAGAGTACTTGTATACCCAAATTAAGTAAGTCACTAAAGATTTTTGGTACATATGTCGTGGTTTTTAATGTTGACGTTTTGGGAAACGTTGGTTATAGATTTCGGCTGCTATTCGGTGTGCTATTGTTTTCCGTTTTCTATTAGTCTGTTTTGTTAATTTTTTTTTTGCATTTTCTCTTGTTGGTCGGTTGCATTTTCTCTTGTTAGTCGTGCCGTACGTGCTACTATTGGTTTGGCTCGTTGGTGACTTTTTGCTGGTAGAGGGGAGGACTTTGTAAAATTTTCTTGAATTCGGTTAACTTTTTTATATATATAATGGAAGTAAATCGTTTACTTAGCGATGAGTTAACGTATGAGTTACGCGTACGCGGTGCACTCACTACAGGAAATGTAGATGAGAAGCGCCAACGCTTACGATTACTCTTACGCGCTGAGAGATTGAACTCGGAGATGCAATATGACGTTACTGGCCTTGAACCTCACATAGAAATGCAGATATGTGAAGCAAAGTTGGACGATTTGGAAGGCGCGATTAATGATTTTGATGTTAATAATGCGGTAAATGAGAATAGCAAAATTCAGTCACGCTTGATGCATGTTGTTACTAGATTGAATCGGATTCCAGATAACTCGGTAAAAGTTGAACTTTTAAATCGTTGTGTAAGTTTAAGGGATGCCCTACGATTAGCTATGCACCATAGTAATCGTTCAGTTCAGGGATCTCTCTTAGATGAGCCGAATCTGTTATTGCCAGAAGTACTGCCAGGAGCAAGTTCCTCGGTGGCCCAGGATAACATTCCGGTGGCAAATTTGGTTAACGTCAACGTGGTGAGTTCTCGGCAAAACACAAATCCGTGTTCAATAATGTCAGAGGACAATCATTTCACTTCAAGAGAATATGTAAATATAGGGAATAATTTAAATTCCACGCCTAATCCTCGTGAGCGTCAAATTCACCCCCCAAATAGTAACGATATCGCTATGCCAGCTAGGCAGCAATATTTGCAAGCTAATGCTAATCAGTTGCGTTCATCCGGAATGGATGAGCAAGCTAGATGTTTTTCTGTAATTTCTAAGTGGAATATTACGAAGTTTACTGGCTTTAATAATGTCTTGGACTTCTTAGAAGAAGTCGAGGAAATGCGGATAGCATGCGGCATATCTAAGGAACAACTACTGCGATGCGTTATAGCTTTGCTAGCAGATGCGGCCTTAGTATGGTTTAGAGGAGCCAAGTCGACGATAAGCTCTTGGGATGAGTTTGTTCGATTACTTAAAGATACATATTTGCCGACCGATTACGAAAAACATCTGTTGGCTGATATTCAAAGTCGAACTCAACATTTTAATGAAAAATCAGCTTTATATATTGCCATTATGGAAAATTATTTCAATAGGCTTAAACGAAAACCCGCTGAATCAGAACGGTTGCAAATAATCCTAGACAACATGTTACCTGAAATTCAAAAAAAACTCGCACTACGACCAGTGACTTCTATTGTCGAGTTGGTTGAGAAATGTAAGGGGATTGAAGATGTTTTCTGGCGTACGGAACACTGGCGACCGCCGCCAAGTAACACTCGAATAGTAACAGAGCCGAATTTGATGTATCGCCGATCTAGGGTACATGAGGTGGAACCTGTTCATGCAGTAGCTAGTGAGCTACCAACTGGACGTCCAGACTCTATCCCTATCAGTAGAATAGTTACTTGTTGGAATTGCCGCCAACAAGGACACGTAAAAAGGAATTGTAATCAACCCCCATCTGTGCACTGTTACAGATGTGGCAGACAAAATGTGACTATTCGAACCTGTCCGTTGTGTTCGGGAAACGATCCGGTGGGTCATCAGTAGGTCGAGTGGTGAACCCAGTCGGAGTCGAAAACTCGACTATTTTAGAAGCAGGAATTTCTAATAAGCTTGATTACGTATTGTCAAATGTTGTAGGAGACGAGAGACCTTATCTTAAAGTGAGTATTTTTGATATGGAATTTCTTGGCTTACTAGACTCTGGCGCTTCAAGAACCGTTCTAGGAAACAAGGGATATGAACGACTTAGGTCGCTAAATCTTGAACTCGTACCGAGTACGGTTAAGTCTTGTGGTGTTGCCAATGGTGAACAATGTGAAGTGATTGGTAGTTACAATATTCCTTTTGGTGTTAGAGGCAAGATTCAGGTGATCAATGTGCTGGTAATACCATCACTACCACACTTGTTGATCCTGGGCTCCGATTTTTGGCGTAAGATGGGCATTGTTCCCGATCTACGACATGGTCTCTGGCACTTCACCGACACCGATCTGCCAGAACATCACATTCTTTCCATTACTGATAGTACGCATCTTACCCCTGAGCAGTCTACGGAGCTAGAAAATTTCATTGAGAATATTTTCTCTAATATTCCGGAAGGGTTAGGTTGTACTAATATGGTTACCCATTCCATCAAAACTACGTCAGAACCGATAAAACAAAGGTTTTATCCAATATCCCCTGCTCTTCAGAAACATGTTAACAATGAACTTGACGATATGTTACAACGTGGAGTTGTCGAACCGTCTTCTTCTCCTTGGGCCTCACCCATAGTGATGGTCAAGAAGAAAGATGGATCGTACCGATTTTGTGTTGATTATCGCAAGGTAAATAGTGTTACTCAAAGAGATGCCTACCCGCTACCACAAGTCACGAGTACTCTCGATAAACTACGAGACGCTAGATATCTTTCGTCTCTTGACATTAAGAGTGCTTATTGGCAAGTGCCAATGGAAAAAGACAGTAAACAAATAACTGCGTTCACTGTTCCGGGCCGAGGCCTGTATCAGTTCTGTCGGATGCCTTTCGGCCTCCATAATGCTCCTGCAACGTGGCAGAGGCTAATTGATCGAGTTCTCGGACTAGACCTTGAGCCTTATGTATTTGTTTATTTGGACGACATTATCATCGTGACCCAAACGTTCGACAAGCATCTTGAAGTATTGAAGGAAGTGTTTAATCGTCTAACGAATGCAGGTCTGACTGTTGGAAGAGATAAATGTCAGTTTTGTCGTTCCGAACTAAAATATCTTGGCTATATAGTAAACAGTAGTGGATTACACGTTGATCCGGAAAAGGTTTCGGCGATCTTGAATATTAGACCACCGAAAAATGTTTCTGAGGTTCGACGAATCTTGGGTATTACGAGCTGGTATAGGCGATTTATACCGAATTTCGCAACCATCGTAGCACCTATTACTAATTTACTGCGTAAGCATGCCAAATTTGTATGGTCAGAGGAATGTAAACTGGCTTTTGAACGTGTCCAAGAGCATTTGGTGTCAGCACCCATAATCAGTTGTCCCGATTTTGACAAACCTTTCTCGATACAGACTGATGCGAGTGATTTTGGACTTGGGGCCGTTCTCTCGCAGTCCCACGAAGATGGCGAACGAGTGGTCAGTTTTATCAGTCGTTCTTTGACTAGTAGCGAACGGAAATATAGTGTTACCGAGAAAGAATGCCTTGCAGTGCTCTGGGCTATCGAACGCTTCCGGCCATATGTCGAGGCAACACACTTTACTGTCATCACCGATCATTTCGCCTTGAAATGGCTCCATAATTTGAAAGACCCGTCGGGTCGACTAGCTCGTTGGAGTGTTAGGCTACAACAGTACGACTTTGATGTGATACACCGCAAGGGCAAAGACCACGTTGTCCCTGATGCGTTATCGCGATCTGTTCCGGTTGTGGACGAAGTTTCCGCAGATTCCGTATTGTTTAAGGGGTATGTCGATCGCTGGTATGACAAAATGATCAGAAGGATTACGGATAACCCGTTACACCATCCTCAATGGCGCGTTGAAAACGGCATCATTCTAAAGAGAATGAAAAATGCTTATCCGGGTCTGGAGGAATCATCATTTGATTGGAAAGTGGTCGTTCCTAAATCTCATCGAATTGAGGTGATACGAAACCACCACGATCCACCCATGTCAGGACATGCTGGGGTGCATAAGACTTATGACCGTATAGGACGCAGATTCTATTGGCCGAAGATGAAATCCGATATTACGAACTACATTCGCTCCTGTCAGGTTTGTTTAGCTACAAAACCAGTACAGAAGCCTCCATCTGGGCTTATGTGTGGTCGTACGGATGTATCGAGGCCATGGGAGCTTATATCTGTCGATGTTGTAGGTCCATTGCCTAGAAGTTCGAACGGGTACAAATTTATCCTTAGTATACAGGATTATTTTACTAAGTTCTGTCTGTTCTTCCCGATGCGCGGTGCAACAGCACAAACTATTACGCGGCTGCTAGAAGAGAACGTCTTCTTGTTGTTCGGTGTTCCGAAGACACTTATTACCGATAACGGTAAACAGTTCGTTAGCAAGGAATTTTCAAAGCTAATGAAGACCTATAAGGTAAATCATTGTAGAACAGCCAACTACCACCCTCAAGCAGATCCGTGCGAGGCCCAACATAGAACGCTAAAGACTATGTTAGCTTCATATGTTAAAGACAACCATCGCTCCTGGGATACCTTATTGCAAAAAGTAGCCTGTGCCATGAGAACAGGAATTAGCGAAACTACGGGTATGTCCCCGTACTTTGTTAATTTTGGTCGAGAAATTGTCCTGTCTGGTCCTGATCATACGCCACCTACAGTTAGTGATGACCATCAACTAACTCCAGTTATTCAGCCGGAACATAAACCTGATGTATTGGCTAAAATTTTTAAAGAAGTTCGAGCTAGGATTATTAAATCCCAGAAGAGAAGTGCCAAAATTTATAACTTACGGCGGCGTGACGAACGCTATATCGTTGGTGAAAAGGTTTGGCGGAAGAGTTACGCTCAATCCGATAAGATTAACTATATTTCTGCTAAGCTATGTCCTCGTTACGTTGGTCCGTTAATCGTGCGTAAAGTAGTTTCTCCCTGGACCTATGAACTAAAAGGTCTTGATGGTAGTGATGCTGGGGTATGGCATGCTAAAGATCTTAAAAGGGATACAACTTAAGTGAACTTATTAAGTTGGTATGTTGTTTTGTAAGAATCTGGTATGTGTATTTCCCCATCTGACAGAAACTAAGGGTTTAGTTCGTTTCGGATTTTGCGGAGGGGACATTGTGGCCAATATTTTATTAGCAAGAAATGCTAGGTATCGGTATCGTTTAGGTTAAGTTGAGTTTATGTATAGTTATATAGTGGCCAATTACAGTATGGATCTTTGATATACCAGTTTCTAGTGTTGTATATAGTAGTGTTTTTCTCTCTTTTTTTTGTGCGGTACGGTTAAAATTTCCAGCGGGAAATTTTCTTTGGGTAAGGGGGGAGTTGTTACACTTAAAAATTTTGCAAAGCCTGAAATAATATAAATTCGTATTTCATCGTTCTTTTCGAAAATATTAGCTTTTTATTATATATCAATTATAATGCATATGCAGTATTTTATTATTAGAAATGTATTGTTCCACCATGTAATCTGAGGTTTGGTTACTTATATTTCTTTTCTCGCACCATCCTAGGCAGCCCATCTCGCTTGGTAGGAATCTACAAACAGAAATTAATATTACGAGCCGAAAGTGACACTTAGTTTCACTAAATTACAACTTACACAGGAGCAAATACATATGAATCTTTCTATTACCTAATTACCTACTACTTATATGTTAATATTTACTTACCATTGCTAGTGGTATCCTAAAATTTCGTCTAACTTGTGTCGATGGTTAACTTGTTCCGTTTTCCTTGTCCATCACATAATTTAGCCTAGGGTCAAAGTAATTAATGTTGTAATGTTGTCTAGAGTGAATTTCAGTTCTCATTTCACATATTATGCTCCCTGTTGGGTAATAATCGCACCTGGAAATAAATAAATTGTATGTGATAAAGCATTTTAACCTATGAAAGTAAACAAACATAAAAACCTATCACGTTTCTTTTTGTTGCGATATGAAGATACGATTAGGGACTTACCTTGATAAAATTGATGATCCCGTAAGATTTACCGTCGTAAATAATGTATTAATAAACATTTCAACCCATTTCTTGTGTTAGGTTATTTTGTTGTCATTCTGTCAAAACGAAAATTACACCTTACGGCTCACTCAGTACGTGGATTCGTGAAGTTACACTCGCAACGCTATATCGCAAGAGCGCAAGTAAGGTAACAGGACCGCATTAACCCACAAATTTATTATCACATGTTAATTATACGATATTTCTTAATTGCCTCATCAGATATTAGTATAATCTATTGCATGAGCATCCCGGTCGCACAATTGTCATAGTGTCATAGGAAACATGAACCATTAAATGGTTTAAAATTAGTAGGCTCGACACAATTGGCAGATTCGGCCCTGCGTCTCTCCAGCCGTGACCCTGATCATGAACTTGGACAGATGTTTACATGATTTACGTGGTTGGGATAATTTTTCTAATATAATTTGAATTTGTTTATATTAAATAACATTTCGTTTAGTTGGTCTTCCACTTTATAGAAAACCTATATTTGTCACATTTTGTGGTACTATTTTTATGCAGTAGGATTTCTTTCACTTATATACTTTCCTTAAATTTAGCTGGTCAACGATTAACGTGGTACGTCCATTTCCTCCTTTTTGGTGGTTTTTCTCTAAATGTTTGGTTTTTATAATTTTCCGGGAGAGCCATTATTAATCGAGTAGTTATTGCAACCAGTTGTGTCTTTTGTAAGATTCTCTAACTTTTGAAGTGTTAGGATTAATTCTGGTCGCAATACAGTTCTGTGACGATTTTGTGGTAGTTCGTTATTTGTCACACTACTCCGTTGGGATTTATTCGTTAATTTTGGGGTAAGCTATTTTTTTTTGTCTCCTAGTACACGTGCTTTTCATTGACCAAATTAAAAATCCTTACAGATTTGGGAAAATCCTCCAGGGTTGTCCTGCTTGGAGGCTACATTAAAGCCACACAACATCCACGTGAGTTTCACAATTTTTTTTGTACAATTTCATTTTTTTTGTATCATGTTCGACAACAATTTTTGTTCTCTTACAGGGCTTTTATTTTATTTCGTTTTCTTGGATTTTATTTTATTGCACTTCATTGCGTTCCATTCCATAAGTGGGGCTTTGCTTGTCCATGGTCCAAGCAGTATTTGTATGGTTCCGGTTAGTGTCTAATTCTGAGCGTTGCTGTTCAGCATCCACCCGGCGGAAACACCCTACAGTGCAGGATATTGGCAACTCTCCACTGCTCACCCAGATAAGTGCCCTATGATTACTTTTTTTAACGTTTTCCTTCGATATATGTATATATTGCCTGCTACTCACTTTTTTTATATATAAGTAGGTACATACATAATATTTCTTTTAAATTAAGTTCACCGCAGTATTTAAGTAGTATAGGTATATATATTTCCCCAATTTGTAGGTATTAAGTATTCTCTTGATATTTGGTAAATTTTACAAATTATATGTACTTATATAAAAAAATTTTTTGGTATAATATACTATTTCGTACTTCAAGCCATTAGTTATTTATTGTTTGTGTGTTTACCACCTAGCTGTCTTACCCGCTCCCCCCCGACTAGCTAGCAAGTGTGCATTTCCTACTTTTTTTTACCGAACTGCACACTATAATAAATATTTGCTACAAGTACCGGAGAGGCATCCATCAAGCCTACTCATCCATCGTTTATTACCTTGTAATAACAATAGAATTATAAATTTAATAAATCTATTTATTTTTTTTTATATTCCACCCCTTTTACCTTGTAGCAAAATTTACGTTAACTAAAAACCTTATTCTAACGGTATTTCGGAATATCAAAATGTATGCATATTAATACCTATAGATGATCCTTTCATATATTGCCAATATTAAACGTTTATACGTTTAATATTGGTCTCATGTTATAAGACGAAAACAAAACTGTTTGCTTATTTACTTTAAATTTCACAAATATTCACGTCGCATGGCCACCCGAAACCATTAATATTCAATAGCAGTCCTTATTTTTGTGTAGGGTCATTGCCTATTAGTTGCTTGTGTAAAAGAAGTGGCTGTTTGTTCCTTCTCGAAGGTCAAATACAAACTGAAATTAACTGTTTATGCAAACTTGAAATAAGAGAAACTAAAAAAGTAATTATAGCAGGCTATTATTTAAACAAAGCAGCCGAACTTCCGGATTAATGGGTGCTTGTGCTAGTAATTAGTTCAATTTTAATGAGTTTACAACATGTTATTAAACGTTAGGAGCCTTTGTCTGATATCCGATTACGACATCGGAATTGGCAACGCCGCGCGCCGCTACAGTCTAGTCCTTTACTATCAAATTAGATTGCCTTAATCTCGGCCTTAATGGTGGAGTGGTAAAATAGGACAAAGACATAATCATGCGGTCATGGTTGACCTTCCACTTCATCCTGAAATTAGGGAAAATGTCAATACAGGTGAGGGCGAAAATCGAGATGAGGCTGAAAAAGGTTCAAGATAGTTGTTGGCTTATTAACAATTGAACCCCTCCGCATTCTTTTAGATCTTCGTTGTTCACACTCTATCACTCTCCACTTCGCATTTTCGTAAACTTCCACGGTACATCAGAGAATTTCACAGATTTTTTCTGGTGCTAGAGAAAATTGCATACATCACTACATGAACAGAAGGCCATAACGTCCATTCTGAGTCATACCTTGACCCACTCGACCATTGCCGCTCCTTGATATAATAGGCTTAGTGATGACTGATGATGAACAATGGTGGTAAGCGAAGTAGAAAATCGAGAAATGACATAGAAGACTAAAGCGTTGAAAGGAGGGTGACATGAGTTAGCGAATTTATGTTTTTTCATTTCTTTTTTATCTCGTTTTGCTAGTGTTTGGGTAGAGTTTGAGTAGAGTTCCTCATATTTTTATCAAATTTAAAATTTGGTAGTACAGGAAAATGTGTAAATATGGCAATTGTCCTTTCCCCTCCTCCGTTTTCCAATGTACAGTAATGACCCAAAAACTTTCAAAAGAATCATGATCGTGGAACTTTTTCGGCTTATCAGTAACAAATACGTTTTTTTTTTACATTTATGATACTTTAGAGGGCATATTTGGCAATAAGATGCTTGTTAAATTCAGAAGGTGTTGATTAAAACATTTAGCGCCAGATATTAAATAAGTAGTATATTTACCTAATAAATTATTGAAATACTATTGTTGAAGATAAATGTAACTGATTCTGGACCCCATAATGGGAATTTCGCAATTTCCCAATTCTTATGGTGACATTAGACTTACCCAGCCTCAACCTACGTTTTCTCTTCAGTACTTTATTCAGTTACTTCTAACACCACCTTCGTTATTTATACATATAGCTTCCTGCCGATGCTGACAATAGCTCAGGCTGCTTGTGGTGGGCGTTTTATTATTAACTGACGCGCGACGTGCTTATAACACAGAATAAGTAACGCTAAATATTTTTATATACTAGGCACTTCCAGATTGTGCTCACTAATTCTGATCTCGATAATTAATCGAAGTGATAATGTTTAATTTGATTGTATATTGTATTTTTTATACCTCAGATATTGTTTTGAAACATCATACCACCTGCCTCAAGTTTGTGTCTACGAACAATGAACCCGCCTCTATGCTATCGGATACTAACCGAAAGTTCGTCACGTGATATTGTAATAATTGCTCAAAATTGCCCGTATTTCAAATTCACACTTGTCGTCACAGATTTTTTTATATCTTGGAGCCATATAGCGGATAATTTTTACCAAATGTATTATAGCACAGGCAAATTAGCCATTCAGGGTAACAAAAATTAATAAAAGGAGCATCTCTGGGATTTAAGTAGGTAATAACCTGGAGAATGAGATGATGCATTCTTTGCACTTTCAAGTTCCAGGAAATTTCAAAAAAATCTGAAAAAACTTTTTGATTTTCAGTTCTTTCGCTCTAGCGGCCAAAATAATGAAAATAGAGAAAACAGTTCCCAACAAAAGTTGTAGCTCGTCTCTTTCTCTACAAAAAAGGCCTTTACAATTTGTTCTCTTACTTAATAAGTCGTTTAGATAAATCGAGTTTTCCACTTTTAGTTTTAAGTCGCTTCGAAATTCGTAAATAGTGAGAATTCTCCGGAAGTTTCGTACGACCGGACACATCAATCGATAATACTTACTATTCAGAGCTGCTAAAAAGAAAAATGAAAATAACATAAAATGTAGAGAAAGGTCTCAGCTTTAATGTGGACTTAATCACAAAATTCATAAAAAATTTTATTATAGAAACAAAGTGTCAGAAGGTGGCTTAGTAAACTTTGTACAGTTGATCCACAGATTTATTTATATCTTTACCGGGGGTTGTTAGAATGATAATTCATTTTGTATGTATATTCTTATGTAATGATATGTTAATCCAATTAACATTTTATTGCAATTACTTTTGTTGGAAAAATGTGCCTTGCGATCAAAGTAGAGGGTATATTTCTCATCGATCAATCACCTCCAAATTTTGGAGTTCAATTTGCTATATCCTAATTAAAAATAATAGCACAGTTTTAATTTTTGGATTACAATAAAACATATTCTTTCGAATAACTTTAGAGTTTTTTAAATGCGTGCAGTACTTTTTGAATTTTTCTACATTATTTTTATACACGTTCAGAAAATGCACATTTATATAGTAAAACATATACAACTTATTTATTTCTTAACATTCTTCAATAAAATTTTCACGAAATATAGATTAGAATACGTGGAATCGAATCCATGCAGTGAAAAAGCGCCCATTGTTACGGGAGAAATAGGTAGGAGGATGCATACAACTCAAAGATATGAATAAATCAAGTGTATAAAGTTTACTAAGCTATCATCTAACACTTTTTTCTCTATGATAAAAATTTGTATGAATTTTGTGATTAGTTCCACATTGAAGCTGAGATTATTCTCTACATTTTATGTTGTTTTCTTTTTTTTTAGCGGCTATGAATAGTAAGAATTATCGACCGATGTGTCGTACGAAACTCTTATAGTTTTCTTAAATATGCGTACTAAGAAAAAAAGTTATGGCCAAAAATAATAAATATTTCCCAATTGGAAGTCTCATTCTAGGGAATGGCCACCTTAAGTAAGACAACAATTTGTAAGGACCTTTTTTGTAGAGAAAGACACGAGCTACAAGTATTGTTGAGAACTTTTTTCTCTATTTTCATTATTTTGACCGCTAGAACAAAAAAAAACCGAAAATCAAAAAGTTTTTCCAAATTTTTTGGAATTTTCCCGGAACTTGGAAGTGCAAAGAATGCATCATTCCATTCTACAGGTTTTTACCTACTTAAATCCCAGAGATGATATTTTTATTAATTTTTGGGAGGTTTTTACAAAATTTTGCCTTCATTGCCTGTATTATTAACCAATCAAAATTTTGCATTTCAAGTCGTGTCAAAATTCATCCAATCAGTAAAAGATTACAGCGATAACACGCATTAAATTGAAAATCAATTTAGAAAAATGTCACAAATGTTTGTAATGTTTCAAACGATTCAATTAATCAAATTGCATTGGAAGATACATCCAAAAACACAATTAAAAGTAGAAAGTATACGTGGAAAATGTTTTTAGAATTTTGTTCGATCAGAAAATACGAACTGAATGGAGAACGCAGTTTGAATGAACTGGCTTTGATATTAAAAGATTATGCAGTGAACATGAGAGAAGCTGATGGAACAGAATATAAAGAAGCAACTGTTAAGACTATTTGGAATGTTACAAGTAAGTTACTACAAGAAAAATATTTCAATGACTTAAAAATAGTGTTTGGATCCGTTTACTAGTGTTATATTCGAGAATGCTTGTGATGCAAGAGATGCTACCCGCAAACGATTACAAATAGATCTAAACAAACAAAAATGTAGTTCAGTACCTCTAAGTTTAATCGATTTGAATGATATCATTAAATTATGGGACGAAAACACTCAAGAAGGTTTCCAAAAAAAATTATCATATTGTAGCTGTTAAGTTAGCTTGGCGCGGTGCAGAAGCTGCTGCTTGCCTAATAGATTATTTTATTATTGAGAAAAATAATCATGGAGGGCCGACCAATCGAATTGAATACTAATTTTGAGGAAAACTTGCCAAGGGGGTCAAAGAATTGCATAAGTAGTAAATGGCTTGTGACAAATATTGAAAACCAAAATGTATGTCCTGTTAGACTGTTTCGTAAGTTATCTAAACGAAGTAAAAATATTACTAACAATCGTCTTTTTTTAAGACCAAATCGCCTCTGACAATCTGAAAATGATTCCTGGTTTGACAATATGCCTATAGGCAGGTATACGATTAACGAATGGACTAAAACATCAGCACAAGCTATAAAAAGATAGCTAATCATTCTAATCGCTCAACCGCAGTGAGTCATTTGGCGAAAAGAGGGGTCCAAGAGCAGCAACTAATAAAAATTATGGGTCACAATAACTCTGGTTCTATAAAGCCCTATCTAACCATTGATGACGATCACCATAGTGAAATAATCAACAGTATGCGAGGAAATACATCTGCAGTAAGAACCAACAATACATCAACTACTTACATCAAGTTCCGCTTCAACTTATAACTTTGATAATTGTACGTTCAGTAACTGCAGTTTTAAGAAATAAAATATTGATTTAAATGCTGTGTTAATTGGTTAAAAATATCAAAAATATCTTACCGAATACACCTCGAACATTGATAAATACTCAAAATTTTGTCGTAGAGAATGGTAAGGTAATATTACTATATTACCAAGCAACACGCTTTCAGCAGTCACTATAACAAAATTATCTTGGTATTATCAATGCTCTAGGGGTACCTATTACCTATAAGGTGATAATTTTCAAGATTTACGAAAAATCATTAATCGATTTTTTTTAAATGTGTTATTAAAAATGTATTAATGTCTACAAATATGTTTCCTTTTTAGTTTAATAAACTAGGGAGGGAGGGAAAATGGAGGACATTTAGAACAATTTTTGTAATTGACAATTAGTTATTTTCTACGCGTAGTAATATTTTAAAGCATTCTTTATGTGTAAAAGAATTTACTAATAAAATGTTGTAAATTCACCTTGTTTTTTAAACGTAAATTACTCGAGAACGCCTCGGTTTATGGAAATGCATTAAGAGTATAACTTTTTTATTTGTAATCTTAAAATTAGTTTTTTTCAATAAGTTTTAGAAATTTGAAAAAAATTAAAAAGTTAGCATACTGACAATCATCCCCTAAAACTACACCTTAACAGAAGAGAGGCTTTGACTGATGCCATGTAAACTAGTGTCCAGATGGTCTATGACTGAGTTTAAAATATAAATTCGTTATTTTAAGCGAGTCTGAAGACATTGCAAAAAAACTGAAATTTATTATCCCCCTGCATATCTCCCTTATTATTCATTTTCGGAAAAAGTTTATATAAAGCACTACCATTATTTTTTAATGTACTATCAGCAGCAGAAATATCGGGACAGAATTTTGGACCATCGTGTATATATGACTCATAATAATCAATGTAATTAAATAGAATGTGTCTCTGTTTACCAAGAAAACAAACTAAATCTAGAAAGGTGATGCAATACATTGTGAATGGCGTAATAAAAGATTTACAACTATTAATAAGTAATATCAGTGGATTTATATTAAGAGATCATTATCTCCGACACCTACTAACTATGCGACAAATCTGGAGTAACCTCGTTCCCTAGTAACGCCGTAAATTGTTTCTTAATATTTAATCTTTACCCGAAAAAAATTACCTAACTTAAGTATAAGACAGATCTAACAATATTAGTAGACATATCGGTGTATTAATGTTTTCGTGTCGTGTTGATATGACATGTAATAATCAAGAACACAAATTGGAAAGTGAGTGGTACATAATTTAATAGTAATAGTCGATTATAAAGTTAAACTCTATATTTTTCTTGATAGAGCAAACTAAAAATGTCTGATAAATACTTAAATCTGGTAGCCAAAAACGTAAGTTTCTTGTGCGTGAACAAAATATATGCCATTTCCATTTCAACATTAGCAACCTAGAATTAATTACCCTAGATCTGAAATAGACACGATTTTGAAAACAAACGTCGATTCGCTTTTCGAGAAGTGGGGGGGGGGGGGGTGTTTGTAACCACTATTGTTGAAATTTTAGTTCCTATCCCTTCACATTTAGCCCCCACATCTTCAGAATTTCAAATGATACTCCTCTTCTGACACATGATTTTAGAAGGCAGATGATTTTCAGTTCTTTTTCTGGGATGATTACAGAATTTGTTTTTTGCGCTGTGTGCATTTCGGTATTATCATCTTCAAGGCTCATTGAATGAAAATTATGTGTGTTAAACTGATGCCAAAAAATTTGGGTATATTAGGTATATAGTTGTAGATGTCGGACGTAATGTTTCTCGTTTTACTTCCCTCGCATACCGAAGGGAAGTATTGTATTCGAGAAAAAATCACCCTCCGAGATTTTTTCGGATTCTGACGTTTCAGAACACGTAGATTCCGAAAATACAGGTTTTTCAATTCCGTCAGTCTGTCTGTCTGTCTGTCTGTCGGTCTGTCTGTCTGTCTGTCTGTCTGTCTGTCTGTCTGTCTGTTGGTGCATTTACTAAAAAACTACTTGACGGAGAGCAGTCAAATTTGGTAGGTAGTTAACCCTACTGTCAGCGAAGAACTGGTAGAATTTTCACTGAAAAATATACAGGGTGGACCGTCTAAACGGAATAAATAGTGAAAAAAATTTTTTTTTGCTCAAATTTAAAATTTCCACGTTTCATGACGCGCTAAACCTATTTCAGGAAATAAAAATTTTGAAAATTTTTTTCAAACATTTTTGAAAAAATTTTTACCAAGTTGAAAAAAATTTTTTTTTGCTCAAATTTAAAATTTCCACGTTTCATGACGCGCTAAACCTATTTCAGGAAAAAAAAATTTGAAAATTTTTTTCACCAATATTTTTGAAAAAATTTTTACTACTAAAATGAATTTTTTTTTTCTTTCTTCAAATTTAAAATTTTCACGTTTCATGGCATTCTAAGCCTGATTAAAAAAAAAGTTTTTTGAAATTTTATCACTAAGATAGAATTTTTCTTTCTTTGTTCAGATTTTAACTATCCACGTTTCCATGACATTCTAAAACTATTCAAACAAATTTAAAAATGTTTTTGAAGAATTTTTTAAAAAATTTGAAAACATTTTTAATCCATTTATGTATCACTACTATAGAACAGACGAAAAAAATTTTTTTTTGCTCAAATTTAAAATTTCCACGTTTCATGATATTCCAAACCAATTTCGGAAAAAAAAATTTGCAACATTTTGTTACCAGTTTGGAAAAAAATTTAACACCAGAATGCTCAAATTTAAATGACATTCTAAACCTAGGTATTTCAGAAAAAAAAATTTGAAAATTTTTTTCACCAACATTTTTCAAAAAGTTTTTACCACTAAAATAGATCGAATTTTTTTTTTATTTGCTCAAATTTAAAATTTTCACGTTTCATAGCATTCTAAACCTATTTTAAAAATACATCATTTTTAATTTTTAAACTTTTTTTAGCACTACTATAGAACAGAAGGAAACTTTCCTTTTTGCTCTAATTTAAAATTTCTACCTTTGACATTTCAAACCTATTTCAGAAGAAAAAAATTTGAAAATTATTTTACCATCTTTTGAAAAATTTTAAAAAAATTAAATTTTTTAACCACCACTATACTTCCACTCCATTACGTGAATGTTGGATTGAAAATGTGACAGATGGCAATAACATCTGGCATATGCACCTATTATACTTTTATTGAAAAATGTACAGGGCGGTCATCCCAAGAAATAATTCAGTCATGGTGGACATTTGTAAAGGTATTTGCGCAAGCCTGCCATATGTGACACCTGCTATTTAGTATTGAACTTTTGCTGTTGGATGAGCAATCTGTATATTTTTTTGACCAAAACTTATCAAGTTTTCTTTGTAATAATAGCAATAACTCTACTCCGATTATTATTCTCAATGTCATTTCGTAATTATTATTTTATTAGAGAGACTGCCATGAACGAGGGAAGTTCTGTGTAAATACCTTTACCGATTTTTTAAACTTCTGTAATTTTTCCGTACCACCGACCACAAAGTAAACAACTAAATGTCTCTCATATATTCCACATATGATGAAAGTCAGATTTTATTTGCTATAGTGCTTTTTGATAAAATCGCGTGGGGAGTGTCACTCTGTATCCGCAACTACGACTATACGTTGTTTTACACTCAGCTGTTCTCACTTTGTACGGATTTTTTTTTATTCAAATCCGATGCGGTCATGAGAACTGGTTTGTCAAGAGGTCGAACTTTGATCTTTGTCAATTCAGAAACGTTTTGTATGTTTATTCAGGATTAAAAGTAAATTAAATCCAGTTTTTATAATGTTGTACTTTTTTGTAAAATATGTGGGTTAACATGTCTATTTTCTTAGACGACCAAAAAAATACATCTAATCAAGATTTCATTTGGTAAATCTGAATGTGTGGAAAGTTTACAGTTATTAAGCCTAAGATTAGTTATTAGTGATTTCTTAATTGGGGACTATACATAAACCCAATAAGAACTGCTCGCGGAATTACTAATTTATGTTGATTAAATGACGAATGCATGAAATTTGTAGCTGGGTAATAATATGGACATATATAGAATGATAATTACCCTACTACGATGCACGAAAAAGTCTCTTATAATTTCAGTTGCCTATAATAGATGAGATCACTTTCTTCTTATAATGGGATGTAAGATTCCATTACCTTGGCTATCATATATTACTGAAGAAAATACTGTGTAACAGCCTTCTTATACATTAATTTTTAAAGTCAAAAAGTTTTAAACTCTGATCCTTTCGTCTACCCCCCGCTGTTGTTGAATGATGTGTGTAATTATGATTCACCTTCAACTTTGTGCATTTATACTAAATTTTGCGAAGTGTCTTTTGATGAAAAAGTATGTCCTGTATCAAGTACACTCAGACAAAAATAACAAAGGAAACTGCTCGAGATGTTAAGCCATTTAACGCATTCCGGAAAAGAAACTGTCGTTCCTTTAGACTCGAACGTTTCTTCTAACAATGAAGTATCCAGTAGTAGTAGTTACTATACTTTTTATTTTTAAAGCTGGTACCGAACAGATCTGTAACTGCTCTCGTATTTACAGTTTTAAATATCATTGGTGTAATAACACCAGAAGACCCTTGCAAAGTAATTGGCAGAAGTTAAAAGGGAAAGGGTTAAGAAACCATTCTAATCTTCCATTGTAAGAACCTTCTTGCGATACCTGTACATTTCTGGGCGTAAAGAAATAAAAATATGTAGTTCAAATCAAAAAGAGACAAATGTTATCACCACATAATTAATTGTTGAACAATATACCCCTGATGCGTGCGAGATCCAGAATATACCTACATTGGGCACAGGTTATCGGCCTCTAATAGACACCCAACACTGTGACTCCAAGCGCTGCAGTGTAACTATAGTAATGCCTGGTCGCCAGTCTTTGCAGTAGTTTCTCGCTGTCTTCGCCCAAAACATCTAGTACCTCCAAGCGTAGACTTTCTAGGCTGAAGATCTGGAAGATTTTGGCAGTCATGGAACCATTGTAAACATTGGCATTAAGGGAGACTTATTAAGAATAGTTTAGCAGACCTCGTCAGTGGTTTGGGTATTTGTATACATGGCGCAAATGAACTTCGAACCTCGCCGATTTTCAGACCCTACTGACAAGGCGGTTTAAACGCAAGTGTAGCATAGCTGTTGAATCAACGTCCAGGAATACTGGCACACTCGAGATAGGTCACAATAGCAAACTACTTCTTTCTATCTTATATATCGTCGCCGAAATTGAAGGTACTGACCAAATATGTAATGAATGTGCGTGCTCCAATGTGATTCGACACTCTTTATGTAAATATGATGCTAAACACCCCTTGCGAACTTGTCTTGCTTTGGACATAAAATCAACACAAGAAGAAATGCAGAAATTGCAACGCCTTGCCTGTTTAGGGATTACAGTGGTAATGTACTGTCTCTCAGCGACTATGGAAGCAATGCTAGACCTACTTCCTCTTCATCTGTATGCGAGGAAGCAGGCAGCACTTAGCGCTCCGAGTCTTTAGAAGCCAAATTGGAACCAGGCGATCCAGTTGATCACTTGGATGGATTCTGAACCTAACCCATTCAAGTCCGTGATTCAATGCCAATAAATCAGAGTTTCGATTAAACCATTGATGTACTGATTTAGAGCCATCAAACTAGTAGAATCAAAGCACTACGGTTGGAGAAAACTTTCCTCATTTAATACTCATAGGGATGAAAGGTGGGCGAAGGGGTTTTTGTGGGCGCGTCAGAGCCTAATTGGAGGCTACCTAGAACCCTAGACAATCCCCCAACCATCTTCCAGGTAGAAGTCGGTACTATAAGATCTGTGTACCCCAGAAAGCATAAATAAAGACATTCAAATGACAAAGATCTGCAACGTGAAAGACCCTCAGATCTTACATCTTTGATTCTGAAATTAACTGGAAATGCCGATACTCTCTGCAGCAACTGGCAAAAGACAACAAGGTTACCTTGGTCTGGGTGCTAAGGCACGAGGGTATAGAAAAGGAACAAAAGAACTTCTCAGACCAGGGTGAAAAAGGGTTGAAAAAAATTAGACAAAAAATAGGAGTGAAGGTACAAAAATTCACACCCAGCTGAAAGTTGGTAGAATTGTTCAAAACACCATTATAAATGAACTCAAAGAAGTCCTCATCGATCCGATACCGGGAAAGAAATTTACGCGGGGTCAAAGGTCACAAAAATGGATTTTTCGCGATTTTCAGCAATACGGTAAGTTTTATCATAAAATTAGTTCAGATAAAAATTGTAGATCAGATAATTATCTATAAAAAATATCTCAATACTTTTTTTCCCAAGAGCCACCGTTTCTGAGATATGACGATTCAAAAAGTTGGAAGAGTTGTAATCGTCATATTATGCACACGTTTCCACGCCACCTTTGAGGTAGTGTACTTAGCGCTTTTTTTTAACTTGGTTTACCCGGTAGGCCTATTCCACGGGTCTACTGTGATTCTGTTTAATTTGAAACTATTTAATAATAAAAGATATTAGCAAGGGTTGAAAATGATAAAAGCGGTGTAAATTTTTAAAAAAATAGGGAAATTTATTCGTCTGGTTCATAATTCTCTAATACTTCTGCTTCCTCTTCTTGTTCTTCTTCTTCATCCTGGGTGCAAATAAATTGCCTCAATAGTGATGCATCGCATGTCTCCTCGTTGCTATCAAACGAATCCTCTACTGTTGCTGATTCAACATTGGAGCACGACCTACCTTGACAATTTGTACATGCTAGAGAATAAAACAGTCCAACTTTTTTGCAACCACATTTAGCACTACATCCCTTTTTACAGTTGCAAAAAATTGTGTTTAGCAGTTTTTCTGGCACAGGTGGGAGTAAAATCTGAACTGGTTCTAATGTATTGTCGACCAACTTCTTTTGGAGCTGATAACCAAGCCACACTTGAAGTTGGTAATATACCCGAAAAAATGTTGATGCGCAGCCACTGAGGTTGGAGGAAGACAAGCTAATTGCACTTGTTTTTATTTCGAGTATTTTAACGAAACATGCATATCGAAACTTATCTAAGCAGGTAGTTTTTTTAGAGCTCCGTACATAGAAAGAAGAAAGCGAATTCCGTTGGTGTTAACTTCTTGTGGAGTTGAATTACTCTTTTTAAAAACTTCAGCACATTGAACTAAATCTTGTTTTTCAAACATTTTAAAAACTGTTGTTCTGAAAAATGCAGGGGTCGTATCACAACCAGTGAATGCGCGTAAAAATAGTACATGATATTGACACTTTGCAAAAGTCGATGAATATATCTCCGATTGAGCTTTTATTTACTTGTATTTTACAGCTTAAGTGATGTATATACGTGCTGTACTTATTTATACATATGACGATTACAACTCTTTCAACTTTTTGAATCGTCATATCTCAGAAACGGTGGCTCTTAAGAAAAAATTAATTGAGACATTTTTCACAGACAATTATCTGATCTACAATTTTCGTCTGAGCTAATTTTATGATAATACTTACAGTTTTGCTGAAAATCGCGAAAAACCCATTTTTGTGAAGTTGGACCCCGCGTAATTTTTTTTCCATGTATCGGATCGATGAGGACTTTTTTGAGTACATTTATAATGGTGTTTTGAATAATCCTACCAACTTTCAGCTAGGTGTGAATTTTTGTACCTTCCGATGTCTAAATATACCGGACTACAAGCGCCGGTTTGAAATATGAAAACAAGCAATATCGTTAATGAAGTAATACCAGAGACGCGTCACTTATGCTAGTTCGTAATTAATAGATTTCATTTAACCACACCTCTTCGTACAAGTTCTTCTTGCGCTCTACTCTATTGTCACAGCTTCGATTTAATAAAATACACTTTCATTGGGGAAGAATCGTGTAAAGGTGCTCAGCGCAGATGAATGAGACTGTACATATATTAAACAATTTTCTGCTTAGATGAAAAAATTAATTCACTCGCATCTTGTATTATGCCAGAGGCGCTAACCAACCTCCGTTCTACTTAAATGTGAATACAGTAAGAAAACCTCTACAGCGATTTAGACAAAGAATAACTCATCTCCATCTGATGTTAGAGATCCTTCAGATTGTGTACTAACCACACCTATTAGAACAATGTACAGTTAGATGTTTAAAACAGGCACCACCTATTTTACGACCGATTTTCTTAATTACACGCTTATTTGATAATTATCAGATTTCCTAGGCAATTTCAGAGTAATTATCATCGGAAATGATGGTCTCGGAGTGTCCAGGAACAAATAATTACTATTTTAAAACGGTAATTATATACCTATCTGTAGAAGTTCGGAATAGTAATGAATCGTAGACCTCAGTGTTCTAAATAATCGTTTTTGATAATTATCGGTTTTTTAAATTTTGAAGAAGTCGTTAACTCTTACTAAATATAAATAATATGTGTGAAGGCCTACAAGAAAGTTTTTAACGAGAATGATAAATTAATTTTAGCGTCAAATTTATGTATTATCTAAGTTTAGATAGAAAGAAAACTTAACGTACACGGTTTGCCAAAGCCACATACGCACTAGTGGTGTAGCATCAGAGGATAAAAGAAAGTGATTTAAAAAAATAAAACATTTGTTTAGAAACTAATAAACAATATAAAGTTGTTGAAATATAACAAAATTGTATTTAGTTAACCCTTTGGAACCCATTGTTCAGGAGACATGTCACTGCACCCTTCAAAGACTAAAAATCGGATGCCCAGTTCATAGGCATAGCAATAATGCAATGTGAAATATTTGGATATTTTAATCAAAAGATAAATTTAAATAGTTTTTTTATAATTCTCATAAATAAATGCTTTAATCGGTGAGGTATTTTTTGGCATTGCGACTTACGTCGATACAGTCACATACAAAGTACATATGTACTCATTAATTCACTAATTATACCCTAAATCTAACCTAACCTATACCACCGGACGGACAGACTCTGGGATAAAAGTAGGACACTCTCCTCGCCCAGGGGTGTGTAGGACATTTTGTAGACATACACAAAGAGTAAGACCATGAAAAGGAAGGAATATATACGATAGGCGATAGAGAACAAAGCAAAGGGAGAGATATCTAACTTATTCTCGAGTTTTGTGTTTTTAAGGAATTTTAGAGTTACGTCCTAGATCTGTTTTTTATTTAGCGTTAATAGATGACAAATATTAGGATGGTAATGATGATTTCTTGGATTTAGCCTCGGATTTAGCTATGATTTCTAGCTACTCTTGTTCTAGTGCAATCTTTAATTCTGTGAAATCTTCTTACTCTATGTCAATAATACTGATATCCATTCCTCTCCCATTCTCGATCGTTTATGCTTCACAGAAAAGAAATTCTTCTCAGATGTTTTCTGGAAATGATACCATAATTTTTTCAAAGGATTCAATTAATACATGTATTCTGTTTTTTCTGAAAGCATTGGCTCTCGTTTCTAGCAGCAGATCATAGATCTCTGTTGTCAGTCAGGCGAATGCCCTTTAAGATTGGCTTTTGACACACGCTCAATTATAGACAACAAAATTGTATACGCACTAGACTGGCCTGACCATCCTACCGTCCCAACTACTGTTACTCGGACGGAACTATTCAGTTAGCGCATCGAAAACAAGAGTAGGCAACTACCAGCCAAAATCTGAGGATGGCAGATATGATTTTACCGAAATATCGTTTAGACAACTTTTGCCCCCTGAGGCCTCTAGTGTAAGGGGAACAAAAATCAGATACAAATTTTAACATTGGAAATGTTTATGTTCGTTATGTGAGGCGAGTTACCAGTTTTCGTTCAAGGTCAAAAGACAGCGGTGTCGCGGTCGAGTGAGACTGTCGTATATGCAACGGCTGATATATGCAAATGTAATATGGGTTTCATATATCACTAGATACCAGTTTTCATTTCAGGTCGAAATACAGCGGTGTCGCAATCGAGAGAGGATTGTAGCTGTTTCCGGACGAGGCGAAGCCGAGTCCCGAAAAAGTTTGTTTTATGTAAGGTGTTATCATTTCCAATGTCCCAATGGTTGCAAGCATTGCGAAATCTGTGAATTTTTTATATTAACAGCATATTTGCAAATTTGACTAATGCGCCAATCATTTGAATTAAAAGTTTAGTTATTGGTTTATATTAATTATGCTATTTTACAAACAATATTTTATTGTTGCTGGACTAGTTTTTCTTTAAGCGACGTCCAGTGGTGGTTAGGTATTTTCGGTGTAGCTGACACCGAATCTGATGCCATGTCAGAAAGAAAAACTCGAACCGACGGACTCAACATGGCTGTCACAAATACACATAATCAGATGTCTTTTAAACCGACTTTAATATCGATATTAAGTAATAATGTTCAATTACAATTTTCACGTTTCACTGTAAACGCCATCATGTTTCCGATCATTTTTTGCGTCACGGCACAGCTATTTACATTTTTCACGTTTTCCTTTATTTAGAATCGGGGCAACCACGATTTCTAAGTTCAGGGCAGTTTTTAATTAATAATACGCGGCCTAATGATGATACACTCAAAGATTAGCTATTGCAGGAAAATTAGCTATAACTATCGGATAATTTATGTTGTTCGAGATCGTATCGAACATAAATAAATAGCAGCAAAAACAATCTTTAATGCCTATAAAATTGCCACTTTCCTGTGCGTATAATTAGGCGCATTCCTCTGTAAGTACAGTCGAAAACGAAAGTCATGCAGATACTGTCAATTTGTAAATAATGTTAAAAAATTAGCCTGTCAGTTAAATTATTTATTAAAGCAATTGCATTACTCGATTACGTTATTATTTATACATTTTACAAATTCACATTCTGTGGTGCGGTACGTGTTCTGATAGTAACAATATAGTTTTCAGTTTCGCCAGGTAGAAATAAAAACAGGCTAAATTTGCAGTCCCCTCAAGTTATTTTGTGCAATATAGTTGGTCAAATTTGTTTACCTGTGATTTTCTCGAAAATGCTAATTCTAGAAAAGAAGCCTCCGTCCGTTGTCTTTTAATTCGTTTCACTATACTTTGTATTTATTTCGAAAGATACAAAAGTTTCCCACATACTTGCTGTCAAATTTTAATAAATGTAGAAAATATGTTTTTTTCTGAGGCTATAGGACAGAATGTGAGAATTTGCAGCGGGAAATATTTTGTCTATAGAAACAGATGTAAGGGTATTGAGAAGCGAGGAAGGAGGCAACTTTTTTACGAAACATCCGCGCGGATGAAAGGGCGCAGAGAACGGTGGAAAAGTTAGTACTTAAATATATATGGGTACTTAACTCGCTCTGATATAACGGCTGGCTACCTGTCTATAAAATTTTAGCTTTCTAGGTCTTATGATTTTCGAGGTAATTTTGGCTCGACGCGCAACGTCGGGCAGAGGATCCCGACTAGTAGCATAATTATATATGTAGTTAGCTTCGTTGCTTTAAGTGACTGCCAATTCGATCTAAAAAATTTCCGGCGAGTGATGTCATGCGCACACGTGGTACAAACTGGTACTCGTATTATCATATGAGTTTACATTAGGTTTATACGATTTAATACTTATTACCTTACCAGCCAGCGTTACACTACGACACTGAAGTTTTTATTCGGTGTTCAAGAAACTTGATGCAGCTGTCGTAAATAATATTCGGCGTTCCCTTTTCAGTGTAAATCAGTTATGGCAGGCAATATTTTACTCGAAGTTGATAGCTAGTGGAAAAGTGCAGTACACCAACTTACAATCATTGCACTGCCACCAGTGGCCCTGAACTAACAAATTAGTATTTTTTGCGCCTTATTTATATTCACGCCCTGGCGAAATTTAGCCATTGCTTTTCCCCCACTCAACCAGGACCCGTACACATGGACAACACAACAACCATTCCCTGCGACATTGCCATCTGCCGTAGCTGAGACTCGAACTCGGGAGAGATTACAGCGGCTAGCCACGTTGTGTTAACTAACCGTGGTCTAACCCACTACTGCCAATCTGTATATATTTATCTCCAATTTTTTAGTGCACAAAATAAAGACCATAAAAACAGGCCATCAAAATGTCAAAGTCGGCATTTTTACTTGCAAACAAGGTACTACAGAGCCGTACTTCAAATTGTTTCCGTATTAGAATGTACAAAATAATACTGGAGATTTAAAAATAGAAACTTAATGACGTTTCTGGTAAATTAAAAGATATTACTCTGTTTTGCGTCAAGATAGGAATATCTTAGGCCATTGGTGGATGCATTGCCCGTACTTCGGGACATTGACAGAAAAATTGAAAGTACGCCTCAGTTTATCTGTTCCCTGAGTATGATGTTAGAACATATACGTTTTGTTGAAAACAAAACATCCTGAAATGTTGGTACCCAAATATTGAACCTTGTGGACACAAATGAATTTGTTATCTGAAATTTGAATTACCCGCCATTTTGTGTCATTAAATCCAAAATGGATAATTTTTCTTTCAAAATGTAGTTCTGAACGCCAGTTCTCCGTTGATATTATAAACAATTTCTTTTAAAGTCATTTTGGCCACTTTCTTAACATTTATTTATACACCAGATGACAACAATAGTATGTTGTGTATCTAGTAGTAAAACCAATACATTCCCGGACGACGATGTAAATTGTTGCATTGAAGTTCGGGAATGTGCTTTTACTACGAGGTACACATACTATTTTTTCTGAAATCGCAATCAATATTATTAAAAATTAAGGAATTTTTTAAATGCATAACACTAAACCGGTGCGAAAAAGTTACCTACTTTCCCGGTCTAGGACGGAAAGAACTTTCCCGTACTGTTGTTTGATGGTTGTTTAGCAACAGACTAAAAAACTTTCCTGGACTGTTTTCTGACGATTGCTTAGCGACGGACTAAAATACTAGAATAGGGTATTTTGGGATTTGAAATTGCGCCGAGAAAGTAGGCATTATTGACCGATTTCAGAAAAATAGATTTTCTCGGCCATTTTGCAAACATTTTTGAAAACTTTTTGTCAGAACAGAAAGAGAATTGCGAGAACTTTAATTTAAAGAAAAGGGTGAATTTTCGTCCATCTGAGCTCGAGATATTTAACTTTCAGCATGTTGTAAAAAATTGCAGTAAATATACACACAAAGAAACAGAGTTGTCTCTGAACAGAACAAATATTTGACATTAGTCACGAAAAATAGGGTTACAATTTTGTAAAGAGAAGTTAGCAGAATATCAAATTCCCCTAAATACATACGTTAATTGCCAACTTAAGTAAACCGGAAACAATTGAGTACGGTGAAACAAATCGAGAGGTAATCTTGATATATAAATTTAAAAAAAGCTATTCAGGCTTATTATTATCAACAATGAAATGTAAATGCTTGAAAATTAGTTTTTATAAGTTCAGAATGTTTTTGGGCGTTTCATATGAAGTATATATGTTTTAAAATGATACGGTTCAAATATTAGCCAAAAATAAGCATTTGTTAATAAATTAACAATTGTCCAACATGTTAGTTAAATATCTCCAGTTCAGATGGACTAAAATTAACTCTTTTTTTTAAATTAAAGTTCTCGCAACTCTCTTTCTTTTCTGGTAAAAACACTTCAAAAATGTTTTCAAAATGGCCGAGAAAATCAATTTGTTGTCATTTGGTTTATAAATAAATGCCAAAAAGGTGACCAAAATGATTTTAAAACAAATTTTTTTCTCGTGTCATCGGAAAGCTCGCGTCCAGATCTACATTTTGATCCATTTTGGACTTAATGGCACAAAATGTGCCATTAAGTCCAAAATGGATCAAAATGGCGGGCAATTCAAATTTCAGATACCGAATTCATTTTCGTCCACAAGGTTCAATATTTGGGCACCAAAATTTCAGGATGTTTTTTTTCTACGAGAGGTATATTCTCTGACAGCATGAAGGCGATTGGAGCTCTTGACGTCCCTGGGCGTTAAAGTAAAAAAAAACTCTATCCATGTAATTCCATGTTGTACGTTATGTACGTAATAAAATGACCCAGAACTAACGCAGATTTGTTGGAACTTTAATTGCGAAAGTTTTTGGTTTTGTGTTTGTTATGATCGGACCTTTAAAACCTGAGATATTTACCTCTTCACATAACGCTGTTCAACAAACAAAATTGTTCATACAAAAAGGCAATAGGCTTTGGAAGTTCAAAATTCAGATATATACTCCTGGTGATACCCCAGAAGGTATGAAATCATAATATTGCTGTTACAAGACTATGGATATCTCACCGTTTATTCGGTCTTTTTTTACTACACTATTGAGCATTTTGTCACTACATGTGAAAGAAGCAGTTTTGAATAACTAATACGTTTGAATTAAAATATTAAATCTGTATTGAAAATCTGAATATTAGGTGACTCTTTGACCAACAGTGGGAATCAGTTTTCTATGTATCTAGTGCGTGTAAGAAAATAATATCGATGAAAACTAAAAATGGTGAACTCTGAAGTAATTAGTTTGTGAGTGAGTAAGTAATTTAAAAAAAAATCGGTAAAAGTAATACATACACTTTCGAGCGATTAGATTTGACGCATCATCCAATCTTTACTCATTAATTGTGATTTACATACTTTTATGTATAATAAACTTTCATGGTTCACTGCTCTCTAACTAGGATCTCGTCAAAATTGACCAAGCTGTTTTAAAGATTAAGGTAAAAGTTTACTTTTACTCTTGTAAAACTATAATTGTAACTGCATTTTTATCGTAGCTAAATTAGAAATATATGTTTAGAATTTTATTGTAAAATAAAGCTTAAAAAAGGTACACCTTTTTCTAGAACAAAGAAATCTGCTGCATAGCGTAGAACGATTGCGTTTGATTTATTTTTATCCAGTTTGTGTTGTAAATTAAAAAACTACACCTAATTTTCAAACAAGTTTTGCTTGCAATGAAAGTTAGAAATTGAGTGTTAGACTAGGCCTGTATGTTAATTAAGCGGGTCAAAATGGCTACTGTCTACGAATCGCACTCACTGATCACTGTTCATCCGCCGTTATATACACAGTGAGAAGATAAATAAATAAGTTAAATTAATTAGAGTATACAGTTTATTTATTTAAAAAATAATAGCTTAAATTTAGTCACTCAATTAACAATTGGTGATAGTTTTAATCCCCGAAAAGGTCCAATAAAGGATGGGCAAAGAGAATATGTAATAGAAAACATATTTTTTAAAAGTCCTGAAAATTCGTGGGTAGTGTATCAAATGGAGTCGATCTGACCAACTACTCTTTTTTTAAATGTTTTAAACTCGGTTCAATGGTGACGGGCATTGTTGTACCCAAAAGGAGCAGGTTCACATAATGTATTATAAACCAATATATTTTATATTCCACAAATAATGATTGAGAGTTCTTTTGCTCATCAAGTTCCAAATGTAGGTTTTCATCCACCATAATACCTCAGTTTTTAACACTTAATCTAGAGTCAACAATTTCATCAGATGTCTGCATCAGGGAGCAACTTGGGAACAAATATAATAAATCTGTCATTTTAAGTGTTTGTGTATAAACACAACTTTAAAAATGTAGTTAAAGATCATTGTTACTTTTTGAAAATGTTGCAAATTTATAGAGTAGTCCCACTCTGTATGTACCATAGTGATAATGGGTCCCTTGCAGAGTTAACAGAGAATCTAATTTCCGGAGTGCAAGTTCTAGCGGAAGTCCATCATTTACGCCAAGCTATACACTGACAGGGGAGAATAAGACATGCTCGAATTAAATGTTGCAATGCAACATAACATACAAGGTGTCCCAATTAAAACAGTTCTCTTTAATACGTTTTATAAGTCCGACGTCAACAACGTCTATGAAATGCTTTACCAATATTCCGAGAGCAAGACACATTCTGCCATAAAGTTGGTTAAGACTACATATATTGCATATTTTATAATATATCCGGTTCGAGATCAAAGTGAAAAAAGATTCAGATTTTATCAAAAGTTTTGTCACCCTCTGAAATATAGGTAGGTACATATATGACCATGTCTTAATTTCCCCCAAAACACTAATCTACGCTTTCAAAAAATATCAGAGAAATTGTTTGGTGTATCTGGAAAAATATCAAATATTTGTATGCCCTTTTGGAAAAAAATGAATTTCAAACTAAATTTATGTGGTGGTATAGTTTACCTCACACTTATTCTGGATATAAAAAATGAGCCTTTGATAGTGCGGTAAAGAACAAAGATCCCGACATTTTTTTATACCGGCAATAAGTTTGGGATAAAGTATACCCCCACGCACTTTTAGTTACATTTCATATTTTTCACTTTGTTTTATTTTAACTGAAACTACACGGATTAGAGTGAACCACTTCTAAATATGGATAATCCATACAATATTAATACATCCAACGGGCAACGTCTTTTACAACTTACCCAGCTAGAACCTAAAACACGATTTTTTAAAGCATTTTTTAATGAATCTTAAATACTTACGAGAAATGAATATGTCTAATCCCGTTTCACACTAAATGCATGCAATGGACGTCGATTGATTCATACATCTTTTGAAAGGCACCTCAATTCTTTGGGATACCGGGATTTCTACTCATGGATGTCAAGTTTTTTGACAAGCTATGGTCTTGGGAGTTTTCCATTAAGACACATTTTGAAAATACTCAATGTTGTTTATTTTAGTAATACGAAAAGAAATGAAAATATAATTTCAATTTTAACTTACATGTGTTGCAAAATATTAACAATAGATTTACTAGAGGAAAAGAACGTTTTGTTTTATGAACATTTATTTTGATTATAAGATCGTGATTAGCCATTGCCACATAGTGCGTATTGATCTGAATTTTAACGATTTAATTTGTGAAAATTGTGCTGGAGAGAATCAAAAAGTATTAAAATTATGACTATATGTTATAACGATAACAATGTACAAGTTGCAGCAAGATTTTTAATAAGAATATTCAGCACAGGAGAAGACGCCATGCAGAGATAGTGGATGTGATTACAAATCTCGTAGAGGCTGATCGTTAAAATCAAACAATTTACAAACTGCTTCTCGACTTGTTTAGAATAGATAGAGAACAACATCAACATTTAACCTCAAACTTGCAGGTCCTTTTTTCATTTCAAAGGCTTAGATGGAATCAATTACGATTTACTTGAAAATGACGTGTGGACTTTATGACCACTGAAAAACTAGAAGACTTCGAGAATCATTTGGAGGAAGCATTGGTTTTCCTGCAGGATGAGTATTTCTCACATTATGGTATTCCCAATTCTCCAACCCAGGCGATAGGTTCTTTGACCAATGACTAATAGAAGATCTGGAATGTGGCCAGCCAGATCACCGGATCTAACTACCCTACATTTTTCATTAGTTGCAGTAAAAACCAAAACTAGAATCTCTAGGATATTTTGAAGCAAGAATTGTTTTAAGGTGACCATTCCCTAGAAAGAGACATCCGATAGAGAAATATTTACTGTTTTTGGCCATAACTTTTTTTTCTTAGTGCGTATATTTAAAAAAAAATTATAAGACTACCCTCGAGACTACCTATAGTTGCAGTAAAAACCATAGATCTATACACAGAACTAGAATCTCTAGGATCTTTTAAAGCAAGAATTGTTTTAAGGTGACCATTCCCTAGAAAGAGACATCCGATAGGGAAATATTTATTATTTTTGGCCATTACTGTTTTTCTTAGTACGTATATTTAAAAAAAACTATAAGACTACCTAAGTAGAACCTTAACAAGAACACTACTATGCATTTTCAGTCAATAATTTCAGTGGTTTACAAAACAGTTAGAATTAAATTTAAGAATTATGCTAATCTTCCTAGTTCGTCGCTTTAAATTAAAGTATTTTGCAAAACACTGAAATTATTGATTACAAATTCATAGTAATAGTCTTATTATCATTCTACTTAGGTGTGGACTTTATAACCACTGAAAAACTAGAAGACTTTGAGAATCATTTGGAGGAAGCATTGGTTTTCCTGCAGGATGAGTGTTTCTCACATTATGGTATTCCCAATTCTCCCATTCCCAGGCGATAGGTTCTTTGACCAATGACTAATAGAAGATCTGGAATGTGGCCAGCCAGATCACCGGATCTCACTACCCTACATTTTTTCATTAGTTGCAGTAAAAACCAAAACTAGAATCTCTAGGATATTTACTATTTTTGGCCATAACTTTTTTTTCTTAGTACGTATATTTAAAAAAGATCATAGATCTATACACAAAACTAGAATCTCTAGGATCTTTTAAAGCAAGAATTGTTTTAAGGTGACCATTCCCTAGAAAGAGACATCCGATAGGGAAATATTTATTATTTTTGGCCATTACTTTTTTTTAGTACGTATATTTAAAAAAAAACTATAAGGCTACCTAAGTAGAACCTTAACAAGAATATTACTATGCATTTTCAGTCAATAATTTCAGTGGTTTACAAAATAGTTAGAATTAAATTTAAGAATTATGCTAATCTTCCTAGTTCGTCGCTTTAAATTAAACTATTTTGCAAAACACTGGAATTATTGATTACAAATTCATAGTAATAGTCTTATTATGATTCTACTTAGGTAGCCTCATAGTTGTTTTAAATATACGCACTAAGAAAAAAAAGTTATGGCCAAAAATAATAAATATTTCCCTATCGGATGTCTCTTTCTAGGGAATGGCCACGTTAAGTGGACGATTATCACATTAACAGCATTTGACAAAGTGTAGTTTGTATTAACGTTTCTTCTAAACTCAAAACTTAAGGTACCGGATTAAATAAATGGTCTGTATGACTTGACACACCTCCTCCACTTGTCTCCTAAAATTTTCGAGGAGGTTATGGAGATTGGAAGATGCATCGGCGTTAACGAACTCTTGACGATTCCTGTAGATTTTCTTGCGAGAGGTCGTAATTTACCATTTTTGTTGGAACACTCTGTATTGAGGTAGGACGTAATTAAAAAGTGCCTTGCTCGATTCTGTAATCGGTTTACGCTATTAACATATTAAATTAAACTGCTATAACAAATTATACGATTGCAAGTCAGCAATTTTATGTTTAATTCGTCGAGTTTGTGGAATACTTGACGTTAGCAGTTGTAGTTAATCAGCGTCACTATTCTTTCTAATTAGAAGCGTTAATTAAGGCGATTGTTGTAATATACAAACGGAGGGCATTAAATGAACTATCAAGATACATTCGTGCTAGCTGTTCAGTGAACATGGCGTGGTTATCTTTCAGCAAGAGCCTGCAGAATTATAGGTACTAATTAAGTAAATTAGTTATGGTTTTTCTTAAACCCGTATGTGAAGAAAATATTGCGAAGGTTCAACCACCTAGCGTGAAACTAGAAAATTCGTTTACTTAATTTTTTTTTGTTCGACACCACACGGAGAGACTCCAAGAACTACAACTCCCCACAACTGGAAGACTTAATGAATGCTGTCCCTAGAGTCATGTGTAGTATATAATCGAAGACGATCTAGAATGATTTTCTTGCATCACTAGACGAGTAAAGGACAAAATGGCATGTTATATATTTTTCAATTCTAATATTTCTATCCCCTATTTTATACACAATTTGAAGAAAAACCATAGTGTAGTCCTCTCCAGTGCTTATAGTAGGTGTATCCATAGATATAGTACCTCTGCTTGCTATTATCACTGACCATAAACTCAGCGGGTAGTTCAAAGAGGCTTTGTTGTATAAATAAAATTTCTATTTCTGTTTTTAACCCCTGATACAAAAAAAGGAATGTTATAAGTTGAATGTTTCTATATGAATTTTTCGTAAAATCAATCGTTATCCAACAAAATTGACTAACAGTCAATTTTCATAGGAGAGCTCGTAGTGGATCAAAACCTAAACTAAACTAAAATGTTTATATATCTGTGTGACTGTCTATGGCTTCATATCTCTTCAGCTGGGTGATTTGATTTTGGTGCATTTTATTTTAATTTAAAAGAATATTTTGCCAAGAAGGTTTTAGTAAGGTTTCATCTCGGTAGACCTTCAGGGAAACTGCACATGATCAATAAATGTGAAAGTAGCCTCATAATTTTTTTTACATATTTGAGAGCTATTATGCTGTTTTAAGCAACGTATCATAGGGCCGTGCATTGTATGACTAACATAACCTCAAATATTAAATTTTTGCAAATTTATACTCAATTTTAATGTTTTCATTCGCATTTCTAGATTAGGATCAGAGTAACATTAATGAACTCTCTCGGATAGGACGCATACAAATTTTTTAAGTCATTGAATATTGAAAGTAGACCACTAATTATAGGTTGGATTTCCAAGCTGTAAATATCAGTATAGTTTTAAAAATCAAGAATATAAAAAATTTCTATGTATATTGAGAGACTTTTTAAATATTATAATAGTTCCAATTGATTGATTAATTGATTTGCCAGCGTAGGGTGAGCATTGCTGCCGATTCCGGCATCCTGGAGGTTCGTTCCAATACGCAGATGGGTCTAGTTCTAATTAAGAATAATATTATTTCATACTTTTTTAAGTTCTGTACCCGGTTCTGTATACTTATTTATTTTTTAGTTATGTATTTAGTCAATGTTTTTGCCGGAGTTTTATGAAGTAAATAAGTTATTATTTATGAATTAGTAGCCATACTGTCTCAGTTCTTACTTTTGCAGATAACAGTGCGGCAATTATTACTTAAATCCGGAGTAATCCACGATAGTAACACCAATAATACATCATATCAATACAGTCTGAAAACGATAAGATATATTGACGTAAAACATATGACCCAGTAAAATATACATATTTATACAGGGCGAGTCACGATTGCGTGGGCGTAGGAATGATATGTCATCAGTTACAAATTTTAAAAATGTCTCAGATAAAAATTGTAGGAGATCAATGGCGACATATTTCAAAATTATTTTTAAGTCTACCAAGTGTTTCACATAGTGGAGAGTACTTGAATTTTTTAATGGTACACCAAAAAAAAAATACAGTCGCCGTAGCCAAAAGTATAATCTGCACATAATATACTTCCATACAGTTGTATGTTAGTCAAGTCCATATACTAGTTTCCAGGTCTTTCAAATTCGAGCCTAATTCAGTAGAGGTAAAAGTGAATAGTTCATTTTGTCTCCTGGACGATATACTCGATACACTCTTTTCGACGCAAAAGCGGTTCTCATTCGTGAACAGAACTGGATTCCATTGATCATCATTCCAATTTTAGGGTTCTTCAGCAAAAGTCGCGTCACTCGATGACGTCTCTGGAGTTTTGGGTCTTTATTTGACCTATACGACTCCAAACCAACTTCTTTGAGTCCTATAACTATATGGTCACTTATTCTGGTTCCACGAACTTCTTCAACTTCATTTCTTGTTGGAACTGAGTTTCGATGCCTATTTCGGAATGTTTACAACCATACAAATCAGTCGTCTAGAGCCTTCAACATTACGACGAATTGTTGATTTTGATTTACAAACCGGCAACACAGGATCGACTATTTGCGATCATTGTTGTAGCCGGTAGCCCTCCCGATATCAGTCGGTGCTTATTACCCATTGTGGATTGATTAACAATCAAGGTAACGATAGTAAACAAAAGCAAAACAAATTTAGTCAGTTGCTTATGAAAATATGACGAACATCATGAATCTGATGTTGGAGAAATACGTGTTTAAAATATGATACTGTCAAGAGCCAAGTCCTTTTTTGGGTTGTTTGACACATTTTTTAATCAAAATGCGCGATGTCCACAGGTATCCCCCATATTACTATGTTGCCCAGAACAATACCGGCGATACCCATGGCTAAAGTCACTTTAACTCGCTTGGTATACGAAAGGGTTTAATTTAATTATGGAACTTTATCAAATAAAACAGTGATAGAAAACAAAGTACAAGTTTATTAACGAAAACATAAGTATAAATAAAAGTTGTACTTACATTTTAATCACCCTTGGTGAGCCACTCTCCAGGGGAGAAGTTAGGCCACGCAGTACCCGGCCAGAACTTTCTTTCTCAAAACTCAAAACCCAACTGACTTTTTTTACTCTTCCCTGGTATCGTTACTCTTTTCGCTATTCAGCATTTCCGACCCTAGTTACAAAGTAACCTCGGTTAACCTTACTCGGTTTCTCCTGACTAAGACTTTGTCAAAAAATAATAAATCGAGGAATGTGGAGTTTTTGAGGTTACAATGTACCTTTATGTAACTATTCCCCAACACTTTGATAGTCTATTCATTTACGAGTATTTTAATTTTTTTTTTTAATATTTTTCTACGAACAATAGAGCCAGAGATATTTAATAAATAGTATAGTGATGCACTCGAAATGCATCAAAAATGCACTTTTATGCGCTTTTCTCATGAAGCCGTAGCTCGATTTTGCTAATTTTTTTTGGTTTTCGACTCATTTGCTTGTATAAAAAAATAAAAGAAAAATAATTCAACTTCCCGATTACATTACTTTTCATGAAATTTTCTTTACTAATTCTCTTCCACCATAAATTCTCTTTAAAATGACAAGATTTTTCCATTTATTTCATTTTTTATTCTTTTATAGTCAATCAAATTATGAGTAATACAATATGTAACTTTCGCCTTATAAAGAGGGTATTTAGTCAAACAATGCCAACCCTGAACAGGGAGGTACAGGAACGCATGTGGTATCTGGTATCCATATTATGAAAAATACTAATATGAAATATGCTTTGTATAATGCCGATTGTGTACTTTTTTAAATATGTCCATTTTTCTTAATTCTTAAGCAAAATAAAATGAAAAGCTTCTGTTATCTAGAAGAATAAGAATACATTTACTGGAAAAAAATTGTAATGGTAATCTAAGGCATTGAATTTCAGTCTTATAAAAAAATTTAAAAAGTCATCTATGTTACCATTATTTTGAAAACTTCTTTATTTTATATAACATCAATATTATATAAAAAAAAACAACATTTTTCATATATGTATGTTTGTTTAAAAGTGAATTATTTTTTGTTTGCTTATAATTGTAATTAAACATATTCTTTATAGAGTATTGTTACGGATTTCCACCTTTTAGGAAACACCCTGTATGAATCCGTGGGTTCTAAATAATTTTAACAAGAGATTAAACACTACTAACACTTTATTTAACAATTTACTGACTATACAATACTTCAAAAATACACTTTGTTTACTTTAACCTCACTTTTTCCCGAACGTGTCACTTCTCAAATAAACTTCCTCTCCCGCGCATGTAATCGCGCCTTATATACTCCGAAATTAGCTCTAGATCAATCCAGAATCTTCTTCAACCATAATCTAGAAAAGTCCTTGGCTCTTTCTAGAGCCTTTCCAGTCACCATCAGAGGCATAGGCGTGCCATCTCCTTTTCCAAGGGGGGTGTAATTCATAACACTGCCCCCTCCTTAAGCCTAGATCGTCCCGATCAGGCAACTCAGAATCATCGATGTAGTTTGCCAGCCTGTCCAAATGCACGATCTTCATCTTGGACTTTTTGCTTCGTTGAATCCGATAGACGACATCATTAATTCGGGTAATAACAGTATACGGTCCATCCCAAGGCGGTTGAAGTTTCGGTGACCTTCCTTTCTTCCGCTGTGGGTTGTACAGCCAAACCAGGTCTCCTGCCTTGAATCCTTCTGAACTACCCTTCCGGTCGTATCGAGCCTTCATTCGGTCACTGGCTGATGATGGTTCCGCTATATCGTTAGCCAACCTCTTGAAAGGAGCTCCGGCGTTGAACTGCTTCTTTTCACCCTTACTTCCAGTCTGTGGTCCCTTACTGGCTGCACAAATCTTGCATTTGCGACACCAAGCCTCCACATCCTGACGACTTCTTATCCAATAAAATCGTTCTCGTATTTTCTTCAGGGTCTTGTTCACACCGAAGTGTCCATCGGATGCCCCATTGTGCACTTCCTGAAGCACCTTCGCTACTCGACACCTGGGAATCACTAGACGCATAACCACCTTTTTTCCATCCGGGCTTTCCCATGCTCTCCGCAACAGCCCGTTCCTGACACTCAGTGAGTCCCACTGCGCCCATAGTGCCTTCAGTCCCACTCTTTTGTCCGAAACATCCTTCCATTTTGGACGAGTTCCCCTTTCTTTGGCTCTCAATATAGGCCCAATTTCCACATCGTTTAGTTGCTCTTGTCTGAGCGCTTCATCTGCCCTATCATCCGGCACTTCCACCTTGACAGTGTCGACTGCTCCCTTGACCTGCAGTTTCTCCCGGTGGTAGTACTTGCAACCTTCCTTGTACCTTCTTCCGGATGAAATGTTTGCATTTCTCTCAGGTTTCGTTTTATCGTCATATCCTTGTAGTGGTGGCCTTTTTTTAATGCTCCGAAGCTGGGAAATCTTCACTTCTCTAGGGGCACCACGTTCGTTATCTGTCACAGCCTCTCTGGTACCGGCTTCCTCTGGTTTTCCCCTTGGCTTCACAGCATCTCCGGCCTTCGCTCTCTCCAAGCTCCTCTGTGGACATTCAAGCTGGATATGTCCTAGTTCCCCGCACCTGTAGCATTTCATACGCCGTCCACTTGGCCTTCCACTACTTTGTTTATTCTGTGTCTCTGCCGCGTTTCCAACAGTCACTTTCTTCGAGTTCCGCTGTCGACAGTCTCGTTTGATATGTCCTATCTTGCCGCAGTTGTAGCATTTAATACCTCCACTTGGCCTTTCTCTGTTTTGTTGGTTTTCCTGTCTTCTTGGAGGATTCGATTGAGCCAGTAATTGACCGATCATTTTATTCGTTTTGAGAATCGCGTTCAAGATAGGGTTTTGGTCTGTCTCTTCTGGCTGCGATTCTTCAAGTGTCATAGCCCGTACTCTTGACTTTGGAGTATCCCTATAGACAGCTTCTACCTCTAGTGCATGTACCAAGGCTTCACTACTACTTTTATGTCGGGATAGCCTGAGGACTCGCCTGATCTCCTCGTCCCTTATCCCGTCTAGGAATGCCCCCACTGCCAATTGCTCTTTAAATTCTTTTGGCGCATTAGGATATGCTAAGTGTGCCAGTCTTTCCACCGCAGCTTCAAATTCTTGCAGACTCTCTCCAGCTTTCTGAACGCGCACTTTCAGCTGGGTCTGGTATACTTGAGCAAGGTGTTGATCGCCATATCGTAGATCTAAGGCGGCTTCTAAAACTCTAAAATTCCGTTGTTGGTCTACCGGAATTGTCTGGAGCAATTCCAATGCTTGGCCTCTTAAAGCTACGATTAATGCTTTAGCCTTCTCTTCGTCGTTCCAGTTGTTTGCACTTGCTGCTGCCTCAAACTGTGTCTTGTAAGTCATCCAGGAACTTTGACCATCAAAGGAGGGAATTTTTAATCGCTGGCCTGATGACACCACTTGCTGGTTTCCTCTATCCCTCAACTGTCGTTTAAGCTGGTCTATTTCCCCTTTGACTTCTTCTTCGAACTTGTTTACTTTCACTTTGACTTCACCAACTTCTTCTTCGACCTTGCCTACTTTTACTTCGACCTCATTAACTTTCGTCTTTACGCTACCCATATCTTCCTTAATCTCATTTTTTATTTCTTCCACGACTGTAAACAAGGCATTCTGTTGCGTTTCTATAGCTTTCCTTAAGTCATCATTTTCCTTTTGACGGCGTCTCTCCTCTTCTTGTTTTTCCTCTTGACGTCGTTTCTCTTCTTCTTGATGCCTTCGTTCTTTTTCTTGTCGTCTTCTTTCCCGTTCCTCTTTCTCTTCCTGGCGCTTTCTTTCCTGTTCTTCTTTCTCTTCCTGGCGCTTTCTTTCCTGATCCATCATCATCTTTTGCATTTGGGCCATAAATTCCTGCATTTGTTGTTCGGATGCCATGCTTCTGGTCGTTACCGGCATACAATTACGTTGAAATCAAATAAGTTTAATAATTACGTCACTATCGGTAATGGGACTGTCCAGAAACCCTCAAAACGGCACGAAAAAGTCTTATCTAGAGTCTTTGTCACTTAACCTCTAATGTCCAACAAAATGTTCCAAAAATGTCTCAAAAATGCACTTAAACACTATTTTTCCTGTTCGAAAATAAACCTCGAACAATGTCCAGTAAATTAGTCCTTCCTGTGTTAGCACTAACTCCGAGAATACTGTCCCAGTCTTCTCAACACTCCCGAAAAAATCCTCTTGTCAAAATTCCGCTTCCGACACCAAAATGTTACGGATTTCCACCTTTTAGGAAACACCCTGTATGAATCCGTGGGTTCTAAATAATTTTAACAAGAGATTAAACACTACTAACACTTTATTTAACAATTTACTGACTATACAATACTTCAAAAATACACTTTGTTTACTTTAACCTCACTTTTTCCCGAACGTGTCACTTCTCAAATAAACTTCCTCTCCCGCGCATGTAATCGCGCCTTATATACTCCGAAATTAGCTCTAGATCAATCCAGAATCTTCTTCAACCATAATCTAGAAAAGTCCTTGGCTCTTTCTAGAGCCTTTCCAGTCACCATCAGAGGCATAGGCGTGCCATCTCCTTTTCCAAGGGGGGTGTAATTCATAACAGTATGTTAAACAGTAGAAAAAAGAATCTACAAGAACTAAACGTGAACCGTGCTTCGTTTCAACAATAAAATACGATAAACAATCTAATGTAACATAACTGTTACCAACAAATGATGTACGGGGTGTTTAAAATAAATCTCAGGTACTGCGCGATTAACGAATCTTTACACGTTGACATCGAATTTGACATTGACTGACTTGATAAGAATATGCAAAATAAACGAACATTGTAGTAAGAACTTCATAGCTGTCTAAACCTTCTTTGTTAAGAGAAGAAAATTACGTAGAAAGAAATGCTAGTTTATCTCCATTCCTTTTTTCCGAAATATGTATGTAAAATAATGTTGGGGTTCCATTTAAAAAAACATATTAGTATTATCTTGCCACCACTATATGAAACACCATGTAGATTTAAATATAATTTTAAAATATTCCACTCTTAACCTCCTACAATTGTAATCAGAGTCATTTTTTTCTTATTTCAAATGGTGGAGGAAATATCGACCTCACCCTGTATGTAGGAATCATCTTTATTGCGTGTTCCAAACAGCGTTTGATATTGTTTGTGGGACATTTGAAGTACTGGCATTTGCCAGCAGAGCAGATAAGATACCAGTTTACTTTTAATAAAATAACAGGCATCAAGAATGTCAAACAATAAACTGTTTTGTTAATACACACGATAAATGAGGCAGGAAAATTCGAGCGAGGTCGCGTATTTGCAAACAAAGATTTAATTAGAGACAATGAAATATTAGTTGGATATGACTTCTCCGGCTAGGTAACTCAGGCTGTGTCGAAACCGAATTAAAATTATCGTTCCTACGCATTTGATTTCATTGTACGCGAACGGACTGTATGTCTCGATATAGCGATCCTTTGAGATTAAACAAAACACAGTTGAAATTATTTATTTATCAAGATCGAAGGTTAAGGCTAAAAATGTTGTTTTTATTAATTGAATTTTATTTGTTGAACGGAGTTCAATATTGTACAACATGGTGACAAGTTTGTTTTAATATAATTGTAACCATATGGTCATATTTTACAATATTTTACACACGTCTGGTATGAATATTCATAACGATTGAATAATTCCAATAAATAATTAATTATGCATAACTGTTGGCCTGGGAACCTCATAATTTCAGTGCAAATGCCACAGATTCATTTCGGATCACGCATATGGAATTTTCCCACTAAATTAATTACATTATTCAAATTGTCTTTTTCACACTATGATTTGAAAAAGTAGTGAGATTTGTGTAATTGTATTGATGGTACAATTTACAAACAAATAGTAAACTGAAATACTATATCTAGTCTCCATTGTAGCCCAATATTACACAAGCTAAATATTACAAGAGCCAGTGACACCCAACAGTTTCTTGCATGTGAACTGAGATCGAGATCGAGAACTGGTATCGAGATATTCTGTTAAAAGTTATAAAATGTTCCCTATCAGCGTTTCTTTGTAGTGGGGATTATTTAAATGTATACTTTTTATACAAACCCCAACTGATAGGCATTTGTTAAATATCTTTAAGTAAGAAAATATAATAATGTCGGTAAAATTGCCTGCTTGCCATTAGCTTGAGCCAGTGTGCAAAATCTACAACTTTTCCATGATCCAAAGAAGAGTTGCAAGGCCATTTTAGATTTAGAATTAAGCAAAAATTGAAAATGTCACAAAGCACCTATAAAATGGAAAGTACTCGACGGAAAACGCTAAAAATTGCCATAGGCCTTCGGGATACCATAAGGAATGACATACCTACATAAAAGTTACACCCTTCTGTCCCCCCCCCACGCGCCTCCAAGGGGCCCATAAATACGGGCCCAAAATACTCATTTTTAGCCAACAAGAATTTTCAAATGCTTTACCCTGACATTTTTTTGTCATTTATACACATAGAAAACACCCCTAAACTGAGTCAAACCCCTATTGTTCCGTCATGATACAAGTTATAAATCATCCAGAGGTGTGTTTTTTTTTTATGTAGCTATTGTATTTTCCTACTAAATATAATGAGAGGATTGCAACGTTTCTGATGATTAGTGTTTATTGTTATTTTTATGAATTAAATTTTAATCTACAACTTTGTTTATGTCCATATTTCATAATTAAAAAAATATATATATTCAGAGCATAAATGTTAATTCTATACAATCGGCGAAAAAATTATAAGTTAATAATATTCTGCTTAATCATAATCAAATATTATAGTTTAAAAATGCAATGTTGATGAAAGTTGAAAATGATGTTTTTTTTAAGAAACGAGTAGTTTACATGAGTGATAATAAAGTTGTCTACACCGTACCTTTGTTATTCAAATGGCTTCTGCATGGCGCAGTCGGTGGGACAGGGAAATATTTGTAGTATGATATATTTTATTTATTTATTTTTAGTATGGCTGCATAGAGCGACATATTACTAACTACATAAGTTTACAAGAAATTTGTTTTATCTATGTATGGAAGCCATCATTCCCGATGTATTTTAACGCACGGAAACCGATAAAATTATTTTAAAAAATGTCTACCTCGTAGATTACTCACAAATCGCGTTTTAACTATATAATATTAGCACGCTTAAAACGCGATCTATGAGAAATCTATGCGGTAGAATGTTTTAATGATTTTATCGGCTTCAGCACGTTAAAATATATGGAAAATTATAGCTTCCATGGATAAGTCCAGACTTTTTTTGTAAATCTATCACATATTTTCCCATGTATTTTGATACGCTGAAGCCGATAAAACCATTTACAAAAAATTCTACCACGTAGATTTCTCACAACTCGTATTATAAGTGTGCTAATATTAGCACATTAGCACAACAAATAAATGATTTATGAAGGATACCAAACGGAGAGGGACGTTTTGTGTAAATAACTTTACAGAAGTTTTTATAATAGGTATGACAAATAGATTTGATACGATCTTTAAATGAGTAAAACTAAATTGGCATCATCATTTTAGACCGAAAGAAATAGAGAGAAATAAAATTGGAGGCAATGTAGATGATTTAAGAAATGTTTTGGTAGTGGCGACATTAGATTTTTTGGAGGTGGGGGTGGAGTTAAAAATTAACCAATTAATCTCAATCTACAAAAAAATCATAACCCCAAATATTAGAAAGAGATCCACATTAAACTACCGTGTTCCTACTACAAAGCAAAGCTTGTAGTTTGATAAAAAAATATGCAATGCGTTCTGAAATAGTTACAAAAGAATCAAACTGGAAGCACTGTACCATTTCTACACATCAGATGGTATCGTATTCGGCACGATCGGGTATTTACATTATAATAAAACTGCGAAAATTATACATTAATTTCAGCCACAATTGGTTTTACATAATTTTAGTAAATTACACCTGAAGATGAGCTTATTGCAACTATCCATACAAAGCAAATTTTCCATATTTTTAATTGACTAACAATTTGATCTTTATAAGTCCACAGTAGTCTCTAATTTTATTAACAGATTTATAAAGATTCATCCCTAAATATATATCTTTTTGTTTCAGGTTCGTTTCAACCACTTTTCTTTTACTTCTTATAGTGAGTGTTAAACACAATGGGATGAGGTGAGTAGTACTAGCAAATTATGCACGCTGAGTATTTATTTATTCATATTTATTGCTCTAGTTAAAATTATACAACCTGTTCCACTAATGCGCTGGAATTCCAATTTTTACTGATATCGATAATATTATTGCTTTAAAATGTGCAAAACAAATTACAGCTACCCACATAGCGAACACACCGACTTACTTAAAATGATAGAGTGAAAGACGCCCCTGGCAGTTTCGAGAGGTGATAAAATTGGCACCAATTTCCAATTTTCTTACGTAACAGTAGTTATTAACTTCGTGAACAGTTAGGTGTCTCATACATTATTCAAATAGGCACTTCCTATTTTGTCGGCAGCAGTCGACATTGTGTCGATAGTCGTTAATCGCCACCCAAGAATATAGTTATTATACAAGGGGAATTTGAAATACAAGAGTCTATCTCAACCTGTGACTAGCCATTACTTAAAGGACTCATTGGCGTTTCGTTTATAGGAGGTATTTGTTGTTTTACTTGAATATTTATTGCTGCTGAATATTTTAAACAATACAGATTATTTATTATAAAAGCACCACTTTAAAATATGCATCACAGATCAGAGCTGTTCAAGTTTTTTGAGGGCTACATGACCAAGAAAGAATATTTGAGATCCATGAATTACACCAGAAAAATTAAAAAGTGCCATGATTTTTCCCACCTTGGTGGTATTTTTCAGTAAATGTATTGAGATATATTAAATAAGGAAGAATATACATACAGTGTGTCCCACTTCGTACTAAGCCACCCCTATTACTTGGCTATTTGGATTTGTATATATTTTTTATAGCACATAATACCCTTAATGAACTACCTTTGGAAGGTAGAACTGTTACTCAATCTCTATTTCAAAGCCAACTGTGATTTTTTTTAAATGTATTTGGAAAAGTTGTTCAGAAGCCAATCTGCTTACATCAATTATTGTAAACACCATAGTTGCCAATTTTTACGTCAAAATGCCTTTGAAATTAACAATTCCGGAAAAAGTTGAAATCGTTGAACATAATGTTCGTTCCTTCAGAGAGGCTGCTAAAATATTTAATCGTAGACATCCCGATCGTCCTCCACTCGGTCCTCCACTACATCATTGCACCGTAGCTGCCCTTAATAAGAAATTTGATAAAACCGGCACTATTGCATAGCCAACATTGAAACCTACCAAAAGGCATCCAGATGATGATATTATACTGGATTTTGTTAATGGAAACCCACGAACCAGTGTAAGAGAAATTGCGCGGGAATTAAATTTATCAAAAAACAAGATCTAGCGTTGCATTCGCAGGCACAAATTAAAACCCTTCAAGCCAAAATTTCTTCACACGTTGCAAGAAAGAGACCCAGAACGAAGATTAGAATATTGTTATTGGCTGCGAGGTATTTTTGTAGAGGACCGTCGTTTTATTGATAGGATACTGTTCTCAGACGAAGCCACATTTACCACTAATGGCGTGGTTTCGTCACAAAATTGTAGATATTTGGCTGCGAATTATCCAAATTAGGTAATCACATGCAAAAGTCAGTACTCCTAAAAAGTGAATGTATGGTATGGTATACTGGGAACCCGGCTAATTTCTCCATTTTTTTTTCCGAGGGAAATTTAAATGCTGATGTTTACTTGAATTTCCTTAACACAGAATTGTCCGATGCTATAGACGATTTACCGCTTGCATTGCAAAGAGATATCTACTTCCAACAAGATGGCTGCTCAGTACATATTGCCTTGATTGTGAGGAAATGGTTTAATCAAATATTCCTCGAAAATGGATACGACGTAATAGTCCACTTTGCGAGTTTCCGCCCAGATATTACTCCCCTGGATTTTTATTTTTGGGATGCAATTAAAGAAAAAGTTTATAAAAGCAGATCACGCACAAGACAAGAATTGTGTAACAGAATTTTGAAAATTTGTCGATCAATGTCTCCTGAAGATTTAAGAAAAGTATCGAATCATAATAAAAAAAGAATTATAAAATGCATGGAAATTGAAGGCGATCTAGTTGAAAAATATTTCAGATAATTATTATTGTTAGCATTGTTCATATTGTGTACGTTTTTCTTTTAATTAAATAAATTATCAACATTATGTAAAATGGTTTATTACTGTTTTCTGGAATTCATAGCAATCTGGATGCTCTAAACTAACCCAAACATCGAATTTTTCTGACAATATTTTTCAAAAAAAAAATCAATACTTATTTTAATTGAAATTTCATATGTGAACTTACTTAATTTTTCTGAACGATTTTTCCAAATACATTTTTCCTTTATCTTAATCGCTAATGTTGCTTTTGTAAAATTCCCCTTTTAAAAAAATTACAGTTGGCTTTGAAATAGAGATTGAGTAACAATTCTACCTTCCAAAGGTATAAAAACTTAAAATTATGTGAGTTAATAATTCTTCAGATATTTTGATATTTATTCCTAAAAACATATTCACCTCTCAAGAGCCGCAACTGACATAATAAGCATTTGGGAATATAAGTTCATACGACACATTCATCATTAAATAAATTTTTCTGTATTAAAAACTAGCTGCCTAAACCTAAAACTTCTGTAAAATTCTACATACCCAATTCTACTATTTATTTATATAAATGACAACTTGTTTGCCGTCCAATAAAATAAACCAGTTATTACCAAAATATCGATATTTTGCACTGGTTTCCATAACATAACTGCAGATGCGTATAGCAGAGGATGGACTGGGGTAAACAAGTCTTGTATACAGAGTGTCTCACCGGGAACTGAATCGCTCGATATAGAGAAAAGTATGTAACAAAACATTTTGAAAATTTTGGGAGGTACTTAAATCAGTGTGGCCAATCCAACTAAAATAATTATAAGCATGTGGTACTTCCGGTTATACCGAAAGTCGATACCAGTCGGAATATGTGACATACCCTATACTATACCTAAACTCAGCAGTTTCGGCGTTTGACGTTTGCAAGAACCGTTGTAACTTTCTTAGAGATCCTCATTTGCTCTTTGCCACGTAGAAAGAACACAAGATGAGCTACTCTCTACAAAAATAAATTCCGTAATAGTATACCAAGTGTTCTATTTTTTACGTTACATTTTATCAAATTAATCACTCAGAAACTTTTTTAGTTCAAATGGAACACCCTATATTTTTTACATCAAGTTATGTAAAATTAAATTCCTTTTTTTCTAGTACATGCATTGTAGGGGTAAAGTTACAACTTTTTGAAATATTGGCGATTTTCTTGACTTTTTAGATTTGTTTATTTAGATATTCCCGAAAAAACTATTTTTTGCACATAAGAACCAATATGATGGCGTCAGCAGCGGCCAGTTTTGTTGGAAAGACATGGACTATGTTTTAGAGAACCCTTATTCATGACAAATCAAAAATTTGAATAACGTCAATTTGCATTTATCTGCCGATTTTTGTTTATGGAGTTATTGTACTATTGATAATGATCTTTGATGTCTATTGAAAATAAATATAAAAATTTATCTATTTTTAAAAAGCTTAGTACTACAAATAGAATACACATCTGAAAATGTAGGTATCCCTTAAATAATTATCTCTGATCTAATTTAAAATTGTCTACTTTTCTTTTAGATCAATGAATGTAGGAAAATTTCTAAATGTAATTTCTACTAAAAAGAAAACACTAGGATCATATTCATTACATGTGAAATATCAATTTTCAAACCAGTGCATCCAAAACAAAGTTGTAGAAATAAAATGGCCGACGTTTTATGTACGAAAAAATGTGGAAAAGCCTGTTTTTCTCGTTTATCTGCGAATGTAACTTTTTCATCGAAAAAAGTTTCAAATGGTTGTGGGCATTTAAAAATACCTACAAAGTAGCGCCCGCTGAATAAAAATCCGATTGTTAGATTTCTCGGAAATTGAAAAACAAACGTTGAAAAAGTATTTTTTTAATTTTACAATAACTTTTGCAATAATTAATTTATGGTATCGACAATCTCAGGAAATATACGTCATACTGTGCTTAAGAAGTGACCGTAGCCCGAATTCCGACGGATGAATAGTTTCCGAGAAATTCAATTGTTTATTAAAAAAGTGATCTTAGTAGCATTTGAATTCCCCAAATGAGGCGGTCCGATTTCAATTTTGCAAATAGCTTTCTACTCTTCATAAGTTACTATCACTGAGCTCTAAGCCGAAGTCAAATATTTCAATTAAGTTGCTCAAAAATGCTGTTGAAAATGATGCATATTTCTTAGGTATAAACAAATGTACTTAATAACTTTGTCAGTTGTTGGCGTATCGAAATGTAAAGTGGATATTCGCGTGGCTGGCAATTTTATACGAATAAAAAAAAAATTAAGTGAGGCGCCCGCACCGGCTAGTCGAGCCAGCGTGCGTTGTCAGAGTGGGGGGAGAGCCTGCAGCAATGGTATATATCTACGTCGAAAAGTTGTCTCGCGCGTTCAAAATCATTCGCGCATGCTTAGTTTCTGGTGTACCTAAAAAAAATATCTGTGCAATACCTGCAATTCTGCAAATCTTAGCGCTGTAAGTTAAAAAATAGTCTCGGGAATTTTTTGAAAAAAAATTACCTTGAGTCCTGAAGGTCGGAGGGGGTTCATTTCTTTTTTAAATTCATGTAAAAATGCCAGCTACGCGAATATCCAATTGACAAAGTTATTACGTATATTTGTTTATACCGAAGAAATATGTATCATTTTCAACGGCGTTTTTAAGCAACTTGAATTGAAATATCCGACTTCGGCTTTGAGCTCAGTGACTCTTGAAGAGTAGAAAGCTTTTTGCAAAATTGAAATCGGACCTCCTCATTTGGGGGCAATCAAATGTTACTAAAATCGCTGTAAACAATTGAATTTCTAGGAAACTATTCATCCGTCGGAATTCCGGTTACGGCCAGTTTTTAAGCTCATTATGACGCATATTTTCTGAAATTGTTGATGTTTTTTTTTTCAATTTACGAGAAATCCAACAATCGGATTTTCATTCAGCAGTTGCCACTTTGTAGGTATTTTAAATGTCTACTACTATTGTTTAAAACTTTTTTCGATGAAAAAGTTACATTTGCAGATAAATGAGGAAAACTGACTTCACATTTTTTCGTACGTAAAACGTCCGCCGTTTTGTTTCTGCAACTTTGTTTTGGATGCACTGGTTTGAAAATTGATTTTTCACATGTACTGAATCCTAGTGTTTTTTTTCTAACGGGAATTCTAAAAAACGACCTCCTTCTGCTTAGTTTGATTGGCCTATTTTAAAAACTTTGAAAATGAACATTTTCAATTTTTTCATAAATTTAATAAATTATTGAAGCAAATGTTTAAGATAAAACGAATTCATATTCCGAATCAATTGCAACCTATTAACTATTATTGTTTTCTTCTGGATCTCTTTGACCTTTCAAGTGTCAAATAAAGCAGTCAACGTCGGAACTTGAATAGCCAAACGCCATGTAAGTGTTTAACGTGAAGGTGTGTTGTGTTCGTAATACAAGGAAACCAGATACTCCTCCATTCAAGAGGGTTTGAACTGCTGAGAAAAATGGCGTGTAGTAATTGGTACAGTGTCTTGAGAACAACTTATCCAAATGTATTTATTTACTGTACGTGGGCCGGCTAGTTTTTTGTGTTGGTTATCGCTGTGTACACACTAGCATAAAACTTATTATTTTACTGCATAATTGGCTGGGAAACACACACAGTACGTACGTACACACGCAGCGCAAGTCATGTGCGTACAATTAAAATTTTTAAGGGCCTAGACCTTCAAAGATAGTAACTACGTGTAGGTACAGTATTCTATTTAAAAGTTGAGAATATCTGCGAAGTTAAAATAATAAATGACCGGTAAAGCTATTTTTTGTAAATAATATTAGTTTTAAACCCTTTTTGTTTAATTATAAAACAAAACAATATATTTTTTAAATTAAAATAATTAATAACTTTTTTATTTATTGATCGATTTTGTTCAAAAACATTTGGGTTCTTCCTCTAGCTGACACTAACTTACTTTCCAAATTTCAATCCAATCGGACTTTTCGTTCTTAAGTTATCGTGCTTACAAGAAACGTGACTGACGTACAGACAGACGGACGGACGGTCATTTTGAAAGTTGTTTAAAATTCGATAAGCAACACAGTGATACGAATTTTTTTCTTTACGAGCAATATTACTTATCAATATTTAGAAATATGCCGATCGAATGCAATAATACTCTTCGTTTTGTATCTGCAAGAAGTATATTTAATAATAAATGAACAATAAAAATAATAAATGCTCAGTAACAATTTTAAATGTTTAGTAATATAATGGATGTCCAGTAAAATAGTGTGTGAAAGGTAAAACGTCAGGTGTTAGATGTTCAGTTGCTTAAGTAATTCATGTTGAGTGAAAATCACAGGTAAATGTTAAAATGCGATACATGTTCAGTAAAACAAAAGTCGAATATTTATTGCTCCTTTTTGATCAATTATATAATTATAATACAAGGCAGGTATGTTATGGATGAAACTGAATATTAAAGTGAAATGTGGCTAAACGTTTATTAATAATAATGCTTTCAGGTTATCCGTCCAGGTATACCCCTAAGAACATAACGTTATTATCAGTATTAGGAATATGTACTTGTATTGTCTATTGTAATATTTAAATTATCGCATTTCTTTCGGTTACATCATTTTTTTAGTGAAATGATTTAGGTTCTTTGGTACACGCAAAAGTGGCTGCAAGTCCTATATATACAGTGTCCCGGAATAACGTGCAAAAAATTTAACTATCAATTCCTTATCGAAAATGGCGGTGGACTTCTTAGGACTCTTCATATAAAAATTTTTACAATAAGCCTTTCCTATCCAACTACACCCCCTTAAATAGGTGTGCAGAAAACTGTTTATAATTTTTATTTGAAAATAATGTATAAGCACCAAATGATCATATCGGTACATAATACTGTCAAATTATGATTTGATACCACCCTAGTAGCACAAAATATTGGACCAATATTGAACCAGTATTCATATATTGGCCATATATAGGACCAATATTCATTATTGGTCCTATATGGATTATATATTGGTGCAATATTTGTGCTACTAGGGCAGCCTACTTTCTGTTTTGACTAATATAATAGTGCTCGTCGCTTTTGATTGATCATTAGGCAGATGTAATTTAATTCCTTTTTCTCAAAAACGGTGAATTTTAGGTAAAAAAGTTTCTAAATGAATCATAATTTTTAGTTAAATGTCATCAGCATACATTGTAAAATGTGCGGTTGATGGCAGAAAATCAATATCCGTGATAAATAAAATAAAAAGTAAAGGGCTCAAAATAGAGCCGTGTGGAATACCTAAAATTAAAGTTATGTTCCAATAATATTGTTATGCATGCAACCGACGGATTCCTACAGGGTGTTTCCTAAAGGGTGAAAACACGTAACAGTATAAATATTCAGTAAAAATAATAATTCTTAGCTTTAGTGTCGGAGTCATTTTTCCTGAACGTTTATTATTTTTGCTAGGCAAATTGGAGTGAAATACTGTGTATCTGAGGGTTTCTACTGCATGAGTTACTACATTATTAACAACTGTCATGTATAATAATATTACAGCGGTGCCAGATGTCCCACTCGCATCCTTTCTACTGTGTACGCTGTACATTTCATCAAACGAAGAATTATCAAGAATACAATATCAAGCAAGTATTCGCAAAAAATCCACTCGAGATGGTGGGTGCACGTCAAAAAGACCACAAGCCAAGATTAGGACGCAGGAACCTCTATTAAAATTGTCGACCACGACAAATGTCAGTGTCGCATCCTTTTTTAAAATGTTATTTTCAAGCAGCAATAAGCACGGCTAACCGACAAATATGTTGCATAGCAAAGTAATGTCAACTTAATTTGGATATCATTGGAACCGCTGTAGATGCTTTTTTTCATGTTAGAAGCTACAATAGTAGTATTACAATTTTAATGCTGGTAGAGTTGATAAAAGAAGATCCAGACATTTTTTTCTAGTAAATTATCCTGCTAAGTAATAGTAATTTCATTTGGATTAAATTTGTTTTATAAGTCAATTTAACATAAAAACTTTTACACTCGAACAAGCAGTCCAACCAAATCTGTTGGATTTATCCTCAAATCTTTACTTAACCTAAACTCTTATAAACTGCTGATCGTTGAGTATATTTCTTGTAATATCTTCGTCTATGTTGCACTGCATCTTCTTGAAATTGTAAGTGTTCATTTGTAGCAAGCATATTTATATTTTTATTCAAGTTAGCCATTTTTATAAAACTTAGCTATGCCATTGATTAATAATAATAATCTTTATTCCACAAAAATATATACACTTACAAACAGATAAAAAATACTCGTAATTAATAAATACTTTGTGGAAAAGGCGGAGTTCAATTATTTTGGATATATCATCCAAAATGATTGCTCTTCCACTCAATCTAAAAAGTTCAATCAAATAAAATACAGGAAGAGATAACTAATTTTTGCCTAGGAAAAAACATCAGTACTCAGACACTAGCCAGTCGTTTATGCCAAGAAAGTACTGTTTATGTAGCAATAGCTTTTTGAGTTTTTTTGAGAACATGACAGAGCCGAGTTGTTTGAGATCTGGCGAGAGCCTATTATAAAGTTTTTCGGAGTAAAACGTGAAAGAGGACCGAAAAAGAGTGGTTCTATGCTGAGGAGGGGTTAAAAAGTGTTTAAATCGAATATTGATGTTATGGATGTCCGTTATGAATCTTAATTTATTTAGTGAATACTGAGGTTTCCTTGTGATGATTTTATGATAAAATGTACAACAGTGTAGAATCCTCCTTCTCTCAGTATTTAACCATCCAGTTTCAGCTATTTTGGCAGACACATGATCTCGTTTGCGTAGTCCACAAATTAAACGAATGCAAGAGTTTTGAATTAACTGTAGCCATTTTGCGTCAGCTTTAAGTAGACATCGGCATAATTGAGATGTGATAACACTAGGGCTTCGCATAAAATGATTTTGGTCTTTTTATTCAGAATATGTCTGTTGGCATATATCAGTTTTAAGGAGCAGAACGACTTCCTAACGATGAATGAAACATGTGCAGAAAATTTCAAATTTACATCTAAGATCAAGTCTAAGTTTTTAGCACTATCTGTGAGGTTTAAAGTTTCATTGTCAATAGAGATTTTCACCTCTCTGCTAATTCGGTTGCGTGAGGCAATTCGGCCAAATAACATGGCCTTTGATTTACTGGCATTAATGTTTAGACAGAACTTGTGGGAACTTTGCAGTAAGTTGTGAAGGTCCTGGTTAATATTTTGACAAGCTTGTTGTACATCTTTTTCGTCAAATGCGTAGTAAATTTGCGTGTCATCGGCATAGAAATGTGTAGTACAGAACAATATATATTTGTAGAACTCGAATGTGTACAAGGTGAACAATAAGGGTCCCAGAATAGAACCCTCAGGAACCCCGCACACAACCTGTGAAAAGCCTGATTTCACACCATTTAACACGACGCACTGAGTGCGTCCATTGAGGAAACTTCTAAGCAAAGAAGTAGCGCTTTGCGCGAATCCAACGTAATGCGTAATAGCTAGTAATAATTCATGATTTATCCTATCAAAGGCTTTCAAATAGTCTAGAAGTACTAAAATTGATAACTTATTTTGATCTGTTGCCAAGAACAAATTATCAGTCATTTTTGCCAGTGCTGTACTACAGCTATATCCCGGTCTGAATCCGGATTGGTGTTCTGGTAAGGTATTAAAAGGGTAAAAGTGCTGACTCATACGAGATACAATGTCCCGTGGTATTTACCCACTTGTTGTAAAAAGCGACATTCGAGAATGATATTTTTAGGGTCGTGAAAATTTAAGTAGACATTTTCCCAAAGTAGAATGCGACTTTTGCTAATAGAAATTGGACGATGGACCTCCTGGAGTGATGCAAGTAACGAGACAATATTGCGAAAAATTACATTGTACTTTGTCGTTAGGAAACTTTTTTAATTTAATGTGACCATTACTTTCCTTTTCAAAAATAATTTTTTTAAATGATAACGATATAGAAGGAATCTAAATTAGTAATCCTGAATTTTTCTCGATTTACCTTCATGAAACTTATTGTATCTCCACCTATGACAATATTTTACCGCGCCGTCACACATGAAGATGTCCCATAATATAATCTCACTAGCCATTATTGTTGCCTGGCACAGACACGTAAAATATATGGGGTATTTTACATATCATTTGTTATACTGTCACAGACATATACAGCAATTACTCACAAGTATTTGAATTCATAGCTGTGTGATTATTTTTATGGAATATAATATTAGATGTGACCAGGGCCCTCGTTACAGACGAAGAGTTCAGGAAAATAAATCGGAAAATTATGATAGGGACCTAAATATGAACTTTGTGGTACATATTCGACCTAGCTTGTTTGGGGGGGTCACGGAATAATGACCTTGGCCATTAAATTACCAATCGAAAATGGCATAAATACAATTCTCCTGGTCCTAAATTGTAAACAAATATTTTCTCGTAATGATTTGGCCTTTGTCGACATTGGAACAAGGTTTTATCTTTTTGGCATATTTGTAATCTAATCTAAAGAAAATGCATAAAATTGCATTTGTATAATATTCATAATGTCCATAATTACCTACAACACTTATCTTATCAAACAAACGAGCGGTCGGGTCTGTTTATCATCTGTAATTTATAATTGGAATTTATCTATTTGTCGTGAAATATAATAATGCAGTACCTGCTTATCTGGGAAACTTAGGACTTTGTGAACAAAATTTACCAAACAAAGAACATCATGTCAGTCCCAACCACATTTTAAAAATAAAATTCTTTTCTCGGATTTTCAAAAATTACCTGAACATACAAACTGAAATATTGAATTGATATCTAGCAAAGAAAAATCAGAACATTGGCTTGAATAATTTTAAAGAATACCACAGTTATCTCCATTGGCATTAACCTTCGGGCTCATTTAACTAGTTCTTAATTAGTGTCCAGTCTCTCGAACGCCAACTGAACTTTAATTGAAATGCAATAATAATATAATTACTGTTATACACACATATAATAATCTCGTGAACACAGCGTTTTCCTTTCATTTCGTATCTCGTAGTAACACAACACAGGGGGAATGAAAGCAAGAAACGGCCTTGCAGTCTATTCATATTCCGCCTCTCGTAGGTTGTCTATGCGCTCCTTAATGCAAATCATTGCGTTTGAATTTCAATGTATACTCTGTATATACATAGTGTACTGTTTCGCTATTGCCATTCCAAGCCCGTTATGAATATCCGATCTGTGCACAACACATTTCAAGTTCACAGAGCAGAAATTATGGAAGTCTACATTCTAAAAAACTCGACGGCAATTTCAAAACTTTGATATTTAAATTAAGTCTGCAAGGACGAATTCCTGTTGTTTCTTTTGCTGTTATTTAATCGATTATTATTATGATTTATATTTAAAATAAACTACCATTTTACGGTCTAGATTGTGTATGTATTAAATTAATTGCTTTTTGTACTACCAATATCAAAAATATATTATTTTGTACAACTGTCAAGGAAGTGACTTTCCATGACAAATTTTGGTTGTCGGAATACGTAGTTTTTTTCACAAGAGCGCTGTACAGTTTTTCTTTTTGTATCTCAGTGAAAAAGAGCTTTTATGTATAGATAACTGTGTAGAAGAGTACTGTTTTTTTTCTAATTATCAACGCTTTTGCACTTGGCAATAGTTGTCTAGTGGTAACCTCAAACTTTATCCATTCGACTTACTAGTATAAATATTAAATGTACAATTATCCCAGTTATAAAATATTATGCAGAAGAAAAAGTCCCTGACTGGATGTCAGATATCAAAAGAAGCGTTTGCTACTTTGCTCGTTCTTACTGTTGAAACTGCGATAGAAAAATGTTGCTCACTAACGATCTTCTAAGGGTTCTTGTGAAGTCTCTCATTACTCTCAATACCCTCCTCAACATATTCCTCGGCAACGGTGGTCTCCGTATTTTTTCACTATTTGAATCTCAGCTCCACTGTTGATGAGTAAAATTGCAGAAGTCCTCCGTAAACAATGCACCCTGCGCCCTTTTCTTTGTTCACTGTTCACCTCTAGTATTTTTGCAGGAAGTAAATTTCAAAGGGCGCCTAAAGCTGCTACTGAAATATTAGTAAATGCTTCACTCACTTCCACTATTTGTCATACAGGTGAACCTAAAGAAACGCACAAAATTCATATCTTTGGTATGTGTCATTTGTCAAAAAAATCCTCGCACAGGTCGATTTTAGTTTTGTAAATGCTACATTTTGTCACTATACCAAAATTTATGACGTCATTGGTTTTTGAGTTATGACGTCATATTCTTTTTTTTTACAGACTTTTTGTTTACTGTTTTTGGTGGTATATTCCTTTAACTTCCTGGCGATGTGAAAAAAATTGATATTACCTAAGCCATTCTTTTGTAAAAAAATATTTTTATTGATTGATACCTTACATAAGTAATGGTGAAAAAAATTACCTCCATTGCTCAAATTCCGACCCTCCGACCATTTATTTGGCACTGACCAAGACGGGTGTAGACACTTTGCACGCTGTTCTGAATCATCTCATGGGCAATTCGTCTCATCTCCAAGCCAATGATGTCTTTCAATTCGTCTATGGTATCCGGTCTGTTAAAATACACCCTTGATTTTAAGTAACCCCAAACAAAAAAGTCTAAGGGGGTTAAATCCAGCGAACGCGGGGGCCACTCAATCGGACCTCGACGACCTATCCACCTTCCAGTAAAAGTGAAAAACTAACGCACTGCTATCCCAAAATGAGGTGGGACCTCGTCTTGCTGAAACCAGACGTTTTCAGCAGGAACCTTAATTGAGGTCGATAGGCTAATGTTATATGCAATGCCTTAATAATTTAAAAAAAACGATGAACCATGAGTGACCAGCGATAAATGAACCACGTAATCAAATTTTTGTCGTAGTAGTAGTAGTAGTAAAAATACAATAGAATAAGTATTAAAAACACGTGGTATTACTGTTTCACAGCTTTTATTCAGATTTCTCTGACATATGTTTCGGCCTTTCTACCATTATCAAAGTGTTGTAACAACTAACCTAAAAGTGACCCTTACAAGATATACATATGATTTGAGAGGTAAATATAACCTAATTAACATTTTATTACTTATTTATAATATAGCTACTACTAGGAATTTAATTTAAAAATTTAATTACTATTTCTGGGTATGTTTAATTTTACTATGGTGTCTACAATTTCTACAATACCCCTATGGGGGTATTATGAAATTTAGTTTGTATACTAGTGAGGAAATGGTATTAATGCCAAGTTTACTTACAAAATGAGTTGCTAATATGTTTTACAAAATTAATACTATGCCACTTTTTATTTTCTTTGGGTGCGTTATAAAAATGTTTTTTTAACAGCTTACTTGGTTTGTTCTTAATTAGCTTGTCTATGAGAGATGTGTGATATCCATTGTCTTTTTTTGCTATTATTTTAAGGGTTGTAACTTCTTCAAAATTGACATTGTTTAACTTTAATGATAACAATTAATTTAATTAAATTCCTAGTAGTAGCTATATTAGAAATAAGTAATAAAATGTTATTTAGGTTATCTATACCTCTCGAATCCTGTAAATATCTTATGATGGTTACTTTTAGGTTAGTTGTTATAACTCTTTGATAATGGGGTTAATAAATTTAAATATTAACTCCGTGACAGTTTTTATAAGTAATTCTAATGTTATTTCTAAACAAATTAAGCATAATATTTTAATTATGAATTATACAACATAAAAGTAAATGTTGATAACAGCCAGAACTACAAATTTTTTCACTAATCTTTGGTTTCCAAAAAATGTTTTAAATATAACCTAAATAGGTTATTTCAAATTACATGACATTGCCGTCTATGATTTTATCCCACTTATTTTGATCACGTGGTTACTGGTCGCTAGTCGCAGCGACAGGCGACTAATGATGCCCAAGAAATTACATCTTATCAAATTTTGTTATTTAAGTAAGCACCTAAATAAAATTATTCAGTGTAAAATGTATACCATATTTTAATGAAATCTGACGTGCTTTCAAGCTGTAAAAGTTTCATCAAAATCGGTTCAGTAGTTTAGAGTCTAGATGTGATATTGTGATGTGCAAGCAGGCACATTTATTTTTGTAATTTTCAGGAACAAACAGACTAACATTCTATTTGTTTATTAATTTACTAGTGTCCGACCCGCGACTTGGCCCGCGTGGACCTATATACTGTGCAAGGTTTTGGCCGGGGCGTCATACATTTTGTAAATGTCTCCTTTGTAAGAATGCAATATATCGATCGTAAGCGAGTCCGTAGTCCGACTCTCACTTGACTGATTTTCGGGTGGTCGTGCCCACAACCTTTTTTGAGGGCTGGATCCGCGCCTGGGCTGGCACTAACTGAACTCGCAAAATCTGTAAATATCTTGCAGCCGTAAGATTTTCATCAAAGAAAAGATCCCAATAAACGATCACCAATCATACCTGCCCACGCGTTTACTTTGCCTCGTCGCTGTGTATGGGCTTCTTGAGTCCAATGAGGATTTTCGCTTGACCAATACCTACAGTTATGTCGATGTACAGCCCCCTTTAAAGAAAATGTAGCTACATCAGAGAAAACAATGTTCTTTAAAAAATTTTAAAAAATTTGTGTTTTAATCGCACAAGGTCATCAACTGTTCACAAAACTGTAAACGCCGATCTGGATCGTCCTCATTCGTTTCGTCGATTAATTGCACTTTGTATGGATCGTATTTTTCTTTTTTCAATAGACGTACAACAGAAGTTTGACTCACGTTATGATTTAAAGCCAGCTGCCTCGATAGATGGTGGTTTTCCTCATTTTCTAGAAGAATGTTTAATTTGATTTCGTTGCTTGTGCGACCAGATCGAGGGAGGTCAGCTACACTGCCAGATTCATTATATCTAGCCACCAATCTACTTACAGTGGATCTAGAAATTTGCTTTTTGGGATACTTGGCATTGAAAACATCACATGCTTCCTGATGAGTTCTTAGCCTATCAGCATATCCAACCATCATCAAAAGTTCTACGCGTTCTCTTTCACTTAAACGTGGCATTGCATTCACTAGTTTTACACTGTCTCAGAAGTGTCACAAAACTGAGGTTTCACACGTGCCAGGAATAAGAAAGTTATCGATACTTTACACAAAAAGGCCTGTATCTCTCTGCTGTTAAGGTGATCATTTTTTAAATTATTTTCTTTGTTTTGTTTTTATGTCAAATATTTTCATGCCAGTTAATACAAAAATGTAGGCAACAAGATTTGTCAATCCATAAGAAAGTGGAACATTACTCGTGAATTTGCGAAAGGTTAAGCTATTTTTACATAAAATGTCATTTTTTCAAACGAATGGCTCAGGTAGTATCATTGTTTTTATATCACCAGAAAGCTAAAGGAATATACCACCAAAAACAGTAAACAAAAATATCTGTTTCCGTTAAAAAAATTTATGATGGCGTCATAACTTCAAAACAAATGACGCCATAAATTTTGGTATAGTAACAAAATGTAGCATTTATAAAACAATCGACCTGTTCCAGGATTTTTTTGAAAAATGACACATACCAAAGATACGAATTTTGTGCGTTTCTCTAGGTTCACCCTATATATTTTTCTGAAAGAACTGTTGTATTTCTGTATTATAATTTTCGATGTTCGTTATCCATCTATTTCCATACTTATTACAAGAATAAGTATTATTATAAACCAACAATAGTTTTCTTTGTTTGACTGTACTGCCACAGAGAAACAAAGAGTCAAGGTATTGATACAGGTACTACTAAATAAGAGTATTGGTATATTATAGAACTGCTAACTGTAACAAATATCTTACTAATTATTACCTTAAACAACTAATATCCGGTATCTTTTTTAAACAAATATAACGTACAGTACAATCATATTTTTTCCACTATTAAAAGTTATTTTTCTAACAGACCTCAACAGTCTTTATATAAATTATAGGTAATCAAATTTATTAGTGCAAATATCTCACCTTCGATTTCAAAGTAATGAAATACTCTTGCGTTACTTTGGTATCAGAATTCAGCATGGTTTTATAAAAGGAAGGTCACCTACCACAAGTATTGTTTCTATTGCATAATTTTAAGCAGTACCATTCATGACAGTTAGTACGCCGGTTGATGTTATCTAGACCAATTTTTCTAAAACCACTTGTTGAAAAAGTTGACAACTTTGATAACTACTTGCATGATTTGCTCATCCGAATATTTACAATTATTTAACACAAATCTCAAAAATAGGTGACTATATGCAGGATATTTTTGTTATATCATTCAAGTGGATCCGTTACAACATCAAGGGAGACTCAAAGTTCTATTTTAGGTCCTTTATTCTTAATATATTTGTTGTATAGATTAATGTTTACTGTCTTCTATGCTTGAAACTTAAACCACTCCACAACTTGATTCATTTAACTTTGAAATTGCACTTATGAGGCTAATGCATGTCGAAAAAAAATCCATAACACCAACCAAATTTTATATTGATACTGAGAACGACGATGTGCTTTGGCAACCAAGTGTTTGTTCAATAGACTTCTAAATGATACGCGTTACCGTTACCTTATTGTAGAAACAAATACCCTTACATATTTTGTAAATCTAAATCATCTTATTCAAATTGTGGATGAAATAGGGTTTCGTACGAAAAATGCTGTAATTTTTATTATTATATTCACACAATCTTGGTTTCTGTTGAGTTTATGAAAGATTTGCTATTTGCTTACGCATAAAATTATAGAGAATTTCTTTTCTTTGTTTTTCTACTCTCCAATCTTTACTGTAGTACCAATTACAAATGAAATATCCTTGAACAATCAAAATTCCTCATGATGGTGAGTAAAGCTTCAGAAAGAATTATGGAAAATTTTAAGATTTATAAATTACTAATGAACATTATATAAAAAATCCAGCTCATGGATTAGTTTCATTATGTTTTATTATTTCATTGTGACATTACACAATATCGCAATCACAATTCAAAGGAAATTGTTGAGATGTTATCATTTCATATTAAATTTAGTATCATGTCATACAGCTAATATGCAATAATATCCGCCAATCGCAAGTATCAGACAATTACCTTTTTCCCCTTCTGATCCTAGTAGACCAAAGGCTATTCAAGCCCATGATACCCCACGCGCAAATTGGAATTTCAGATGCTCCAAACCGTTTTTAAGATAGAACAGTTCAAACACGGTACAAATCAAAAAATTAAGAAAGGCTTAATTACGAAAAAAAAAATTTGAACACAAAGTATAAGTTACTTGAGGCCCAAAGAATGATTTATCACAGATTTTGAGTGACTTGATTAATTTAACTTATTTTTATGAATTTTTTAATTCGCACTGATTTCAATTCAAAATTTTTACAGTTTTCGGAGAATAACATATTGCGGCCTTCAGGGTTTTCCATGCACACACCTCCATTATTATACTCTTCGCAAATACAAAACGAAGAGTATATTGCATTTGATCCGCACACCGCACATTTCTAACACCGGTAGAGAAAAAAATTTCATATCACTGTGTTGGTGATCGAATTCCGAACAACTTTCAAAATGTCAGTCCGTCCGTCCGTCTGTCCATCCGTCACGTTTCTTGTAAGCACGATAACGTAAGAACTAAAAGTCCGATTGCATTGAAATTTGGACAGTAAGTTAGTATTAGCTAGAAGAAGAATCTTATTGTTTTCAACAAAATCGATCAATAAATAAAAAAGTTATTAATTTTTTAAATTAAAAAAAAATGTTTATGTTTTGTAATTAAACTTAAAATGTCTGAAACTAATATTATTTACAAAAAAAAAAACTGCGAAGAGTATAATGGTTAGCTAGCTAGCGTTTATTTTTAAAATAAATCTAGCCCTGTCGTCGGGAGTGTTAAGGATCACAAAAGGCTAATAGCACTAGGCGGTAGAGGGGGAAATTTCACATCAAAAACGCATATGAAATTTTTTTGTACGATCAAAAATGTAGGCTGCAGATTTTTTTTTAACGCACGAGACTGGAACGTGGCGACACATAAGTACGGCTCGCGAAGCGTGCGCGATCACGGACGCGCTACACTAAATTTGTTGTAACTTTTGAACTAATTAATGAAATTGAGTTCAACAAAGCTTAAATGAAACGAGAAACATGTGGCCATTGGATTATCATATTTTCTAATATAGAAATGAATGTATCTAGGAACAGTACATATATGAAGTCGGAGCATACAGATATCTTCGATGAAATCGGTAAAAGGTCTACCATTTCCACAATTTTTAAGATAAAAAAATCTGGAATTTCCACATATTGCTCTTGAAGTAATATATAAAAAGATCTGATGAGTGAAAAGAATCTCAAAAATTTATTTTTGAAGATGTACACTTCCAAAATTTCAAAATCTTGAGAAAGTGATAACAGAACTAACTTTAACCACCTATTACTTCTGTTTAAATCGCGTTATTAGATTTCTGTAGGTGCGATTTTTAAAGCTTGAAATGTGTACTTTAAGATGTTTTAAGGGGATTTACCTCAAAAATGTAATTAACCTTCTTGATTTTACGAATATAAGAGAAATTTTTTTCTTTGCTCCAAAATTTGTGAAACTAGGAATAAAATAAACGTTAATAACTTTCATTACAAAAATTATTTGGCATACCTATCCATTGGATCTTTTTATACATTACTTTAAGAGTAATATGTGAAGGATTTTGATCTTAAAAATTGTAGACATGGTAGAGCTTTTACCGATTTCATCGAAAATCTCTATATGTTCCGATTTCATATATGTACTATTCCTACATATATTCATTTTTATAATTGAAAATATGATAATCCAATAGCCACATGTTTCTCGTTTCATTTAAGCTTTGTTGAGCTAAATTTCATTAATTAGTTCAAAAGTTACAAGAAATTTAGTGTAGCGCGTCCGTGACCGCGCACGCTTCGCGAGTCCAATTTATGTGTCGCTACGTTTCATTCTCGTGCATTAAAAAAAATCTGGAGCCTAAATTTTGTACAAAAAAAATTCATATACGTTTTGATGTGAAATTTCTCCCTCTATCGCCTAGTGCTATTAGTTTTGTGATACATATTTTTTATTTTTCAAATTATTGGCCAAAAACCGAATTTCGGCCAATATTTTCCATTTTTTTAGGGGCCGCCAGCACCTTACAGCTGTAAACTTTTTTCCACCGTATTCTACACCAACAAAACTGCTTATTCTGAAAAACTTAGCCTCATTATAACATTTAGTGACCGGTTATCAATTTTTGTATTTAACAATTGGGCTAATCAGAAATATCATGATTTGAATGGTTCCTCATCACTCCAAAATTTGGGGAATTTTTTACGAAATCACACTGTTACCAGCGTCCGCGGCCACCTCAAACCAAAGGGGAAGGGATGTGAGTATTGTGCTATTTTTCAGATTGTCATTATCATTTTATCTATAGTGCGCAAATTGTACATCTGGAATATGCAGTTCGTTTAGTTTACTGCAGCAGATAGTTGTAATCACTTTTTTAAAATAAACTACAATTTGCAAACTTTCTTATTACACGATCGTTTCTAGTTAATCATTATAAATTAGTTAAATGCTGACAAAATTTGAAGGTCTCCGAGATAAGATTATGATATCATCTGCTTCTCTGAACTACACCGATTAGTTGTTTATTATTGAATGGTTGAATGATGTTACGGAATTATTAATACTCCGATTTATTTATTTCATATTCACAAGGTTATTCTTCATACTTAATTAAATATGTTTTTAAGGAAATATACTTGTATGTACATATGCTTATCATTTGTGTCATTACTCATTAAATAGTCATGATAAGTGCAAATATTTATACAGTAGGTATGCTGGTAAAGTATGGAAAAATTATTTTGTGAATGGATAATTTTTTATAATTAATCTTTAGACAGCACAATTTTTCTTCTTAAATGTTCATATTTTGAAATATCTGTTAAAATTCTCATGGCACCGATATTTTTGTAAACGGCAACCTCTTGGACTTGAAACCACGGTATTAAAGATATAGAATATTTAATACCGTGGTTTTAAGTCCAATAAAATAACAGCAACATCTGATGGTCCTCAGGGGTCTGTTCGTGGACCTTTGTTATTCATGATATTTATAATTGACATACATTATGAACTTACGCTGCTGTATGATAATAATAATAATATTTATTTTCCTTATAGACAAATGCATTTGTATAGGAATAGTCACATTACTTAAACTAACTTATGCTACTTATGGATATTTTCATCAAATTCTCCTAATGTATAAAAACACTTATCTGTCAAGTATTGATTCAGCCTCATTTTAAAAGATCTTAAATGTTTAGCTTATTTTATCTTAGAGGGTAATTTGTTATAGATATATGGACCCATGTAATCGGGTGAATCCATTGATAATTTATACTTGCAAAAGGGAATATATAAATTGTCAACTGGTCGAGTCCCAATGTTGTGGACATCTTTTGTCAACATAAATTTTGTTTTATTTTTAAAGACACACAATTCATAAATAAGTACACTTACAAGAGTTAAAATTTTAAAATCTCTAAACAATCCTCTACATGATTCTGTAATGGAAACATTAGCAATACACCTTAAAATTCGTTTTTGAACGATAAAAACCTCCGATGATAAGGTGGAGCTACCCCAAACACATATGCCATATCTTAGTCTAGATCCTACCTGTGCGTGGTATATATTTATTAATTGTTCTTGTGTCAGAATTGATTTTATATTTCTGAACAAATAGCAAACTGTATTTAATTTTGATATCAAGTTACCATAGTGAGCCTTCCAGTTTAGGCACTCATGTGATATTGTTTATTTTAATATTTAATTTGCGGCATTCCTTTTGCCTGTAGTGAAATCTTATAGGCGTTGTTTTCTCTTGGTTCATAAAAAGTGAATAATTATTGTACCAATTACACACTGTCTCTAACACATTATTACACTTATATGTCAGTAAATCGTTCAATGTATCGGAGATCAGCAGAGCTTTATCGTCCGCATACAGTACTAAAAATGCGTTTGGTGTCCTATTCTCAATTAGTTTGTGTATAATATATACAGTATTGGACCCAATACAGAACCTTGAGAGACACCCGCATTCACGGTTACGTACTTGGAGTTGACTTTACAGTGGTTTTGGAATCGGTGTGAGTTAAGCTTACCAATTGTTTACGATCTTTTAGAAAAGAGGCTAACCAGTCTAGTGCAACTCCTCGTATGCCGTATAAATATAATTTGGCCAATAGTTTGTCCTGATCGACACAGTCGAATGCCCTACTTAGATCGCAATAGATTCCAACTGGGCATTCTCCTTCCTCTATATGTTCTATAAATTTTTTATAGTAAGAGTACACAGCAGTACTAGTTGATTTATTGGCACGAAACCCGTGCTGATTTTCCGAAATTATATTGTGTTTCTCAATAAATTTTGAGAGCCGTGCAAGATATGAATATTCAAAGATTTTTTAAAAACAAGGAGGAATCGTGACTGGTCGATAATTCTCCATATCTTGTGGATCATATTTTTTATGAATAGGTATAACTTTGCCTGTATTTAGGGTTGTCGGGAAACTTCCTGTAGTAAAGGATAGATTTACCAGATACGTAATTGGCTCTATGATTATACCGATGACTTTTTTAATTAAGAACATGGGAACCTCCTCAGGACCTGAGGAATGCCTGTTTTTTTAATCTATTTTTTAATATAGACAGCAGTTCTTCAACATCAAAAGGTTCCAGGAAGATAGAACTTTGATTTTTGCTGACATTATGATTGTTATTAATGTTGACATTCTTAGTTGTTCTATTCTGGGAGATCTTTAGAGGTGCATTTATAAAAAAATATATTTAAAGCGGAAGGCACTGCGTCGGGATTTTTACGTAAAACACCTCCTCCAGTACTTGTGTTATCTTTTTTATTGATTTTATTTGACATTTCAGAAATTACTTTCCATGCAGCTTTTGACTGATTTGTAGAATTAATTATTTTATTTTGGAAGAAACATTTTTTTGTCTTCTCAACAAGCATTGTGTGTTTTCTTTTTGCACGTTTGTATTCATCATTTAACTCGGGATATAAATTTTTTAGATTGTGTAAATATTTTAATTTTATACTTGACATTTTAACTTCATTATTAACCCATTTTTTGTTAATATTGTTCGATTTAATATAATTCTTCCTGAGAGGAAAATGCTTATTAAAATGAAACAAATATATCATGAAAATACTGATAAGCCTCATCGATTGTATATATATTGTACATTTGAGCCCAGGATTCTTGAAGCAAATCTGACCAAAAATCGTTTATAGAGTTCTCCATGAAATGCCTTCTAAACTAAAAGGCTTGTGGGGCACTCGGTTCTGAATAAAGTTGAAAAAGTATTATTCTGTGATCAGAAATATCATTGTCTACTATGTTGGTGATTGAAAGCTGTATTCAACCATTAGTAACCTGGATGACTGCTTTAACTGACAAATTGATTTGCAACCAATTAGTACGTGGTGTGACAAGAATTAGTTTTACCTAAACATTATCAAATGTAAATACATGACTTACAATGAAAACTTAATCCAATTGAATTTACTTTTTCACGTTTTAAATGCTGTTCACCTATCTAGGTGTTTTAATTTAATGATATCGTGTCCAATTCTTATAAAAATTAGATTGTATCTTTAGGGATACCAAGGAATTTGAGGATAAAAGCACCTTGATGTTGCTGTGCAACATATTTGTCACGTTAAAATTAGAATACGTTTCCCTTATTTGGACTCCAGAACATGAGGTACTTAAATTTTGCATTGAGAAAACGCAGTCAGTTTGAGAATAACTCTTTGTTGCCAGAGTGACGACATTTAACCGGCAAGAGGTACGCCCCAATGCAATTTACTAAAAATATATCAAATACATGATTTAGAATCCCGCCACAGGTATTTTTCGATTATATTTTTATATCAATCAAATTTTAAAATTATATTCCAGCTGTCCATGCGCATTCAATTAACTCCTTTTGTCTAAATATACCTTGTACTACTTCAATATTCACTCAATGTGTTCAAATTATGCGTAAATACAGCAATACAGGATGATGAAGATATATTTGTTATTAAGTACTGTTAAAAAAATCGGTAAAGTTATTTACACAGAACTTCCCTCTTTATTTGTGCATGGCGGTCACTCTAAACAATTATTAATTACGAAATGACATTGAGAATAATAATCGAAATATAGTTATCACTATTATTACGAAGAAAACCTGATAAGTTTTGGTCAATCAATATACAGAATGCTCATCCAACAACAAAAGTTCAATACTAAATGATAGGTGCCCAATTTGGAAGGCTTGCGCAAATACCTTTACAAATGTTCACCATGACTGAATTATTTCTTGGTATGACCACTCTGTACATTTTTCAATAAAAGTATAATAGGTGCATATGCCAAATATTATTGCCATCTGCCACATTTTCAATTCCACATTCACGTAGTGGAGTGGAAGTATAGTGGTGGTTAAAAAAATTTCATTTTTTTTAAAATTTTTCAAAAATGTTGGTAAAAAAATTTTCAAAAATTTTTTCTTCTGAAATAGGTTTAGAATGTCATGAAACGTGGAAATTTTAAATTTAATCAAAAAGGAAAGTTTCCTTCTATTCTATTGTAAGGTAAAATACCCAATAGCTGACAGCTTAAGGGAAATTTTGATAATAATATGCGTTTCCGTTGGTATTTTTTGTACTTGAAAAAATTGTAATACCTTCAAAATTAACCTTATTATCTAAATTAACACATAAAACAACAAAAACCTTATTATGTACTGTTTTTTAAATAATATAAAAAAAATTGTTGATATGTTTCGAATATCCAATAGTTGACATAAAAATAACTGAATGTAGCCAGTTCTTGACATGATTTTGCACCAAATGTTGACTATTAATTTTAATTTGTTTGTTTATTATGTTAGTTAAACACTTTATGGCCAATGGGAAATTATAAACATTTTTATGTATTAGCCTCTTATTGTTTAAAAAAAGCATTTATAAACCATATTATTAAATAATATTTATTAAGGTCTGCTTTAACACCATTAGTTGACATTCTTAGAACCATTATTTGACACAAAGTAATTTGAATATAAAATTGGAAAGAAACAAAATAATAACTTTGTTTTTATTTATTATATGAATAATCAAATAATTCAAAATGCAATAAGTAACACATTACATAACATGTAATACACAAATATAAAGTAGTCCTTGCCTAAGTTCTTAATTATATAAAAAAACATCAACTATTTGGAATAATGTGAAAAACAAAACCTAAACTAAAAGTAACAAAATAAAATATATGAATATAATATACTTAGTTATTATTAACTTTTTGTTTAAAACTATTATAAATGAAATAGGAAATGGAAGCATAGGAACATAAAATAAAAAAGTTAACCATCTACACAAAAGTCTTCCTTAAATCTATATTTTAAACGGTGCCCAGATACCATCATATGTGGAAATATAAGCTTTTTTACTACCTGTGTTAAACTAATGATGCTTACATCTTCCTCATTTAATTTAAAGAAATCGGATTCCTCACATTTTTTCAGGCCGACGACCTCTGCTTCATTATTGGAGAACAGTTTCTGGATAACGCATACATAATGATGCACCCGCTTTTTTCCAGGAAACTCAACTAAAATATAGTCATTTTCCTTAAACCTGTCCATTTCGCAGTCAACGGTTGTGGCAAAGGACTCTTCCATATCTGGCATTTCATCACTACTTTCGGATGGTTCCCAGGTTTCGGAGGTTTCAGATGAATCTGTGGAACTATCCTTGTGCTTCCGGCTTGGTTTTTGTTTTTTAATTGTTCTTTTGTTTTCTGTGTTTGCCTTCTTTTCTTCTTTTAATTTATTTTGCATGTCTTTTTTTAATTGTCGTTCTTCTGCTCTTTTTATTTTCTTTTCCTCTTCTTCTCTTTTCTTTTTATCTTTCATTTCATGATAATCTTGCCACTGTTTGGATGTAGCAACTGATGGAATTTTTTCTCTTGCCACCCTCTTTTTCCTTGCTGGTAGTGGCTCTGGCCATGTAAGAGCCCTTTTAAAAGGCGATGGTATGATACTTTGATCAGTTTTTACTGGCGTTTTTTCTTTACTATGACTTTGTATTAAAATATTACTAATTATCTTGATAGGTGTTTTTTCATTTGATGATGATGGTTGCGGATCTGTATTTGAAGTAGTTGAAGATTCTCTGTTTAGCAAATCACTCTGTAGAATTTCTTTAATCGCTTCATTCTTCTCATTTGCCTGGCATTCTTTTTGATTGTCGACGTCGTTCGCTTTTTCCGTTTTACCATGATTTTGGAATACCTGTTTTCTAAGTTCTTTAATATCCTTTAAAATGTTCTTGTAAAACTGAAACAGTGACAAGTCTTCCACAGCACCTTCCCACGTTTCACTTTCTTTAAATTTTTGTACCTTCTCCTTTTCTATATACCTTTCTAAAAATCGCATTCCTTCTTCCAGTTGTTTTAATTTCTCAATTTCTTCTCCAGTGTTTTTTGTTATCGGATCATTTTTTAACTGTACGGCGTTAGGATTCCATGGACACAGGCCACATTTTCTAAAGCCATTTTGGAGAATTTCTGGATTTAGCCTTTCGTCCATCGTCCTTTTGAGAAGTGGAGAGAAATGATTCTTTCTTATAAATGGACTTTCACTATGTTCTAGTCGAAATTTTCGTGTATTTTCTCTCCATCCACCTTTTAGAGTTCGGAAAACGGCGACATCCATTGGTTGTATTAAGTGAGTCGCATTGGGGTATAAGGCAATCAGAATTATTCCATTTTGGTCGCAGAAGCGACTGGTATGCAATGTTAGATGTGATGCGTGACCGTCTATAAATAATATCACTGGTAGCGTAATCTTTTTTTCCAAGAGCCATGGGTGAAAAATATTGGCAATAAATTCATAAAAGGTTTGCCCAGTCATCCAGCCTGTCTCCGATTTCCCTATACCCCATGTTTCAGGGACACTTAGAGCTAATTCCTTTGGTATTCTTTCATACCGGAATAACACCATGGTAGGTGCTACATCACCATGGGCATTTCCTGTTACCAAAACGGTAATACATTCCTTCTCATCACTGTTCACTATTTGGTACACATTCTTTTCACCTTTCTTAGCAAGTACTTTTTCTCCTTTTGGATTCAGGAAAAATGCAGCCTCATCACTGTTGAAAACTCGTTCCGGATGCGATAAAATTGATTCATTATTAGAGGTTTTTAAATATTCAGAAACCTCCGCAAACCAGCCATCTAGTAGAGGTTTTGTAACAGATGCTCTAGTACATGTTAGATTTTGAGGGGTTCTAATTCCAATGTGGGGATTCCTTTTTAGAAAAAGTGAATACCATTTTTTCCCGGGTCGGTTATTTATGAAGGGATTAGGCCTTTTCAGTTCAATTATGAGTTGCTGGACACTATCCAGTAGTTGGTTCTTGCCCACTGGAAAACCTGCCTTTGCAGTTTCAATTATCCATTTGCTTAAAATATTTTCTTCTTCTTTGGAAAGATACGACTTCATGCCCATTTCGCTACTTCTTGGATATTTTCCTTTAAATTTATACAAAAGAGTAACTCGGGGAACATTATGATTTTTCGCAGCAACGGACACGGGAATGCCCCTATCACAATCTTCGAGGGCAGCCATCATATTTTCTGGAGCATAATTTCTTAGCTTTCGATTGGTCGGCGCCATTGTATTTGTCTTGTATATCAAAATCTGGAAAGAACCAGTAGTTGACATAAAGGCACCAAAAGTTGACAGGCGTGTCAGCTATTGGATCTAAGCACGGTACAGCTACCAAAGTCTTATTCTCTTATATTTTAAAATATGCAGAACAAAAAGAGACACAAACTAATTTAAAACGTTGCTAACCGTCTCGGAACCAAAAGCTGACACAACTGTCAACATTTGGATCACCTACATAATTTGTGCACCAATACTTGACAACTCCTTGAAAACCTAACCTTAGATAAATTAAAGGCAAAACAATTTTTAAAAAGATACTACTGTGCTATCTTATATATAATAAACTTTAATTAATAATAAAATGTTAAACATACCTTAGTTATTACAAGTTTCGGATGAGCGTTTTCTTAAGACTTTTAACAAGAAATCTTGCACTGCACTAAAATAAAACACACCGTCCGATTTCCGTTGGCGGCAGTTTGAAATGACGAGAGCTATCATGGTTAAATGTATACAATGGATAAAAGATGGCGCTAATTCTCTTTTAGGCAATTTCTTGTGACCTACAACACAAGCAATTTCTTATTTTACCCGAATTTTGGTTGAGGTGTCAACTTTTAGAACCCTGTCAACTTTTGGGTGTTTTACCTTAGAGGTAAAAAAAGATTACAAATTTATTTATTTTTTTCTGAAATAAGTTAGAATGTCATGAAACGTGAAAATTTTAAATTTGAGCAAAAAAAAATTTTTCCCCATCTATTCTAGTGGTAAAATATTTTTCCAAAATGTTAATTTTCCGAAATATGTTTGGAATGTCATGAAACGTGGAAATTTTAAATTTGAGCAAAAAGATTTTTCGTCTATTCTGTAGTAGTGATAAATAGATTAAAAATTTTTTCAAAAAAATGTTTAAATTTTTCAAAAAAACTTTTTAAATTTGTTTTTGTTGAAATAGGTATAGAATACATGGAAACGTGGAAATTTTAAATTTGAACAAAGAAAAAAAATTTCCATCTATTTTAGTGGTAAATTTTTTTTCAAAAATGGTAAAAAAAAATTTAATTTAAAAAAAAAAAATAGGTTTAGAACGCTGTGAAACGTGGAAATTTTAAATTTGAACAAAGAATAAAAAATGTTCCATCTATTTTAGTGGTAAACAAATTTTCAAAAATGTTGGTGAAAAAAAATTTCAAATATTTTTTTTTTTGAAATGGGTTTAGAATGCTATGAAACGTGGAAATTTTAAATTTGAAAGAAAGAAAAAATTTTTTTTCAAAAATGGTAAAAAAATGTTCTAATTTTTTTTAATAGGTTTAGAACGCTATGAAACGGAAATTTTAAATTTGAACACAGGATAAAAAATGTTCCATCTATTTTAGTGGTAAAAATTTTTTCAAAAATGAAAAAATTCATTTTTTTATGGGTTTAGAATGCTATGAACCGTGGAAATTTAAAATTTGAGCAAAAAAAATTTTTTTTCATTATTTATTCCCTTTAGACGGTCTATCCTGTATATTTTCCAGTGAAAGTTTAACGATTTCTTCGCTGACAGTAGCGTCAACTACTTACCAAATTTGACTGCTCTCCGTCAAGTAGTTTTTTAGTTAATGCACCAACAGACAGACTGACGGAATTGAAGAACCTATATTTTTGCAATCTACGTGATCTGAAACGTCAAAATCCGAAGACATCTCGGAGGATGATTTTTTCTCGAATACAATACTTCCCTTCGGTATGCGAGGGAAGTAAAAATAATCAATCTTTATGACACTTAAACTAAAGATATTAATTTTGTATGTACAATATGTTTTATGTAAATCTTATTAAGATTGCACATAGTAAGTATTATTGAATAAAATTGCTATAGTCAGGGTCGGCTTTTACATTTTAATATTTATGTTAATAAAAAAGAATTCTCTTTTATCACTGTCAGTTTTTTATTGCCAATGTGTATGTGGCTTTTGCATTAAATCTCCAGCATCTAACATTGAGCAACATTTACGTTCCTGTATGTTGTAAATTGTTGTTTTCTATCGAATGCAATTCCAGATAATTAAAAGCAAATCCTCTATGCAAGTTATTTATCTACACGGGAACAGCTGTTACAACATATTGGCATATTATGTTATCTTATCTTGACAATTAAGAGCATCAACGTGCATATATACCAAAAGTAATGAAGTTATTGTCGTTTTGTGTAGCAGCAGGTGGAACGAATAAATATGATATGGCTTCTGATCGTTAATCTAGTAATTATTGGAATTAAATCAAGAGCACGAAGCGTAAACCTGAGATACTCGGTTCGACCCGATAAGTTATTGCAGCAGGATGAAAAATGTTGCGTTTCTTAGATGGATTTCTGCATTCCATAATTCGCCATATCATGTTGATTGAATTGTGAAGGTCTTTGGTATACCTGCAACATAGAAACAAATATTTATTTAAAAAAATTGGGATATTTCAAGTTAAGTGTTGTACCTTATAGTCCAAGAGGCGTTTATATGTATACTATGCTTGTTTCTAAAGGATGAAAGTTTGACTAACGATTGTTTTTATATACGATAAAGTTAAAGCGCTAGTGGTACCTTGCGAATACCTGATCCGACTGCTAAGGATTCGCTACTTGCCGTACAATTTTTGGGTATTAATTACTTAGCATATGAAATGCCATGGAATAAAATTAGTTGTATTAAAATATTTTGGGTTGCCTAACTAAATTTTGAACTAGCTCTTTGACAACCTGCTTTTTGCGGGACTGCATTGTGCAGACCATAGTCGGTGTAACTCAGTTAATATTTTTTTTTTAATATTTTTGGTATGTTTAATAATATGCCTTAACGAATATCTGCGAACTTTCAAAGTCCATTAATTATTTCCCTCTAATTTTCCCTATTTGTATGGAGTAGATGTTCAAGATCAACTTATGGTTGATTAAAAAAATGGTTGATAATGGTAGGCATCACATCTGGAGGCATTTCCAGGATGCTGTGACTATCTGCGTTGGTTCCATGATTCTAACCTGCAGCTTATTAATAATCCCTTTCTGGGAATGTGACGAAGCTTGGAACTCATTTTTTGCTGGTCTGATATCATAGGTAATAATAACTAACCGTTTCTTGTTGAGACAGAACCTCTCTTAATAGCTACAAGTGCCCTGAGAGAACATTTGAGACACGCCGTGTACCGATATGCTAAGGCAAATCAAATTAAAGTAAAATCTGCAAAAATAAAAAATAAATCTAGGAGAACATTTGGGAAGCTCAGTTTATCAAGGAGACCCCCAACTACTTAGACCGGATAAATATTTTGTATTCGTAAGTAAGCCCAATATATGGTCCATCTGACAGCTGCCAGTCGAAACCTTCCTGTTGTGGGACCTGTCTCACGTTTAGTGCAATTTAAAATTTTGAGAAATTCAATTGGATTTAATAATTAATAAGGATTAATAAACTAATACTACTAATAGAACTTATCTTTTTCGTCCGAGTGTATATGTTGGCAGTTTCCCTCTCTGTATTGCAGGATTCCCACACTACTTGCACTCGTTGTTTCACCCTTCTTAGAACACAGCTTGTTGTTATTTACTGAAGATAAGTTCAGGGTGCACAGTTTATTTTATATTGCCAGATGTTTGTATCCCCCTTTTCAAGTTGTTTATACAGGGTGTCCCGTAAATAATGGATAATCCTGAAACTGGAAATAGGCCAGGTCATGACTTATCAGAATATCACAACTTGACCTTATTGAAAACCCTACGGTTTTCGAGATATGGACACTTTTTTGAAATTTTGAAAATTTCGACTCTAGGATGGTGTTTTACATGCCAGTGCCACAAAGTAAAGATTTGTTCATACTGTTTTTAGGTAGGTATTCTAGCATAGTTGTGCTATCAAACGTGTATAGGAGTTTTTAGATAACGACTACAGTATTTTAAAAAAAGAAGTGTTTCGTAAATTTCTGTTCCACCAAGATTCCGTCTGCTGACTTTGACCTTTGATGGTGTAAAGAAAAGTGCCAAGCGAAACTTGCCACTTATCTTAAAAACTTGCCCACTTATTGTTATATTATAAAATGTTTAAAAATTATGAGTTTTCCTGTTAGGAAAAAAGACATAGGTGTTTGAATGGTGGAGGAGCTAAATTTATCTAATTAAAATTTTTAACAAGTATGCCTATCTTTTAATTGTATTGCTTGGCCAAAGCATTCGTGGATATTCTCTTATGTGACACATGCCATTTTGTACGTTTGGTGTTAGTAGCGACCTGTCAAATTATTTAAATTTTTTTAAACTCGCATTTCTGTAGACTTCTTGAGAACCACAATGCCTCGTATACAGTATACAAAACGTGAGTATGTTAATGTGTATTCTATTTACGGCGAGGCAACGCCAGTGCATCCGCTGTGCGTTATCGAGAAAGGTACCCGAACGCACGCCATCCGGACTATCTTGTATTTATTAGAGTACATAACGCAGGATTTCTAGAAACCGTGGTATTGGTGGTGCTAGTGAAGGAAGACCTCTTCAAGATTTCGACGACGAAGTGCTTGATGAAATTCACAACGATCCGTCTACTTCTGTGCGTACCATGTCACGACGCACTGGTGTATCTAAAATAACAGTACATAGGATTTTAAAACGGTACCAACTCCATCCTTTCCATGTACAACGTGTACAAACTCTACTATCCAGAGATTACCCCTTAAGGGGGGTATTTTTCCGGCGAATGCTGCGGATGATAGGAGATGATCCAGATTTTTTAAATAAAATTTTGTGGTCTGACGAATCATCGTACAGAAGAGATGGCTTTGTAAATTTACATAATCTGCATAGCTGGCAGTTGGAAAATCCCCATTTGATGAGTGAAGATCGATCACAATACCAATTTAAAGTAAATTTGTGGACAGGCATCCTAAATGGTCAAGTGGTCCATTCGAACTGTCACCAACATTAACGTCAGAGAATTATTTGGAATTCCTTCAAAACAACCTACCGGTCTTACTAGAAGACTTTCCATTATCCCTGAGATTGACGCATGCCCTGCACATTATGGGAGAGAGGTGAAAGCATTCCAAAATTTGAAATATCCGAGCAGATGGATCGGTCGCTTAGCTCCAATTGTGTGGCCACCCAGGTCACCAGACCTAAATCCTTTAGATTTTTTTTACTGGGGATGTATGAAGAAAAGGTGTACTTCCGACCTGTTCAATCCTTAAATGAATTGCATGAGCGTATCGGAGTAGCCGCCGAAGAAATCTGCCGATCCGGATATTCACGCTATCTAAAACGTTCCTTTTTTAAAAGGTGCAGAGCCTGCATCAGGGCTGGAGGAGAGCAATTCGAACATTTATTTAGTGACTTTTTAATAATAATGATGTTTAATAAGTTCAGGAGAAATTACTTTTTATTTTATTTCGATCTTTCTTCGTCCTCCTGACTCATAATTTTTAAACATTTCATAATATAACAATAAGTGTGCAAGTTTTTAAGATAAGTGGCAAGTTTTACTTCGCACTTTTCTTTACACCATCAAAGGTCAAAGTCGGGAGACGGAATCTTGGTGGAACAAAAACTTACGAAATACTTCTTTTTTGAAAATACTGTAGTCGTTATATAAAAACTCCTATACACGTTTGATAGCACAACTATTCTAGAATACTCACCAAAAAACAGAATGAACAAATTTTTACTTTGTGGCATTGGCATGTAAAACACTATCCTAGAGTCGAAATTTTCAAAATTTCAAAAAAGTGTCCATATCTCGAAAGCCGTAGGGTTTACAATAAGGTCAAGTTGTGATATTCTGATAGGTCATGGCCTGGCCTATTTCCAAATTCAGGATTATCTATTATGTACGGGACACCCTGTATACGCTTTAGATGATGCTATATTCAGCCAATATATCTTAATTAAATGTCAACTATATGAAATAGCCAAACTTGTGCACGCATCAATTCAACACAATTTCGTACTGTTTCTCGGTTTTAACCGAGTTTATTCGAAATTTAGTAGGAACTACCAAAACAAAATTATTTCAAACAATATCAGACCAGGTTACTGTATAGAAACATGGATTTTCATAATCGGTAGTGTCTTCTGAAGTGATTCCAGCAAAAATACGCCCATACCGCCTCCTCTATTTAGATATGGAGGATTAAGTTCTTGTTTTCTTGTATGTACACTGAGAAATCTAACATGCATTTATATTAAAGTATAATTTTTTAGGTGTGGCCCAATCATTTCTACAACGCACTTTTCCCTATCATATCGGTCATATCACTCGCCGTGTACTCACTGTACACGGCTTCGGCTGTTAGGAGGCAGGTCGAATAATTGCTTTTTATATTCTTACATCGTGAATTTTTATATTTCCTCTTACTCTTGTGGCCGCCCGACCAGACATCCGGTTTTCGAGTCGAATTGCTCGGTGATGGTCCGGTGCTTATCGTAACCACAGCATAAAAATGGTTAATGCAAAAAGTCATTTACATAAATAAATCTAAGTACAGTCCAGGCCGTTGCTGTTTCATTTTCATCGTTTACAATTGCCGGTGGTTTCAAGCGTAATGCTACAAATTAGCATGCTTAGGAAGAAAATCATTGAGAGAGTTACAGCTTTTGTTAGAAATATAACGGTATGCTGTCCTTTGTTGTGACTTTTGTAAATAACTAGAGTAAATGTTACACTCTTAGCCAATTTATTGTCGTCAATATAAAATAAAGTAAAAAAAGGAACTATATCTAACCTGTTTGGGCCTCGTACATTCGACCCTTGGATTTCGCACACTCGACCTTTGAATTTCGAGTGCCATCTCAATTTATTAAATAGAAAATACAAAGCAAAACCAATTCCTGGTCCGGAACCAGCCAGATATCCACGGTGCAACAGCACAATGGCAATTGAAAAGCTCGATGGGCAGAGTTGAGAAAACTTAATAGGTATAAATAAAGTGTGAACTGAAAAGTGTATTTGAACTGAAAATTTTGGTTGCTGAGACAGGAAGGAAATTGAGAATACCTGCGTCAAGTCGTTGCACAACAGCGGCGATATATTCCGCTTAAACCATATAAGAAATTATATATTCTAACTGAATACAGTATAATTGTAGAATTTAGTGTTGCTAAAAAAATAAATTTTGAAAAGCACACTATAACAAATAGAAATGATGAATGTCTATGTTTAATAATAGCGGAGTAAATCTAAGGGTCTAAATCGTCTAGAAAGGAATGGGCTTGTTCGGCATTTTTTTTTATTTCATAAATAGAAAGTGCAAGTATAAATTAATGGATCTGCAAAAAATCAGAATCATATTCGCACGTTTAGTATCTTAAAAACTGTTACAAATTTCCATCTCGCGAAAATGGGGCGTGGCCAGGCGCTACGTCACTATACGCATAGACTCGGCGATCTCAATAGACTTGATGCTCCTTATTGGTTATAATTATAAGTGTTTTCAAGTATTGTTTGTTTTGCTTATTACTTGACAGTAGGGGAGTACAATTTGGTGAAATGTCAAAAAATTACAATTTTCTCTCGCTCCTGCCGGAACGAATTTTCGATTTCAACCCTGCAATTTACGATTAGAATTCATCGCCGACCTTCTCCTTTCCGTAGACACATAGAACGAACTGCCACTCGACGTATTTATTTAGTTACCAGCGTTTAAAAATTCCATGTTTTTCGACTTTTCAGGTTAAATTTGAAAAGTCCCAGAAAGCCATTTTTCTTACGTCACTTGCGTATAGTGACGTCATAAATGAGCGATCGGTTTTTGCAACTATTACTAATTTCAACTCCTTATATCTCGAGAACGGAAAAAGTTAATAATACGAAATTTTAAGTGTATAATGAGAATATCGAGTACTATATGAAAAAGTATAAAAACCACATAAAAAGAATATCATGGAACAAGCCCATTGCCTTACTATATATTTTTTTGCTCGAACTTGTTGAAATATTTCAAGAAGTGTAGTAAAAAGTTTTGGATTAAATCTGTGTCTCGGAAAGCTTTTGTTTAAACAAAAGAATGTTCAGAATTCCGTTTTTTCGCAGTTTTTCTTAAATATCTCTGGTTGTATAACCCGTATCGTTATAAAGAAAGAGACATAAATTATTCACAATGAAATTGCAAAAAAATCTAGATATGTCCGAAACTTTTTGGTCAATATGCCAAGTCGCAAAACATGAAGACATTTTAAGGCCATTTTGAAACAATTGATGATAACTTGAACAGTAAGACACATATTCAAACGAAACTTTAGAAGAATATACCCCTTGTGGTGTTACTGTCGATGTACATAGTATCGTATGGTCTGATGGACACGACAAGGATTTCACATAATTTAGACCGGAGCCGTGTCGCCGCTACGATACTTATCAACTCTACTCACAAGGGGGATTCAAGTTACCCTTCAGACTCCCCAAGACGAAAATAGACAAAATTATACTTACTGTGATTGCTACAGTCTGCTCTCTCCATGTTGTTTATATACTTATACCTACTTACCTATTAATTTTATTATTATAGTAGTATACATTTTCATTGCATCTACCAGGTTTAAACTCATTAAACCTATTTCTAGCTGACTAATTTTTTTATTGCTCCTTTCTTTTATTCTGCCACTCATTTGTAAGTTCTTGTTTGTTTTTATTTTTTGTTTTTGTCAATAATTAATCTGATTGTTGACTGGTGCCCAATTTAGGTTTACCTAATCGTAATCACATAAGTAAAAAACATAACGAACCCACAACCCGCTCCCGACTATATCAGCTGTCGCGCTCTGCCACGTGTCTCCGTCCAGCAGACCTAGAGGAGACGTGTTGCAAACCACATAAAGAAAAATCTATTTATTAGCACAGATAGTATTCACTTATAAAGGCGACTAGACTAAATATAGCAGTGAAATTATCTAATCTACCACCCACACTCCATCATCACAACAGCATTCATTTAGAGGTTATTTGCAAGTCCAGAAATGAGTAGATAGTGACCTAAACCCAGAATACTGGGCTTGGAAGATTACACAATCATACAAGAAAAGTCATGTAAATTTGAACAGAGCATGATAGCCCTCTGCATTTCGAGCCGATGAAGCAGATGCCTTCGTCAGAATTGACCCATCGCGTCAGGATTTTTCCCTAACCTCAAAAATAGCTAAAAATCAGTGATAATTATTAGGGGGTTTAGGGAAAAAAATCCTGACATGATAGAGGAATTCTGACTGCGGCATTCGATTCAGCGACTCAAACTTGAATGCAGGCGTTTCAGTTTAAAGGACCCAAACCGTTTCAAGGTCAGAATAATGTGTAAAACAACTTCAAGGCGGTTCGTAATCGTATCTAGTACTTAATCTATGGCAACACTAAATATATAACTTGGAATACTACAACAAAAAGTTCCATTCAATCGACAATTTGAACAATAATAAAATGGAATATTATTACGATTATTAATTTTAATTGGTAGTTAGATTCCTGATTATAAGAACATTATTGCCGATATTTATTGAGTTTATAAATGTAAATTATGTAATAATTATACCACCACTACAAAAACGTAATTAATCGCTGTAAGGATATATTTAACACACGTGTGTTCGTGTATTTGTTACATTAATAAACGAATTTATTTGCCTTTAAAATTAGATTATTTCTATTTATGAAACGGACATGCTGGGAAAATAATTTATTTACCGAAGGTATCAAATGTCACAACACAAAAAAAGAAATATCAATAAACATAAAGCATAAATAAGTGTGTAATAGCAGACAACAAATGTTAATATATTATCAAGGGAATGCTGGGATATTTTCACAATATTACCATCAACAAACTGCTGCTAATTTATTTAAAATCATGTTTATTATTTATTATTTCATAAATCCCTCTTGTGTATACAAAACGACGTTTAAATATTTTACGTAACGTAAACGATAAAGGCAAGTGTTTGATTAATTCGACATTGATTGTAATTATCGCCGAGTCGTTATTTTGTTCAGTGAGTAAGTAATTAGTGGTAGCAAGTATATTGTAGTAATATAATAATGATAATATGTAATTTTTTCAAGCAGCTATTGTGATATTCGCAATTGATGCGGCGTTGAACGTTAATTAGTTAATTATGTACAAAGAGAAAAGTTTTTATTTTCATGTTAGCGATGGAAATAAAATACTGTTGAATTTCTTCGATATTTATTATTACAAACATAAATAAGTTTATTTACGCCAAGAAAATTCAGATATCGAACAATTAATTCATGACAAGAATAAGCAATACCATTAGATCAGTGAGAAGCAAATAGAGGTCTTCCTAATAGTCGAGGAAATGAAGAATTTACCCCAACATGAGGCTCCGCCCTACCCTATTTTTATGTGAGATGGTGCAAAATGTTCCTAAAATTGCATAAAACAAAGTCAGGGTCGTGGGAACTGATGCTTTTTCAATTTCCGGTCGTGAACTGAGACAGAAGTTCGCTGTTTCCTGTCACCAACAATTTTGAACCATTGAATTTTATATTTTGGACAATTCTAAGCATTTTTTGACTCTTGATATTTTTTACCTAACCTCACCCTTCTCCAGATATAAGCGTTTAAAAAGAAGAAGAAAAAAAGTGTATTTAATATCTATATTTTCTGAAATAGTGTATTATAATACAAGTGTATAAGTCAGCCTTTAAAACACACACGGGTTTAGGGCAAGACGAGCGTAGCGAACAGGGTCCTTTAAAGGTTACTTATATACGTGTATTATACGCTATTTTTTTATTATACCTGCACTGCAAAGTAAAAATTTGCAAAATTAATTAATTAATCTAGATCATTTTACAAGATAATCTCTTAATTTTATTTTTAATCGGTAACATAGAGACGGTTGGAATTTTTTTGTTTGGTTGCTAAATTCGTGTATTTATCATTTTAAAATAGGTTGTTACCTGGTATAATGAGAAATACACATCTAAGTTATCACACATCATAAATATAAATATAAGAGGTCCGCATGTTGATCCCTGGGATACTCTTAACGTCTCTTAAAGTCTTAACTGAGAATTCAACGTAGTTGAACCCTTAAAATTACAAACTCTAATTAAATAACTCTTAAGAACATTACTAAACTCACACATATTTCGATCTTATAAGTTTACATTTATCAAAAATGTATTTGGAAAGTGACTCTCCAGTATCAAATTTTCTCGAATCCCCCCGAATAACGTTGAACTCCATTGTTGACTCATACTGCTTTCCTTAGCTAAGAAGCGTTTTCTAAAACGTAATATTTAACTATTTATGAAATATAAAGTTTTTTTGTAAAAGTCTAGAACCAAATTTACAAAGTTTGCAACACCTCTTAAGCTGTTGAAATTTCCTTCCTAAAAATAATAATTATTACAAACGGTACGTTCAGGTCTAACGCTTAGGTACTGCTACTTATTAACGATAATAAATCATCAAAATTGTGCTTTACTTTGCAATTTCTGACTATTAATGAAGTGATAAATTATCGGATTTCAAATGGTTTCCATTTAATTTGTTGGCTAAGTAGAGCGTGCCGGTTTATTTGAAATAAAGCCGTTCTAATGGTTGTCATAGGACAAAAACGTTAATCGTTTTTAGAGGGTTTCGAGCCAGTCGAGCGATTTTGTTTTTATGGGGTCAAGGATGGTCGTCGGGAAACGAAGAGGACACTAGAAGTAAAATATGGAATGACATAAAAAATTCAATAACTATTCCCGAGATTAAAATGTTTCTTAGATTCTTGTAAATTTTTGGGATATAGAGAATCTGAGCTAGTACTAAAGTTATTTAATAAAAATGTATTTATTAAAGAAGTGGGCTATTGGTACAAGGAAAATAGGAAATATAGCGGAGAAATGGAACAAAGCTGGCATTTGATAAAGATGCTTAGATGGCGGGGTAGTTTAACATAGTAAAAATCCTGAATAATATGTAAATCTTGGACGCCATATGTTTTCCAAGTATCTGGCGCAAATAACACCTAAGCACAATATTGTAAAAAAAAATCATTTTGTACAAGAAATACAACTTTTTTTGTCTTTATTCGTTAAGAGTGTGGCAAAAAAGTGGAAGAGACCTGTACCAGGATGATTGCGATGCTGAAAAGGAAATACGGAGCGAACGAAAATTTGATAAAAATGATATTTGAAAGTGTGATGCGAATGGCAATAATGTATGAGATTGAGATTTGGGGGGTAGGGTGAATGATAGTAGAATAGTAAGGCACCTAAGAGCCACCCAAAGATTGGTACTTCTTGGCCTCCAGGGGGCTTATTGGATAACTTCTACAGCGGCTGTGGAGGTCCTAAGTGGCATACCGCCGCTTGAAGTACTGACAGAGGTCCTTCACCTCAAAAAGACAGAATAAATGAGGAGAAGACGAATACAAGGAGCACTAAGGCCACACCCGGCATTTAGGGTGAGGACAGGGAGGTTATGGGAGAAACAAATTGAAAATGAGAGTGAGATTGTGGGTTATTCGGACGCTAGTAGGGACGAAGAAGGGAGAGTAGGATTAGCTGGAGTGATAGAAGGAATATTTGGAGAAGGAAGAATTGAAGAGAGAATTGCGGATGGTACCCCCTTGGGAATGAAGGAAGTCATTGCCACGGGAAAAGCCATTCAAATGATTGAGAAAGGAATGAATTATGAGACCACGAGAGAGGATGCAGGTGTCCATCGTTACCGATAGCCTGTAGACTCGAGAGGTTGGAGAATGGAGGAGCGAGAGAAAGAAAGATAGTTGAAATTAAATTGACGATCGAGAGAATGAGGAGCGAGAGAAAGAGAGATAGTTGAAATAAAATTGATGATCGAGAGGATGAGGAGGATGGGAGTTAAATGGATTGTCATATGGGGGAGAAAGAGTGAGGAAAATAGAAAGAATAAGATGGTGGATGAGAGTGCAAAAGGGGAGAGGCAAGAACATGCCATAGTAATGGAGGAATGGCAGAAAAGATAATGATGGACTAACTATAGAACTTAATTTAATAGAGCTTTTATATATTACGATTGTCTTTGCGTTGACACCGAATTTCTCTTACGGACGGTTTTTCCGAACATACCCTTTTCGGGGTATACCCAGAAGTGGGTTACACTGTCCTGGGATTATCCTTTAATGGACAGATGGCGACAGGACATGGATATTTTCTGGGGTACCTTAAGAGGTTTCGCCTGACTAATGTGAATGGCGAGTGCGAATGTCAACAGGCTGTTTTAGAAACATCCTCAGATGGTATCTGGTATTTAGTGCTTGATCGTGCGCTATTATTAATAAAGTTTCCGTTTCTTTATCCCGAAACACCCATCCATTTTGCAGATGTCTCTGTCTACTGCTGGCAGGTTGAGGTCGCTCTAGAATTGGCTATGCATCTGCTCTACGCAGAGTACCTCTACTTCCCGCTTTTCAATGCTGATTTCAATTTTCTTCTTGGTTCCTCATCAGTGGTTTTGGTTCTCAGATGTTCTTCCTCAATTCTACGCCCTTAGCGAAATCTACTGGCATGGCGTTTGAATTTTTAGGGGAATTAAGTCATAATAAAATTTACAAAGGCTTTTCAAATCGACGTCGCTATGTTATATGTGTCACGTGACAAATCAGACTTTTGGCTTGTGTGTCAATAACACGCCTATCCCACTTCATCACGATCTTCCTTACGGATATAGTATATAATAGTTGCATATCTGTTTACTTTGTTTCGTTCACTTTGTTATGAATAACATTTATATTTTGCACTATGTAAATTTATAGAATTATTTAAATTTGCTCTTGCAATTTACATTGTTTCGTGAAAATCATGACATGACTAGCCTTGGTTATACTTGAAAGTAGGGCAAACACACCCCTCGATTCCACTTGTACAGCGAAATGTAAAAGGTAGTTGTTTAGCCTGTTAAAAAGGTGCAGTGGGAATTTTATCGAGGGTTAGTATTCTAAGGGCTACAACAGAAAATGAAATAGCCAGTGTTTCGAGCCAGTAAATATAAATTATTTGTTCCTTTTTAAAGGTTTGTTTTTTGCGTTGGGGTTTCTAAATTTTAAATATAACGTTTTCATTGATGGTTTCTTGAAAAACCCTAAACATTTAACCATTTCCTAGCAGTGAATTGTCGAAGTTGGGGATCGAACCCAGTAGACATAAACAGGGACTAATCACGCTTCATGTGCTCTAGCGCACTGCGCTACCGGTCTCTTAATTAAACTGCTGCGTATTCTCTTAGAAAGCTTTAAAGCGTTGTAAGTTAATTTCAATTTCATAATTATTAGAAAAAACTCTATGCTAATCCTAGTTGAATCGGAAATTACTCGATAAATATTTCATAATGCATTACGAAGTCACCGTACACAATGCCAACTGAAGTTTCAGTAGTATTTCACATGCAGGAACGACGTGCTCGATTACCTATCAGTGAAAGTACCGGTGCGCACACACTCTTGCTGGGAATTTGATATTAGATCAGTGCGTTTCGCAACGGCTCCAATAAGAGACATGAGAGTATAATAGGAATTGGCTTATCGCGTGATTAACATATTGTTTGTATTTGCTGCTGCTCCCTTGCATAACGAATTCTTTGAGACTCGAATAACAAACGAGTCGGTTCGTGTAAAACGTCAGAAACTGAGCCGACTGTGAATGCGAAATACGAGGACTGATCGGTAAACATTTAGGCATTCCGTATATGTACTTAGCATCAAAGCCTCTTCTGTTGGTCATTTAAAATTTTCCAACCAATCAGTAGAGTGCAAGATTGGGGTACGGATTGTGATTCGGTGCCAAATACAGGTATAGAATGCTGCAGGCGCAGAAGTGCAATATGTACTGCGTGATTTTTTTATATTGGTTCGAAGTAATTCCGTGAGGGAGGCGTATTTCTCTTACGAAATTGATTTCCGTCAACTTATCAAGAATCAATATCTTGTGAATGTTATGAGTAAAATGTATTATGCACACCTCGCATCCTAATTGACTGGAATTAAAGTAACCAGTACAAGAGATCAGGAGATACGCGTGCGAAACATAATTCAGTGTCAAAATAGTGCAAAGTATGGAATATCCGCAAGTGGGAACTTTAATAAAGTCTTTAGATTTAGATTGAACAGTTAATTTTCACCTTGTGATATACTCGCAAAGAGAAAAGCCAACCTAACCTGAACAAATAACTTTAGGTAGTTTTTTTTTAACTTTTAATAGAAAAACTAACGCAATGAAAAAATCGGTAAAGGTATTTACACAGAACTTCCCTCGTTATTTGTGCATGGCGGTCACTGTAAAAAATTATTAATTACGAAATGACATTGAGAATAATAATCGGAATATAGTTATTGCTATTATTACAAAAAAACCTGATAACTTTTGGTCAAAAAAATATACAGAGTGCTCATCCAACAGCAAAAGTTCAATACTAAAATATGGAAGGCTTGCGCAAATACCTTTACAAATGTCCACCATGACTGAATTAATTCTTGGGATGCCATTATTCAATAAAAGTATAATAGGTGCATATGTCAAATATTATTGCCATCTGTCACATTTTCAATCCCACATTCACGTAATGGAGTGGAAGTATAGTGGTGGTTAAAAAATGTATTTTTTTTTACATTTTTCCAAAATGTTGCTGAAAAAAATTTTCATTTTATTTTTCTGAAATTGATTTAGAATGTCATGAAACTTGAAAATTTTAAATTTGAGAAAAAAATGTTTTTTCCATCTAAATTTTTTTCCAAAATGGTGAAAAGATGTTGCAATTTTTTTTTTCCGAAATAGGTTTGGAATGTCATGAAACGTGGAAATTTTAAATTTGAGCAAAAACAAATTTTCGTCTATTCTATAGTAGTGATAAATAGATTACCTAAACATGTTTTCAATTTTTTTTTTTTTAATTTTTCAAAAACATTTTTAAATTTGTTTGAATAATTTTACAATGCCATGGAAACGTGGAAATTTTAAATCTGAACAAAGAAAAAAAATTTCCATCTATTTTAGTGGTAAAATTTTTTCAAAATTTTTTTAAAAAATTTCATTTTTTTTTTTAAGATTTAGAACGCTATGAAACGTGGAAATTTTAAATTTGGAGAAAGAAAAAAAATTTCCATCTATTTTAGTGGTAAAAATTTTTCTTTTAAATGGGTTTAGAATGCCATGAAACGTGGAAATTTTAAATTTGAACAAAGAAAAACGATTTTTTTTAGTGGTAAAAATTTTTTCAAAAATGGTGAAAAAAATTTTCAAATGTTTTTTTTCAGAAATAGGTTTAGCGTGTCAATTTGAGCAAAAAAATTTTTTTTTCACTATTTATTCCGTTTAGACCGTCCATCATGTGTATATTCCAGTAAAAGTTTAACCATTTCTTCGCTGACGGTAGGGTCAACTACCTACCAAATTTGACTGCTCTCCGTCAAGTAGTTTTTTTAGTTAATGCATCAACAGACAGACAGACTGACGGAATTGAAAAACCTATATTTTCGTAATCTATGTGATCTGAAACGTCAGAATCCGAAAAAATCTCGGAGGGTGATTTTTTCTCGAATACAATACTTCCCTTCGGTATGCGAGAGAAGTAAAATTCATTTGAATTTGAACCCGAAACACCCATGTCCTAAGCTGGCGATCTTACATAGTGAGCTATTCGATTATTAATACGTGATCTGTAAAACAGTAATATAAATCTGCGCCAGTCATATTTCATTCCTGAATTTGGCACCGAATCACATTCCGTATCCGTACTTCGTACCCCATTACTGATTGGCTGGACATATTAAACTGACTAATCGAAAAGGCCTTGGTGCCAAAGACGTATGTACGGATTGTTTATATGCGATCGGTAAATAGCGATGTGGCCGTGAATTGTCTGTGGGTTAAAAAATAATACCAATCGGCCATGCCTCTTGCGCTTTAACTCCAAGTAATAATTGTTAATAATCCAGTTCTCTTATATTTTATTAAAATTCATACGATATTAGAGGTGTTTCAGAATCTCATGAGCCGCGAAATGCGCAAAAGGCAAAGTTTAATCTGAGTTATAAGTATGTTTTTGAAGACACGGGAGGCTGCCTTGCTGTATACATAAACAAGAGCTCGGGATAAATTGTAAACAATAAATGCAATATTTTTAAGAAGTGTAACTGAGTCAACAGGACGGATTATGTCTCTGCGCATATGAAGGTCACGGCTCATGAGGTTTTAAAACACCTCTAATAACTTAGTTTTCTTTTAAGAGATAAAATTCGTATTTGATTGAAATGATCTGAAACATAGAAAGTCACAAAAGATGTTCCACCAGGGTCTGTATTAGGACTATTGTTATTTTAATTCAATGTCACAATGTATAAATGATGTACTCCCATACTTAAACTGTAGAGAGTCCAAATATAAAACAAGATGGAACTAAATGGTCGTTGACCATTAAAAAAAAAATTATATTCAAGTGATTTATAAAATTTTATTTGACCCGTATTTTTTTATTTTACATTCCAAATTCATTTTAATAGTGAAATTAATTATTTGTGTTACGAAATATTGAATTGGCGCCTATGGTGACGTCAGATGTGAGAGCATGCGCAGTTAACAAATAGAGAAATAATCAACGGGCGTCGTTCGTTTACCGTTAATACTGTTATAGTATCGACGTGAGTCATTGTTATATTAATTGTCTTCAAACTATTGTTATTGTCATTATTTAACTTGGATTAAAATATGAAGTACACTGTAAGCTAAAGTAAGTATGTAAATGATTTTCTGTTAATGATATTCTGTTGCAGATATGTTTTAAAATAGAAAATAAAATTAAAAATTTTTAGGTTATAATTTACGAAAATCATTACAATGCAAACAACAAATACGCAACAAATCAACCGATCACTACCACCAACATGATCAGCGAAATCATGAAAATTCTCTAAAATTGAATTCTCATTACATACGTCATCATTTACCGGCTTGTTATCTTGCAAACCAATTTATTCTTGCATGTGATTATTAGGACTTTCTTTAATATGATATATGAAATGTATATTTAGTATATTTTTTAATGGCATAAGATTTTATAAATTTTGTTGAAGGAAACGACCCTAATTCTTAGTTCCATATAAACTCATGGAAAGCAGATTTATTTTGTTTAAATATATAAGTTCTTAGCATATTTTAAATATGTAGAATAATATTTTAAGTTCTATCACGCATCAATATTTACAATTAACTACATGTTGGAAATATTTTGATATTGTTCTTATGAATCCGACGATTTTTTGACGGTGTGTGAATTCATATTCCACGGGACACTTAAGCAAGATTATGGGCAATTCATACACTTCAGTCTAAAACTATGCACTAAGTCAAAAACTAAATGGATTTTTAATCCATTTTTTGTGAGTTTAATCCCAAAAATAAATCGCTAAGTTATTTGATTTTATTAAAGATTTCATATTTCATCAGACACTATTTCGAAACACGTGATTCAGAAGACGATGTTTTTTTCAAATAGTTCATGTGGCTGGTGTAAATAATTTAAAATCTTAAGACTGTAATCATGCTTTTGTACCTAATTCTTTCGACATAAAAGTTACTTGTTTTGGATCAGAACAAAAATGTTGGGACGAAGGTCCCTCAATTAGGTACCTGTTTGTGGTGCTGCGTGCGTCTGATACGCGTGTTATTGTTAGGCTCGCGGGTGCCTAAGAAATCGGCAGCTGTTGTTTTTATTTGTATAAGGAGTCTTAATTTCGAGTTTTTCAAATTTTACTTAGATTTTTTGTTAAATAATTAGTACTTAATAGTTGATATAGGAACGAGCTCTCTGCTGGATAACAACATTCTAAGGCGAAACTAATGTTGAATCAACTATTTTCAGCGAGAGAACGCGATAAGCGTGCTTTTCACTGAGCACCATAAACTACACCCCCCCTCCCCCTCCACTTCGCGTTTCAATTAGAGTAATGCTATAATTAGATTAGAAACGCATGGTGACTGATATTTTATCGTAGGATGAAGGGTTCAAGAGATATGTGCGAAGTATCAACGCCTGATCACTGTTCAGGATGAATTTATGCCTGAAAAGAGCGCAACCACTACCGAGAATATGTCTCCAGATTATAAATTTCTTAAAAATTTCGTAATTTACGTGAACTGTTAGTTCCTTAGGGCCAGGTTTTTCGATATATTGGAGCCAAAAGTTCATTGGCGGGATCGTACTTCGGCTTGACGATGTTGATCTCGAAAGCAGTGACTAGTGGGGTATTTTTCATATTTTCATAAAAAAAAAAATTTATTGATACGAAACATCTTGTGCTGTAACTTGTCCGTAGAGTTTTTTCTTAACCCAGAGTAATTCTTTAAAAAGCCGTTTGTAGTAATTATATTACCTGAAGTTTCTGGCTTACATAAACTTACTATTTTTATCAGAGAAAGTTCTGTTTAAATTAGAGTATCTACTGTTCAAATAGCATTTGGACAGGTTACCTATCATGTTTTGTAATATTCGATTTCTCCCGATAATTATATATTTAGTGAATAATTTTGAAGATAATTAATTATCTTATTATTATTATCAATAGACAGACAGTAAATAAAGATATCTATGAGATGAATGGACCTTTCCGTAGCAATGTATTATTATGTGATCCGTATAAATAATACGAGGATTTGGAAGTAACCGATTCTTTTTTTCGTCAAAGAACCTGAAATATATATTTCTTGAATGAAAATGAAAATTTAGGCTACACCGGGTGTCAATGGAATCATTAGACAAGCCACAGTTTCCAATTTGGCAGGGGTCATATATGCCAAAAACGGCAAATTCTTCATAATTTGGCACTTTTCCGTCAGTTCCGCTTTCCCCGGAAAGGACCTCAACTTTGAAAGTTGAAATGGAACACCCTGTATATTTTCATATTTTTTTTATTCCGTAGACGATTTCAAGCACGACTACTTGATCTAGACTACAGTGGATGCACTCAAATCATTCAAATGGACCAAAATAATACGGGAAAAATGTAAACGTGAGATTTTTCGAATTGGTTTAGTAGCTACGACAAACCAAAATTTCCGAAATCACAAATTTGTAATTATGTCAAGTTTTTCAAATGGCAACATCTTTTAGACACCCAGTAGTTGAATACTAATTTTCATGACAAATCCATTGATACCTTCAAATCGAAAATCGGTTTGAAAATAACTCAAATACACAAGTTCTTTGGTGAATAATGACCTTGGAATGAAAAGGGCGGGTGTCCATTTTTTGTGAATTTTATGTAAGAACTATTTCTAGAAAACAAGAGCTTTATATTTCTATATTTGAAGGCCAGAAGTCCATATATGTAATATTTTCATATACAGTGTGATCCATTTAAAATGGAAACACCTTTATAACTTTATTTTTTGTCCAACTTGAACGAAATTTTACCAAAAGATAGAACAAATTAGGATCTACTTGTGGCCAAAAAAACATTCTCGTCTTACAAATGCAAAGCCACCTGAGGTACCAAAATAAATGGAAAAATGAATAAATCATATTAGGCATTTTTTATCGAAAAACTTCATTAATGAAAGTTGTTCAGAATTGTCCAAAATTAAATTATATTAAATACAGGTCATTTTATTGTCTTTAGTTGCTTTTGGCATTAGAATTGTATTCGAAACGTTTTATTTTATTTGCTTATCATGTACTAAAATACATGTATTATTCTTTAAAATAATAAAAAGCCATCTTCATGCATAAGAAAACATAAATGAATAAAATTAAAGGGCGGGTGTCGCTTTTTTAAAAATAACTGTTGCTTTCAAGCCAATTTTAGGACCTGGAGTTAATTATATAGCATACATTTCTAACAAATGATAAAAATATATATCTTACAGTTATCATTAATAAAGTTACAACGTTTTAAAATGGACTTGCCCCGCATGTCTTACAAAAATGTCCAATTCTAAAAAATACGATTTTATGACAACCGCCCTTCTCATTCCAAAGTACAGAATGAATGATTAAGATATCAAGAAAATACGCTTACCAAGTAGGTGGAAATTGAATAAAACTAGATTCAAAACACTAATGTTGTCAACAAAACAACGCTCCTTGTGTATATGTTTGTTTGAAAAATATGTATGTTCTAGCACAATTTCGGATAGATTTACTACTTGGAATGTCTTTATGAGTCTTATCACAGTTATCACTGAGAAAAATGAAGTATTCTTTAATTGTATCTATTAAAATGAAATAAAAGTTACATTTACCGCAAGAAACCTCCCATATTCTTAACAACGAACTAATTTTGCTAGCCTACCTGCCGTAAAATTGCAGTACAATATTCCTCAAAGTAAATTCTTTTTGTTTTTATTAATAATTTCCTTCCGGTGCGGCGTAACAATGTAAGAGTCCATATAAAATACTTATCCATCGCTGTCTCGGAGAATACAAAGAAGAAAGACCAGTGGCGTAGCGTACCGTAACGTTTTGTATTTCCTTTGTTTACCGCATGCCCCATACGATTCCCAACCCCATTTTCTTTACCATCTACAAACCGTGTTCTTTTAGCGAAATTTGCCAAGTTTCAAGTTTCAAACAAGGCCTGAAAAGTCGAAAATATAGTCGTCGATTATTTAAGTGCATCAAGTTGTGCAACATTTTTGTTTCCAGATTCAAGTGCTCAATGAAATTAACACAAAAAAAATCATTTCTTGATTTATATGATTAAAAAAAAACCTAATGCATTTCCCTAATTAATATTTTACCCAAATATAAACAATATTAGCCTGGATCAATAGTTCATAAAAGAGAAACAGTTATAAAAAAAAACCAGTTTTATCTGCTCCACTTTAGAACCGAGATGTGCCATGTCGATAAAGCGCACTGACCATTTTATAACATTTAAAATCCTACGATAGACATGTTACATTTTTTTAAAACACGTGTTGTTGAAAAATTATCGACTTGCCCATTAGTGCGTCAGAACGGCGATGTCGCGCACGACCTACACCTCAATCGCATCCTCGAGTGTTTTCACTCTTCAAATTCATCATGTTTTTTCGTTTTTCAATAATTGTTTTTACGAATACAGGGTGAGCCGAATTGAATGCTCACCACTGGGATCTTGAAAACCGTAAGAGATAGAGAGTCAATTAAATTGGGCAAAGTTGTACAATATAGTACTGAATAATATGGCATAAAGAATGTAACATATTTTAATACCTAAATATTAAAACGTGTTACATCGGTGCGAACGGCAGCCGATTTTTGTTGGAGAGGATAGGGCCGCGGGTTAGGATTGTGTGGACACTCAAAAGGGCGCCACCGGCTGTATGTTACGTAATATGATTTAAATAATTTTGCCAGCCAGGAACAAAATTAAGTTATTAGCAACCATGCGATGGAGTTCTCAAAATATATCTGTAACATCAAAACTCTTACCTTAATCTTAGAAATCTCAAAACTTAAGCAAATATCAGGAGTACCAGTACAAATAATGAGAACATGTAGACATTAGACATTTATTACATCACACATGAGATGTACAACAGAAAAAAGAATAAATAAAAAAACTTCAAACCTTACCTAATCGTGGTTCATACGTATTGAAGAAATTCTATACAGTTGATCAAAAAAACTGATTTGAATTCAAACTTAGATCTCTGACTGAGATTCTCTTGCAACTACGAGTTAGCCAATATGCAACTATGAGTTATAAGTTACAACCACGAATTAAAGATTTACCATGAATTAAATTTATGACTCATTGCCAAAGTTTTAACTCATGGGCTGGATTCCCTAAGCTGACAATTGTAATCTTTGTTACTTGTCCCTAGATGTTAATGACTGTTCTAAAATAAGTCTACTCTTTCGAAAACACTTTATATATGTGACATAATAGTAGGTAAATTAACATCTCACGGTACCATGGGTGTTTTACAGTAAAACTCTTAAATGTATCATCATTCTACACATAAACTTGGAGCTTGATTTATAGTTGCAAGATTGTGGTGTAATTTACTTCAACATACGAACAAAAACCACTGAATTAAACTATAATATTTTCTTTAAAATATTTGACTAAAATGAACAAAAAAATCTGGTTAAGGCCTTGGCATTTTCTGTGACGACTGCAACGGGACTTGTCATCACTTTTCTAGATGTTCTCGACGTTGGCTGCAACTGCGACTCCGTGTCGCTCCCAAAATTCTGCCCAAATCTCTTGGAAACTGCTGCGAACAACTCTCCAACCAAAACTTCTCTAGATGTCAGCAGGACCCACATAAAATCAAATATCTGTGTAATAGAGTTCCTCCTAGTACTCCTCTAAATACTGGGGCCCCTTACATGACCAAAATGACAGCACCAAAATTATGCTTATCCCAATTGTAAGCCTCTCCAAAACATATGCCTTGTACTTGGTATAGACCAAGTACAAGCCTCTCCAAACACTCTGTAATAATTACAATAAATAAGAACTAAATAAGACACCAAACTAAGTAAAAGCTCACCTCATATAGAGAGTATTACATAACCTCACGAGACACGTGGCGATCAGATTACGACAAGCAACAGAATTCCTTCCTGGAATTTACAAAATGCTTTTGGCAGGACGGTAAAGAAACACTGGGTACATCAAATCAAACCCCTTTTCAGTGTAAGCGATGTAAAACCCAAATTCTTCAATACAAAACCGGGACCGCCGCCTTTCAGCTATCTCGTCGCTGTCGAAAAACGAAACACCCAGCCGGAAATCTCCTCAACAGTTCTCAGTGTTGCCAACTGGAGCATCTAGAGAACTCTTTCTCTAGCCAATAAAAATGCGCCAAAAATTAAAAGACTGAATTACACGATTATGTAATATCTCCACTACAAGAATATGTGTGTGACACCTCTAACTTAAAACAATACTTGAAGAAAACAAGGTTGCTTTCCGAATAATAAGACTTGCAGATATGCGACTTGCTATACCCCCCTTAAAGTATGGGTGGTTGCCTATCTCTGCTCGAACAAGTGAATTAGTTAAGAGTCAACTTACCACCAATCTATATAAATTAATCATGTAGCCTTTTCAAATGCTACAAGAAATCCTGCTGGTTTTTGAGATATTCGAAAAAAATGTAAATTTTGGATCTATAATTTTTCGACATATTTTGTTTATTATTGCACTAATAGAGAATCCAAGGATACTATCTTGAAGTACTTTACGGTGCTCTACACGCGTACAGTATCAGTTTTTTTGGCGACGTTACGTCGCCTTAGGGCCATCATCCATTTCAAAATTTAAAATATGGACCTGGAGTTTTCACATCATTTTTAAGTAATGGTTTTAGTGCAATTAAATATTGGAAAATATTTAAGTGCAACGTATCGTATTACAAAATGCTGTCCGAAAATGATGTAAAACCTCCAGGTCCGTATTAAAAAATTTTAAGTTGATGATGGTCCCAATGCGACATAACGTCGCAAAAAAACTGAGATTGTAGGCGCAATAGGCGCATAGAGCACCATAGAGTGCTCTAGGAAAGTATTCTTGGATTTTTTATAAGTGCAATAATAAATAAAATATTTCGAAAAATTAAAAATCCAAAAGTTACATTTTTTTCAAATATGTTAAAAACCAACAGAAGTATTTCAGATTTATTTATGCCATATTGTTCAGTACTATGTTGCACAACTTTGCCCCATTTAACCGACTCTCTATCTCTTACAGTTTCCGAGATCCCAATGATGAGCATCCAATTTGACTCATTCTGCAGATTGTATGGCTATTAGGTTATGTCAACAATATTGTGACAATTTTAAATTACAGTTTTACTTTGTTTTAGCAACTTAAAAATTCAGATAAATCTAGATTTCCTCATAATTTTATTAAGAACAATATGTTCTTCATTACCAATATAACTAAGAGATATTTATCGTTAAATCAATACCTGCCCTTGCTTTATTATACTTTTCGCAAATACAGAACGAGGAATATATTCGATCGGCACGTTTTTAAAACCGGTAATATTGCTCGTTGCGAGAAGAATGTTCACATTACTGTGGTGGTGATCGAATTCTGAACAACATTCAATATATCCGTCTCTCTGTCTGTCCGTCCGTCACGTTTCTTGTAAGGACGGTAACTTAAGAACGAAAAGTACGATTGTACGGAAAAACCCAATTTTGAACAAAGTTGGTAATTTAATAAAGAAGTTATTAATTATTTAAAAAAAAAATTTTTTGTAATTAAACAAAAAAAAAATGACTAAGTATCGTATAAAATTTTAGTTCTTCAGGCTTATTTTTTTACATCGTATGATGTGTTTACCATCATCTAATTTTCTGCCATTTCAAAGAACGTGTTTTATTATCACATTTTAATATATTCAATAACACTTAAACTAAATTTCATTAGAAAAAAAAAACATTTTGTAAAATCTCAACAGAAAAGAGACAATAATTGAAAACTTTTCTGTCGACATTAAACAATTTTTGTTTCACACCACAACAAACCATGCCTGAGTTGTTTATTAACAACATCGAAGGCAAATAAATAGCACATTCACGTTCTCACGACAACGTCTAGGAGGAGCTGAAGTATGGGCTGGCGTGACCCTAGGCCTCGGGGTACTTCGCCGTCCAGATTTGTGTGTAACGGTCAAAGATGCCCGTGGAGTTAGTCATCTTCATTTGGTATTCGTTTTAGTGCTGAGCCGCCATTCGCTCTTGGTCGTTTTGCATAACAGACATGATGATACCCTTCGTGATTCACGCAGGTATTCGTGGTTACACTATTCAAACGAATTATCATATCAAGATCTTTAAAACGAACTGTTCGAGGTGACACATTTCGGCTTGGGTCTGAAGAGAGCGGCTTGTGTCTCGCTTCGTGATGATGTTCATTCATTAAACTAAAAACAAACTAACCATTATACGCTTTGCCGATTTACTGCACTTTTTATATAATTGTTGCACATTTTATACAGGGTGTTGCATCATGAGAGGGACGTTGCTTAACAGGAGTTAGAGAACATCAGTGGTAATCAGAACCTCCCGTAGAAATTTCTCATTGGGCCTTCATTACGAAGTTACAGGGTGTTTTGTCATTTTCGGAAAAAACTACTTTTTGTCATTACTTTGACAGGGAATGGAATAATGGATATTTATATTTGGTACAGCTAATGCAGTAACGATCCTTCAGAAGTGCACGTGACGCATAAAAAATCCAGGTCCGGAGCCACTAAAATTTAGATTTCTTTAACTCTAAAAACCATGACCCTGTATATATTTTTTTGGTATTTATATACGATATTCGAAGAGAACACAAAAAAATAAGAATTTTTTTGTTACGCCTTTGTGGTTATTTAAATGCGATGTTAAATATACAAGAATATGAATTTCAGAACGGTATTAAATGAAAATTACGTAAAACAAACAATTTTGTAACTAAAATTTGCAAACATTTTATTGAGCATACATTTTTTTTTACTTAAATTTAAACTAATCTACGTTGTAGCGGACACTTTTTGGTATAATTTTCAGGATTCAATCTCATTCGTATAGTGTTTATATTCGGGAAAATAAATAACCTTATCACAAATGTTCTTGGATGATGGAATATATATTTGAGGTTGAATCCTAAAAATTATACCCCAAAAGTCTCCACTACAACATAAATTAGTTTGAATTTGAGAAAAAAAATTGAGGTTCGAAGTTCTACTCACTCAAGCCTAGATATTTGCCTGTTTTTAGGTGTTTTTCACTTTTTTCTCGCTCATTTCTTCTGAAAAAAATCCTGAACCATCGTGTCTGACCGGAATTCCTCGGTATCTTTTCCAACTACAATGTCGCTTAGCTTAAGCTTGAGCAAAAAATGGTTTCTCAAAGTTTACCTCACTTAAGCTTAAACTATTACCCGTTTTCTGCTATTTTTCAGCACATGCTAATATGAAGAGATGCAGCATCTGTATAGAGACCACCATCGTGTTCAGCGGCCCCAAAGACATAGGGACTAATGCCTGGAGCGTGTACTTTATTCTAAAATTTCATATCCGAGTGAATTTAAACCGTGAGAATAAAAATGGCTGGACGAGTTTTAAAAAATCCACACTAGCGACCTCAAAGTCTTAATATTCTTTTATGAAATGTTCAGGACTTCATGTGGACCCAAAAATAGATGAAACCCTAAAACTTTTGTGTTTGTTATTTTAGGACTAACGTTCTAAAAAGACAAAAGGAGATAAGTGGGCTAAAACGCATTTAAATAATTTTTATCATCTAAATATTATCTATCATAAATTTACTTTAATCTTCACTTTTGCATTTGTTATGTTCAAACTAAGTTGATATATTTAGTATTACTTACTATTAACAAAATTAATTAATCTGTTTTGGCGTTTAAACCAGGGTTGGCAAAAATTGTGTTTTTTTATTTTAATCAAAAATTTTAATTTTAAACAATTCAATGTGTTTTAGACATGGATTTTTAATTGTTGAAAAAAAACATGTTTTAAACAATAAAAAATATGTTTTTAAAGTTAAATTTATACGGGCGCGTCGATCCAATACGTTTATTCTATAAGCCATGCCCAATATGCCCATGTTGCATTAGAACAAGACGAGGACGATACTTGACAACGGCTCGGCCAATTCGATGTAATAAATACGTCAAGTTGTGCAATAGTGCAATAATTGTTTGGTGATTGGTTATTGACTACACAGGCACATAAAAAAAAAGTCGAGTGGGAGAAGGCAGACTTAAGTATTCCCATGAATTCTGACCTGCTGAACACGAATCCGATGTCCGTTTTGCCCAATTGGCTCTTGCATTCTTCCTAACCTCAAAAACACCGTAAGATTGACCAAAAAAATGAAAATGTAGCTAAGAATCCGAAAAAATTCAGAGGTACATAGGATGGCGATAGAAATCGAATGGCGCAAACGAGACATCCCTGCGATCCTTCGTTTTCGAGATAGAGCAGCTCAAAGTCACCGGAAGGAAAACATTTGTTTTTTTCGCCCTTCTCGAGGCTCGCTATCGGAAACCAGAAAAGCTATAGAATTCTAGTTTCCGCCGTTCGATTTCCGTTCCTATTCTACGTACCTATGAATTTTTTCAAGATTTTTAGCTACACTTTCATTTTCTCGGGCATTCTTACGGTGTTCTTCTTTGAGGTTAGCAAAAATACAAGAGCCAATCGGGCAAAACGGATATCGGATTCGTATTCAGCAGGTCAAAATGCATAGGAATACATAGATCTACCTTCCCGCACTCGACTTTTTTTTGTGTGTACCTGTGCTATTAATCGCTTTAAAATGAATACTTAACAAAATAAATAAAACAGGTATATCTTCTATATAATAGTAATATATTTCATTCGTTGTACTTATACTACTATATTATTATAACTAGTTTTATTGCATTACATAAAAGTTCATATTTTTTTATTTTATTATTTTTTTTTATCTTATCAAATATAACGATGTTCCAAAAATTATCCATTAAACACACTGAAAAAATGCATTAAAAAAACATGTTTAAAACAATTGTTTTAAACGTGTTTAAAACAAATGTGTTTAAAACAGGTTACTGTGTTTTAAACACTTAAAAAACATTTGTTTAAAACATTTTGTTTTAAAACTGCCAACCCTGGTTTAAACTAGTCATGTTATTAATTATATGCACTTAATAAATACTGTTTAAATTTTCAGTATACATATTGTCTATAATTGTTTATTTGTGGCATATTCAAATTTTCTTATTTTTTGTTGGGTATTTTGCCACTGAAAAAAATGTTAATGAAAAAACCTCTGCGCCAAAGGGATCAGACAGAGGTTGGTTCTTGAATACTTGATTATTTCAAAAAGTCTCACACCTAAAAATATATAAACTAGAACAATGTTATAAACTTAAAAATGAAAATGAAAGCTATATGCAGTTAAGGTTTCGGAAGAAAATCTAATTCCGTCCTCAACATTTTTTTGGCCGTCAACCATGATGGTTTGTTTATGTATTTCCATAGTCACGTGAGACATTAAATTGTATTTATTTTATTTTTACTTACTTCGTCTCTAAGGAAGGGCAACCAACTATTACAAGTTTTGAAACAGTCAAGTATTCAAGAACCAATCTCTGTCTGATCCGTTTGGCGCAGAGGTTTTTTCACTAAAATTTTTAAATATTTTTCAGTGGCAAATACCCAACAAAAAGTAAGAAAATTCAGTATATGTGTTACATAAAATCCTCTACCAGTGTTTGTTTTCTCCTACCATCTCTTATATCTGGAAATCAACGTGAAATCCGTTGAAACTGTGTAGGCAGTTTTTGGTATCAGATATCACTTTTGCAATTAGGTCAATCAACAAAAGAGAAAAATGTTTAGAATCTATACACCTATAGGTTCTATTTTAGAATACTCTTACATTGTAGGGAATTTGCATTTGCATTTAATTATAGAAACGTGTTTATGTAGCTACTAAAAAGTCGGTATTCCAAAAATTGGTTTTTACTCACGATCAAGAAGTCGTAGCTCTTCAATTATCATTTCAGTCTGGAAAGCAGTCCTACAAAACTTACGATTTCGCACTAGTGGGAAAACTTTCTCACTTGTCCGGAACAAAGTCAATACAATAAATAATCTAATGAAAATTTACTGGAATTTCGAATTGATTTGGCCCTAGTTTATAAGTACATATTGTTTGCATTTGAGTGTATTGTGGGTTGTCTGGATTTTGAGGTTAGGATACAGATTTGAAGTGATTAGTAAAGAGAAATGAAATGGGTGGTATTGGAAGAGTTTTTGGAATGAGTATAGGTAGAAACATCTTGGTGTGGAGAGACGAAAAGAAACATTAATAATAGCTGGAGAGTTCCGAGAAGATAGTAATAGTATACCAAGTTGTGAAGTTTGAGACCGTGAAGGTGGAGAAGTGCTGGTGGAAAACATAGTCTGTTAGGAAATGGAGCAGTAGTAGCAGTAGGACCAAAAACGAACAGTCCATAGACTGTTGTTATATCAATATAAATCTTTCATTGTTTGATTTTTACTTGGTTTCTTTAACGGTAACCACCATTACTTTACCTGAGGTTCAATTAGTAGTGCATCTTAATGTTAACAACATCCTTTCCTCAATTTCAACAAATCAAGTATGATATTGTAAACGTTGGTGGAATGGCACTATTGCATCTGTTAGTAATTTTCTGTGACACTCTGTACCTCTCGTCTCATGTTTAATGCAACCTCAGTGCAGAGATCGATAATGTAAAAGCATATTCACACATTAAACACCTCACATACTTGAACGTGCACCAGAATAAATTAATAAATTTACCTTACCTGACAATTGACGTTTTACTTTCATGAAAACAACGCACAGCGAGATGACACACAATGGTGTCTTATTCACCCATGTCACCATTCATTAAAATCGTCTTTAAGATTTTCCACGACAGATGTTGCCGGGCGACGAGGCCGATGGTAGAAAATGATAACAGAAACGAAGACTATCTATAATTTACAAATGGTTCTTGACTTTGTGACTTTGATACTAGTCTTATAATAAAGCCCTGGACGTTCAACATGGATAAAATATAGAAGCACTTTACATTTTTAGGAATCGTGGTAGCGTCAATGTAAATAAATAATCCTAACGCAACAGGAATCCTGTCAAATTTTAACAAACCATGCAGATTTATTAGATATAAGTTTATATGACATTTGGTGTTAATGAAAAAAAAAAAAAATGCATTACATTAGAAAAAAGTGATTTTTTCCTCATGTTTTTTTTATCGAAGCGCCGAGATTTAAAACGCATCGTGAACTGAAAAAAAAATGAATTTCCTAAAAGGTTTCATTCCTAGAGGCGTATCTAAAATCTTCGGAGTGTCACTGTCTTTGAAGAAATTGCCATAAGCACCAAAACACTTCAATAATACACTCAAATACTGATACTCTACGCACATTTCGCTAACCACGTTGACATCATGAGGAGATGATTAAAAGTAAAGTGCAACTAAAGCTATGTGGCTATATTTATACTAAAAGAATGTCATGATTGAATGAATTCAACTAGTCCTCTCATCCTCCAATATTTCCATGGTATGGATGTATGGATATTTACAAATCACATCTTGAAAATAGGCGTCACCATATTGAATACTGTAGACAACGATCTGCGGATTTCGTATCTACCTCAGGTGTACCCCAAGGCTCTGTTTTGGGCCCATTATTCTTCAACATTTTCATTAATGACCTAGCAGAGGAATTGGGTGTCAATTGCCTTTTATACGCAGATGATATGAAGTTATACAATAAAGTAAATGATGTGAGTGACGGTGTGCAATGTGCCCTTGATAAAATTAATGAATGGTGTAATTTAAACAAATTATAGTTGAGTATAAGAAAGTGTAATGTCCTAACTTTTATTAATAAACACCAATATGTAGAATTTAATTACCGTATAGAATATTCAGTGCTTACACGTCCATCAACATTCCTCGACCTAGGTATAACATTTGACACCAAACTATCATTTAATTCCCATATAAATACCATCACTAATGAAAGTTTCAGAACGCTAGGATTCATAACACGATGTTCTCGCGATTTTAACGACATTAACACACTGAAACTACTATACTTATCAATCTTTTGTTCCGTCCAAAATGGAATATTCGTCAATTATTTGGTCGCCCCATTATAACACAGATAACGAGCATAGAGAGAATTCAGAGGCATTTTTTAAAGACTTTGAGTTATAAGGAAGATGGTGTCTATCCTGCTATTTCACAGCAAATTTGTCTTTTTAAAATAATACATAATGTAACTGATTGCGGCGCTATCTTCGAACACCTAGACCTGGTTCTAGGCATAGCTCATTGTTCTATTTGCCGACTCCTCGAACTAACATCCAGAAATTTTGGCCGCTATGCAAAATGTGTGAGAACTATAACAATCTACAAGACTAGTTTGATATATTTCATTGCAATGTAGCTGCGCGTTTTATCTTTGTTTTTATCTGCTTATTTTGTATCCTTTGGTTTCTACTCTGACACGTTATATATTTGTAAATACTTATTATTTCCTACCCTGTAATTGGAATGCTCTGTTGGGTAGTGTATTGTTAAATAAATAAATAAATATATGGATGATATATTCGCAATATACGATACGAAGGTTGCAGGTGTAGACAACTTTGTTTCGAAATTAAATTCTGTAAAAAAAAAAAACTACAGTAACATTTACGTATGAAATGGAAACCAATGAATTACTACCATTTTTAGATACACTAGTAATTATCAATAGTAAAAATAAGGTAATATTTGGTATTTGCAGAAAAAACACCGAGAAAAACACCATCTTAAGGTATATCCTTAAAACTCACACTATTGGGTCTAACAAAATGGTTGGCTTCAATTTCTTGTTTCATCGTCTATTAAGTTTCCCTCCGAATATACAGAAATTTTAAAAAGCAGAAAGTTTTAATTAAGGATATAGTCAAGAGGCTTCTGGAAACCCTCCGAAATTCCTCATCTTTTCAAATCGAAAGGAATTCAAATAACCTTTAGGTAACCCCAAGGATACAATAAAATCAAACCAAAAGTCCGGAACTTACAAATTGGTTGTGAGGATTGTATAATTTGAAGTATGTTGGACAAACGAAACGTCCTATTATAACAAGATTCAAGGAACATATGACTCATCTCAAGAAAGAAAGAAAAGTCTAGCTTTGCCCAACATGCCTTTGATAACAATAATCGTATAGATGTTAACTTAATGTCAATTAAAATATAACAAATAATAACAGCTGGATGCTTTTGAAAGCTTAGGAGTTGCAAAAATGTAAAAATAGTGTGAATAGTGACAGATGATTTATCTCAAATAGTCATTCGTTTAACCATTGCATTATTTTACTGCACTTTAGTTTTGACCATGATGCCAACAACCTAGTAGCACAACATATTGGACCAATATATAATCCATATAGGACCAATATATGAATATTGGTCCTATATGGATTATATATTGGTGCAATATTGGTGCTACTAGGGCATGGTTGATGAAACATACGTCGATTATCAGTATTCGAGTGAATTATAAGTGCGTTGGTGTTTGTGGAAACAAAGGAGGTAATGAATTACTCCCATATTTTTCACTTTTTTTCTAATGAGGTGGCAAAAACGATTACTTCTAGAATTGTAATTCTGTACAAAATAAGTTGCAACTGTCTCCAAAATGTTAGGAAAACAAAGAACAATCATTATAAACAATTCTAACCATTTAACGCACGGATCTCTTTGTTTAAATTTTTAAATGTTTGCAAATATGATAAAAATCCCAATAACAAATAAGAAGATGTTATGAATATGCTACAAATAAAAAATTATAGACAATATCTTGTCATACATTTATTTTGTTTATTTTTCAATTTTCCGGCCATGCTCTCGGCCATGCTTCGTTTATTGAATGTTCAATTATATTTTGCTTTGGATTCCTCTGAAAAAATTACAACAGCATTTTTTTGAAATTTTACTGGATGAAAAATTAAATCAAGAAATGGCTTGAGGCACTTAAAACGAACACCCTGTACGTCATGATGGGATGCTCTCGAAACAAAATCTATCTTACGATGTTCATTGACACGTTGATTTACCTAAACAGTAATGTAGACTAAGTTAATCTGTAAAACGTGTTCACAGTATGTCAACACATTTACAAAGGTACATGGTAACAATGAGAAGAATTTGTTTCATTCGGCAGCCCCGCGGACAGTCCCCGTGACGGCGTGATTGTTGCATGAAGGACACGAGACACTTAAGACCGATAATTAATTTGGATCTGGGCCAAATCGAGAGCAGTGAGCGCCCGCGGGCTGCTCGGTGACCCAATAATTGTGTATCTGGAACTACCGTTATGCCAGAGAATGATTCAAATGAACTGCGAGAGGTATTATGAATGTGCGGAAACTTCTTTGTTGGAAGAGTGTGCTATGGCTATAATGAATATGAGATTGTAATAAATTTACATATTGTATACGTGTATTTTATTATACTAGTCTGGGTATCCCATTGCTAATTTGTCTCGAAGGCGTGCATGAAGTTTTTACGAAGTAGAATTAATAGGACAACAAAGAAGTTCGTGCAATATACCCTTGTTTTGCCTGTGAACCATACCTTATCTTAAATTAATTTGAAAATTCCACACGTTTCATTCAATAAGATGGCAATCTAATAAGATTTAACCAATAGATGATTTGCTTCTTTCTTTCTTTGCAGTCAGATTTTAGATTGTGTAAACCAATAAAAATATATTTGATGAGGTGTTTGTACACTGAATATGTTTTTGTGTAGTGATAAACTTATAGGCTATTGACTGTATGATTTAGTAAAGAACAATGGCTTTAAGGGTTTTTGTTTCATCCGTTAGTTAGTCACCTAGAAATGATAAAATCATAAAATATTAATAGTACAGGCAATGAAGGCAAAATGTTGTAAAAACCTTGCAAAAATTAATAAAAGAATCATCTCTGGGACTTAAGTAGTTAATAACCTGTAGAATGGGATGATGCATTCTTTGCACTTCCAAGTTCTGGGAAAATTCAAAAAAATTTGGAAAAACTTTTTGATTTTCGTTTTTTTTTGCTCTAACGGCTAAAATACAGAAAAAAGTTTTCAACAAAATTTGTATCTCGTCTCTTTCTCTACAAAATAGGTCTTTACCAATTTTTGTCTTACTTAAGCCGTTTAGGAGATAAATCCAGTTTTCCACTTATAGTTTTGAGCCGATCCGAAATACGCGGAAAATGAGAATTCTCTGGGAGTTTCGTACGACCGGACATATCGATCGATAATTATTACTATTCAGAGCTGCTAAAAAAAATGAAAGCAACGTAAAATGCAGCGAAATGTGTCAGCTTTAATGTGGAACTAATCACAAAATTCATACAAATTTTTATCATTGAGAAAAAAGTGTTAGTAGATGGCTTAGTAAACTTTATACATTTGATTTATTCACATCTTTGAGTTTTATGCATCCTCCTATTGCTCCCGTAACAATGGGTACTTTTTCATTCCATGGATTCGATTCCATGCACTTTAATCTATATTTTGTGAAAATTTCATTGAAGAATGTTAAGAAACAAATAAGTTGTATATGTTTTACTGTATAATTGTGCATTTTCTGAACGTGTATGAATAATGTAGGCAAATTCAAAAAGTACTGCGCGCATTTAAAAAACGCTAAAGTCATTCGAAAGAATATGTTTTATTGTACTTATAATCCAAAAATTAAGACTGTGCTATTATTATTACTTAAGATATAGCGAATTGAACTCCAAAATTTGGAGGTGATTGATCGATGATAAATATACCCTCTACTTTGATCGCAAGGCATATTTTTCCAACAAGAGCAATTGCAATAAAATGTTAATTGGATTAATATATCATTATATAAGAATATATAAGCAAAATGAATTATCATTCTAACGACTCCCGGCAGAGATGTGAATAAATCTGTGGATCAACTGTTCAAAGTTCACTAAACCATCTTCTGACACTTTCTCTCCTTGATAAATTTTTTTATGAATTTTGTGATTAGTTCCTCATGAAAGCTGAGACTTTTCTCTACATTTTATGTTATTTCCATTTTTTTATAGGGGCTCCGAATAGTAAGATTATCGATCGATGAGCCCGGTCGTACGAAACTCCTGGAGAATTCTCATTTTTCGCGCATTTCGAAGCGGCTTAAAACTATATGTGGAAAACTCTATCTTCTAAACGGCTTAAGTAAGACAAAAAATTGTAAAGACCTTTTTTGTAGAGAAAAGGACGAGCTACAACTTCTTTATCTATTTTCATTATTTTGGCCGCTAGAGCAAAAAAACCGAAAATCAAAAAGTTTTTCCAATTTTTTTTTCAATTGTCCCGGAACTTGGTGCAAAGTGCAAAGAATGCATCATCTCATTCTCCAGGTTATTACCTACTTAAATCCCAGAGATGATCCTTTTATTCATTTTTGTTACCATAAATTGTTAATTTGCCTGTACTATAAATTTAAGGGTGGTTTTTGAGAACGGGGTGAAAAGGGTGGTTTTCTGGTTTTTTAAATATAACTCAGAAACCCGCTGTCTAAGAAATCACTACTTCCACTTTCAGATTTCCCAGCCAAGTCTCTTTAAAGGAAAACATCTTGACTATATTGGCACTCTAGTATGTGGAAATAGTTGACTATATAGCATTTTAATAATATATTTGAGGCAGATGTCATAAAAAATTTTAGACGTTGTCTTATAGCTTATACGCCAAAAATGAATTTTCTGGACTCTTATTAGCTTGCTTTACTGATTTTCCCTATTTACCCCCACCCCTTCAACGGTATCAGCTCAATCAGATGTCATTACAATAAATACGTGTACTAAATTTCAAATGAATATCTCAATTATATCTTATTAACTCCTTTCATAATGTAGTGGAGGTGGTGGGGTGTTGAAAAATATTATAAAGAAATCTGAGCCCTTGGCTACTAGTGTGTACACCAAATCCCAAGTTTCTGTACTCTTACCAACTTGCTTTACTTATTTTCTACTATTTACCCCACCCCCCCACCCCTTCAACGGAATCATCTTAAAATATAGACTAGTTCCAGATGTCGTTATAATACATACGTGTACCAAACAAATGAATATCTCGATAAAAATCTAAAACTTTCATATGTTACTCTGGAAGTAATGTACATATAAAAAGATCCGATGGATGGGTATGCCAAATAATTTTTGTGATAACAGATATTATATATTTACCCCAAGTTTCACGAATTTTGGAGCAAAGAAAATTTTTTCTTTTATTTTCCTAAAATAAAGAAGGTTAATTCAATTTTTAGGTAAATCCTCTTAAAACATTTTAAAGTACACATTTCTAGCTTTAAAAATCGCTCCTATAGAAATCTAATAACGCGATTTAAACCAAAGTAATAGGTAGTTAAAGTTAGTTATACATATCCAATTTTATCACTTTCTCAAGATTTTGAAATTTTGAAAGTGTACATCTTCAAAAATAAATTTTTGAGATTTTTTTCACTCATCGGATCTTTTTGTACATTACTTCAAGAGTACCTATGTGAAAGTTTCAGATTTTTATCTTAAAAATTGTAGAAATAGTAGAGCTTTTACCGATTTAATCGAAAATCTCTATATGTTCCGACTTCATATATGTACTATTCCTCAATTTCATTAATTAGTTCAACGTTTTCTCAAAATTGTGACGTGATGGCGCAAAACGGCCATCGGCATCGTGTTCAGTACGTCAAATACCTTCGGAATCACCTATTTGTGTTAAAAAAAGAAAAGTGTCTTTTTTGCAGGTTTGTGAAATTAATGAAAAAGCATGATGGAGGATAATCGTATTTGGCACAGCTTTTAAGGAGGAAATCTTTTACACAAAGTTATTCTTCAAATCATCAAACTGTTTACAGTAATTGCTTTTTAATTTCTCCGCGTTCCATAATCTGCATCGAGGAATTGTTGAACGAGTTAAATTGTGTAAGAATGAAATCTAAAATCATATGACTGCGTGATTGGGAGGCATTTGGTTCTCCCACTAAAGTTCCAGCTCATTTTATTTTTTTTAATTTTTTTTAGGAAAAAAATCCTATTGTACTTAAATACTAATTGTGTGTCCCTCCCACCAAATGTGGAGCTCCCGTCCGCATAAGGCACCCTGAGTTCTTTATGGATTAAGGGAGTTACATTACCTTTAGTATGTACCAACTTACTCCTTAAAATAGATCAACAATTGATGGATGCAGATTCAAGGTAGCCTTTTATCTAATTGAGTGTCACGGATTGTGGCCAATGTCCGCTCTTATTCAGATGACATCTTCAGGTGTTCTCATTAACTATCTTCGACTTCGGTATTTGGTGCAGCAATTTGGTCACCACAAGTTCACCAAGAAATCATTGGCTTTGGATATGGCTAGCACAGCACGAATGCACGATGCACACCACTCCACTTCTTCATGGCTACTGACGAATCTGCCCCCAACACGTATCGATTTAAAAGTTATCCAAGTTTGGACAGTGAATTCTGAAGCACTGCGTATAAATCAGTTATGTTAATTATTATTGATTAAAAAAATGTATACCACACTAGATTCAGATAACGCCCGGGTGCGCCTCTGTCCAAGCTAATGAGAATGAACTTTCGTTAACACCTGTGCATATAAATCAATTATCTTGTGCAACCGAATAGGTCGGGCATGGAATATGGCGGCCGACCAAGATATGGACACCTCGGAGCACCAACGTCTCCCGTAAAAAGTCCGAGACACACAATGGCAATGTTTTGCAATATGCGAAGATTTATATCTCGAGTATCCAGGTTATCTCGTGTACTAGAACCCGACGAAAAAATTACACGATAAAATATACCTTTATCAGTTTTGCCATCTCCAAGCTGTCGCTTGGGATGAAAAAATCGGGAAATATCATTGGGGACCTTGCACGCTTTTAAAGCTCATGAATATTTGCGATGATTACACAGATTACGGAGATGGTTAGAAGAAGGTGCATCTGTACTAGTAGCTTGCGATACAGCTCCTACAAGCAATGAAACTTTGTATATGTTTCATTATAGCACTCTAATATGATAGATCTCTTGATATAGTCGGAGAGCTGTTGATTTTTTTTGAGGCCACAAAATGTTACTCTTTTACTTCCCTCGCATACCGAAGGGAAGTATTGTATTCGAGAAAAAATCACCCTCCGAGATTTTTTCGGATTCTGACGTTTCAGAACACGTAGATTCCGAAAATATAGGTTTTTCAATTCCGTCAGTCTGTCTGTCTGTCTGTCTGTCGGTCTGTCTGTCTGTCTGTCTGTCTGTTGGTGTATTTACTAAAAAACTACTTGACGGAGAGCAGTCAAATTTGGTAGGTAGTTAACCCTACTGTCAGCGAAGAACTGGTAGAATTTTCACTGAAAAATATACAGGGTGGACCGTCTAAACGGAATAAATAGTGAAAAAAATTTTTTTTTGCTCAATTTTAAAATTTCCACGTTTCATGACGCGCTAAACCTGTTTCAGGAAAAAAAATTTTTTGAAAATTTTTTTCAAACATTTTTGAACAAATTTTTACCAAGATGAAAAAAAATTTTTTTTTGCTCAAATTTAAAATTTCCACGTTTCATGACGCGCTAAACCTATTTCAGGAAAAAAAATTTTTTGAAAATTTTTTTCAAACATTTTTGAAAAAATTTTTACCAAGTTGAAAAAATTTTTTTTTTGCTCAAATTTAAAATTTCCACATTTCATGACGCGCTAAACCTATTTCAGAAAAAAAAAAATTTTTCAAAATTTTTTTCACATTTTTGAAAAAATTTTTACCAAGATGAAAAAAAATTGTTTTTGCTCAAATTTAAAATTTCTACGTTTCATGACACGCTTAACCTATTTCAGAAAAAAAAAATTTGAAAATTTTTTTCACCAATATTTTTGAAAAAATTTTTACTAAAATGAATTTTTTTTTCTTTCTTCAAATTTAAAATTTTCACGTTTCATGGCATTCTAAGCCTGATTAAAAAAAAAAGTTTTGAAATTTTATCACAGATAGAATTTTTCTTTCTTTGTTCAGATTTTAACTATCCACGTTTCCATGACATTCTAAAACTATTCAAACAAATTTAAAAATGTTTTTGAAGAATTTTTTAAAAAATTTGAAAACATTTTTAATCCATTTATGTATCACTACTATAGAACAGACGAAAAAAATGTTTTTGCTCAAATTAAAATTTCCACGTTTCATGATATTCCAAACCAATTTCGGAAAAAAAAATTTGCAACATTTTGTTACCAGTTTGGAAAAAAATTTAACACCAGAATGCTCAAATTTAAATGACATTCTAAACCTAGGTATTTCAGAAAAAAAATTTTGAAAATTTCTTTCACCAACATTTTTCAAAAAGATTTTACCACTAAAATAGATCGAATTTTTTTTTTATTTGCTCAAATTTAAAATTTTCACGTTTCATAGCATTCTAAACCTATTTTAAAAATACATCATTTTTAATTTTTAAACTTTTTTTAGCACTACTATAGAATAGAAGGAAACTTTCCTTTTTGCTCAAATTTAAAATTTCTACGTTTGACATTTTAAACCTATTTCAGAAGAAAAATTTTGAAAATTATTTTACCATCTTTTGAAAAATTTTAAAAAAATGAAATTTTTTGAAAATGTGACAGATGTCAATAATATCTGGCATATGCACCTATTTTACTTTTATTGAAAAATGTACAGGGTGGTCATCCCAAGAAATAATTCAGTCATGGTGGACATTTGTAAAGGTATTTGCGCAAGCCTACCATATGTGGCACCTGCTATTTAGTATAGAACTTTTGCTGTTGGATGAGCAATCTGTATATTTTTTTGACCAAAACTTATCAAGTTTTCTTTGTAATAATAGCAATAACTATATTCCGATTATTATTCTCAATGTCATTTCGTAATTGTTGATTTTTTAGAGTGAACGAGGGAAGTTCTGTGTAAATACCTTTACCGATTTTTTATGGTTGTATATGACATATGGATTACAAAAGTGAAATTCTGCATACTTGGTCTCACGCATTAAAAGTAGTACTAAACTTTTCAAATAAACACGTTGTCATATTTAGTCATTTTTTGTGTGGATCTCAATATATACACGTACATATATGCCGTTTCATATATCTTATTCAATTTAACTCATTTTCTCATTACGTATGTGTAGTTCTCATCTCGTAAATGATGTACTATTACATGGTGTATGAATAAACAAGCTAACTATTATACACTTCGTCGATTTACTGCATTTAAAAAAAATAATTGTGGCGCATTCTATAGAAATACTCTTCGGAGTTTTCTTGTTCTTGTTCTGCGGAACGCTAAAAAGAATAAGAATTAAAAAATACTATATTAACTTCATGGCATTGCAGATTGCAGTGATTATTTCATTCATTTAACTAGAAGCCAATGAAATGCCATTTTTTGGATCATCGCACTACTCAGATGTCATTAGTAGTTGTAATGCAAACTAGATCGGTCTTTGATAGCTCTAACATGCAGTTTTGTCGTAGAGCTCTATATACACTTTTATACCCACTGACATGTGATATTTTATTTACTGAAATATTTTCCGCAAATGTCACTTGTACTTTTAAATTTCATCTATACATTTTTTCGCGAGTTTATTGCCCAAGTTAATATAACTCGTGTAAATTGTAATAATATATAATATAATACAGGGCGACTCAGGGTTAAGCCGCCAAACGTTTAGTATCGGACTATTCAGGTTAAAATAGGACTTTGTTGGTCTATAAAGTTTTTTTTCCAAAAATGCATCCCTTCCGAGCTAGAACAAAAAGGAAAAAATAGAGAAAATCCGTTTCTTATTGGAGATATTGAACTCCAAAGTTGGAAGAGTATAAAATCGTGAATGATTTAATGGCTGTAAAATCTTTAAAAGCCATAAATTTTTTATAAAAAACTACACAAATCTTAATGAAGCTAAGAGAAATAATAATAACATAAAAAAGATGCATGCCCATTTGGTTTCTGAAATATTAGATATGTTCCAAGATATGTTCCTCACAAACAGTCTATGACTTTGTGAGTTTTTTGTTCATTTGATTGTAATATATGTCCTCATGTATTGTATACTACATTATGTACCTACTTGAATCCAAATAAACTATGTTATTATTATTATTAAATCTCATATTTTAAATTTTAAACTAAAATAATTTTATGCAGTTGTCATCACTGTCGCTCATCCTTACCATTCCGAAATAATACCCGTTAACACCATTTTGATTTATTGATTTGCCAGCGTAAGGTAGACATTGCTGCCACTTCTGAACATCCAATCTGGATGTTTTCATATACCGCCGGACGAGCTGCATACACTGAATTGAATATGGGATAAGAATGTAGGATTGGAAGTGTAGGCGTTCGTGAGATGCTTCTTTTAAGTTTCCGTCTATCATCATCTCCTAACGACGTCCTGTATTAGTCTGTCCATTTTATTTGTTTTTCAAGACCTACGTTAACTTGCTGTAAGAGATTTTTTTATATTATTGTTATCTGTCTCGTGGTAAAAGAGCTTTTTACAGCGGGTTGCGAGAGAATATTTTGTATACCCTGTATATTGGTTTGTTTTTGTAGTAATTAGTTTCAGTTGCCGTTTTCCAATTCCGGGTATTTTTATATTTAATTACCTGTCTTCTGTTTAGCACAGGTTTATTTCTAAGATTAATAAGAACCTGTTTAAAATATTAGGTTTTGAATTAATAAATTAAGTTAATAGAAATTAAGTTGATAAAGTTAAATTAATCAAATAAAATAAAATCATTTATAGCTTAGCTTTCTGTAGCGCCTGACCTTGTGATTGCTGGTTTATTTTATTTTCTTTTCGTCAACTCTCGAAATCCCGAAATACCCGCCAACACTATTTTTTTACAAATTCTTCAAAAAAAATCAATTCTGTTCAGGATTTAACTCTGTTTTTTTTCCTATCTTTATTTCTATATTTATTAAATCAATTTTTTTATTAATTGCACTTTTTTGCGAAACAACGTTGATAGTCTCTAATTTTTGGCGTTTTGATCTGCAAGAAGTAACGATTTATTGTGAAGTTTTCATGCCAGAACTACCTTAATTTATTTGTGATTCTCCCCCAAATACTAATCTTGCTTTTAAATTTTATATATAAATGTTTTCTTTGGCTAAGTTGCCTAAAAGTAATATAATCCGTGTAAATTGACAGTTTATTATCAAAGATTAAATTCCTCACACCAAAGCGTTCGTGATTTGGTCAAACAATAAACTACCCAATTTACACCCTTTCTATTACTTGACAACTACGCTTTCGAAACAATTTTATCAATAGAATTCAACACACTAGTGACATTACATACAATAATATTCTCTTCAACAAAAGCATATTTAGACAGAGGATTTTGCATATAAGTAAAGGAATTGTTGCGGTTCATAAACAGTCCAAGCAGGAAAAGATGTAATAAACACCGATATAAAAACTGTATTTTATAATCACACTACGTTTTTATGCGTATGCGATTACTTATAGGAAATCCTGTGGAACTGATGCAATCGATAATTTTCCGGTTAGCGAGGCTTCCATAATTCCATCAATCATTCAATTACCTATACTATTAGTTTTATGTAATGAGAACCACTTACAATTTTCTGCAACGAATGTTGAAAGCATAGAAAGCTTTTATTAATTTCTTAACAATGCGTAATTGGGTTGAACTAAATTTATTAATGTTTTTATTTTGTTACAGGTAAATACACTCTCCGGCTCTGTGACCTTTCTATTTGAACTGGTTTAGCTGTTAGTTATGTAAGTACCGAATTTAGTCCTTAGTGCGCTGCTTCCTGCTGAGGCTGTTACTGTTGTAGTTCGTTTTACACGGGCAATAATAAGTTCAAAAATAATAATATTATTGATAAATTCAACATTTAAAAAAGATTACGAAAAATACCTCTGAAAATGAGTAATTCTTGAAAGTAGCCCGAAACCTCAACTACGTTACCCTAAAAAGGAGGAGGAAAATAATAACAATAACATACCAACTCGCACGCATAAAATGATAATTTACATCAAAACTTACCTCCAAAATGATATGAAAGCAAACACAGGTCAACAAAAAAGGGCTGCGATTTTAATCAGAAGCATCTTATTCTACGTTTCTGGCTATAGCCATTTTTTAAACATTTTTTTACCAAATTTCGGTTTAGAATGGCATAGCCAAAAACTGACACAGGATATTTTTTAATATCAGAATCGGTTTTAGCATGTCAAAAAACATGGGATCGAAGACGCAGCATGGATGCAATATGTCAAGTTAACTTTTGTCTATTCGAGATACGACGATTTCCGACGTGCGTATTCCCCCTGTTTCTGAATCTAGCAGTGTGTATATCCTGATATTGCTTTGTTTTTTTCTGTTGATATCTTCGTTCTGTAGCAGAGAGATGGTAGCGTTTTTCAATGTTATTATATCTGTAAGCGTTTGTATGTTTTACTTCCACATCCACGTAGTGGATTGGAAGTATAGTAATCGCAAAAAAATTTTCAAAAATTTTTATTCGTGAAATAGGTTTTTAAATTAAAAATTATTTTCCTGGAATAACTGATGTTGATGACGGGTCTATATTTCTATATTTGATGAAATATTCGATATTCAAATTTATTGTAAAGCAATTAAATATAGACGAAACATTTGGAGTCATTTTGGATCAGTTGTATCTAACGGCACTCTATTTTAAATCCTGCTGTATATCCTTACTAAAGCTACGTGAAACCGGATTATTGGCTGCAGGTAAAACCAAATATAGTTTTAAATAGAATAACGCATTGATCACAATCGATTAGAGGTTTCGCATTTTCTTTGTGTGCTGTTAAATATTTGCGCACCTTGACATTTGCCTGAGATCTCGTGTATTTTTTTCATTTGGTTAATTGTATAGTGTATGGTTGTGTGGAAGAATAACGCTGACGTTAACACTTTTGTATTGTTTGTTTAATAGCAACACGTAGCTGTAAGCTGAACGATGGCAATGCGACAAGCCATATTTATAATAACACTCTTATGTCACTTATGGGCATGGTGGTGGGGGGATACGTGGAAAAGACCTCAGGTTTCGTAATCCAAGAGTAGAAAACTTACATCAATGTACACCGACTAGAAGTTTTAATTCAGAAAAATTGTAATATCAATTTTTCGTTTTTTAAAATGTTTTGATAGTAAACGAATCAATAGTGCAGTAAAAAAGACCAAAAACGATGAGATATGCATAGTTTTGTAACAGCAGAATTATGATTTCATACCTTCTAGGGTATCACCAGGAGTATTTATCTGAGTTTTGGATTTTCAAAGCCTGTTGCGTTTTTTTTATAAAAAATAAATTGAAAATTTTTTATCAGAAAAGACAATTGCAAGAACTTTAATTTAAAAAGAAGTTAATCTTCGTCTATCAGAACTATCTGAAAAAATCAATTTGTTGTTATATGGTAAGGTTGCGACGATTTAAATCAAGTTGTGTACAGCCAATAATCTAAGTAAATCAAAGTTCAGAAAATTCAGATAAAAAGAACAGTTTATTTAAAAGCTATATACAAATTACAAAAAATTCAAATAAAAAAAGAACTGTTATGTTACACATATAAAACAAAAGTTACCTTCTTAAATGTACATTATAAATTAGGTGCCTACTTAAAAGCAGAAACATAAAGTAAACAAAGTAAACAGAACCAACTCTAAAAGAAAATAAACCAAAAATTTTAAATTAGGTTAATTTTTGTAAAGTTTGTACAAAAAAACTAATTTAGCTGCTTTTCCGGTCCCTAAACGATTTCGAATCTTAGAATGAATCAAACCAAATGTGGAAAATATTCTCTCAACCGAGACTGAACTAGCTGCAGCAGAAAATAATTGTTTGATAATCGGGAATAATTTGTCAATATTGTCAATATTTCTTTGGGATTTCCAACAGTCCAAGGGTTTTGTGTTTTTAGGAACTTCTTTGTGAAACATAATATTGGCAAAAGGCTCAGATTTTGACAGAAATTTAATAATCACTTTCGGGATATAATTCCTTAGTGGTTTCTAAAGCACGATTCTTTTCGTTTTCTGTTCATTTATGCTTTGTTTTCGTAGGGTTTAGAATGAAGGCTAGCAAATGGTATGCGGTGATACATTGTCGTATCGGTATCTAAATATTTGCATTTGCATTAAGGTAATTTCAGTTTCGTCAAAATGCGTCTCAATTATTTTAAATTGTTCTACGACGTCTGATAAAATTGCATCGTTTCTTTGAAGCCTATCAAGTGCAACAGATATTGGTTTTAGTAGTGATAAGTAATCTTCAGCAGTTTGAAATTTCCTGTCTTACTATGCTGTCCATTTCATTTTTATGTTCTTCGTTAATTTTAAAAAGTGTGGGCCATGATTTAACGAAACCCTCTAAGCAGTCGGCAAGTGAGTTCCATCTTACGTCAGAAGGTAAAGTAAATTTTTTCCCTCCTGTGTATGTCGCAGGGGCAAAATGATTGTTTCTGAAATATTTTACAACGAACGTAACGTGTTCCTTAATTTCACTAATTTCAAATTCTTACATAACAAGTTTAAAATGTGTGGAGCACAACTGTAAGTAATAACATTTAGTTCCGTTGACTCTTTAATTTGGTTTCTCATAGCATTCATATTGGCAGCATTATCCATCACAAGACTGCTTACTGTACAGGTATAGTCAGTCTTTGGAGTTTTAATTAAATTTGTTGCAAGTTCTGTTAAATATACAGATATGTGTGGATTTCCAGATGTGTCTATTGTGTCTACTAAAAAGGAAAACCCATTTTCCGTAGTTACAGTTGCACATATTATTAGTTCATGTTGGACCATCCATCCAATGACAGAGAAACTGAACTTCCTGATAAATCTTTAAAACATTTACTTTTTTTCTCCGTTATACACTTCATCGAGCACTCTGTTGGACACGTCATGCCGAGATGGTGGTACATATCCAGGGCGTAAAAGCGTTATTGCCTTTTTTACTTCAGGTTGTTCAATACACATGAAACTGCTGTGTGTCGCATAAAGAGCTCTAGCAATTTGTTTATGTATTTCTTCTTTATTAGACTTGGTCGTACGTACAACAAAAGATGATAAAGATCCAGAACTGGAGTTAGGCACTACTTTTCTGTTTTTACTTAATGACGTAGAAGATAAGAGCGGCTGTGGGGCATTATCTTCCTCTGCATCTGTTGTAACGTGTTCAATTGTACCTGTAATAAAAACCAAGATTGTTATGTTGTTCATTTTTAAATCCAGCTACACACAGACAGGCATAAATACTATACTTTATTCTTAAAACTAGGAGTAAATGAAGAAGTCACATTTGTCTATGAAAAGTTACTAGAAATCTAGAAAATGCACTAGATCGTTTTAAAAATTTGAATCTAGCTCATCTCGTGGCATAATTGGCCTTAGTCGCAGAAATAGACCGATGTTAAACATGTAAATTAAAAAAAAAGGTTCTCTTAATATTTTGTCTTACTAAGAAGTTATAAATATAAATAAAATAACACTATACTTACATTGGACACTTCCACAAGTAGAGGGACCTTCATTATTTGTTTCTACACTTTCTACATTACGCGAAGCACATTTTTTCCAGTGAACTTTCAGTCGGTCCACAAGCCCTAGCATTTTTACTTTACACTTTTTACATGTAGCTCTACTGCCACTTTTTTCATCAAGCTTATTAGCTTATTTTTCAATAAAATATTGCCAAATAGGATCTTTTTTCCTTCCACTTCTATTAGAGGACATGTTAAAAAATCATTTAACGTTTAAATGCTATAAACCTAATCACTCAGACTCGCTTTCTTAACTTGTTACGCGGCAGATTAGCAAATAATGGCAATTCGCATCATCCCCACATTATAAAGACGAGCGAGTTTTCAAGTTCTGACAGGAATTTTCATGTATATACGATCTAGCTTATTTTACAATTATAGATACAAGGTACACAATGTATTCCATTTGTAAGTTTAAACAAATACTGTCTTTATTAATATAAGTATTAAATACATTGTTAATGTCAATTATTAGGATGTTTGTGTAAAAAAATTAATAAAAATAAAAAAAAATCGTGATTGTTTATTTTCTTTTAAAAATCATGATTTTTATCAACTCTGTTATTTGGTTTATAAATAAATGCAGAAAAAAGGCCAGAATGACTTAAAAAACTTTTTTTAATGTCATCGGAAACTGACGTCGAGATCTACGTTTTCAAAAAAAATATCGATTTTTGGCCTTAATGACATAAAATGGAGCGCAATTCAAATTTTAGATAAATTCATTTGTGTCCAGAAGGTTCAATATTTGGGCACCAAAATTTCAGGGCGTTTTGGTATTAACAAAAGGTATATTTTCTGAAAATTCGAAGCCGATCGGAATTCTTAAGGTCTCTGGGCGTAAAATGAAAAACAACCGCTTTCTAGCCAGTTTATTCAATTTTATGTTATGCACGTACTCAAATTACCCAAAACCAACGCAGATTTGCTGGAAATTTAATTACGAAGATTTTGGTTTTTTGTTTCTGCGATCGGACCTCAAGAACCGGAGATATTCACCTTTTTACCTATAAATAAAAACACTGTTCAAAAAACTGAATTAAAATAATTGAAAAAAAAACTCAAGTCTTTGGAAGTCCAAAACTCAAATATATACTGGTGATACCACACCAAAAGGTATGAAATCATAATTTTGATGGTTACAAAACTATGTACCTATACATATCAATGTCGTTTTTTTACTCCACTACAAAGAGACATTATTATATTATGAGGGGTCTTGCTAATTTATTGGTGCATGGTCTTGACTAACATTTAATGGGCATATCAGGATACTCACGTGTAACGTGTGTGTTGCCTTCGCACAGTTCTGGTCAAAATGTGAATAAGTTGATAGTTGTGAGATGAAATTACGCACAACAATATAATTAAAAAAATGTACAGAATTCCTCACCAAGCAAACTTCTAACACAGTGCAAATGAACGTAGTTGTCAGGAATAAAATTGACATGTACATATTTCCACCTCATACCACCGAATTACAACTCTAAAAACCGCCCAACCGCACACCCTTATCCACATGTTAATATAGCCCAATGAACAGGTAAAAATGTGTATCAACATTAACACCCGGAAACAAAAAATATGGTTGTATAGAAGAGAAAAGTCTAAGAGGGAGGGTTCTACAGTGACGTTCTTGGGCTTTTTTTTAAATAAAGAGTTGTACTATCATACTTTAAAAGAGTTGAAACGATTTTATTAATTTTAAGGGTAAATAAATGAATTTAAAATAATTGCATTTTTTAGGTTATGTTTTTTTTTTAAATAATTTTGCCAATTTTAAGTTCTTCTGGATTCCAGAAAGTCGTAGGACGAAATTTTTTTTTTGTAAATTCGTTAAAAATCGTCAGTAGTCGATTCCCGTATGTTATTTCTGTAAACTTTTATTTTCTTAAAACAGCCTAAAAAAATGCAATTATTTTAAAGCCATTACCCTTAATATTAATAAAACTGTTACAGTTCTTTTACAGCATTATAGGACAACTCTTTATAAAGAAAATGAGCCCAAGATCGTTACTATAGAACCCTCTGTTGAGCAAGACTAGCCGATTCTCGAGAACGTCTTTTTTTAGAGAAATCGGTATATCTCGAATAATAAAAGATATTTTTAAATTTTTTAAAAACTTGCTTTTTTGGCTTGCCGTAAGATATACGGTTGACAGTAAGTATTTAAACGTAAATTTGAAAAAGTTACAGGGAAAACAAGAAAAGCCGATTTTTTACGGGTTTTTCGATACAAGTATCTCGTAAAGTGTTATCCCGATTGATAATTAAAAAATTAGCAATCGAGAGATCTTTTTAGCACCTACAATTTTCTCATTCAACTTTTTTCGATTAGAGTCATAGTTTTCTTGTTATTCACGAAAAACTGTTTTTTCAACTTCTCCAATTTTTTAGGAAGTTCGCCACTTCAGATCGAGTCCATCGAAACACAAATCTGTCTTAGAATTCTTTCTTCTATACTCCCATATTTTTTGTTTCCGGGTATTAATTTTGGTAAATTTAACATTAAACCATGACAGGTTGATTGGGCTAATAATACTCGCTATCATCATCTACAAAGTAATTTTTATATATTTGCTTTTTTTCCCGCTTTTGAAAAACCATGTACTTATTGATTTGCCGCCCATATATCAAGCCTATATAAATATCGGTTTTATGTTATATATTTATAAGTATTTATATTTTTTTATTACGTATATTACTAGCTTAGGGGTCATATTAAAAAACTTTTTAAACATTTGTTTATTTTTCCCTATACATAAAATAGTAATAATTCTGAATATCTAAAAAGCTTTTCTAAATATAACTTAATGACTAACATACTAATTTATTTTAGTATTACTTAGTTATACACAATAATTAACAATTTAGCTTATGATTTAACCACAGTATATAATTTGCATCGGTGTTCCCAATATAAAGGTCATATAAAATATTATATCTTCCTACACTGAAGAAAATTTATGAAACAAAATCTATCTTTATAAAGAGTAACTAAAACAAAATTAAAATGCATGTTTTTTAAACCTAAATTCTGGTTATGCTAGCAAATTAAAATCCTAAAATGAATTTGTATAATTTCTTATTTGAAAATTATCATCAATAAGATTGTGTAAATTCATTTTAGGATTTTAATTTGCTAGCACAATCAGAATTCAGGTTATCGAAAGAATGCAAAGATTTCATTAATATTTTTACACATAGTTTTTCTTTTAGTTCTCATAGATAGTTATTTTTTCTGCTGTTTGCAAAATCCTATAAAGAATATGTTTCAGTACAATTAAGTAAACAAATAATAATTCACTTTTAAAGATTCTGTTATGTTTCTAATATTATAAAAATTCATTCATTCCCAGAAAAAGGAGCTGGGAAAAAATAATCCTTATAACTTTTGATATTTTGGTGAGTCCTTAGTAGTAGAAAAGTATTATACAAAATGATTGAGACCACTGTGGGCGGAACATAAAACAAATTGGCGTAAAACTTAAATTTAAAAAAATTTAAAGTACGAGAAATACAAAAATTATCGTGAAGATGAAAATTAAAGAGCAGAAAATTCTACAAAAAATGCCTTTACGAAAAATTTCTTACATATTGCAGTTCTCGCGTAAAATAAGGATCAAACTTATGACGTCACGAACCAACGCGCCAACGCCTTTTCCCTTGCGTATCGGTTCAAAAGCTGTGATAACTTTGGAAGAAACAATCGAATCCTAGTAAAGAAAAAATGTTTTAGAGGCAATGGTGACCTGTCATTACTATAATTAGAATTATTATATTAAATGGTAGGAGGTACCACTCATCCACCTTTTAAATACTATTTGTAATTAGAAATGTGTTTCCTGTAGATATGTCTAATAAATAAATCAATAATGGAACAACATACTTCATAATTTTCTAGAATTATATTAGTGCCATATGAACTAATAAAAAGTAACAGCTCCTTTGTCTTGTATGGGCCACAAATAATTCTAGTGCCAACCCTGTCTGTGACAAAGTAATGTATTTACCCGTGTGACTGCACTTTCTTCGATTTTTTTCTATGTATGTTAATTTTGCAGTCAATATTTTTAATCGCGTGTTACTTTCACCAGTTGATCACCGAATTTTTTTAACTTTATTTGCTTCAGAACTGTGTGCAATTGGTAGATTGTACAATAATTTCATCTCGAAAATAATAATTGCGTTTAATTATTGCGCCAATCCGCCTTTCTAAAACTTTGGACAAATTTTATGTATATGCACATGAAATTGTTTATATAAACGTGAAAGTTCAGGTCTCTGTTGCCTTGTAAAATTAATTGTTTGTTTCAAAAGCATAATGTTAATATTGAAAATAATGTATACTTAATTATACTTTACTTAATTGACAATGTTTTCTGGTTGACCTAGGATATTACATTCTGACATGTATTGTCAGTTTTATTTAGCTAAAATGTAGAAAGGAATCTATTTTTTGAATAGATTTAGTAGGTAAGCTAGCGACGATGCGTCGATGCGTGGTATATCTCTGTTTTCATAAAAAAGTACAATTATTGTCATTGGGTAAAACCAAATGTGCCCAAACCGCAAGTTGTTTTTTCCAGTAAGTGCTGTTCGTATAACCTTAATTCATGTCAAATTAATATTATTTTTTAACTGTATGTTTAATTTTTTGTGTATGTGCTCTAAGCGAACAATGTTTGAACGCGATTCGCTAGGTGAAGTATTTCTGTTCTCAATGGGCTTGTTCGGTATTTTTTTATATTTCATAAATCGAAAGAATAAAATAATGGATCTGCAAAAAATCAGAATTTTATTCGCATGTTTAGTGTCCTAAAAACTATTACAAACCTCCATCAAAGATTAGAGAACTAACAAGATAGGACAGTCAGACGGAGAAGACGAAATAGACGAAGACAGTTGTGAACTCCAATTTAAAGAGACACGTCATCCAGCGGAATCGGTTTCGGGATTTGTCGGGTAGGCATTAAATTAATTTTACCAAGCTTGCTAAAAGATAGGTTAACTCATTAGAATCGACAAGTGCTACGTCACGAATAGGTCTCGATGACAGCTGCGTGTGGCTGTTTTCGTACTCATTTTATAGAAAAAAATCACAGATTTCGTAATTCTTGCAACCATCGGAACATTGGAAATGAGAACACCATACATAAAACTTAAACTTTTTCCGGACAGCTAAAATCTACTCTCGATTGCGACACCTAGACCTTAAATGAAAACTGGTAACGTGACCCCCTGTGATATATGCAACCCATGTTACATTTGCATATATCGGCCCTTGCATGTACGACAGTCTCACTCGACCGCGACACCGCTAACTTTTGACTTTGAACGAAAATTGGCAACTCGACCCCCATATACGAACATAACATTTCCAATGTTAAAAGTTTCAAAATTATTCTTTCAATGTACTATTCTATCCTAACCAAATAGATACCTTACATATAAACATGGAAATACTTCGTGTGACATATATTACAAAGTAACCTATTTTTTTAGTGACCTTGGGTACTATCAGTCAGCTGAGTTCGGTCGTTCTATCAGGACAGTGTTGTCCATTTTTCACTATTCACCTCTCTTTCTAATGTTACCTTCTCCGTCTGATTCTCACATTGTGGCAACTGCGCGAGAACTCTAATGTAAATATCGAGGTCAATGGCGCCATTGCTAAAAGATAAAAGGTTTTCCGCCGGCGGTCCTATCTTGTTAATTCTCTAATCTTTGCCTCCACCTCGCGAAAATGGGGAAATTCCGATTTCCATTATGGCACTTACGATGTAGATGAAATGCCAATCTTCCTTAAATAGAGACCAAAATCAATACTACAAGAATTAACTTAGATATGAGCGTTTAAAGATTTGATGTTTTCGAATTTTTTTCTCGCTCTTGTAGAGCCGAATTTCGAGCATGCACATTACCTTTAATAAATTCCATCAAAAATCAAGAAATTGAAATATTTCGTGTTATTTTGTGATGACGCTAATACTGCCTGCGACGCTAATAATTATTAACAATTAGATATCAGAATAAAAACCTACTAACCTAACCTAAAGAAATCATAGAAAAGAATTTGCGAAAAAATATATTAATCGTTACAAAATTAAAGAAAAAAATTCAGTGGGCGCAACAGTTTGAACCCTGGACCTTTCGCATCGTAAGCGAGAACATTATCTATGCGCCTACCGTACGGCTACCGACGAACACAAAGGGCAAGGAATAAATAGTCAGACGAATTAATGTTATCAAGCTTTGCGTACGTTTGAAGCTCGAGGCCTCGTGTACCTAGACGCTTCTGATAAACTATACACCAGTTTGAAGCTACACCAACCCACTGAGCTACCACTTTCGCTGTTAAAATATTTCGGTATGGTATCTTTGTCTTCGAAAGGTCTCATATCCGTTCGCACATCTCACTTGCCAGGACTCTTAGAATATAAGAAGTAAATGAAGTCGAAATATATATTCTTCGACACACCTTGTATAAAGATGGTGTAGTGCCTCCGTTTAATTGATATTATGGCGACACCACCGTTGTTAAATCATAAAAAATTAAGTTGCCCTCATAATAACGGCATCTCAGCCGTCGATATATATAAGCCCCATACTTAGTACGTTAATTTTAGGAACTGTATCTCATTAAAAAGTTCACCAGGGCGATAACGTTTCGGACCTCGTCGGTGGTGCCATCCATTGGTTTTTCGATTCGCCGTTTGTAGTACGGTGTCTTCAATGGGCCGGTCGATGATTATCTACCGGTTTAATTAAAAATAAATACATGTAGTTTTCTGTCGCAATTGGAATTAATTAGAGGTCGGCATTCTTTTTATAGCTGCTATACAAACAGAGGATGCAAGGACGTGTAAGACCTGATAGTGTGCGTACAATAAAATTAAACGGCTTTGTGTATACTCTGCAAACACGTATGTGTACAGTATCGGACAGAGAATGACTTATTAGAATAAAGACCATGCTTATCCTTTGATCCAGTTTGATACGAAGCAAATAAGTATTCAATTTATTTAAATCGTTTTTCGTTGTCGCGCTTACGGTGCACAGTGGGAAAAATGTGCCCCTTTTTGGACAAAAATCTGCCGACAGTAGATATATCAATCAATTTAAATTTAAAAAAGCGGAAAATATCCTTAAAGCCGGCAACGGACGATGAGCGATAATATAATATATATTATAGCTTTGTAATGGGATATAATATAATATTATATTATAAGTGCAGCGGACTAGGATATTAAATTTTTATATTTAGTGGGCTGATGTATAGTTTGTGTGTATGTGGTATTGTTTTCAAAATGGCAAATAATGTTATTAATGACATGCTATTGCTAGATACAATTGACAGCTCATCAGAAGAAGAATCAAACGCTGCATGTGATGATGTTTTGGCGATGATTGCTACTGACCAAAAAGAAAAACCAATAAATACCATCCGTTACATCGCACTCCACTATAACATTTCTCCACGCTGCTTCCTTAATTTCATTGTTTTTATAAATCTCGGAATCCACTTTCCATAAACATGGATATTTTCTTACGCTTTCTATGAAATGTTCCATTTTTACTTCCCTCGCATACCGAAGGGAAGTATTGTATTCGAGAAAAAATCACCCTTCGAGATTTTTTCGGATTCTGACGTTTCAGAACACGTAGATTCCGAAAATATAGGTTTTTCAATTCCGTCAGTCTGTCTGTCTGTCTGTCTGTCGGTCTGTCTGTCTGTCTGTTGGTGTATTTACTAAAAAACTACTTGACGGAGAGCAGTCAAATTTGGTAGGTAGTTAACCTTACTGTCAGCGAAGAACTGGTAGAATTTTCACTGAAAAATATACAGGGTGGACCGTCTAAACGGAATAAATAGTGAAAAAAATTTTTTTTTGCTCAAATTTAAAATTTCCTCGTTTCATGACGCGCTAAACCTGTTTCAGGAAAAAAAATTTTTGAAAATTTTTTTCAAACATTTTTGAAAAAATTTTTACCAAGTTGAAAAAAATTTTTTTTTGCTCAAATTTAAAATTTCCACGTTTCATGACGCGCTAAACCTATTTCAGAAAAAAAAAATTTTTGAAAATTTTTTTCACATTTTTGAAAAAATTTTTACCAAGATGAAAAAAAATTTTTTTTGCTCAAATTTAAAATTTCCACGTTTCATGACGCGCTAAACCTATTTCAGGAAAAAAAAATTTTTGAAAATTTTTTTCAAACATTTTTGAAAAAATTTTTACCAAGTTGAAAAAAATTTTTTTTTGCTCAAATTTAAAATTTCCACGTTTCATGACGCGCTAAACCTATTTCAGAAAAAAAAAATTTTTGAAAATTTTTTTCACATTTTTGAAAAAATTTTTACCAAGATGAAAAAAAATTTTTTTTGCTCAAATTTAAAATTTCCACGTTTCATGACGCGCTAAACCTATTTCAGGAAAAAAAAATTTTTGAAAATTTTTTTCAAACATTTTTGAAAAAATTTTTACCAAGTTGAAAAAAATTTTTTTTTGCTCAAATTTAAAATTTCCACGTTTCATGACGCGCTAAACCTATTTCAGAAAAAAAAAAAATTTTGAAAATTTTTTTCAAACATTTTTGAAAAAATTTTTACCAAGATGAAAAAAATTTGTTTTTGCTCAAATTTAAAATTTCTACGTTTCATGACACGCTTAACCTATTTCAGGAAAAAAAAATTTGAAAATTTTTTTCACCAATATTTTTGAAAAAATTTTTACTACTAAAATGAATTTTTTTTTTCTTTCTTCAAATTTAAAATTTTCACGTTTCATGGCATTCTAAGCCTGATTAAAAAAAAAAAGTTTTTTGAAATTTTATCACTAAGATAGAATTTTTCTTTCTTTGTTCAGATTTTTTTAAAAATTTGAAAACATTTTTAATCCATTTATGTATCACTACTATAGAACAGACGAAAAAATTTTTTTTGCTCAAATTTAAAATTTCCACGTTTCATGACATTCCAATAAGGGCGAAAAACGTTTCAAGGGCTAAGCATTTCCAGGAAACAGAATGATAGATTTCATGAAAATGTAATCCATTGGAATGAACAATTTTTTAAGACAAGGTAGATAAATAAATTCATTTTAGGTCTTTGTTCTCATTTTTAACTGAATCTTCATAATCGTAGGGGGTTATGTGGATACTAGTTTAATCTGCATGGCCGTAGGGGACTGTGTGGATGCTAGTGTTAGAATGAGAATTGTCAAATAAGAAATTAGACAAATTCATTTTAGGATTTTAATTTGCTAGCATAACCAGAATTCAGGTTATCGAAAGAATGCAAAGATTTCATTAATATTTCTACACAAAGTTTTTCTCTTAGTTATAGATAGTTATTTTTTCTGCTGTTTGCAAAATCCTATAAATAATGTTTCAATACAATTATAAGCAAACAAATAATAATTCATTTTTAAACATTCCAAACCAATTTCGGAAAAAAAAAATTGCAACATTTTGTTACCAGTTTGGAAAAAAATTTAACACCAGAATGCTCAAATTTAAATGACATTCTAAACCTAGGTATTTCAGAAAAAAAATTTTGAAAATTTTTTTTCACCAACATTTTTCAAAAAGTTTTTACCACTAAAATAGATCAAAGTTTTTTATTTGCTCAAATTTAAAATTTTCACGTTTCATAGCATTCTAAACCTATTTTAAAAATACATCATTTTTAATTTTTAAACTTTTTTTAGCACTACTATAGAACAGAAGGAAACTTTCCTTTTTGCTCTAATTTAAAATTTCTACCTTTGACATTTTAAACCTATTTCAGAAGAAAAAAATTTCAAAATTATTTTACCATCTTTTGAAAAATTAAAAAAAAATGAAATTTTTTAACCACCACTATACTTCCACTCCATTACGTGAATGTTGGATTGAAAATGTGACAGATGGCAATAACATCTGGCATATGCACCTATTATACTTTTATTGAAAAATGTACAGGGTGGTCATCCCAAGAAATAATTCAGTCATGGTGGACATTTGTAAAGGTATTTGCGCAAGCCTGCCATATGTGGCACCTGCTATTTAGTATTGAACTTTTGCTGTTGGATGAGCAATCTGTATATTTTTTTGACCAAAGCTTATCAAGTTTTCTTTGTAATAATAGCAATAACTCTACTCCGATTATTATTCTCAATGTCATTTCGTAATTATTATTTTTTTAGAGAGACTGCCATGAACGAGGGAAGTTCTGTGTAAATACCTTTACCGATTTTTTAAATATAAATAAGTAACAAAATATTTAATTCGAAATTATTTAATTGCCACAAAATTCACATTCAAGTCACAAGTCACATTAAAAAAAGGCCCAAGTTACTAAACGTAAACAAACACGAACTGGTTGGCACTTGCGGGCGACAAGACGCAAGAGGGGGTGAGATATTTTGTAAAATATCGCTAGGAAAGCATATTTCTACAGACACATAATATATCGCCTGGATATAGATATAATATTACAGCGTCGTGCGCGGCGTCTTGTGCTTTCTAATGAGAAGCGATATTTTTGTAATATGTAAGATATAATATATATTATAGTATAGCTCATCGTCCGTTGCCGGCTTAAGACATAGTAGTTTAAAGTAATGCTGTGGCAAAGTGACTCAATAACATTCATGACCGCTTTATTTGCAGATAATGTTGGGGTTAAAACTTTTAAGTTTATTACGGTTGTTTAAGGTGGCCATTCCCTAGAAAGAGACATCCGATAGGGAAATATGTATGATATTTGGCCATAACTGTTTTTCTTAGTACTTATAATTAAAAAAAAACTATACTACTACCTAAGTAGAACCATAACTAAACTATTGCTATGAATTTTCACTCAATAATTTCAGTGGTTTGCAAAATAGTTAGATTTAAAACAATTGAAATTATCGAGTGAAAATTCATAGTAATAGTCTTGTCATGTTCTACTTCTAGCTAATCTTATAGTTTTTTTAAATATACGTACTAAGAAAAAAAGTTGTGGCCAAAAATAATAAATATTTCCCTGAATGGCCACCTTAATACATTCAATGTTTCACTTACAGATTATATTAGGTGTAAAGCTGTTAATTAGGTTACTCTGAATCCATAGGAATAAAATCATGTGGATAAATAACTATCCTTATTTTTGCCTGTGAGTAAAATAATATTTACAAGTCCAAACGCAACTATAGTATATCTCAGATTAGAATGCACTTGTTTACGTTGTGAGCGGAGCTCAGATTACGCAGGCACATGGGAATTCCCAAGTAAATGGAATCCCCATCGAGGCCGTCTCAAGGCCATTTTTATACAAAATAAAAATTAACGGTTTATACTCACTTTCATTTGGCATTTGGCGATCTTATAAATACACACTGAATTTATTTAATGTAAATTACAGCATAAATGTTTTATTGCAGTAAGAATAAAATACACTAAATATGTTTTGATTTACTAATTTTCCCTGCGTAAACTTGGCTTGCAAATGTACTAATCAGAGACAAGGACACACGCTCCCTATCTTTACAGGCACTCAACTTCTAGTTTAACCTCTTAAAAGGGTTCTTTCTGGTTTATACGTTAAGCTTTGCCGCAGAATTACTCTAAACTACTCTAAAGGGTATTTTCCATTTTTTTTAAATTTAGTTGATCGATATCTACTGTCCAAAAAGGGCACATTTTTCCCACTGTGCGGTGGTCTTGCTTTGAGAACATCTTGTGGCAAACGCGATTAACCACTGCATATTATCAGGTCCTAGGCTCGAACCACAACTCTGGAAAATGGCGTTGTTGGATTGGTGCTTGTGTATACGTCAACAGTAACCCTCTTACCTACACATTTTAATTCGCTCTACTGCGAAAGGAGCTTGTGCCTGCTTTATAACCGTTTTTAATCAGAGCTCGCCTCGTGCAGCCTTTCAATTGCCACGGCGCCTCGCATCGTGGATGTCTGGTTGGCTCCGGTGCGTGTGCTTGGGGTGGAAAACATTTTTACTGCTTATTTAAAATAGAGCTACTTACCCTGCACATTATAACATTTTATCGTCAGAGCCTCTAAAAAAGGAAATATTTAAAATTTTACTATGATGCTTCGTTTACAAAAATATATGGTAATATCACGGTAAAAATGTGAGATCAATTCATTGTTTCATATTTAAGTTTTTCTTACGGATTTGTTCAATAAGTCATTACAGAATGGAGAATTTCCAACTATTTGGAAAACATCCATTATAAGACCACTGCCAAAAGTACCAAATGTAACTTCATTTAATGAACTGCGACCAATAAATATTCTTCCCATTCTAGCAAAAATGTTGGAAAAGATTGTTTGTAATATGATGATCGACGTTATAAATAGTAATAACATATTACCAGATGTTCAGTCTGGTTTTCGATCTAATTTCAGTACCGGTACTGCACTGACTAGAGTGGCAACAGATATTACATGTGGAATAGACGAGTCAAGAGCAACATGCTTGGTGCTATTGGACCACAGCAAAGCTTTTGACTTGATAAACCATGATCTACTACTTGCTAAAATGAGATTTTATAACTTTTCTGATAGTGTCTGTGTGTGGTTTAGTAACTATTTATTAAATAGATTGCAGTGTGTTGAAATAGATGGAATTAAGTCAGATCCTATTGTAGTGAAACAAGGTGTTCCACAGGGCAGCATATTAGGGCCAATTTTGTTTATTATTTTCACATCTGATTTACCATCAATAATACATAACTGTAACACTTATATGTATGCAGATGATACTCAATTATTAAAAACGTTTAAACCATCACAGGTAAACATTGCCCTGAATGATGTAAATTCTGATCTAGAGAGGATAAACAGTTGGTCTTTTGAGAATGGTCTTAAGATTAATGCTAGTAAAAGTTGCTTCTTACTAATAGGTTCTGCAAATGTTAAAAATAAAGCTATGAAGTTTAACTTCACTACAGTGCATATTAACAATATAGAGATTCCACAAAAAGAGTATTCGAAAAACCTAGGAGTAATATTTGACGATAGTTTAAATTTTCAAAGGCATGTGACAAGTAAGTTGTGTATATTATACATGAAATTAAAGGTACCACATAAATTTAAATATATGCTGCATGAAAAAGTAAAACACAGAATTGTCGAATCAATTTTGTATCCCCAAATTGATTACTGTTTAACTGTATACTATAATTTTCTGACAATGGAATTTAAAAACAAGCTACAGTTACCTCAAAACACATGTCTGCGTTTTGTTCATTCAATAAGCAAATATGATCATGTCACTCCGATATATAAAGAACATTTGTATTTAAAAATAGATTATCGTTACAAATTATTTTTTGGCTGTTTCTTAATGAAAATTTATACCAGTGGAAAACCAGAAGATCTAAAAGACTACCTGAATCCAAGACAAGAGATGCATAATATCAATCTTAGGGAATTAGACAAATTTAATATATACAAACATAAATCGGCAAGATTTCAGTGTTGCTTTGCGTATTTATCTGTTAAGTTATTAAATAATGATGTATATTATAAAATGATTGAGGGTGTATCTGTTGGTACATTTAAAAAAATTATAAAGAATACTTATTGCAGGTACAAAATATGATTGATTAGATAATGTAATTTTAGGACTACTTGAGTTATATGTGATGGTTAGATGTAAGTTTTTCTTTTTGTTTGTTTGTTTGGTGGCGTGGAAGAACGTTGATACGAACGTCAACTTTTGTGTAGAATATTGTATCTATGTGTACACTTATATATAACACAATAAATATTTTTCTGTTCTATTTTATTCATATTTAAGTAACAGTGAGTGAGACGAAAAAAATGATTATTTTATTTTTTATTATTATTTATCCAATATGTGCAGAGAACGAAAAAGATGATCAGCGAAAATTAGTGAAGATGTTAAATGATTGCATATAATAGTTAAGCAACTCATTGTGAAATTCAATAGGGATCTATTCTGATAGAAGACGAGGCGATTAAAAATAAACTAGCTAAGAATTGCGACCTGTACAGTGTTTTCGTCCGTAGAGACCAACTGACGGAGACGTATGGCTGTTTTCAATAGCAATTTTAGAGATAAGTAAAGGTAGTCAATTTAAAAATTGTATAGTGTTTTGGAGTAGAATTTTTTTTCCAAAAAACTGTAATTAAAATGGGTTCCGCCATCAGTTGAATTTTCACTTTGTACCGGAGCCGCTGGTAATTCAAGCAAGACCCTTTTTTCCATCTTCAGACTTATTTGGTATTATTTTCTTTAGATTTTGTCCTAAAAAATTGTGTTGTCATCGATACTACATATGTGTGCAAAGTTTCAAAGCAACGTATCAAGTGGAAGTGGTTCAAGAATTGAACTAAACTGACAAATATGTGAAGTTTAAGAATTGCTTGTAAAAATAGACGAGCACTTGTTAGCATACCCGAACTAAATTGGCTCTGAGCACTTGGGCAGTGACAATACAATACAGATAATTTGTTTTGTGGTAGGCGCTGGTGTAATACCAACTTAACAACAAAAACAGCTGGTTTCAGTTTATCAGAATATCTTACTTTTCTACAAGAGTGTACTCATTTCCAGTGAGTGTATTTTATCGCCCAGACGATATTTTATACCGGAAATCGCTGCCTTATTTTGTTCTGAATTAAAAATACACCTGCTGATTTACTGGTCTTGAACGCGTAGTAAGTACACATTGCTTTTCGCTCCGTTGACTCGTTCTTACCAAATTTGTTCGAAACTAATTCGCGTCGATCCGATAATTAATTTCTTAATTTGCCAACCTTTTAATGTGATAATTGATTTTGTGAAAGCATCGACTTTTTCATGTATCCATAAACTCGAAGTATTAATCGTTATACCTATTTGATTTAATCAAATGGGTATATTATAACCGGACAAACATTTTTAATAACCACCGTTTGTACAGAAATCCGTTTCATAACACGCAGAACTCAAACACTAGAGAGAAAAACGCCCGTGTGTAGGCTGTTTCTTGTAAACACAATATCTTCTTTTAAACTTAAAATGTTCGTTTCAAACTTGACATATGTGTAAAATAGCAAATATGGCGATCGCCAGAGGCGCGTACACTATTATTTTTTACATAGACTGTGATACATTATATTACTATACTTCAAATCACGAATGTTGTCATTCACGTCATGATCTTTTAATTTCCGAATCAAATCGACTCAAGGTCACAGAATGGCACGCGTGGGGGTACTATTTGAAAGGAGTTTTCTGTAAAATAACAATTACTACTTCATACAATTTTAGTATTATAATATTCTGGTCAAGCGACAACACTACTTCAACGTCGGATAGACTAACTACAAAAATTACAAAATCCGTTATGCCACAAACTTTCTTTCGGAATATATGTTATAAATTGTATCCCTCACATCCATCTTCCTTGCCTCCACCAATTCCTTAGTTTTGTTTTTGTTTCTGGGTCCATATTTTGCAACAGTGGTATTTGGGGCTTCCTGCTCCTCACGGGTTTCCTATCAAATCCGTTGCGCCGTCCGCATACAAATATCCAATCCATTAGAAATACGCTAAAAGAAAATTTACTTTATAAACATCTACCACATTTAATTTTACATTTCACCTTATTGACTACTTGCAATGGTAATATGGGACCTTCGTTGCATTTCTCCGGTTTGATGTACTCAACTAATTTCATCATCATGTCTCTGGCTACTGCATTCAGTCTATTGCATTTTGGTGTGGTATGTTACATCCCACTATCACTTCACTACATTATGCACATATACAGTGTGTTTCACTTCTCGTGAAGACACCCCTGTATCTTCTTTATTTGTGGCCGAATTAATTTCAAAATTTTATGAGGTATACAACTCTGTAAGGCGACTTTAATCAACACATAAATGTCGTTTAGATATAAAACCTCGGCTTACTGCGATAAAAAGAAAATCGCAATTTTCGAGAAATCATAGTAGGCTTAGATATAGACGAAAATTTTGTTAATAAAAGTTGTCCAGAATCACTAGATATGCCACCCTATAAAATTTGGTGAAAATTGGAATACGTTGAAAAAAAATTTTTTTGTTTCACTTCTCGTGAAGACACCCCTGTATCTTCTTTATTTATAGCCGAATTAATTTCAAATTTTTATGAGGTATACAACTCTATAATGCCACTTTAATCAACACATAAATGTCGTTTAGATATAAAACCTCGGCTTACTGCGATAAAAAGAAAATCGCAATTTTCCAGAAATCATAGTAGGCTTAGATATAGACGAAAATTTTGTTAATAATAGTTGTTCAGAATCACTAGATATGCCACCCTATAAAATTTGGTGAAAATTGGAATATGTTGAAAAAAAAATTTTTGTTTCACTTCTCGTGAAAACACGTATCTTTTTTATTTGTTACAGAATTTCAAGACTAATTTATTTTAAAAAAATTATCAGTTACACAGCGATATTGTCCAAACATACGGAGAGAACTTTTTCCAACAAATGAGTCGTGCACAATTATTATTAAAATTATTTATTAAATAAAAGGTAATGAAACAGTATTTACAGTGAATGACTAAAATGCCACTTATTATACTATTATATTCGGCCCCTTTCTACTAACCCACCCTCAAGTGTAATACACTTCTCAATCCGCTTTCTGTTATTTATTACAACTCTTCGCAGTTCTTGAGCCGTAACTTCTAAACACGCGTGCCTTATCCTCACACAAAGCTGCTCCACATTTTGAGGTCTGGTCTTATAAACTTTATTTTTAATATGACCCCAAAAATAAAAATCCATGGGAGTGAGATCAGGAGATCTGGGTGGCCAATGTATTAGAGGGCTATTTCGTCCTATCCATCTTTGGGGAAAATGTTCGTTCATCCATGCTCTTACTACTACGGAATTATGGATAGATGCTCCGTCGAGTTGGAAATACAATTGTTCCAAAGGAAAATCGACTATTGCATTCCACAGATCATTATTTAAAAATTGTAGCATATGTAACGCATTTATATTTTGAAAAAAGAAGAACGGCCCTATTATTGTTTCATTAAAAATTCCACACCACACATTTACCTTCTGGGAATATTGCCTTTTACAATTTATTATCCAATCAGGATTTTCTACTGCCCAGTATCTAGAATTTTGTGATGATACTACCCCGTTGGTGGAGAAAGTTGCTTCGTCCGTGAAAATTACTTTCTTCAAGAAGTCTCTATTATTTAAATAATTACCTTGGATCCATAAACAATATTCTAGTCTTCTCTCTTCATCACCTTCCTCCAAGGTATGTACAAATTTTGGCTTAAACGGTTGTAACTTATGGCGTTTTAAACATCTCCAAATTTTTGACGCCGACAAATTGAGGTCACGAGCCATATTTCTAAGGCTGGTAGTGGGATTGGCGTTAAACGCCGCTAATATAACGTCATCCTCTCCATGTCTTCGACTGAGATGTACTCTCGGTTTAAGCACATTACCAGTTGTATTGAACAAGTGACATATTCTTGCAACGGTACCATGGTGTATTGGTCGTCTTAGAGGATGTCTTAAATTAAATTCTTCTGCAGCTTCTCTTGAAGACCGTACATTTTCACCGACTATCTTTATTATTTCTACTTTTTCATCAGTGGTTAAAAGAATTCTAACCATTATGATTAAAAAAATTAAATAATTAAACTTACGAACTGAACAATAAATAACAATAATCACTTCTGTCATAAAAGTAAGAATGGAGAAATAAACAAAATAGTTATTGACAGTTAATTTCACGGCACTCTTAACATTTAAAACAAAAAATCAAAAAACCCCTAATGTTCCTAAAATTCTGAGTCGATAAGAAGGATATGATGGAAAGTTACTCCTCAAGAACATTGACAACGAAAAAAACAAAAAAAAAGGAACAGTGTTACAACTTGATATGTAATAAAAAGTGGCCCTTTTAGCGTTTTATTGAATCATGATTTTTGTTCACGACTTTCGTTTGTTGGAAAAAGTTCTCTCTGTGGGTTGGATAAAGTCATTTTATAGAGTTGTATAATTGATACATTTTTTAAAATAAATTAGTCTTAAAATTCGATCACAAATAAAAAAAAGATGGGGTGTCTTCACGAGATGAAAAAAAAATTTTTTTTCAAAGTTTTCCGATTTTCACCAAATTTTATAGGGGGGCATATCTAGTGATTCTGAACAACTATTATTAACAAAATTTTCGTCTATATCTAAGCCTACTATGATTTCTCGAAAATTGCGATTTTCTTTTTATCGCAGTAAGTCGAGGTTTTATATCTAAACGACATTCATGTGTTGATTAAAGTCGCCTTACAGAGTTGTATACCTCATAAAAATTTGAAATTAATTCGGCCACAAATAAAGAAGATACAGGGGTGTCTTCACGAGAAGTGAAACAAAAATTTTTTTTTCAAAGTATTCCGATTTTCACCAAATTTTATAGGGGGGCATATCTAGTGATTCTGAACAACTATTATTAATAAAATTTTCGTCTATATCTAAGCCTACTATGATTTCTCGAAAATCTCGATTTTCTTTTTATCGCAGTAAGCCGAGGTTTTATATCTAAACGACATTTATGTGTTGATTAAAGTCGCCTTACAGAGTTGTATACCTCATAAAAATTTGAAATTAATTCGGCCACAAATAAAGAAGATACAGGGGTGTCTTCACGAGAAGTGAAACAAAAATTTTTTTTTCAAAGTATTCCGATTTTCACCAAATTTTATAGGGGGGCATATCTAGTGATTCTGAACAACTTTTATTAATAAAATTTTCGTCTATATCTAAGCCTACTATGATTTCTCGAAAATCTCGATTTTCTTTTTATCGCAGTAAGCCGAGGTTTTATATCTAAACGACATTTATGTGTTGATTAAAGTCGCCTTACAGAGTTGTATACCTCATAAAAATTTGAAATTAATTGGGCCACAAATAAAGAAGATACAGGGGTGTCTTCACGAGAAGTGAAACACACTGTATATGGCTAGATTTAAAACTGCTTAACTGCTATCTCGAATGGTCTACCCCTTTTCCTTTATTAAATGTTGACGTAAGCCAAGAATTGCCGCTAGGTAAAGGGGGATTTTGTCAAAGCAATGTTTCACAATTTTGACAGCGTCGTCTATTTAAAGAAGTTAAAATCGCATTAGTAAAAAACATATGAAAGTACCGCCGTACACTGGAATCTATGAATGCCCAACACTGCAATTATAAAAGTATCAACTACGTTTTCAGATAATTATCGGTACGTTTCACAAATGTAGTAGATTTCCGATATAACTAGGTTATACATATTAATATTTGTAAATAAAATATAATTCACTTTATCACGTTGTATGCATTTGTGACCAGACCGTCATTTTCTGTACCGAACGGAGTGTCTATGTCAAGGGAGTTCTGGACGTCCGCCATATTAGATTTAGAACGATATTAAATATAGTATATTGCATTGTTACCGGATTTACATACGTGTGGAAATTTCAATGCTCTAGCTTAATTAGAATTAGTCGAAATTTTCATTGCAAGATTTGTTGCAGACACTACAAAGTAAGTTAAATAAAAGCTTTTAAAAATATTGTCTGGTAATCTCAGTGTCAAAATGTTAAACAAATAGGTATCCCAGTCGGCTACGCCTGGCTGCAACTTCTATATGTTTAAAGAGTAATAATAACGTATCTAAATGTATGTTTGAGGATTAGTTATGTTGACGGCTGATGTTTATGGAAATATTTTTGTTTGCTGGTAAAGTTACTATATCCATTTTTCAACACTTTAGAAGTGTAATCGTCATTTAACATGCAATATATTTCTTAACTCTGGCACGCACGCAAATGTAGACTTGACCTACGCTCTATATTATGTTAGTTTGCAACGAAAGCAGTTTGTATTTAAGGAAGTAAAGAAGTAATTAAGTCACAATAGGGGCAGTTCAGGATTGATTAAAGTTTTAGAAGAGACTGATTTGCGCTCCTTATGATTCAATTTATCAGTATGCTAACCAGAGATGCCGCGAAAGCGTAACAATAATGTTGCTTTTAGTTCTATATATGAAAATAATCAAAATTGCGTCATCATAAATAGATATGTCGCGTGGGCATCGCGTCGATTCGGAGAGGAGACACAAAGGAGCTAAAAAGTAATCTTTTGGCAAATAATTAGAGATTTCGGGAAATTGGATGATCTCCGTCAACGGTGACAATACTCGTAGAAGTGATAAAATAAATAAAATAATCGTTCCGACTAGCTTATACTCCAATCTGCAGGAATCGCGACATGTTGTATCGTCGACTCAACGCGCAGAAATTTCTCAAATTGGACCCGACAAATTGTATCGTATATTGTTGAATATAAGTAATGATAGATTGTTTACAAAAACCATACGATATCTAAAGCGTGAAAGTTTACATTATTAGATTAAAACGGTTCTGGGAACAGACCATGGTACTAAGCCTCAAATACTTTTCAAAAGGGCATTTAAATAAAACAGAATATTTTTGCTAGATGCTAAATCGTAAATTGGTATTTTTATTAAATTACAACGCAAATCTAACGACAGGTTATGGGCCCAGGCATTACGCGGAAGCTAATATTCTGTGAAACGTTAGTGTGTGGAAACTAATATTACTAAATACTTACGTTTAATTATTGCACTAGAGATGTTCAAGGAACACAATTTTTAAACATCTCTTTCGTGAACAATAGATTCCTTAGATCATGAAGTGAAATTGCAGACTGATGTTATCAGTGCAAAAGTGCTACATATGAAACATTTTTATTCGGGAAGTGATATACACTTTAAACAAAATAAGAGCCATGAAAAATTTAGTATGAAGAAGGAGTTGTTCATTAAACTAACTATATTTATTAGAACTAAATAATGTATTATAAATAAATCATTTACATCATGCCTATCAATTAATATAAAGTAGTGAAACAGTATTTTTAATAATTATAAAGTGATTCTAAAATTCAATAATTAAAAATTGTGGGTCGACGCCCATGTCCATCGTTATGAAGTATTCCTTTGTTGGTTTTTTTTTATGAGTTCCAAACTGACTTTGGATGTCCTATACATGGTTCTACCACAATATTATATTTATTGAAAATTCAAATTGGCATTCTAGAAATCCTAGCCAATTGAATGTCACGGAGAAAATAAACAATTGTCGATCTTGAAAAATTTGAATTTTAGTGTTGATTTTAAAAGATTTAGTGATTTTATCAACCCCTGTTGAGTTTTGTTGAAGAACTAATTTTACCTCGTTGGCAGTTCCCGGCAGCAACATTACATCATTTTGATGGACGTTTGTTATTTTGGTGGCTGTGCTGTACCACACAGAGTATAAATACATGTTAAACGCGCATTACTAATGTTAACACACATTTTAATGGACTCAGTAAATTATGCGCATCGTTGGATATTATCTCATAAATTGACTAAGCATTGCCGGCGCTTTTGAAGCGACATCGAGCCACTTAAAATTCATTACCCACAGGGCCGGCTCAAGGGGAGTGGCAAAGTTGGCATTTCAAAGAGCGACAGAGATAACAGATTTGCCCTAAAAATTGCATTAGATATCTGATAGTAATACGCGTAAATTGTACTTTACACAAAAATGTTTATTAAAATTTTCATCTTATTTTTACGACAGGAAAAATGTTTGTGATAAAAACTGTAGATAATAGAATCCCCTACGGATCGGTTCAAACTCAATTTAAATATTAAATGTAACTGCAGAATTTAAAATGAAACCAACTTTTGCTCCTTTAATCCCAAAATTATTTTAGAAAAAATATACGGTAGAGTTGAAAATGTGACTAATTACAGCTAAAAGTATCCTCGAGTAGATTATGCGAACCGATTTTGGAAATATTATTTCTTCGTGACGTAAGTGAAATGACATATTATTATGAAAAAGAAAAAAAAATAACACTTTAACATAGGACAGGCGTCAGTTAGATTAACATCGTTTTAAATCGGTAAGAGATTTTACTGTTGGAACCAATTCATTAGACATACTAATTTTCCCCCTCGCTGGCCCACAGTGGGATTTAAATATTAAATACCCAGAACCAAATTATTAATCGATTCCTCAAAGCGAAATTATAATTTTCAGAATAAAAAGTGTATTTTTTTTCATAAAATAGATTTTCTCAGGTAATATTTAATATTTTGACTTGAAATTTTGAGCAACATTGATACTAACTGACCTTCAACTTTTCTGTAAATTTCAAGATAAAGTGATTAATCCACAGTACAGCGCCGTTTTTCATTATTGATTACTAACAGGCTAAATCTTCGTGAGTAGCTTCGTTTTGTCCTACAAATTAAATGGTACGATTTTCCAGTTCTACGCTCGAAAATGGTCCGTTTCACGGTAACACTTTTCTCATTACTAACTGTAGGACAAAGATATCACATGATAGGTTAGTATATATTCTCTGCCCAAATAAAAAAGTGTCCTAAAAAATGGGTATGTATCGCTAGTCCGACAAAAATGACACTGGTCTACAAACAAACAAAATCTGCTCCAAGGAGTATCTTTGTGTAGTAGTAAAATCGTGTTCCACGCTTTATTCCCAAAAGAAAAAACCAAAATTAGGTTGTTAGTAATGAGAAAAGTGTTACCGTGAAACCGACAATTTCCGAGACAATGTGGCCATTTAATTATACAAACATTTACTAAGCAACAGTAAAAAAATGGCTGGTTAATAATAATGTTTATGACCTCGTTATTTGGACACGTTGGGAGTGGGGGACGTTTCGGTCAAACCATCCATTTTGTAGCACAATTGTTTTTTCCAGTTTCTTGTCAAATTATCTCAAGATTTAACTAAAAAACTAACTGTTAGGAATAAAATTTGTGCAATCACTCAATCGACATGTTTTGTGCCTACGCACTGTATTAGCTACCACTATCGAGAATTTTCGCAGAGAGAAGTTGGGCGTCTCGTCAAAACGAAGCTACCCATGAAGATTCAGCCTATTAGTAATCATTAATGAAAAACGGCGCTGTACTGTGGACTAGACCTATACTCCTTGAAATATGATGTTTTAAAATTTTAGTAATTAAACGTTAATTGCGAAAATACTTGAATAAAGATTGGTTTTTTACTTTTACAGTACACTTGACAGCAGACTTAACAGATGCCAGGTGCCAAGGTTGCATTCTTCAAATTCCTAAACTGTTTCCGTTAAATCGGCTTTCTTGTGGAGAAATTCCGTGATATTGTATTTTGAGAGCGGATTTGGCAGCTGTCTTAATATTTTATACTGACATTGAATTCTTGATCAGAATTCTCAGGAGCCCCTCAATAGGATTTTTGTTCCTAATTCAGATACCTACCATATTTCGAGAAATACACAGATTTTGTATTTTGACAGCAGATGGACAGCTGCCAACCGTCAAAATTATAATTCCGCCTGGAGGGATCGATTAGGAATTTGATTCCGAATATTTTTTTTAAATCAGCTCGTTTGGCCATAAAGCGCCTTCAGATAGTTAATTTGTCTAAAAATGTTCGGTTTGGCCCCACTGTGCGGCCACGCCCCCCCGAAACACCCCCAAGTTTGGGTCAATATTGCTCAGATATCATTTTTTTACCAATATCTCGGATCTGAACGGTCGTTTCCACACCACCTTGTGGTAGAGCCTTTCGCGCATTTTATAAGCGGTGTCTACAATAGGCCGAATCCACTTTTTGTTTATTTCGTTAACTTCTAATTATTTTTTCTCTTTAGATCTGAGATTAGAATGCAGTTGTTTACGTTTTGAGCGGAGAACGGTTTACACAGGCACTTGGAAATTCCCAAGTAAGTTGAATCTCCAGCGAGGCCGTCTCAAGGCCATTGGTACACAAATTAAAAATTAACAGTTTAAATTCACTTTTATTTGGCATTTTTCTATCTTATAAATACATCGAATTTATTTAACTTAAATAACAGCATAACTGTTCTAATTTTATTGCAGTAATAATGAAATAAGAGATCTGTTCTGATCTACCAATTCCCCCTGCGTAAACTTGGCTTGCAAATATACCAGTCAGAGACAAGAACACACGTTGCATATCTTTACAAGCACTGCATTCTAATCTGAGATCTACTTTACGTAAAAATGTGTCTGAACCCTTTCGATACAGAATTTACTTATCTTTAACTTTGATAATCATCTTTTTTTCGTAGGACCGTTCAGAGCCGAAGTATTGGCAACAAAATGATATCTGAGCGATATTGCCCCAAAATTGGGGGAGAAAATTAGTATGTTTAAAGGAGGCCTATAAAGAACTGGTTTCAACAGTAAAATCTTTTTCCCGATTTAAAATGGTATTTACACATCCTGAACTCCCTAACGCCTGGCCTAGTAGGGTTTGGGTTAAACCGCTTTTTAGGCAATCTCGTACTAGAAGATTTTTTTAATTTCTCTTCTGCTACATCAGGTTTTCATCTTTATCACTTGATTTAGCAGAATTATCCCACCTTTTGTTTTAATTCTTCGACATTTTTAACCACAAATTCACAGAATATAAAATTCTTTAAAAGAATACGTGGTCACGTTTTTAATGTTAACGAGGGCTGTAGCAATATGCCAGACCTCGGTTTAATGATAATGACACAGCACGGCTACTCTCTGTTTAGGCGAGTCTGCCTGGGGTAAAAAAGAGGTGATTTTATAAATTTTGTATACCATTTGAGTTAGCAACGAATTCTTATAGGAAAAATTCCGCTGAACAAGATTTTCTTATGAAAAATTTTCATAAACCGCGAGCTTCATGGTCAAATAATTGTTTAAACAAAAAATGTTTCGTTTTTATTTAAATTTTTATTTATTAAAATGAAAACGGTTTGACGAATCCGAAAAAATCTTGATTCAGTCTAAAGATATTTTCAATACGCGTCGTTTGGCGCCAGGCATAACTCATTTTGTCAACCCGTTCATTTGTTATAGCCAAAATAAATTTCTTAATTAACAAATTGATTACTCCGAGACTAATGAGGTCAGGATATTGTTTTTTTCAAGATACATGCCTTTTGTATCAAAGAATATACCATGTTTTTTTTGGCCCGATATCTTCAATACTTTTTTATTGTTTAAACAATTGACATAATTTGTTAATTAGAAAATAACTTTTTTTTTCAAAAGTTTGAGTGACTTCAAACCAACTTTAAACGATAAATATTGGTTTCGGGCATAACCCCTATAAAAGTCTGCACGAATGCAACATTTTGATTTTGTTTATTTAAAGTTTAAATTAATTTTGCAAATTAATAAATGGAATATCTCGGCTCTGGGTAAGCGTATCGAAATGGGGTTTTGTGCATACGAAAGTGCATTGAAAAAGGAAAATTTGGAGATCAGAGAGAACTTGATCGGATAATCGGAACCGGAAATAAAAGTGATATTGCGTGAGAGGCTCTAATTTGTTTATTAACTTTTTGGACACGAGGTTCGGTGCAAACGAAAGCTAGCAAGTTTTCCCATCAACCACAAAAAGTTCTACAAAAAATATTCAATCCCCGAAGAGTTATATTTTCATTAAATAAATCGCGGGTTCGATCCTCGGTGTAGGCAAATTTTTTTTTCGTCAAGTTTGCTTTTTTTCATGTATCCAAATATTTTTTATGATAATAAATGTTTTATATTCTGAGAAATTTTTAAAAACGTCGTAAATATTTTTTTTGCAATTTTCATTAAATAAATGGCTATCTTGCAACAAACATATGATTGTTCCTGTTCAACGAGGGTTTGTTGGTAGTTTTTGTTTTTTTTTTACTACTTTTTGTGAAAGGGAAGGCTTGTTTTGCTTTATTTGAGGGGGGTGTTTGTCGAAAAAAAACCCAAAAATAACAAGGAAACAAATTTATTTTTCACTTTCTTCTTAGTATGAAAAAAGTTCACGTCTCATGAAAGAAACACACTAACACACTTTATTATTTGTAAATGAGAAATACTCAAAAGATTCAACTATTTTAATGGCATTATTATTTTATTTTTGGTCTTTTTTCGACAGGCACTTCCCTCAAATAAAATAAAACAAGCCTTCTCTTTTACAAAAAGTAGTAAAAAAAACAAAAACTACCTACAAACCCTCGTTGGACAAGAAAAGTCATGTTTGTTGCAAGATAGTCATTTATTTAATGAAATATGCAGCAAAAATTATTTACGACGTTTTTAAAAATTTCTCAGCACATAAAAACATTTATTATCATAAAAAATATTTGGTTTCATGAAAAAAAGCAAACTTGACGAAAAAAAAGTTACGCACACCGAGGATCGAACCCGTCATCCCATTGCGCGTCAAATCTTACTATTTTCAAGTTGCGGGAGAGATTTTTTTAAGGATCAAAAACGCGTATAACTTCAGGGATTGAATATTTTTTGTAGAACTTTTTGTGGTTGATGGAAAAACTTGTTAGCTTGCATTTGCACCAAACCTCGTGTCCAAAAAGTTGTTAATAGACAAATTAGAACCTCTCACGCAATATCACTTTTATTTCCGGTTCCGGTTATCCGATCAAGTTCTTTCTGATCTCAAAATGTTCCTTTTTCCAAGCACTTTCATATGCACAAAACCCCATTTCGATACGCTTACCCAGAACTGAGCTATTCTATTTGTTAAGTTGCAAAATTTATTTAAACTTTAAACAAAAGCAAAAAATTGCATTCGTGCAGACTTCTATGGGGGTTATGCCCGACATCAATATTTATCATTTAAAGTTGGTTTGAAGTCGATCAAACTTTCTAAAAAAAAGTTATTTGCTAATTAACAAATTATGCCAATTGTTTAAACAATAAAAAAGTATTCAAGATATTATCGGTCCAAAAAAAATATGGTTTATTCTTTGGTATAAAAGGCATGTATTTTGAAAAAAACTATCCTGACCTCATTAGTTCCGGAATAATCAATTTGATAATTACGAAATTTATTTTGGATATAACAAATGAACGGATTGACAAAATGAGTTGTGCCTGCCGCCAAACGATGCGTATTAAAAATATCTTTCGATTGAATCAAGATTTTTTAGGATCCATCAAACCGTTTTCATTTTATTAAATAAGAAGAAGAAAACAATGTTTAAACAATTATTTGACCATGAAGCTCGCGGTTTAGGAAAATTGTTCATAAGGAAATCTTGTTCAACGAAATTTTTTCTATAAGAATCCGCGGCTAACTCAATTTTTTGGGAAAAATCCCAGGCAGACTCGCCTAGTTGTCTCTTCGAAGTTCAAATCTCTGCTGCGACGGTTAGCAATATCGCGTCGCAGGGAATGATCTGTGTTCTAGTTGAGTAGTGGAATAGGCTGTGGCTGAACTCCGCCAGAACGTTAAAATAAATAAAGCGTTAAAAAAATTGTTTCTGTATTAATACAAAGACAATTATTTTTATTTAAGTACACACGTCTCCAATGTTCATATTAATACACCCGAAGAAAAGCTACCGACTACCTAGGGCGGAAAAGAGGCACATGCTGGCTCTGATCACCTGCGAAGTGTATGCTACCTTTTCTATTAGTAAAGTCCCTACTCTATCTGAGCAATTCAATAACTACGAAGAAATATTCAAAATTGTAATTTTGGTTCATATATAAATTAGGTACTACTCTCAGCAACGAAAAAGCTGATTTATTAACATCGCCACATTTGGTCATATATGCATTGCCAAAATACTGTAGCAACACCCAAGTTAGATTAAAACAAGACAAAGGTTGCGAATATTTATACGCTATTACCCGCTATATCGAGGATTTGAAATGGTAATGGACTCAAAGGAGAGCATTGAACGTCTCAAATAATTTGCTTTGAAGAAAATCTGAATCACATTAATCAAATGAAAAATGTTTGTCGAATGATATCATTGTTATTAATAAAAATGTTCGCAAATATTGATGTTATCGTTAGATATGTACTAACGACATACGTGGTCGACCCAAGAAATATACAGTTAATTTAATTTGAGAGTATAGATAAATCCATGTCCATAAACATATATAGTAGACATGTTTGCTGTCGATCGATCCTGTCACGATTTTTATAATAATTTGATAACAGAAGTATTCGGGATATGTCGTTCTGCGAATTCGATTTTATATTATCCACTTACTCGATAATGATTGCTTTTCTTGTAAGAGTTCATATAACTTCTATTACAAGTTATTTAAATTAAGGATTTCTATAAAATAAGCACCAATTAACTAAAGACTATTTTGTATGTGGTCAAAATTATAACAGCTGCAATGAATTTTCATTCCGTGTTTATGGCGAAGGCGCGGGTATCAAAACCGCTACAATTTTAGATTTTTAACGTTTGGTCCAGTCAGCGGAGCACTAAAATAACAAAAATCTATAATTTAGTGCTAATGAATGGATTTTGATGAAACCTTGTGCAATGTGTCTGTAATGACGTTGATAAAGAAGTTGAAAAAAAAGATTAAAGTAGGAAATGATCGGAAGGGTTAGAAAACACCCCACAAAAAATTTTGTTTGCCCAAAATAAGATGTTTTTACTCTTGCGAATTTTTGCGAAAAATGCGTAGGTATTCTTCGAGATATGGCCACTCGAAAATTTCTGAAAGTGGGGGAGGGGAAGTGTAAAAGTAAAGTGCGTTTTCACCGAGTTTTTCCGAAAAAAACATGAAAAACTACCCCTTTCTTGGAAATTGTAGCGCTTTAATAATATGTAATTTAAAAATTAGAAAAAATCCAGACATATGCATTGAGGCCTTCTAAAGAAATTTATGTCTCTTGGAATTGTTTTGTAACTTTCTAATTTTCCGAGTTACAGGCAGTTTTTCACAATAAATAATAAATTTTTTTTTTCCAAAACTCGGAGTATTTTTTTTATAACAATAACAACAATGATATAATTATGCAGTTATTTTTGTGGAAAGACTCTTATGAATACTCCATAGAATGCGTATCCATCAGTTGTTATATTGGAAAAATAATAATAATAAATTTACCACTGCGTACCACAATCATTTTAGCAAATAATATATGTTATAAGAAGGCTGTTAAAGTTGATACGGACATATTTTTGTAGTTGTGTTCGCAAAATATCTGTATTAAAATAAATCAAAATTAAAAAAAAATTTCTCTTCGAGGCATTCCATCGCTGCAAATATAGTCGGGAAGCCAGCTGCACAAATATCCTAACAGTAAGATACATCAAAAACTTTACGTGAGTGAGTAAATAAGAAAAGGTACCCTATAGTACAGGTAATGAAGGCAACATTTTGTAAAAACCTCACAGAAATTAATAAAAGGATCATCTCCGGGATTTAAGTAGGTAATAACCTGTAGAATGGAATGATACATTCATTGCACTTCCAAGTTCCGGGAAAATTCAAAAAACTTGGAAAAATCTTATGATTTTCGTTTTTTTTTGCTCTAGCGGCTAAAATAATGAAAGTACAGAAAAAAAGTTTTCAACAAAATTTGTAGCTCGTCTCTATCTCTACAAAAAAGGTCTTTACAAATTTTTGTCTTACTTAAGCCGTTTAGGAGATAAATCCAGTTTTCCACTTATAGTTTTGAGCCGCTCAGAAATGCGCGGAAAATGAGAATTCTCTGGGAGTTTCGTACGACCGGACACATCGATCGATTATTCTTACTATTCAGAGCCGCTAAAAAATGAAAACAACATGAAATGTAGAGAAAAGTCTCAGCTTTAATGGGGAACTAATCACAAAATTCATAAAAAATTTTATCATAGAGAAAAAAGTGTTAGAAGATGGCTTAGTAAACTTTATACAGTTGATTTATTCATATCTTTGAGTTTTATACATCCTGTCTATTTCTCCCGTAGCAATTGGTGCTTTTTCACTGCATGGATTCGATTCCACGCGCTTTAGCCTATATTTTGTGAAAATTTCATTGCAAAATGTTAAGAAACAAATAAGTTGTATATGATTGACTGTATGATTGTGCATTTTCTGAACGTGTATGAATAATGGAGACAAATTCAAAAAGTACTGCATGCATTTAAAAAACTCTTAAGTCATTCGAAAGAATGTGTTTTATTGTACCTATAATCCAAAAATTAAGACTGTGCTATTATTATTAATTAAGATATAGCGAATTCAACTCCAAAATTTGGAGGTCATTGTTCGATGAGAAATATACCCTCTACTTTAATCGCAAGGCATATTTTTCCAACAAAAGTAATTGCAATAATATATTGATTGGATTAATATATCATTATATAAGAATATATAAGCAAAATGAATTATCATTCTAACGGCAAAGATATGAATAAATCTGTGGATCAAATATACAAAGTTTAGAGGTGTTTTAAAACCTCATGAGCCGTGACCTTCATATGCGCGGAGATATAATCCGTCCTGTTGATTCAGTTACCCTTCTGAAAAATATTATGTTTATTGTTTACAATTTATCCCGAGCTCTTGTTTATGTATACAGCAAGGCAGCCTCCAGTGTCTTCAAAAACATACTTATAACTCAGATTAAACCTTGCCTTTTGCGCATTTCGCGGCTCATGAGATTCTGAAACACCTCTACTAAGCCATCGTTTTTTCTGTGATGAATTGTTTTATGAATTTTGTGATTAGTTCCACGTTAAAGCTGAGACTTTTCTCTACATTTTATGTTATTTTCATAGGGGCTCTGAATAGTAAGAATTATCGATAGATGAGCCCGGTCGTACGAAACTCCCGGAGAATTCTAATTTTTCGCGCATTTCGAAGCGGCTTAAAACTATAAGTGGAAAACTCGATTTATCTTCTAAACGGCGGCTTCACTAAGACAAAAATTTCTAAAGACGTTTTTTGTAGAGAAAGAGACAACTTTTGTTGGGAACTTTTTTCTCTATTTTAATTATTTTGGCCGCTAGAGCAAATAAACCGAAAATCAAGAAGTTTTTTATTTTTTTAATTTTCCCGGAACTTGCAAAAGCAAAGAATGCATCATCTCATTCTCCAGGTTATTACCTACTTAAATCCCAGAGATGATCCTTTTATTAATTTTTGTTGCCCTAAATGGCTAATTTGCCTGTAGTACTAACTTTGTAAAAACCAGAAGGCATGTACTGTAATTTAAAAAAAAATTATGTCTTAAGACAACACAAAGAAAAACTTTAATTGAGGGTTCCTCGTGGTTACTGGTAAATTAAGTATGTCACGCCACTATAATCGCATTGTATACCTCAAAACCTGCATTTTGACTTAAATCTTATCCATGTATTTTAAGACTTATAGTGCAGTCGAGATATGGCCACTCGAAAATTCCTAAAAGTGGGGAGAGGGAACGTAAAAGTAGAAAAAAAAAATCTAAAAAAATTCAAGTGAATGTGTCATCGAAATACAAGACTTTTTAACTTTTGGGTAAAGTGCGTTTCCGCCTAGTTTTTCCGAAAAGACATGAGAAACTACCCCTTTGAAATTGTAGCGCTTTAATTAATATGTCATTTAAAATTTTTTTAAAAATCGGACATAATGTGCATTGCGGCCATCTAAGAATTTTTTGTCTCTTGAAATTTTCTTGTAACTTGCTAATTTTCCGAGTTACAAGCATTTTTTCATGATGAATTATGTACTGCATTTTTTGCACATTTGCAATTCACTAGCACTCAAGTTAGAGATTTTAGTCATTTTAGCGCTCTGTTGACTGGACTATTAAGAAAACATTAAATATAGCGATCAGGAGTGACGCCAAAATTCCGTGACGCGGGCCAAATTAGCTTATATGGTAGGTGGCTCCCTCTAGGTCTGTGGTAGTCCTTACTCACTAACACAAATTTTTCATGTATCTTATTCATATTTTTACAACACCTTATACCACCTTACAACAACCTTATTCAAATCGCTTAATTACGGTCTAATTACACTTTTTTATCGAACCAATTTGTTCAGTCAAGAAAATAGAAATATTTTCTAAATTTAAAACATATTTTTTTAACAAAAACTAATGAATGTTAGAAATTTCCAGATAGGTAATTGATATTTTATATGTACAAAACTATCCCAAAAATTTTGTTGAAAAACCCTAGTGGCAGCTAGATCATACTTATCCTGCTAGGATGTAGCAGGATAAGATAATTTTGCAAAAATAATCCAAAATCTGAGCTAAGGTTACTTTGGAGTGACTCAAGTATATGCAACATAACTATATAACATAATAGGGAAAAAGCTTATTTTTCAAATTTTAAATTTAAAATATTCACTCGAGGTGGAGATGGAATATATGAAATTTACCCACCCCCCCCTTTATTTTCCAAAATATTTTAATTCGAAAAAGATCATAGTACTACAATGTATTGAGCTTATCAACAACTTCCACTAATAGATCTACTTAGTTGCAACAGAAAAGTTAGTAGATCTGTTATAACCGTAACTATTTTCTGTTAATTACTTCGTCTCATTACACGCTTCTAATGAACTCAATTAATTACGTTAATTAGATAAGTTGTGCAATTTAAATAAGCCGAATTTAAATTTTGAAAAACACAAACTGTTCATAATTTAGATACTTATCAATTATTTTCTGATGATTGCGCAAGCATTTGACGAGATGCACAAGATTTGCTTCCTCCATTGAAAATTTCATAATGTTAACGTAATCTACAAAAAGAGGTAAAAACAGCAACAAAAGCGCTTTTATTGTCTTAATTAAATTCCTTGTGATACATTCCAGGGAAACTTGGTTATGGTTCGTTCACTATGACGTACTTCCTTTGTAGATGTTAAAAAATTGTTCCATTCACTCAGCCGATTAATTTATTATATTGTGCATCCGCAAACGAATATTTATAATGTTAATATACTCAAAATTACAGCTTGACTTTTATAGATAAACAGGTTATGTGGGAAAAGACTACAACAAATGTATCTTAAGTTATTTTAATTCAGAAGATATATGTCTGACTATAAGTTTCGATATTTTATTCAATGATAACACGATTATTATCAACTTTTTTCTTTACGAGTTGCGGTGCTGGAAACCCTCTGTACTGAAGTTTAAACTTATTGTACCTCAAAGTATCTTTGTCCACGACTATTAAATAATGTACTCAATATGTATGTGTTTCCTTAAGGATAATGCTATCCATTATTCTCTGCAGTGAATAATGATTTCATTATTCACTGATTACAGTGAATAATGAGGACAGTCAATTGTTTGCAAGAAATGACATTAGTGGCTTTTTACTAACAATTTAAAATGTCAAAATTGTAGTAACCAAAAGACAAGTGTTGTCTCTCTAAGTTTTCTAGGAAGCACTCAAATGCCGAAAAGGTATTTTAATAAACACTCAAAAACTACATTAGTAAGTTCTTTTCAAAGCATCATCTATTTCTATTAGAAACCCGCGGAAATCCTCAACATTGTTTTTGAAACCATTTACTTACATGTCTACAAACTGTATTATTTTATTAGTAAGCCATGATGTGTCAAAACGTAAATTGATTTGAAACGTCAAAATTTGTGCGATTTCAACGCCAACGTTATTTACAATAATTTTACATTTTAGGTACTCAAAAAAGGTAATATAATTAAATAAATCGGTACTGACAGTGAAAACTAGATTTCAAAGATACCGCCAGAGATAAAGGATAAAAGCTGCAGAAATCGCCTCATTAAACTTGTGGCCCGAAAAATCGAGAAAATTATATATGATATCTGATGACATATGAATGTTTCCTAAATAGGAGACATTGAATGAAGATGAATTAAATAAATATTAAATATTTAATAGTCGTGGACAAAGTATAGTATTCTACTCGCATATAATGGCTATTATATGCTCGTTGAATAATATACTATTATTCCATTAGAATTCCTTGTTCAAATAATAAAATAGTTTTCAACACACATGTGCAAAGCTCAGTTTAAATTCAATTGATTTGCGATCGCTAACTTGTTGCACACAATTAATTGTGCACGAGATACCGTATGAATAATTTGAAACACAATTATTTAATTAATTACCCAAATGAAATTAGAGAAACTGGGAATTCAAAAGCTCGAATGCAAAGACCACTGACGGTTTTTTACACTCGGACAAACAAAATAATCACACGTATATGAGAGGCGCGCAGCAACACAAACAGGCTCGGGTGTATGTAAACGAGGTACATTCTCCCCAACATTTTTTTTTTATCCCAAAAGAACTAGGTACAAAATTATACTGAAAGTTCCTACAGTTATAAGGTTTTAAATCGTATACATAAGTCGCACAAACTAAGTGAAAAAAAAAACATATTTTGTGTGGCACTATTTATGTTTCTATCTTTACGTGATTTGATTTCATGATAATTATTTGTATTTAGTAAAAGCAAAACTCGATTCTACACACTAGAGGAATATCTACACCCAGTCGAAGAAAATTTATGGCTCAATCTGAATACTTTATTCTGCTAAACGCCCGGCTGTACCACGATTATTATATCCTGCCTTGGTGGGTCTTGTAGCAAGTAATGCATGTTAGCAGTGGCGGCACTGGTTAAGAAACCAACAGAGGGGCTCCCTGCTACATTTTATTTGTGATTAACTAAAATTAACCAATAACTTAATCAGACTGACGTAACTAGGTGCAACCAAATCACTTTCTCTTCACCTTTTATCAGATTGGGACTAACAGCAACGCTGACGGGGTTAGACGTGACTTTTTGTTATTAGTCGTAAAATAAACAAATATTCTTGCAGAACACAACACAGTACAATACTTAAAGTCGTAAATAGTCTAATACGCACACCATATTCTGCGACGACTAACGAGCAGACGTTGTAGTCTGGCGTGGCAGACTGCAAATACGTATTTGATTAACATTTTGCTAGAACATGGTCTAATTCTCTTGTACGTGATGCCATCGAGACTATTACAGTATTCCTGTGGCGTAAACGCTGGCATATTAAACCGTTTCAATCTACGAAAAGAATTTTAAAATTTAAGGATTTGCTCTAAAAAAAGAACCGCAGACACTCAATAATTAAAGAAAGCGAGGCGGCGCATGACGATTGAGACCGTTAAGAGAAGGGCTGATACTTAGGCTTGCGCTGTCACTGGCGTATCTTTAAAGGTTTTTATTTCAAAGAATACTATAAATTACCTGCTTTAAAATTTGCGGGTACACCGCTTTATTTTCCGCATATTGGTGTAAGTCACTCTGTATTTTGAATAAAAATTCAAATTGTATAATACAATCCCTAACTAATTAAGTTTATGTAAAATAAATCAGACTGCATAACATACATGGTAAGTATAAGACACATCCCGACGATGTTAAATCTCAACTAAATGCAATGGTTAGAGTGGAGGTATCAATCGACTGACACAAAAATAAAATTCTTGACGAATAATTTCGAAAGTTTTGGTTTGGACTTAAAAGAAAACATTGGGATTGACGGTAGTAAATTGTATTAAAATAAAAAAAAATAAAAAAGTTTGGATTAACTTCAGGTCATTTATGTACGCGTGTTTATTTAATTCGCATGATGTATAATGCATAATTGAAAAATTAGCGTTCGTTCTAAAAAAAGTAATGATTACCTTCTTTATTATACTCTTTGCAAATACAAAACGAAGATCGTATTGCATTCGAGCGGCACATTTCTAAAACGGTAATATTGCTCGTTGAGAAAAAAATTTCATATCACTGTATTGGTGATCGAATTTTGCCCAACTTTCAAAATGTCCGTCCGTCTGTCTCTCTGTTTGTCCGTCACGTTTCTTGTAAGCACAATCACTTAAGAACGAAAAGTCCGATTGTATTGAAACTTGGACAGTAAATTAGTGTTGGCTAGAGGACGAACCTTATTGTATTTGAACAAAAACGACCAATAAATAAAAAAGTTATTCATTTTTTAAATAAAAAAAACCATTTTTTTAATGTTTTGTAATTAAACAAAAAGTGGGGCAAAACTAATATTATTTATAAAAAAACTGCGAAGAGTATCCTATAGAATGTGCAACAATTATATAAAAAGTGCACTAAATCGACGAAGAGTATATTGGTTAGCTTGTTATATGTTCTAGTAACTAGAAGAATTGTCTCGGATGGTATCTAAATAAAACCTGCAAACGGCAAAGAGCAGTGACAATACAACAAAGTTTTGTTTTCATTTATATAGCAACAATATAAACAAATAAAGAACCTTCCCCATAGAGGCGGGATTGGTTTCGTTTTAGACATTTTTTAGTTGCAAAGCATGTGTAAATTTTTTTTATTTTTTTTTATTTAAATAATTAATAACTTTTTTATTTACTGATCAATTTTGTTAAAAATCAATATGATTCTTTCTCTAGTCAATACTAATTTACTTCCCAAATTTCAATACGATCGGAGTTTCCTTTCTTAAGTTATAGTGCTTACAAAAAAAACGTGACGGACGGACATGCGGGTGGTCATTTTGTTCAGAATTCAATCACCAACACAGTGATATCGGTTGCAACGAATATACTTAGATCTAAATTAGGAACTCATTGGGATTATATGTGGAAAGAATCATGCTTTATTAAACCAACCACATATTCATTAATTCACTCTGAACTGACTCATGACTTTTGGCACAAAAAATATAAGTGTTCAAGAAAATATATAACAACGATTATACGTTTAAAATTTGGTCATGCATGCTACCCTGCACATTTGTTTAGAATACACGTTTACAATGCTGATATTTGTGAATATTGTAACAGTACAGGCGATCTAGAACATATATTTTTTGAATGTAAAAAGCACACTGTAGCATCTGATAAGCTATATAATAATATAATAAAAAATGGTAAAATCTCGTCACCCTGTAATATACTTCATTTGTTATCCTCAAATAAGAAAAATATTTTTGATTATCTAATTGGTTTTTTGGAAGAGACGAACATTAAGTTATAGGTCAGTAGGTTAGCTTTGTTCCTTATGTTCTACATCCTCATGTTATATATACCTTCCCAACCGTGGTCTTGTGTTGTGCGTCAGAAAAATGTTCTGATAGACCCCTGGACAAGAAGTTTGTAACCCATGTACATCCTTTGTTTTGTGACTGTGTGGCTGACACACATGTCATGCTTCTTATTGGTTAAGTTAATATTTTAGTTATTCATTTTTATTTATTAAATTGCAGCTGGCTGTATGGCTATAAGCCTTTATGCAAAAAAAAACAAAAAAAAAACGCAGTGATATGAAAATGTTAATGCAAAAATATTTAGATATTTAACTATTTCTTTCAAATGTTTAGAAGCCGTTCTACAATACGTTCGTATTTAGGTAGGAGGGGGCACTAAACATACTAAACATAAGACAAAATGAACGATGTGGGACACAATAGAAGAAGTAATTGAAACAGCCGTGTTGAAAAATTGAAGTTCGTGAAGGTATATGGGGGGAGGGGGGGTTCATTGCGAACGTATCTGTTAAATGGCCCCTTGCTAAATAATATAAAAACATTTCCAACGTAAATACGATAATTAAAAATGAGGTCACTGTACCATTATTTATTTAGCCATTTATCAGCGCGCCGAAGGACGCCCCTGTCCCGTACACAGTAGCCGTGTGGCTTTAGAACCGATTTCCATCGTGACCTTTCCCAGCGATTAACACATTCCGGTCAAAACACAAAGAACTCAGGAGATTATACGGCCGGATTTAATGAGTCGCAAAAAGAAGAAGAAGAGAAAGAGAGCGCGTGATAACCGTTCCACAATTAAATGACGATAGCAAATCGAAATAAACAGCCGAACCATGTGGGACTTCAAGGTTAAATTGGGGGTTGATAATTAAAATAGGGCAAGTCCAAATAACAACACTATATTCACACAATAATTATTACTTAACAGTTTGCAAATCTATCTCTGACTAACTCTTCAACTTTAACATACTTCGTACATTTTGGCCAGTCAGCAGGAATCAATACCTTCCACCAATGTTTATAATAAATATTATTTATGGGTGTGAGGCCCTGTGGGGACCAGGCATTGAGTCCCAGTACTTGACCTTGATCCTGACAGCTCGTCCATCCTGACAGGTGCTCGTCCTCGAGCAACCTCCTGAGTTATCATAACGGTTTCGGAAAACATCAATCATATCGGTGATCAAGGAATAACGAAGATCAAAGTATCGGAGATCAAAAGTCATATCGGAGACCAAATGCTATATCGGAGGTCAAAGGTAATGTCGGAGATCAAATGCTAACTCGGAGATCAAATGCTTTGTCGGATATCAAATGCTCTATCGGGGATCAAAGGTAATGTCGGAGATCAAGTGCTAACTCGGAGATCAAATGCTTTGTCGGATATCAAATGCTCTATCGGGGATCAAAGGTAATGTCGGAGATCAAGTTTAATTTTTAATTTTGTGGAGGTCAGGTTTGTTTTTAACGACGAACAGTCTGTCAAATAAATGTTATTTTAAAAATTCGGTTGGCACTTAGCATCGTTAAACACTACCCATGGTTTAATGCTGTCTATTGCAACGATAGTAGTCATGGGTTTACCACTTATTAGGCTTTTAACTACAAATCTATCACGTGGTAAAACTTTCAGTATGCGAAACGGTCCTCGAAACTTTGGCATAAGTTTGTGACTTGACCCCGTAGCTGGAAAAGCTGTTTTACGTACCATGACTAAGTCGCCTATTACGTACTGTGTCGGTGGTTTGCGTTTTCTGTCGAAGTTGAATTTTTGTTTCTTTTGTTCAGCTGTGATTTTATTTTCTATTTCATTACGTAACGTCATTAAATCAGCTTGACCAATGTCGATGCCCACTTCATTTAGAATGAACGAATCAGGTATAGGCTTTGGGTTTATACCCATTAATGCCATGAACGGTGATTTACCCGTGGTTTTATTTACCGCAGAATTGATATTAAATTGTACTTTTTTAACATGTATGTCCCATAAAGTTTCGGTATCATCATTGACAGATAGGCAGCGTAGAGACTGAACAACAGTGTGATTAACCCTCTCACATTGGCCATTTGCTCGAGGGGTAGCCACTGCAGTTAGAATATGTTTAATGTTATATTTTGTGCAAAAATTTGCCATTTTCTTTGATGTAAAGCAGCTACCTCTGTCAGAGATGATCCGGGAGGGACAACCGAACAGAAACATAAAATCTTCCAAAAATTTTAGAACATGCGTAGTTTTTGTGGTTCGAACTGCTCGGAGAAAAGTAAATTTTGTAAATCCGTCTATCAATACTAGTAAATATGCATTTTTCTTTTTCGAAAGTACAAATGGTCCTACATGATCCACATGTACAGTGGAAAAGGGTATCACTTCCTTTGGTATTGGATGTAAAAATCCCGGCTTTACCCCAGAGGTGGATTTCATGTACATGCAATTTAAACATGCTGCAACATATTTTTTTACGAAGTGACGCATTTGTTTAAACCAGTAATTTCGTTGAATTCGTTCTAACGTTTTATCAAAACCAAAGTGTCCAGCATCGTCGTGATTTAGCCTACAAATAAGCCATCTACAGGAATTCGGAAAGACCCATTTTAATTCGGAATTTATTTTGCGATAAAGAATGCCCTTCTTTACGCAATATGTTTCGAAATATTGTTTGTTATTCTTTGTTCGTGGAGATTTTAACACATTAAGTATAAGTTGAATATTATCGTCTTTGTTCTGAACCGCTTCAACCCATTCTGACTCGGTGATATTTATGATGTTGTCGACATATTTAGTGTTAAGCACCGGATCACGGCTTAAACAATCTGCGTGACTCATATTAGCTTGCTTGCGATAGCAAATATCGAAAGAAAATTCTTGTATTTCGAGCCACCAACGTGCTATTCTTGGTAGTAAATCTTTTTTTGTAAATGTGCTTCTAACGGCAGCACAGTCAGTATATACAACAAAAGGTATCCCTAGTAGGTAAACTCGAAAATGACGTAATGAAAGAGAGATGGCCATTGTTTCAAGTTCATAAGAGTGATATTTACTCTGCTCGTACGTACATTGTTTACTAAAATATGCTACCGGGTGTAAGTTTGGACCATGTTTTTGCAGTAAAATACTGGCTACTCCCTTACTACTTGCGTCACAATGCAACTCGGTGGGTAGTTTGGGATCATAAATTTTTAATACGGGGTCATTACTTAAGGCAGTTTTTAATAAATTAAATGCCTCCAATTGTAATCGCCCCCAAGCCCAAACATTTTTTTTCTTCAACAAATTTGTTAGAGGTTGTGTTATTAACGCATAATTTTTAATAAATTTGCGGAAGTAACCTGTAAGTCCTAAAACTTGTCGTAACTCCTTTTTATTTTTCGGAGGTTGTAAACGACTAACAGCTAAAAGTTTTTGTTTGTTAGGTCGAACATTTCCCTCAGAAACTAATCGTCCCAAATATTTAATTTCCTTTAAGAAAAATTTACATTTTGCGAGGTTCAAAGTTAAATTGTATTTTTGGAAAACAGTTAATACTTGCTTCAATTTTTTCAAACCTTCATCTGTGGTTGTCGAAGGTATTAAAACGTCATCAAGATATACGATAGCAGTTTTGTCAGGTAGTTCTTGAAGAATTTTATTCATCATTCGTTGGAAAACGTAGGGCGCATTTGCCAGTCCAAAACTCATTCTTAAAAACTCATATTTCCCGTCGGGAGTTATAAACGCAGTTTTGTCTATTGCCGAATCGGCCATTTGCACCTGATAGTATCCCGAAAATAGATCTAAGACTGTAAAATATTTAAAATTTACCAATTTATCAATTTGATCGTCAATCAGGGGCAATGGAAAATTCTCTTTTATAGTTATACTATTCAATTTTCTATAATCCACGCATAAGCGATAGTCACCATTTGGTTTTGGAACTAATATAACTGGACTAGCGTATGGGCTCACTGAGTCTCGAATAATATGATTGTCCAGTAATTCTTTTATCATTTCTTTTAATTTCAGTTTTTGAAATTCGGGTAAACGATATGGGTTATAAACTACTGGATTCGTAGTTGTTAATAAAATATTCATTTTAACACAATCCGTTTTTCCCATCTCGGACAAATTTAATGAAATACAGTTTCGAAAACTATTGAGTAGCTGTATCACCTCTGACTGTTTTTCACAGCACGAAAGTAAAGCATCACTTATTGGTTGTTTTGACGTTCCCAAAACTAATGAAACTGTTTTTCCTATTTCTGATTCTGTCTGTGAGAATTTCAAATCATAACCGTTTTTAACGAAAATGACATGTGGTTGAAAAAGAAAATTATTTCCAACTAATATATCCGTTGGACACATGTAATCAGGCACTACAATTAATTCTCCTGAAATAATCACTGAGTCAATACTTATTTCTACCACCACTACTTCATTTGAACTGTAAATATCACCAGCAAACGACTTCATTAGACGTGTTACTGTGTTCTTAACATTTATGTTTAATTTTTCTACCGCAGAAAATCTTATTAAGGAGCATTCGCTACCTGTGTCCACTAGTCCTTCAAGGGAGACATTGTTTATAATTACAGTCTTAAAATAAAGATTTACCCAACGATTAGAAATAATGTTAACTGCCTTAGGTTTAATTTTTAATTTTTTTCGGCAGTCTCGTTCATAGTGGCCCATTTTATGACAAAAACTGCACGGTATTGTTTTTGAGGCTGAAAACGACGAGGAATTTTGAGAAGTGTTACGCCTTTTAGGACATTGTGCACTTTTATGTCCTTGGCCATCACAGTTAAAACATCTTATGTTGGACCGACGTGACTCCCCCTCAACTCGTCTTTTCCCCCCGTAGTTACGGTCACAGCTCCGTAAATACGTTAAGAGATCTTCTAATTCGCTATAATTATTAGCAGTTGCTAACTTCCACAGAGTCTAAACCGTCAACAATAATATTGATTTTGTCTTTTACAGGAATGTGCCAATTTAATTTGTGCAGTTTTTCCAGTTTTCCTGTATAATAGTCTACAAAACTATCAAAATAATTAGATCGACACAAAGCGGCATCTTTAAATAATTTTCCGGTCGACTGACTGTCCACATCAAAAGTATTTCTCAAAGCACTTTTTAAATCGTTTAAATTGCTGAAAGTTGAATCGCGGTTTAAGTACCATTCACGTGCGCGACCACTTAGTTTGTCAATTATAAACCGGTACGTTGTCACTTCATCCCAGCGCGAGAAATAAGCTTTTTCGTCCACTAAACGTAACCACCGATTTAATGACATAAGTTCTTGTGCCGGGCTATAGTCTGGAATATTTTCCCACGTAAAATTATTTACACTTGAGACACATACCTGTTGTTGTTTTAATTCATCTAATTCACGCCTCATACTTGCCAATTGCTGTTGAAAATTCAACGGCGGTGTAAAAGACCGTTCGGTGTGAGTAGATACGGTTCCCGCCGGATTCGCAGCGGCCAGAGCCAATTGTTGATCATTGTCGGTACTTTGTAGATCCATTGCACTGGCACAAACACACTTCTGACACCAATTGTGGGACTTCAAGGTTAAATTGGGGGTTGATAATTAAAATAGGGCAAGTCCAAATAACAACACTATATTCACACAATAATTATTACTTAACAGTTTGCAAATCTATCTCTGACTAACTCTTCAACTTTAACATACTTCGTACATTTTGGCCAGTCAGCAGGAATCAATACCTTCCACCAATGTTTATAATAAATATTATTTATGGGTGTGAGGCCCTGTGGGGACCAGGCATTGAGTCCCAGTACTTGACCTTGATCCTGACAACCAATTACACACCGGCTGTATAATTAATTACACGGGATTAATTATTTCTCACACGCTATATGAGCAAAGGGAAATGTTATGCTGAAAAGGTTTGGTTAATTAATATATAAACAGTTCACGGAAAAAGCTACACTAAACTCAATAAATATTACTGTACTCAGAATATCTAATAATAATATCGGTTGAAATCTCGACGTTTTGGCTTCTGCTTTGGAGCCAATTTCGAAGAAAGAAAAGATTAAGGAAGGAGGTCTGTTATCAGGGCACCCCCTATAAACATTTGAGCAATTACAACATTATCTAAGTGGTAGGTACTATTTTGCTACAGTCCTGGAAAGAAATAATTGAACAAGAGCTCCAATGTCGCGAGATTAATCTGCCTACTCCCCATGTCAAACCGTAGTCCGGCTTTAAGATCTTAAATCTGTCTATTCCTTGGACAGAACTTAGAGGTACCTAAGGAGTACATGCGATCATGATTTGCGTACTATTTGTTTTATTATTATTCGCCGAAGCAAAAGTCAAGTGGCATCAAATTCGGGAATCTTTGCAGCCACTCCAATAAGAGTATTCACCGATTTTCAAAATTTTCATTCGACCAGTCCCTTGCCGGTACTGCGTTATTCATAGAAGGTCTATCTAATTTAAACTTCAAATTCGTGCGTGTTTGATTTGAAGTCGCGATGTGCGTCACAAGTTTTACCAAAAGTTAGAACAAATTAGGATCTACTTATGACCAAAAAAAACATTCGCGTCTTACAAATGCAAAGCCACCTGCGGAACCAAAATAAATGGAAAAAATAAAGAAATCATATTAGGCATTTTTTTTATCGAAAAACTTTATTAATGAAAGTTGCTCAAAATTGTCCAAAAACCTAGAGTCCAAAATTTCAGCGATATTAAAGAATATTAAAATTTTGTTTAAAACAATGCCCGAGTCCGAAAATATCATTTTAATTTTTTTTTTCTTTAAAAAATTGTGCTATGACAATTTTGTTTGAAATTAAATGTAAGCTGCCAGTAGTTGTCAAGTAATTTTTATTTTTTTTTATTTTGTCGAAATTTTTGACAAACAAAATTCAATATTTTTTTAATATTGCTGAAATTTGGGACTCCAGACGCGATGTTTTTTTGGTCATAAGTAGATCCTAATTTGTTCTATCTTTTGGTAAAATTTGGTTCAAGTCGGACTAAAAAGAAAAAAGTTATAAAGGTGCCCCGCTTTATAGTTCATCCAATATTTTTTTTAAATATATACAGTACCCTTCATATTGTTTTTAAATATCTCAAAAATGTTCAGAATTAATTGTGCGTACCTAAAGTGTACTAAATCCTACATGTTCCGCTTCGCTTTACCTTATTTGTGGTCAATCGAAGACTGTAAGTAAAATCGCGTCTCCATTATGGTCGGCTTTGCCAATCGGCATTGCCGCTTGGCTTTGTTGCTCGGCTTTGCCGAATTCGGCAACACGTCCACATATATCATCTATTGATATAGTTCAGTTAGTCGCGAGCAAAGCCGGCCGATTTACGTCCCCACTTACTAGTATATTCGGCTTGGATTCTTTTGAGGTTTCCGACAACAGGCGGTAAATGTTTCGGCATGCCGATCGGCTTTTCTTGCCGACTGACATAATCCGAATTGTACGTAGGCATTTGCCAACAAATACCGGGCGGCCTTGCAGAAATTTGAAGAAAAGAAAAATTTTCGAATTGCAATAACTAAAGTAATTGTCTTCGAAACTCGATGAAATTTTGGGAATTATATCCCTTGGGATGTCTAAAAAGTGCGCGCAACCCCGATCCTCCAATTCAAAATGGCGGCCTATTGCAAATTTCCAAAGTTGAAAATTAGAAGTGTTGCCGTTTCGACAAAAGAACAACGGATCAACATGAGACCAATTGGTATCGGATGAGTATCTTAGAATGCACCAAAAATCAGATTTTTTATTTACAAAAAACGAAAAAATTACCGTTCCTAGAGATCGTATCCCGCGAATTTTCAGTTTAAGGTTTGCAATAAATTGCATTGAATTGCGCTTAAAAAAACATCTAAAAAGTTTTTTCTAGGGTCAGTGGGAGCCGAGATACGCTAATTTTACGTTTTTATCGATAATAACCGTTCTAATCAAAATTTTTACTTGAAACTTGGTATGATGCAACTAGAATGCTTTATTTGTAAGTGCACTTTTTTCTATCCATTTTGATGAATTCTTCATTGTGAAAGTATCGATTAATGGGCGCGCAAAAACGTACTGTGCGAGAGACGGCCGAGAGAGAAGGGCGCTTTGACGTCTTAAAAAAAATGAAAATCTGTCACTTAAGGAGGTTGAGGCGTTATAGTCCCAACAAAAAGTAAGTCGAATTCTGAATCGGAACTTTTCCATAATAAATTATTAGAAAAGGTTATAAGTCAATGATACCAATAAATATTGTCATAAGGCATAAATAAATCATTTTTTAATATTAAGTAATTATTTTAGTAGATTTAATTATTTTACTTAATGAACTAACTTTTGGATGTTTTGTCTAAATTTTTTGAAAAAAAAATACAAATTTATGTAAATATCTGTGTATTTTACAAACTTGTTTCAGTACTTATTTTAAAAAATGATGAGAAGCAGTAAAGATTAAAATTAAATCATTATTAAATAATTGAAAAATCAGTAAAAATCATTAACGAAAAGAGAAATTTGACAGTATACAAATGTTTAATAACTTTTTTTCTTTATTAATAGTCTCCTAATTAAATTGGAAACAATATTAAAATATGTGTAAAACATCAATGCTTTACATAGTTAGTTTTCGGAACTGCTGACATTATTTGGTTATTTGCTATAAATTAAAATGTACCAAAAGATTGATTGAAGGAGCCATTACTCTGTGGTAGTTAATCATTTTGCATAAATAACTAAATAAAACACACTACTATGTTTTCTACCACTATGTGGTAGAAAACATAGTAGTGTGTTTTATTTAGTTATTTGTGTTAACATGTACCGTTTCCATTCAGGGTTGACATATTTTCCATCAGACTACATGTAAAAGTTTTTTAAAATTTTTAATTTTATGGGTTTCCTAATGACTGGATTTTTTACGGAAAATTGTGTCATATAAAATGTATTAAAAAATCGGTAAAGGTATTTACGCAGCACTTCCCTCGTTATTTATACCGGGTGGTAGTGGTTAAAAAATTTTGAAGAAATTTTAAAAATTTTCAAAAGCTGTTTTTCTGAAATAGGTTTAGAATGTCATGAAACGTGGAAATTTTAAAATGGAGCAAAAAGAAGTTTTTTCCACCGTCTCGGTATAGTAGTTGTAAAATAATTTTCAAAAAATTTTTTCTTTTGAAATTATTTATTTCTGAAATATGTTTAGAATGTCATGAAACGTAGAAATTTTAAGTTTGAGCAAAAATTTTTTTTCCATCATGTATTCTATAGTAGCAAAAAAATGTTTAAAACATTTTTCTTTGACAAAATTTTAAACAATTTTTTTTTCAATTTTTTTTTTTATGAGATAGATATAGAATGTCATGAAACGTGGAAATTTTAAATTTGAGCAAAGAAAAATCCATCATATATTCTCTAGTAGCAAAAGAATTAAAAAAAAAGATTTCTTGATAAAATTTTCTAATTTTGTTTAGAAATTTTGTTTTATGAAATAGATTTAGAATGACATGAAACGTGGAAATTTTAAATTTGAGCAAAAAAATTTTTTGCACCGTCTATGCTAGGTATAGTAAAGTTGTAAAATAATTTTCAAAATACTTTTTCTTTTGAAATTATTTATTTCTAAATATGGTTAGAATGTCAAGAAATATGGAAATTTTAAGTTTGAGCTAACATTTTTTTCCATCGTATCTTTACAGTAGTAAAAAAATTTTTAAAACATTTTTCTTTGACAAAATTTCAAAATTTTTCTTTTTGAAATTTTTTTTTTATGAAATAGATTTAGAATGTCATGAAACGTGGAAATTTGAAATTTGAGCAAAAAAAATGCCATCAAATATTCCATAGTGGCAAAAAAATTTAATAAAAATTTTTCTTTGACAAAATTTTCAATTTTATTTTTAAATTTTTTTCTTTTATGAAATATTTAGAAAGTCATGAAATGTGGAAATTTTAAATTTGAGCAAAAAAAAATTTCCATCTTCCCACTGGTAAAAAATTTTTCAGTTTCAAATTTTTTTTTTTTAAATAGGTTTGGAATGTCATGAACCAAGGAAATTTTAAATTTGAGCAAAAAAAATTCATCAATTCTGTAGTAAGTACTTAGTGATGGATTAAACATTTTTCCAAAAATGTTTTTAAATATTTCAAAATTTTCTAATTTTTTTTAAGTAGGTTTAGAACGCTATGAAACGTGAAAATTTTAAATTTGAACAAAGAAAAAACATTTTTCCATCTAATTTAGTGGTAAATTTTTTTTCAAAAATGGTAAAAAAAATGAAAACATTTTTTTTTTAAATAGGTTTAGAATACCATAAAACGTGGACGTTTTAAATTTGAACAAAGAAAAAAAAATTTTCATCAATTTTAGTGGTAAAATTTTTTTCAAAAATGTTTGAAAAATATTTTTAAAATTTTCTTTTCTGAAATCGGTTTAGCGTGTCATGAAACGTGGGAAATTTTAAATTTGAGCAAAAACTATTTTTTTTTCATTATTTTTTCCCTTTAAACGGTCCACCCTGTATATTTTCCCAGTGAAAGTTTAACCATTTCTTCGCTGACAGTAGCGTCAACTACCTACCAAATTTGACTGCTCTCCGTCGAGTAGTTTTTTAGTTAATGCACCAACAGACAGACAGACACAGACTGACGGAATTGAAAAACCTATATTTTCGTAATCTACGTGATCTGAAACGTCAAAATCCGAAAAAATCACGGAGGGTGATTTTTTCTCGAATACAATACTTCCCTTCGGTATGCGAGGGAAGTAAGAAGCTTTATTTCAGATTTTTTTCATTATTTTCGTCTAACGCCTCAACCTCCTTAAGCAAAAAATTGTATGTTTAAAAGCATTTCAGATTTAGTCTACTTCGCCCCGCCGATAACTAGCTTATAAATATCTGTCGTATTCTCGAAACACTTTTTCGTGAAAAAAATTATAAGTCAAGACATTTTAAAATCCATACATCTTTCCCATTGATGTTGGCCCATAAAGAGGTGCTACAACGCGAGGATCGCAATAAAGGACGACCGAGGGCCACGCGTGGGACACCCCAGGAATTCTCCGTGACTCAACCTCCCGCTCGGGCGGCGGTGGGACGATGCACGCATCGCTGATGTTACTACTATACGTAGCAGTTGACGATGTGTGACAAAAATCTGATGCACCGCACGAATGTCAACACTGGAACGGCACAGGAATAACAATGGTCCTTTCAGCGGCATGATCCGCATTAATTGGATATGTGAAAGTACTAAAAAAAATTATATAAATGACTCACAATTTTCAATTAACTTTATGCCGACCTTGATACATTCCTTTTGTTCAACGATACACAATGATCAATTTTCAAGATATGCAACGCTATTATATTCAAATTAGGGTGATTTTTTGTATTAAAATGCATTCTGGGGTCAATTTGGCATCGACGAAGCGTTAAGTCGCATTCTGAAGTCGTCTCTGTCAGTTTACTTCATGAATATATTTTTTTATATCGCTTACTGGTATATAGAAGAATAAGTTCTTGTAGAAACATACATGACGATTAAACGGTCCACTCTGATTAAATTTGTCTATCATCTCAAGAAGAAAGGCAAGACATGTTACACTAAAAATCCATGAGACCACTTAAACTTCTTACGAACATTACCTCAAGTTAAATTGAGTATTTTCGTATAGATAATTTATCTCATAAATGTAATTTGTTTATTGGGCATTTTTATATAGGGTGTTTAAAGCACCTACCAACGTTTCTAGGGCAGTTAGTAAATCAAAGAAACAAGTGGTCACTAACAAATGACTACAAACTAGTAGATAATATTATGGTTATGTGTTAGAAGTATGTTGCTAAATGACATGAATCAGTTTCAACATTGTCGGATTCATTAAAAATTAATTTTATTTCGTATTGACAGTCTTTCGACCTGTACAACGTACCCACATCTTGTTTCAATGTAATGTTTTGTAATTAAAATAAAAAATAAGTTCAAAAATGAATTTATATATACTGTACCTTGAAAATAGTACACGTTAAGCAAACTTCGCTTTTAAAGTATGCTAGAGCGTGTTACCACCATGTTAGCTTATTTTGGGTGTACTTTTGTTTTTTTTTAATCACCTAGGCCATGACAGTTAAGCAAAAACGAATTTCTTGTTTCCTAATCCCAATATATAAACAGAAGGCAAGAAAAGAGTGGGAACAAATATATAAAAATGCTTACGTGGACAAATCGAATTATTTTTTGATACACCCTGAACTCCCCAATAGACATTGGTATAATAATGTGGACATATGTAGACAATTTTACACATCTATTGCAAGACTCAAATTTAATCATGGCCGGTTCGCATCACATCTTTTCAAAATAAAAATATATACGGATAATCTTTGTACATGTGGACAATTTGGGGATATAAATCATATATTTTTTAATTGTGTACTTAACCAAAATCACACGAAGGTTTTAATGGACAAATTAATAGAACTGAAATTTCATCTTCCACTAAATATTAATAATATACTGACGTCAGAAAATTTCGAGGCTTTCACAGCATTATTTAATTTCCTATAGATTTGTACGCTTAGGTGTATGTATGTGTGCATTTACACGTATGTGTGCGTGTGGTACGCATATACATTGTTATATAGTCTGTTTTAGGGTAGTGCAGAGAGACAAATAAAGGATTAAAAATTAGAAACAATTAGTCTTGTTTGCATGTGCATCGGTATATTATAAATCTAGAGCTACTGGCTGATGGTTCATCCAAAGCCAAGGGAAAGAGAAAAAAAAAAATTCTTGTTTGGTAAAATACCTTTTCTGTAAAAGTTACAGCAAAATATCATTAAGGAAAGTTATTCAGAAAAAGTTATAGTCCTGTGCAAAATTTCAAAAATATGCGCCTACTTTGATGATTTTGATTTTTTTTAATATCATTGCATTATACGAGAAAAAAATTGTATATCGGTTTACTAAAATGTTTGATCTACCGAGTGTCTAGAGAAAAATTATTTAGTTATTAATTTTTATTGTGAAGCAAAAATACATTGTGGGTTAGGAAACCAATGAATACAATCTGCAATTAAAAAATGATAATTAAAAAACTACTATAGGTATCTAGAAATAAACATAAATATGTCGCGTCATTATTCAAAATTTTTGCCACCATTAGTGGAAAACGTTGTCTCGTCAGAAAAAATATTTTCGTGAAAGTTTCTATCACTTAAAATATTCTCGCCCATCCATAAACAGAAATCCAATTGAGTTGCTCTTCTTCTCAAAGATAATTTTGGTAACTCATTCAACGAATCCATCGCAATTAAAATGCCAGCATCATCTTGATTAAACTCCTTCTTTTTCTTAATGTTTAATACCCTACCAGTTCTTTTAAATTTGTCGGCTATTTTTTTAGCACCCTGTCTGTTAGTAGTCCATTTGGAAAATGTTCTTTGAATTTTTCTACGACAGCCTTATAGAAATATGTATCTCCCAATACTGTAAGCATGATTTTTAGTTAATAATTATGATGCTCATCTGACAGTTATTATTATTAATTTGACAGATAAGAACATACACGCATTTGCTATTCATGGATGAATTGATGAATATGCATTGAAAGTTTTAAAGGATGAAAATTTCAAAAATTAATGTCAATATTGGTTGCTCCTTCCAGGGATATGTGTATATTTTGATATCGTTCACCATTTTTTTTTAAATACCGCAAAAGTTATGTCAAAGTAAATGAAAATCGTATTTGTGTAAAGTATTGGTATTACCTTGGAAATAAATCATAACACGTAGGATAAAAATATACGTAAATAACTAAATAATTTTCTTTCTATTAAATAATCGATTAAAACTTTAGTAAACCGACGTGCAATTTCTTTTCCGTAAAATGCAATTATATTAAAAAAATCAAAATCATCAAAGTAGGCGTATATTTTTGAATTTTTACACAGGACCATGACTTTTTAGTCTGAATAACTTTCCTTAATGACATTTTGCTGTATCTTTTACAGAAAAGATACATTACCTAACGAGAAATTCGTTTTGCTTAACTGTCATGGCCTACGTGATTAAAAAAAACAAAAGTACACCCAAAATAACTTTTTAGATAAGCAGGGGTGAACCCCCAAATATGAAAAAAAAAACGAAAATTTTTTCTCCATTTCACCTATAGCGAACTCAATCGGAGGACACGCTGTATAAATTCAGTTTTTTAACGCATTTTTCATTTTAATTACAAAATATCGTATTTAATCAAGATGTGGAGGTCGAAGGACTTTGTCAATTCGAAATAAAATTAATTTTTAATGAATCCGACAATGTTGTGAAACTGATTCATGTCTTTTAGCAACACACTTCTGACACATATTCATAATATCTACTAGTTTGTATTCGTTTGATGAAGTAACCACCTGCTCAATCGAATTAAAGAAGTAAGAAAACTGCTGTATCCTAAGTGACCCCCAAGGAACACATAGTACCTCTCATCATGAAGGTCGTGAATTCTTTTATACGTTCCTTCATATACATATAAGAAGGCTCTGCAGGCGCCTAATATTTATGAAGTAATTTACATTTTTATAACTGGCAGAGGCGTTTTCGACGAACAACTAACTGTTTGGTGTCGATGAATTCGATGTTTATTCTAAAGTTATTAGCTTTTATGGAGGTATCCTTTTTACTTATTTATTGATGGACGTAGGAGCGCTCGTGTAATTTTTTATGTAAATGTCATGACCGATACTGACACCCCAGGCCCACGTCAGAATTCTAAAAAGATAAGAGAATCGTTGTTTTGTGTTTAGTGTGAAGGTGCTTAATTTATTTGATATAAGTAAATAAGTAGATTGTTATTATCGGACAAAAAAATTGATATTTGTCACGGGGAAAAAATGTTTAATAACCCAAACAGTCATAAGAATGTGTCTCTATGTGCAACGAAATAAAGCAACATAGAAAAACTTGGAATTGAATGGTAGTGAAGTAAAAATCAAACTAGGGAGTTGTCTTACTATAACAATTTTTTTGCTGAGCCTTGTAAGCATTATAGGCCATTAACTATGTAATTGAATAAGGAACTAACTCGTTAAAGGTACTTTATTGTTTCATATGTTCAGTTGTACCCGAAGAATGATTATTCCACAAATTGCTATTAAATTTGGGCTTGGATTTTTGAAAACGGAGTAAATTTGTTTACTTTTTAGTTTTTTAACTATTAAACTATGTATTTTTATGTTGTTTCTTAGGTTTTCACGGGTATTAAGTGAATTGTTGACGTGCTTCCGTGTGTTTTCCCGTGTAGTTGGTAGGCTCCTGTTGGAGCCATGCTTGTCTGAACGACGTTTCGGCGGAATATCATCTGCCATCATCAGGTTCTAGCTGAAAGCTGCTGCTGCTGCTACTGCTGCTCCTCGTTGCTCGAGCAGCAGCGGTAGCAGCAGCAGGCAGCTTTCAGCTAGAACCTGATGATCGCAGATGAGATTCCGCCGAAACGTCGTTCAGACAACCATGGCTCCAACAGAAGCCTACCAACTACACGGAAAAACACCCGGAGGGACGTCAACACTTTATGTATTTTTAGTACATACATACACTCAATACGATTTTTTGTAGAGAATCAAATTTCCTATCGAAATGGCACTTTATGAAGTCAATAATCTTTTTTTTTCAACAAAATAAGTCAAAAGAAACTATTAGAAAAAAACGAAACATTCCAATTTTTAGATTTATTTTTAATTTTTACACGTAAACGGTATTTTTATTCATTACAAAAGTTATTTTCGGTTTGTCAATGATAATGATAAAGGTATTTGTTTAAAATATTGATATTCATTTGATCTTGGGCATAAAAAAACTTTATTGTTGTACTGTTTTAAAAATACTTTTTTTGAAAATTAGTTATCTATTATATTTATCCCATAATGTTTTCGAATTGAATATCAATATTTTCATCAACATCGTTTTCGACTTCCGTAACTTCTGGAACATCGGCGTTTTCACAATATAAGTCCATACATTCTTGCAGAACATAGTGCAGCTAATTCCTAATTTTCTTCAGTCGCAATATCCGTGACAACCTTTTATGCACCTGCAAGCTATTTGCTCCAGTAAAGTCGGCGATGCAGGAGGTTTGGTTGTGCTGATAGGCATTAATCCATTTTTAGATTTTTTCCAACCCCATTCAAAAGGATTTAAAATACTTCCTTTCCACTGTTGAATTTGGTGGTGATCATATGATTATCAAAATTTTAAAGAAATAACATCCAAATGGGAATTCCAGTTGAGTGACTTATCTAGGGTGACACCTAGGTATTTCACTCCTTCCGCAAATGGAATAATTTCACTTGATATGGAAGGTTGTTCCGGGTTGTCCAGCTTCCTTTTTCTGGTGAAGGGTATAATTACCATTTTGTGGGGGTTGACAGACATCTGCTCCCTCTCACACCAGATGTGAATAGCATCTAGTACCTCTTCAGATTTTTCCTCTAACCAGAATGACTAGATCGTCAGCATATGTCTGAATCTCGACTTCCCACAGGGAGATAATGGCAAGCAGGTCGTCCACAAGGAGTGACCACAAGAGCGAGAGCGGGGAGAGAACCCCGCCCTGTGGGCATCCCCTTGCGGCCCTAAAACTCACCGCTTCCCCCTTTAGAGATGTCTTGATGATTCTGTTTTCTAGCATAGCTCGAATCCAGTCACTTATGGTTGGCTCGGCTTCTCTGGCAGCTGGTGCCGTGTATAAGGAGTCGGGCAGTGCATTATTAAATGCTCCTTCAATGTCGAGAAATGCTGCCACCGCAATCTCCTTTGCCTGTGATTGGGTGATTTTCCCAACCAGGTTATTTAGTGTTAGTTCTGTTGATTTGCCTGGTTGATAGGCATATTGATGGACACTGAGAGGATGTTTCCTCTGATGTGTCCACCCAGTACCTTCTCCAGACCTTTCAACAGAAATGATGTCAGGCTAATGGGCCTAAGCGATTTAGGTCAGATTCTGACCCATTTTTGGTATATATACCACTTTAATCGCCGCCCAATTGGATGAAATATAATTCCATACCAGACTAGCTCTGACTAGTCTGATGAGGAAAGGTAGCAATACCTCCAGTCCATTCTGTAGTAGCGCTGGAAATAAATATAAAATATGCCATCCTCATCAAGCGATTTGAATGGTTGGAACGATCCAATAGCTCATTCTATCGCTGAGGCTGTGATAACCTTTTTTGCCACCTGCCAATAATTTTTGTGTGGACGTTTTAGTCGTCCCCGCGATGGTGGTGGCAGTTGGTTATGCATCATAATCGAACTTCCTGGGAAGTGGTTCAGTGCAAGGATTTCTAGGGTTTCTTTTCCAGATTCGGCAAACGCGCCATCCGGTCGTTTTACCATACCAAATACTCGAGCCTGTTCTCTGGAAATGATCTTGTGGATCCTAGTGCTAACAGGTAAGTCAGTAATACCCTCGCAGAACTTCCTCCAAGATTCCCTTTTTGCTTTCCTGATTTCTTTATTATAATCTCTTAGTGTAGATTCTATATTGCTCCCAGTTGCCAAAATCTTTAGCTCGATTAAAGAGGCGTCGAACTTCTTTTCTTTAGGTCAATATGTCAAGTCGCAAAACAAGACATTTTAGAGAGGCCATTTTAAAATAATTTATAGTAACTTGAACAATAATGCAAATATTTTAACGAAGCTTCAGAGGAATATACCCCTTGTAGAGCTAAACCATCAAGCCAAGTTTCAAATTAAAATATTACATTTCTTAAAATTAACTAATAATTTTATAGCCAATTAATATTCCAGTGTTTGGTACATATTTGGTATAATTATGTAGTAAGTTAGGATTGTTAGAAACCGTCGGAACCCAAAAAGCAATATTGAAACCGGACCAATTAACGAGATTCGGATCAGTTTTATTTAAAACCGGAAGTGTGTTTTCTGTTTTCTTAGAATCGGAATCGAATCGAAACATTGTTTTAGTTTTATTCAAAACCGGAATCGCTATTGCATTTCTGATCAGGTCTCTGGTTTGGACCCAACCATACACAGAGAAATATCCTATACTCGCAGCCAATCTATTTTATTGGTATTAATACCGAGAAGATTGCACAATACAATTGCAGCGATCCGAGAGAAGTGCTCGTAAAATTACGATCGGCTGTAGACAGTTTAAAATCATTAATTGTTTCCTTATTGACAGGAGTACGCTAACATTAAATGTTAATGTTAATAATTCTGCGTTTAATTATTACGTAATTTTCTCTTACTACTGAGGAAGTAATATGTTATTACTGTCAATTATTTCAGTTGTAATAAGTACAGTGGACCAAACAGTATTTGACTCCGGAATATAGTTCCCTGATGAAATTTTCATAAAAGTAGTCCTCTTTGTGAACCGCAAGACAAGCCGTTTTTTATTATTATTATAAATACTAGTTTCATGTTTACTGGGTAATTTTTTGGCCCTATTTAAATTATTGATCTAGATAAGGCTGGCTTTAATTGAAACTCAAATGTCATGACTTGACCATCGAAACAGTTCATAACGCCATAAATAGCAACGTTTTTTTTTTTCAACGAATGGGTAACTAAACCTCAAGAAATTGCTAAAAATCTGTGAAAATCTTAATTATTCTATAAAATGCTTCCTTTCCACTGTTGAATTTGGTGGTGATCATATGAATATCAAAATTTTAAAGAATTATTCTTTCAAAGACCTGACAAGGAGGTGAAAACAAGCTTAGCGATAGTAAGTGGCTTACACCTAACTTAGAAAGACCTTCCATCTGTCCGGTACATTTAATAAAAAATTAATGAGTAAACGGTCGAATTCAATTAAAACAGACAGATTATTTTTGGCACCTAACTGTACCTGGAACCAAGAAGACTTAAGTGGATGGTACAAAAATATGGCAGAGGACCAAATGGACTAAAGAAACAGCCATGAAAATTGAGCTCGATGTCGAAAACAAAATAACAACAAACTATTCTAACAAGAGCAGTCAGTACATTTTCAAATTTTGCTAAATCTGATATTTCTAGTGAACGTTTAATCAAAATAACTGGTCATGCCAAATATCAAATCAATAAACCCGTATCTTCAGCTAGATAAGGACCATCATTCAACGTTAATTTCGAATTTAAGAAACAATTGCAAACAATTCTGTTAATAACTTAAAATTGGTAAACCATGAGGAAGAATCTAAAAGTAATAGCATTATTTATAATAATTGTGTATTTCACATAGATACAATGAGTAAGTATGTGTGGTCATAAAAAAAGATCAAAGAAAACGTTTGTATTTTGATTATAAATTTTTATTATTTAAATGTGTGTTTTTAAAAGAATATTTTTGTTCAAATGAGAATATTTTCGTTGTTATTTATACAAATGAGCTGAATTTTTTTCTAATGCTGTTGGCATGTAATACTTTATAATGAAAAAGCGGCAGCTACTGGAAGCGGATGGAACCTCCCGACCCGGTGGATCTTTGAAGCGACAGTAAAGCTGAATAGTTGTTGAATACAGTATTACCAATAGTATCGACTATAATTATCCGACGACCGATGTGAAAAAGTCCGATTTTAGTTAGAATATGTGTTAGAGAGTTGCCAGTGTTGCCACTTGCGCAAATTTAAGGTGCCGCAGTCTAATTTTTTAAGAATTTTTCTAAAAATGCTAAAACTATGAACATGACAATTTTTTAAATTAAATTGCCATAACATTAAGTAAAATTTAAGATTTTTTTAAATAAATCACGTAGGTACTTACTCTGTGTAAAAAAAAAGAGAAGCAAATTTCTGTATTTGGTATCAAAATAATCCGAAAAAGTCCCAATTTATTCAAGGTCCGAAAAATGTCCACAGTTTTAAAAAAAAGTTCGAAAACCGGACAAAAGTTCACCGATTAGCAACACTGGTTGAATGCACATGACGATGACGTGACGAGTGTCACGGCGCAACGGCTCTGCGCATCATCGTGCCACGCGAAAAACGATCTTATGCTTCACATTTGCTTTGTTTAAAGAAAATCACGGAAACTAAGTCGAGAGGGTGCAAGTGTGATATATCGTTGAAATCAGAATTTTAACTGCTTTTCAATGGTTCGATTACAAATTGTACGTTGTTATAAAATAAACTAATTGTTGTGCCAAAACGGTACTAACCGTAATCTGATCTCAACCAAAACCTTTTCAGATCTTCTGGAGTACTAAAGAAACCTTCATGCAAAGTTCCATCCAAATCCGTTTAGTAGTTTCGCCGCTATACTATCATGCTAACACACAGACATTTTTCACAAACCACTTTTTTTGTTTCCCGGGACACCAAAACGTAAAATGTTGTCTCAATTTTCGATTTTGGAGCAATTTTTAAGGGGGGGGGGGGGGTTAATAAATGCCGAGAAACTGCTATATCGCTATATGACCCTATTCTGAAAAATCTCAAAGAGCTAACAGCCCCTTTTGATACAGCTTTGTTTACATTACACATTTTTTTGTATAACCTTTTGTAAGTTATTTTTTGTTCCAATATATTTCTTCCGTATAATCCGGAATTAAACTGCAGTTAAGAAAATTAGAGAAAGCCAGACAATAGAGTGCTACTACTCTTATTATCATACAATTAGACTTATAACACTCATTATTTAATAAAGCCTTTGTTAGGTATTGATCGATGCGGTACGAAATGTGAAAAGCTATGCAATTAATCATTAAGACACATTCAGGAAATTCAGGTCAGGCACACACTCACGTAACAATAGTAAATTTAACACGTAATAAATTACTGTTTTTATGAAATTATTATGTATTTATTTTTATTGTTATGCATGTGTTTTAGTACCCATTATTTATCTAAGTATTTTCTTGAACCATTGTTCTGTTATAATGGAAACATCATCTGTGCAACGTTTAAGATATAGACTATTAATTATACACAAATGGACAATTTATTTGTTCTAAAAGTATGTACGAGGAATGTTTCCTCCTTTTGACATTGTATGTGCCTTTCTAAACGATTCGTGTTGTAAATTTCGCTTGACAGTAAAGATGGCAATAAATTAGTAAACACCTACTCATGTTATATCAACGATGTAACAATTGTTGTTCCTTTAAAACAAAATAAATAAACTCAACTTACCAACAATGGGGCCTTTTAAAGATCGTTTTTGCCTACCTAACTGCACTACCCGCTACCAGATTTTTCTAGCTCTGGAAAAAAAAAGCAGCCAGTCTAAAAGGAACACCATTAGTTCTGAGTAAGCCATGCCGTTAGTTCTGAGCTCAGCCTCGACTCACTCAGCCAACGCCCCTGATCCTCTTAAATGTATTGTTTGTGATCTGTGTTAAGGAGGTTAAGGTTTTAGACGAAAATAATGAAAAAATCTGAAATAAAGTGTTTCTAATAGATTTTTATATGACAAAATTTTCTGTAAAAATCCAAAGTGATTAGGAAACTCATAAAGTTAAATTTTTTTTAAAACTTTTACATGCAGTCTTATGGGAAATATGTCAACCCAGCACGCAAATGGTACATTTTAACACAAATAACTATGATTTAATTTTAATATTTACTGCTTCTCATCTTCTTTTAAAAATAATTACTGAAACAAATTTGTAAAATACGATATTTACATATATTTTTTTTTTTTTCAAAAAGTTTGGATAAGACATCCAAATGTTAGTTCATTAAGTAAAATAATTAAATCTACTTAAATAATTAATTAATAATAACAAATGATTTATTTATGCCTTTATGACAATATTTATTGGTATCATCGACTTATTTAACCTTTTGTAATAATTTATTATGGAAAAGTTCCGATTTAGAATTCAACTTACTTTTGGTTGGGTCTGTAACGCCTCAACCTTCTTAATTCATTTCCATTTGATTTTTCCAATTTAAGAAAGATTAATACGCCATCATACATAATTTGCTCGATTTTTCGGACAACAAGTTAATGAGGCGATTTTTACAGCTTACCTTAACTCTGTCGGTTTCAGAGAAATCTCGTTTTCACGTCAGTATCCATTTGTTTAATTATGTTTCTCTTTTTGAGTAATATGTAAAATTATTGTAAATGACTGACGTATAAATCGCACAAATTTTGACGTTTCAAATCAATAGCAAAATTACGCTTTGACTAATTCGATAACATTGTGTTTTGTAAACAGAGGTATGACTAACATAACCTCAAATATTACATGTTTGTAAGTCATTTTTAATGTTTTTATCCGCATTTCTAGATTGATACATGTGTAACATTAATGAACTCTCTCGGGCAAGATGCATATAATTTTTTTTAAATATATTGATATTTATAGATTGGAAATCCAACCTATAATTAGCAGTCTATTTTTAATATACCAGCGCCGCGGTGATAAATCCTGAACTCAATAGTTGTTGAATAAGTAAGCACGTGATGTGACGAGAGCGATCTTATGCTTCACATTTGCTATGTTTAAAATTTTTTTTCCACCGAAATCAAATCGAAAGGATGTTGAATTCGGAATTTTAACTGCTTTTTAATACCTAGTTCGATTACAAATTGTAAGTAATTATAAAATAAACAACGTGTTGTGCCAAAACGACACAAAACGTAATCCGATCACAACCAAAACCTTTTCAGATCTTCTGGAGCACTAAAGAAACCCCCATACAAAGTTTTATCAAAGTCCGTTTAGTAATTTCGCCGCTATCGTGCACATACACACACACACACAGACATTTTTTTGACACCACTTTTTTGGGTTCTTGGGACCTCAAAACGTAAAGATTTAATGTTATCTAAATTTTCGATTTTGGACCAGTTTTAGTAACCTCCACAAAATTATTTTTTTTGGGGAGGGTAAAAAGTTATTAATCATTTTTTTAATATATATTTTTTATGTTTAGTAATTTTCAACAAGAACTTAAAATTAACAATGTCTAAAGACTTCCATTATTTACAAAAAAAGTTGGGAACGGTGTACTATAAAAGGGACAAAAATTATATAAAAAGTTCAATAAACCTGCGAAGAGTATAACGTTTACTTTAGTTATTCTATCCATAATGCGGAATGATTGAAAGATCCGATGATCATGGCAGCTCAATAATAACAAACAATTGTTGTAACCGTCTTTTGTTTATTTCTAGGACTTCTAGAAACTTTCGCGGCCCCTGGCTGGGTAATAATAGACTCAGAGTCAGTGAGATAGTTTTGCGCACAATTCCATAAAATTGACAACCTTGGGCATAGAAAGTTATTATCGACACGACGCGAATTAGCGTTATCCGATAAACTTGTAAATAAGCTCTCTTCAAGGGATTTTTTTAAATGTTAATCATCCACTCAGATTTCTAGGAAATATAAAATTGCCCGACGAGTGTCGAGCAGCAATCTACATTCATTAATATACAGTGTTTATTTCGCCGGCCTTCCATGAATTTACTTCGCAACAATGTGTAATTTTAATTAACAGTCTGATAATTTGTTTCACACAATGCATCTAATGACAAAGTCAAATGGTACAATCCTTTCTTGAACTCGTAGGATTTGTTCACACAATTGTTTAGAGAATGACAAAAGCCAAGATTCAATATTTCAAACATTTTGTTACACAAACACACAAACTCCACACGTAGTAGACAACAATCCAATGCCAATACCGTTCAGAAGGAGGTAACAAATTTGAGAGAACGCAGGCAACATCAAAAGTTCTCATGGGCAAAAGATCGGAAATGGACAGTTTTCCAGATTTCGGTAGTGGGAAGTGGCCCCCGGTGAAATTCGCTAGAGTCGATATAATTATTCCTCTAGAGCTCCTGATCAAAAGGGCACAAGGTTGAAAAATGGACAGTATTCCAGATATCGGGGGTGCAAAGTCGATTTTCCGGGATCTTGTCGATAACAGTGTATCGCCGTATTTTTGATAAAATGTTTTTCAGAATATATACATACAAATGTCATAAATTCATAAACGGAAACACGTCTCTTTTATAGGCCAGTTGAGATTGAGATATAAGGGTTTTTTCCGAGTAGAAAGCTGATTTTTTGTGTACTTATAGTAAAAATGACAAACAACAACATGTATTTTCCCGACACTTCAAATCATGGTAGGTCATTGTTTAGAACCTGATAAACATGTGGTTTTAAAGCCATTTTTGCTTTTTTCGCTTATATCTTTTCAATACTTTTTTGTTTGTTTTCAATAGATCTACAAAACAAGACCAACCGCGTTTGAAAATGTTAGTTAGGAGAAGAACAATTTACAAAAATCTTTTGCGTTACCATTATTTCGTTAATTTTCAATAAATCATGTAAAAGTAATTATTAATATAACCTCTTCATATTACATTGGATTATTCTTTGCTACAGGCAAATAAATTATGCATGCCAAAGCTGGAATGTATAGGTGAAATAGTTTACGACTTATAGCCTTATAAACAAATTAGGCTAGTATTGCTTTTCGGTCGGTCTGTACAAGTCGTACCCTTACCCAAACTGGAACTATTTTTTTTGTAGATATATTTCATACTAAGGAACCACAGTCCACCAATTTTTAAGCAAAATACTAGATTTTGCAAGTGAGGGAATTTTTCGAAAATGTTTATTTATATACAGTTTTTTATCGCTACTCGCATAAATTGTTGAACAACAAGCGGTCAACTTTGGTAGCTGTTTCTCCGTTGTTTTCCAACGAATCTTATTTTTTTTTTCGTCAAGTGCAAGTTCCTTTTATGAACTTTCAACATATATGAAGATAAGTAATAAAAAATGTCGACAGTACGGTAGATTTCAAATTGTTTATAAATAAACATTTTCTAAAAATTCCCCTACTTGCAAATTTTAGTTTTTTGTCTAAAAAATGGTGGAATGTGGTTCCTTGGTATGAAATATATCTACAAAAAAAAATAGTTCCAGTTTTGGTAAGGGTTCGGCTCGTACAGACCGATTGTAAAAAAACACTAGGTTAATTTGTTTATAAGGCTACAATCGTAAACTATTTCACTTACCTATACATTCCAGGTTTGGCATGCTATGTATAAATGCCTATGGCAAAGAGTAATTCAGTGTAATATGAAGACGTGATATTAATAATAACTTACTTGTGTATGGTTTATTTGAAAATTAACGAAATAATAGGAACGCAAAAGTTTTTTTGCAAATTGCTCTTCATCTAATTAATATTTTCAAATGCGGTTGGTTTTGTTTTGTAGATCTATTGAAAACAAACCAAAAAGTATTGAATCATTTTTCTGTGGGATCAAAGGGAAAAAAGATATAGGCGAAAAACGCAAAAATCTCTTTAAAATCACTTGTTTACCGGATTTTAAACAATGAGCTACCACGATTTGAAGTGTCGAGAAAATATATGTTGTTATTTGTGATTTTTACTAGTTGTACACAGAAAATCAGCTTTCTACTCGAAAAAAAAAAATGCAAATTGGGTATTTCGGACTAGCCCAACTGGCCTATAATTAAGATTTCTAACTAGAACTCTAACGAGACCCCTAACTAGAACCTCGTACCGAGTGAACTATAATTCTCTTTTCAGTAATCGTCGTACCGACTTTGATATGGCCTTTTTTATATACACTAAACAAATGGAGACACGTATACCGATTTTTAATTTAAAATCTTGGGCGCCTCCGCCAAATTTGCAAATGTACTAGTAATATGAAAATACAGTGGGACCATCGCTGCGCCGCGCCGCGTGTCTGTTGTTTTCTTGACTAGGGAAAACATAGAGAGCAGTTGTTGACGTAGATAACGAATATGAGAATTAGTCCCATCAGCCTTTTAAAAGACATTTTAAATGTTAAAATCTTAGGATAATCCTTTCTACACCTATACCTTGCACAGTGATATTAAAATGAAATACGCCTCTTGGCGAATGTGCATAGCAATGGAAATTATTATATACTTTGTATGTACTTACACATGAGAGAACAGTTATGATACGAGAGTCAAGCAGGCGAATCTAATAACATCTACGGCGCCATATATCCACCTTAGGCCAGTAGATCTCCTTGCGGACGCCGTGCCGAGTGGAGTGCATTATCCTGGTGATGTGCACAGCTGGCGCCTGGTGTCGCACGAAACGCGAGCCGCATTCCAAAAGGAATTCCGCAGATGCAAAATTAATAATGCTCACCTACCTCGCATCCGCATGATTCACGCATAGCGTTTGACGCGAGGTCGAATTGCAGGACTACAGACAACATTGCATGAAAATATATAATTAAAGTTAATGGGACAAACAAATGATAGTATGGTGTATATTATAAAGTAAGTACTTACTGAAAACATTATAGACTCGGTTAAAATGGGAGAAATGAAATGATTTGGGAGGCCGGTAGCTTAGTGCTTAGCGCGTTTAACTTGCAGGAACAATGCTATTCCCTGTCGTTTTCAATTTATTTACTTGACAAATCATCCCTCCTCCCACATTCTACGATTAACTTTTATATGCGGATGATGTGGTGATCATTCTATGATGAAACCTCCGCATAATAGATTCGTTATCAACTCTCCTTGTTTAAAAAAAATGTTTTCTTAACCACTTCTCAAGTCACCGAGGTAACTCCTTGAAAATCCAGAATGATTTTGTGTTAGGTGAAGAGAAACGAGGCCTTACAGTTTATAGTGGAGTCCGAACCACATATATAACTCTCTATATGGAAAGTTAAAATGTATGAATAAAAAAAACAAACAATAGACTTAACCAGAAAATATTCAAACATTAAAACAGTTAGAAATCATAAAATAAATAGTGAAACCAGAACTGGAATCACATATTTACATGAGATAACGAACACATGGTTTATAAAAGACTACATCAGAGATGCAGTCCAGAAATGCTTCGCAGAAAAAAGCTCTGTGGTCGGAGGTAACCCAAAACATAGCCCACGGAGAGATGATATGTCTAGAAGGCATCGATTCACCATGGACTGCCTATCTATGAAACGAGAAGAACTTAACCATCCTCTTCCACTAATAATCCGTACTCCCTCGCCCAGCACCCCCAACTTTCTACATCTCCACCTGTTGATATTCCTTAACTCACCGAACGTCCGCCCAAAATAAATATCTCTACCCCTCTTCTGTCCCAACCCTCATCACGAAGGATGAGACTGGAAGGAGATAACATCTTGAAATCTTGCAGTTTCTAAGTAAATCAAAAATATCAGGAACAAGTTTTCTGTAACAATTTTCCTCCATAAACAGAGGGACACATTGCAAAAACGCCTTACAGAAATAAAAAAACATTAGTATTAAACCCTTTTAGGCAACAATAAAATTACAATGCATCAAAACCTACTAAGTAAAAACATAAATGTCATGTGTAATCTTGGTCACACCATTGGCTTCTGTGGGCTTCGATCACATACGCGAGTGAAATCTTCAGCAGATATAATATTACCCATGTAACTGCATAGACATGTTATGGACATGAGGTGTTAATGAATTTATTGTAAACAAATGAGCTTGTGCAAGAAATAATTTTTAAAGGTTTTTTAAGGGGTGTGTGGCAGCTTACTTACCTCCAAAGTTATACATGCAACGAGGATACAAGAAAAACCATGTAGTTCTATAACTGGTCGGTGTGTGCGGATCTGCGATTCCCTGAGTCGTATTCAGACAGCTTTAGTCTGTTTCCCGTTGGTCGAGTTCACCCATCCAAGTAGTAGCTGGTCCCCCTGTTAGTTACTTTTCATGATCAGTGAGTCTTTTAAGCAGGTTTTATTATCCATTCGCGTTCTAACATTTTATATTCTGTGTATGGTAGGCACTTATATTATGTGTTTACAATGGATTTGCTTGGCGTTAAGCTGTCATCGGCCGTTGACGGGCACCGCTTACCACCGCACCACCGCTAGAAAATAGCAAGTTCTAAATAAATTTAGTTTATCTGTTTGTTTTTATGTAGTTTTTTTTAGTCATCAGCAGAGGTTATTGCGTGGGTTCATATAAGATGGGTTTGTGGGAGGGTGGTGGTTGAGAGAGGAAGGAATTCTGTATATGATTATAGTCACGTCCTACCGTATATATAAATAATTTTTCATGCAGAAGTAATGTGCATGAGGTGTATTACCCTGTGGTCTTTCGTATGCAATGTTTCTTGTTAAGTCTAATTCTCATCTTGTGCGTTAGAAATATCTCCTTACATTCAAAAATTACGCAACCACCCTTAGCTCTCGAACGTACTTTCACAGAGTCAGTTATGATGAATACGTTGTAATCAAATTCATCATGTCTTGATTTTAAAGTAACTCATTTTTCCGTGATTGTTTTTCGTAAGTATTTACTTATTTATTTCCAATCAATTAAATCAGAATGTGAGATCAGCTTAATCTCATTAAAACGACGTCTAAGAATATAATAGTTGACTTTGAAGTGCAATAGCCAAAATGAAAAATATCAGTATACAGTTTTAACCTGCAGACAATGCTTATAAATAATCGTTTCCATTTAGGAATGTCGCCATCGTTACATTTGTTTATAATAACGATAAAACGTAAAGACCATAAATCGACCTTTAATATTATTTGCCAGGAAGTCGGTTCCAAACTGCTTATGCTGCTGAAGTTTTGGCTATAGTTACCAGAACTCGTGGGAAAATATCAAATGTCACTTTCGTCTCAAACCTGTTAATTTTTTGTCGTATCCGATCAGCAAACTGTGTTTAATTGATGTGACTTGGCAACATGTACGCATTCCAATTAATTAATGTGTAGAAAACTCATGATAACGTCTAGAATTTATTTAATATATCACTTTTAAATGTTTATTCCCTCAGCATTTTACTTGCTGTCAATCCGTGTTCTCGTCCTTCAGTTTTATTGTTTTTCTAGACGCATTTATTATTCCAAAAAAAAAAAACAAGACTGGTTTTAAATAAGGTATTTAAAAAAGTTATTTCATTAACTCAATGTCACATTATTAGAGCAATGTTTAGTATACTAGCAATATAGCCCAGTCCTCTGAGGGATGGAGCTAGGATTAAATACTCGTTATAACTTTTGATTTTTTGGTAGGTATTTTAAAAAGTTATCAAAGTCACTGTGGGCTGAGTATAAAACAGAATATCTTAAAAAATTTAGTTTCTCTAAATAACTTTTAAAATACAAAATATTCAAAAGCTATCAGTAGATAGTTATATGAAAATTGAAGAGCAAAATTCTATAAAAAAATGTATTTACAAAAAATTTCGCATATCTGACTTTTTTAATTTGTATTTTTTTCAAGCGTCAAAGTCAATTTTTCATCATTTGCGTGCATTTTGAAATCAAAATTTTATAAATTATGAAATACACGAAAATTACAAAAAAATGCAGTCAACTCATTTTCTGTTCAGAATATTTGAACATTTTTGACTACCACGATATCGAAATGTGACATGTGAAGATCCCCCAAACCCAGATTGTTACTACATTTTGAAAAAAAATGTATAGGTTTTGCATTTTTCCGGTGGACCATCGAAATCCGATAAAAACGTCGGATCGACTCGAGAGCGAAAATTCCGTCCGTGGGTGCGAATTTAGAAAAGTCCGTCCGTGGGTCTGTCTGTCGAATCGAGATATTTCAAAAAAGAAATGGTGCCGCTGGCAACGCTCTACAAATAGGTATACCAGAGACTTATATGTCGAAAAGCAAATGAAAATTGATTTTTTTTTTGCAAAAAACTGGTTTTCTCGAAATCGGGCTAGGAAGCACGATAACTGTCCAGGATATTGATCGATTTCGATGAGATCAAAGGCACACGGCCACAAATGAAGCCTATTGCTGGCGGCCCGAATCCGTTAACCGCAAGTATTTTTTCCAGGACTGAAGGTCCGATTTTGATTTTCAAAAATGGCGATTGTAGGGTGACGTTTGTGAGAAATTTGACAAAACAAAAACGAATCTACAAATCCTGGAAAACTTGATTTTTTTTGATAAATTCTACAAATACAACAGTTTCCTAATAGTCCAACAATTATAAAAATTTCTATAACAAAACATGTTGTCTTAGATTTTTCTTCAGTAACTGTTGATGGGGGGATTATACATCACAAAACCACAAAAATCAGTTCTGGGGGTACCGCGCAATGCAAAAAGAAAAAAATAATAAAAATAAAACATGTCAAAATGTACTGAATCATCTTACTACCCTCTGCTGAAAATGTACTATATCGTCCCAACAGGGATAACTGTAGTTTTTTAGCTTGTTGTTGTTGTTTTGTTCAAGCATTTGACAGGCAAAGGTATAATTTTTTATAATAATTTCTTTTTTTGGTGGGTTTTTCTAAAATCAAAAACCCACAAAAAAACACCAATTTTACCTACCGATATTTTCTAATTGTGAGTCTTTGTACCAACCCTGCTTTTATCTGAGTGGTTGAGGTAACATAGAAAACATAACATTTCCCTTCGATTTTCAGATATCGTGACATCAACGACTGCGACATTTTCTTTATAATATTTTTTTGTGTTACTGTTCGTGGTAGCATTAATTCAAAATATCTTCCGTTAATGATAAGAACTCATGACTGCCTTTAATTTTACAACTATTTGCTTCATGCTCAGTTGCCACTGCTAATTTATTTCGTCCAAGCTTATCTGTAGTAGTCTCACATATTTGCAATTGTAGCGTGAATTTTAAAAGCCGACCGAAAACATTCGCCGTTTCTGCGAATTTTACAGTGTGAATAGCATGAGTTTAAAAGGACGCCGAAAAATAATTTATTCGCTCTTCGGGTTAGACACTCGCTTACTTTATATTATGCAGAACGAAGACCATGCATTGGTGTCCTAGTAGGAGGGGATTTTTGCCTAAAATTGGAATAAAGAGGCCATTCAATAAATACGTTATTTTTTAAGGGGGAGGGGGTGACCAAAAATGTGACAAAATGAACGATAGGAGGTTCATAATAAGTGAACGTTCACACATTTAATTCTCTGTTGGCAAACTATTCAGTAGAATATTTTTTGAAAAAAGCGCAATTTTCTCTTCTCAATGAAGAATGGTGATATTTCTTATTAGAATTAGTGAAAATTAATATACAATTCAAATGTATCGACCCCTCACTTTAACCGCGAATATATCAGAAACGGAAGAGCCGAAAAAATTGAAAACAATTTTGTGGTCAGTATGTGTCTACTCTAAATCATTCAGTGAAATTTGAATAATAAACACTGGACAGTTTTGAAGTTCTGCTAAGTTATATTAATAAATCTTCATTACCGTAGGGGGTTATGTAGATACTAGTTTAATCTGCATGGCCGTAGGGGACTGTGTGTATGCTAGTTGTTGAATGATAGTTTTCAAATAAGAAATGATACAAATTTATTTTAGGATTTTAATTTACTGGCATAACCAGAATTCAGGTTATCGAAAGAATGCAATGATTTCATTAATATTTTTACACATAGCTTTTCTTTTAGTTCTCTGTTCGCAAAATCCTATAAAGAATATGTTTCAATTGAAAAATGTCCAATTTTTTAAGGAAATTTTGACAGTACAGTAAGTACCAGTTTTAAATCCATTGTATTTTGGAAAATATGCCCACTATGTAAACAATATTTTAGATACCGATAAAGCACGGCATTTTTTGTACGAGGACATTTTTTCATTTTTTTTTTCTAAAATTCTGCAATTATTCTAAAAAAACGTGACGTCATGTTTATTCGGGTATTATACTCTTCGCAAATACAAAACGAAGAGTGAATGGTGTAAGCATTTTCAGAAAGAAAAATTGGTATATATCAAATATTAATTTAGTTGTCAAACTAGTATGGTTAAAATTTCCTTAAAAAGTAAGACATTTTTCAATAAAACTTAGCAGAACCTCAAAACTGTCCAATGTACATTATTCATATTTCAGTGGCGCCAATATTCTTGACTTTGATGACGGTCTCGGATGATTAAGGGTCGAGCTTTGAGCTCTTTGCCCCAATCATCGCTGTAGACCTGGACCGGCCTCGTAAGGGGATTTCAGTGGATGATTTAGAATAAAGACATAATGAACACGAATTTTTTTCAATTTTTTCCGCTCCTCCGTTTCTGAGATATTCGCGGTTAAACTCAATACATTTGAATCGTATATTAGTGAAATTGCGTATTATTCTCTTGAATAAACTAAGAAAAAATTATAAATTATTACTAATTTAAAGGACTCAACAGGTTTTTAAAGATTAACAAATTAAATTAAATTCACTTTAGGTTAAAATTTATGAATTTAAAACTAGTATGTTAAAATTTCCTTAAAAAGTAGGACAAAACCGGTTGGTCCTACGGCGGCGGCGCGGCGCTACAAGATAAGCTTTTTTGTGTTTCATAGTCAAGAAATCATATTCCGATGAGACAATCACAGAAAATTCACATTAAATAATTTGGGGATAGAAGTAAGTTCCCCTTTCTATTTGTGTGCACCCCTGATTGAATTTACCCTTGGTGGATAACATCAGATCTTTATTGATATCGAATCATGTTCAAGATCTAGTCACTGTAACTCATAGGGTTCCTAAGATATACAGATATATACAAATTGTCAATTTTGGGTGCCCCCTTCAGAGGCCCGCATACCTGAAACACCCTGTATATAACAACTTTTAATTAAATCATCACCTCTGAATGTATAAATAAACATTTGTACACGACCACTATGAATTAGACTTTGGTACAATGTTTGATTACCTATCTCACTTTATATCTATATTTTTTTTATTTGAAAAGGTGATATTATAAGAAAATAAAAAGTTTACCTCATTCTACAAATGTTCGGGTTTTTTAATTCACAAAGAAACATCAAAACTAATATTGGTTGCCGTTCTGCAACATGCACCAGCAATTATTGGTATTCATTTTGGATACACAACTATGGAAGCGGAATAATTTTCGGCCGTTGCACTTTGCTGTGCCCTGGAGGTGGACACACCCTGTGAATTACAATTAGATCCACACTAGGTGCCTCGTGATGAGTTAAAAGGTCCGGCCCGTCTATAAAAATGCAGACGTTAATTTACAGTAAATTCTATACAATTTCCAGCTTTAAATCATGATCAAGTTATGTAATATTTGTATAATTGATAATATGCTCATGATGTGGTTATTTACGGTTTTAAGCAGTCTAATAATTCTAAATTGATCCCATGTTGTGGATATTTCACATTTATACTTCTTTTTAAACCCCCAAATATATAAAATTTTCGAAACACTTTTTATGGAAATATGTATCTGGGTAGTATACTCATCATTTTTGGTGGTCCGTTTTGGCACAGCAGTGGCATATCTAAGGGTTTTTGATCTCGATATCATTTGTAATGATACTTAGTGGATATGATGAAGATGAATCTTGGAAGAACATCTAGTTACCCAAATAAATATTTTTACAGCAGTAAAAACTTCTCCGCACCAACAAGTAAGCAACAGTAAAGAGGGATTATGTTCGTTCATTACCAGTTTTGTCCAAAATAATGGTATATTAAATACCACAGAAAACACATTTTGGGCTCTAACAATGTATCTTCCTAATTTTACACAAAATACATATTTTAAATTATTCCTGGAAAAGCGTTGTATTTACTTTCTACTTTGAATTTTTCGGGCTTGTACCCACTCACTTCTCCCTTATTATTTAGATAACCAGAGGTAAAAAAAGGGCTCAAGGATGTGCCAGAACATTATAAATCAGAGGATTTCTCGTATTTGAGTTATCTTTATCTGAAAGTACAAAATCTGAATTGTTCTTTTATCGTCTTATATATGTTTCCATTCTGGTGGAGTTTAGCTATAACTATTTTACCACACAATCAGGACACGTATAGTAGGTTCTGTAGATAATTCAGCCATATGAAAAACTTGCAAACGAGTTTGAAGGAGACCGGTCGCAATTAGTTTTCAATCTATGTACAAAAAAGGTCATAAAGAAGGTGTTCGGCTTCTTCTAATATTATCACAAAAAAATTGTCATAAATATTTCCTAACGAGCGTGGACCAATCTCTCTGAATATCAATGGTTGAAATTTGTCCTACCAATTAGATCATTCGTTGAAATAAGCGATCTAGTCAACGTGGACTTCCAGGGGGAGAGTAACTGTTTCTTTGTCATAAAAGTGTGTATAGTAGGTTCCATATGAAATACCGCGATACAAGAAAGCTCGCAAGAAAGCCTAAAGGAGATCGACCGCTTCTGATTAGTATGCGGCCGGAGTCGTGCAGTACACACTTTGAAGAAACAGTTACTCCACCTCTGGAAGTCCGCTTTGACTAGAACGCTTATTTTAACGAATCATCTACTTGGTAGGACAAATTTCTACCAATTATATTCAGTTCTTAACTCGTTAGGAAATATTTATGAAAATTTTTTGTGATGATAATGAAAGAAGCCGAACACCTTCTTGATGACCTTTTTTGTACATAAATTGCAAACTAATTGCGGCTGGTCTTAAACTTTTTTGCAAGTTTTCCATATGACTAAATTATCTTACAGAACCTACTATACTGCATGACTCCGACGGTATACTAATTAGAAGAGGTCGGTCTCCTTTAGGCTTTTTTGCGAGCTTTTTTGTATCGCTGGATTTCATATGGAACCTACTATACACACACTCATCAACGCAACAACCATTCCCTGCGATATGGTCATCTACCGCAGCTGAGACTGGAACTCATAGGAGATAACAGCAGCTAGACACGTTGTGCCACTCACTCCACACTCATCGGTAACACATTAAAAACGCCACTAAACATCCATACCCTGGCCAGGATTCGAATTCAGAACTTCGTGGTCACAGTCCAAAAACATTAGCAGTGCGTCATTGAGCCGATTTATTTATTAGAATATATTTCCAAAACTTTTTCTCTAGATAACAAGTAGGCATGTTTATATATGGTTGATGGTCGCTTACTCCGAAATGTTTAATTTACTATAGAAAAAAACTTAGTAGCTCAAGATTAAAAACAAAGGAATCTCGAAACGAAAGAAAATGATCATCACTTCCATGATCAAGACTCTGTTGAGTTCGACAACAATAACACGTGTAAATCATTAAGAGATTTTATAAAAAAAAAAAATTCGAAGAATTTTCAGTTTAAACAATCTCCATCCTCCGTCCATTTTTACGAAGTCTTATTTTTCAACTTTCCTTTGTAACAATCTAAAAATTTAAAGATAAATATTATCTATGCAAATACGGAGCAAAAAATGTGTATAGATACCTACATACAATATTTCAGAACTAAACGACTATGAAGCCGAATACCTTAAAAATATTTCCACACATGTACAGACCAAATTGCATGATTATTTTTATGGATACTTTTTACTTGTACTCGCATTTTACATTAACTCGTATAACTTGTTTTATTAAAGTAACTGTACCGGAAATAAAAACTGTTGTTGAGAGTCTACGAAGAAAAATTGTGCTCTCAGTTTTACAAGTATTACTCCGTGTTATTAGATCTGAACAACCTATCTAAAATCTAAAAAAACGTTTTCGGACAGATATCAAAAGCATTTAGAAATATAATAATTTAATAAGTGTTTTTGTTTTAGGTAACTATCCTTTTCGAATAACACAATCCTGGCTGGATCTGACAGCGAATGTAAGTACGTAATTATTATTCAGGCATACATTCTCCGTCCGATAGGTAAAAGAGGCAGGATATTATGACTGCCTCACTGATAGAAATATGGCAAGAATCCTCTTACAGCCGATTTCACAATCGCTGGGTAACTGCCAATCAAAGTTAACTTTCAGGTTATTATAGAAATTGGATTTTACAATAGCTGGTCATTTTCAAGGTCGTAGTTATCTAGTAATAACTTTATTGGCAGGTGAGGTGTGAGTAAACTAGAAGTTGGTAGTTTACTAGCAATTTATAACCTCTAAAATAACTGTCACAAAATGATTTTTTGATATTTTGTTTAAAAATGGATAGGATACGAAGAAAATTCATGTAGCGGTGATGAGGGGCGAAGAAAGCCCAAGGCAATTAAATTGAACATTTATTTACGTTTTCAGATAGACCGTCTCGTCGGGGTACAAAGTTCTTATTAAGTATTTTAATTTGTCCGTGTCTGGAAAAACCACCATATTGTTACATTTAGCCACGCCTACTGATGCCGTTTTTGTATAGGATGTCGTCTCCCTACCTTCTAACTCAATCATTTTATCTATATTATCCATTTTTGTAGTACCAACATTATAAATTTTATTCACAACCTCTCGTTTATAAATTATCACTTAACTTTATATTGAAAAACGCAAGTGTTGGTAAAGTTGTAGTTAACATGAAAGTTAACTTGCGATTGTAAAACCGGCTATTAAAGGGAAAAGTCGACTAATAGCTTGCGAATTGTAGTTTATTTTTTAAAATTTCATGCCATCTTGAATCCTGTTTAAAAAAATACAAATGTTGTACTTTTGCAAAAAATTAATGGTAGTTAAAATAACTTGTTTTAAGCATTTAATATCGAGCAAAATTATTTTTCCATTAACGTGTGTGTTCGCCATGAGCCCTTATATTTGTTTCAAATATTCAAAAATGCAAAAAAGAAAACATCCTAAATTCTCTCAGAATTAACCCAAAATGTCAGTTTAGTAGAGGGTCCACACCTTCGAAAGCCGTCTAAATCGCCAAGTAACCCATTCCAGCAAGGTAAATAAATTTTGAGCTCGCATATCGAAAGAGGGTTCTAATGGGCATCCGAAATGGCTTGTTGGACTTTTTTTGGCGCTTGCACAACTTCTCCACAAGAAAAAAAGATGGCGGAACGTTATTTCAAGAATGTGTGTTTTTAAACATATACCTCTCGCTAGAAAATTAACTACGTACGATATTGATGTGATTTTTTATATTTGTATACTACTAACGTGAGCGCATATATCTGTACTGTTAGAATTTCAAAATCACTTACGATTTTTTTCTAAATAAATCCTAAATCACAGGAAGCAAATTTGTGTGTTTGAATTTTCGGCGTGCGATCAACTATATTAAATGTTTAATTTTTGTATATATTATATGCGAATGAAATATGGTCTAAAGATCAAAAAAGTTTTTGCAAAAAAAATTAGCTCCATATCTTTTACAATTTTTGAGTTACAGACTTTTCAAATTAAACCATAATTTAGACTATTGCGGCTATTATCTCACGTACTGCTATGTGGTTAATTGTAATGCATCAAGATAGTAAGCAAATACATTTTTGATATTGTGTTATTATTATTTATAATTTTACAAAAATATTAATATGTAAAATGAAACTCATTTGGCATAGTATTTATTAGATCTATAGGTTATGAAGATGTTGTATATGGAGATATTTATTATATATACCATCATTATACAATATAGAAATAAAATATAAACACGTACACAAAACGTGTAATTTATAAGTAATAATAATAATAATAATAATAATAATGCATAATTATACACAGCTCAGTAAGCATCGACAAAGCACTACTAGACTAGTAAGAATTACTGTCTGTTAAACACTGCTCTGTATTATTTCTGCCCTTAAAACAATTGTAGGAAAGGCCATATGCACATGCAACAGAACATCAACATTTTTAGTCACACTCTACTTTACAATTCCACTTTTTGTTTTTTTTTAACCACTTGTGGTTTTTTGTCATCATTTGTGGGTTTATTTGGTTATTCTCTATCAGATATCCAAATATTCTGGAAGAGTGTGATGTGTTTTCTTAACTGTTTTTCAAGTTACCGAGGTAATTTGTTTAAAATCCAGAATTTTGTGTTAGGTAAGGAAAGTATAGGAGAATCTAAACCACTTCTTGTGAATAATTTTTACAATTAAAATTATTTTGCAGTAAGCAGGGTTTGACCCTGCTTCGCTAAGTACTTCAGTTGTAAGCTAAGCTAAGCATACCAAACTACTGGACTTAATGACCGTTTCAAATGCAGTAAGTAAGCTCTCTTGTAGGACTTAGCGAAAGTATGTCTAATAACTTTATGAAAAATAAATGCTACCTTGGTGAATCTAATTAAACTCACTATGGCCATACAGATTCACATAGGTCTTACGACCATCTTCAATGACACGATCACCAATTGCATCGCAGTTATCTCCAAGATTAGTCAAACTGTTTAGATGGCCTGTTTGATTTAAGGCAACTGTAACTGCTCACTTTTTCCCCTTCGGAAAGAATAACTGACAGGTCACACAATACATAGACTGCCAATAAACAATATTTACAATATTTTCTTCTTCATGTTTTTCACCTAATTATTTATTGGTTTCGTGAATACTATAAAATACCCTTTGTTATCGTATACCCACAAAACTTTTGTAGTTTTTCTATTTTGGAAAAATTAAACATACCTTTCGTAAATATTTTGTGTTCGTTTGTTCATGGCTGCTCTTCAGATTTTATGCTAGGCGTGAGGAATCCAAGTTCACATTGTTGGGCAACATTTGTCCTTATTTACACCAATATTCAGGGCTTATTTTCTTAAGTCATATCGTACTTTTTTTTAAATCCGAAGTTTAGGTCAATTTTTATTTTTAAACTCAATTTATTAAAACTTATTAACGATTTCGTACTCTATTTGCAAGTCTAGATATACTGTCCTAAACCAAAACGACGTAAGTTAAAATTTCCTAAGCAAATTGGACGTACTTCAAAGTTTCCTTGTTAAATGACCGACTTTTTTCAATAATCAATAAACCATTATTTTTGCATCTGCCTCATAGAATTAAATTCAAAAATAGAATGAAACTATTTAAAAAAATAAGATGTGCTGAGATTAGCGGCATAAAATGTCAAATATCTCAAGAGGAGCGTATAATGAAGTACGTCATTTTGGCTTAGGACGGCAATATATTACATGTAACAAATTACATCATAATTTAAAACCACGTATTTATTAATAATATATATAATAATAATAATAATTATAATTGCTTAATAATTTTCAGACAATGAGTGATCTAATGATCAAGAATAATATAACACCTAAATCAAATTAGGTATTAGACTAATATATGATCTATCCACAATTGCACAGAACGAGCCCTGCCGTAGCTGTCACGTTGCGCGTTAAGAACAAGACATTATTACGGTCGAATTTAAAAATCCGTATCTTGAAAACTGTATAAAATATCGAGCTAATTATTTTTGCAAAAACTTTTTTGATCTTTAGACCATATTTCATTCGTATGTAATAGATACAAAATTCGAATATTTAATATAGTTGCTCGCACGTCGAAATTTCAAACACACAAAATTCGTTCATGTGATTTTGGATTTATTTAGAAAAAAACCGTAAGTGATTTTGAAGGTCTATTAGTACAGATAGATGCGCTCATGTTTGTAGTATATAGATATAAAAAATCAGATTGATATCGCAAGTAGTTAATTTTTTAGGAAGAGGTAAACGTTTAAAAACACAAATTCTTGAAATAACATTCCGCCATGTTTTTTTCTTGTGGAGAAGTTGCGCAAGCGCCAACAAAAGTCCAACAAGCCATTTCAGATGCCCCTAAGACCCTCTTCCTGAATTCGTTTCCAAAAATCATTTACCTTGTTGGAATGGGTCATTTCAATTTTTAAAGCTTTGGACCCCTTACTAGTTTGTAATTGTTGAATAGCTATTACAAGTATAACTAGCAAGCAAGCGTTTTGGAGCGGATATTCAACTAATCACCATTGAATTGTTAATAATATATATTATAGCAGTAAATTGTTACATAATAATAATATAGAGTTTGTAAATCAGCAAGAGAGAGAAATTAATGAAATGAATATGGAGGACCTGAATTGCGTAACTAATTTATTGACCCTTGTGGTCGAATAAATTCACAAGTAAAAGTTCTTGATTATGTGGAATAATACCACCTACCTATTGTGTTGTTTTACGCAACGATTCGGTAAAAGTAAATCATTTCACAAATTAGCGTGTAATAGAAAATTAAAACAAAATTTATGTAAGAAGTTTTTTTGTCTAGGTATTAGTCATCTATTTTAAATAAGAAACTATTTAAAATTTAAACGATTCTTATTATAAGATAAATAATTGTTTTAGGGTCGGTCTGTTTCTATAAATCTAATCAGTTTTAAGCTAATCGAAATCCAGTGGGGCTTGGTTAATTTTGGTCACCATTACAATAGCATCTAAATCGAAAGCTAAGTTAATCAATGAATGAATCACACATCTATTAGTACTGACTGGTGCACAGGGATATCAAAAAAGATTGTCAGTTATTATTTATAGAAATAGGTGGATTAGCATCAAAGTCAGAAATCATTTTCTAAACTTGAATGACAAAGGATAAATTCATTATAATAAAAACACTTGAGGTTACCGGCACTAGAGACAGGATAGGAATAGAATAAACGTAACAATTATTTACTAAGTGTAACTAAGACAAGTTGAAAAACCTAGAATTTTATAAAATTATCAGATTTTAACTATTTTACATCAAAATGGCCCTTAATTTTCTGGAAATATGTGTTGACATGTCATTTCATGTTTTTCAAAATATTTTGTAATATATTTGGTGGTATGTTTTACAAGATGAGAGTTATCCGTTTATTCCTCGAGATTGTGAATTCTGCTTTTGAATACCTCAATTTTCAGTTGCCCAAACTTAAAATAGTCCAGATATGTTAGGTCCAGTGATCGAAGGGCCATCCACATCGGCTGATAATTCTGGTGTCGAAAAATTGCTCCAGTACTAGACATGGTCTTGTAAGCAGTATAAGGAGTAATTCGAACTTGCTGGCACCTATTGACAATGAATCATAGGAAAATCATATCTGTCAAGATTTTTTTCCAAGAGAAAAGTCGAAAGCAAACTAAAATGTCGATGATGATAAAAATGTTACTACCAATGTTTAACATTATGTTTTTTTTGTTACAATATTTTTAAATAAGGATTTTATAATTTGTATTAATATTTTTAACGATTCGTTAATATATTATTTTAAAAGTAATTTATGAGAAATGCCATTTTCTCACATATTATCTCAATATTAAGGCGATTTTCTGGTCGAAGTGGGTAATTTACCCCTGCAAACTTTATTTGTTTTATTTTTCACCTGCATATTTGTTTGGATACGGTTACCATAAAGACACTCATAATGACCACGGGCATAATGAGCGGGCGTTACAGCCATAACGCCCTGGCATACGAGAAGCAAAGAAATAATAAATGTTTCATATTCCTCATCGAATAATGGTTTGGATTTGACCTATGATACATTTTCTGAGGCTTTTCCCGCAATGTTTTATTTGTTTTTAATAAATTAATAATGTTGTCAAAATTTGTTTTTTGCATCTTTAATGTTTTTTTTAAAGCAAAAATCGATAAATTCGTATTTACATAGCAAAATTCGATAAATCCAACAAGAAAAGTTTTTAAAAAATAATACAAAAATTAGCATTGTTCTTATTTTTTGGTCTTATATTCTACAGCCTAAAAGATATTTTTTGACTTAAAAAGAACAACAAAAGACTTATTGGTTTTTGCTTGGGAAGTTTTTTGCAATTTCCCATAACTTTGTGTTTGTTTATTTATTGGGGTTTGCGCGCGAGCGCCTCAAATGTCGTAGACGGAAAAAAGTATTTAAAAAATGAAAAGTCAATTTTTCATTAAGAAAATATATTTTTCGTGAAAAATTAAATATTGTATGTACCACGAGGGTTATTAGATCATAACGCTCATCAGGCTACATGCATCCCTGCATTATGTAACCCTCCGGGCGTTATAATCTATATAACGCACTTGGTGCATAAATAACTATTATTACATCCCTTAAATGCTGATTAAAAGCAAAAAATAATTGGCCTAGTTAATAAATTTTAATTTTAATGAACTTTTATTCTTCGGAAAATACCCTATTACAAATGTGAATGGAAAAGCAACATCTCGCTTTAGCACACTTTTTAATAAAAAGGTTGACAACACCGACCGACGATTTACTATGGAAAAAACGTAGTTGCATTATTGCGTCTCGCATCTACAAATCTGGCGTGCCGCTCCTCTAACTCGATCCGAATAATATCTCCAAATACAGCGGCGAGGTCTGGATTTTTTCAATTCAAGAATCTTGGATGATAAAAATCCATTAATCCCACGTGGCCGGCGTGGCAACTGGGACACGCCAATCACCCAGTGCAATATAAGGTATACGAGAACGTTGAAAAAATAGTGAATCACTGCAGCTGGTTTACAATTGTTACGCGTTACAATTCGTCGTGTAGTTGACAGGCGTATGGGCACTCGAGTAAAAATGTCGCCGCATTCATTCATTAAACTCTTTATTCGTTTGTTTACTTGGAAGGCGCTCTCGCGGCCGATGCCGGATGTGCTCATTCACTTTCTTGCTGCCACTTCATCTAACTAACACGGGGAAAAATAAATACATTGCGGACCAAATATTTACTTTAGGGCTTTAAGGCGTTTTTAACCTTTCGGTTAAATTTTGTGTGGATAATTTACTCGGATGTAATGTTATTTAAGAATTATATCTTTATTTATTTCAGCTTATAATTAATGATAACTTTCATACACGTACCCAATAGTCAATATTTAATATGAAAACATAAGAAATACGTCCCCAAAGCAACTTTCCGGAAATATTTTTTTGCCGCACCAATCGAGAGAGGAATTCGGGGAAGACCTTCTTCTTCTTCTTAACAAATTTATTGATAATTTGAAAGTACAAATATTGCTTCCCCGGTTCGAGATCCGAAGCCAACCGCACAACCACGTCGCGCGGCGCCGTGGTGTTAGTACGGTTGGGCGGATCGCGACCGGTTCGGCTTAAATTAAAAGACAAACCTGCCGCCTGTGGCGGCTTAAAATTGTCATTAAAATTATACATATTAAAAGAACTTAATTTAAGAACACCGAAAGATAAAAACGCTTAATCTGTAATTGGATAAAACACTGTTTTTAATTTTGTTGCTGAGGTGGGGATGAACTCAATGGAAAAAACCCGTTCGAAGCAGTTTGCCCCAACAGTCTACTCACCGTTAGGAGTTTTTGGTTGTTTCAAGGGAAAATTGAGTTTGAAATAGTTAGAATTTTTGTGAAGTTTATCGGTCAGAAATGAATTTTACAACAAAAAAGGACAAAACAACAAAAATTACAAAAATACAAACATGTGACAAACAAGAAGAAGGAAATAGATAGTGTGTGATAGAAGTTTTGGTAGAAAAGAGTGTGGCTAGAGAGGTTGCCGAAAGATAGGCAACGCCTGGTATGGTAATGGGTCGGGGCAGACTAGATGATAAGAGGCGACCAGGGCCGGCTTTTGAAACGTCAGCTTATGTCATCCTATTATATGAATCGTTTTTTGATTGTCAAAATATGACAAGCAGTTTTATTGCAGATTTATGTATTTTCTAATCTCAAAATCAATTTTTGCATAATTTGTAATTGTGATTGTCACCACAGAGCACTAAACTTTGAACTCTATTTTCAAACTTGCTAACTGGAATATGGGCGCACAGTCGGCGTTTATGTTTTTCCAATTTTCAGGAGCACTTCCCAAACTTAGCAGTAATACTTGCAAAGGAAGTGGCTAAGTCTGCATTCACAGATATAGAGAGGTCATTTGATGACATCTCTTATGAATCTATACAAAGAGCTGAAAAAAGGGGAATACAGTCCCCAACGTTCAAGTGGATGCAATCCATTAATTACTACAAACATAAGGGAGGAGCGGACTCCTCCCTTATGTTTGTAGTAATTAATGATTGCGGTCACGGGTTGTTCACAAGATGCAGTTCTATCGCCCTTGCTGTGGTCAATGGTGGTGGATGACCTCCTCCATAAGATAGTAATTCTAGCTTCAACGTTCAGGTTTATGCTGATGAGAGGTCATTACTGAGAGAGGCAGGCATGAGGTTATGCTTTCATCTCATGCAAATCACCTTAAATATAATATCTAGGTGGTGCTCGTTAGAGTGCATCAGTGTGAAATGGAGTAAGACTCCTCACCCATAATTGTAGTAGTATCCGACAGCATAAATTGTATCCATTTGATTGTTGCGGACTGTATTCCCCTTTGTACCGTTTGCCAAAAGGATAAAAATGAGTTTAAGAGCTCCTATGTTAAATACAGTACTGAACTTTTCCAGTGAAGTAAAATGAGTAATTCTGGATCAAAACTTACATGGAACTTACATTTAGAAAAAACACTTACCAAAGCCAGTGCGACTATCTGGACGTGCCGCAGGTTGTTTGGTAAGATTTGGGGTCTAAAACCGAAAATGATCTACTCGTCTTATCTTTCTCTATCTTATCTATCTTAGGATTTTTATGCATGTGTTACTAATTGTAATGGTGTGTTTCGCGAAATTGGCTGTGTTAATAATGGTGGTGAAATATAGGTGCTGGTAGGCCAATAATACAACAATAGAAGTTGTTATAGGCGTCCGTCAACGTGTGGAACAAGGGCCTGTAAAACTTTTGAAACGCTTCTGTCTGGAAATTGTACTTTCTTGCGGGACATGCCGAACGATTGTAAATAAGGACTCCAGCATAAGATGCAATCATATCAATGTCTTCTGCCGACAGATCACCCCGAACGTCTTGCGTACTGCTAATGGTCGGTCAGTTATTTAATAAGTGACCTGCTAATATTGACATTTTCTTCCGATGAAGCGTGGTTTCATCTTTTGGATGAATCCGCATAATAATGTTGAGTCTCCACTCCCCAAATAGTTGGTGTTATTTTTTGCAGTCGGCCATTAGCAGCCATACAGACAACCGCTAACCTAATGATCCTTTACTCCGGCTGTCCTATGGCGATATAGAAAAAGTTGGTGTTTGGATGGCACTTTTTCGCTGGACAATAATTTTTTTCAACTTGGCCGCCAATGCTGAGAGTTACAGAAATGCTGTAAAATCCTTTCTGTAGCACGAAGAGGCGCGGAAACTGCACATTATTGCAGATGATGTCAATATGGCACGTACCTCGAAAAACTTTTGATATAATCATTACAGAAGGATGACATAATTTTAAAACAATAGTTTTTAAATCCATACCATCTTTGATGAAGATAATTTTTGAAGTCGAGATACCTATAAGTGAAATTAGTAAAACTAAATCAACTCGCTGCACATTTAGTTTGGTTAATAATACCTTGTAGACATGTTTCAAGCACTGTGAAATTCATTCAACAAAGTGCAACTCCCTCGACAATAATTGCATATTTTCTTATTGTAAGATCTGAAGGCCTCTTTTATTGAATATTGTTTTTAACACCTTTTTAAAAAACTAATGGTTTACTATTTTGGCCAGGTATTGCGATTTTTTACTGGGCAGTGTGATTTGGGGAAATATGAGAAAAGCAACATTAAGGACATTTACAAAATAGTTCTTATTTTTAACAATTATTCACGTGGCCCAAACATATTAAATGTTTCTGTTGTATCATTTTTATTTTATTAAGTAGTATATAATATAAAAAATATTTCCAGTAATCGTTAATGTAATATATTAGTATTTAGCCTCAATTTCTCAAATGCATTTTTCAGAGTTCAATGATTTGTAAATGCATTATTGCCAACAAAGACTTAAGACTTTATTAAATTAACCTAACTGTAGGGGATCACACGTCCATCTTAATTCATAATCGTTACTGGAACGTGTCTAATGGCACTGTGTTAAAGAATTTAGAGTTAGTCCAGTCAACGGGGGGTTTCACCTCTAACTTGAGTGCTAGTGAATGGATCTTGATGAAACGTCGTGCAATGTGTTTGTAATGACGTTAATAAAAAAGTTGAAAAAAATATTATAGTAGGAAATGAGCGGAAGGGGTAGAAGACATCCCTTTTATCACGGGTTCCGTAACTTGTAGAATTAGGTAAAAAATGAGAAGAAAAAACAATATGTTTATCTTTTTTGGCTCAAAATAAGATGTTTTTATTCTGGTGAATATTTTAGAGAAATGATTATTTTTCGAGATATGGCCATTCGAAAATTCCGAAAAGTAGGGGAAGGGAAATGTAGAAGTTGAAAAAAAAATCTGAAAAAATTCGAGTGAATGTATCATCGAAATAGGCACAAGATTTTTTTTATTTGCAACTTTTCTGTAAAGTGAGTTTTCACCGAGTTTTTTCCGGAGAAACATGAAAAACTACCCCTTTCTTTGAAATTGTAGCGCTTTAAAAAGATACACTTAATTTAAAAATTCGACAAAATTCAAACGTATGCAATGAGGCCTTCTAAAAATTTTGTTGTTTCTTGGAATTTTTTTGTAACTTGCTAGTTTTCCGAGTTACAGGCAGTTTTTCACGATGAATAATGTACTACATTTTTTGCAAATTTTCAATTAAAAAACGCATGAAAATTTAAAAAATGAGCCTGATTTATATATATTATAAAAAACTATGAAACCTAATAATAGTTATACAATTTTTAAAGGTTCAATATAATTCTTAAATTGAAAATGTGAAAAAAATGTAGTACATTATTTATTGTGGAAAACTGCCTGTAACTCAAAACATTAGCAAGTTACAAAAAAATTCCAAGAGAAAAAAAAATGTTTAGAAAGCCTTAATGCATACGTCTAAATTTTTTCAAATTTTTAAATTACATGTTTTTAAAGGGCTACAATTTCACAGATAGGGGTAGTTTTTCATGTTTTTTTCGGAAATGCGAGCGAAAACGCACTTTGCAAAAAAGGTGTAAATAAAAAGAAGTCTTGTATTTCGATTATACATATACATACATGATTTTTTTCAGAATTTTTTTCAACTTTTACATATCCCTTCCCCCACTTTTAGGAATTTTCGAATGACCATATCTCGAAAAATAAGCATTTCTCGAAAAAATTTACCAGAGTAAAAATATATTATTTTGGGCCAAAAAAAGTAAACATGTTTTTTTTCGTTTTCATTTTTGACCTAATTCTACAAGTTACGGAACCCTTGATAAAAGGGGTTCTATCCCTTTCGATCATTTCCTACTCTAATCTTCTTTTCAACTTCTTTATTAACATCATTACAAACACGTTGCACAAGGTTTCATCAAAATCCATTCACTAGCACTCAAGTTAGAAATTTTAGTCATTTTAGCGCTCCGTTAACTGGACTAAGTACGGATGGGCTACATTTTTATTCTTAGATACGTTAACTTATTTTATCCGATTCTATCATTAGTCGCGTCACTTTGGCATTTTATTTCTAAAATTGAAAGTACAGGGTCAATTGACTTCACTTTTGTTGCAAAGAGTTCAGAAAGACATTTAGACATTTTTTGGCGGAAATGTTTGGTTGCATTCTTTGTCCATTAAATAATTATCACAGACAATAAGCCATAAAGTTGCCAGAAACGAAAAGAAATACGAGTTTCTCCTGAGGAATTGAGTCTACTTCCGGTCCGCCATCTTGAATTTACCAAATTAAGCTCGGATTCATAATCACCGACGTCGAAAACCCCCGAGTACAGACTTTCAAGGCCAAAAATCCATTCTCATTTTTTTTTAAATGACCCGATTTCCGTTCCGCCATTTTGAATTTCCCAAATTTGACTTCAGATTCGTGATCAGTGACCCCAAAAACCCCCGATCAACCATTTGCGTCTAATTCTATGGTATATTGTGTATGATAAATTTTTCAATTAATTTAATTAAATCGGCTATTAAAATTGGCAAATTATATTGGACAAAAAATGATATCAAACATTTCAGCCAAAAAAATAAGAGGTACTGTTTTTTCTAAATGTCTTTCTGAACTCTGCAACAAAAATGAAGTCAATGGACCCTGTACTTTCAATTTTGGAAATCTTCAGATATTTCATGCTAAAATGACGCAACTACATAGTTTTATCAAAAAGTTCGACAATTTTCGTTAACCGGTTACCTGCACATCCAGTGGCGCGCCAATATTTTTGACTAAAGATGACGGTCTCGGATGATTAGGGGTCGAACTTGAGCTCTTTGCCCCTGTAGACCTAGACTGGCCTCATAAGGGATGGGCCTGCTTTTTCGCCTATCACCCCCGCAAATGCGGACGGTATTGGCGATGTTAGCAAACCTCCCCTGGTCCTGGCTGTTGGATCCTGCCAGCTGGGTCGTTTCTTCTGGCGCTCTTCTGTCTTGGTCTTCTTTCTTCGCTGGCACGTATAGGCTCCCAGGAGCATCAACATCCAGTGGACTAAATTAATAAAAACTTATCAGTGCTAATTTTAATAGCTTGCATATGCAGTTTCTTACTGTTCTGGCTCCTATATTAGTTCATATTTACTCAAATGATCTCTATAACCATTTTTCATCCACTTCAATATTTTAAACGAGATATTTCTATAAATTTTTACATGTGCGAATAATACTTGAAATTTCTTCGAGCTCTATTTATGGAGCGTTTATTTTGGAAATATTGTAAAAAATGAGTGCTATTTCATTTAAAATATAAAGCATACTGCCATACTTAAAGTATTATCTATCAAGTTAAGTCATTTTCAGTTTGAGACAGGTTTTGTAAATAGATTCAGTATAGAGAACTTTGTTATCTAGCACAGTCAGAGAGTTGTCCGAGAATTACAAAGATTAATGTTGATATTTGAATTAGATTTTCATCTTTTATTAAATATTATGTAGATACATTTATTTATGATTTTTTTAGTTTCTTGCATTACCTACCAGACTGCAGGTTATCAAAATAATGAAAAGATCGAAAACTACTACTTTCATAGATATTCTTCTTTAGTTTTCATAGATTACCTTTTCTGATGTTTGCAAAAAAATATGGTTTTATTATAACAATACATACAGTTACGGAGGAATAAATGAACGCGGTAGCCATTCAGCCTAAGTTCGCGAGTTGTTACTGATTGCGGTGCGAGGTATGTTATAATTCCAGAAGTAATCTATGACACCACGAGACCGGCTGGTTAGAATTTTCGTAAATTGAAGGACACAGTCCATATTGTTAAATCTTAGTTAAGAAATTTAAATTTGGCGCAGTCATCCGTGAGATGTGACGTTCGCACAACTGAATCTGACGTTGAAGTGGAAGCATCCGACCTTATCATAAATTCAGACCTGCTCGGTGATTTACGCGTTAGACTTGAGATCTGGAATCCTGGTATGAACTTAGTGGCGTTTTTAATGTATAATCGAGACAGTAGCAGTGGGCAGGACCCTGGTTGAGTGGTACGACATAGCTAGTCACTGTTATCTCTTTCAAGTTCGAGTACCAGCTGCAGCAGATGTCAGTGCCGCAGGGAACAGGTGCTGTGTTGTTATCTTTATGTGCGTGTCCTGGTTGAGGGGTGAGATAACTCTGGCTAAACTCCGCCGTAAATATAAATAAGGCGATTAAAAAAACAAATGACGCGGAGAACATCGAACATTAACAAAATTATTAGAAAATTGTCGTATGCTCCAGCCATTTAATTACGCAGCCGTACACCAAAGTGTAAGCAATAGGAGAGCATGCATTACACTAATGTTAGGTTGTTCACAGAACAGTCAGAGAACGTGAATTAAAATAATATTAATTAAAACACGACCATTGCGTAAGCGTAATAGTATATCGTAACGGTAGAAAAAGCACATTTATTTCACAATTCTCTTTGTTGCCGTGCTTACAACGAACGTTTCCGTTATTAAATTACAACATTGTTGTTTTTCTTATTGTCCGGCCAATTAAACTGTTATAAATAATGTCTTAACGGCTACTTGTATGTATTACTGCCTAATAGTCCAGTGCATAGACGGCAAAATCGAAAAATGCTTCTGAATCGCTATTTTTTGCATTTTCTAGCGTATTTGGGCGTAAAAAAAATGTGCCTCTTTGCAGAAAAGAACTCATACAGGAACATAAAGAAATAACACAAAAATTGTTTTTTTTTCATATTTCGTGCCGTAGCTCGAAAACGATCCAAAATACCCTAAAATATGTAGAATACTTGTATACGAATAAAACGAGCTTATCTGACATTTGTAAGATAAATGCTTTCAGAGGTATTGCTAATACCTACCTTTTTAATACAGGCTTATTTTTGAACTGAACTTGTTCAACAAAGAGTCCGTGGGGGGGTTCACTACTAATTTGAGTGCTAATGAATGGGATTTTGATGAAACCTTGTGCAAAGTGTTATTTGTAATGACGTTAATAAAAAATTTGAAAGAAAGATTAGAGCAGTAACTGATCGGAAGGGGTAGAAAACACCCCTTGTGCATGCATGTTTTTCGAGATATGGCCACTCAAAAATTTCTAAAAGTGGAGTAAGGGAAATGTAAAAGTTGAAAAACTTTTCTGTAAAGTGCGTTTTTACTTAATTTTTCCGGAAAAACATCGAAAGCTACCCCTTTGAAATTGTACCGCTTTAAAAATATGTAATATAAAAATTTGTAAAAAAGTCAGACGTATGCATTGAGGCCTTCTAAACATTTTTTGTCTACTGGATTTTTTTTGTAACTTACTAATTTTCTCAGTTACAGGCAGTTTTTCACGATAAATAATGTACTACATATTTTGCACATTTTCAGTCTAAAAATTATATTGAACCTTTAAAAATGGTATAACTATATAGGTTTCATATTTCTTTAGAACAATGTAAAAGTCACGCTCATTTTTCGAATTTTTACGTATTTTTTAATGTGCAAAAAATGTAGTACATTATCGTGAAAAATTGTCTGTAACTCGGAAAGAAGGATGGCAATTTTGGGCCCAATGCGCCGACCTTAGAAAAGTGTATTATCTTATGTTTTTTTTGGCATGCTTCAATTGCTTTCGTTTCCGAAATAGGACCTCGGGAAGCCCGAAAAAAAATCGATTTTCACTTTTCTGAGACTTGACTGTTCGAAAATGAGAACATGCGGTTTGCGCCATTCGATTTCTCTCCTCTTCCTGCGTACTGTTGAATTTTTTCAGATTTTTGAAATTTCAACTCATCAGGTGTGTTGTTGGGGTGTTCTAGGGGAAAGTTGGATAATGAAAACCTTTTTTTAGTGTCACATTCGGTTTCAGCGTCCCAAAATAAATAGGAATCGGGGGGGTCTACCCTCTGGATCTCAATTTCTTTTTTTGTGTGCCTTGTTATTAACTCATATTTAACATCTTGACACCTACAGCGAAATAGATGGGAATACAATGGTTTAGTTCGCTGAGCATGACTTTTTTTCATTTATAAGCCAGTGTAATTTATGCGGCTTTGCAAACTAATATTTTAGAAATAGCTCAATTTTGGGAATTACGGCTATTGACTTTTTTTGTTTGCAAGACCAAGTACAATAACTTCGTACACTTTACAAATTTGGTCGTATTGGGCCCAAAATCCCTTAAGACTTTGGCACTCTTAACAAGTTACAAAAAAAAAAATGCAACATACAAAAATGTTTAAAAGACTTCAATACATACGTCTGAATTTTTTCAAATTTTTTAAGCGCTACAATTTCAAAGAAAGGGGAAAAACTCGATGAAAACACATTTTACAGAAAAGTTGCAAATAAAAATAGTCTTGCATTTCGATAATACCTTCACCTGAACTTTTACCAGATTTTGTTTTTTCAACTTATAGGTACATGTCCCCTCCTCCACTTTTAGGAATTTCGGGTGGCCATATATCGAAAAATATGAATTTTTCGAAAAAAATCACAAGAATAAAAACATGTTATTTTGGGCCAAAAAAGGTAAATATGTTGTTTTTGTTTCTTTTGTGACCTAATTCTACACGTTACGGAACTCATGATAAAAGGGGTGTTTTCTACCCCTTCCTATCATTTCCCACTCTAATTCTTTGTTCAACTTTTTTATTAACGTCATTACAAACACATTGCAGAAGGCTTCATAAAAATCCATTCATTAGCACTCTAATTAGAAATGAAACCACCCCCCGTTGACTGGACTAATAGTAAAATAAATATCCGTCGTCTTAAATTTTTAAGCTTTAACGTCAGACCTGTTGCCAGATAATCCTCATGTCTTGTACGAAATTTCATGTAAGTCTGCAAGTTTCGTAATTATGGTAGCCCAATTGGATTCGCCATTTTGAAGCAGCTACTGCAAAAATACTTAACCACCATTTTAATGGAATTCAGACGAGATTTTAATTGTCCCTAGCGCATTCGCCATATTCTAGAATAATTTTTTCCCGATTTTCTTTTGCTGATTTTATACCAGGCATAGTTTGATGCAATTATAAAAGGACCTACGTTAAACCACAGTCCACAGTTTGCGTAGACCTCATAGATATGGCCTAAATCATTCCAGAGTAATGACTGAACGGATAAACAGATACCGATTAAAAATCTGCTGTAAATATTTCTCCAACAGACTGTCTCATCTTGAATAGAGCAAAGTTAAATATCGGTTCCGAAATTTGTGTAAAACCATAATTGCAGTATAAAAACCTGATACGGTGACATAACAGGCCGCCTACACTCGAAACAAAAGACAATTATCCAAAAACAAATAAATTTTGCGATGAAGAAATGGGACACCTGAAAGTGACCTAGACCTGAAACTAAATCAGCTGGCCGCCGACAACGCTATTACAAAACAATGAAAATTACTTAACGCTGCTCTCAACGCAATCGCGAAGTGCCCACAAAAACAGCAGCCGAACTCACGCATACTTCTCTATAAATAAAAGCGCAGCCAGTGAAGTAATGCGGTAGCCGTGAATTTAGGACTACCGCAACTTCCAAACTAAAAAAAAAAAACGGAGCAACGAGCATCTCGAGACCGACGCCCACTATGTAAATAAATATAAAAGAAAATCTCGGTGAATCATATTGCATAATTGTATATGAGTAATTAAGGTTGATGTTTCCATCTGAGTGAACTTGAACATGTACCTAAAGATTACAGTATGAAGTATTACCACTTCTGAAGTCGATTTTTAAAGAGATGGAAATATACGTTGGTATTTCATTTCTTTAAAAGTATTTCGTATACAGTGTGTCCCATTTCGTACTAAGCCGCCCCTATAACTAGGCTATTTGTATTTGGATTTGTATATATTTTTTATAGCCCATAATACCCATGGAAGATAGAACTGTTACTCAATCTCTATTTCAAAGCCAACTGTGATTTTTTAAAATGGGAATTTTACAAAAGTAACATTAGCGATTGAGGAAAAATGTATTCGGAAAAGTCGATTCAGAAAAATTAAGTAAGTTCTAATATGAATTTTCATTTGAATATATTGATTTTTTTTTTAAATATTGCAAGTCAGAAAAATTCGATGTTTGGGTTAGTTTAGAGCATCCAGATTGCTATGAATGTCAATCTACTTCAATTATTGTAAACACCATAGTCAATTTTTACGTCAAAATGCCTTTGAAATTAACAGTTCCAGAAAAAGTGGAAATTATTCGTCTCGTTGGAGATCATGTTCGTTCCTTCAGAGAGACTGCTAAAATATTTAATCGTAGACATCCCATCGTCCTCCACTACATCATTGCACCGTAGCTGCCCTTAATAACAAATTTGATCAAACCGGCACTATTGCAAAGCCAACATTGAAACGTACCAAAAGGCATCCAAATGATAATATTATACTCTATTTTGTTAATAGAAACCTACGAACCAGCGTAAGAGAAATTGCACGGGAATTAAATTTATCAAAAAACAAGATCTGGCGTTGCCTTCGCAGGCACGAATTAAAACCCTTCGAGCCAAAATTTCTTCACACGTTCAAAGAAGGGGACCCAGAACGAAGATTAGAATATTGTTATTGGCTGCAAGGCATTTTTGTAGAGGACCGTCGTTTTATTGTTAAAGTACTGTTCTCAGACGAGGCCACATTTACCACTAATGGCGTGGTTTCGTCACAAAATTGTAGATATTGGGCTGCGGATTATCCAAATTGGGTAATCACATGCAAAAGTCAGTACTCCCAAAAAGTGAATGTATGGTGTGGTACACTGGGAACCCGGCTAATTGGTCCATTTTTTTTTTTAGGGAAATTTAAATGCTGATGTTTACTTGAATTTCCTTAACACAGAATTGTCCGATCCTATAGACGATTTACTGCATTGCAAAGAGATATCCCTCCTTGATTGTGAGGGAATGGTTTAATCAAAATTTTCCTCGAAAATGGATAGGACGTAATAGTCCACTTTGCGAGTTTCCGCCCAGATCCCCAAATATTACTCCCCTGGATTTTTATTTATGGGGTGCAATTAAAGAAAAAGTTTATAAAAGCAGACCACGCACAAGACAAGAATTGTGTAACAGAGTTTTGGAAGTTTGTCGATCAATATCTCCTGAAGAATTAAGAAAAGTATCGAATCATAATAAAAAAAGAATTATAAAATGCATTGAAATTGAAGGCGATCTAGTTGAAAAATATTTCAGACAATTATTATTGTTAGCATTGTTCATATTGTGTACGTTTTTCTTTTAATTAAATAAATTATCAACATTATGTAAAATTGTCTATTATTACTATTTTCTGGAATTCATAGCAATCTGGATGCTCTAAACTAACCCAAACATCGAATTTTTCTGACTTGCAATATTTAAAAAAAAAATCAATAGTTTTAAATAAAAATTCATATTTGAACTTACTTAATTTCTCTGAACGACTTTTCTAAATACATTATAAATTACTTAACGCTGCTCTCAACGCAATCGCGAAGTGCCCACAAAAACAGCAGCCGAACTCACGCATACTTCTCTATAAATAAAAGCGCAGCCAGTGAAGTAATGCGGTAGCCGTGAATTTAGGACTACCGCAACTTCCAAACTAAAAAAAAAAAACGGAGCAACGAGCATCTCGAGACCGACGCCCACTATGTAAATAAATATAAAAGAAAATCTCGGTGAATCATATTGCATAATTGTATATGAGTAATTAAGGTTGATGTTTCCATCTGAGTGAACTTGAACATGTACCTAAAGATTACAGTATGAAGTATTACCACTTCTGAAGTCGATTTTTAAAGAGATGGAAATATACGTTGGTATTTCATTTCTTTAAAAGTATTTCGTATACAGTGTGTCCCATTTCGTACTAAGCCGCCCCTATAACTAGGCTATTTGTATTTGGATTTGTATATATTTTTTATAGCCCATAATACCCATGGAAGATAGAACTGTTACTCAATCTCTATTTCAAAGCCAACTGTGATTTTTTAAAATGGGAATTTTACAAAAGTAACATTAGCGATTGAGGAAAAATGTATTCGGAAAAGTCGATTCAGAAAAATTAAGTAAGTTCTAATATGAATTTTCATTTGAATATATTGATTTTTTTTTTAAATATTGCAAGTCAGAAAAATTCGATGTTTGGGTTAGTTTAGAGCATCCAGATTGCTATGAATGTCAATCTACTTCAATTATTGTAAACACCATAGTCAATTTTTACGTCAAAATGCCTTTGAAATTAACAGTTCCAGAAAAAGTGGAAATTATTCGTCTCGTTGGAGATCATGTTCGTTCCTTCAGAGAGACTGCTAAAATATTTAATCGTAGACATCCCATCGTCCTCCACTACATCATTGCACCGTAGCTGCCCTTAATAACAAATTTGATCAAACCGGCACTATTGCAAAGCCAACATTGAAACGTACCAAAAGGCATCCAAATGATAATATTATACTCTATTTTGTTAATAGAAACCTACGAACCAGCGTAAGAGAAATTGCACGGGAATTAAATTTATCAAAAAACAAGATCTGGCGTTGCCTTCGCAGGCACGAATTAAAACCCTTCGAGCCAAAATTTCTTCACACGTTCAAAGAAGGGGACCCAGAACGAAGATTAGAATATTGTTATTGGCTGCAAGGCATTTTTGTAGAGGACCGTCGTTTTATTGTTAAAGTACTGTTCTCAGACGAGGCCACATTTACCACTAATGGCGTGGTTTCGTCACAAAATTGTAGATATTGGGCTGCGGATTATCCAAATTGGGTAATCACATGCAAAAGTCAGTACTCCCAAAAAGTGAATGTATGGTGTGGTACACTGGGAACCCGGCTAATTGGTCCATTTTTTTTTTTAGGGAAATTTAAATGCTGATGTTTACTTGAATTTCCTTAACACAGAATTGTCCGATCCTATAGACGATTTACTGCATTGCAAAGAGATATCCCTCCTTGATTGTGAGGGAATGGTTTAATCAAAATTTTCCTCGAAAATGGATAGGACGTAATAGTCCACTTTGCGAGTTTCCGCCCAGATCCCCAAATATTACTCCCCTGGATTTTTATTTATGGGGTGCAATTAAAGAAAAAGTTTATAAAAGCAGACCACGCACAAGACAAGAATTGTGTAACAGAGTTTTGGAAGTTTGTCGATCAATATCTCCTGAAGAATTAAGAAAAGTATCGAATCATAATAAAAAAAGAATTATAAAATGCATTGAAATTGAAGGCGATCTAGTTGAAAAATATTTCAGACAATTATTATTGTTAGCATTGTTCATATTGTGTACGTTTTTCTTTTAATTAAATAAATTATCAACATTATGTAAAATTGTCTATTATTACTATTTTCTGGAATTCATAGCAATCTGGATGCTCTAAACTAACCCAAACATCGAATTTTTCTGACTTGCAATATTTAAAAAAAAAATCAATAGTTTTAAATAAAAATTCATATTTGAACTTACTTAATTTCTCTGAACGACTTTTCTAAATACATTTTTCCTCTATCTTAATTGCTAATGTTACTTTTGTGAAATTAACATTTAAAAAAACATCACAGTTGGCTTTGAAATAGAGATTGAGTAACAGTTCTACCTTTCAAAGGTAGTTCATTATGGGTATTATGTGCTATAAAAAATATATACAAATCCAAATACAAATAGCCCAGTGATATGGGTGGCTTAGTACGAAGTGGGACACACTCCCAAGTAACAATTTAAATGCTATGTGGACTTGAAAAAGTTTTGTAAAAGCCTTATTGAGGATGTAAGTTTGCTAAATGGCTTTCTAGCGGTAGTATAGCATTCCAACAACTCTTTCAGCCTAAATAGTTTTATTAAGAGTTGTAACAACCTCCTGGAGGCTGAGTTGCAATGTTTTAATTCAAGTCTATTGGCATTTGTAAAGGTTTTATGGTGGTGGTCAGCACTGCCATGATAAAATCATTTGGTCTACCAAACCAATTTACCTCAGAGACAACATTCATAAAACCAGTATGCCTAAAAGTTTTAAAGAGGCACATGAATATACTAATCATAAAACTGCTGTAAAGCTGTATTGGCTTGTATAATGCTAAATGTAACATAAGAACCATTTAGTCTTTACAAATTACTTCATAAAACTGCAAGAGTTGCAATTTGACAGGTGGACAAATAGATTTTACTTATTTTAGGTTAAATTACTTATGTGCGCATATGCGAAGTACCTCAAGAAATGAGAGACACATTTTTTACAAACGTGGATGAAAATAAAAAGGAGTGGTTACTTTAAAAGAAAAGCCAGAAGTACCTAACTACTTGAAAATAGTAAATAATACACCATCAGTTTCGATTAGTAAAACAGAGTATGATGATTCGTCACCAGCAAACACTCAACAATTGATAATTGAGACCACCTGCCATTCATCAATTATAAGACAAACGTAGCACTTATTGTAAACAATTAGAGCCACACCACACATTTGACTATTCAAAATATTCAAATAAATGTGAAAGGTTATCTTCTTCTTATTTATGTCTTTTTGGGTAATAGGTTTTATGGTGGTTGTTAATAAATCCAAGAAATCTTAATATAGGTCAAATGGTGTTAGACAAGATCAACTAGTATTAGACAATACCAAATGGACTCACATAAATGTAAGAGGTCTTAAATTGGTTGTAATTAGTAGCAAATGCTCTTGTATGAGAGGATTGTGACAATCTTAGGACTAAATACACTTATTGTGGTATTGCCGGCAACCAACAGGTTTTAATCAAAAATCGCCATTTTTCTACAAAGATATCTTTGTAAACAAAACCTGCCATGTTGGAATTATTCAAGTAAACAATTAGTTAGTTGCAATTTTTGCAACAATTTATGAGTAATTAGGACTAAAATCAGGATTATTATTACTAACGTGTGATTTAAGTTGATATCAACAAAAAATAAAGCTTTTTAAAAAAAATTAATTTTAAAATATTTTTTTAAATTTCCAAAATTTTCAATATTTTTGAAGGGCTTCCGTATTTTTCAGCCTACTAGTTGTGATATCATCAGTACAATTTAATGCGCAGCTAAATTTTCACTCATGGTGAGTACCTATACTAAACTTGATATTTTTAACCAGTATATAGAGAGACTAGCTGAAAGTTGAACAACGGCAAATGCTTATTATAACATCCATTACCAACATGCGACTAATTTGCCAATATTGCCAACTTAGTTTTAATATGATGGCAAGCATAAAACCTTTTTATCAAAAATAACCATATTAATAGAGCAAATAGCATTTTTAAGTGCAATTCTAAAGCATTTTAGTTTTATGATGACTTTAGGAAGTGGTTTTATAATAGTTTAAACAACGGTTTGTAGATAGTTGCGTAAGGCCAAAAGTATGTTTTTAGGATATATTATTGGTTTTATGGATAGTTTTATCAAGGTCTTCAGAACGTTACAAAGGTTGTTTAGAATAAAACTAATTGGTTTTAAAACGACTTTTAAAAAAGGCCCTCAGAACACTTTTAAGAATGGTCCCTCTTAGCTTTATACAAGCTTTATAAAGGCTTAATAGCGTTTGTCAAAGATATATGGTTTTATCAGAAGTTTTATTAAATAGACTTCAAGAAGTTCTGAAGATCACGATAAAATTTAAATTGTTACTTGGGACTGTATAAGGGTACTTCACAAGTGGACGATAAAACGAAGTGAAGTGGGGGGGGGGGGGTAAATTCTAATCAAAATGAGCATATGCAGGCTGTCCATTTTATCAGGGCGCTCCAGGATATCTCACTTAATATCGGTCGTGTAAAAGAATTGTTGGTATGAAAATTGCGCCGGTTTTTATAAGCTACAAAATAGTTTAAAGACATTTGAAATTAATGACCTACCTTAAGAGTTATGACGAAAAATATCGATAATGCAGAATATGTCTAAGCACAATATCTCCGTTATTTGAAGAGATACGACGAAAATTCTAAGGCGACAATTTTTTGCAAAACAGTGTTTCAAGGAGATTATATCTAGATTTTTTGATAACCGCTGCAATTTCAGATTTACTCTTTAGGGTGTTAAGAATTTTTTTTGAAACGGGCGGGAAATGGCGGGATTATGATATGATATTTTCCTCCCTTTTCAACGATGTATCATATGTCATATTTATTCATTGGAAGTAAGCAAATAATTATAATAACAATATTTTTAAACCAATTTTTTTTTAACTAGCATCACATTTGCCGAGGAGAAGTATGATTAAATGATTAAATAACACGATTTAAAAATCAGTAGGTTCTTCGAATCTTTACTATAATCAAACAATAACACAATTAAAAGGAATAAAGTAAATTCAGCACTAAAAGATTAATTTAAAAACATGAGTGTTGTTTGTTTTTTTTTTTTTACTTCCCTCGCATATTGTATTCGAGAAAAAATCATGAGTAAAATAGACCTATTAAAAATATATAACAATGCTTTGCGATGCTGTAGAACGTAATGAAATTGATGTCGAAAACTAATTAAAATGATGCATCAATCAATATCCCACGGAAATAGGCCTTTCCCGCGAAGACACACTCTTGGTTACTACTCCACCAGCTGATGTGGTAGAACTTGTAACAACTGTAGGACTTTTATTTGTTTTGATTGACCAGATGTTGGTTTATCTAAAAATTCTGCTTTTCTTTTTCGAGCTGAGTCAGACAGCTGACTAGGTAATTTTTGTCTTGGGGGGACTATTTATATACCTATGCGGTACAACTTCAGGTTTTATGTGAAGACTAGTTCCCATGATTTTATAATGCATCCAGTTGTCACTGTCTTCTTCAAGCTAAAATAATATAATTAAATTCAGTTATGCTAGAATGTGTATATACATCGTTTTCCTTTACAAGAAAGTGTATTCTTACATTAAAATGATCTTCATAAACTCTGTCTCTTCCTGAATACGGTATGTTACACATATTCATTGCTACAGCCCATGCTTTTCGAATGATTTGATTTTTGGGTATTGAAATAAATAACTTGGCACCAGCATTTACACTTGTATTATTACAACATGTCACAATGCAATGCACTACAACCATTTTTTTTATAGTCAAAATGAGATTCACAATCACAAATAAAAATACGAAACACTCTAGAAATCAAAACAAACAGATTTAATGAGGTTATGTATATCGAATGTGTCACGCGTCACTAGAACTAAAGGAAGTTGGAGGAGGTTGACGCTTGATATCTGTCAATGCAGTAAAGCTAGAAAGAGACAAACACTTGGCACATATGACGACACCTTAAAAAATCTGTTTATTTATAGCCTCTATGCAGGGTATTAGAGCATTCTGATTGGTGTGTCTACAAGATTGATCTCTTGCATTTTTCCTCAAAACTTCGCTCTTGGCGAGATATTCAAGGTCAAATTTCCAAAGAAAACGGGTTTCCGCGAATATCTCGCTTCCTATACGTCCGAACGTCCATGAAGTTAACGTGAAAGATGCAGAGAATTCAATTATCTATCAGGTTGATCTTTTGAATCGTTTTCCAAAATCTCGCCCTTTTCGAGATATTCAAGGTCAAAGTTTCAAAAAACCGGTTTTCCACGAATAACTCGCTTTCTATGCATTGAACCGCGCCGGAGTCTACATACAAGCAGTAGGAACTTGAATATCTGCAAGATTGGTAAATTTATAGTTTCTAATTTTTTTTAAAATGCATTCGTTTCCACACCACCCACGAGGTAGAACGAATGACGCGTATTTTTTACATGGTTCCCCCTGTGCATGTAGGCCTAGCCCATGAAAATTGCGCCGGTTATTACATAAGGTGCTCTATATACATTAATCCTAGTCTGACTCATACTCAAAATCATTCTGTGAACTATCATCATCGCTAACATAATAATCATTACTATCATAAGAATCAGAATCCTCATCATTGCTAATTTCATTCTCATTAGTTGTTACCACGTCTGAACATTCGAAATAATCTATTTCAGTAGTAAAATCTTCCAATTCAAATATTTTCTTTTTGCTATTTACGATATCCCCCGACAATTGGTGCAAGCTTCGGGGCATTCAAGTCCGATTTTTTGCGTCCACACCTTGCGTTGCAACCTTTTCGGCAATTGCAGAAGATTTGATTCACTACATTATCTGGTGCTGGTGGGAGTACTGAGAGAACTGCCTCAAGGATATTGTTATTGGAAATCCAGCCCCATGCATGAGGTTCTGGTTTGTTTCCTAACCGAATTTGGTAATAAGCTCTGAATATATGCTGCTGAGCTGCTGCCAAATTAACTTCTTTTTTCTTCTTGGTTGCTGTGGAGAAAGCAAAAATACCTGTGCTCACCTATTGAAGTTTGTAATGTTTGTGCTCCATATGTCACCAAAAGAAAACGCAATCCATTTGCTGTTAATGCATCGGGAGCAATTTTCCTGCAGAAAAACTTCTGCAGCTTCATGTAGATAGGGACGTTTTTCAGACATTTTGAAAACTTCGACTTTTTCTCTTCTTATAAAGAGCAGATGTTGTATCACACCCTGTCATCGAACAACATCAACAGCATCAACAACTTTCACATTGACTTCATGTATGTCTGATGCATAGGAAGCGAGATATTTGCAAAAAATCGTTTTTTTTTAAACTTCGACCTTGAGTATCTCGAAAAGGGTGAGGTTTTGGGAAAAAAATGCAAGATACCAATCTTGTGGATAATTGAATTCTCTACAACTTTCGTGATAACTTTATTGCTCTCTGAATTTTTTTGGCGCGAGAAAATCGCGAAAAACCATGTTTTTTAATGTTTCACCTCGAATATCTCGAAACGTCGTGGGAGGTTTGGGAAAAAATAAAAAAGGCAACTTATAGATAATTCAGTTCTCTACAATTTTAACTTTGACCTCATGGGCATCTGATGCATAGGACGTGAGATATTTGCAAAAAACTTTGACCTTCAAAATCTTGGGTAGCCATGCTGGGATTTTTGTGATTTTGTGGATTTGGATTTGGGACACCTCAAAGGACGTCTGTACAAAAATTCAGATTTTTACTAATTTTGTCCAGGTCAAATTCTAATTTTCATGGGCTACAAATATAAAATAGGATAACAGAATTGATGATTATACGGAAAACTACTATTATTGATGATAGCATTAGAGAATAAACTTGTAATATTTGAATAAAAGAACTGAGAAAAACGTGATAAAATGAATAAGGATCATAAATATATTTATTAAACGGTTTAAATAGAAAGTTTAGCTTCACTTCCAACTAGTCATTTATTATTTTTTATGTATGGAGTTTCCTGTAAAACTAAAAATAGGAGCATATCTAAGGAAAGCTTTTGTCGTTGACTTTAAGTGTACTGTTAGTAGGAAGTTCATATTACGATTTAATGAAAGTGTGCAACGGCATTGAATCGAAGCATATTTTCTGTTTTACGAGACATTTATTGATATTGTTATTAAAATGACGCTAGTGCTGTTCACGGAACCGGCGACCAGGCGCCTAAGTGTTAACAATCGTTTAAAAAAAGTTTTAATAACAAATAAATTAATGAAAACTTGGATTCTTAACAACAGAACTGAGATGTCTCTCTATGAAATAATTTGAGAACAGATTTTTTTTTTTATTGGTTTTTAAAGTAGCCCAATCATCCTGGTATTCGATGTCATAATCGAACGGATAGATAGAAAATTTGTACACAAGTTTGTGTATTCAAGGACCTTCTTTCACGTGGCAAAATAAAAAACTTCAGGACTCGAGGGAAGCCCCACCAGCTTGAGATGTTGCATGTTACAAAAGAATCACAAATCTTTGCACGGTATGCATGATATCTTCATCTGGGCGTCTTCCCATTAGCAGCTGCTCAAAAGCGGAATTAATATTAGGATCTTCCATCTACACCCTCCATGCTCCTTGCTTGCCTGCTCCACAAAATGAGGACACGGTATCACAACCCGTTGCAGAATGAAATATTGGCAAAAAGCTATAGATATCCTGTGATAAATTAGAACATAGGTCATGGATGCCTATTGACCTACGATTTTTCGCGGTTCCAAAATCAATCCAAAGTTGTGGAATATTTTCAAAATTTAAAAGGGCTGATACTGCAATGACCACAAACAACATCCGAATCTATAATAATAATACCTTTATTTTCCTTTCAGACAGTACATCCATGTATAGGAATCGTCACAATATGTCAAGCAATTATGCTACAAAAAATTCATCTAATGTATAAGAACAATTGTTAATATAGTCTTAATTTTAGTTTAAAACTGATTACATTTTTTGCCTGTTTGATGTCAAATAAACAATTAAACAGTTTCAGACCTAGACAGTTGGGTGCATTTATCGATATATTATATTTATAATAAGAAACAGATATTCTTCTCTTTGTCTTGTGTTTCTAGCATGAAACTTTGTATTCGTGATAAATTTAGCCTTATTTATGGTTTTCCGAAGAAATATGTGAATTAATATTTGTTTTGCATGACCACGAAATTGCTTTGTCACATCTAGTGCAATACAGTTCTCTACCATCAAAATGTAAATCGGCAACATCGCGAATCCAAAAATTTACTGTAGCTTGCGTTTTTAGTACGTACGTCCGAATTAATCTACAGTAAGAGAGACATTGAGTAATCTTGTTAAATGTTAAATTACTCCCCTCCCCGCCTGGGATTGGGTTAAACGGTAAAGCCAGGTAGGTAAACAGCCAGTAGGTTTACCCTCTGCAATTTAAAATAGTCTATTACGCAATTAGTTTTTATTTAATATAGTGCGTTTCTCGATAAAACTAAGTTACACATTAACATTGTAAAATTAAATAAAATTAATTAAAAAATTGATTGAAGGAGCCGTTACTCTTTATTTAGTTATTTGTGTAAAATTAATTAATTAATTTAATATCTATAAAGGCCATCTCTGGAATCCGGATCTTATTTTGCGTTTTGTTTTTTCTCGATGTGTTTGCAAGTCTTCTGTGATAAAATAAAAATATTTGATTAAAATCAATTATTGAAGCAAAAATAACTTAAAGAGGTTTTACATGCAGGCCTCTAATTATTTGGTTGTGTCAAAAATAAGGTGGTTTTGGTACCCTGTAAGTGCAGAAAAAAAATACAATTTTAAAATCTCTCATTGCATTATTCCCAACAGCAAAAGAAACCGCGTGCTTCATATACCGTCTAAAATGCATTTGTAAAACATGCCTTCAGTATGTTCCCCTGGCGCCTAACAGTATGTTGTTACACGTCCACACCCTATTTTTAGTTTGATTTTAGCCAGGGTCATAATGACCGATGGAAATGTTACTCACGCTTGGAGCAAACATATTTTTGCTACTATTTCCACTCTGTTAACTTTACTAAGATGGGAATCTATTTAATATGTACATATTTGTATGCAATACGATTGAGTTAATATTAATCTGTTTACTCAATTATCATATCGGGATGTGCTATTTGTTGAGCGAACGTTCCGGCGCCAGCCTCAATACAAAGAATTTAATAATGCCATTGTAGGGTGTTTGATCATTAGATTTAAATGAATCATAACATTTGCTATTAATATCATCATTATCAGATGTGGATTATATTCGCTTCGCAACTTTATGGAAATAATGCGAAATTTGTTAGATGTTATTGTGTATTTCTGCATGTTTTCGTGATGCAATTTATTTCTGATTTTTTACTTATACATAACAGAATTTTAATGGTACGAATTTATGTAAATATTTCTAATTTAGGCTAAAATGGCCCAGTCGTCAGGGGTTTTAAGGCGTCACTTAACGTTATATGGCTGAATTTTTCAGGATAAGTAGTTTTTGTGGCGTAGAATACGATAAAAAAAGTTTACAGTTATAAGGGGCCGGCGACCCCCAAAAATATCGAAAATATTGGCCGAAATTCGAGTTTTGGCCAATAACTCGAAAAATACAACATATACAGGGTGTTTTGTGCATCGTGTGCCAAATGGAAATGGCCGGCAGAAAGGGTTATCTGCTATCCTTTCAGGCCCCTTAATACTTCCCATGCCCTGCGGGATTTTTCATATCGACCTTTTATCTTTTTAATGTAAAAAAATCCCAAATTCTACATTTAAATTCAAATTATAAAAAAGGTATTAGGCGTAGACTGCGAATTTCATTTTAATTTTGATGTGTATTGTTGAAGGGTTTTTTTTAAATCCAAAATTGCTGGCATTAGTCATCTAGTTGTTTTTTTATTCACTCGCAAACTTTCGGAATAGGTAAAATTTAAATTTAAACTTAGACTTTACATGGCTATAAAAAGAAACTCAGAGCAACCGGGATCTTCCAACTCCCTCAAAAATTCTCTAGTCTATCCTCTTGCTAGTGATGTGCCACATGTCATAAAAATCTTTTAATAACTTCGTGAATTCGCTAAATTAATGAATCGGGTCACATAAGGCCAATATTCAAAATTCCGAATAAAAAATTATTTTTGCTTAAATTATGCATGGGAAACAGGTAAAATCTGTTAGCTCACTCTTGCGAAGTAAAATTTATCTTCTATCTCTTTCTGTTCATTGGTTTTCTTGAAATAAAGAAACAGTTACATTTTTATCATTTATTAAAAAAATTTAAAAATCTTGCTCAAAGTATTGGTCTCTGTTGAGAATGCAGGCCCGACATCTGCTTCGTATTTCGACAGTTGTTGTATGAAGTCGTATTTCCTCCCTAATTGTACCGAAAGCCGTTTCTATGCGTTGCACAAGAGGACAAGTTCCTCCCTAGTCGCAACCTCCGTCGTGTACGCGAGCTCATTGGCACGTCCCCAGAAATAAAAATCCAACGGAGTTAGGTCTGGGGAACGTGATGTTGACGGCTGTCCCGCGCGCTGGCGATTGATTGTAAGACAATATCTAGACAATGTGTTCCCAAATGCGTGGATTGGGCAAGATGGCCCTATTCAATGGCCTCCACGTTCCCCAGACCTAACTCCGTTGGACTTTTATTTCTGGGATCATGCCAAAGAGCTCGCGTACATGACGGAGGTTGCGACTACGGAGGAACTTGTCCTCTTGTCCAACGCATAGAAACGGCTTTCGGTACAATTAGGGAGGAAATACGACTTCATACAACAACTGTCGAAATACGAAGCAGATGTCGGGCCTGCATTCGCAACAGAGACCAATACTTTCAGCAAGATTTTTAAATTTTTTTATAAATGATAAAAATGTAACTGTTTCTTTATTTCAAGAAAACCAATGAACAGAAAGAGATAGAAGATAGATTTTACTTCGCAAGAGTGAGCTAACAGATTTTACCTGTTTCCCATGCATAATTTAAGCAAAAATAATTTTTTATTCGGAATTTTGAATATTAGCCTTATGTGACCCGATTCATTAATTTAGCGAATTCACGAAGTTATTAAAAGATTTTTATGACATGTGGCACATCACTAGCAAGAGGATAGACAAGAGAATTTTTGAGGGAGTTGGAAGATCCCGGTTGCTCTGAGTTTTTTTTTTATAGCCAAAAATCGTAAAATAAATGTTAATAACTTTTATTTAAAAAATGATTTGGCATACATATCCATCGGATCTTTTTATACATTACTTCAAAAGTAATATGTAAACGTTTGAGATTTTTGTCTTAAAAATTGTAGAAATGGTAGAGCTTCTACCGATTTCATCGGAAATCTCATATATGTACTATTCCCACAAATTATCGTTTTATAATTGAAAATATGACAATCCAATAGCCACATGTTTCTCGTTTCATTTAAGCTTTGTTGAGCTCAATTTCATTAATTAGTTCAAAAGTTACAACAAATTTAGTGTAGCGCGTTCGATACTGCGCGTGCTTCGCGCGGCGTACTTATATGTCGCCATGCACGTTCCATTCTCGTGTGTTAAACAAAAAAATCTGGAGCCTACATTTTTGATCGTACAAAAAAACTCCATATACGTTTTTGATGTGAAATTTCCCCCTTTATCGCCTAGTGCTATTAGTTTTCTTATATATTTTCTTTATTTTTCGAGTTATTGGCCAAAAACCGAATTTCGGCCAATATTTTCGATTTTTTTAGGGGCCGCCGGCGCGGCGCCTTACAGCTTTAAACTTTTTTTATCATATTCTGCACCAACTCCACAAAAAAAAATTGCCGCCATTGCCCCGCAATTTTTTTGTTGCTAATTTGTTGACTACCAAAATTTAAAAACATAATGTATTTTTAGACAACTTATCGAGAAATAACTTTTTACTTTTGTAAAATTTTCGAAAAAAGGCTTATTTTCCAAGATATGGTGGTTCAAATTTTTCCAATAAGGGGGGACGGGGAATAAAAAGTGACGAGAAAAAATCCACAAAAATTCTGCTGAATGCATTTTATAAAAATGCAAGACTTTTTTTCTTTATGACTTTTTCCTAAAGTGTCCAAGTTTTCCGGAAAAATATGAAAAAATGGCCCTTATCGGAAAATTGGAAATCTCGTAAACCGTAAAATTTAAAAATCTGAAAAAATTCAAACGTATAGGGTAAGATATTCTGTAAAATTTTGGTATCTTGTAATTTTTTTGTAACGTGCATATTTTCCAAGTCTTCAACAGTTTTTCACAACCAAAGGCACGTTTTTGATAATGAAAAACCATTGAAAACTCGGAAAATATGCACATTACAAAAAAATTACAAGATACCAAAATTGTAAAAAATATCTTAACCTATACGTCTGAATTTGTCCAGATTTTTAAATTTCACAATTTAGTAGATTTTCCATTTTCCAATAAGGGCTATTTTTTCATGTTTTTCTGGAAAAATTTTGATAGAATGCACTTTAGGAAAAAGTCATTAAGGGAAAAAAATGTCTTGCATTTCAATAATACATTCACCAGAATTTTTGTGGATTTTTTCTAGTCACTTTTTATTCCCCCTCCCCCTTTGTTGGAAAAATTCGAACTGCCATATCTCGGAGAATATGCATTTTTCCGAAAATTTTACAATAAAAACTTGTTATTTTTTGTCAAATTATCTAAAAATGTTTTTTAAATGTACCTAAATTTTGGTAATTAACAAATGAACAAAAAAATCGTTGTTTAAAAAAATTGCAGGGCAATAGCGGCAGATTTTTTTGTGGAGTTTGATCTAAACATCAATATGAACAGAATCCAGAAAGTTTCGTGAAAATCCATTTATTCGGTAAACTTTTTCAAGTTTAGGTCGATTTTCGTCTAATTCGCGTACACTAATTTATGAACATCGGAAAAAATCGAACAAAATACTAGCGTATTTAAAACGGCATTTTTGGGTTTTATTTCAAACGTCGAGGAATTTTACAGTTGATTTTCTCGGAGTTTGATTTTATAAATATTAAAGTTTGATGTTACGGGGAAACCATTCATTAACACAAACCATAGGTTACACCAATGAGAAATGCTTGCACAACAACACTTTTTGCATTACAGCACCTATTATTTAGCTCCCATGTATTCTTTTAGTAATTTTCGACAATCGGTGGCTGTTGCCTGTTGGATTTACTTTAAAACAAAAATTCAAGTACCTACCGCTTTTGAAAGGGGTCAAAGCATGAGCAGCGGCAGCAGCGGGTTTCTGTGTCCTGATATAATCACCTATTTACCGAGAGTACTGACATCAATAAAAAATATATATATTTTAATAAATTAAAAAAATATATATTCTGTTTTAATTAGTATTATTATTTTCACTAGCATAATATGACATTTATCGAATTTGAGTGTGTATGATAATATACACGTCGGCATACACAAGACCCCACGAGGGATCAGATCGAAATCTCTTCCTTTTAAATTGCTAATTAACGATGTAATGAATCAAATGTTAAGTGTTTGAATTAACATTCTACAGCCACTTAAAATTTGTTTAATTATAATTAATAAATCGCCTCAAATATTCATGACGACATACGTGCCAATTAAAAAGCATTAGATGCGCAGTACCTACCACTTAAAAACAGATAAATGAATAAAATTAATATAATACCACAGTTAGGGAAATGGCGTGCAAAATAGAGTACGGAAAGTTATCGTCTACCACTCAGTAATCGAAGAGAGCATATAATCATTGTTTAGTTAGTTATACACATAAGTGTTTAATGTATTTTTGTTTTGTTTTCAGGTAAGAATGACCAGCTTGTCCGCGTTCAAAGGTTCTAGCTCGATAAAGGAGAGATACACTTCAGATAATTTGATCAAAGGATTTTTTTGCGTAAGTATAGAATGGGGTTTGCGATAATTCGAGTATATATGTTTCTCTTCGCAAATAGAAATAAGGCGTAATTGCATTTCCAAAATCATATGTATTGCTCATAGAGAGAAATTGTGATAATCATTTTTTTATAACTTTCAAAATTTTTGACTGTCCATCCATCCGTCACGTTTTCTTTTTAAGAGCAGGAATTTAGAGTATTGAAATTTAATTAATAAGTTAGTTAGTAGGAGGAAAATTGGAGGCCTATTGTTTTAGAAAAAGGTCAATCAAGAGATATTACGCTTTCCTAAAATGTCTTCATGTTTTACGACTTGACATATTGACCAACAAGTTTCGGACAAATCTAGTTCTCTTCGCAATTTAATTTTGAATAATTTGTGTCTCTTTCGTTTTTGCGATACGGGTTATACAACCAGAGACATTTAAGAAAAACTGCGAAGAAACAGGATTCTGAACATTCTTTTGTTGAAACAAAAGCTTTCCGCCACACGGATTTAATCCAAAACTTTTTACTACACTTCTTGAAATGTTTTCAACAAGTTTCAGCAAAAAAATTGCTATAGTAAGACAATTTCCTAGAAATTTTAGTTTTACTCCACTATAGTAATAATGTGTTGCTTTAAAAATCAGATTGCGCTTATTAAATTGTATTTTTGTATGTAGGTGTTGGAGAAAGATATTTATTTTATCTTATTTCTAGCCGAAGTTCCCGAGAAAATGTTTTTATAGATTTACAACGTACTCACCGTGGATCCTAACAGCCGTGAGATCGGCTATTAAAGTATTATTTCGTATATTATTCGTCTCATACAACGTATAATACATAGGACTTCCACGTTTTTCGACATGTGTTTGACATTAAGTGGCAGTTCGAAGTAAAATATAATTTAAGTACAAAATACCTCGTAAATAAAACACTCGCCTTATTTGTTTCATGCACATTACATGCGCATAATATACATGTGTTTCAGTTTTTTATTGACCAGGCGCATCCAAGTGCGCTTTTTATACGATAAATCAAAGTTTCTCAAATTACAGTTTTCTCAAATTTAATATCGCTCGTAAATTTCGTGGCGCCCAGCGAGGAGCTCAAAACACATTGTCCTATCTGCGGTTGGACATATTATTTTTGATTGTATATTTCGGTAATAAATGTGTTTTGACCATTTTTAATGGTTATTTGCATAGGTGAATGGTCGGTGCAAGCTGCGGGTCCCTAAAATGTTCCGTTCTTTTATTGTAATTAACTCGGTAGCATCGTAAAATTATTTTTTAATTACATCAAAACAAGTCGATTTTTATATTAATTAAAAAAAATAAGTCGATGAAAATTTAAGATACTAGTTTTATTTCGAATAATTGTTCATTAAACAAGGAGTATACCTACAGGGTGATGGAAGTATGATTAAATTGCGGTGGGTCTTTTCTTCATAAATAGGTTAATATATCATGTAATAAACTCAAACTCTAAGAATTTCATTTCACAAATTACCTGAAAAGTGAGGCGCCAGAAAGCGAGTTCCTGTGAAAACTGAACTAAACTGCTGAGTACTAGCCATGCGACGTTACCATCCTGTAAACACACATACTTTAGAAAGACGTTTATAATGTGCAAACATCATTTGACAAAACGTTTCATATAACGAAACTACAAACGTTTAATATTGGTAAATGTCAAACGACTATTTTTAGCTTTTATTATGCTTCAAGTTTTACGTTTCGAAATAACGCTTGATTAAGGTTTTTAGTTAATGTAATTTAAATCTGGAAGAGAAGGTTTAAGAACCGCATTTTCCAACGTTTCACTTAGGTATTTGCATGTCACCATTTTGACATTTAAAAATGGTTTAATAGACGTATTTTCGAATTCGTAATGCAATGTCTCTTTATGTAATAGTAGTGTAGAAAATTTATTTTACTTTATAGTAGTGTTCCGAAATTTTCTCCTTTCTGAAGGAACGTAATATTAATGTAGCTTTTAGAACTAACAACACATTGGGAAAACATAAGAAATGGTTAAGGCTCGATTTATGAGAATTCCTAGGAATAAATAAATTTTATCCACGACCACTATATTAGGAAGGTATAATACGTTTATTTTCCGTGGATTAAATGCCCTTTAATACACTAGTGGATTAAATTTCATAATACCACATTTCGATTTTATAGAATTTAATTTAGAATTATTATTAATACGAGTATTAACATTAATATTTATATGAAGAACGATCTTGTCATTTTGACCGGGATTAATGAAATTAACTCGATAGGGTGTTTCTGAATAAGAAATTGAGGGGTCCACAATTCGCCGACATTGGTAACCGCTAGTCGATGTACACGGTAGGACCTGGCTTTTTCCAGCAATTACCATCTTGCTGGACAGTGATTCTTCTAACTTTCCGCTACCGTAGTCGATTTCCAACCATCGTGACGCTAGACAGTGTTAATATCGCCCCCAGCATTGGCCAACAAAGTTGCCGAAGAACTCCTCATTCCATGTCTGGTAACACTTTCTGGATCAAGGAGCCCAAAAAATGAAGCCACTTTTGAAACGGTTTTCGAAATTGTGTTGACGCCTACATGTTGTGTAGTACATTTTCCAGCCACATATCGCAAGAAAAATCTCCCATCGGCAGTTTTAGGTCGCAGATTGATGTATTTTCGACACATTTCTATAGTGTTGACTGAAAAAGCTTCTTCTATGATGGTGAAACTTCTTGAAATGTTACTTTTCGTATCCGAAATGAGTACGTACAGGTCTACCTTTGTCTTGAACATGACTGATATCCAAAAAGGTTAATTCATTACGCCGACAAGCACCTGCAACTCCCATGATCGTTGCAACCTGTAATGAGTTCAAAATAAAAAGCTCAATGTATAAATTGAAATATCGACATCGTGTATTTCCTACCTTAACTTAGTAAATATTCGTCATCCGGTGCTTCTTTCAAAAATTTTTCGATTTGGTTTCTCTCAAATATCTCTGCCTTCATTAGTTTATAATTTCTTTATTCGATATAATCTAAATGTTATTTGTGGCATTATCTTAATTTTTTTTCCTTCTTCAATTCTTTGGGACTTCCTGCCACATCTATGTTTTCTTTTTAAGCCGTGCTCGGGGAATCTACAAAATATCACAATTAACCAGTATATTACTGGTAAATAACCTCTACGCCTGTGACTTTTACGTGAAAGGATCAGTTAGAGGTTACTTTTTTAAAATAAACAACACAAATAAGTATAAAAACTTGAAATTATATATTTAGCCGACGTTTCGGGAATCTGATCTGTTTCCTTTTTCAAGGCTTTTTTGAAAAATGTTTTTTTCTGTGTGTGATAAATACACAGCTCTAAAAATGTTTGTTATATTCAATATCCATAGATACTTACTATTTACATGCAACTGTTGATATAGTTAACAGTTTTTTTTAGTTTTTATACAATGTTAAGTTTGTGAAGTTCTTCTTTTAACATTGGCAACCAAGTTAGTATTCCATGTGAGTGCAACAAACAATACGTGGGTGAGTCATCCAGACCATTTAGTGTAAGATTGGGCGAACATTAAAATTATATCAGAAAAAATGAAATTCAGAGGTTCACGATCTGCGAACACGCTTGGGAGAACGGACATAGAATAAACTGGGACCTGGCAAAAATTTTAACAAAAGAGGCAGATGGCAAAAAAAGAAAAATTAAAGAATCCGCGATAATATTATTGAATGAGGATAGATGCGTGTCGAATTGTTCCGTAGATGTCTGTACAACTTGGTTGCCAATGTTAAAAAAAGAACTTCACAAACTTAACATTGTATAAAAACTAAAAAAAACTGTTAACTATATCAACAGTTCTATGTAAATAGTAAGTATCTATGGATATTGAATATAACAAACATTCTTAGAGCTGTGTATTTATCATAAACAGCAAAAAAGATTTTTCAGAAAAAGCCTTGAAAAAGGAAACAGATTAGATTTCCGAAACGTCGGCAAAATATTTAATTTCGAGTTTTTATACTTATTTGTGTTGTTTATTTTAAAAAAGCAACCTCTAACTGATCCTTTGACGTAAAAGTCACAGGCGTAGAGGTTATTTACCAGTAACATACTGGTTAATTGTGATATTTTGTTAGATTCCCCGAGCTCCGCTTAAAAAAAACATACATGTGGCAGGAAGAAGTCCCAAAAGAATTGAAGAAGGAAAAAAAATCTTTATTCGGCTTTCAAATATGAAGTAAGTTTACCATACTTTGAAAAATCAATAACTTTGTGTACTTTCAACGTTGATTTTAACATGCAATACTTTATTCACACTGAAGAAACAGCAAACCGTTTCTCCATATTGAAAAAGTAGGATAGTAGTACCTCTTCTGTAATTGCTTCTTCTCCTATGCCCCTTTTTTTCTCCAGTTGTCGAATTCCACCAATTCCTTCTCGTATGCACTTTTGCTTTTCGCTGGTAACAGACGTAATGCTGCTTCTTGAGCTTCTTGCGTGATTTCAGCCGAAATGAAGAAATTCTCAGCATTCTCACTCATTTTTTTCTGTCGATTTTGCAAATTTTTTCGCTTTTGTCAACTAATAAACAAACTCATGTCATAGAAACGATTCAAAGACCTTCTGTTTTTCTTTGCTCAAAATCAAAAGATTCTTAGTCGAAATAAATTTGTCAAATCTGACGTTTCTCAAAATCAGAATTTTTCACCTACTCTCATACGACTTTCACGCTCCTAATTTGGTCGTGGATAAAACGTTCAATTCGGGGATTAACACCCTTTCAATCCACTCGAAAAATGTGACTCGGCTGCGCCTCGAGTGCACATTTTTTCTCTCAGATTAAAAGCTTGTTAATCCCTGTATATAATTAATAACTATAGATCATCTGATATTTTACTAAATGATCAAATTAAAACTAACTCATCTCCCTTACTAAATTTATTTTCTTAAACTTATTAAAATTATATTCTATAAAAACCTGTCAACAATATGTACTTCCGCTTGGTAATAAGATTAAGATTAGGTCAAGATTGTATAAAACCATGTATTTTACGCGTTGTAAAATTAGTATAGTAGTACTCAACATCCAAAGAAGCCACTGTGCCGAATAATTGTCACGTTGACAAAATAAAGTGAAAATCAAGATTACAATAGTTTGTTAAACATTATTTTAATAACCTCTTGAGGTGGTATGCACTATAAATATAACAATATTATCGCAAAGGCATTACGAAAGATCACAATTTCGTGTAAACAAATTTTTTGTGCTGTTCACGATGAGAGAAATCTCGACATTAAAAGAATTTGACTAACAAGAGTTATTGCAGGGTCAACCTAGATAGTAAATGAAACGTGCAAGGGTCACCCGCTTTCGATTTCTACAAATAATCTCTATCCTGCATTCCGTCGAGAGGGAAAACGGCTGTTACAAAACGCCGCGACTGTAATTTTAAGAATAGAGCCGTGAGGAATTTCATTGTCGTGTAGTTAGCGGCAATACGTTTCTGACTTGATAACTTTTTAATAGCTACTTGATAGAAACATCGGCATTTATTTTGATATCTGTTGTACTTCATTATGCGGTAAGGAGCAGAAAGAAAAATCTCTCTGCATACAGACACACAGATTGCGACAGGCATTAATCGCTCGAAATGCTCCAGATGACAGCAGAACTGCTACCCACTGCGCTGGGCTCGAAAAAACCGAAAATTACAAAAATAATAACGTTTTTTTTTTATCTAGCAACCAAGAAAAAAAGTAATATGACAAAAACGGAGACAAAAAGTTAGCTGAACTGTACAACCGAAATCACAAAAAAATGTACAGAATTTGAAAAGAAAGTGAAAATGAAGAAGGAGGTTAATATATTTTGGACATTATTTGCTACACGTACAATCTATCAAATATGTAAACTAAATTATTAATTTTTAATACATCATTAGCGCAATAAACAACATTGAGAAGTTTATACGTTACTGTTTACGTCAATTTTAATCAAGTAAAGTATTTAACGGTTATATTTATCGTTTTCAATAAAATAGTTAATAAATATTTTTATTCGCATTTTCTAGACATAGGAAAATAATCATATGTTCTACCAAGGTCTGACCGCTATAAGTCACTCTTATGGAAAGAATCTGCGCTTTTGTAAGATTTCAATGCAAGATTTGAACAACGGACTGGATTTTAATACGTCCAATATAAAATCTAATTAAATCGGTCACGAATTGTTGATAAGGAGTAATAAATAGTAAGCTACTTTTTTTTCTCATTGTTTAATTGGTATTATTACTTAAATTTCAAGTCTACTCAAGTTTACTCAAGGTAAATGTTGTGAATAGCAACACCGCGGAAGTCTAAGGTGGATTTTTACCAGGTTATCCAATATCAGTTTAAAATCACTCTGTAAATATGAATACAGTTTATAAACGAAAACAAATAACTTATTGTAAATCCAGTGCAAATTTCTTCTCATTCACAACGTCTTGGCAGACCTGTGATCCATCCATTATTCTAGTTGGCCCCTCTTTGATGTATGGCGCGCCTGACAGCACCATGCCAACTGTCTGTATTGATTTTTACACACTTGCAATATAGTTTAACAAACAAATGACGTCACAAATGGTTCTCTAGTGCTGCGTCCTTTCACAAAGCCAGGTTGCTCGGGAGGTATTTGCCAAGTCATAGAAGTCCTTCACTGGCGTGTGATACTATTCTGGAGTTGTCACAGACAACTGTCGTTCTCTTCTTATGCACTCGAACAAAGATTGAGGTTCTCAGAGGTGGCCAAATTATGTCTCCCATATTTTTCGGCACATTCTCGCTCCATCTTCATTAGCTAACCTAAGCACTTCGGCCGTGATATTTTCGAGCCCATTTGCTTTGCCAGTTTTTAGTTTCGTATAGTAAGTGGAGGGAGATAGTCATATGAAATGCAAATTTGGTAGGCGAAATTATTAGTCAAACATGTATAGTAGTTCCCATTGTAAGATCCAGGATTGTTTGAAGAAGCCACTTTCCCTAGCCGATTGTACAGTTGGCCAATAAATTGGCTGTTAAATTTAATTTCATCTCGTTGCAGATCTCAATGAGATCATGTTTTGCAATCGAGCCGTCTTGCTCCATGATGTGCTGATATTGCAAACGCGTTAGGCTTGCGATCACGAAGTCCTGGGTTCAAATCCTGGCTAGGGTATGGATATTTAGTGGTGTTTTTAATGCATTACTAAGATTGTAGCAGTGGGTTAGACAACTGTTGAGTGGCACAACGTGTCTAGTCGCTGTTATCTCTCCTGAGTTCGAGTGTTAACAGCGATAGATTGCAATGCTGTAGGGCGTGGTTGTTGTGTTGATGTACATGCGTGTGTGTCCTAGTAGAACGGTGGAATAGCTATAGCTAAACTCGGCCAGGATGTTAGTGTAAAATAAAGCGTTAACAAAAAAGTGACGTACATTCGTTACTATAATTCAAAACATAAACCACCAGGTGAACAACCGATCCAGCACACTTATCATACTTACTTGTATCCCATATTCCATCATGACACATAGTGCTTGGCCTCTTAATCAGAAAAGAAAACATTTTTTTCGAAATTTCGTGAAACATGTAACTGTATCGATATTTCTATTAGTTCACGGTGGCTCTGATATTACCTGAAAATAATTACATATGCAGTAAATGTATCCTCTTTTAGAACACCTTGAGTTTTTAAATATTTTGCGAACATGGCAAAATACCCAATAGAAAGTGAGAAAACCCTGTATGAAAAATTTACATCCCAATAAGTATTTATTTTAAGATCCGTATTGATACCGGCAATTAACAAGATCTCTTCTAAAGTATACTTTCACTGTTTCAATCTCCTTTTTTTAAATGATACTTAATTTCAACACTTAAGATGGTTTATAATTTTGGTTCCAAGTCATTTCCACATGACGGATTAAAAGCTTAGTCAAGATCTCGCAACAAAAAACAGCAAAAGGCCGTGTCGAACTGTGGTCTTTCTGATAGCGTTACCAGTTGTATAGTAATAGCAGAATGACATTTTCGTTTCATATTCTTCTTATGTGTCGTACTGCGTATCCATTCCCTGAGGATACTGAACAGTGCAAAAACTTCTTTTATTTTTATTCTTTACGGCAGTAGATAAATGTAATGCAATATTCAGTGCGTGTAATTTTTTAAAAAGGTTTATGGTCCTCTATGGCCGACCATTGCATAATCCACGCGAGATGTATGTAATAGCTATGGTGTAATAAACGCAATAGTTCTTGGTTATGCGCGTATTTACATTTATATTTGCAATTTCTTAATGGAAACTACAATTTGCATATTAACCTGTACATGTTTATAATTTAATAAAGTGAGAACCAAAATGTAGGTTAACTTTGAACTGTCATGACTTTTTAAATTCTGTACAGATCTGTACTTCCTTGAATAGTTTACTCTGAGGAGAGGTGACAATCACAATCAGTTATATCGATTTTTTTTTGCTTCGGATATTACTAATAATGACTGGAATATTAGTGATAATAATAATAAAGGCGCGCAGATACTTGAGACACACATTAATCTACGCAAATTGTTTTAAAATATACCCATAAATCCGGACCTAGGGCTGTGCCGCAGAAAGGACGTTGGAGGTTGGACCGGTCACGATTGAGCTTTACCGGAATGCCTCACACCCTATAAAGAGATGGGCCGCATTCTGCAAGGTTTTTGCATTGTTGTGATAGTAATGGGCAGGATTGCCACATTTCAAAATTTATTTTTTAAGCAAATTGAGCAAATTCGTAGACACCGTCCAATTTACATTCGATTACATTGTGTCCAGTTCCGGTGTCGATTATCTGTATATGATAAAACGACTCTACAAATTTAGATCTTCCATGCATTCAAAGACAGGAGGAGACACCGTGGATTAACGTTTACCAAGAGTTTTGTAGCCCTGGTGCAAGAAAATCCTAGTTCTATTTTAACTTCGGATGAGGCTATTTTTCATTTAAATAGCTTGTGCAGTGATTCAAAGGCCATATCATACAACAGATAACACCTTCCAACATTATTTTGAAAACATAACTAAAACATTAGGGGAGTGTGGGGTAATAAGAAATATACAACGAGAGTTTTAAAGCTATAGCATTGTTTATTTTTTTCTATATACTGGGTGACCCAGGGTACCCAGACAAAAATAATTAGCTCAATTCTGCCATAAATAGGGAGTACAAAAAAAACCAATATTTTATTCCAAAACTTTCATCTTATTACCCCCAATGGGGTAATAAGAATCAAGCTTTATATTGCAGGGATCCTACCTATTAAAAATTACTGGGGTTAAAAGATACACTATACATGTGTATCTTATTTCCCCAGAAAATGTTGGCGAAGCTAAAAAAATATTTGTCTAACTACAGCGAGATGGAAATACAGGAAAATAAAGACACTGCCTAAAGTTTTTAAGCAACTTTATATTTAAAAAAATAACAAGTGACAACTCAAAATTCTTATTTCTAATATGGCAAAATTAACATTCCTAAATTACCTAGGTAGGTAATCATGCAAAATTGTGATTTTAATAACTGTGACATTGTAATTTCTTTTTTTTCTTTGCAAATAGAGTTTTAATGCTAATTAGGTCTGGGCGTTTTGAAGTAAACGGTCCGTTTCCATTTAAAGACAAAGGGCCGCACAAAAAGAAGTTTTTATTTACGCACTGTATGCCATCATGAGGAGGCCAATTAAAAGTAGACAAAGATTCTTTGAGGATCTTAATCGTACAGTTGTCTTCTTGGACTTTAATGACTCGTCCCACATGCCAAGCGATGTCATAGTAAACGGCATAGTATCGTTCTGGTAGTATAGTATCTGTTCTGCTATTATCTTCTTGGTCCTCGCCATGAGACGATGAAAAATCAAAGTCGACATCATCATCATCCGAGCAAAGAACCTTAGGGTCTAATTCTTCCTCTGATGTCTCGTCATCCCAATTCTTTCTACGCTTTTTAGATTCATTCTCTTTAGATTGTATAGTGTCTTTCTCTTTCTGTTTTAAATTCTTTTGTCTTTGTTTCTCTGCTTTTACTGCATCTTTTTTCATCTTGTTCTTTTAGCCGGTTTAATACTTTTGGGCTTGTGAGAATTTCACCTTCGCCTTGCGAAACTTTCTTTCTCTTTTCCCCAGGTGCTGAACGTCTAGCTACTTCCTTTACAGTGTCTAATAGTTTCTTTCTTATAAAAAATTCGAAAGATCTATTTTCAGTTGTTTCATCTTTTTCATCAGGACCCTCAGGGCTATCTGGATCAAGTACTTTCATTACTTTGGGAATCTAAAAGTGTTGCCTTTTCTGCAGCGGTAAGTCTATGACTGGGGCCAGCAGTTGTTTACTCAGCAGGAACAGCTAGCTGGCACCTGTGCTGACCCATCATTGTTTGTAGATTTCATCGATTGGTTTTTAAATTTCTCATATTTAATGGGATCGTATACATTTGCTGGAAATTTGGCGAAGTTTAGCGGAAATAATCCTGTTGATTCAAAGCCTGATCTTAAATTCCTGGACTTAAATGATTCCTCCCACAAAGTGTTAATATATTTGTAAAATTCTAATTTTGGAAGAACTTTTCCTGGATTAGCTCTGACATACTCTATCAGTAATTTATTCCAATCTGTTTTCATTGTTTTGAAGACAGTTTTGTCCAATGGTTGTACATAGTGCATTAGTACATTTTGTGCAAGTTTAACTAAATTGAGGCTAACGTGAAATATCACGCCATCAAAAAATAATATAACTTTTTTTTGGCGTTGGTCTTTAGGTGGTATGTTAGGAATAATTATTTCTCTATACCATTTAACAAATAACTCTTCGGTCATCCAACCATTTGGTTGAGAAGCATATCCTGTGCCTCGATAATAATTTTTGGGAAACCAAGTTGACCATAATTGCTTTCCAGTAAATATTATAAACGACGGAAATTTAGTTCCATCGGCCCCTCCACACGCAAGCACTGTTGTATTACATTTTCCACTACCCGGGGTATTTCGCAACACCCGCTTTACGCCCTTTTGTGAAATGACCTTTACCTCTCTTGGATCATGTGAAAAAGCAGTTTCGTCGTAGTTAAATATTAAGCCACCATCATCTTGTCCAATTTTTTCTGTGCGATACATTTTCTGCACATCATCGTAAAACTTCTTAATTATAAATGGATCTACTCCTTTGACCCGTTGACAGCTCATTGCTTCGCCTTTCCTTATGCATAATTCAGGAAACCTCTTCATAAATCTTCATCATAAATCCTCTCCTGGTCCATTTTCGCCCCACCTTGTTTGTATTTGTTCACATACGACATAATCCTTCACAAGAACTAAAGTCTCATTTTTTGTTAAACCCTCTCCATGTAATGCACACACACGTAAGTATTCAGCAAGCGCAGTTTCATCTTTTTCACTGAGTTCTGGTTTTCTACCTCCCCCCAACTTAACTTTTTCTTCTTTATGGTGTTTACAAAGTGTTCCAAAAGGCACTCGATATAGCTCAGCTGCATGTCGTAGTGGGGTTCCCCTGCGAACTGCTGCTGCAGCTTCACTTATTCTTGTTGGATCATAGGAACACTGTACCCCTGTCTTTTGATATGTTCTTGGCATTTTTAATAGTTTAATTAAATCTGAAATCAAAATTAAAAGTGTTAATGGTCAATATCTTAAATAAGAGGTAATAAGATACATGAGTATCTTATAACCCCATGCTTTTTCCATATTTAGGGTAATAAGATACATGACCATATCAACTCTTATTTTTGCCACAAAAAAAATTAAAAAATTCGCCAGAAAGCCCTGTCTTTTGCCCATAAAATCGTGTAAAAAATATGAAGAATGTATACTGTGTGTTACCTACAAAAAATATTGTTGGTGTGAAAACACTACTTTCACATAGTAAAGTTTCATACAAGCATAAAGTGATGAGAGAATAAATTCGAAAAAGACCACAGTCTTTTTGATTATTTCTTTGGCATTGATAGGCAAATATTGGGGCTAGCTTGTAAAAAATTTTCCAATATTTTTGTTTAACAAACAAAAAAAATTGAAAAAAATAGTTTCTTTTTACCCCTGTTTCTTATTACCCCACTCTTCCTACCTTAAAAACTTTATCGGTTAATAATGTATTCGGTAATTTTTGAACGACTGTGTATGCGCAGTATAACGGATAATGTATAGCGTTGATGAATTCAAAATTAGCTTGTTACAAATAAGTCCATATCACGATTCAACATTATTAAAACTGTATTTTTCTACTCCTTGAAAGTAAATGAATTATTAAAAATAACACAGCTTGTTACAAATTTGTCATGCCCAGTGTAATATCTTGCAGGTTAACAGTTTCTGTCTTTGGAAAGGCACCAACGATATGTATGCCAATCGTATTTTCGTAATTACCAAGTAGTAATTAATCGATATCAATTGCATTAACTAGTCCATTTTTATAAGTAGGCAGGTTAAAAAAATCAGTTTGTGTCCTACTGACTATCCGAACAGTTTTGGCAAAATGTCTTTGTTTTTCAAGTTTCCTAATTTATTTCGTAGGTTGTTTTCACCCAGTATAAGTACATTTATTGTTGGCAGTATATTCTGTATACTTTATAAAGTTGGCAACCGCGGTTGCCGGTGTACGTATACTCTTCGCCTGTTACCTGTCGCGAACCGAACAGACCAATATCAACTTATCGACATTCCGTGCATCCCAGAGACCATTGGCACTAGTTGATGCGGCCGGAGGAATTTCCCATGAAGAAGATCAAGGCGTTACATTTCTAATTCCGACCTATCTCACGAGAATCGTACTTTGGTGGACATTAATAAACTGCATTCTGTTTGAAGTCGCGGAATTATCGGTAATCCGTATTTATTAATAGAAGCCGAGGTTTTATGTCTCTCTACTTCTCTACAGCGAATATGGAAAGCTAATAGAGATTTGCATAAGACGAGGTACTTGCTAGTGCGTTAGTCCTTTGTGAAGTGTGCATTTAAGATAACGAAAATAATGTTTACACGACAAATGAATAATAACTACCGTATTTGAATTATGTTCGTAGTGAATTAGAGAAACATCGACTACGTAGCCGTAATCCAGTCATCAGTCATCACGCGTCGTCAGCAAGAAGGGTCTGAAAAAGACCCTGAATTTATGAATTTTAACTAGGTCGGGAACTCAAAAATGATACGCCATTTTATTATTTTTTACACGCTTGCATCAGCTGGGTCGTCGCTTTGTAAATAAGAGAATATTCAACTCAATTTTCACCCATTTCTGGACGACATATTCACTTGAAATTTTCCATGTGTATGTAGGTCATATGGCAATAAAATTTGATATATTTAAAAAAAAATCCAAGATGGCGTTTCCAAGATGGCGGACAGTTTATTGTCATTTAATATCCGATTCTACTATAAATTGGTATATGAGGATTTTTGAGGTGGTAGATTATAAATATTTCATCGAAACTGGTGGGATAAATTTTGTCATTTATCGTCTGGATCGACTGAAAACAGAAATTTAACATTATCTTCTTAATTTTTTAAAACCGTTTATTTTTAATTAATAAACTTTAATATTTCCCTTTGGAAGTTCACCTGCTTACTGTCATTTTAGTTTGCTTTAAATGAAAGGAACCTCCATTCATTGATTTTTAGTTGATCTGGACCACCCCCTCTAGAACCTCAATTGCCACAGCGTTGTATGTCGTGGATGTCTGGCTGGCTCCGTAGATGAGTTCCGAAAATTCTGTTGTTAGTTTTAACTTTAAATTGAATTGTATTGGGAACCCAGAAGAAAAATTAAATTATTATAATAATAGGGTAATATGGACCAAACGATGTTTTTCGTAAATAATGTTTAAAGTAATGTATTTTGAGAATGTTTTTAACGGATCATTAAAAACAAATTAATAATATAATTAAACATTTGTTTTGACGAAATTTCAAGCAAAGGTTTTTGAGCACTTTCATTTTTCTACATAATTTAAAAATTTGATATTCTGTTACCGCGAGATAGTGCCCTTCCCAGCGACTCCTCTGTAAATGGATATTTACCTGTGGAGCAATTAATTAATAAAAACAAAAAAAAGCAAAAATAAAATAAAACATAAAAGCTGCCAGAAACAGAAGAAACAGAAAACTTAAAAGAAGAAAAATAAGGAGATGACGATAGATGGAAACTTAAAAGAAGCATGGAAACTGAAAAGAAGCATCTCGCAAACACCTGCACACCCCAGCCGATGATGACAAATGGAAACTTAATAGAAGCATGGAAACTTAAAAGAAGCATCTCACAAACACCTACACTTCCCATCCTATATTCCCACCCCATGCGTCATGCGGTTCTCGCTGCTGACAACTAGCATGTCCAATGACCAACCCGGCGTATGCAGCCGGTCCGGCGGTATATAAAACATCCGAGATTTGCTTCCGGCACACGATTTGGCCGTCCGTTGGGCGTGTTCGACGGATGACCAAGCTGCGTGTTGGAACGAACCTCCATGGATGCCCGGAATCGGCAGCAATGCCCACCTTACGCTGGCAAGTCAATCAAATCAAGTCTAAAGAACACACTTAATCGCTTGAGCCCAAAAAATGTCAATATTTCTTATGGTCCTAATAATAATTTTCCCTGCATAATTTGTCAACGATATCGAAAATTTTATTTCTTCATGTCTTAGTTAAAACGACTAGGGGGACTCCTAAAACTAATTTTAAAAATAATTTTAAAAAATACGGTGTTGTTTCCCTTGGGAAACACCCTTAATTTCCGTGGATTCCAAAAATTATAACAAGAGATGAACACTATAGACAGTTTATTTAATAACTTACTGAATAATTCACAATACTTTTATTAACTAAAACAACCTTTAACAATGTTTGTTACTTGTATTTACTTCGAATTTCTAACCTTACTTTTCATACAAAACTTCCTTCTCCTGCCGAGAATCTTGCCTTATAGAACTCCTCTAGAACCGTCTGCAGCAATCCAGAACATTGTAGAAATCTCGATCCTCTTCTATAAATTTCTAAAAGACGTACTACTACCAGTGTCTCAGAGATGGCGTGCATTACTGGCTTTGCCGAATCAAGTTACAGTTGCCTATTACGATTGCTACCACACTACTCTCCAGCCCCCAGGGGGCGTGACGCGTAACAGTATTTTTTCCAACGATATTTTAATATGCCGGTAAAGCGTTTGAAAAATAAAAACAACTTCGTTTTTGTTTCAATCCTAAAATCATGAATCAGTCAATCACTTATGGTTTAGGCCATTCATGGAAGTGCAAGGCCGGGAATTTCACGATATCCAATTACAGTTCCAGTTGTAGAACAGTAATGTTCCTAATAATACGATATCCAATATAATTAAGTTTTTTCACACGCATCTCCAATTGCTCGCACGCAAGCGTTAATTCGCTTCTCGCATAATAATTATGTTTTAATTTCTTCGTTGCGTCCGCGTCCTCATGAAATTTGTCTTAAATTTGTCTGTAATAAAGAACTTTCTAACAATAAAATATAATAACTACCTAAGCGACGAAATGCGATGCTATGACATGTTTATACAGTTTTTCCGGTGATTACGAAGTTGGAGGTGAATGCGATGTTCTCACCGTTTAAAACTTGCGAGAAATAAGTCTGTTTTAATTGTCGAACTGTTGTTAGTGGGGATTTAATGGTGAGAAGTTAATTACCTTTTACATAATTTTCACCATTACATGCATTATGAGCAACAATTTTGCACTTTACGTGTTATTTGTTCCTTGATGAAATGGCAGTCTAGAATATTGTTGAACATAAACAGAGGTTATAGTTGAAAGTAGTGTTTTTTTATAAATGCTCCAGGACAGACTATCCGAAAGAATTTGACAGTCTCGATCACAGTATTTTACTTAATAAATTAGATAATTTTGACCTATCATGAGTTTTGCTGTTTTTTCAAATCTTATCTTAGATAGATAGATAGATAGATTCTTTATTAATTCCAAAGCCAATTACAGAAACTGGATAGAATAAGTCAAAAATTGTAAATTACACAAACATACAAAGTAATGTATAACAAATATAAACAGCACAGTATAAACCAGTTGGTCGAAATAAATAAATGATAATATGATATTACAATGTATATGATGTATACAACTAAACGAGTTAAAATTACATACAAAAGTATTCATCCAGTCTATAAAAACATTTATCAGCCAAATATGTTTTTAACCCTTTCTTAAATTCAAAAAAGGTACTACTTTCTTTGATGTCAAGAGGTAAATTATTGTAAGCCTTAAGCCCAAGACTATTGGGGGAATTAGATGTTACATTTAATCTTCGAAATGGTATATGAAAAGAATTTTTTTGCCTAGTATTAATGGCGTGCACATTTTTGTTATACAAAAATCTATCCTTATTTTTTAATATATACAAACAAAGCTCATATATAAAAAGAGACGGCACTGATAAAATTTTATATTCCTTAAATATACTCTTACACGAGTGAGTATTTAATATACAGGTCATGCATCTTATAACCCTCTTTTGAGCTATAAAAACATTATGTGATGAAGTAGAGGCGCCCCAGAAGCATATTCCATAACGAAGTCTTGAATCGACTTGAGCGTAATATAATTTTAGATAAAAAGCTGTTTGTACAATGCTGCGATCAACAATCTACTAATATCTCTGGGAGCCCTCAAGGATCTATACTGGGACCATTATTATTTAATACACACATCAAATGTATTAAAAATTATATGAAAGCAAATTGTGTACTTTGAACTGATGCTATAAAAATGTACACTGTTATTAAGTACCCTAATGGGATGCAATAAACCCAAGAAACTGCAATTCCCTCGGAGTTACTTACAGACGAGCCCTCGGCAAACAAAAGTGTTGTAATTACTAATGAGCTGCAACTAGAATTAGGCAAACTTAATGCCTAGTGTACAAAAAACAATGGGGTTTTAAATTCTTCTAATTGTAACCATTATGTCCTTTTCTCTGAAATACAATGTCATAGTTTTGGAGAAGGCTGGAACCTCTGAACTAGTTTCCACATACAGTAAAACACTTGAAAACTACGCTCGATTAATGACACTTGAAATTACAATCCGTACAATTAGTACATAAACAAGACCATAAGAACCGGCCATCAAAATATCAAAGTAGGCGCAATTACTGTTAACAAGAGTACTACAGAGCCGTTCTTCATATTTTTGCGTATTAGAATGAACAAAATAATACTAGAGATTTAAAAATCGTATTTTTGGCAGAAACTTAAGGACGTTTCTAATAAGTTGAAAAATCTTAAGTCAAGACAGGAATATCTTACGCATTGGTGAACGCACTGCCCGTCCTTCGTGACATTGACAGATACATTCAAATGGCTCTGTTTATCTATTCCCTGGATATGTCGTTCTAGTCAAACATTATAACAAGAGGTAAACACTTTATTTACTTACTGAAAACTTTTATTAACTAAAATACACTTACTGACTAGAGTGACGTTTTACAATGTTTATTACTTAATACTTCCACTTTGTATTTACCTCGGGTTTCTGACCTTACTTGTCATTAAAAACTTCCTTCCCCGTCGTGAATCTCGCCTTATATGTCCCACAAATTGCATCTAGAAATCTTCTATACCCTTCTCGCACGTCGATCTAGAATAATGTAGAAATCTCGGTCCTTTTCCAATGTGAATTTCTAGGAAATATATTACTACCAGTGTCTCAGACATGGTGTGCATTACAGGCTTTGTTTAATGATACTACAACTAGAATTGCCTCACCATTGCTACTTAATTTAGGCTATTTATGAGCTGTCAGTCTCTAACCCCTAGGTGGCGTAACTTGTAACAATACTTTACATAAGAGTAATGATTTATCTTTTAAGTAATATATTCTATTTATTATTTAATCAAGTGTAGAGAAATAAAGCATGCCCCGGTGTCCCCTTATTTTAGTTCAGTCGGCAGCTTTCATGTTTTTATGTGCCTTATAAATATGAAGTGAATTATAACAAAAAATCGTGTAGTTATTTTTTATGTAGCCTCCATTCTTCCCTTATTAGAGGACTACAAAATACCTCAAATGTACCTTTCGTTGTTGGTACTTCTTAAACACCTCCTTCCTATATTACATTTTTTTTTTCATTTTATTAATACATTTTTCTATGTAATAAAATATTGATATCTAATTTTTTCCTATACTGTTTTCTTTTTTAACTGGCCTAGTAAATGATGTTTACATATTTTTCAATATTTCACCAACAAGATTACTACAAATGTGATATTATTACACTCTGAAACGACTAATACAATATTTGAATTAGATTTGTCCTTGTCCCAATTGGTTCCGCTAAAAAAAAACTAATTTTCTTCAATAACCGACGAAAGTATAAACTAATTTAGAATATAGCTGTCTTGTCACCCTTTCAAGATTGCATGATTTGTGATCATGATCTTATATAGAAAAGGACCTGAGCTAAACGGTGATATACCGACGGTAAACAAAATATTGAGAGTTATATTTATAAAATAAACATACTTTACGCACAAAGCAAGGTCATATACGAAATATTTAAAAGGTAGTACTCCCACATAGACTCTCGACAAACAAAGCTTTTCATTTGCCAATTAAATTTAATAAAAAATGTTTTCAATTAAGCACACACCTATAAATTAACCTTAATATACAAAGTAAATAAACTGTAGCTTAGATGTTTGCGATATTCATTTAGAGTTTTTTTATTTTGTTAAAACATGACCTTGTCCTCTATTGGAAGCATATGTGAAAATGTTGCTCTCAGATTTAGTTGTGTATTCGTAAACTAACTTTTATTTGTGTATTTTTTAGTCTCCAGGCTGTATGACATGTGTCAAATACTCACATTTTATCATAACCTTCGATAAAAATTATAAATAGTCGATAAATATTTGCAACTTCCCTCTTAATTATTAATTTATACAGGGCGATCGCTCTACAAAGTCATTAATTAAGAAACGACATAGGAGAACAATAATCGGAATGTATTTATCATTAACTTTTGATTTAAAAAAATATATACCGAGTCTGACTGAAAAAAATTAATAATGAATAAAAAGTGCTAAATGTGGAAGGTTTACAAATTTCCACTAAAGTCGAATTTTTTCTTAGGATCCCTGTATATTTTTCATTATTATAGGTGCCTTCCTTGCCAATTGTGTTAACTATATGCCAAATTTTATTACCCTTTGTCACATTTTACATTATTTATTCTCTTTAGGCGTCCACCCTGTATGTTTTCCAGTGATATTCTACCCATGTCTTCGCGAGAACTACCTACCAAATTTGGCTGTTCTCCATCAAATAGTTTTTTATATATAGGGCTAACAGACAGACAGACAATCTGACGGAATTGAAAGACCTTCATTTTTGTAATCTATATGGTCTGAAACGTAAAAATCCCAAGAAATCTCGGAGGCTGATTTCTGCACCAATACAATACTTCCCTTCGGTAAGCCAGATAACTAAAGTTCGCATTTTTTACACATTATTAAAATGTGACCTTCATACTAACACATTTTGTTACTAAATCTAGCGATAACACAGTAAAAATTTGAGATCAGTTCTTTGTTTCGTTTTTTGAGTTAGAGCGGAATAAACGAAAAAATAATGATAAATAATTATTTATAATAATTAAACTATTGCTCGGATCATTACGAAAATTAATAATGTTTTATTCTGATAGCAGACGAACGAATTAATAAAGAAATATCAAATGGATCTGTTAAGGATTCCAACCTGTAGATAGTTTCCTTATGTACATTCCAACCGATGAAGATTTTGACAATTTTAGAACTTAAAAGTTCGTGAGAAGTTCGTAGATATTTAATTCAACAGAAATAGCATAATTGTAATATACAGGGTGTTTGGTAAGGCGATGCCGACCGGAAACAAGGTTGTATAGGGGTCATTTGGCATCTATACGAACCGAACATATTTATATGAAAAATGCTACTGTTTTTTTTATATTGCTGATTTTGTACATTAAAAAAAAATCTCCTGTTTCATCATATATATGTAGATTTACGCACTAAACTAAGCTATTGATGTTCTGATTTTTTTTTAATCCGAAATACATGAACTTACAACCAAAAGTCTTGTAAACAAATTTTTAAAACTTCTTTATTTTATCCTCTTTCGGTAGCCTTATACATACCATGAAGTCAATAATTTTTCATTTCATCAAAAATTAAATATTCAGGTTCGTTCAACAAAAAAAAAACAATTTAAATATACAGGAAATTATGCTTTTTAATGTTTCAAAAAGTTTTATTAAAACTCTACACGTGTTTCGGCTTATTAGCTTTGCATAATTTATACCTTTCCATTAGGTATAAATAAGTAAGGAACACATTTTAAATTTAGTAATATCTTGTACTCTTGATCAAGGCCTAATAAGCCGAAACACGTGTAGAGTTTTAATAAAACTTTTTGAAACATTAAAAAGCATAATTTCCTGTATATTTAAATTATTGAAGAATGTTTCACAAGAAACCAACCGTAGAATCAACCCAATGTAAAAAAAAAACAAAGCTATCGTTTCAAAGACAGAACTCATCACTTGTTTATTAGTGTATCACTAACAGCTGTCAACGCGCACCCTTTTGTATTTCTTGTGTTTTGAACCAAGTCTAACTATCCTCGACGTTGTGACGTTCCCTACTGATGATTTGTTTTAACTTTTTGATATACTGAGTAAAATTAATTTTAATGGCTGCTTATAGTAACCGTGAATATGCTGACATACTTTATTACCATGCGAAAGCAGATGGGAATGGTAACCTTTCTGGAAGATTGTACCCGGTATGATTTCATCCGTATAGAAAGCTTTCGGATCCACGTGTACTCAACAACACGTATCGCCGAATGGCTGAAACGTGTCATGTATATCACTATGAGCCTACTGCAGAACCAGCACACCATCACCCCGAAGATGACGAAAATATTCTAGCCGCATTTACTGCAAATCTCAAAAGAGTAGAAAAGTTGCCGAGCAACTCGTACTTTCGATTTGAAAAATTTGGTCAGTGTTGAATACAGGAAAGAAACATCCTTACCAATATACTTCAGTACATGGCCTAGAAGAGGACGACCCTTTACAAGGAATAGCATTTTCTCGTTTTTTATTGAATGCTGATATTGAAGACCACAATTACTTGAATGAAATCTACTTTATCGACGGATAAATCAAAGTTCTCCCGTGAGGGCATAACCAGTTTTCATAATCTCCATTATTGGGCGACAACCCGCAAAGTAAAAACAACTAGTGCCAATAATTGGATGGGTGCAATTGCTGAACATGTCGTTGGGCCTCATTACTTTCCAGATAACCTGAATGGAGACTCTTACCTGGACTTCTTGTGAAACGATCTTCTTCCGCTCCTGGCAGATTTGCCACCGAACCTTCGCCTCTGTATCATTTTTCAAAACGACGGATGTCCAGCTCACTACTGCTTGGCGGTCCGTCAATTCTTAGATCGGGCACATCCCGGTCGGTGAATTGGGCATAGTGGACCTATTCTGTGGTCTGCAAAGTCCCCAAGTGCCACTGGACTACTAGGATGAAACAACTTATACAATGCGAAATTACAATGCCAAATATCGATTTCCCGCTAAAACAGCCAAACCTGCTCTACACCTCCTTGTAGGCATCTCCGCAACTTGAAACCACCTTTATTCTTTGAAATCGTAACTCTCAACTCTTCTAATGGCTTTCGGAGCTTGGCCCCCAACGACTAGTAAATCTTTGGCTGTCTGGGTTTCGTTCTGGGAGTACGAAAGGAGGAAGTTTTGGTATCACCTTTCAATAAATGATACTTTAAAGCTTCTATGAGATAATCTTTGCACTGGAGGCCCGCTTTCAAGAGAGGTTCTTCCCCCACTCTTTGCACTAGATAGTCCCGTGACAATAGAGATAAGCGAACATGTTCCATGAGCGATGCGAGGTGCTTGTCACGATTTTCTACAATGATTCTACGATTACAATGCCGTGTTTAACTAGTAGCGAAAATAGAGGTATAGTATATTCCCAGACCGTTCACACCGCGTCAAAACAAATACGTGCGCTGTTCACGTGCGCTTAGTTCACCAGAGCCCTTTGTGCGTAAAATTATTAAGAATACACAAGGAGTTTCCTGATCGATTTTAGAACGATTGGATATTAGCATATTGTTCTTTTAAACTTGATAATACACTACCACAAACTTCAAATGGATTCACTAAACCGTTTATGAGTTATAATAATTCAAATGTTCGAATAAATGTAAATATACTTTACGCAAATTACATACAACTGAAGTCGAAAAAACCGCTGGCATTCTCCTGAAAAATGCAACCAATGGGGATGGAACACGTCACGATCACGAGGAAATCATGCATATTTGTTGGTCTCGGCCGTCCGTGAATATACCTTAGGTGCTTTACAACTACGACAAGAAATAAGATTAAAAACAACTTTTGTCGAAATTAGAAGACGGGTCAGGAAATGCATTAGAAATAATTAGTCTCATTTTGAACACCAAGAAGAATAAATTTGTTCTAAAATAATAATTTTAGTTTAAAATAAAGTTTTTGAAACAATAGCTTTGTTTTTGTTGAGAGAACGCGAATTTTCATCTTTTTTTAGTGACTGGTGAAATTTGATGGTATGTGTGATGAGGCCACGGAAAGAGGATAAAATAGAGAAGTTTTAAAAGTAATTGTAATATCTAGATGACTTAAAAAAAAAATAGAAGACTTTGAAAATCGAGACTTTTAATTCCCATTACAATTTTTCTAATAAATATCGTTTTAATTTTTTTATAAGCGACGAAATCTAATTTGTTTTTGAATGTAAATGTACGTAAGTATTTTGGATAAAGAAAAAAGTATTTCAGAACATCAAAATAAGTTTAATTTAGCGCGTGATATTTACATAAATGATGAAAAGATGATTTGTCTATAAAAGTGCAAATCGGCGATATAAATAAAACAGCATTTTTCATATAGGTATGTTTGGTTTATATAGATGTCAAATGATCCCTTTATCACCCTGTTCCAGGTCGGCATCGCCTTACCAAATACTTTGTAAAACCCGCGACAAGCTTTTAGGTCAGTTTATCAACATTGATCAAATGTTATTTATTTGGGTCGATAATTTTTAACTTAGGTATATCTGTTAACATCCACTCGTCCGCATTTATGGGACTACGGCCCTACTCCAATCAAATCACGTCATATTTATTTTCTTCGTTTTAGTAAATTTTACATCTCATTCGGTCCATGTCAAGAAAAGCATCATTGTTACAAGATCTCTTTCCGGTTAATTTTGTGCAATCCAGTTCTTTAGTAAGATTATCTAACTACTTAACCCTACTTAGGGCTACGATGGCTTGGCCAGCAGCGAAAAATTTTTGTCTCAAATAAACCTCGATGATCGACAGTACGCCCCGCATCTTGTGCACAGTTAAAGCCCGGCATAACACCATGTGCAACATTCTACCATTGACCGTTGAGGAGTTTCATAGTGAGCTGACCGTTCTGGCGGCAGCATCAGGTCGAGCACATGACATTGTCGTCAGAACCGTGTGCCGACCGAAACGAACCCAAACACAGCATAAGGAAAACATATCTCACTATTGGCTGTTGACGAATTGCATAGTGAGCTTACTATCCTGGCTGCAGCGTCAGGTCATGGTCATCAAATAACTGTATTGTCATCGGTACTACATATTTATGCAATATTTCAAGGCAATAGATCAAGGGACAGTTGCTCAAAATTGATTTGCAATATTTTACCATAACTGACTGACAAACATGTAACGTTGAATAAATCTCAGCGAAACTAGAGCTTAAGTTTCCAATGTTAAAATCTGAGAATACGTCGCTCAAATCCCTGTATAATTTCTGGCAACACACCCAGCTACAACTGTTGAATTTATGTGTCCATTCCGCCTTATGACTGAGATATATCTGTCGGGTGTGTAATACATGTAAATGTGTAATATCATAACGTCCACTTGTTAATAAAATACATGTCGACGCTGGTGTTAAACATTTAATATAACACAAAAGGAACGATAAATCAGATAAGGTAGGAATGCAGTGAAAACCATTAAACTGAAACCATGGTATATTAACCGCTGCATTTTTTAAGACCAGATATCCGGCCCACGCCGACAAATAGGCTTACAGAATATAATGAATGCTCATGTACTTTTAATTTCTATCAAGATATCATTAGGCCCTCCAATTATTTTCCGATCAATGCCACAATGATTCTAATTCTTTACCTTTTCATCACGATAATGAGTGTGATGAGTCGCCAGGGTCAGAGAAAGTTCTCTACTTCGTCGGAGGGTCAAGTTTACAAGGCTTTGTGCATCTCACTTTTCGCGCAGGCCATGTCCGTGAACAGCGGGGATCATCTTGGAAAATCGGCCAATTAGACACAAATGAAACATCTTTGCATTGTTTACGATGAACTATTTCAAATTCAAAACATCATTTGAAACAAGTTCCAATCTAAGGTCGCAATTTATTACACAATGTATTATTGCAAAATGTAACGTATTTGTTAAAAAAGTAGCATTATCCCTGAGATGTTTAATCAGAAAAAATATGTCTCATGAACAACACAAAATTTTGTAAACATATTGAATGTACATACCATGTAACTGTTGTTCCAATCAATTCTTAATTTTTGAGTGAGCAATTCCATACGAAGAAAATCACGAGAAGCACTAAATTATTTTATTTTTACCTAACCTAACTCGCTAACTTCAGTAGACTCTGTAATCGCGAACATCTCTTCACGATGTATCTCAAAATAGTCAGTCGATAAAATTGAGAGAAGACAAAAATACTACATGATATGCTAGTGAATGTTTAAAAGTGAATTATTATTTGTTTGCTTATTATTTATTGTATTGAAACATATTCTTTATAGGATTTTGCAAACACCAGAAAAAATAACTATCTATGAGAACTAAAAGAAAAATTATGTGTAAAAATAATAATGAAATCTTTGCATTCTTTCGATAACCTGAATTCTGGTTATGCTGGCAAATTAAAATCTTAAAATGAATTTGTATAATTTCTTATTTGAAAATTCTCATTCAACAACTAGCATCCACACAGTCCCCTACGGCCATGCAGATTAAACTAGTATCTCCGTAACCCTCTACGGTCATGAAGATTCAGTTAAAAATGAGAACAATTTATTTACGTACCTTGTCTTAAAAAATTCATTCTAATGGATTACATTTTCGTGAAATCTATGATTGTCTTCGTTTTGCATGAAACATCTTTATGGCTTTGTGTCTGTCTGAAGAGCTCTAGAATAAGGGCGAAAAACGTTTCAAAGGCAAGGCCATTTCAAAAAACAGAATGATAGATTTCATGAAAATGTAATCCGTTAGAATGAAATTTTTTTAAGACAATGTAGGTAAATAAATTCATTTTAGACCTCTGTTCTCATTTTTAACTGAATCTTCATGACCGTAGGGGGTTATGTAGATACTAGTTTAATTTGCATGGCCGTAGGAGACTGTGTGGATGCTAGTTGTTGAATGAGAATTTTCAAATAAGAAATAAGGAATTATATAAATTCATTTTAGGATTTTAATTTGCTAGCATAACCAAAATTCAGGTTATCGAAAGATTTCATTAATATTTTTACACATAATTTTTCTGTTCTCATAAATATTTATTTTTTCTGTTGTTTGCAAAATCCCATTAAAAATATGTTTCAATAACAGAATTGACGGAACTCAAATTGTAAAAATAGGGCAAAATAAATCAAGATATATCAATATGATTGTTTAGTGTCTCTATGAATTTCTCCTTGTGAGGAATATTTATTTTACGATTGAATTAGTGGACTGTATTTTCTATTGATTTATTTAACAACTAATAACAAGGTTTACAAATATATTAACGACTGTACTATATGATTGCTTAAGTTAACTTAAGCATAAGTGGTGCGAGCCGACCCCAACATCGTAGAGGTGGACGCATAGATTGTGTGACATGTGTTAACATAGGTTTACATAAAGAACGGGCTCGATAATAAAAATTAAATATTTGCAAGATGGATTGTACAATGACTACCGGAGTTCCACAAGGAGGACACCTTTCTCCGATTTTATTTTCACTTTTTATTAATGACGTGCAATACAATTTTAATTTTGCGAAAATTCTACTTTTCGCTGATGATTTGAAGTTATTTGCACTTGTTAATACCATAAGTGATGCTGAAAAGTTGCAGTGTGTTTTAAAGCGAGCAAACCGTCTGTGTGGTTTTATTAAACGACAATGTAGGGATTTCACTGATATTGTATCTGAAATATCTTTAATTCACTTGTTAGAACAATATTAGAATATTGCTGTATTATCTGCGAAACCATACTATCAATCTGACATTGATAGACTCGAAAGTGTACAAAAGAAAATAGTAAATTTCATTTTATTTAACTTGCATATTAATAAAACCAATTATGGGTGGTGGCTGGGTATTAATTACATCTCTTAAGGAAATGCGTCTTAAAATGATACAGAAATTTGGTTTTAATATTATCAATAATAAAATAAATTCCTCAGAAATTTTGCAATTATTTAATTTTAGTGTTCTTAGATTTAATACGAGAAATAATTATTTGCTCTATGCTGATAATTTTTATTCAAACTACAATAGTCATTGTCCTGTTGCAAAAGTCATATCGGCTATTAATAATTTACCAGCAAATATTGATGTTTACTTTTGTTCATTTACAAATTTTTTTAAATTGTGTCTCTGTTAGTAATAATTTAGCTTAGTTTTTTCTTACCTTTTGTCTAGTCTTTAATTTATGTATTTTGTAATATACATTGTCAATCTTTTGTCTCTATATAATATGGGCATTATATTGTTTTAATATCATTTGGGATTTTATCCTATAGATATTTTAAGCAAATAAATAAATAAATAAAATAAATAAATACTAGTGAATGTTTGTATGTCCTTATTGTCTAATTTTATAAGTTTTGTTTTATATAAGAAACATGTTTCGAATGGTTACCGAGATATAAGTAAAGGATTTATTTTGAGCACCATTTTTAAGATGACGACTCTGTTGCGACAGGTGGAAATAAGTACTTTTAGTAGCCTTAAAGGACATTTTTTGCGAATTCAAAACTTCATCAATTTTTTCCGTTAAGCGCTGAAATTTGTTCCTATCTGGATACAGTAAAACTCGAACTCAAATTTCAAATAACAATAATCATAGCTTTCAAGAAATGTATTACCTGATTACTTTTGTGACAATTAAAAAATGCGGTTACGTATATTCGCCATATTGAATTATAAAATATTTCATGAAAATAAACGTTATGGTTCATTTTATGGTTACTGGAATTAGCACGTGTAAACGAAGCAATTAATTATATATTTAATGTACTACTAAGCGGTAAATCTCCGATCAAGGTTCTAAAGATGTAAACTCGTTTATCGGTTTGTTTAACATTATTAATCAAGGGATTAATATGCGTGTACTTATACAGGACATTACTCGGTGTCCTTTGCGGTTATGACTCCCCGGCCAAGACCCTTGAGCTTTTCAAGTGGCGCCAAAATACTTGTGTAGGTTGTGTACCCTTGGTGGTTCCCTACCAGAACAAGAAAGATGGAGAATTAATCAAATCAGGTTCTTGTATTTTAAGCGGCATCTTAGTATGCAAATAAGGAAATCGCAGTTATATGAGAAAAGACGTATGTCTTTTTTCAATAAAAAGGGGCCGATGTAGGTATTATGTTTGAATATTCCGGTGTTTATGGCAATGATAATAACAAGCTAACCATTATACTCTGCGCCGATTTGCTGCACTTTTTATGTAATATTAATTGTTGCACGCAACGCTGCTCATTCTATAGTATACTCTCTGCATTTTATCGTAAATAAAAAATAATGTTTGTTTATATTAGCGACGGCCGTGCCTACAGAAACTGAAGAAAAATAATCATTAACCTTTCCTAGGTTATCCAAATGAGCCGAATACATAAAATGACGACGATGATGATAATGATGATGATGATGATGATGATGATGATGATGATGATGATGATGATGATAATGATGATGATGATGATGATGATGAAAAGAGGTCAGAAAACCGTTTGTTCTGATTTGAATTTTTTTTTAGCAGGTATCATATCGATGAGGACTTCTGACAAATTGTTTGAAACGATGAAATAAAGTTCCTTACAAAAGTTTACCTTGCTGGTAATCTTTCGGCAAATTTAAGGAGGTTGAGGCGTTACAGTCCCAACCAAAAGTAAGTCGAATTCTAAATCGGAACTTTTCCATAATAAATTGTTATAAAAGATAAGTCGATGATACCAATAATTATTGTCATAGAGGCATAAATAAATCATTTTTTATTATTAATTAATTATTTAAGTAGATTTAATTATTTTACTTAATGAACTAACTTTTGGATGTTTTGTTCAAACTTATTTAAAAAAAAATAAATTTATGTAAATATCTGTATATTTTACAAATTTGTTTCAATAAATAAAAAATAAAAATGAGAAGCAGTAAAAATTAAAATTAAATGACATTATTTAGTTATTTGCTATAAATTAAAATATACCAAAAAATTGATTGAAGGAGCCGTTACTCTGTGGTAGTTAATCATTTTGCACAAATAACTAAATAAAACACACTACTCTGTTTTCTACCACTATATGGTAGAGAACGTAGTAGTATGTTTTATTTAGTTATTTGTGTTAAAAGGTACCGTTTGCATGCTGGGTTGTCATATTTTCCATAAGACTACACGTAAAAGTTTTAAAAATTTTTTAGCTTTATGAGTTTCCTAATAACTTTGGATTTTTTACAGAAAATTGAGTCATATAAAATTCTATTAAAAAAACTTTATTTCCAATTTTTGTCATTATTTTCGTCTAACGCCTCAACCTCCTTAAATTTCCCTGAGATATGTAGAAAATTTTGAACCCCGGTATTTTAATCAACTTGATTTGTTTCAAACGGTTAGCATATTAATAGCAGCCGAGATGAAGCTTTTAATAGAGCGAAGATAAAACTAATTGTTTTAACTATGAAATCTGTGATTAAGACTGTTAAGAATTTCCCATCCGAAACGAGTTAATTAAAACATTCTTGATGTAATCCGTCATCACTCTAATAATTCCAGTAAAAAAAAATTCAACAATAACAATAAAATAAATACTTCATCATCACATTACCGTTCCGCTTTAAATAGAGAATGAATATGTTTTTTTACACAGGAGTGCAAAAAAATAGGATGGAATAATGCCTATTATTCCGAAAATATACACAATCAAAACTCTGTGAAGAAATTTACAACTGTTTCTTATATAACTTTAGTTTTTAAGTACTTACAGGTTAGGGTTATGCTTATGCTTTTGACCTGTACATTTTTTTATCCAGTTGATCAAATTTTTATTAAATACTGTTAAAGTAAAACATGGTTTGGTATTTTTACTTAATAAGTAGCAAAGCTACATCCAATATTACGTTATGCTAATTAAAAGAAACAACACAATGAGGTAGCAAGCATACACAAAAACACGTGAGTTTTTAATTTAGGATAAATGAAACATAAATCTTAATATGTTTCGTTTTTCGCACAAAAATGCCGCCATTACTGAGAACTATCTTCATCTGTGAATTAGGTACACCTGAGACGGGTTTACATAGTCACACAAACTACAATTTGAATTTAAATCGGTCACTGTTCAAGTTGATAATAGGTCACAAAATGTTGACTGTAGTATGAATTTCTCTCGTTTTTGGGCCAATTAGATGCTAAGAAATAGCACCGGAATGTATGTATTACCAACTGTAAGTGTTAGCGCTAAGAGATTTCCCTACTCAACAAAATATGTATGGTGGTATTATAACATTAGTTATACCATCGTATATCATGTCGTTTATACTTAATAAAAAACGCCCTTTTCATTATCTGAATCTAAAGAACTATTGTTTACGCCTTTACACTTCCCATATTCGCTAGTGAAATTTTCACCGTTAAATTCTAGTAGGTAAAAATCAGCAAAATTAAACCACAGCACACAATTTGCTTCTAGTGTTCACTTCTGAACGCCTATAGCTAATCAACACGTACTGTTTGCAGGCCGCTGATTTTCAAAGAGTGTCTCATTCTTCATTTCAGTACAAATATCCTCTTCTAATTTTAGTACTTATACAAATCGATCCAGATAAATAGGAACAGAGAATCAATATGTACAATTGTCTTTCCTCCACTAGCAGGAGTCGACTTGAGATATGATATTTCTTCTAATTTTAGCACTTATACAGGTCGATCCAGTCAAATAGGAACAAGGTACAATGTAAAATTAACTTTCCTCCACTGGCAGGAGTCGATTTGTGATACGGCTATTTCCGACGCGCAACGACTGTCCATCATTCATCGTACCCCAGTACAAAGGCTACTGTGCTGACTCCCAGAGCTTCTACGCTGTCTGTACATCTGTCTCTCTCTCTCTGCATGCATGGCAATGATCCCTTTAAGGGACAAGTGTCAATTTTGGTATAATTTTTTCGCATATTAACTATTCACAATGTTCGTATGGCCTATATTTTAAGTAGGAACAAAATATATCTTAATAAGATAAAAAATTTCAGTGTCCGTAATATGTTCAGTTTTTCTTTCGTCTATTTAGGACCTTTTAAATAATATTTCATTACTACGTCTTATTAACCGTAGTGGCAATAGCAGGCATAACGCACCACGGCCGCATTGAGTATAATCACTTATGTTAAGTGAGGAAACACGATGGTAGCGCCATCCTCAAAATTTCATGGTGCCAAAATCGTATACGCGGGAAATTTAAATTAAATATGGATATGTAAATCAAAAGTTAATTAGACCGAAATTTAGGTCATTCCTGCTGTATCTCAAATTGTGATCAAAGTTTGAGAGAATTTCATAACCGATGCATATTTTCTGATTTTTGTTACTTTGTAATTGAACGATGATTGTTTACTAGGATGGGCTATACTAATAGTTGGAATAACTAATTTTTTAGGAACAAATTTCAGGGCGTCTACTAATCTGGAAAACCTGGTAAACCTGGGATTGTCAGGGAATTTATTTTAGTCAGGGAAAACCTAGAAATAACAGGGAATTTACTAAAATAAGCAGTATAACCTGTAATTTTTAGTGTCATATAGGTAATTATTAATACAAACTATTAAATCTGTTAAAAATGTCTGACAAATGAAGATTATGAACTGTATGCATAGATAGATTTTTTATCTGTATCTATCTATTATATCTATAATTTGTTTTATTGTTGATTCTGATTAATTTAAAAAGAGAGACTTTTTTAATGACTAAAAAATAATGATAAATTTTATAGAAATAGCATAGAACAGCTCGTAATTGGGTTCTCGAAAATAAACGTTTTAGTAATAAAATGCAAGAATTTTTACTTATTGTATCATAGAATTTATTGAAAATTTCTTTGAGGTCAATGCATACTTTCATATTTGTTCGAATGTAGTTAGTTAAAAACCAGGAATTTAGATAAAATATTACCTGGAAAACCTGAAAAAGTCAGGGAATTTTGAGATTAAGATTTAGTAGGTACCCTGAAATTTAAAATATATTCATATCTTCCAAACATCCGGTGGAAAAGTGCTCATAAATCGAGCTCAGCTATTATATATAATATATTTGTTTATTACTTATGTGTTATTAAAAGTAAAATGTAATTTTGAAATATCTCTGTGGCCATTCTAATTAAATATAGGTTTAAAATATAAAATAATAAAATAATTAAGACTGTCAGACGTTATTCAGTCCATCCTGTACATTTTACGTCATCTCAGCACATTGTAAATGATTAATTGACGTCATTTTCATACTTCATTTTTTATATCACAACTGGCTCAGAGAGGTTCGTATCCTCACCCATCGTCGATATCTCCACCAATTTCCAAACTTCTTACCGCTTAAATGTCACATCGGATCGTTGAGGACCTGCCGTGCCATCTCTGTTACGGTCCCAGAAATGCCGCGTATCGGACAGTGACGGGACGAATTGCTGGCATATACGCAGGTGTTCGAAATCGACCAGGAGTTCACGGCAAGGCCTTCTGACTCACGCAAGGACGCTCGTTGCTCTTTTGTTCCGGTTGCTGCCATGATTGCGTAGCCTGCTGGATATCAGTGTTTTCGTATGAGATGTCGGGACAAACGCCTGAAGTTGATTGAAAGGTGAGGTGAGAGGCCCTCGTTGTTTTTGTTTCTGTTATTAATCGCTTACTGTTTATACTAAAATGTTACATGCTGTGTATAATTGCTGCAAGCGATTTAGGAGAGAAAAATTAAACCTGAAACTAAAGAACTTATAAATTATTGCCATTATCCGTTTTTCGTATATGCCTTTTAATTAAAAATCTTCATTAGACCAGTACGGATTAGATCTGTTTAAATTTAAATCTAATTTAAATGTATGTAGATGTGTGAAATAAATTTGGTTAAATTTCCAACACACCATGTGTTTCGATGCATTTACTACGTACAATATGCATGAAAAATGGGAAGTATGTAGGATGGTAATTTAGTTTATTAAGTTTAAGTGTATGTTAGGTAACAATATTTCATAACATTGATTTGCACCATAATATAACTCTAAAGGCATTGACACGATTAGAGCAAGTTTATGAAGTGTAACTCATAGCTAATAAGATTGACGACACCATGTTTTAATAAAAATCATTTATTTTCTAAATGCACCTGAAATGAAAACTGCTGCTTGTAATTGTGACTTATGCTTTGTAGTATAGACGTAACTTCTTGGTTGAGAGGCACACTTGACTGTTACTCAGTCCCGAATTCGATTTCTGGCCATGGCACTGGAATCTTATCAGAAAAGAAATGTATCCCAATATACTCGGCTGTGGGGCGTGTGGCCCTTGTCTCTAAATGTGTGGCCCCTTCCACACAATTCTCTTTCAGAATCTTCAGGACCCTTGTCTCTAAATGTGTGGCCCCTTCCACACAAGGCTCTTTCAGAACCTTCAGGTATAAAGGGTGTCGTATTATCTGTGATATTATTAATTGGTATCTTTGTGCGCCTTGTGATATTCCTGTCACGTCAAATTTTGCTCAACTGGTAAGTTGTCGATCTTATCATCTGTATTCTTAGTTGAATCTCATACTCGCAGTTTCCGGTGATGCCCACAAAATCTCCAAGGTAAACCATTCTTTTCTACCCCACAATCATCTATCATTAACGTGTCTGGTTGTCATTCATTTTTGTTTTGTTGTAATTTACACTCAAACCATACTCAGAGCTTATTGTCTGGTGGTTTCCAGTAGGTGCATGAGCTCATCTTCACTCGCTGCAAGCAGGGTGGTATAGTCCGCAAACCTCAAATTAGAAATCTTAGTTCCTTCCGTAATTACTTTATTTCGCCGCGCCAATATTCTTGACTTTGATGACGGTCTCGGATGATTAGGGGTCGAGCTTTGAGCTCTTTGCCCCAATCATCGCTGTAGACCTGAACCGGCCTCGTAAGGGGTGGGCCTGCTTTTTACGACTACCCCACCTGCAAATGAAGACGGTGTAGGCGAAGTCAGCAGGCCTCCCCTGGTCCTGGCTGTTGGACCCTGCCAGCTGGGTCGTTTCTTCTAGCGCTCCTCTGTCTTGACTTTCTTTCTTCGCTGGCATGGTTTATTTCACCAATACTCTAACACACGTCACGTCACGTGTTCACTACAGATGTGAAAGGGCATTGGTGACAATGCAGCCCTGTCTGGCGCCTTTGACAACTCTGCATTTGTCGGAGTGTTGTCCACAACCAGATGTCATGGTGTTTCCATATAGTTTAAGAGCTCGTAACTCTTATTATACTCTTCGCAAATACAAAACGAAGAGTATGTTGCATTCGATCGGTACATTTCTAAAACCGGTAATATTGCTCGTAGAGAAAAAAAATTCATATCACTGTGATGGTGATCGAATTCTGAACAACTTCAAAATGTCCGTCCGTCTGTCCGCCCGCCAGTCAGTCAGTCCGTCCGTCCGACAGTCCGTCCGTCCGTCTGTCTGTCTGTCCGTCCGTCACGTTTCTTGTAAGCACGATAACTTAAGAACGAAAAATCCGGTAGTATTGAAATTTGGACAGTAAGTTATAGACCACAAGCCCATGCTAAATTTTTAGGGGGTCATATGACACCGCCTGAAAAGCTAGTCCTACAAAAATAAATCACTTTGAGCCCTATGCCGTACATTTTAGGTGGAACATACAAATTTTTATTATATAAAATAGTATTAAAATAATCAAGATTTATGTGGTGTCAAATCGCCACCCTTGATAGAGGTCTAGGACGGGGGTTGATCTCGCGTTTGTCACCCTATGTTCCAACCGATTTGTACGGCATAGCAAAAAAATTCATCCTTGTTAATACAAAAATCGAATTTCATAAAAGCCGTACGGTGTCATATCACCTTAGTACATATAGGTCACTTTTCGGAAAACGAAAATTTTTCCTGTATTTCTGTCCCATTATTTTTGTACGGCACTTTCTTTTTAAGAGTCACAGGTATAACTACAGTCCAAATAAACGTAAGCCGTATAGTGTCATTTGAAAAAAATGCACCTCCGCGGGTTACGATTTTCACTTTTCCGCGATTTTCCCATGTCCCACCTAAAATGTACTGAATAGGGCTCAAAGTGATTTATTTTTGTAGGACTACAAAAATTATACCTTTTCAAGCGGTGTCATATGACCCCCTAAAAATTTAGCATGGGCTTGTGGTCTATTAGTGTTAGCTAGAGGAAGAACCTTATTGTTTTGAACAAAATCGATTAATAAATAAAAAAAATAGTTTTTTAAATAAAAAAAAATAACTTGTTTTCAATTTAGTTTATAAGTCATGAAACTTATTTAAATATATGGCTTTTGTATGTCTACAAGGGGTGCATAGTCTGGTAGCACGATCACAGGGTAAAGCCGCCCCACAATTTTTTTTCTTCATTCCTGAAACAAAAGTACTCAACTTTATTTATAGGTATTCAAATTTGCACAGATTTTTATATATTATTAGTAAAGTCTAGTAAAATAATGATAGACTCTTCGAACCCGTGACAGACGAATTTTATGTTTCACGATATAACCGCTACTGACATGGGCAGCGAAATAAAAAAACAAGAAACATGAAAATCGTCTGCCACGGGATTTGCCAGGTCCGAAGAATCTGTAGTCAGAATAGTCTAATTCCATCCAGTTCGGATAAATTACCTAAACTTTCTTATTGATTGTATGTATATAAATATATCTGAGCTTCTTTAAGTCCTTTCGATTATTATATTTTATCCCCAATTAAATTTTGCATTATGTTAAGTGTACCTCCATTATAATTATTGCATAGGGAGGTCGGAATATTTTCCAGCCATTATTCTTGTATATTTCTTCGTACTGCGAATTAAAACTGCTTATATATAGACCACATCTTAATGATCCCGCTGTAACAGGAGATAATTATCGCCACTCCTTGTTTAGCGAGAAAATTGCTATGCTTACATATGGCCTTGCTGACAGCAAATATTTAAAAATGCCGTTGTTAACTCAATTAAATTTCTAGTCGGCTAGCAGGATTCAGAGCTCGGAAAGCTCTCTGAAGTAGCAGCTGTAAGTCGCTTTCTGTGAATTACGAGGGCAACTAGAAAACGTTAACAGTCCTGAACGCGGGCAGGAAAGATAGTGGTCCATTTTATTTATCCGAGAAAGAATCTCATATAAATTAATGGTAAAAGCTGGAGGCATAATATTATGGAAGAAAAAAATTGATTACGATTAAGTAGGTAATGTAGTGCTAAATATATGAACAATGATTAGGACATATGGACAGAACGAGATAAGAAAAAAAGAAAAAATGGATGGAGTAAAATCTTCGAATAAACATCTCTCTGTGACGTCAGAAAGGGTTCGCGAATTATGATGTGAGGAATTGAAGAATCGTATGGGATAAGGATAAATGACGTAGGTGTAAGGAAGAAGAACAAAATATAACTCTAATTTTTTAACGGCAAAGTTGCCCGCAGAATTTTACTGAATAAACTAGCAAACGGATGATCACATGAACTTGCTTTTTTGTTTAATGCATATCTATCTGCCATATGTAAATCACAATATCCTCATAACCAAGGTTACAGGTCTGCTCAATTTACCGGCAGGTATTCTGCAAGGATCGGTGTTTGGTCTACCCTATTTAATGTTTTTATAAACTATATTGTTATATAAAGATTTTTGTTAGAAGTCGGTAAAGAATAGTGAAGGAATATGACGGTGTACCAAGACTAATAACTTCAGATCGTTACGAGACTTTCTTATAGAGGAAGATCCCAGAGCCGCCAGACCTACGTCATTTTAGCAAAGCTAATATCTTAACAATAAATAATTTTATATGCTGTTAAGAACGTATGCATAATTGCTAGCTTGAAAGCGGGGCCGTGTTACAGGTAACCAGGTGCTAAAGGTACATAAAAACTCTACGAACCTACGTCACAGTCTGACGGCTGGTTTTTACGTATGTTTGAGAGAATACTGTTAAAAACCAACATTCATTATTGCCAGACACTTCCCGTAGGCCCTAACTTCCACCAGACGCTTTTTAAGTTCGAAATAGACCAAGCAAGCCAGCTCACTAACTAATTGTGGTATCACATCTACTACTATGTAAAAAAAAACGAAACAAAAGGTTTATTATGTTTTGGTAGGTTAGGTTAGGCTTTTTCGAACTTTAGACCGTCAACAGTTAGTTAATTCACAACTTTACAAAATTATCAAACGTTATTAAATCAAAGAGATATTACCCATAATTTTAATACCTTGTTGCAAATTCGTGGACGTACGTCTACCACCCTATCACCCAGATTTAAGTCACATTGAAATGATATAGGCTGTAGTTGAAAATAACGTTAGTGCAAAAAATGCCACATTTAAATTAGAAATGCACGTGAGTTAGCCGAATATGAGCTTACCAAATAACGATAGTGACAATTAAAACCAACGGCAGCTACGTTATGTATTTATACATGTGGATATACAATTTTTAATGGTGGTGACGCAATTTTGCCATGAAAGCTTTTTAATTGCACGCCACTGTATCGCCGGTTAGGATGCAACGTTACCAGGCACCTACGCGTTGCATTCGTGCGACTCGCCATCAATCATCTATTTTAAAGTACAAATTTTAACTTTATATTCTATAGATCAAAGTACCGTCACTTTTAAAACGCCCTGTATAAAGTATTCGTAAATTTGATGATTTTTTTTTCTTATTAACAAGGAAGTAAATATATGTTATTACTACCAATAAACTACTTTCACAGTGCACTCATAGCGCAGTTATTAAATGAAATCAGCTAATATTTGTTTTTTGTTGCAGGTAATTTATGAAACTCGAGGTGGATGGGAAACAAGGAAAATAGTGAGTTCATACAACATTCGTATAATTCTAATTGATGGATTTGCGGAATTCTCGCACAGAGATTGAAATCGAATATGTACTCGGCAGTTTGTGCAGGAATTTTAATTTTATATTTCATAATGGGTCGGGCTTCTAGCCGGCGACATTCAATACGTTCATATTTATTTCTTCTATCACGTCAAGGGCATTTTATATACATACAGAAATGTTCGTAAATTGAAACAAATTGACGCTAATTCCGCGCTTGGGCGGTCTCCAGTGTTTTTTGTTGTAATCGTAAATTTCGGAGTGCCTGTATTATTCCCTGGAATTGCGCTAGAAGCCACTTGTGTATTTATTATATCAAGTCCTGCGCGATTTGTATCAGTTGATATAAATCAACCGATTTTTCATTTGTATCACTGATTTAAATTAATGGATTTTTTACCACAATTCTAATGAGAGGAAAACACATTAGCGGCATAAAAACAGAAAGGAAAAATAACGTGATTGTGTTATTAAACTAAGGAAAAATCATTCATATAATCAAACGAACTAAACATTATACTCCAGACTCATATGGAAAACCTGGGGAACCTGGAAAACTCAGGGAATTTAAAAATTAAAAAAAAAACCTGGAAATATCAGGGAATTTTATAAATTGTATAAAAAATCAGGGAATTCTGCGTCTTAATATTTTACTTATTCAATTCAATGTAAGGAATTATTTTATGTCAAATAAAAAAATACTTCACTAAAAAATATATAGAAATTAATCTTTTTGGTTATGGAAAACCTGGAAAATTCAGGGAATTTTTTCAGCTTCGCGAAGTCTGAACCCTGTCCTGGCAGTCTTAATGTAAATAATGTTAGTTTTAAACATTCTTTGTTTAACTACAAAACATTAAAAGATGTTTTTTTTATTTAAATAATTAATAACTTTTTTATTTACTTATCGATTTTGTTCAAAAACAACTCTTCCTGTACCTAGCTAATTTGCTGTCCAAATTTCAAGACAATTGAACTTTTCGTTCGTAAGTTATCGTGCTTACAAAAATCGTAGCGAACGGACAGACAGATGGACTAACATTTGGAAAGTTCAAAATTATGTCACCCACACAGTGATATGATTTTTTTTCTCTATGAACGATATTACTGGCCGATCAAATGCAATATACTCTTCGTTTTGTATTTGTGAAGAGTATAATAAAACAGTATTGTTACGGAGTTAAATTGTATTGTAACCATGAGGTATTGAAAGTAAACGTTAAAAAAATTGTTGACCTGTTTCATATGAATATGGTGTTTTTTATTTAAAGAATCGCAATTTTATCGAACTCTGTTATTATTGAGAGATTCGCAACCTTTGTTAACAAATTTATACTATAGATCTATTCAGAAACGTTTTCGTACAGTACCCAACTAAAGGTTTTAATTTTGAAAGTTTGTCATGATTTTTTTTTTTTTTAATATAATTCAATATTAAATGCATCAATGAACCGTTTCTATATTATGTGGTCGCTTGCTAATTTATAAGGGGTGTATGCCACCCCTTTTCATGGGGTGAGAAGATAGAAACGTTGGAACTGGAAGAGAAATCAATTTTTAGAAGAAAATATTGTGTGCAATTTTTTATATAAATTAATAGTATAACAACTAGTCCCTTCAAATTAGAAAAATTGAGGGAAATTTTTCCTACAGCTAAGCCATCCATATAGAAAGTTGCCTTGGGGTTGTGTTAACATATTTTTCACCAAGCGATGAAAAAAAAGGGTTGTTTTTTAGATATGGATACATACAGTGTGTTTCACTTCTCGTGAAGACACCCCTGTATCTTCTTTATTTGTGGCCGAATTAATTTCAAAATTTTATGAGGTATACAACTCTGTAAGGCGACTTTAATCAACACATAAATGTCGTTTAGATATAAAACCTCGGCTTACTGCGATAAAAAGAAAATCGCAATTTTCGAGAAATCATAGTAGGCTTAGATATAGACGAAAATTTTGTTAATAAAAGTTGTCCAGAATCACTAGATATGCCACCCTATAAAATTTGGTGAAAATTGGAATACGTTGAAAAAAAATTTTTTTGTTTCACTTCTCGTGTAGACACCCCTGTATCTTCTTTATTTATAGCCGAATTAATTTCAAATTTTTATGAGGTATACAACTCTATAATGCCACTTTAATCAACACATAAATGTCGTTTAGATATAAAACCTCGGCTTACTGCGATAAAAAGAAAATCGCAATTTTCCAGAAATCATAGTAGGCTTAGATATAGACGAAAATTTTGTTAATAATAGTTGTTCAGAATCACTAGATATGCCACCCTATAAAATTGGAATATGTTGAAAAAAAAATTTTTGTTTCACTTCTCGTGAAAACACGTATCTTTTTTATTTGTTACAGAATTTCAAGACTAATTTATTTTAAAAAAATTATCAGTTACACAGCGATATTGTCCAAACATACGGAGAGAACTTTTTCCAACAAATGAGTCGTGCACAATTATTATTAAAATTATTTATTAAATAAAAGGTAATGAAACAGTATTTACAGTGAATGACTAAAATGCCACTTATTATACTATTATATTCGGCCCCTTTCTACTAACCCACCCTCAAGTGTAATACACTTCTCAATCCGCTTTCTGTTATTTATTACAACTCTTCGCAGTTCTTGAGCCGTAACTTCTAAACACGCGTGCCTTATCCTCACACAAAGCTGCTCCACATTTTGAGGTCTGGTCTTATAAACTTTATTTTTAATATGACCCCAAAAATAAAAATCCATGGTAGTGAGATCAGGAGATCTGGGTGGCCAATGTATTAGAGGGCTATTTCATCCTATCCATCTTTGGGGAAAATGTTCGTTCATCCATGCTCTTACTACTACGGAATTATGGATAGATGCTCCGTCGAGTTGGAAATACAATTGTTCCAAAGGAAAATCGACTATTGCATTCCACAGATCATTATTTAAAAATTGTAGCATATGTAACGCATTTATATTTTGAAAAAAGAAGAACGGCCCTATTATTGTTTCATTAAAAATTCCACACCACACATTTACCTTCTGGGAATATTGCCTTTTACAATTTATTATCCAATCAGGATTTTCTACTGCCCAGTATCTAGAATTTTGTGATGATACTACCCCGTTGGTGGAGAAAGTTGCTTCGTCCGTGAAAATTACTTTCTTCAAGAAGTCTCTATTATTTAAATAATTACCTTGGATCCATAAACAATATTCTAGTCTTCTCTCTTCATCACCTTCCTCCAAGGTATGTACAAATTTTGGTTTAAACGGTTGTAACTTATGGCGTTTTAAACATCTCCAAATTTTTGACGCCGACAAATTGAGGTCACGAGCCATATTTCTAAGGCTGGTAGTGGGATTGGCGTTAAACGCCGCTAATATAACGTCATCCTCTCCATGTCTTCGACTGAGATGTACTCTCGGTTTAAGCACATTACCAGTTGTATTGAACAAGTGACATATTCTTGCAACGGTACCATGGTGTATTGGTCGTCTTAGAGGATGTCTTAAATTAAATTCTTCTGCAGCTTCTCTTGAAGACCGTACATTTTCACCAACTATCTTTATTATTTCTACTTTTTCATCAGTGGTTAAAAGAATTCTAACCATTATGATTAAAAAAATTAAATAATTAAACTTACGAACTGAACAATAAATAACAATAATCACTTCTGTCATAAAAGTAAGAATGGAGAAATAAACAAAATAGTTATTGACAGTTAATTTCACGGCACTCTTAACATTTAAAACAAAAAATCAAAAAACCCCTAATGTTCCTAAAATTCTGAGTCGATAAGAAGGATATGATGGAAAGTTACTCCTCAAGAACATTGACAACGAAAAAAACAAAAAAAAAGGAACAGTGTTACAACTTGATATGTAATAAAAAGTGGCCCTTTTAGCGTTTTATTGAATCATGATTTTTGTTCACGACTTTCGTTTGTTGGAAAAAGTTCTCTCTGTGGGTTGGATAAAGTCATTTTATAGAGTTGTATAATTGATACATTTTTTAAAATAAATTAGTCTTAAAATTCGATCACAAATAAAAAAAAGATGGGGTGTCTTCACGAGATGAAAAAAAATTTTTTTTTCAAAGTTTTCCGATTTTCACCAAATTTTATAGGGGGGCATATCTAGTGATTCTGAACAACTATTATTAATAAAATTTTCGTCTATATCTAAGCCTACTATGATTTCTCGAAAATCTCGATTTTCTTTTTATCGCAGTAAGCCGAGGTTTTATATCTAAACGACATTTATGTGTTGATTAAAGTCGCCTTACAGAGTTGTATACCTCATAAAAATTTGAAATTAATTCGGCCACAAATAAAGAAGATACAGGGGTGTCTTCACGAGAAGTGAAACAAAAATTTTTTTTTCAAAGTATTCCGATTTTCACCAAATTTTATAGGGGGGCATATCTAGTGATTCTGAACAACTATTATTAATAAAATTTTCGTCTATATCTAAGCCTACTATGATTTCTCGAAAATCTCGATTTTCTTTTTATCGCAGTAAGCCGAGGTTTTATATCTAAACGACATTTATGTGTTGATTAAAGTCGCCTTACAGAGTTGTATACCTCATAAAAATTTGAAATTAATTCGGCCACAAATAAAGAAGATACAGGGGTGTCTTCACGAGAAGTGAAACAAAAATTTTTTTTTCAAAGTATTCCGATTTTCACCAAATTTTATAGGGGGGCATATCTAGTGATTCTGAACAACTTTTATTAATAAAATTTTCGTCTATATCTAAGCCTACTATGATTTCTCGAAAATCTCGATTTTCTTTTTATCGCAGTAAGCCGAGGTTTTATATCTAAACGACATTTATGTGTTGATTAAAGTCGCCTTACAGAGTTGTATACCTCATAAAAATTTGAAATTAATTGGGCCACAAATAAAGAAGATACAGGGGTGTCTTCACGAGAAGTGAAACACACTGTATATATGTTTTTTTGGCCATTTTGGCGGTTTTTTGCGTTTTGCTGCAAAACTATGCATTTTTAAGGAAATATGGCCTGATTTGATATTGTAGATCTAGCGATTCTCTACAATTCCTCTTCTCATTTTTTTGAAATTCCGCTTAGTTACGCCGCTAAAGCGCGCTGAAGTTTATGTAAATGTATACATTTTTTTTGTGTTTGATTTTAAGCCAAAACTATGCATTTTATAAAAAAATATCAAGATATCAAAAATTTTCGACAAATTTCATTGTTGCGCGGTTTTGCCGCTAGAGCGCGAGAAACATTTTTTTCAATACTCTTGAACGAAAAAAAAAATATAGCGCATATATTTTTGATATACAGGCAAAACCATGCATTTTTTAGAGTACTCGTCAATTACATACTTAAACATTTGGAGAGCAAAAAAAAATATTTTTTTTGAAACCCATCGTTCATTTCTTACACAGCTGCGCATAGAACGGTGCATCTAATAGTATGAACTACGCGCATTCAGCCGTAGTGGTCGTGATGGGCCTTTTTGTATATGTCATCCTTAATGTGATCTATATTAGCTTAGCCGGTAAAAAATATTGAGTAGAGGGAGGTGGAGGGGCAAAATACTACAGCTGTTCACGATGCCTGTATTTTTTTTATCCGCCCAAGAGTATTGAAAAAATGTTTTCGCCCTCTAGCAGCAAAACCACGCGACTTTGAAAAAAAAACAGAGAACAAAATTTGTCGAAAATTTTTTTATCTACAACTTTGATATCTTGATATTTTTTTATAAAATGTATAATTTTGGCTTAAAATCAAACACCAAAAAAAATTATACACTTACATAAACTTCAGCGCGCTCTAGCGGCGCAACTAAGCGGAATTTCAAAAAAATGAAGAGAACAAAAATTGTAGAGAATCGCTAGATCTACAATATCAAATCAGGCCATATTTTCTTAAAAATGCATGGTTTTGCAACAAGACGCAAAGAACCGCCAAAATGGCCAAAAAAACATATATATGTATCTATATCTAAAAAACAACCCTTTTTTTTCATGCGCTTGGTGAAAAACATATTAACACAACCCCAAGACAACTTTCTATACGGGTGGCTTAGCTGTAGGAAACATTTCCCAAAATCAGTGATTTTTCTTCTAATTTGAAGGGACTAAACTTGAAAATTGCTATTTTAGTTTGAGAAAATATGTGTCTCAAAACGGGTTTCGTCAAATATTTCGAAAAATATCATATTTGGCGTTAAAATGCTAGAGACTGATAAAAGGAAGAAAGAAAGCTTATCTGAGAATAAATTTGTTTTTTATGTAGAATTAATAGAAATGGAACTTTAAAGACGGTGTCCGAAAGCTTATAAAACGAAGTATTCTTTTCCTTTTTAAGCCGTCTGCCGTACTGGCCCCTGGAGCACTGCACCAACTTACGTTTATTGTGTGTTCGTTTTTTAACTTAAGACCTATGACTTCAGAGACTTGTGACCTTGTCCAAAAGTCTCGGAACTTTATTCGAAAACGGTTTCGAAATTTTAAATAGTTTAGCGTTTTTTTTTTCTTAATTATTTTAATTTGAACTTAAATGTAATTATTACATGGAAAATTTATAAATAAAAAACTAGATACATATTTATTAACAAGTTGTGGTAAAATTAGAAGTATTCTATGAACAAAAATGCCAAAAAAATTCTCTTGTAAAATGGAAACGAAGGCCCACCAATGCGTTCAAAGAACCATCCCCTAATTGTAAGCGTTGAAAATGTTACCGAGGCAGAAAATGCTTATTCAAACTCTCTGCTTGTTGATGGAATCGTTGATAGATATTGATAACTGAGGTCGCAAAGGCACCCTCGTCATCCCCTGTTTTCAAAATGAGTGATCTTGTTTTTTTAGTATATCCTGTAAGTGCCCATATTCAGACAGAAACGGCTTCGACGCGCAGCGTTCCCGGTGGTCAGTTCATTCATCCAACTACTAACCACACTTGGCGGTGTTTAGATTTGATGATGTAATCTGGGTCTTTCTTTACCTTTTAAAGAGTATTTATTATTCATTAAAGTTTTAATGTTCTATATTGTGTGTATGGATTTTGATGCCATTCAATGTTTGCAAAAACGGGCTATTTTTGAGACCCCCCCCCTCTCCTTTAAATAACTTATATAAAATCCCCCCTCACACGAATGTTCATTTGCAAGGTCTGCCTCCTCTATATGTAAAGATGATAAATTACATTTTCTTAAAATATGCATTCTGTGATTACTTTCAAGGTTCCCTTTTAAAGTTAACGCCACACCCTCTAGCGAAAAGTCTATATGCAATATTAAACATCATGAAATTTCCTACAGATAAGTTGCTATTCATTTTTTTCTAGGATCAATACTTTTTCCAAAGTTTTTTCCATCATCTATTCTATAGCAGTGGTTAAAAATCTTCATTCTTGTTTAAATAGGTTTAGAATGTCACAAAACGCGAAAATTTTAAATTAGAGTGGATTTTTATTTTTTTTTTCATAATCTATTCCCTACAGACGGTCCACCCTGTATATTTTCCAGTGAAAGTCTAACCATTTCTTCGCTGGTAGTAGTGTCAGGTACCTACCAAATTTGACTATTATGTATGTAGTTTTTTAGATAATGCACCAACAGACAGATAGATAGACAGACAGACAGGCTGACGAAATTGAATATCCTAAATTTTCGTAATCTACATGATCTGAAACATGAAAATCCGAAAAAATTTTGGAGGGTGATTTTTTCTCGAATAAAATACTTCCCTTCGGTATGCGATTTTTCCACCCTCTGTATCTCGTAAAGTATTGATCCTAGAAAAAAATATGTAATTATTTGTTCGAAATTCCATATTGTATATAAATACTTTGTCGCTAGAGGGTGTGGTTTTTGAGTTCTTCCCGAAGAACGTGAAAAGGGGACCTTTAAACTACCCCCTACCCCCCGCAGACCATCCACTAGTCAGGACTTTTGGTATGTTGTTCTGGGCACTCCCGCCACGAACTATACAGAAATTGGCAACTACACTAATTATTTCCCCTATTTTTCATTCATTGATTGGACTATTAGGAAAAATTGACGTTTGAGGTTTTTTCGAAAGAGCGGCGATCCCAAAACCAAATGCGCTGCCTTCCAAAAATAAATCAGTAGTACTTTTTCAAATATTAAATTTTTCGATCCTCCCATTCCTTGGGAGGGGGGGAGTGTATTGTATTAAAAACTAAATATAATAGTTTATTCTCATTGCATGTGACCATATTCGTAAGTGTGGCCGCTTTTGAGCATTAGGTACTGTACTATTAATATTTATAAGAAAAATGTATTAATAACGTTTTTGTTTTTGGAATTATAGTTATATTGTATTCAGGTGCAATTCCTAGTTTATGCTTCTAGGACTCTATTCCACTTTAGTATTATCCAATTTGGAAATAATGAAGTTTCTATATAGCGTATAACAATAAAATAAGGGCAATTAACTATTGTCCTTTGAAAGTGACAGCAGTAGTTTCACTTGGCTCCTTTAAAAGAGCGTTCCTATTCTCCACTCGAGGAGCTAAAATTATTGCCGTAGAATTAAAACAGTGAATCATGCCCTAACGAATCTATTAAATTGTTATTTTTAGCCCACCTGCTATTATAAATAGTCGACGTGATTCAAATTTACTACACGCTTTAATACTGCACAACTAACTTCAACTAATGGTAATGACACAACAATATACGGAACAGTTTATGCATGTGTCTGTCCCAGTTGAATTTACTGGGAAGGGACTGGAAATTATTATGACTGCTTGCAAGGAATATTATAATTGGTCCTTATTTACTAAGCAATGTTCGCGTGACGATCCCTTTGTTTCGTGAACCCTTTTGTGTCGTTTTTAACAGTAAGCATATGATCTAGATAATTGGGAAAACTATTACCCGAATTAGTAAATTTTGCATGTGATGTCAGTTATTTTGTTGAAATAAATATTAATGTGAAATGTAGGCCACAAATGATACATTAAAGAAACGAATTTAGATCTTTACAATTTTTCAAAATAAAGTCCCTTTCTAGCTCTTAGTACAGCATCAGTACCCAAAGGCTGATATTTGCACTTAAACCCCTCATTAGTTATAATTCGCATGAGATTTTGCGTAGGAATAGTATTTTGTACACGGAAAAATTTTATCATAATTAAAATTTAAACAAAATTGAGTATTTGTAGAAAAACAGATGCCAGAATGTACAAAAATGTTAAAAATTCGTTAAAATACTTACGAGTGGAAAAAAAGGAAACTCACAAAAAAGGTCCTTATTTCATTTTTAGGTGACACGGTATTCAAGTAAAAAAAAATCAAAGCTAGTTGTTTCTATCTATATTTAGTGGTAGTTTAGGAGTAGTGTCTATTGTATATGAAATCGATATGGCTTTATAAAAATTATCCTACAGAAAGAGAAAAAAACATGCCATTTCACGATACAGTAACGTTTTAAATGTTGTTTTTTTTAGACTCCTTCATGTAGGTACAACAAGTACATTAATATCTCGGTAAGAAATATTTTCAAGAAAAACTCCTTGAGCTTAATCTCTATACATCGCCTTTCGAAGTTATAATCCTTTGACATATTTTTGTAATAAAAATGCTGCGGATGCCATATAAATTTGGAGGAGTGGCATTTAATTTTGTCTGAAAGGATTTAATGTCAGAAATAAGTATCAGCTAGATAATTATCGGTAATATTATCTCTAGGTGAAAAACCTGACATTAAATTGTTAATCTCAAATATTAATATATTATATTACCTATTATTAACCTTTCCGAGTTAGAGTTTGTTGCATACCTGACTTCTAAATCGTACGTTGCGTCCTATATTTGGAACTTAATCATTGTCATTACCTAAGTCTTTATGTACGTACGAATAGTTCAGAACTTGTTCAAGATGTTTTCACGACACACAGCGGGATAAAACTGTAGTGTTCCACCCAAATCAACGTATAGATCATAATATTAAAGATTTTTATTCTCTATCAATCCCTCTAGCCGGATTTTCGATTTTAGTTCCAATTTTTTATAATTTTCATCTAAAAACGTATTTTTACTAAAATATGTGGGTTTTTTCAATGAAAATCAGTGTTAGGGTCACAAATTTTTAAATATTTTCGATTTTTTAATTTTATGTTTTCGTTTTACAAATCAGCAAATGATCTGTCGAATTATATTTTCCATTTTCTACTTTTATTATTGACAGCTGCCAAATTAACTGTCAAATATAATAACTGTACAGTGTATCTTCTGTTATATAGAAGATAATGTAAAATTTTAAAGAAAATAAATATAAAATACTTCAAGACTTTCTAGTTACGTACCTACCTGATACTAATTTTTAAATTTTACAGCTGTCAATAGTTTCAATATCTTTTTTACGGAAACTTTAATAACGTAAGACTCACATGCTTTTTTTTAATCTTGACGGAAATTTTGACAGCTACTAATTAACATAATATATTTTGATGAAACCTTGTACAGTGTGTTTGTAATGACGTTAATAAAAAAGTTGACCTACCTACCCTAACAACTGCGAGATTTACAATTTATCGTATGCCTTTTTAATGAAAACAGGTTGTAATATCTTATGAACATTCAATCGTGGAATATTTGATGATATACACACATATATATTTTTTAAATGTCTACAATTTCCTATTGTTTATCCATAAGTCATTTTCTCCATCTCATCCGTGGTCAACTTAGTTATGTCAAATTCAAATGCCCTGAAATACCCATGGGCGAGAAGCGTATATCCTTGTCTCACCCTTACATTTGAATTAAATCATTGTTATTGCACATACATTTTTGAGTTATTATTGTTATTTTATACTGATTGCCATAATTATTGCTATGAAGTTTTCAAACGTTCTCTTCTCATCTAAATGTATGCTGTGGGTGGTTGTATGTGTCCAGGCATGTGCTTATATGTGTACCTGCGCGTGTGCGTGTGTGTGGAAACATGTAGCTACTCTAAACTATTTTCAGTTGTAGTACACATATGAGTGCGTCTATATTGTGTAAACCCCAAAAAGTAAGTTCGTGGCCAAAACACAAAGCTCTTAAGGCCAGAAAATTAGATTTAAAACATTCACAGATTTCGCAATTCTTGCAACCATCGGGACATTGGAAATGATAACACCATACATGAAACAGCTACGATCCACTCTCTATTGCGACACCGCTGTATTTCGACCTTAAATGAAAACTGGTAACTTGACCCCCTGTGATATATGCAACCCATATTACATTTGCATGTATCAGCCGTTGCATATACGACAGTTTTACTCGACCGCGACACCGCTGTCTTTTGACCTTGAACGAAAACTGGTAACTCGACCCCCATATACGAACATAAACATTTCCAATGTTAAAAAGCATAGTTTGGGTATATGAGAGCCAAAGTTCTAATGGAATAATTACTGACAATCGGCAGCGCCCGACTGCTGTCATGACTATTTACTGGTTTAGAATCGATCTTATCTTCGGAAAATTATTATAGGAGAATTGACTTTGCCGAGAGTATTTCTGTGTGAAACTGCATTAGTGACTGGTGATTTATATTTATTGCGCATCTCCGATTAAGAACATTCCAAAAGGAAAAGTTCGCTGTGAAATATGCCCCACGATTAAGTGCCCTGTAATTGGCGGAGCATGTACAACGTGAGTAATTTTCAGACAAGTACATATTGTGCATATGAAATATTTCGTAATACGTAGATAAATAAGAAAATAGAAGTACGAGGTGGAGCATTTGAGAGGTAGTTTTGATTTCAAGGCCTAATTTTTGAGATGATAATTTTTTTTTTTTTTTAAATACCTGTATTGTGCACTTTCCAAGGACTTTTAGCCTAAACATAGTTGAGAATCTGCGGTCCCGAAATCGACTGAAGAGTTTACGAAACAAATACCAGGCTCGTATGTAAAATTTAGTACAGGATTCGAATTCTAAGATTGCCGATTTGTGCATGAGAAGGAAGTATCGAGCCGATTTCTTTGTTAGCGACTAATTACCACTTAGTTATTACAAAAATACCAAGAATAGAAAAAAATTATGACGTGGTGATGCAAAAATGACACCGGATTCGGATTCAGCAAGCCAAAATGCACTGGAGATGATTGATCTGGTCCGTATAATCGACAATAATTTTTTTTTGTGTGTGCCTGTCTAATTAGTTTCAATATGAATTTAATTGTTTTAATCAAAAACTGTGCGTCTGACGAGAAAAACGCTAGAGGCCATTTTCATGTAGAATTGAGCAGGCTAATTAGGAAAAACATCGACATGAAAAAATGTCAGTGGCGTACCACTTTTTTGGTAAAAAATATCAGAGGACATGCTCTCAGGGACGCCACTGGTGGAGCGATAAAATAATTTTTCTAATTAAAATATGTGGTTCTATATCCTATTAAGACATACCAAAATTGAAAATAATGTCTAAAATTCTTTCCGAGATATTAAAAAATAACGATTAAAAAAAAGAAATTTCAAGACCCTGTAGCAAAAAATTAAAGCCGTTGCAGACATATGTTCATATGAACTTCGTTTCATAAAATGACCTAAGGAATCACACCCTGAAATATTAGCACGTCATTAAGAAACACCCTGTATATTTTCATGTTTTCCCAGCGTTGTCAAAAATATAGATTTTTCTCCAGTTTTACAACTTTAATTCGGAATTGCCGAAATTCGAATCTTGCAGAAAATTTTCCTTAAAAATCTGTTCTTTTTCTGTCATTTAGTCGACCATCCTAGCGAGCACTAGATTCCCTACTAATAGAAAACAATTAAATGTCCCTCTGTTTATATTTTTTTCTGAATAATAGGACCTTTGTTTACTCTACCTATAGGGGAGTCATGTTAGATTTTTACTTCTGAAAAATTCTCCGATCGATGATTCGTGTTCGTAAAATTGTGTAGAATATCATATCAAAATGTCTCCGCGAGAAAGTGGGTGCTAAATTTTTTATTTAACAATTTGTATGCAAAAATGCAGTTTTTCGCTAATAACTTTAAAATTTTACTTTTATCAAAAAATGGATAGCGCCATTCGATAGAACCGAAAATTTTACAAAAGAAACATATGCAATACTTGTTTTTTCAATATAAATTGAGCGACCAGTAATTTGTTAAATAACGTTCCGATTCGCGCTGCGTCAGCCTCCTGCTACGCTGAAAGTGGGCCGGCGCGAGGGCGCGCGTGGCGCTAAAGTAGCTGTAACTTTTAATCGACAAAAGAAAACGACAAAACCAAATGTATATTGAGAAGGATCAATTTTTTGAAGTATTACGTGTGTATAAATATTTTTTTTCATATTTCAAATATTTCTTACATAAGCTTGAAGTTAAGCATTGGGCGAATTTTCGATTATTTCGTAAAATTTAACGTTACTCGAATAAAATAGACAAAACAAATAAACAAACAGCGGGATACTGCATTTAAAGCGATTACCCAAAATACATATTTCGTCAAAAAAATTAGAAAAAAACTATTTTACGAAAATCGGACCCTCAAAGTTTACTCGATTTACGAACAATGCATTTTTCACTTTGACTTTCTAACTTTGGTTGTAAATAATAAAGTACCTATTGGAAAATGATATCGGCACTTTACAGGTTGTTAAATTAAAGCTTATGATGTGTACTTTAAGGTACAAAAATTTTGTTTTATGATAATTATAATTTTTCGTACGTTTTTTTTTAATGAAAAAGAAAAAAAAACTTTAAAAGTCTAAAAATTGGATTATAAACAAATTGCTGTTACAAAAAAAAACACAATTTTTTTAACACTGACCACATGGAGGTGGTAGCTGACATATAAACTTTGAAGAATAAGCTTTATAATATTTTTATTTTTATGTAAAAACAATTGGGAAACAAAATGAGCGGTAAATAGTTAAAATATACATGTTCAGTGGAAGCTGACCTGACCCCTGTATGTAGGATGTATAGTAACTTTTGATGTATATTCTGGGAAGGGAGAAAGCCATCTGTTGTCTGCAAAAGCGGCTGTGAAGATATGTGAGGTTGCAGGAAAACTGGCTTATACTACTGCAGCGCTGCCTGCTTAAATTGCTCGAATAGTTCTCAAGTAGATGCTGCGGCTGAATATACATCAGAAATTTTTGAAAATGAAACTGAAACCGCAGACATTCCAGAAAACCCATCAGAAATAACAGAATATGTATCCGAAACAGGACATTTTCCTTAAATTTTTTGAATGTGTGTACAGTTCTATTCATGGTTTAATTTTTTCATTTTTATTTCATAAAAATATATTATTTTTATTTCATAAAAATATATTGTAAATTTATTAAAATCAAATTTTACCCAATAATTTTATACTTCTTAAATAGATGCATCAACGATATTACAAGGTAATTTTTTTCCCTAAAAATACTACAAATATAATTATAAAACAATAGTAGGATATGATATTTTATGTTAGACAAACCATCGCAAATTTCTGTAATCTAACGTTAAATTTGTAAACTGAAAAAGTAGGTATTTGAAATTTTTTAAATCAATTTAATATATATACTAGGGGGCTCCATAATTTATAAAAAAAATTAAATTAAAGACTATTACAACAGATCTCGTTAAACCTACAAATTGAAATTTCTATTTTTTTCATTTTTAGAAATTTCATTTTTGAATTTACCCGCCTTTTTTTCGGTTATTTTTGCAATATTTAACATTTTTATCCGCCATTTTGATTCCGCCATATTGAATTTCAAAAAAATGAATATCAGATTCTTAATCAGCATACCCAAAAACCCCTAGGAACCTATTTTCAAAATTTTTCATCGATTCATATTTGAGATATTCAATTTTACAACTAATTTTGCACTTATTTATTGTTATTAAACAAATGAACAATTAGCACCCATTTCTTAGAGGAGACATTTTTCATTGACACTACAAGTAAATGCAAAAGGTTTCGTGAAAAAATATGAATCGCGGAATTATTTCGAAGTTTAGGCCTTTTTTTGTCTAAGATGACTCCCCTACTAATTAAATTTAAAGTTTCCAAGTGATCCATATTCCCAATTGTGAGCAGAGAATCTAGTTGCATTTACTTGTCAACTCAGTTATCCCCTACAGTATGCGTCGGAAGTGCATTAAATGTCGACGTTTAGCTGACAGTTCTTTATCTCTATCTACAATTAAGCTGTCACCAAACCCCATTGTGGTTATTAACTTTTAAGCAAGTCATAATTTACTTGAACCCTAAATAGCACTCCCCTCTCTCAGAGGAATTGAACTTTTGTTGTCTATGTGATGTAATACAAGATGTTCGCTATTAATGGTTATGCTTCGGTGTACCCACTGCATCACACAAGAAGGACCAAAATAATTATTTGTTTAACCGGTCATGACATGTTTATTTTATAATAACTAACTAACTAGGTAAGATAGGGATGGCAAAAAATGTAATATATCGATATATGAATCATTTGATACATCACAAGACTCAGATCAATATTCGATATATCAACAAAAAATTATCGATATTTCTATGTATCGATATATTTTGTAAATTAACATTTAATGTCAAAATTAATGAATATTGCTTAAGGCATGACTTCGGAAAGCGGGGGTTGGCATTCCTTACGGTACAATATTTATTTCAATTAAAATTTCGAAGAGCGGGGGGTGATATTATTCTCGATTGAAATTTCGAAGAGCGGGGGGGTAATATGTAAGTTGACCCTTTTAGATATATTTAGAAAAATATATTTCAACCCGATATATTGCAACAAAAAAAACGATATGAATATATTCATGATTTAGGATTAATATATCGATATATCGTTGACATCCCTGGGTAAGAAGTAAAATTTTACAAACGGGTCAATTCGAGGATCGCTGTTGGTGGTTGCACTGGTTGACAAAATGAGTTGTGCCTGACGCCAAACGAGGCGTATTGAAAATATTTTTCGATTGAATCAAGATTTTTTCGGATGCGTCAAACCGTTTTCATTTTGTTAAATAAAAACGAAAGAAATTTTGTTTAAACAATTATTTGACCATGAATCTCGCGGTTTAGGAAAATTTTTCATAAAAAAATCTTGTTCAGCGGAATTTTACTCCTGCCGAAGCCAGGTCTCATTAAATGGCTGGCAGGATATGTTTTTTTAATTGTCTTACTTATTGAAGAAATGACAAAAAAATTTTTAGGTTTATAAAATAAAAGATAAACCGAGGTTTAAAAAATATAACAATGAGAAATATCGCCAGCTCCCGGTCTATAAGCAGTGTCTAAACGCGGCCTATTATGAACATTTGAAAATAGCGAAATCACATCTCGCTTTGCATTGAAGATATCGGAAAAAGTTATTTGAAAAAGTTGCTTAAAATCAAATTTATAGCCCATGCAGCGATTTTCAGCTCATAATTGGCACTTTTGGTCCTTGTTTATTGTGTGCTGATTTATTTCTAATTTTGTCAATATTATCAATAGCCTCCTTCAAACGATTGTAGTAGGCCGCATTTAGACACTTTGCTGAAACAAATACCCTATAAGATGCTGAAATTATTTACTTACCTCTAAAAATAACGAATATACAAGGGTGTATTCATATCAAGTGCGCCCCACGCATTTAAAAATAAGAAAATAGCTCGATATTTTTTCTCTTTCCAAACGTAATAAAAAGAATCATTTGTGCAATACATAGGAAAAGATATTCTTGGTTATTGCGTCGACTAATACGAAAAAAAATTCACTTTTCTTAACTTGTTACACAAATAGCTATGATTTATATTAAATTGTGAAAAAGTTTAGTAGTACATAAGAAAGTAGAATTATTTTAATATGCTACTAAACATACTAAATATTTAAATAAAATGAATTAAAATAAACACAAGAATATTATGTTAAAACATTAACAAGTAGTGAAAAAAGGGGACAAACACATTTACAGTAATTGAAACCATAAGTAAAAGTTATTAAAGTAAAAGTGTACATAATGAAGTGGAAAAATATTTCATATTTATTTTTTCTATATACAAGATGCTCGTGTATTCTTACAACTGTCGACGGACAGTGCTCACTATGAGGTATAAAATAAAGAATCGCCAATTCCATTTTTTTTTAAGTTCATAAATATGCAAAGTCTAAAGATATTATGAAAAATTATTTATCGTAAAAACTTTATATACTATTATACTTTTAGAGCGGCAAGAAACGAGAAATTGTGAATTTTTCAATTTTTTAAAATTAATAACAAATATCAACAAAAAGTTACCGAATATTTATTGTTGGAAATCGGTCCATGGTAATATTTTTATTTTCTGTTGTTATAAACGAAATTGCAATTAGAATTTAACCATGTTTGTGAGTTGTTTCTAAAAATAAATAAAAATGCCTCAAAAATACGTTTATAATTAAAAATATTTCGAAATTAGTAAATGAATTTTAAATATAGGAATTGAAATATAAACAACTTTTATGACAAATGATAATCGTTTTCTATTCTCTAAATGCCATTTATAACATTAACTGATCTATCTCTGACCCAAAAATTATATTAAAATAAAATGAAGTACCATTTTTTTCAAGAAATTTTGTAATCGTAGTAGCTGGTAGTTTTTATTTAGGAAATGATTCTTTATCAAGGCCATAGTGTTTACAATCTGTGACATTTTGTCACTTACCACTTTTATAACGGATGTTCATTCAGATCATTTTAAAATATGAACTTATTCTACCACAACTTTTACTTGAAATATGGACTATATATATAATAAAAGATTGCCGACTTAGCGGACTGTATATTTTTGCTATTAGACAACTCATTTATATTTATAGGAATAATTATGCTATATTTTTCCAGCACATATTTGATAAAAGTGTGTACATGTGTTTATAAAGAAAATTTCCAGAAATTTTTTGTATCAATTGATAGCTGAACCGATTAATTATCTTACAAGGTTATTTATTAACACTTAATTTTTAATATGTACACAATTTTTTACTATTCAGTATATGATCACAAATAACACGTGCATACACCATCAGCCAGAACATAATTTTCACTTATATTAAACAGACCGCTTATGCAACATACATATTTGTTTTTCTTTTGTGATGTTTATAAATATTTTGCATCATCCATATTTAAAGACGAGAAATGTAATTTGATCGTTTCATAGTTGTAGTTTTTTTAACTTTTAAAATGTTCTTCAATTATGCACTCTCTATAGGAGTTCAATGTGGGAATGCGAAGAATATGACAAGAAATGCTGCTGGCTTCTTTTGAAACGCATTTCGATTCTCTACATGTATTTTTTCTATTTCTTCAGATTCGTTCTTGAGAATTATAATTTTTAATGTTTCGAGTTTATGGTGAGAGGGCTTGGTAACTTTTTAAATTACTCTTGATTGGATAAATTCCCATCAGAGATGCATATTATTCTGGGACGCTTATAACAAATTATCAAAAATGGGAATGAGATATGGTAGAAACTCAATTTAGCGGAAAATGTTAAATTCCTCTACAGTTAACCTTTTATTAAATAAAACACTTATATAAACACATTAAAACATTTATATCTTATATCTACTTGAAAATATGTTTCTAAAATGAATTAGAAAATAATGACGCCAAATGGAATCATTAGGAATAGAATGACCTAGAACAGTTTTTAAATTTTTTGAAGCACAGAGAAACTTTGCATTTCTAGCATTTATCTCGTAACTCAGGGTCAGTTGCCTTCATGTTGGCACACAGAGTGTATAAAAGGCCGAATTTTAAAAAGTTTGTCATAATTTTTGTTATCCCTTGGAAGAGCTTTGGAATTATCATACAAATGTAAATATGGACAAATTATGAAATCGGTTACGTGCCATTATATCAGCAACTACACTATATCTAGTTTCTTGAGCCCAGTACGTTCGGTAACTAGTCACCTGGACAATTCCACTTAGAATGTGTATTCCTAGAAATTGTTCAATTTCTTCACAGGTTGTGTTGACTACTGTGCCTGTTTTCTGTGCAGAATAAAGGTTGGTTTAATATGTTATGTCCTCGATAATGCTGTTATTGCAATTCATTTTGAAATATTCCAGAGGTGTAATATGGGTAAATAGATGGCTTTGAAAACGTCGCTTCAAAATTGGTTTCTTTTATTTCTGCATCTTTGTATCTCCAAACTGGTAGAGGTGCAGTTTCCTTTTTCCCTTTTCGTGGTCTAGAATTTCTTTTCCTTGAGGTACTAGCTATTGACTCATCCAGTTCATTTTGGTCCTCTACTGTGTCATGTACATCCTCGTCTACATTCTCTACTGTATCATCTACATTCCCCAGTTTAGAAGCTAGGTTTTCTTCAGTAATTTCGTCGACAAAAGTTATTTCAGCCTCCTCAAAATCTCGCAGGCTTTCCATAATATCTTCAGCCGTAGAATCTTCAGTACCTTCTTCAGTCGAATACTCTAGAATTTGTTTTCTTTTGAAAAGCATAAAAAATGTATAAGGTTTCAATATAATAATGCATAGCAATTATTAGTTAATTTAATTGCTGAGTGTGAAATTAGCCTTTCGTCTATGCATAACGTATACATGATCAATGATTCCAATTGAAAATTACCCGATTTACCGATGATTCCAAGTGGAATCATTTATATTTATGGCTCTCAGAAACCTATTTTATAAATAATCAGTAACATAACAAGCTCACTGTGAATTCTGTTTTATTGAAAACCAAATATTTTTTATACTGATGAAATATCAATATAACTTCCCTTATTTAACTTTCTGTGGGTGATATAAAATAAGCAACGCCAAATGTGTGAATGAAACAGATAAGTTTTTGTTTATATAGCATTAGCATTGGCTTATTAACGTCTTTATTAAATTTTAAACAAGAATTGGAGATCAAAATTGGAAAGATATTAAACATAATATATAGGTAATAAACATAATACATAGGTGATGAAATGGAAAAACTGCCCAAAATTGAAACCGATTGTTTCAAGGAGCAAACTTCTTCGGACCTCTTTTCTCATAACGCGCAAAAAAAAGAATTGTTACCGCGAGATAGGGCCGTTCCCAGCAACTCCACCGTAGATGGATATTTACCTGTGGAGCGGTTAACAAATAAAAAAAGAAAGGGAAAAAGGGGAAAAAATACAAAAATACAACAAAAAATAAACGCTGCCAGATTCAGAGACACAAGACGCAGAAAACTTAGAAGAATAATAAGGAGATGACGATAGAGGGAAACTTAAAAGAAGCATGGAAACTGAAAAGAAGCATCTCGTGAACACCACACCCCAGACGATGATGAAAAATTGAAACTTAATAGAAGCATGGAAACTTAAAACAGGCATCTCTCAAACACCTACACTTCCCATCCTATATTCCCACCCCATGCGTCATGCGGCTCTCGCTGCTGACAACAAGCATGTCCAATGTCCAACCCGGCGTATGCAGCTGGTCCGGCGGTATATAAAACATCCGAGGTTTGATTCCGGCACGCGGTTTGGCCGTCGCGTCCGTTGGACGTGTTCGACGGACGACCAAGCTGCGTGTTGGAACGAACCTCCATGGATGCCAGGAATTGGCAGCAATGCCCACCATACGCTGGCAAATCAATCAATCAGTCAAACTTTCACTTACTAAGAATACTCTATAAACAGCTGACATATAGCACACAATTGTGTTTGCAGTTTTATCCACCACAGTTTAAAATTATCGGGTTGCTAGTGGTATCTAGTGGATTAGTAACAAAATTGTAATATTACTAATATTTGCCCATCAAATTAAGTGCAAGATTTATAGAATAGAAATTATACGATGACTCCAATTGGTCTCATTAGACCATAAAGAGTTAAGGGAGCGAAGTACTTTTGTTTGCAACTTACTAACTGAGAAAGTTATTTGGTTGTCAAAAAAAACAAAGAACTTGTAAGGGTGAGTTTAGAGTTCTCAGATAAAATATACAATAATAATCAGAATTGTTTTCTAAGTTTGATAACAATTTCTTTTTGGTTAATTAACTGATAGGAGTTTCTTTCTAGGAGTAATTTTCTGTATTCAAAATGTTTAAATATTCTCAATCTAATAAAATCTTATAACTTGCTATAACTTTATTTTTTTACAACTTTGACAAGTCGTGACGTACTTGACGGCAGGTGTCCCGCCAGAAGTCCATTATGTGAATCGTTATCATTCAAAAAGCGATCAAAATGAGTATAAAACGATGACGCGCCGAAAAAGCCGTTCGGCTCCCGTACTAGGAAAAGTAATAAAATAACAGAAAAATATGTTCAAATTGTTTTAATAACAACAATAATAGAACTTATTGGATAATCAACTTTACCTAAAAGATCATCGACCGGTGTTCTTTAACCAGATATTATTCTATTTTTACGTAATTTGTCATTTCATGTTCAACCACCTGTAACGATTTTGTTTTAAGAAATAAAAAAAAAGTTGTAAATAAAAGTTAATTCCAACAATGAGAGGTAAGACTGCTTTATTTTATTTTCATTAAATAGGTTGGTTTTTGGAGTCTGTTCTCGTATTTTCGTGTCATCATGCACAAGTACTACCACAAAGAAAAAAACAAAAAATATGTCTGCAAGTTTAAATAAATTCAAAAATATTCTCATACGTATAACTGTTTTTATATCTTGTGGAAATTTTTTAATCAAAACTAACAGAAAACCTCTTAACAATCATAAATTACTGGATATAATTATCGTATTAGAATCTCTTCAATTAACTGTCTCCAAGTTTTATTTTTTGTTTGTTTTTTTTTTAATCATACATTTTTTTTGTCAAAATTGAACCAGTATCTCTATAAAAATGTAAACAAACAACATTTATGAACAATTGAAATGTGTGTATGTTTCCTGTGACGGTGTAGTCAACATTTATCTGAAATTTTTCCCACCTCAAAACAAGAAAAACAAACTTAGTTATTTTTTTTTCTTATTATTGGAGTTTCCAAAGTGCCCTGACAATTTCCTATTTATCAATAACTCATATTAATAGAGTTTATTTGAATAGACTCACTTAAATAAAGCTCGAATTAACATTTAATTAAAAAAAAATCTTGTCTATATTATTTTACTTCATTAAACGAATCTGAAGGCGTATATGTAAATCCTTGTTTTGTTTAGAGCAGTAGCTTTCACTTTCTTGGAAATATAGAGGCATGGTATCTTTTCTTGACCCGTAAACGTTTTTATGATCGCCAAAAATAACAACCAATAAAATTTCACGCGACATTTGACCGGTACCCCAAATTTGGACCTGTTAATGATACCCAACTAAAACTAAAAAAATACTGGTCCTCTATTATTAAGAAAAGCATGCCTAACCTGCATTTTAAGCACCGGCATTTTTTAGACGGGATTTTTTCTGTTGTTTGTACTAAGTTTCGATACATTTCAAAACGGCAAAATAGTAGTAATACAGCAGGCTGTATGGGCGCATGAATTTCGAATGCATTTCGTACGCAGTTTTTTTTTTGCTGAAGTCAGTTCAGAAGACACTATTGATTATGAAAATCCATGTTACCAGACGGTAGCCAGTCTGATATTGTTTAAAACAATGCTGTTCACAACAAAAGGAAATATTACGTTTCATCAATAAAACAATTTTTTTAAATATTTTTTTACCGATTTCCGACAAGAAATGTTCGATAATTTTTTTTCTAAAGTTGATGTTTTCAATGTTATTAATTTAAAAAAATTGAAAAATCGACAATTATTTCTCGTTTTTGACGCTGTAAAAGTATAATAAATAAATGTTTTTTTACAGTAAATATTTTTTTACCAATAAACCTTGCATATGAACTTGATTGGTATAAAATGAGTGCATGTATATATAGGATGTCCCAATAATCTGTGCACATGCAGCTACCATAGATTCATACGGAAAATAACTCGATTTAACTAAATTTACCTACATTTCAACTTGCCTCGTTTAGCCGCTAGAGGCGTCAGTTTTAACAAATAATCTTAGTTTTTCTTCAAATAACTTTTAAACACCCAGTATAATTTTATTGACATTTTATCCCTACACATGTCACTTGTAACCGAAGTAATTGCATTAAGGCCTAAGATCAGTGGGGAAGGGAGTCACGCTCCAAGTGAAAAGAGATCTCCCTAATAAACAAATTTTAGCCAAAAATATTCTTCAACAATCCTGTAGTATTTATTTATGTACAGCTTACACTTATTTTCAGCTCAGTAACATCACCCAATTTGCCAAAAACAGCTTGTTGTTAATCATAATTTTAGTACAATCCTGAAAACAGCTACTACAGCTCTACTAAAAAGTAGATGGAACCACTTCGATACAATTTATAATTTAAGATTAGCTGTTCAAGTACTACTTCATTCGCACTATCTTTCACCGTAATATAAAACAAACTTTGATATTTTACACTTATTGCATATACTTATAAGACTAGATAATCATAGTAGTCCTAGGCGCAGAATTTAGAATTCATCCTGTCACCTTGCTCACTCTTAATAGAAGTGGGGAAGATATCCCCGCCCTTATACAAATCTGTTCGTAATTGATGCTATAGCTTCAATTCACCTTTTTTCATAAATATAAATGATTTATTCACATTTGCCCTGTCTTGTATAATGTTTGTTTTAACTTAATTAATTTTAATACTACATCACTAAGGCATTTTCGATTTAAACCAGACTTTATTATTTAATTAATTTGATGACGAAGACGAAATAATTCATTCTAATTTACAGAGACTTGTAGTCAAACTACTATTGGCAACTTGGGAAAAATGTAAATTTTGGTTACATCGACTTATTTTGACCATAAGAACCTATGGTAGCTCCATGTACGAGGAATATCGGAACACCCTGTATATATAGATGAAACCTCCCTAGATTACTATTAACATACCGTTAAAGTATACCCAAGTAACAATTTAAATGCTTTTTAGATTTATTTAGGTGTTATCGGTGTTTTATAACGGCCACCTTATAAGCCACTGACTTATGCCCGATTTATTAAATGCCAAATGCACTTAAAGATAGTTTTGTCGTAAAGAAAGTTTTAAAAAGGCCTTCAAGAACTCAAATTTAAAACTAAATTGTCTATATTGCCTTATAATTGACTTATCAAGGTATTTGTCATGCCTTCAATAAAACTTTATAGCTGTTAAGTTCAAGTTAGGAGGATCAAGTTTTATAAAGATTAAGCAAATGTGGTTTTATCGTTGATTTATTAAACTAATTTGAGGTGGTTGTTAATGCTGGCCTATAAATCTAATATGCATTGAAATCACTAAGTTTCAGGTCGAACCTTCATAAAACCAACTGCTTACTAGAGTTTTAATGAAACAAACAAACATCTGTAATAAATCAGTCTTAAACATAAAAGGATTTGGTTTTTACCTTTGCCCAGACTATAATGTTTTAAAATGGGTAGTTTTAAAACTGTGATAAGATATATACATATTCGTCGGCATTTGGTTTGTGTATTACGTGCCCGTGGGTGAAATCATAATAATGGTGAAAATAACTTTCTCGGCAAACTGACTTTTTAGGTTATATTATTCGAGCACCATAAATTCTATAGGTTTTAAACAAAGAATTCTACAACTAAAGGAGGCAAGCCGTTGATTTGCGGCGAGACGCGGGTCTCTTTGTCCTTGTCACAAACCTCGTACCCTCTCCACTCTGTTTTACAAAGCTAGCTACTGTGCGACAAAGCGGACAAACTGAGAACGAACTGTGTGAGAAGGATGAGAACACCCGCGCCGCTTATACATTACGCTTATGCAGCTTGCCTCCTCTAGTTATAGTTTTCTTTGGTTTTAAAGCGGTTGTGTTATGTGCTCAAATGGTTTAAAATTGGTTTTAAGATAAGCCTACAAGTTTTAAAAAATATATTAAGACAAATGATTCTTACAAATATACTTTTACAAGAATAGATCAACATACTTAAAGGGCAATTGGTAATTCAATAGGCATATTAAGACAAAACGTGTTTGAAGTAGAATTATAGGATTTATACATACAGCCGCCATTATTTTTCCAACCGTCGAGGAAAATAATGGTCAGCCATATTGGAAATGTCTCAGATTGAACAACACAATGTAATTTGTGTCTAATAGAAATGTTTTATAACAACAATTTACATATACTAAACCATATTATGGGCAGATGCTAATGCTCTCTTTACTTTCTAAGTCCCAAAAAAAAAATTATTTATATATTTTTTAAAAATTGTAAGCTCACAAATTTTTAAGAACTATCCAGTACATGTTTTACAGTAAACTTAGCCTCGTTGAAAATTTTAGCCCACTAAAAGTAGTCCCATCAATTCATTACAAGTAGTCCATCTTTAACTGTTTTTCTGAACTGTTCTTAGTGGTCGCCAATTGTCCATTTTATTACTCATATATAACTATAGCGGCCCATAGTGCATGTAGAATAGATTTATTTGCATTTATTTTTACTTCATTAAATGCAAAAAGTCTGCTCAAAGCATTTGTTTATGTCTTTTAAGTTTTGATATAGTACCTAATCTAAACCAAGTATGGTTTTATAATACTCTTCAGATACTCTCTGAGTAAAGCTTTAGATAATTCATTAAAACTTGAAAGTTTTAATAGTAGTTTTAAAAAGAGGCACGTAGGCGTAGGCCCTTCTCTAGATGGGTCCCTGTACTCTTATAAAGGTTTTAAATCGGCTTCATAGAACCCTTCCAAACTAATTACATTTATAAGTAGTCTTGGAAATAAGTTTTCAGGATAACTTATAAATTATTTTAAAACTACAATTGTTACTTAGCTTATCTTTGGATAAATAAATGTTATGCAATAGCATAAAAAGTTCTTAGCTGAAGTGAGAACAGATGAACAAAAGAAACAGTTGTACAAGTTTATTAAGGAAAACGTCACACAACACAACATTTGTGACATGTCTAATTATTCTGACATTGGAATTCCGTGAATGCGTCCTACCAGCTACGTTTTTCACTCAACATATATAAATGAGATACCAGGAGCCTTCTTAAATAGATAAAAGTAGTCTCTGTATAATTATATACAAACATTCCGTGTTTACAGATTCCTCTCCATTGTATGGAGGGTTCGTTTGTTATTAGAGGGGGCGTGCAGCTGTTTATTTTCTCATAAAATCACCGTAGACGTCTAGTGTAAACATAACACCTTAAATTGACATGCTTAGTGCCTGTTTTATTTTTCCGTTCAGTCATTCATGTTCATTAATGGTTTTAATTTAAGACTTTCATTTTTTTTTTTCGCGACATTCCTCAGAATTGTCTCAACTCAAACAAAAAAATATTGTGTAATTTCAGCCCTGTCGTATAGGTAGAAGACGTTCCAATGAGCTAAAATGTTTTTAATAAGTACTGTGTGTCTTAGTTTCTCATCTAATTTCTTCCTCCTAATTTATAAATCTGGTCAGTGCCCCTATTTTGAAGAGACCCCTTGATAGTTTGTCCGATTTTTTAAAGGGGTGACAAATCTTGTATTTCGAATTATCGTGCGATCTCTATAATCTGCAGCTTTGCTAAAGTATAGTTGTCTTCGTCCGTTTAATGCACATAAAAAATCTCAAAGCTGTGCCGTGCCGCTTATACTTGAGGGGAGATCAGGGCATGTCGATTTTCTAGCTAACTCTTCTATAACATATTAAATATATTATACTACTTAATACATAGAACATCATTATTCACATATAAAGTATGTTATGCAATGATTAAAGTAACAAATTGACGAAAACACACCTGTTCCAATTATTTAATTTATTAATTTTTTTCATATTTACCAACTCTCCCCTACGGAAAATATTTTATGACCTAGCGGGGACGACCGAGTCGAACTTTTAATATTGTCAGTGTCACGGAATTTCAAATTGACCGCATCAGTTAAGAATATATTTGTATGTGCTTTATAAAATAAATATAGTTGGTGACCTGTGTTTACATTATATTGAGATTGTGACAGCTTAAAAGGGTAATATGATATCTATTGTGTTTTAGCGTATTTTATGCAATTGTGTTTTTATAAATATTTTGGCGGGTAGTGAATTATTCGGGTGTTTTGTGTTTATAAGTAGTTGTGGTAAAATAATATCGTGAAAATGTTTAGGTCTTGGGAAGGTTGTTTACCTAGCACTAGCAGAGAATGACAGGAAAGTATGGGGATTATTAACAGCTCGCAAATTACAGAGAAAGTTTCTAGACAACATTTATGTGAATATACCCAAAAAGTGGTTTTAAATGTTTATAAAAATATAAAAGGAAGTGAAGGTGAAACCGGAACTGTAGAAAAAAAACGCCTACTTAACAGAACAAACTATTTATAAATTAATTAAGGACCATATAATCGAAAATCTAAATCGGACAAAGGAAAATCACGAGCAATAGATTCGTTAGTGGTGAAGTTAAGAGATTTAATTTACAGTAAGCATAAGGAAAATGAGATACCAACAGTACAATCAGTACATATGGAACTGAGAACAGGCGTAGTGTCATTTAGTGAACAAACATTTAGGCGATGGCGATTAAAGATAGGATTTAACCTTTAAAGTGATTCATAAAAGAGCTCAGAAAGCTACAGAATTGTACTGTGGCATAATGAACGAATATTTGCAACATATTAAAAAATTTCGAAGTTCTCTAGAATCGAAATTATTTATTTGATACGTATCTATTTGTTTTCTAGAATTGAATTATTTATTTAATAATTGGACCACGTTATGTGACCAAGCGCCAAATTAGCTTTTTCAGAAATATGCGATAAACTTGATAAAATTGTTATTTAAAAATGATTATTGGATGATTACTAGAACAGATTATTGAATTTTCTTCAAGTAGAATACAATTTTACACGTTAGATGGCAGCAATATCTCAAAAATATCAAAATGTCGCTTGGTCAAATGATGCATACGTGGTCCAATTGTTTATTTGTTTTCTAGAATTGAATTTATTTATTCAATATTTGTTTATTTGTTTTCTAGAATTGAATTTATTTAATCTGGGTCAATTAGATCAAGTTAGGATTATTGATATAAATAGCAATAACCTTAACTCTGAACCCACATTTTTTGGCAAGGAATTGCTCGTATCTCCTCGTGATCCTTGCTTGGCAACAATAATAATTCAATAGATTAATTTATTATTGCCGAAACTGAGCAATAAGACAATATTTGATAATTCTAATTTAGACTCAAAATTCATCATTGCTCTACAGATTTAAGTAAATTTCTATCAGTGTGCACAAAAATTTTACGGCTCTGTGAGACATCAGTTATCTTAACGAGCCAAATTTATGGTCCATTTTTTACAGCTTTTTTACCTGCACTAAACGAATGAAGGCAACTATACTTCAAATTCTTTTACAGAAGTAGTAAGAAAATTACAATTCACCATCAGCTCCTTATCAAGAGACACTCCGCAACGATTAATTCATTATGTGTTACGCAATATTTGTTGAAATCTTTAGATGGCCAATCACAAACTGATATAATTTACTCTAAAGGACTTGATAGACTTCGCCAGAAACTGCTACCTCGGACTCTGAAAATTTGATCGGTTGATCGATTGCTGACCAAGTTGTTCTATCATATTTGTCTAACATATGTCAATACGTTACATTTATCGGTTTCAAATCTGTTGAGTCCATTGCTACCTTTGTAGTCCCGCAAGGATCTATCCTTGATCCGTTATTTTTTATTATATTTGTTAATGATATTGCAAGTTATTTAAAGTCAGATATTTAATATACGCATTTTTGCAGGATCGATAGCGTAGAGAATTGTATTTACTCACTTGAGACCAGAGAAAATTAATAATTGGTGCACTGAGAACAAATTCTAAACTCCCTACGTTATGTTTTACAAGAAAATTATCTTCAATATCAAGCGATTGTAAGATTGTTACTGTTATATTGTTATATTACGTAGGACTTAAGTGTTATCTTTGACAAATATCTCATTAAATATTCTATTTCGCTTGAAAATTCCATGAACACAAATGGTGCCATGTTTTCAAAACTTCCACCGTTCCTGCATATTTCCCTTTACAGTTTTACTAAATAACCGAGCACTTAGGATCAGCTTTCTGGCATCCACAAGCCACACCTATTTAAATTTGCACTTACATAAAATCAATTTAAGGTGGAAATTTCCTAGAAAGAGACATCCGATAGGGAAATATTTATTATTTTTGGCCATAACTTTTTTCTTAGTACGTATATTTAAAAAACTATAAGAATACCTAAGTAGAACCATATAACAAGACTATTACTATGAATTTTCACTGAATAATTTGAGTGTTTTGCAAAATAGCTAGATTTAAATTTAAAAGTTAAGCTTCCTATTTCGTAGTTTTAAATCTAGCTATTTTGCAAACCACTGAAATTATTGAGTGAACCTGGAAAAAGCCATGGAAGTCAAAGAATTTCAAGAAGATGATTGGCAAAATAGGAATTATAGCATGGAAGTTGAGATGCGGAAAGCGGCATATTAATTGTATTATGAGGGGGCTGGAGACCATCTGGTCAACTGATTATATGAAATAATTGTTTATTTTGTTTTCATCGCTAAGATGTTCAATAATATTACTTTTAACCACAATATCAAATGAATGTAATGAATATATAAATGTAATCAAGCTCATATTTTTTTAGTGTTGTGTTCTTGAATGAATTATTAATAAGATGGTAAAGACATATTTTGTAATAGTGTGAGAGAATGAATGGCTCCATCTCGTGTCTGTATAATATAGTGAGGTTTACTTTTTGAAAATTATGGCCTAATTTTAAAATGTGGTTCGACAGATAATTCATTTATGTTATGTCCAAAGGAGGGTGATGCAAACAACCAAAAGGCAGTGTGATCTTCAATGTTTAAATTCTTTTTCTAACCCTCCATGAAAGATTGTGAATATTGTATACATAAAAAAACGTATCCAATTTAGCTAATGCCAATGTATCATCCCTTGGAAAACTTTTCAACTTTTCGCAACAAGTTTTCTGCATTGTTTTTATATAATTCTGAAAGCATTTAATGAACAAATCTTTGAATAGCTGCTTTTGAGAAAAGATGTCCGTTAAGAATCATCCCTAGAACTTTAAATTTTTCATGTTATTTGGTCCGTTCTAGAATTATCATTCAAAATCAAGTTTCTGGACACTTTTTACAATTTCTTGCCCGCTGTGTGGATCCTATACTAAACGTTCAAAGAGACTTAAAACTGTTATCCAGTAAATTTACTTTCTGCCGCGCCGCGCAAGGCAGATTTCCTGCCGCGTCCACAGACTCCACATGCAGTAAAGTAAATAATATCACATCTAAACGATTCAAGAATAAGAAGCCACAGGAAATTATTTATATTAGATTTCTTTACTGGAGGTGCAGCCATTTAAATTTAGTTTTAATGTTCATTCGTAATTAGTTATTCCTACTTAATTTACTACCACGATTCTACGATAAATATTGCGGAACAATAAAATGCAAATTAATGTAACCATTATTTTTTTAGCTTTCGTTGAAAAATTGTTGAAGTGTGCAGTTGATATGATAGAATTGCATATTTATTCTAAGCGTAACACTAGTAACACTCAAAAATTTGTTGCATGTAAACTGACAGTCATTCCTCTAAGCGATTCAGAAAGGTATCGAGGTACCCTGTTGAAACTTACAAAGTGTTCCCTATCAGCGTTTCCTTATAGTGGGGGTTATTTAAAAGTCTACTTTTTATACGAACCCCAACTGATAGTCCAGTCAACGGAGCGCTAAAATATCTAAAATCTCTAACTTGAGTGCTAGTAAATGGATTTTGATGAAACCTTGTGCAATGTGTTTGTAATTGCGTTAATAAAAAAGTTGAAAAAAAATATTAGGGTAGGAAATGATCGGAATGGGTAGAAACACCCCTTTTATCATGGTTTCCGTACCTTGTAGAAATGGGGTTGTCACAATTTATGTTTATGTTAAACATACAATCATAAACACTTAAAAACTCAATATTTTTGGGGCTACGTGTTTTTAATGTTATAATTTTACTACAGAAATGGACTACAGAAAGTGGTTTATATAATATATACTTATGTATATACATATTACGAGTTTATCAATTATCATTAATATACAGACTGTCTATTTTACGAGGGCCACACCAAATATCTCGCTTAATATCTATTGTAGAAGAATAAAGTTTTAGAAACAGTTATCCCATTTTTTGTGAGCTATATTTCAGTAAAAAGCGATTTGAAATCCATAGCCTACTTTATGAGATATATTACAAAAACCTGAAAAATAGAAAAACCACAAACGGTTATAGCTTCCTTATTTGAGGAGATACGAAAAAAGTTAAAGGAATGAAAGTTGACGGCAAAGACAAGTTGACAGTTGGCTTTGACATACGCTATTGTGCAAAAATGAAAAATACATATCTCAAAGTAGGCCATGACGCCATTAATTCCGTTATTTTTTTCTCATTCCAACGATATAAAACATGTCACAGAAATTTTAACCGATAGTGTCAATATTTAATATTTTACGAATACCACAATTCATATAATTGAATCGTAACAATCAGCTGTGCCATAATAGTAAAAATTCACTTTATAATAATTATAATTCCGTAATTATTTATTACAATTTAATACAAACCAATAAATATCTCATAAATAAAAATACAAGTACAAAACGAACATCCAAAGAAAAAAACGAAAAACTATGTATAACAGTACTACCTACTACTATATTGAAAAGAAATTGTGTGTATTTCTTTTTCTAACTACAAATGCTCAAATTGTGCACCATGCATTTTGACACATAAACGTGCTCTACGAGACACGTCACGCATTACATTTTGGAGCATTTCAGGAGTAATTGCCTCACATGCGTTTCGAATTCTGGTTTTGATGTCCTCAATATTTTCAGGGGCAGTTTAAAATACCTTGTCTTTAATGTAACCCCAGACGTAAAAATCCAAGGGAGTAATATCTGGTGATCGAGCTGGCCATAGAATGGGTCCATAGGTGCCTATCCAGCTATCTGGCATAACTTGATTTAAATAATTTGTACATATTACAGCAGTGTGAGGTGGAGCCCCATCTTGTGAGGCAATTACTCCTGAAATGCTCCAAAATGTAATGCGTGACGTGTCTCGTAGAGCACGTTTATGTGTCAGAATGCATGGTGCACAATTTGAGCATTTATAGTTAGAAAAATAAATACACACAATTTCTTTTCAATATAGTAGTAGGTAGTACTGTTATACATAGTTTTTCGTTTTTTTCTTTGGATGTTCGTTTTGTACTTGTATTTTTATTTATGAGATATTTATTGGTTTGTATTAAATTGTAATAAATAATTACGGAATTATAATTATTATAAAGTGAATTTTTACTATTATGGCACAGCTGATTGTTACGATTCAATTATATGAATTGTGGTATTCGTAAAATATTAAATATTGACACTATCGGTAAAAATTTCTGTGACATGTTTTATATCGTTGGAATGAGAAAAAAAATAACGGAATTAATGGCATCATGGCCTACTTTGAGATATGTATTTTTCATTTTTGCACAATAGCGTATGTCAAAGCCAACTGCATTTTTCGATTTTTTTGTTACACGTTATTATTCTTATTGTCTTTGCCGTCAACTTTCATTCCTTTAACTTTTTTCGTATCTCCTCAAATAAGGAAGCTATAACCGTTTGTGGTTTTCCTATTTTTCAGGTTTTTGTAATATATCTCATAAAGCAGGCTATGGATTTCAAATTTCTTTTTACTGAAGTATAGCTCACAAAAAATGGGATAACTGTTTCTAAAACTTTATTCTTCTACAATAGATATTAAGCGAGATATTTGGTGTGGCCCTCGTAAAATAGACAGTCTGTATATGTTTTATTTCTAATATCAACAAAACGAACGTCACCACAATTTCATGCTTTTAAACTCGACACTGAAATGGTCCATATCCATGGTCCAAAGAATTCCTGAATCATAACGTAGTTCATTTCAGGTAAATTTTCAGTGCTAGCTTTAGCGAAATTAGGCTTCCATAATGTGATAATTAGTAAAAAATGATAAACTAACACAAACTACGATAATAAACAAAACAAACTGTCATACGTGTGACTCTTCTTCTACCTCCTTTATATTGCTAGTGAGGAATCTTAACAAAAACTAATATTCCTAGATTTAGTTGTAAACCGTTACGTCAGAAGTTAATAAAATTTAAAATTATTGACGATACTTCTTAATGATTTATGAAAAATTAACAAATAATAATGAAATCATATATATATTCTACTATTCAAATTGATAAATATTTTAAAGTTTTTCTTTAACATGAAATAACCCTATTAGGTCGAAAATTAAGAAAATCAATATATTTATTTACCTTTTTTGCCCAAAATCAGATGTTTTTACTCTTGTAAATTTTTTCGACAACATGTTTTTCGAGATATGGCCACTCGAAAATTCCTAAAAGTGGGGGAGGGGAAATGTAAAATTTGAAAAAAAATCTTAAAAATTCAGGTGAATGTTATCATCGAAATACAAGACTTTTTTTATTTGCAACTTTTCCATAAGTGCGTTTTCACTGAGTTTTTCCGGAAAAACATGAAAATCTTCCCATTTCTTTGAAAATGTAGCGCTTTCAAAACACGTAATTTAAAAATTTGAAAAAATCAGATGTATGCATTAAGGCCTTCTAAACATTTTTTGTCTCTTGGAATTCTATTGTAACTTGCTAATTTCCGAGTTACAAACAATTTTTCACGATAAATAATGTACTACATTTTTTGCACCTTTTCAATTAAAAAATACATGAAAATTCGAAAAATGAACGAAATTTATGTATATGTTATTTTCAGACCCCGGCTCAGAGGTAGTTATGACGTAAAAGCCAGAATCGGCATTGCGCAATATGAACTATATAAACATTTTCATGCGCAATAATACAATATCTTACTTATAATTGTATCTAGTGAATTCCGTAATATTTGAAAGTAAATAACTCCGAAAGGGTTATAAGTCATACATACACTGTTGGATACACAAACACAAACACTTGGCAACTAGATATGCCTTATTTAATAAAAATAAAAAAAACTTAATAATAAAAGTATATTATTTGCATTTGCTCTAAATGGTCCGAAGTTAGGCTCCGGCGCCTGTCACTAAATATCCTCTTGTGCTACGAAAAGGATCGTTCAACGTCTACCGATGTAATCGGCGCATATTTAAAATAAGTATATTTTCTTATAGATGACAGATTTACGTCCGGCATTGAGAAGTTCACTTCTTTGCCACACACAAAAATGTTGAAAAACCGGGATTGTTTCTTAACACTGTATCCAGGTTGTACTTCACTGTCTCAGCAACACCTAATACTCTAAAAATATATTGACGTAGATCAAATATAATGTTCATTGCATCAATTACTGTATACTGATCTGTTTCCGGCTTACGTTGAAGGTCGCGTATGGCTGGAGCGATTTGTGAGAAATTTCCATGTATATATGCTAAATTTTAGTTTTTATGACGTAATGAAACATGTTTTAAAATGTTCGATTTACGTGTCCACGAAAATGTTTTTTCGCAGCTGGTACAGAAAAGTTATACATCGTTAAACCGCAGTTCCAGAAAATCTTGAATCCACGATAGTACTGTTTCATTTAATGAAAAGCCACTCGACGCGACGCCATAATAACTCACGACACATTAACTTCTATCAAAAACTGAAAATGTATTGACAAGTCTGTAATGTTGACTCCATAATGCGAATGAGCATATGAAACAGGCTCTGGACGTTGTGTCATAAAATAATAATAGCATAATTATTATTTCAAGTGCTTTATTCTGTATGTTTAAAGTCTTCTGCAAAATATGAAACACAATCAGCGGTTTCTTTTACTCTTATTATTGTTTACCGTATCCTATTTGCTGTCGTAAAAAAGTAGAGAGCGACAAGAGTGACGGTGTCTTTGTGGTGTCGAAAATTCTCCTTACATTTTGCGCAGGGATAAAAATAATATTTTAAATTAAGAATTGTTTAATACAGTTGAGAAGAAATATATAGGAAATGTTAGTATATACATTTCATTATCTTGATTATCTATTGATACAAAAGGTATGCCGGTTAGATTGTCAAGTTTTTTGTTTTCGGTGAGACATCAGACCGACGCTGCAGGTATGTACAATGTGCGGCCGAAGTCTGGTGTTTTTTATCCACCAGTTTTAGTAAACATCTCATACATCTACTTTACCGTCTATACCAAATAAACAAGTTCTCCAAATTTCTAATAATAAATTATTTACTTATTATTTTATGAGTTTTATGCCATACTTCTTATTTCTTACCGCAAAAATATTTGTTTCCTATAAATATTTATTTGCTTATGTGAATCCGTAAGATTCTCGATTCAAAACATTACAATATTTATCTGTGTGTGGAGACCGCCTCTGGCATAACTACTTTTGCGCCGGGGTCTGGTTATTATAATAAAATATGAAACCTATAAAGTTATACCGTTTTTAAAGGGTCAATATAATTTTGATAAATTGAAAATGTGCAAGTACATTATTTATCGTGAAAAACTGCCTGTTACTCGGAAAATTAGCAAGTTACAAGAAAATTCCAAGACACACAAAATATTTAGAAGACCTCAATGCATACGTCTGAATTTTTTCAAATTTTAAAACTACATGTTTTTAAAGCTCTGCCAAGATAGGGGCAGTTTTTCACTTTATGGAAAAATTGCAAATAAAAAATAATGATAAGTTCACCTGAATTTTTTCAGATTTTTTTCCCAACTTCTACATTTCCCCTCTCATTTTAAGAAATTTTCGAGTGGTCACATCTCGAAAAATATGTATTTTTCGAAAAATTCACAAGAGTAGAAACATCTTATTTTGGGCCAGAAAAGATAAATATATTGTTTGTTTTTTTTTTCATTTTCGACCTAATTCTACAAGTTACCTACCATGACAAAAAAAGGTGTTTTCCACCCCTTCCGATCATTTCCTACTCTAATCTTTTTCTCAGCTTATTTATGAACGTCATTACAAACACATTGCACAAGGTTTCATCAAAATCAATGGGCTTGTTCGGCATTTTTTTTTATTTCATAAATCGAAAGTGCAAGTATAAATTAATGGATCTGCAAAAAATCAGAATCTTATTCGCACGTTTAGTATCTTAAAAACTATTACAAATTTCCATTTCGCGAAAATGGGGCGTGGCCAGGCGCTACGTCACTATACGCATAGACTCGGCGATCTCAATAGATTTGATGCTCCTTATTGGTTATAATTATAAGTGTTTTCAAGTATTGTTTGTTTTGCTTACTACTTGACAGTAGGGGAGTACAATTTGGTGAAATGTCAAAAAATTACAATTTTATCTCGCTCCTGCCGGAACGAATTTTCGATTTCAACCCTGCAATTTACGATTAGAATTCATCGCCGACCTTCTCCTTTCCGTAGACACCTAGAACGAACTTCCACTCGACGTATTTATTTAGTTACCAGCGTTTAAAACTTCCATGTTTTTCGACTTTTCAGGTTAAATTTGAAAAGTCCCAGAAAGCCATTTTTCTTACGTCACTTGCGTATAGTAACGTCACAAATGAGCGATCCGTTTTTGCAACTATTACTAATTTCAACTCCTTATATCTCAAGAACGGAAAAAGTTAATAATACGAAATTTTAAGTGTATAATGAGAATATCGAGTACTATATGAAAAAGTATAAAAACCATATAAAAAGAATATCATGGAACAAGCCCATTCACCAGCACTCAACTTCGATGTGAAATACCTTCAATATCTTGCTATACGGGAGTGACTCCAATTTTTTAACGATTTTTTAAAAATTTGAAAATTGAGGTTAAAATGTACATTAACAGCCGGTTTTACAATCGCAAGTTAACTTTCATGTTAGTTGACTTTTACTTGCAGGTTAACTATAACTTTACCAACACATGCGTTTTTCAATATAAAGTTAAGTGATGATTTGTAAACGAGAGGTTGTGAATAAAATTTGTAATGTTGGTACTGGAAAAATGGGTAATATACATAAAATGTATGAATTTTGGGCCAAAGTCACGTCACCTGCTATCAAATATAAATGTCAGAAGCAATTTATGAGTTAGTGGTCTATGCTAAGTAAGTAGGTAGTATTTAGTCTCGATCTATTTAAAAAATATCTCCCATCGTATTCTTTGAAAAAGTTAGGTCTATACAGGATTACCTTGGCTACTCATCACTGCTATATGCATTTACTTCGTACATATCCATTTTTAGGCAAAATATCAAAACATTAATTTGTGACAGTTATTTTATAGGTTATAAATTGCCAGTAAACTGTCAACTTCTAGTTTACCCACACCTCATCTGCTAGTAAAGTTAACTACTAGATAACTACCACATCGAAAATGACCAGATATTGTAAAACCCAATTTCTATAATAACCTGAAAGTTAACTCTGACTGGAAGTTAACTAGCGATTGTAAAACCGGCCGTAAGACTCCAAAATTTGGATACATGTTGAGAATTGGGGGGTTATGGGTAAGGCACTTAAAAGTTCTCGTTGCTCTACCTCTCAACAACATGTATCCATTTACCTGTCTCCCTATATTATTTCTCTTTAGTACAGTTTGGAGCAAAAGTGTGAATATGCTGCAAGTAGTATTATATATAACTCCGGAGCGTCAATAAATTAAATAGCAAACTTACCACATGAAATCTAATAAATTCAAATGAAACCCAATCGGTCAATAAACATCAAGGTAATAATTATTATTTAACATCATTGACGGGGCATTAAGACTCCCATGGTTTTAATTGATTTGTTCTTCTGCAGTGAAAAATGGGTCTCAGTGGGACGTAACTTTGTTATTTTTATCATGCGTATTTATTTATAGCTGTTGCACTATTAAGTACCCCAAAATTTATCTTCTGAAATGTGTGACAGCCTAAAAATAACGAATCGTTTATGAACAGGAATTTATATCTTTGTCGATACATGTAGTAGATCTGTGCCTGTTGACAAGTTATGTACTTCGACCACCCGTGGAGGAAAGATTAATTCAATTTCATGTCGTACATTGGGTAGGAAAGTCTATTTAATCTTTTAACGTATATCAAAGTTATTATTTCTTCCTCACCTGTACTCGATAATAGGACGCACGTATAAATACCCAAGACGACATATACATTTTGAAAATGTTCTGGGTCATTTAAACTCGCTTTTTTAGCCTTATAAAAAAATAGGTAATATTTCGACCACTGCAATTAGATCGAACACATTAAGAAAGTGTGGTCTTCAAATTGTTTTAGAAAAATTTAAAAGTAAATGTCTCCTAAATTGCAAAGTATTTTTAAAATAAACAAAACATTTGATTCTCGTAGAAAAAGAAGACCTAAAAATGACATTATTTATTTATGTGTACCATTCGAACGATAACAAATATGTTAATTTTATCACAACAATGATCGAAAGGTGCGGAATTCTTTTTGTATTATTTGTCATGTGGTCATGTGTAAAAATAACTAACAATACTCCGACAGTCAACCTAACCATTATCTCTACCGTGAAGATTAAATACGTGAAGTCATATGTTTCAATGACAGCGGAATCATTCATTATATTTAATTTTATAACTCGTTTTTTTGTCATGTTTGTAACTAGATAAAATCTTTCAAAGTGAATAATTAGTTCACTACAGTTGAATTTTAAATCCATGCTAGCTGAAGATTCGAACAGATATGAAATGTATAGAAATGATAATCTGAAAATTGTCACAATTTTAAATTAGCTGCAAGGTGGTTTTTTGCAAATAACTTTATTAGAATGTATTTTTTACGGATTTCAACATTCAAAATAGGAGGACATATGTAAGTTTTTTTAGCTTGTTTATATAGGTACTTACGCAAGAATTTTTTAATAAACCCATTTAAAATTTTCTTTTATTAAATATTCTGACATAATTTGAATGTTTAAAAGTGAATGATTATTTATTTGCTTATAATTGAAACATATTCTTTATAGGGTTTTGCAAACAGCAGAAAAAAATAATTATCTATGAGAACTAAAAGAAAAACTATATGTAAAAATATCAATGAAATCTTTGCATTCTTTCGATAACCTGAATTCTGGTTATGCTAGCAAATTAAAATCCTAAAATGAATTTGTCTAATTTCTTATTTGAAAAATTTTCATTCCACACAGTCCCCCACGGCCATGCGGATAAAACAAGTATCTACATAATCCTCTATGGTCATGAAGATTGAGTTAAAAATGAGAACAAAAGCCTAAAATGAATTTATTTACCTACCTTGTCTTAACATTTTTTCTAATGGATTACATTTTCATGAAATCTGTCATTCTGTTTCTTTGAAACGTTTTTCGTCCTTATTCTGGAGCTCATCAGAAAGACATAAAACCACTCATAAGGGTGTTTCATGAATACAATTATAAGCAAACAAATAATAATTGACTTTTAAACATGCATAGAGTATATAGGCTCCAATATTAGTAGCTAATAGATAGGTGAAGATCTGTTGTTTTTATAAGCCAGTGTCAAATATAATTATTTCATACTTATTCATAGAAATTGTCTTGGGTTTTCATGAAACATCTTTATGAGTGGCTTTATATTTTTCTGATGAGCTCCAAAATAAGGGCGCAAAACGTTTCAAAGGCATTTCCAAGAAACAGAATGATAGATTTCATGAAAATCTAATCCATTAGAATGAAGAATGTTTAAGACAAAGGTACATAAATTCATTTTAGGTCTTTGTTCTCATTTTAACTGAATCTTCATCACCGCAGGGGTTATGTAGATACTGGTTTAATCTGCATGGCCGTAGGGGACTGTGTGGATGCTAGTGTTAGAATGAGAATTTTTCAAATAAGAAATTAGACAAATTCATTCTAGGATTTTAATTTGCTAGTGTAACCCGAATTCAGGTTATCGAAAGAATGCAAAGATTTCGTTAATATTTTTACACATAGTTTTTCTTTTAGTTCTCATAGATGGTTATTTTTTCTGCTGTTTGTAAAATCCTATAAAAAACATGGTTTCAATATAGTTTGAATGTATTAATTATGACAAAAATTAAATTTTTTCAACTGCCTCTTCATGTGTTAATAAATTATTGAATTCGGCGCTCTCGGAAACGCTCGAGATATCAAATAGTCGAGTTGTGCCGGCGCAACCACCCAGATAACACGGCTGGTGACAATGTCTATCTAGGCGTCATGTTTTATTATTCATTTTCTTAATGCCGCTTTATTAGTGTAGCGAGTGAAATCGTTAATTTTGTTGTAGTAAATATTAATGCTCCCAATATTAAGATTTTGTGCTAACGTTAACAAAAAATGCAGTATTGTGTAATTTCAGGATACATGAGTGCAAACGTGATAATGCCAAATAAAATATTTATTAGTTTAGCTCGAGAAGATGAAGAGGCAAAGCTGTTTTAACAACGGAGTAAGTATATAGTCACAGTAAATTAGGTTTTTTAGGGGAAACAATTTATAAAGTTATAAAAATTTGGGTACGAACTTCTTACAGACTTGCAAATACAGATCAACCGAGTTCCCACCTATTCGGAGGGTGCTTCAACCCCTTTTGCTTCAGAAACCACCCTCTTACGTGACCTGGCGCTAGTTTTTTTTAATTTTTCGCAAAAACTGTTACCCTGGCGAGGAAAATGAATAGGACATAAAATGTTCGGTATAAAATTCTACATCATTTATGTTCCATTTTTTCTACCTTTAATTTACTCTCACTCACAAATATGGAAAAATTAGGATATGTTGCTAAAGTTAGGCAAAAACGAGTAAAGTGACAAATATCTAGAAATACATTGGCCATAAAAAAATGTTACATGCAAGGCAGATTTTCCTACACAAACCTGACTTAAAGGACAAAAAAATATGACTACAGAAAATTTTGTTATTAACTACTATGTCTCTTATATTCGAGCCCGTTTCCACACCACCGCTGAGGTAGAGCTCCCGGCGCTTTTTTTAAAGTGGTTTCCCCTTGAGGCCTAATTCACTAAAAACTAACTACCGTTTATTCAATAATTGGATTATCTTCAGGTAATTCTTCCTCTATCACTGAATTAAGACATACTTGACCATGACAATTGGAGCACATTGTTGAACACTGCAATTCAACCTTACCACAACCGCATCGTTTTCCGCAACCCTTTTTACAACAACCGCAACATATTAATTGAAGAATAGAAGTAGGAGCTGGTTTTAGTTGTAGGAATTGGCACCAAAATTTGGCTGATTGTTTTCCAACCCCATTCATTAGGCTTCAAATTTTCAAACGTCATTTGTGAGATTAGGGCTAGATATAGGAAAAAAATATATAGGACATTATGTATAATTTCATAACCAATATTTTAGGTCCTATTCGTTTTCATCGTCAGAGTAACAGTTTCTGAGAAAAATCATAAAACGGGCGCCAGGTCACGTAAGCAAAATGAAGATGAAGCATCCTCCTGAGAGGTGGGAACTTTTTTGATCTGTATTTAGATGTTTTTTAAGAGTCTGCACCCAAATTTTTAAAACTTTGTAAATTATTTCTCCTATCGGTCATTTGAATTGCTAAATTTACTGTGACTAATAAGGTCAAATAAATATAAAGCCTAAAGTCCGTTCAGAATTCAGTCAATGTAGTAAAAATCACCTAGTATGAGACATCATATTCAAACATGAACAAGAATCGTTAGTAAAACCCTGCAAATTATTTTATCTAATAACATTTCACGCTCATAACCAATGAACTAATCATGGGTAAATTTTTTACACATGCGATTTTCTCAAATACTGCTAATCCGAGAGAAAAATTCAAATTCAAAAAATCGTCTTTATCCTTATCTTTACTTCTTCTTCATATACCTGGTATCTATTTTGATAGATAAATTAATTTCCAGCAGCTATATTTACTCCTACAAATTTTCACATTTTTTTCTAATTGTTTAAGCAAATTGCCTTAAACGTACTCAGAAATACTCTTCCCATCGAGTTCAATCGAATGACACCAACAATTAATATTTTCGAGCACCGGAAAATTAATGTATGTGATTTCGCCATTGCACTGGCACTGGACTCGATTAATTCCATGCCAAGTGTTATAAAGCAACAACGCATAGTGTATAGTGTTGATAAAGGCAGACACCGGCTCTTTACGAATAATATGGAAGCTTTTTAGCACCTCAGCTATGTCAAAGTGTGGGCCAGGGCCCGTGTGGGACGGACACATTTTTTCATCTCAAATGCTGCAATGTTGGCGCCCACCTTTTATGAACGGTGCACAGGTATCGTACGTGTGCGTAAATAAACCAGTCAAATATATCACAGATTTTATATTGTTGTATAATAATCAGGCGAAAGAATGGTATTCAAGCTCTCGTGGCTTATTGCGGCGTACTTTATTTCGGGCGCAGGCTCTAGCTAATTGTGGTCGTTCCATTTGTCATAATGTTTCATAAAATATGAATGGTATTCGAGTCAGCCTGTAAAGCAGCAGAAACATTCTCAAATTTATCGCGGTGTGTTCAGTATTATAGCCCGGTGTAAAGGTAATCCTTCCAGATTCGAACAAAACATGAATTATGGAAGGTAGCCAAAGTATGCGAGGTATGCAGATATTAGTGCACATGCCATGCGATTTATGAAGTGCAGTTTCGCAAGAATCCGTCGAATAATTAATGGATCTGCAGCAGCCGACGCTAATGACAGATTTTATTAGGAGATGCATACTTTTCGCGCTACATTAAATATAATTCATTGCAATGGCGTGCGAAAAGATCGTCTGTAATGTTTTAAATCTTCTCATTCAGCCACAAAAGCCCCCAAGGGATCGGGTTTACTCTACAAGGGTCATTATATAGAAGTCGATGATCAACCTGACTTTCTTCTCTTCCCCAGTGAAATGCACATTGTATCTAAACGTAGTTAAAGACAAGTTGTCGTATGAATCAAAAATATATAAAGGACGCAAAAGAAAAAAAAACAAGAAAAAGCTCAACCTCGATAAAAAGTCATTCAGAACCATGGAGAAGTCAACCTAAATCGACAACTAGAGACTGCAAATCGTACGTACCAAGGAGAATTTTGCGGCATTGTTTTCTCCCGAATTCTATTATTTTTTAACATATAACCGAAGTGATGACAATATAGGATGGTTTATAGTTCAGGGAAAGCTAACAGAAAGACCTCCAAAACGTTGAGATGATGTTATAAATATCTGATGGGATAAAGCTTTTGTTGGGCCGTGCGCCTAACATACATCCGAGACAGGTGGTGTGTTGCTGTTGGACGTACCACACAGCAAAGGGAGACCAACTGAAGTAATGCATGAACCTGAAAATGTGAATAAGAAAATATATGGAATATCAATGTTGCTAGCGACCTCTTGTTTATGCACATCACCGTTCGTTGTCTATTCAAGTATGATGGCTTCCAGGAAATAATACACGAAGAACATCAAGTAGTGACAAAATCCATATACTCTTGCGAATCGTTCGACACTTTGCTGAGTAAAATATGTCACTACTTATACGACATCACATTAAATTTTGTAGGTTCATTTAACGCGACAATGTAAACGTAGTTTCATTGTAACGTCGGCGTTGGAATGCAGTTAGTTGTCTTTTTTATTGACACTCGAAAGAATTCTATTTTCTAGCCAAGTTTCGCATATTTGTTCTTTAAGCGAAACTTCACACAAATTAATAATGTTGTTTGCTGGAAACTGGTGTCCCTCAAAACTGCTACGATGACAGTATCTGTCCAAGTTGTTTGCATTTCTGAGGTAAACTATGTGTTGACTGAAGATCCTAAAATACTCGTTCAAAAGGTCAAATGAAATCGTTTTATTAAATTATTGATGTGCGTTCGAAATTGTGATTTAATGTAGTATGTTTTAATATCATAATTTTATTAAATTTAATTAACATACATTTTAAACCAGGAGCTGAATCTATTTGTGTCAGTGGTGTAGCGTTTATTTCTATAGAGGGATTAATACTCAAGAAATTATCAATATTGTTCTTGCAATGCGAAATAAGAAATCAACTGGTCTAGACGAGATACCCATATATTTAATTAAAACACTCATCGTAGAAATAACAGAACCACTTTATCATGTAATAAATCATTGGATTTTGGAAGGAATATTTCCGTATAACTAAAAAAATTAATAAAACAATTCCCATATATAAAAAGAGCGATAACGAAAATGTCGAAAACTACCGCGGCATATCTATTCCACCGTGTTTCTCCAAGATTATTGAGAAAGCAATCTATAACAGAATTATTGCATTACTTACGAAACATAAAATAATTAAAGTATGCCAATTTGGCTTTATCTCCCATTGTTCAACAGAACAGGCCAACTATTAGTCAGTATCTACGATTATTCTTATTTAAAAGTAGCTTGCCTCTATTTTGATACGTCAAGAGCCTTCGATACCATTAATCATTCCATTTTATTAGACAAGTTAAATTGTTATGGCATATGAGGTACATGTAAGAAACAACTCCAATCCTATCTTACCGATACATCTCAAGTCTGCTGTAATAACCTTTAAAAATGGAGTACTTCAAACTTATTTTTCTGATAAAGTTAATGTATCGCGAGGAGTGCCTCAAGGATCTATACTTGGGCCTCTTTTATTTATTTTGTATACTAACAATTTAAAAGAAAATATCAATATAGGTGGTTTTTATCAATATGCTGATGATAATTCCCGTGTGGCAACTGAAGAATCTGTGGTGACTTGTGCAAGTAAACTTTCCATAATATCATCAAATGTAGTTAAATATGGATTAAACTTAAATAGAGGTAAAACTTGTCTCGTTCTTTTCTCCAACTACTGAACCAGATTATTCATTGTACGTCAAATTAAATGGATCTTCAATTATACAACTAAAAAATGTAAAATTTCTTGGCATACGGCTAAATAGTAGGTTAAACTGGGAACCTTACACTAATACCGTGATATCGAGATTGAATTCGTCTTGTTATGTAATACGATTTATGAGAAACCAACTCTCCTTCAATTGTTTAAGAATATTCTATTTTGCATGTGTACAAAGTATTCTAGAATATGCGGTAATAATCTGGGACTCTTTCGTACACTGGCAGAAAGTATTTATCAATCAGAATCGCATAATTAGATGTATAATGAATGTCTCTTGCAGAGATTTAGGTAAACCTTTATTTAAAGTATTGGAGATACTTACCATCCCGTCTTTGTATATACAGATTCAGAAAGTGTTCGTTTTGGCATGGTAATATTTGGCAATAAGAGCAAGCGAGAGCGAAGCAACTAGGTTATTCTTTTCTATCGTATAGGGCAAAACGAGAACTGACGTGTGTAAGACGGAAACAAATTTAAACTCTAGGGATGTCCACACACACATGTGGTGGAGATAGCAGGTGGGCGCTTTGTACGATGTGTTATACATACGATAGAAAAGAATAGCCTAGTTGCTTCGCTCTCGCTTCCACTTATTGCCAATTATTGCCATACCAAAACGAATACTTTCTGAATCTGTATACAAATTAGTGTTATTCGTTAAACAACGATGATTATCGAGTTGTGACAACGAGGAACGGGCCTGATCTCAAAGTACCAGTGCATTATCATAGCTTTTGTGAAAGAAGCCCATGCTATAACGCTATAAAGGCCTACAATGCCCTGCTAGGATAATTCAAATCTATAACTAATATCCACTCTTTTAAAAAACAGCTAAAATTGTACTTACTAGAAAATACTAGTGAAAATTCATAGTAATAATCTTGTTAAGGTTCTACTTAGGGAATCATATAGTTTTTTTAAATATACGTACTAAGAAATAAAAGTTGTGGCTAAAAATAGTAAATATTTCCCTATCGGATGTCTCTTTCTAGGGAATAGCCACCTTAACAGATATGGGTTGAACATGAAACATTGAACATGGAGACTATTTCACTCTGCATGCTTGTGTCATAAAATTTTAATGCAAAAATCCCAAGAATATTTACATAATAAAATAAAATTTCGTATCGATGTACCTTAATTTAAGCCTTAACCTTAATTTAAGGTTCAAAGGCCTTCTAACCCCATCTATTCATAGAGCCCTTTAAACGTTCTTTTAGGTATCAGATTTGCAAAGTATATAACTTTTTACCAGAAAACTTGAAAGGAATGAATGTAAATGCAATGTAATAAAACTATTTCAGAAACAAATTGTAAATATTAATTTGTAATCAACATATTTAATGTAATTAGCCCCTTAGTTTTCATTATATGATTTGTGTTTGTATTAATCGTAAGTTTAATTATTTTTAATTTACTTTCATTGAATACGATGTGCGGATTACGTTAAGTGGAAGAGCAGCTTAATATTAGAAATACTTATGTTTTTATTACTACTGTTCCATTTACACTTACTTATTTAATAGTTTTGTAATTGATTATATTCTGTGACATGGAAAATAGAGACGCTATTATTATGACTTCTTCGAACATTCTTCTTGATGTAAATTTGAAAAGAAAAAAGTGAATTGTTATGCCGGCCGTTTTGGTCTAAAAGTTGCGGCAAGAAGTGTATTATTAGTAAGAGCTCTTTGCTTTGATACTGATATAGACTCTAATTCCTGCAGAGTGACTTTGAAAACTTTTTCCTGCTCATTCACATAGCTATGTCAGTCAAACTTCTATTAATATAACGAGATGCTGGCATCGGCTCGTCATTCCAGCACTAAACTTAAACGGATAATTACATAAGATACTGAACCTGAAATTCGCAGATGCACGCATACATCTCTGATGAGCCATTACGGCATTCCTCGCGAACGAATGCTAGTCTTCTCGTCCAGCTGCTGGAAGTTGGACCGTTGTTCCACGGTGACCACTCCGAGGCGACGCACGGCTAATTGCCTTGGAATTTACTTCAAGTAAATGAAAGAAAAAGTCTTAGCGTTTATGTCGTGTTGCGTAATGCCATTCTGCAGCACTTTGAAAAAAAAAACGAAGTTTTTAAAAAAAATTATCACATGTAAATAGTCTTTATAGGATTTTGCAAACAGCGGAAAGAAAAACTATCTATGAGAACTAAAGGAAAAACTGTATATGAAAATATTAATGAAATCTTTGCATTCTTTCGATAACCTGACTTCTGGTTATGCTAACAAGTAAAAATTCTTATTTGCCATTCTCATTTTAACACTAGCATCCAACATAGTCCCCTACGGCTAGGCAGGCTAAACTAGTATCTACATGATCCCCTACGATATGAGTGGCTTTAGGCTTTTCTGATGAGTCCACAATAAGGACGAATTTTTTTTGAGGCGAATGCGGAAGAAACGCTTTTTCTACGTGTTGCGCACATGATTTTTTCTGTTAATTAGTGCGGTAAAAGGCCCAAAAACATGATGAGATATGCATAGTTTTGTAACAGAAAGATTATGATTTCATACCTTCTGGGGTATCACCAGGAGTATGTAACTGAATTTTGGAGTTTCAAAGCCTATTGCGTTTTTTTTAAATAAACAATTTAGTTTCTTGAACAGCGGTTTTTTAGGTAAAAAGGTGAATATTTCCGGTTCTAGAGGTTCGATCGCGATAAACAAGAACCAAAATCTTCGTTATTAAAATTCCAACAAATCTGGGCTTGGTTCATTTGAGTATGTACATAACATACAAAATTGAATAAACTGGCCAAAAATCTTTTTTTTTTTTCATTTTAACTCCCAGAGACGTTAAGAGTTCCGATCGGCTTCAAACTTTCAGAAAATATACCTTTCGTTGAAAACAAAACACCCTGAAATTTTGGTGCCTAAATATTGAACTCTGTGGACACAAATTTGAAATTTTAATTGCCCGCCGTATTATGGCATTAAGTCCAAAATGGTAAATCTCGATGTCAGCTTTCCGTTGATATAAAAAAAATGTAAGTCATTTTGGCCACTTCGTTGACATTTATTATAAACCAAAAAATGAATTTTTTCGGCCCTTTTTAAAAAAAATGTTATCAGAAAAGAAAGGGAACTTTAATTTAAAAAAAATAGTTTTCATCTATCTGAAATGACCGAAAAAAATCCATTTGTTGTTATTTAATTTATAAATAAATTCCAGAAAAGTGGCCAAAATGACTTTAAAAAAAACCTTTTTAATGTCAACGGAAAGCTGGCATCGAGATCTACATTTTGAAAAAAATGATCCATTTTGGACTCCTTAATGGCATAAAATGGCGGGCAATTCAAATTTTGGATAACAAATTCGTTTGTATCCACAAGGTTTAATATTTGGGCACCAAAAGGACCCCTCACCAGGGCCGCCGAGAGAAAATCGGGGCCCGGGAAGTTGTAACATACGTCCCACCAATCTTCAAGATAAATTTCGAAGAGCGGGGGGGGGGGCTGTCTTTCTCAGCATTGAATATTTTTCTTGATCGAAATTTTGAAGAGGCGAGGAGGTAGAGGTGTTTTAGAATCTCATGAGCTGTGACCTTCGTATGCGCAGAGACATAATCCCTCCCATCGACTCACTTACACTTCTTAAAAATATTATATTTATTGTTTACAATTTATTCTGAGCTCTTGTTTATGTATACAGCAAGGCAGCCGCCAGTGTCTTTAAAAAAAATACTTATAACACAGAATAAACTTTGCCTTTTGCGCATTTCGCGGCTCATAAGATTCTGAAACACCTCTAACATTCCTTAGGATTGAATACTTACCTCGGTCGACATTTTGAAATGCAGGGATGCGGAAGGGTAATAATATTCCTCAAATTTGAATATCTGTCTCGGTCGCAATTTTAAAGAGCGAGGGGGGGAGGTGATATTCCCTATCTCATTATAAACAACGCAGGTCATTCGGAACTCGTTATTATTTGCATCACACTAATTACAAGTATTACCTCTCTCGTTCTACCTAATGCAAATGCTAACCTCCAAATCGCTGGGTCCCCTCAAAATCCGCCGGGCCCGGGAGGAAACACCCCCCACCCCCTCTGGACAGGCCTGCCCGCACCAAACGAATGGGTAATTTTGTGCTCGGCGGAATCGTTGCAAATTCAAGGCATAGAATCCTTAGATCATTCTCAATGAAAACTGTTATGGATAAAGTTCCGAGATGTCTTTATTTTAAAAATACAGCAGATCGAGCTCCAAAATTCAAAATTTTAAAAACGCGATTTTACGTATTTTTTTATCGAAAGGGACTTATGTATTGATTTATATGAAGCAGTTACATGAATAATATATTGTGTACTTATGTAAATAAATATATACTTAATTACTTTTGCCCTTATTTATATACCAGTAGGATGCAATAGGCGCAAAGTTATTAGTATGCAAAAACTTACTTTAACTTTTATTATTTAGTTTGCATTAAGATTAAAATACTGATACTCAATGCAATACAGGAAAGAACATTATTATAATACTCTTATAAACAGGATTTTAAAAGGATCACATTTTTTAAGGTAAGGAACTTTTGTGGCCTATAATAATCATTAAAATAGAAGGAAAAATGTATATTTATTTTCTGAGGTCCAACAAAAATACACTTTTTTTTATTGTGCACTCAAACTTTTTTAATTTTTAGTAATATTTATAAATATGTTATCAGAATCATACGATCTCGTTTGTATTTTGTTTGTTTTGCTGATTTCCATTTTAATAAAAACAGCATCCTTCTTATTTGCGTAAGAATCTTTTATTTGTTTATGTGAATATTAGAATAATGTATTTTCCTATGTTACACTGTGCATCAATATTTATATTCTTAACCCAAATTAAGTATTAAAGTATTTACCGTTTCGATAAAAAATACGTAAAATCGCGTTTTTAAAATTTTGAATTTTGGAGCTTCGACCTGCTGTATTTTTATAATAAGGACATTTTGGAACGTTATCCATAACAGTTTTCATTGAGAAAGGTTCCATGCTTTGCAACAATTTCGTCGACAACAAAATTACCCATGCATTTGGTGCGGGGTCCTTTCAGGGTGTTTGGGTATTTTCAACAAAAGGTATTATGTAGAGAGCCGTCTCTATAGATTTCCTATGAATAACATACATAAGAAACTTTATGCGAGTAAGTACTACCACAGACATACAGGGAGCCACTTGTCATATAAGCAAATTTTGCCTACGTCATGGAATTTTACCGGAAGTGTGGTCAAAATGGGAGGATGCGGGCAAATAAGAAGAGACAGCCCATTTCTTTTTAATGACTAGACTACAATCTCATTGTATACCTCAAAACCTACATTTTGACGTTAATTTTATTCATGTATTCGATGACACAGAAAATTGTGACCGGAAGTGACGTCAGAATTCCATGACGCGGGCAAAATTTGCAAAAATGATAAGTGGCTCCTTGTATGTCTGTGGTAGTACTTACTCACTCACATAAAGATTTTCATGTGTCTTATTCATAGGAAATCTATACAGCCGGTTCTCTACCTATACAATTTCTGAAAGTTTAAAGCCGATCGATCGGAACTCTTAACGTCTCTGGGTGTTAAGGTGAAAACGCTTTTTAGTCACTTTATTCAATTTTGTATGTTATGTACATACATACTCAAATGACCCAAGATTTTGGTTTTTTGTTTGTCCCGTTCGGACCTATATAATCGGATACATTTACCTTTTTACCTAAAGAAACGCTGTTCAAAAAACTAAACTGTGTATAAAAAAAGACGCAAATGGCTTTGGAAGTCCAAAACTCAGATATATACTCCTGGTGAAATCCCACAAGGTATGAAATCATAATTTTACTGTTATAAAACTAGGCATATCAATGTCCTTTTTTTAGTCCACTATATTTGGAAAACTGATTAAACTGACATATTTTTAAATTTAACATTTTTATATCTGAATCAGTTTAAAAATGAAGTGATCCTGAGACTGGTTTACATAGCCACTCGCGCCATAATTATCATTTGAATCGGTCATAGTTCAAGTCGACCATAGGTCCCAAAAGTATATATTTTTGTTTACATTTAAAGTTCAGGTAGCATACAAAATATTTGATCAAGAAAAAAGGTTAACAATAATACTAGCACTGCGTTTACTTTCTACAACTATCCAATTATAAGAGTCCGTATTTTAGGGCTCAATTTCACAATTTATGAGGAGCGTACTCGGATTTGTACGATCGTTTTACTTTGTACTTATTTCGTGTACAAACATGTGTCAATGTGATGATGTTAAAACTATGTAAAATATACACAATATAACATTTAGGGAACCAGAACTATTCATTAGTGGTAACACAAGAATAAAAGTTCAAAGTAAGAGTTATTATAAATATTCATACTTCAACCTTTGACGTTTCTTGTCAAATATCCAAAAATAATCCGAAAATGATCTATCAACATGACACGTGTATACTGGGTATAAAAAGTCTACTTCTTTCTCTATGAATAGATCTACAATATAAAAGAAAGTGATAAATACTTGGTACCGGTATAAAATTTTTGAATTTGTGTGGCACTCATTTCACAGGAGTTCCACTCAACAGGAAAATAATCTGTGGTAAATCGAGTACAACTTTGCATGCATCCACGATAAATAGTTTATCCTTGTTTTCAATTCGGCATGAACGCTAACGTTTTCATATTTCCCACACACGCAATTTTGCAAATATTCTATAAAAAAAAAAGGATTGTTCAGTTTATTCTATGGAAAATTACACCCAACCATAATTTTCTGTAAATCTAAATGTTGGCTCTAGTTCACTTTAAGTACGCTTAAATAACTTGTTACATGAGTGTTTAAGCAATGCGTTACTGGTGTATTTACAAATTGATTTAGGTATGGATGAATATCACAGAAAATATATAATTAAAGGAGGTAGGTAGATAAAGCCCATTTTTGGCCTCTGACAGGATTAAAAAAAAATCCGAAATGTTTTCACTGTTTTGATAAAATTTAGGATTGTTTTTTGTCTGAAGACTGTTTTAATATGTTATATAAGATCTAAAACATAGGTTATTTAGCAAATTTTAATGTATTTGATGATTAATTTTTTTTTTTTTTTTTTTTTCGATAAGAAACGCTCATAACACCATCGTAGTTTTCATATATGTTAATATTTTAATATTAAAGTGAAACATATAAAAATTAGGCTAAATGATTACTGCCAGTTTTATATAAAAAACCGCACGATTTTTGACATTTTAATACAATATAGGTAATCTTTTTGTACCTCTGAGAGTACATAAATTCCCATGGGCTCTTGATCTAATAGTTGCATCACCATGCATGATGTGAGCATTTACGGTTATTCTGTTGACAAACTTTCTAAAAATATCCAACGTAAGAATTGATGATTATATTGTTCTATATTTGTTACATTTTCAGTTTTTTGTGCTTGTATGAACCATCCAACTATTTAAATTATTCCTGGTCCCCATATTTGGGATGTTGCGTCTTAGTTTATTTTCTTTAATGCGCATAGAACTTGTTAGCTTCAAAAATTCAATGATAACTTCTTGATGAACTCCGCAGGGCTTCAGACAAACTGCCTTAATCTGTTTTATAAAAAAAATACTATCTGTTACCATGGTTAGATTTTAAATTGATAAATTAACAACCGCAGCTGGTCTGATCCGAATTCGTACAAACGCTTGACCGTGTTACTGACCGCTGATAATTCATCGCCCAAATTATAATTTATCTTCTGCATAATCGAGTAGTTGGTAAATAGCGTGTGTTGCCGTAGGTTGAATCGATAATTTTTTTGGCGATGTTAACAGTGGCGTGTATACTGAATACATTAAGGGACATTTGAATGTGTACTGCTTCTTTAATATTTTTTTTCCAGGGCTCGTCTGTTAGTAGAAAACTCCGAGGGCACTGCAGCCTCCTGGGCTTATTGTGCTCTTCTTTAATATTACTATAATGTCTAACTGAAATGTAAGCGAAAAGCTTCGAAAATAATCGGCCTACATTCATGACGATGTGTACGATCCTAATCCTACCACTTTGTGTCTGAAGAACAAAACAAAAATGTATATGCTCAGGGCGGGAGTCTCACTTTCTACACCGTTATGGGGTTTCTCCCCTTTCGACTTCTACCTACCTTAAATTGCTACTCTGCTGTTTTTTTTCCTTATTTGTCACTAATAACTCACAGATATCGCCTCGCGTAATTTGAATTATGTTTTACTTTCTTTGCTGTGATTGGGGTATAGAACAGGTGAGGAAAATGAAGTTAAAAATCGGTAACCCGCAGAATCACACGAGGTGTTAACCTAAAGTAAAAGATTTGATATTCAATGAAGAACTTGTATTAAATTCGCCCTTATTAATTTCAATTTGTATAAAGTCGAAAATACAACAAAACTTAGCTGAATAAGTATGTAAAACAAACCAGATCTATATAACACATATACCAGGTGAGTCACGAATTGCGCTCGCCCCGATATTTCCTAAAATATTTGGAATAGAAAATTGAAATTTGGAGGCCTTATTACACGACTAAAATGCCATCTTTTCAATAAAAAATCAAGTTTGGTGCACATCCGGTTTGACCGGAAACGCCCACAACTTTCGATTTTTAAATGGAACACCCTATATATTTTTACATTTTTGGAATCTAGAGGAAATTTTGAATACAATACATCCATTTTGGTCACTTTTTGATAAACATTAAAAATTTTATTAAAAAATCTATTTCTGAATCCAGAGTGCTGTGGTGCCCAAAATATATTTTAGTTTGTGTGCTACTTTACTATAAAAATAAAAAGAGCAATATGATTGCATTACTTAATTCTCTAGAGGCGTTTAAAATTTTTAAATGTGATTTTTACCCACTAACTCGAGTTTTTAAATGGGAATTTAATCGTTCACCAACATTTTTAAATACCTCATTTTCATACGAATTTAATGATACCAAAATTTTGAAAATCCGCTAAGAAATATTTGAGATTTCAGCCAAAACACAATGCAACCAAGCTTTTAGAAACATGCGGCTAATAGATAATAGATTAGTGGGCTTTGGAAACTAAAATGGCACACTTCTGTGTAAATCTGGTAACCTAATAACATTGGAAAAATCATAGTAGACATTGAATGTAATAAAACAATATCAGCTGTCAGACAGACTCGTGTAGTTATAGGCAATCTTGAGCTATCAAACATTTAATAATTGTGAGCGCAAAGAACGTTACAATTAAGTTTAGCATAGGCGGTATGTGGAGGTAAACACAATAGAGCAGTAGCAGCTGACGTCACAACATGGCCGCCAAAGTTGCCTGGGTGGTAATAACCTAGTTTTGCATTTGTGTGCTTTCTGATTAATTCGAGTTTTTAAAGAATTTGTAGTGCATTTTTAAACGTTTTTTTCGTGTCACATCAATTTTGGGTGTTTTTCGTTTATTATGCATTTCGCGATTTATTGATCTGACTTTAATTTAGTGTTTTATTTGTGTTTTTCAACCGGCGTGTTATCTTGCGTACCTGTCAAAAGTTATTAATTTTCGATATGGTAAGTGAATTTCAGTGAATTTATTATAATTTTATTTATATTCTACATTTTAGGAGTCCCCTCATTACATTTCTAAGCTGAAATGTATTAATAGAGCCAACCTATATAATTTAAAAGTGAGAGATTGAAACTATATCGTTGGATGATTTTTCAAAAATATAATATAGCATTGAATTAATGAACCATTGTGACCTTTCTTGTAAATAAAATTTATATCTAAACTATAAGACTATTATTATTCATACTTACCCTTATAATCATGTATAATATGTATAATTTGAAACATTCAATGATGGTAGACGGTGCTGTTAAAAGTGTGTTATTTTTTAAATTCTGTTGTGTTTTAGCTCACTTACCTTCACCGGTATTTTATTTGTGTACATTATCAATATTTTGAACCTCTGTAATTATAATTGTAAGAATCAGAACAGATACCAAACTAGGTATCTAGCTATATAAAGTATTCGGAGCGTATTATGTTGCATATTTGCTTGCAATTTAAATTAAATGGAAACTGAAATGATCTCGCAGTCTCACTTTTTACTAGATTTACTATTACTCCTGCATTTCATAATACAAACCTCTGATTGCTGTTATTAATGTGATAAACATTTAAACTCGTTACAAACTTTTGAGCCTAACAAAAGTAAGATATAAATCAATAAAAAGTTGAAGGGAAATATTTTAAATCGTCAAAAAACGTAGATTTTACAATAGGTTTTATAAAACCATTAATATATGATTTGTATATTGGCATAAATCAATGAGTGTTTTGATAACTTTTAACCTAATGTAATAATACTACCTAACCTATGTCACTGCCTAGCTGTAACTGAGCGTATATTAATTAAACATTTACTAAAATTTGTCTTGATATTATATATGTACAAAAAATGTAAAAATCCAATATAGCCTTTATTTTCACTAATGTATGGGTTCACAAAGATGTCAACGTTCTTGACACCAAACTTTACACTGGTAAAAACAACACTAATAAAGTATATATAAAATTTTCTCTCACAATAGGTTTAAAAAATTTATATTTATAAACATCACTACATCTATCTGATGTTAAGAAATCCTCCACTTTAATTTATATTGAACGAAAATTGACCCCAACTCAAATGTCAAATTTCTAAATTTACCACCCAGGCAACTGACAGCTGGCAATACTTCGGTTTTCAGTAACATATCGACCTTTTCATTTCTACTAAAATTATTCATTTTCTTTGATTTTTACTCAAAGAGATTTCCGCAACGCTTTATTTTGTATCTGTCTGACAGCTGATATTGTTTTATTACATTCAATGGCTACTATGATTTTTCCAATGTTATTAGGTTACCAGATTTACACAGAAATGTGCCATTTTAGTTTCCAAAGCCCACTAATCTATTATCTATTAGCCGCATGTTTCTAAAAGCTTGGTTGCATTGTGTTTTGGCTGAAATCTCAAATATTTCTTAGCGGATTTTCAAAATTTTGGTATCATTAGATTCGTATGAAAATGAGGTATTTAAAAATGTTGGTGAACGATTAAATTCCCATTTAAAAAAACCGAGTTAGTGGGTAAAAATCACATTTGCCTCTAGAGAATTGAGTAATGCAATCATATTGCTCTTTTTATTTTTATAGTAACGTAGCACACAAAGTAAAATATATTTTGGGCACCACAGCACTCTGGATTCAGAAATAGATTTTTTAATAAAATGTTTAATGTTTATCAAAAAGTGACCAAAATGGATGTATTGTATTCAAAATTTCCTCTAGATTCCAAAAATGTCAAAATATATAGGGTGTTCCATTTAAAAATCGAAAGTTGTGGGCATTTCCGGTCAAACCGGATGTGCACCAAACTTGATTTTTTATTGAAAAGATGGCATTTTGGTCGTGTAATAAGGCCTCCAAATTTCAATTTTCTATTCCAAATATTTTAGGAAATATCGGGGCGAGCGCAATTCGTGACTCACCCGGTATAAAGTGTGGAACATCCTGGGGATGTTTAATCTTAACTATATACAAGGGTTATAGGGAGGGAAATAATTGCGTGGCAGAAATAGATAAAAATAATCCTTGAAGTTTGATTTTGGGGGCTGAAAGGATTGGCAGTAATAATAATAATCTCTTTATCAGCATTATTAGCTCGTTTTTTAGGCTTTATTGTATTATTTAATTAATATTTCCATTATGACTAAAACGACCATAGTTAAATTGTCTTATTTTCTTCAATATTTTGTGATAAAATACAGAGTGTCCCATTAAGGTCATTTCCGGTTAAACTGAAAGTTGTAAATTTTGTTTTATTGTAGCATGATTTGCATTAACTTTCCATGAAAACGTTTCCAGTGACCTGTCGTCTAAAATTTATTTTAAAATACACACATTTTAGTATTCAAAAAATTGCATTTCAGCTCAAATATCTCCAAAGCAGTTGGTTTTTGGAAAATATCTTATACATATATAACCAGATTTGATTGAAAATTAAAGCTTTTTCAAAGTGCGTGTCATCGAAACATTTCTTTGCAGCACAGCGCCATCTACATCTTAACGTATTTAAAAACTATTTGTATTCAAGACTGATTTACACATTCTAACAATTTGCTTTTGCAGTACTCAAATATCTACAGGGTGTAATCAGTTTCATGTGATTAAAAAAAAACTGGTAATGGGGACCGACTAGACAAACAAAAAACCTTTATGACTTTTTCCTCTATTGGCACTTTGAAAAAACTGACCTAGGTCAACATTTTAAATATATTATATATTTTTTATATTAATGTAGAAAATAATTGAGAACCACTGCTTTTCTTGGTCAATGTATTTGTAGTTCCCAATTACCTGTACAAGTTTTAAGTTGTCATAAAAAAGTGCAGTCCTCGGCTACACACGCGGTGTCAAAGCAAAGACCTTGGATCATCGACCGCCTTTGATGGACCGTCTCAACCGAACTGAGGCAATTATAAAGAGGCAAATAATTCGTTATCTTTTCCTGCACAACTGCAAGCAAATAATGGCCATAGAAGTTTAAACAGACCATTTCTTTACATGTGTGTCTTAATTTGGAACAAAATATTGGATTAATGTTTATAATTTAGAATATTTAAATGTGATTTATTAACGTTTGTAACATAAATGAGTATCCTGTGTTAAAAGCTTACCACCTAAGTAAATTATTCGAAGTCTCTGCATCTGCATCAATACACAGTTCGGTACGTCGAATTAAGGACATACTTACTCCGTTCAACACTATACAATAAACTATCAACTAACGTTGTCAATAAAGAAAAATAAAAGAAAAACTTGGTCCAAAATCCAAAACGGAATACAAAAAGAACGAACAAGTAAGTTGTGTCTGTACGTAATCAAGAATTTAACGGCTTAACGGTAAAGTCAATAACATAAATCTTAACTATAAATACTCAGTGACCCCAAATTCAAAAATAACAAAAACAACGAACGGCGGGGCGGGTTGGACGTGTGTACATAACGAAACACCCACAGTAACTAAAATATTGCACAAGGGTGAGTCAGAGTATTCCTACCCAAACCTACCAGCAGTTCTCAAAAGATTTTATTGAAAATTTGCGAAATTTTTGTTTATTTTTTTTTCTCCAAAACTATGAGCTTTAGACGCCATGTTATATAAGGTTTTTTTGTTTGTCTTGTCGTTCCCTACCACCAGTTTTTTTTACACCCTGTATATAATATGACGCCTGGGAGTTTTATTGGTGCACCCTGCATGAGCTATATATATTTTACAACTTTTTGAGATCGTTAGAGCTGTATATACCCTGATAGGGGTTGTATGACCTTTAATATTTTATGACTGACTCCTATGGAGATAACATCCACATTTTTGAGACTGTTGCATTTCTCAAATTTTATTTTTCTTATCAAAATTCATATTTCCAAAATTTTAGCGCACTTCCTATTACTTTTTGGTAGACACGACGGACGGAAGACATAACATTACTAACAATATTCACTGATGACATGTAATGTTTTGATATCATTTAATATAACAAAACACATCCCTGGTAGTATTGATAGTAGCTACTCGGTAGATTACAACTTTTCCAGGATACAATACTTGGGTGTTCGCACTCCTTGAATTTCAGTTAGGTACGCCGCTGGATGCGGATTTACCTATTAGTTTTGCTTCTTATGTTTTGGCGATTCTGATTAATCATCGGATTTGGGTAATTCAGCAAACCCACGCCCAAGTTTAAATTACTATTTGTCTGGAATCCCTTTGTTGGGCCTCACAAATTGATTAATAATTATGTGTGGCATTTTCATCGAGTTTTTTTATTCATATTTAAGCGTCCGTATAACGAGAGATCCGAGTTTCAAATTAATGTCAACAACTCTGTCAGTTTTTATAATTATATTAAAAAACTGCCATGTTGGCTTGTCATATTTACCTTTGAGTATGATGCCTTTTGAATTAAATCTGAGGTCAATAACTTCTGGAATATTTTATTAATGAAACTATGTAATCTAGAATAATAAATTTATTTTACGAATTTGGACAATTTGGAATGATGCTCGAGGGCAACGAATGCTGAAAAAGGCCATCGGGTGGTAATAATACCAAAATTTCTTCTGCATTTATGGTACGTCAGTGTGGTGGTTCAAGACCACACAAAAAAACATGTATCAGCAAACTGTCCAAATTAGAGATTAAACATGCATTATTAACGCCACTGATGCTATGAGCTTAACACCAACAGCAGCTCTCGAAGTAGGTACTCCTGAATATACCTCTTCATATCTTCATCGCAGCCGTGGTGGAGGCAGAAGTGCATAGGTCTGCGTTAGCTGAAAATACCAAATGGGTAACTAAATGGCTTAAATCAATTCAGGAATCGATGGAAAAGATCATTTCTTAAGGATAACAACGGATAGTATGCTTGCGCATACGCTGTCATCAGGAGTTCTTGTAGGACACTGTTTAACTACAAACAAATGAACAGAATAGGACTGATTAAAGATGACACATGCAGATACTGTTACAAAAGGGAGAGCTGAGTATATTGTTTATAACTGTGAGGATCTCTATCCACAAACATCTTAGAACAAGCCCTCCAGTGGCGGTTTTTTAAAGCTATCAGGTTTGAATGAGATATTAAGCAAGTGGAAGTACAAAAGATCTTAAAACTGTAAGTACATGGCTTGCTGTAGCCTAACTCTATTTCAAATCATCAATCATCTTCAGGTCAACATTTGTAAAGGAATTTGTTGTACTTCTGTTAATATGATAAACAAAAAACAACTTATGATCTAATAAAACTCCGAGATTTTTAAAATAATTAACTTTATCACTATATTACCAACGAGATAGACACATTTTGTTGAAGGTGTTTTTCTCAATAGATTTGTATTTCGTTCAGCAGGCAATGCGAAGACATTTATAAATATGTTAAATAATAAAAGCCCAAGAACAAAACTTTGTAGAACAGCTGATGTTATTAAAACATTGACATACCAGACATCGTGATACTGCAGTAGGTAAGAGCAAAAAATAATTAAAGATATTTGGTTAGACCAAAATTAGGACATCTGCGAAGTAGAATGCCGTGCCCAAGATTTCATATAAATGACATCTACCAGACCTCCGGCATCTAAATACGGGTCTAAATATGTAGCTAAATATTGAATAAAAGGCACTAAAATACCCACATTTCGTAAGATTAGTATAGATCTTTAGTTTTCAGTAACACTTTTTTCCCTTTTATTAAATATTGAACGGCATCATAAATTGAATTTTGCTTTATATTTCTACCGGTTATTGGTAAATATCTAATTATATAGAAAAAAGCTGATATTAACTTGTCGGGTTTTGAATTCATGGCAAGGTAAGTTCCTATACAAGTTTGCGTTCAATGTCTAAGTACTAACCTGTACCCCGTTCTCTGCGCCTTTTCGTCCTCGAGGGTGTTTCACATTTTCAAGTTTCATATAACAGAAATGCTCCCGCCCTTTATCTTTATTTCTCTTCACCACACTCGAGAGCGAGTTCAACGAAAAAAAAAAATAATAATAATAATAATTACCTCAATTATTTTACAATTTGCCTCAATAGTTGTAATTTTTTGTTCTATCGAGGATAAATCTCTGAACACTTTAGTTCAGGTAACATTATTTCAAAAAACGTTACGCGGTTCACAAGTGTACTTGTTATGAGCATTGTACGAAACTCTTACCCATTCACGCACGTATGTATTTTAATTTTAAAATAAAACTCAACACCAGAGGGCACGGTACATTCAAAAGTAGTGTTTACTTCTTCAAAGTCACTCTTGAGTGAATGACATTCTTGATGGAAAGCTTTTCTTCCCGTGGGCCAGACGAGAACGTTCATTATTTTTTATCGATGTCATTGTATTTTTTACGACCATAAAACGTTGCGTATAAGGTAGCTTCTGCTCCAAGACAAACAATGTAACAAATGTTAAAATGCAAATTATTTTTTTCTCGGAGGTTGTGTTGTGACATATTCTTACGATTTTATTGCAAAAATAACCACCCACAGTTGCCAAATACAGTTTTTTATTGATGTACCATCATTGCAAATATTGGTAATTTGAGTTAAATTACTTGTCCTCTCATTGACCTTTGTATGGAGAACGGTTTATTGCAGATTTAATTAAGCAAACAGTACTTATTACTAATTGTAGGTCAAAAAAGACGTTGATGTATTCATTTTTATTCAATTAGAAAGTAACATGCATATTGCATATTGATCTAAAAGTAAACCTTCGTGTGTGACAAATAATATACATGGTCCTGTGGCGTATATAAATCGAGAAAGAAGTCATTCATGTTATGTAAGAGTAAATTTTAACCAGAGCTAATCATTCATTAATAATTTCTGTTCTCAAATTAATTTTTTAATAATTCGAACCAGCTTATTTTTAAAATCATAGTTTTAATGATTAACAATAAGCTGTTCTCTGCAAATTGGGTGATGTTATTTAACTGAAAATATGTGTAAGTTGTACATAAATAAATACTACAGGATTGTTGAAGACTGTTTTTGAATAAAATTTGATTATAAGGGAGATATCGCCTAATTTAGTGCTTTATCCCCCTCCCCACTAGCCTGACCTCGTGTTCCCTCAAGGCATAGTGAAATGGAGATAAACTAGTACTGAATTTCGGGAAGCTGATGGGCAAATTTCTATAAAAACGCGACACCAAGCGATAACAAATCACACGTTCTTGTTTATGTTTAGTTCATATCCCAATGTATTACTGATGATATATATATATAATAATTATTTCGCTTTTAACTTGACCATACTGCTTATAGAACGAGGTTGCGGCCTCACGACTATTTTCGAATAGAAAAAAATCATTAAGATGCCGAAAATTTAGCACTGCTTGAAAAACAACAACAACGCATATGTGAACCCTGATGCTAAACTATAATTAAGCATAATTATCAAAAAACTCTACAGAGTCTCTCTCGTATTTAATTTGAATACACCCCTGTATTTTCGTTATTTCTATATGCTGATAAATCATTTGTGATACAACAATAGACTGATAAACTGCATCTTTTGATGTATTTAGTGTAAGCAAAGTGTCTACGCACAGCCTACTTTTGAAGGTGAAATTACGATAACTTGCTTTGCGTTGGAGATATCCAAAAAAGTTATTTGAATGAAATTACCTTTGCTTTTTTTTTGTTTCCATGGCACACTAGTGAAAATAATTACCAAAATTACAATGTAATCAGCACAAAATAGCCAAAAAAGGCTGCACAGGCGGAATTCATAAAATCCTGACCAAAACCGCAAATGACAAAATCACTTAACCTGTAGTACTATTGTTTTTGAGAATGTCATTACCTTGTACCAGCCAATGGCAGAAGCGGCACTTATTTATGAAACCAGCTCGGTGGCGCAATGCTGAAGGTGTTTGGCTTGCGACCACGGAGTCCCGGGTTCGAATCCTGGCCAGGGTATGGATGTTGGTGGCGTTTTTTCATGTGTTACCGAGACGGTAGCAGTGACCTAGACCGCTGTTGGGTGGCACAACATGTCTAGTCGCTGTTATCTCTCCTGGGTTCGAGTCTCAGCTGCGGTAGATGGCAATATCGCAGAGAATGGTTGTTGTGTTGATGTCTATGTGTACGTGTCCTGGCTGAGTGGTAGAGCAGCAAATAGCTGAACTCCGCCAGGACGTTAATATAAATAAGGCATTAAAAAAAAAAAATCATATGATTCACTTATATCAATCCAAAGTAGGGGTTGTCGGCTGGTGAATACGGTTCTGATTGCGTACTGCAAAATACAGTGTGAACCTAAAGAAACGCACAAAATTCATATCTTTGGTATGTGTCATTTGTCAAAAAAATCCTCGAACAGTTCGATTTTAGTTTTGCAAATGCTACATTCTGTCACAATACCAAAATTTATAACGTCATTGGTTTTTGAGTTATGGCTTCATCATAATTTTTTTTAATGGAAACAGACATTTTTGTTTACTGTTTTTGGTGGTATATTCCTTTAGCTTTCTGGTGATATAAAAAAAATTATATTACCTGAGCTATTCTTTTGGAAAAAAATATTTTTATTGATTGATACTTTACATAAGTAATTGTAAGAAAAAAATCATCTCCATTGCTTAAATTGCGACCCTCCAACTATTTAGTATTGTGACCAAGACGGGTGTAGACACTTTGCACGCTGTTCTGAATCATCTCATTGGCAATTCGTCTCATCTCCAAGCCAATTCTGTCTTTCAATAATTCTTCTATCCGGTCTGTTAAAATACACCCTTGACTTTAAGTAACTTCAAAGAAAAAAGTCTTAAGGGGGTTAAATCCGGTGAACGCGGGGGCCACTCAATAATTTTTTTAGTGATATTGTAAAAAGACCACCCCAAACCAGTATACCATATCGAAAAATTGACTCCACAAAAGCCTTATAAATCATCATTAAAATATTTTTGTTTAAAATGTCTCTAAGATGGTAGAATTTGTATGAGTTTTCTTATCCTATTTGTTATATAATTAATATGCTGGATCCATTTTAGGTGCTTGTCTATAATAATTCCTAAGTATTTCATTTCGTCAGTTTCTTTTATTTTGTGTTGGAGATTATTTATTTTTATTGAGTTGAACTCTGGCCTGTTACAATTAGTTACTGTAAATGATATATATTTGGTTTTTTCAGCATTTAAAGAAAGTTGATGTTTGTCAAGCCATTTTTGTATTGTTTCGATGCCCTCGCTTACTTTTTCTTTTATATGTTTCCATGTATTTCCATTAAACAAGGCGACCGTATCATCTGCGTATGATCCATAATAAATGCATTACTTGTATTTTTCTGTTTCATTTGTCAATTTAACCTGAAATCTCATCAATAATTATTTACTTTGAATTTCTGAAAGGTTCGTAACCACAGGTTTTGGCCAGGATTTTAGGAAATTCCGCCGTGTGCGCGGACTAGAAATTTGATTACGCGAAGCGTCTTTTTCAAACGGGCGTAGAGGCCGCGTTTAGATACTTTGCTTAAACGAAATACCTCAAAATATGCAGTTTATGAAGCTTTATTGTTGTATAAATTTGTGTATTTAACTCTAAAAATGAGAAAATGCAAGGGTGTATTTGGATTAAAGTGCGACTCACTGTATTTACATTATATTTTGATACTATATTGACCGCCGACTTATTTGGAAATAATGAATATCGTTTTGAACTCTAATTGCGTCCACAATTATCACCCAGCCGTGTATCGAGCTAAAACTGTCAGCGTAAATTCAGTTTGAACGTTTCAATCAAGTAAAACACCCCATGTGCTCGAGTAAAACACCCATAACTAGAACATCCGGCCCAAAAACAAACATCAAAGTCTCTCCTGGCCACGGCTTTTAGTTTCATTGCCTCTTTTGTATGTTTTTTAAACAAATTTACGGATCCAGCTGGGCTATATTGGTATGATGTGGCACTGAAATTAAACTCTTCTCTCCTGGAATTCGTGTGTCGTTTAAAAATAAAATACTTCATACATTAACAGTGTGAAATGTGGCCTAGACACGTGATACGTCTGTATACATTACATTCGACAAATTAAAGCTATAAAGAACATATACGGTTGTAAAAGTCTTAAGTTCAAAACACCCACGTTTTTTTTCTTATACAATTCGCTCTTCTTGTTCTATTAATCAAGCTGTCTATATTTCCCATTTCGACTGTTTTTTCACTTCGTCACTTATTTATATTTTGACATTGAAAGGCGTCCCACGTGCCCAATAATATCACAACTAGCACAAAGAAGTTGGATTTAGTTATCTTTTTTTGTACACTAGTAGCGTTTTATAGTGCTATAACCATTTACACGGCAATAAAAACCCACAAATCTGCGTAATATGGAGTGAGAAATTGACATATCAATTAGTTAATATTAAAATATGCTTGTATTATAAGTGAAACTATAACAATTAGTAAATTAATTAAAATACAGCACACAACTTTTTGAATTAACTACTTTTTGACGTTATACACATTACATGTCCCAGAGTCAATTATCTTTGTAATGGATGTACAAAAATCATCAAAACAGTTAACAACAGTCATTTATTCTAGTTGAAAACTTAAATACTATTTTTTAAATATTTTTTATTTCCGAAATCAAAACACAGCTGATAAAATCATATTGATTTTGAAATAGACTGATAATGTCTGCTGAAAAAAAGCCAATTTGAACAATCCTCAATTTTATAACTGTTTAAAATACATATTTGACCATTTTTTATTATCATTTAGCGTTGATTTATTATCGTTTATTTTCACATTGTTTAAATTCAGACTGTAAGGTAAGATTAGTCGAGTCTCTAACAGACAGCCACGGCAAATTACGTGATACTGTCAGATATGCCGTACAGCAATAGGAGGCCACATAGAATAGTGCATGGACTACAAAACCTCTGCCAAGAGGTTGTGAATAAGAAGGAATAGCTAGAAATGTGTTAAAAAAATGCTTTTATTTATTTTCTTTCTCTTTTTTATAGGACCAATTGTTAAAATCACATATTTCGCAATATAAGTCTTCGACATCCTGCATATTAGTAATAGCACCAGTATAAAATAGTTATTTATGCAGCGTGTGAAGTGACACTTTTTCACGAATAGGAATTCCCATGAGTGAAAAAAGGCACATTACACACAAGTTACATACAACATTTTTCTACTATCGAAATAATTACCAAAAGTGGAAGGAAGCAAAAGTAATCGGAAAACGATTTTTTGCCTTTATTTCAAATAGGACAAGATTTATCAAATATGTTTGGAATAAAAAATGTTCATCAATCATCATCTACAATAAAGGTTGTCGTCTTCTTTTAACATGATAAGCCACTAGACCGCAAAATCGGATTTTAATTCATTGAAATATACAAAATCACCACGCGTCAACTTTTTTCCACCCTTAATTTTTTGATGGATGTGGTGTACTAAATTGTGAAGAGAAATACATATTTTGGCACACACAAAATTTAAGTGTGGTGCATTACCATTATGTTTCTCTTTTTTTTTCCAAAAATGTCCAATTATAGACGCCAAAATCCTGAAAATGTTTCCAAAAAAAAAGAAAAAAACGAAACGTTGACAGTTTAAAACACTGTTTTTTATTTAAAAAACTGAACTTTATTTAAAAAACTGACCAACTAGAAAGTATCAAAAAGGATCATAGTGTTCATTATAGATAATTTTGATACATTTTTTTTTTATCCAAAACGTATTTTTGGTAAAACGTGTCGATTTAGAAATAGAGCTAATAAACCGCTTCCATGTTACTTTTCTGATTAAAAAATACAGTTCTGTAAAAATTGAATTGTATGCTTGAAATTTGTCCTCAACCATTTTCAGAATAAATCAGTTACCGAAATACAGTCCATCTATCATTTGTTCAGGTCATCTTTAAGGCGTAAATAAACAAAGGAAGTAAACAAAGTAATTTTTATATTTGTATTAATTCATTTGCTAACAATGGTAAGCTACCCACATATAAAACACTTAACCGACGATCATTAAAAAACATGTTTTAAATGGAACATTTTTAATAACTGATTATATAATAGATGTATTAAGAAAATTATTCATATGCTCTTTGTTGTTTAATTTAGTTGGAGAATCAATTTTGTTGTACTCATAATAAATCATCCAACTATTTTTGCCTTGATTTAATTATTCGTTAATTAAATATTCACGTGCATACTAAAACAATTATTATCGATAGACTACAGCGTTACATAAGTGTTTATTAAACTTTTTTTGTTAATAATCCTGTGATAGATTTGAGCACAGGACATGCAGACCGAGTGTTTTTTGAGGAAACCCTTCACTGCAGTCGAAGAAACTGTTGATTTTTTTCTTCACTCGCTAAGTTCGTACAATGTTCGTGTGACGTAGTAATGTGCTAGCACGACCGCTTTGTACTTTTTTGTTTGCAATTTAACTTTTTGAGTCGGCATTTTCATAAATATTCATCTTAAAGAATTAGACTATGCAAGTCATTACTAGTATAATGTAGTACTTGTAGAGAAGTAGATTTTCATTTTCTGTTCATAATTATAAATAGGTTCGCTCATTTTGGCGCTGCTTGAGGGGCAATCATGTCAGTTTAAAACAAAATTGAATCCTGGCACTACACTGTTACCAAAATTCGATGTACAATGTATTCGTTTGTATACAGTATGTCTCATTTTTCATGACTCCCATATCACAGCTCTCTTATTTACAATGCGATTTTTTTTAATTAGGATGAAAGTTGCTTATCCTTCAGCAGATTAAGTCACGGTAAAATATTTTAAAATCCACCAGTGGCGTCCGTCGTTATGAAGGAAAATGTACCTAATTTTCCAAGAAAAGATATTAGGCAAAGTTTTAACTGTAAGACAATCTCATAATCTTATTCGTTGTTATCAAAAATTCACTAATACCGAATTTCCACTGGTGGATTTTAAAATATTTTACCGTTACACAATCTCCCACATTTAAAAAAAAATCGCATTGTAAATAAGAGAGCTGTGACATGGGAGTCATGAAATGTGAGGCATACTGTATATGTGTGTAGGTGTATGTTGTTTTTGTAAGTGCCATAACTGTCTATCAGAGTAAACATAAAATTACAAATTATTGGCGTAAAATAGTATGAATAAAACAATGACAGCTAATCATGACGTGCAGGCAAAGAAATAGTATTATTTTTAACCCTATAGTGTATATCTATCTATACTTAAGCTGTATAATTATGTAATTAATTATAAAAAATGTACCGCGTAGCACCATTGCAGCCATTTAAATATTAATTTAACTACAATTTTACAGCTTGGAACTCCACGTCTTCTCCAAATTACCCATTAATGACGTATATATCGATTTTATGCTGCTGTAACATCATACAAATTGTTTAACCCACATATGTATCACCCAGAATAAGTATTATTAATAGCCGTCTTATCAAAAGTAGCTTCTGAAACACCAAATTTATCTTACTGTTTTATTTTAATATTAACGACGTAGAGCCCGCAGAGGAGTTGAATAAATCAGTCGTGTTATCTTTTAATGGCTATTTATATATCTAAACTTACCTATGTGAAAATCATTTAAAGGAGTCGAGACTATACAGGGTGATTCATTGGTAGCGGGATACAGAATAACAGTGGATTCCAGACCTCAAAATATTACCTTTTTACCAAACATTATTAGTCTTATAAATAGAAAAATTTTAAAGTTAAATTGACATACTTATACCTTAGTAACAATTTGCTCTAAAATTATAATAAAACACACTTTATATAAAACTTTACACGCCTCTGGAGATCGTCCTGTATAAAGGATATTGCCTAATTTCAATAGGGAGTATTCTACCATGCTGCTAACTAGTTTGTACTATGTTTGGTGTGATAAACGTAGGCCCATCCCATCCTACCGTGTGTGTAGCGGCGGGCTAGGTATATAATTCATGTAGTACGAGAGATATGACAGCCCAGCAAACTCGCCCGACGCGATAGCACGCGGCCACTGAAGTTATCCCAGCTGCAGTTATTCATTGCCAACTGGCACGCGATGTCGCAATTCTTACTCCCTGTACCTAGCCCGTCATTACACGCACGGTATATTATGATATGGGATTACTAGACTGAAGGAAGATTTAATTCGAAAATTGTCCATTTTTAAGGTTGTTCTCATTGAAACATTTGACCTGGACGTCATATCTACCAAAAGCCATTTTTAATAAGATCTGTGCGGTGTCCTTTGTTTCACTAATGTAGTCTGCAGTGCAATCTGCAATGTTTCAAATTATAACAATATCAAAGCATAACCATTTAATAAGTATTTCTTGTTTCAGGTAAATATCATCTTCAAATTACACAATCCTGTCTCAGCCTACAACGAACGTAAGTACATGTTATTTTATACAGGCATAAACTTGCCATATAATAGGTAAACAAAAGCAAGTGCCTAATGCATATTATGACTGCTTCGCTGATGGAAAACAAATTGCAAGATTCCTGTTAGACAGCAAAACATCAAATAATAATTATAATTCTCGACGTTTGACTCGAACCGTCTTAGCAGGAAATTCTTGGCAGATTAATCTGATTTGAATGACACGGCGGACTCTATAATGGTCTCCATCTTTGTGATACGCATGGAGAACGTTCTATACCGAGTAACGTTGAATAATTGGAATCGATATCGTATTTATTATTAATATAATCAAATTATTTAAAATTGCTATGAATGTAGAATCTGAGAGGAATCAAGGCTGTCCATTTCGCTAAGACCATTATACAAGAAAAAACCCAACACAACGATTTATTTTCTGTCATGATCCAACATTTTATAACATTTTACTTTTCATATAAAAAAATACACAAAATTTGAAAAAGATAAATATAGGATATAATTTAGAAATAAGAAATAATATTTTTGATAACCAGGATACGATCGATAATATTTTAAATTAACAGTGCCTGTAGTAATAATATTACTGACTACTTCGGAAATTAAGTAAAAAAAAACAAAACAAAATGTTTGAAGCTGTTCCCTCTGTCATCAAGAAATAAAAATGTAAATAATTGACTTAAATTAACTTCTCATAAAATTAACTTTTTAGCAAAAAAAAAAGAAAAAGAGGCGTAACGCCTATAATGTTATTTTAATTACTAGTAATATCCGTTGTAACGCTTAATTTTCCTTAATAGGAAAAAGTGGGAATAATCGGACAGCTAACTGACAGATAAAAATGTACAGTTATTTGAAACCTGTCACCAAGTATCCTCAATTTCATTAACAAAGGTTAATAGAAACACTAACAAAAGAAAACTAATGGGCGCCACTTTGTTTTTTTAATCACCCGTAAAAACTATAGAGAAACCGGTTGAATAGGAAATTATACTGACTTTAGGCAAAATTTAAAAAAACTTCTTGCCCTTCTCTCTTCTTCCCGTCTCGCCGTAACCTCCCTCACTGGATATATTAAACCGTTCCAGAGTAATCGCCAGCATAATTACAGACCGATAAACAGAAATGATAAAAATTTTATAATTTATAAACGTTAGTCGCATAGAAATTAATCCGAGATAATTTTAGAATCAGACGTCTGCCAAAAAGTTGAAAAAAAATTAAAAAGAGTACTTCGACATGAGATTCGAAGCGAGTAATCCGCTTGGAATCCAAAATGGAAGCCGCCGCTTAACAATCATCCCAGGCGAGAAAGTTAAAAGACTTTTGTGCGTTTTTAATCGTAAAACCCGGAAGAATGCCTTGACGAAATATATATCTGGCGACGCAGAATTTCCTCCCGCTTCCTTTGGTACGGGTCCGGACTGGAAAAAATGTCTGCGAAAGAGTTCGAGGTTACTGCAAAATCGCGAAGGGATACACAGACCCTTCAGTTTACAGTGTCCCGAACACGAAATAATTCCTATCGCATTTGTTGCCTAGCAACCGATGTGAAATGAAATTCTGTACAAAATGTAGTTGTTTATGATTCACTTTACGCTAGTTAAATGAATATCTTTCGAAGTTATCATAGAAAAAGGTAATTTTTAATTTAGAAAACTTTTGTAAATATATTTTAAACAATTAACCACCATGGGAGCAAATCTATCTGTAGTTGGCTCTTACTTTTATGAATATTTCTAAACACTGAACGTTGCCTTAAAAACATCGTTCCTTAAAAATCGAATTATTTTCAACAGGTTTATTTTAAGCTACCTACATAGTTTTCAGTGCTTGCGGTCCTCTATAAATCTTACGTCTCCCACGGACCTTATGCAATGTTAGTTTCTCATAAATTACCCGGTTTTCCAACGTACGCGAGACAATTTTAACAAGTAATATCTAATTAGGTTTCAGTCGACGGACAACAGAAAATTTGAATTGGCTGCCAACCTGGCTCTATATAATTACACAGCTACACACAAAAAATATTCGTGTACTAGTATTCCATATTCCGATGTACTTTGTGCGTTGAATCCGAATTCATGATCCAATTTGCTCCATATTATCAAAATTTTTCGCAAATCGAATAAGAAAAAGATAAAAAATTTATTAAAATACGGTTTTTGCACGTCAAGTCAGTCATAGCAGGAGTAAGGGTGCTTTTGCCACGTATTTCGACCCGCTTTATTCGAAACTGGGCCACAGTTCCAAATGATGACGTAAAAAAAATTAACTGCCGGAAATCTCAAAAAATTTGGAAACTCAGCGCTTTGATAGCAGTGATTAGTGGAGCAATGGAAAGTCGTTTACGTAATTATAGCGGAGTTAATGAGTCGGAATTTTGCCTCAATTTGGGAAATGAAGCGCCTCAATAGAAAAACAGAGTTCATATGTAATTAATAATTACAAGATTTTCTAATAATATTAAATCAAATAAAGCAAACAAACTCAAATGAAGTGCAGTGTCCCTACATGCACCCTAGACGACCCAACAAGATACTTTTTAATAGGTTCATGGGCAATAAATAATAGCATAGTCAGTGTCAAAATGAGGCACATATGTTCACAAAGAAATATAGCTGTGTTGTGACCTAAAGTAATTGTATACAGTGGAAAGTTTTTAAATGAACAAAATCAACTCAACCCAAGAAAGAAAAGGAAAAGAAATAAAATAAAACAGCAATCACAAGACGCTACAGAAAGACAGATAAGCTATAAATTAATTTATTTTATTTTATCTGATTTAATTGATATTGTTCTATTCTATCTTTGTATCTGATCATTACCATCTTAATTTTTATCAGCTTGATTTATTAATTCAAAACATAATATTTTATTATTAATTTGGAAGGCGGAAATTGAAACCGATTGTCTCAAGGAAACGACATACAGGGTGAGCAAAACTATCCCTTCCAACCTCTTTTTTTCCTCATGACGCGCAAAAAAAATATTGTTCCCGCGAGATAGGGGCCTTCCCAGCAACTCCACTGTAAATGGATGTTTACTTGTGGAACAGTATGTATAAACAGTTTGGTGTAGAAATTAACAGTTTGTATTGGCTTGACTGATGTTTTTCGTATCTAAACTATCTTTAAGAAGAGGCTCGTGCCGAAAGAGAAAAATGTTATAGAGACAACCGTTTTAAATATGGTACAATTCAAGAGGAACTTCAAAAAACAGCTACAGATTATATAAAATCAGATGAAGTTTATAAATAAAGAACGAAAGTTCAAAGTATAGTTGTCATCGATGATCTACGGACCAAGTCTATTATTTTAAGGGACTGTCTACAAGGACGCCGCGGCGGACAGCTATCATTTCTTAGCCGTCCGCCGCGTCAATTGGTTTGGTTAGATACTGTTTATTCCGTGCTATTGCAGTGTTTTGCACGTGGATCGCTGGCCTATGCGTAACGTTGTCGCGTTGTGGAGCGACAGGTCCCGGGTTCAAATGCTGCACACTGGACTTTTTTTTATATTTTGTAACGATTAATATCCTTTTTCACAAATTCTGGTTGGATTTGACGACAGAAATGTTCCTTTTTTTCATATAATAATTTATATCTTTCATGTGATGGTAGTTGGGTTAGTTAGGTTGATTTTTATTTTGCTAAATAATTGTTAATAAATCAGCGCCGCAGGCAGCATTAGCGTCGCAGACGCAGAAAATTGCATAAAAACATTCCAATTTCTCTGTGCGGCGGTTCAATAAGTCGTGCAAAAGCGAATGCGCATGCGCGGCGGACAGCTAAGAAATGATATATGTCCGCCGCGGCGTCCATGTAGCAACTCCCTTATTTTAAAGTATATATTGTGGTTGTTTAACAACTACTCAGTATTGAATTATTTGATATTTGAAAATTGAGTCTGAACACTGACTTTAACCCATTTTCACAATTTTTAACTACACAATATATTTTAAAACAATACATTCACTCGCTAGGTCACTCGATGAATTGTAATTAAGTGTAAATGACTTCTAAGTTATATTATATATGTTAAACTTGGTGATTATACATAATTGTATATTTAGTAGATATATTTTGTTTTATTCTCATTTACAAGCATGTGTGTACAAGTTCAGCGTAGTCGACATTCAACCTACTGCTAACGATAGAAGTAAGTGATAAATAAAGCAATAAAGGGAAAAGAGAATATATAATAAAATACATAAGATAGACAATAGTAACATTAATACATGAAAAAAAAAAGTTCTTACTGAAAGTACAATAGTTTACACAGCTCGGTGTATAAATATGCCATAGACAAAGGGTCAACCGCTAGAAATATTGTGCCTACCTTACTATAACTTTAAGTCCTTTGTTTAATTTGTTTCTTTTCATGAGTACCTATTTCATAAAATCTACATATTGTATTGCACAACCAGGGGCCGCTCTAGCTCTTTTGTCGCCCCCCCTCCCTGCGATTCTTAAAATATTCATATCGCTACTCCGAAAATGCCGCCCTCACAATTCTGGCGCCCTGGGCAAAACAGTGTTTCTTGCCACGCGATTTCGGTAGAATAGGTCGAAATTTTTCAGTAGATTTCGTAGTCACTTATTTAATATAAATACTTCTCTCTAAAAATTTTGAGAGCGGAGAGGGAAAATTTGAACGAAATGGCATTTCGCCGCCCACCGATTTGCGAATCTAAATCAACGGTTAACTGCCTAGCCATAGCTATTTTTGCTGCTAAAAAACTAAAAGGAATGACGTCCCATCACCTCACTCTGTACCGTATAAATTGCAAATCAGGCTGGTGAATGTGTTCTGCCTGTACCTGCAGCACAATCACAATGAGTACTAAGAAAGCATCTCGATCCGCAATAATCCAAGGAATTAGGCTTTTATTGACAATGCTGAAAGTCCATAACCTGAAAAATGCATCTGTGTGTTAGTAATTATTCATTAAACAATATTTAATTATGCAAGCACATGGAGAAAATGATTTATCATTTATAACTAATCTTCACGTTTGCGATAAATAGCTGTTATCCTGTAAATTTCTTGGAAAGAACTTCTTTCACCCGACCACTAACAAACGGTATAACCGTATTCGATTTTTGGATGCCTTGCTCATTCTTTTAACTATGCACTCCTTTCAAAAAGCATGTAATTACAATATATGTATGTCTAATATATTCGAAATTACATCGTCATCTGTACTAGTCTTCTTTGTTATAATATATAGAGATTTAAACTGATAGCACCAACTTTTTTCCATACACCTATGCTATGCATCATAATGCATAAGACAATTTCGTAAAATATGAAGTCGTCTCCATCTTAACAAACAAAATTCGCCACATGAATTGATTAAGGATAATTGTGGATGTTAAATAATCGAAAATTAACTTTTAAAACATTACAAAAACTGTAAAATATTCAATTAAAACAAGGCGCTCGGTCAGCTGATTACACAGTGGCGGCCATTTGCATTTCTTCAGTATTCCCTAAACTAGTAATACACGAAATTAGTTTTAATAATATGCGTATAATAGAAATCAATTTTGATAATTTTAGTCACTTTTCTGTGTCACATGACGTTCATTCTTTCTCGATCGCACTGTATGACGAAAAGTGTATTTTTGGGTGAACAAAGTTTTTTCTCAGTACTTGAAAAATGGTACTTTTCTCACTATAGTACAAGCAAATTAACAATTTAGGGTAACAAAAATTAATAAAAGGATCATCTCTGGGATTTAAGTAGGTAATAACCTGAAGAATGAGGTGATGCATTCTTTGCACTTCCAAGTTCTGGGAAAATTCAAAAAAATTTGGAAAAACTCTTTGATTTTCGTTTTTTTTTGCTGTAGCGGCCAAAATAATGAAAATAGAGAAAAAAGTTCCCAACAAAAGTTGTAGCTCGTCTTTTTCTCTACAAAAAAGGCCTTTACAAATTTTTGTCTTACTTAAGCCGTTTAGAAAATATAACAAGTTTTCCATGTATAGTTTTAAGCCGCTTCGATATGCGCGAAAAATGAGAATTCTCCAGGAGTTTCGTACGACCGGGCTCATCGATCGATAAATCTTAGTATTCAGAGCCCCTAAAAAAAATTAAAATAACATAAAATGCAGAGAAAAGTCTCTAATTTAATGTAGAACTAATCACAAAATTCATTAAAAAAATGTATCAAAGAGAGAAAGTGTCAGAAGATGGCTAAGTGAACTTTGTACAGTTGATCCACAGATTAATTCATATCTTTTCCGGGAGTCGTTAGAATGATATTTCATTTTGCTTATATATTCTTATATAATGATATATTAATCCAATTAACATTTTATTGCAATTACTTTTGTGGGAAAAATATGCCTTGCTATCAAAGTAGAGGGTATATTTCTCCAAATTTTGGAGTTCAATTCGCTATATCTTAAGTAATAATAATAGCACAGTCTTAATTTTCTTTCAAATGACTAGAGTTTTTTAAATGCGCGTAGTACTTTTTGAAATTTTCACGAAATACAGATTTAGGTGCGTGGAATCGAATCTATGCAGTGAAGAAGCACCCATTGTTTGTTATGGGAGGAAAAAGCAGGATGCGTAAAACTCAAAGATGTGAATAAATCAACTGTATAAAGTTTACTAAGTCATCTTCTAACACTTTTTTCTCTATGATAAAAATTTGTATGAATTTTGTGATTAGTTCCACATTAAAGCTGAGACCTTTCAATACGTTTTATGTTATTTTCATTTTTTTTAGCGGCTCTGAATAGTATCGATCGATATGTCCGGTCGTACGAAACTTCCAGAGAATTCTCATTTTCCGCGCATTTCGGAGTGGCTCAAACTATAAGTGGAAAATTGGATTTATCTCCTAAGCGGCTTAAAAGTAAGACAAATATTTGTCCTATTTTGTAGAGAAAGAGACTAGCTACAAATTTTGTTGAAAACTGTGTCCTGTATTTTCGTTATTTTAGCCGTTAGAGCAAAAAAACAGAAAATCAAAAAGTTTTTCCAAATTTTTTTAAATTTTCCCGGAACTTGGAAATGCAAAGAATGCATCATTCCATTCTACAGGTTATTAACTGCTTATATCCCAGAGATGATTCTTTTATTAATTTTTGCGAGGTTTCTACAACATTTTGCCTTCATTGCCTGTACTACTAATAACTTTGACAATAATAATACCAAGTAAATATTTGACATATCAATACAGATTTGCAAAAAGTGTCCCGATCGGATCCCATTTCTAAAATAAAATATATACTCCGGCGCTGGCTGCGATACGCAAAAAAAGAACCAGCTAATGTAGGCGAGCGCCTTAAAGTACCACATTAACATACTGTCATTAAGATTTAAATTATTTGTGTATAAGCGCACAGTTGATTGTATATGGCGTTCGTCCTTGGCATCTGATCGCGGAGACCGTATTCTGCTAAGGTAAGCGACGACGGTTCCTTATTCATTATTAGAGGACTATTAAGGCTCTCGCGCTCTCCGTTTTGCATAATGGTTTGTTTACATGCCGATGACAGCGCCTCGAGATGTTGGGATTGCACATTTAAATGTTACTAAATTTATGCACTGCAGCTTTGCAGAATGCAGAGCCGTCTTGCTATCACTACACGAGAGCGTTCTTTCTCTAAAGGTATTATTTTTTGTTTTTAGTTGTTATTTCAACACGTGACTTAGGTATACTAATTATTTGTTACTAGAGAACCGCGACAAGTTTTTTGTTAGCGTCGTCAACATCAAATAATAATTTAAACTAAAATATCTGGTTATGCAAAATGGTAACAAAATATATTTAAATTAGAACTGTTTGTGGTATTGTTAAAATTTCCACATCTATAATCACTAACGATAAATTGGTCTAACACGAAGTGAAGTGCTTCCCAAATATATAGGGTGTCCCACTAAAAATACCTTGGATGTCATTTTCATAGTTAATATTAGCATTTCAAATTTTGGTCGTCTTTATAACTAATAAGTACTTCTTTAACTAACGCATCTTTTCATGTATCTACAAAAATTCTAACTTATAGCGTCAGCGAATTACAATTAAGAAAAAAGTAAACTGCCGTATTTTGCCTCACTATGAATTATGCCAAGGAGCTATTAAAAAACTAGTTAAAAAAACAAGAAAATGCTTAAACTAAATTTCGTTAAAAAAATCAAGTTTCTGTTTTCGCGGGTGTCACCTTCAGGTTATCGATATCTGTCTAGCGCTGCTTCTAGTTGCTCATATTAATGCGTGATAATGCAATACCTACAAGTTTCTGGCCAACTAGAGACCCAGATTTAAATCCCATAGAATATTTGTAGGATCAAATCGAAAGACGAATTCCAACTCCACAGCCACCCTATTTCTTTGAATCCTAGTGAATTTACTCAAAGACCTCTAGGTATGATGGATGAAACTAATCAGGAAGACATCAAAAACCTATTTTGAGCACGAAGCACCGATGTCCAACAATTATTCGTACTATAGAGTTGGAATAAGAGATTATTTGCCCACTTTGTAGATTTTTTACATTTTTTTCGTCCTCCTTTTTTTCTATGTAAAAAAATATGTTACAAAGAATACACGTCGATGAACACTTGGTGAATATCGAAGGCTATTTGACTCATTAACTTAGTAATCTATGAAGGCTACATTCACGTAGTGGGATTATAGTAATCGTAAAATTTTTTTGTTAGTGTAGAAGGTTTAGAATGTTATGAAACATCGCGATTTTAAATTCGAGTGAAAAAGAAAATTCTGTCAGTTGGTCTGTAACTTTTTTTAATGCACAATTAGCGCATGGCACGTCGGCGCACAGCTCACAGAAATTAAATAGAACCATTGTTTTACATGAGAGGCCATACCGGCGCCCCTCGCACATCGCACAGTAAAATTAAATAAAATCATGCTTTTACAGGGTTGGCAAAAATTGTGTTTTTTTTTATTTTAATCTAAAAACACGTTTTTTTTTTTTATTTAAAACAATTCAATGTGTTTTAGACACGGATTTTTAATTGTTGAAAAAAAACATGTTTTAAACAATAGAAAATATGTTTTTAAACTTAAATTTATACGGGCGCGTCGACCCAATACATTGTTTATTCTATAAGCCATGCCCATATTGCATCATAACAAGACGAGGACGATACTTGACAACGGCTCGGCCAATTCAGTGTAATAAATACGTCAAGTTGTCAATAGTGCAATAATTTTTTTGGTGATTGGTTATTGACTACACAGGCACATAAAAAAAGTCGAGTTGGAGAAGGCAGACCTAAGTATTCCCATGAATTCTGACCTGCTGAACACGAATCCGTGTCCGTTTTGCCCGATTGGCTCTTGCATTCTTCCTAACCTCAAAAAACTCCGTAAGAATGCCCGAAAAAATGAAAATTTGAAAAAATGTAGGGGTACATAGGATGGCAATAGAAATCGAATGGCGCAAACCAGACATCCCTGCGGTCCTTCGTTTTCGAGATAGAGCAGCTCAAAGTCACCGGAAGGAAAAAAATTGTTCTGTTCGCAATTCTCGAGGCTCTATATTGGAAACCAAAAAAGCTATAGAATTCTAGTTTGCGCTATTCGATTTCTCTCGCCATTCTACGTACCTCTGAAATTTTTTAGAGTTTTAGCTACACTCTCATTTTCTCGGGCATTCTTACAGTGTTTTTTTTTGAGGTTAGGAAAAATACAACAGCCAATCGGGCAAAACGGACATCGGATTCGAGTTCAGCAGGTCAAAATGCATGGGAATACATAGGACTACCTTCCCGCACTCGACTTTTTTTTTGCTATTAATCGCTTTAAAATTAACACTTAAGAAAATAAATAATAACGGTATATCTTCTATATAATAGTAATATGTTTCGTTCGTTGTACTTATACTACCATATTATTATAACTAGTTGTATTGCATTACATAAAAGTTCATATTTTTTTACTTTATTATTATTATTATTTTACCCTATCAAATACAATGATGTTCCGAAAATTGTCCATCAAACACACTGAAAAATCGTGTTTAAAACAATTGTTTTAAACGTGTTTAAAACAAATGTATTTAAAACAGGTTACTGTGTTTTAAACACTTAAAAAACATTTGTTTAAAACATTTTGTTTTAAAACTGCCAACCCTGCTTTTAAATGAGAGTGACCAAATTAACAACCTTGAGCCTCACACATCGCACATTCAATTTTTCGAGCGAATTTTTTATTTTGTTTCAGTTATCATTCGACTTTTTTGCTAAAAGTTCTTGTTTGAAATTGTTAGTTGTATATTTGAGATAAAGTGATTAACTGTAAATGAAATTAGTGCTATTTCTATAGTCGAAACCATATATGATTCTACACTAACACTAAAAAAAAAAAAAACGAGTGACCACTTTGGATACGATATTTCCTGTGTTCCTGCGTTGTATTTTAAATAATTAATCAGGCATTTAATAAAATATTTTAAAAACGGATTTTTTTCATTTCTGCGTTCATTTGGTCATATAATATGAACTATAATTTAAAAATTCTTGTTTGTAACGAATGCATTAATTGAAATAATTTAAAATTATTCATTCCAAAATGTTTCTTTGGTTGAGGCGAACTATTTTTTATTTACTATTTCAATTACAAAAATTTACATATAATTAATTAGTATTTACAGCTATAATGACGCTCTATTTGAAAGGAAATTTAATGCTCTACAACTTCTTGCTTTCTTTTTACAAAACTAAGGGCGTAGGTGCTAGAAGGCGAATTTTGTCGAATAGCGTGTAAAAAAATGTTTTCGTAAATTTGTGATTTTGCTAGCGGATAATTTTGTTCAAAATATAGTCGAACGTATTAATATTCACTTTCATGTATTCAAAAAAGCGCTCTGAATGCGGCTCTAAGTCATTATACAGGCGGTGAAATTCACTAAAATTCTTTCGCTCTCTGACTTTTTGTTAATGGGATGTACTCTAAATTTTCGTTTCTTCTTTACATATGCCACTTTTTAAAGTTAGGCTCTAATATAATATTTTCTTAGTCGGAAGATGATGTTAATGAAGGATTCATGTTAAACTGTTGGATGTCCACAGACAACTGACGTGACATCGAAGATATACGAAACATATTCTTTATAGGATTTTGCAAACAACGGAAAGAAAAACTATCTATAAGAACTAAAAGAAAAACTATATGTAAAAATGTTAATGAAATCTTTGCATTCTTTCGATAACCTGACTTCTGGTTATGCTAACAAGTAAAAATTCTTATTTGCCATTCTCATTACTAGAATATAATGTGAGCTGATTCTGTTGAGGGGTTAGGGGGTAAACAGGAGGGGTAAACAAGAGTCTAGAAACTTTTGATTTGGTGCATATACTGGAAGCCAGGGCAATTTTTTATGACATCTGCCACCTCAACACCACCCCCACTCTAATATTAAGGGAGTTAACAAAATACATCCGTGATTTAGTGTGTCTACTCCCATTACCACTTTGGGACAGAATTTCAAGTGTTAAGTATATTATTAAAATTCTATGAGGAGTTATTCCACATAGTGGGGTGCAAATATAGTACCAAGATCTATTCGCTTAAAGAAACTTGGATGAAAAATCTGGATGTGGAAGTAGTGATTCCTTAGGCAGCAGTTTCTTAATTTAAAACGTACTTCTTTACAATTGCACGATTTAACCTCTTAAACAAACAAATAAACAGATCATTAAAAACAACGGCCAGTACTTATAAGGTGACTATTACCGTGTTTATCGTAGTGTTACCATATTTACCTAAAAGTTCATTAGTTAAAGACGATTTTATCAGCGGCGAATTTTACCAAACGTACAAGCCTCGCTTTAATTGCTAACGTGACACCCACAGTCGATACAACCTTCTTTATGGAATATTCCATATTTCATATCCAATTTGCACTAAATTAACGTCATAATCCAAATTTGGCTAGACGATCATTATGTTTGAAAGTAATGAAGAGCTCGTTATTCATCGTATGATGTGGATCCGAAAATTATGAAATATCTTAGACAAATTTGTTTAAAAATTCAACTAATTAACATACAATTCAAATGTTATGAGCCCTCCCACTTTAACCATCTCAAAAATAGGGGAGTAGAAAACATTGAAAAAATTATGTCTATTGTAAGCAATTAACTAAAATTTGGAAAACTTACATCGAGCCGTTTTTAAATCTCATTCAGTTTCTTGGAAATGCTTAGCCTTTGAAACGTTTTTCGTCCTTATTGGGTACTCTTCTCCAATAAGGACGAAAAACGTTTCAAAGGCTAAGCATTTCCAAGAAACTGAATGAGATTTTATGAAAATGTAATTCATTTGAATGAAACAATTTTTAAAGACAAGGTACGTAAATAAATTAATTTCAGGCCTTTGTTCTCATTTTTAACTGAATTTACATATCGTAGGGATCATGTAGATACTAGTTTAGCCTGCTTAGCCGTAGGGGACTAGGTTGGATGCTAGTGTTAAAATGAGAATGGCAAAACAGAATTTTACTTGCTAGCATAACCAGAAGTCAGGTTATCGAAAGAATGCAAAGATTTCATTAATATTTTTATATATATAGTTTTTCCTTTAGTTCTCATAGATAGCTTTTCTTTCCACTGTTTGCAAAATCCTATAAAGAAAAAATGTTTCATTACTATAAGCAAACAAATAATAAATAATTCACTTTTAAATATTTCGGAGTTGTTACCAAACATGTGACCTCATGTTTATTCGGTTGATCACTTGAAACCGTGGAATATTTTTCTACACCTTGAATAGTTTTAAAAATCTAGTTAATTTTTAAAATTATTCACTGTGAGTTAATCGAAATTTCACGACTGATTTAAAAATGACACATAATTAAGACATAATTTTTTCACTTCCTTCAGCTACTCCGTTTTTTGTATATTCGCGGTTAAGATGAGGACTCAGTACCTATAAATCGTATCTTAGTAACAAGATAGTGATATGATTATGTTGTCACTAGTTGAATTTTTGCATTATTTTCGGTAACTTTTACCATAGTTTTAGAGCTACCATATGAGAAAAACGCGCAAGTCCCAACACGCACCTTTTCACAGAAAACAGTGGGAACTTTTCACTTTAGACCCATTTTGCAGGTGATTTTTTCGAGGGACGAAGCATGAGGTGTCGGTGGGCATCAGAAAAGTCGAAAAGAAACTTATAACGTGTGAAAATATGTTTGTTATATGTACTTTTTATAATGAATTTTTTGGCGCACAAAAGAGGGCTGCAAGAAAAAAGGTTTTTCTTGAAAATAATTTTAAAGAAAATATTTTGGGTTGTGAAAAAAGGTAATTTTCAAATGTCTCAAAAGTTTGTTTATGGTCAGATTGACTTGAAACTAAATGTATGTCAAGTACCCCCAAAGATCTTAATACCTGATTTTGATGCTATCTGACAACCCAATGAAGTGTAAGAAAATTTACCCTAAATTTTCTTACACTTCAAAGGGTGGCAACCCAACCGCAACAAAGGAATCAAACGTGCGCCAAATTTGGTTTTAAGATTTTGGGGAGTACTTGACTCAAGTCAATCTGATCACAAACAAACTTTTAGAAACCATTTGGAAATTCCGTCTTTTCACCACCCAATGTTTTTTTTTTTAATTTTTTTCGAGAAAAATCAGTATATCTTTTTTTACATCCCTCCTTTATGCATCAGAAAAAATGCCATTATAAGGACTACCAAATATTGAACGTTTCTCTAGGAGAAATGTATGTACACACAGGGCATATGATCAGTTCTTGAGTTTTCTGTTTCTATAATAAAATGGAGTTTTACTAACGTCTCGGTTTTTTACGTCATCATTAGAGATGCATTCTTTTAATTGTATCCCGTCAGAATTTTGAATTTTTTTTACTATGTGGGGTGTCTACTTCCAGTGTTAAAATACAACGTCTACATTTTTAGGTCATCCTCGAACACTATTTTTATTCTCTTAGGAATATTATTAACTTCAGTGATGTAAAGAAAGAAGAAACAGTAAGCCCAAATTGGAACCTTGTGGTACTACTGATGTTAAGTAATTGCATATTGAACGTGAACATACTAAAGTCGCTACCAAAGAAACTAAAGTATTAGACCAGGACCAGTAGGTCTTTGCACGACTGTAATTACTCTTTTTATTTACTGGACTTCACATATTTGCATCTTTTTCCTTATTGCCTTTAATATTTCAGAAGTTTTCAGAATGCACTTTCTAATACTTTCAAAAATACAGAAGTCGCACAGTAAAAATGAAAACTTTCTGTGAATATGTTAAGAAAAACATTCAGATTTTAAATGATAGCCCACTTGTCTGGATTAATTTTAAGGCATCGGCTCAGTTGAATTGTCTGCCTAACTACATGTGAAATTCCATGTTTTTAGCTGTGACAGACGGACGGATGGACGAACGAACAAACGTTTAAACCTATTTTCTGTTTTTCACTTTTGTAACCGTCAGAATTATTAGTATAATAATATCAAGGTGGCTTGGAAACATAAATCTCTCCCAAAGCTCTATAGATATACATTAAACATTAGATCTGCTTGTGTGGTCTGTATATACCACTAAAAAAGATGATTTTATATCATTAAATATATTTTCAATACTTGTCACGCACATTTAATTGAACCTATCCATTAATTAATCAGGTATGAAACCATTCAGTTATTCTTCCGGTTCTATGCTTATATGGACTGCTGGAAAGTGGAAGTCATAATAAAAGTAACTGATATCAGTTATAAAAATTGCATTTTACTTCCTACTTCCTTACTAAAAACATTAATCAGTAAAGAACTACCGCACAAAAAAAAGTTTAAATATTCTTTGTCGGTAATTATATTTCTATATAATTATGTACACTTTGAAGAGCTCTCAGTCCGCCAGAACTTTCTTATTCTAGCTATTATACCTAATTAATGACAATAACCTAATTTCTAAGGATTAAATCAAGTTCTGTTTTGTGCAGTAACTTTTTGTTTTTTACAAATATAATTTTTTGTTTACTTGACCTCAAAAATAGGTATCGTTTTGTGACTTGCAGCTTCAAAGGGCTTATTTAAATGGTGACCAAAGAAATGTCATCTCTTGTTGCTTTTGAGTTTGAGATGGCCGTTTGTACTTATTTGGTAAAAGCACGAACTTCATAAATAAAAATAGACTCCACTTTGGCTAGTAATATTGACACCCCCCATGCTGGTCACCATGATACGTCGCCAACGCCAAGGTTACGTTAAGTCAACGGTTGGATCAGTCGAAATGTAAAATTATAAGGTCTGACCGATCAGAGGATGCTATTTCTACGGCAAAGAGGTTCCTCTATCACTACAAAATTGTACTTATACGTGAGACTAACAAATGACTCCCCACAATGCTCTCTTATATGTTTATAACTATCGTGACAGTACGACTTCTAAAATATCTTCAGGTTAATGATTTAGTAGAAAAAAATTGATGTCGCTATACATGCGCTTCTTGATTTGATCAGAAAATCTGATATCCTACCGCCAACAAGTAGCGCAGCACGGCTCCACATACAGGAAATGCGTATCTTTGCCTTTTTGTGTTGCTACCACCTGAAAACTAACCGAAAATGTACATAAGTTTATACTCTTCTATGGATACGCCAATAGCCCATACAAGTGCAAGATTTTGTTCCAAGGTGTGTCTGTGCAATGCTAATTTATTCCACGCTTATTTCTCAGGGTTTCTAGTCATTTGACACTTTTTGAAAAGTATTTTCTAGTTTCTGACTTTTCTGTCCGCATTAGTACCAGACGTATTTCATTGCATTTTCCCATTAAGGAACTTTTACACACTCAGATCCTCATACCAAGGACCATATAGGACTGGCCGCATTTAGGTCTGTAAACCTAACATCCTTTCTTTTGAAGATATTGGAAAGGTTAGTAGAAGGATATAACATTGGAGCTATCATCAATTCGTCCTAATCAGCATGCGTATCAAGCTGGAAATCTGCAGAGACTGCCTGTACCGCTAAAGCAGAGAGAACTGACTTTGGTGGCGTTCTTGGTTATCGAGGGAGCGTTCAATAACCTACCTTGGAATCTCTCTGTTAAGCCCTTTCAGATCGCAACGTGGACCACACGATAAGTATGTGCACATTGTCTTATTGAGTACCTACTCGACATTGAGAGCACGCCTTGTAATGAAGCGGTTCGGGCCCAGGAAGGCAGAAGATGACCGCAGGAAGGACTACTGCCTGACTGTTGGGGAATTTGATGCTCGTTAGGCTACTGGCCGATTTGGACAAAGCAAGCTTTGCACAAACACATACAGGTGTCTATGATGATAAGAGGACAATTTAAAGTGACTATAGGGTTCAATGCAAACGGCTCTTAACACGTGTCAGGTAGATATAACATAGACGGCAAAAAAATAGCTAATGTTGTTCACGGAAAGGAGGAAAATAAGCATTTGCAGCTCATTTCTCTTGTGATACACGTTTGTGCCTTTCCCGGATAGTGAAGTATGTGGGGCTACTTAGACTCCAAACTGTCATAGAAGGTGAACGCAGAAGTTCAAATGAGGAAAGCCTGCACTTTTATATGAATGCGCAAATACATCTTGGAGACTAAGGTAGTCTGTCTGAAGACTACTATTATCGGTATATTATTGCAGTTTAGTAGGAGCGCCAGGGAATGTTTTTTTTTTCGAAAGGCAAATTTTTACAATCGAATTCTACCCTGGAATGGACTGCTATCCTTCGTGGAGAGTACTGGCCTTTTCTAAAAGGTCCTACATGAATACTGAATACTGCGGATCTTAACATCTGCTCGTGTTGCTAATAATAATAATATTACACATTGTTAACGTAAGAATCATCACTGAATATAATATAATGTAAAATAGACTGCCATTTTAGAATTCAGCAGGGTTGCATTGTTGTGTTGTTCCTTAATTGCCAGTTATCCAACCCTGTAATTCGGCATTGCGAACAAAAGTATTTTCTTGAAATATTACGTGTGGAATGCATATACTCATTACATTTAAATTACTGTAGTGTCCGCAGTCCATGCCGTCAGTAGACCACGCTAATTGTTCAGGTAAACCGTTTTATTTATATCCTCAGGAATCCGAGAAATGTTGGTGTAATATTCATAATGTTGATATTTATGTGTTAACATAGCTAGAATAAATGCGTGTACATTTGATAGATCGTATGTTCGTATACCGGTACACATCATCGAGAGATGTATAGATATGGTACCGCCGTGGGTGGTGCACATGTATAGCTTCTTCCGACATTCCACAGGCGTATTGGATGCGACATTCGGTGGACGTTAAAAAGGTGCTCATTCAAGCCATTTGATTTCGAATAATAGCGCTGGTGTTGTAACCGATTTGAAGTCGAAGTCAACATATGCCATTCAAGCCATCAACAGGAACATTTAAGTTGTTAAGATGGCAAGGCCACGTTTTTGAGAGGACGTAATTACCAGGTATTAATATCAATTTAATTTTATATGCGATGTCATGTTTGCATTTGATATATATTAAGTGTGCCAAGAAAGATATTTGAATATACGTGATTTAAAACAATTGATTTGTGACTTTTTAATTTTTATAATGTAGATGTAGGTATGGATAGAATATGAATCAAGGAGATATTGGTAAAAAATAGTAATTTTAATGAAACAGTAATGGGTTAAGAATCCTTACGACTGTCCAAATTAGGTCTGTTAAAGCAGCACGACGATGAACATTCATCTTTTTGAGATTAGCTGGATTTAAATTGGAGATAAAGTGATTTATTGTGGTATATCAAAATCTTGGTCTATTAGTGGAACAGGCAAAGCTCTCTATCTCGCTTTAAGCAAACCTTGAAGTTTGAATCTGAAGAGGAGATCTTCACTAAGAGAGCAACAGACTGGAAACAGTTCCGAGCAATTTTGCAAAGGAACATTGCTCACGATCCCAGAATCGATAGTGAAGAAGTAGCGCTCATGGAAAGCACGACGGAAACTGTAACGAGAAGAGTTGCAATGCCGATGGGAGAACTCCCTGAAGATACCACACAGCTGATTCGAGACAGAGGGAGGGTTAAGAAACTGGTGCAGAAAACAAGACTTCCTGAACACCGAAGGGAATAAAACCAACTAACTCGAAGAGTTAAAGAAGCCCTGCAAGAACACAGGCAGAACAGATGGCAACGTCACCTAGAGTCGCTGGACCCTCAGGACAAAAGCATGTGGACCACCCGAAAAGCTTTGCGTGTCAAGCGAAAACCAGTCCCGCCCATCCACGAAGAGAATGGTATTGTCTACACTCGACAGGAAAAAGCCGAGGCTTTTGCCAACAGCTTGGAACTGCAGTGTGGGGAAAACCAGATCGACGACGAGGACGAGGACTGGGAGGACGATGTAACACGCAGAGTCAGAAGGCTGCGACGCATGCCGGATGGAGAAATAATCCCCCCAACTTCTCCAGAAGACGTCAGGGAAATCCTGAGAAGCCTCAAACCCTGCAAAGCGCCGGGGTACGACGGAATAGGAAACATAGCACTCAAAGAACTACCCCTGAAAGGAGTAGCAGCAATGGTGAACATCATCAATGGCATCTTGAGGCTACGTTATTTCCCTACCAAGTGGAAGAAAGCAGACATCATCATGATTCCCAGACCAGGTAAGAATCTAACCTTCCCTTCAAATTACAGGCCCATCAGTATTCTACCGGCGATCAGTAAAGTAGCAGAGAGGATCATCCTGAAGAGCCTTAAAACCCTGACCAATGAGCTCCAGATCATCCCAGATGAGCAGTTCGCCTACCGAACCGAGCATTCCACCGAGCTCCACAATTTTAGGGAGGCTATTTTGAAACAATTCATGATATCTTGAACAGTAATGCACATACTCTAACGAAACTTAGAAGAATATACCCCTTGTGGAGTTACCATCAAGCCAATCTTCAAGTTAAAATGTTTACAATAACTCCTAAAAAACAATTACAAAATCGAGAATCGAATCGTCGATTGTTTACGGACATCAAGTCGTATTTCAAAAATTTGTATTTCAGATTATAGTTGTTTTTATGTTGTTTGTGGTGGTATAAACAAAAATAAATTTTAAAAGTTATAAAACCGAAAAGAATGTTCAAGTCATGTCTATTAGCTTGCTTGTAAATGGTCATAATGCAAAGAAATGTCATATCTATGATCCCAACTGCCGGAGATAAAACTACTTTTTTTAATAGCTTGTTTTTTATGTACTTATACCAATAATTTTTATTTTTGGGCAAAATGTTTTTGAGTAAAATTCATTTCTTAAAAAAAGAGAATAGCAGAATTGAATAAAATTGGTCTTAGGAAATGTAAAATATATTTTTGTTTATGGCACCACAAAGAACATAGAACTATAATCTGAAATACAAATTTTTGAAATACGACTTGATGCCCCTAAACAATTGACGATTCGATTTTCGAGTTTTCAATTGTTTTTCAGGAGTTATTGTAAACATTTTTGAAACTTGGCTTCATGGTAACTCCACAAGGGGTATATTTTTCTAAGTTTCATTACAATATGTGCATTATTGTACAAGATAACATCAATTGTTTTAAAATAGTCTCCCTAAAATGTCTTTATGTTTTGCGACTTGGCATATTGACCAGAAAGTTTCGGGGCAAATCTAGTTTTCTTCGCAATTTCATTATGAATAATTTGTGTCTTTCTTTGTTGCCATGTGGGTCATAAAACCAGAGGTATTTAAGAAAACTACGAAAAAACTGGATTCTGAGCATTCTTTTGTTGAAACAAGAGCACGTTTGGTGAAACAAGAGCACGGATTTAATCCAAAACTTTTTACTACGCTTCTTGAAATGTTTTCTCCAGCAAAAAAAATGCTATAAGTAAGACGATTCCTTTCTGGGCAATTTAGACCCTTAGATTTACTGCACTATTTACCAGCTTTGGGAATGTTCTTTATTTGCGTAAAACACATTTTGGTGTCTATGACAAAACAGCAACATTAGTTCCATTTCACCCTAACACATAACAATAATACATTTTTTCTTTGTTGTGTGAAAACACTATATAATTAATTCTGAAAAATATTGTCGACTCTATAGCATGGACGTTACTGAAAAATGCCCCATCCGCTCGCGTATGTGTTACGGCCGCCCAACATGCAAATCGAAAAACAGAAAGTCGCTATTCGTCATGCGACTTATTTTCTGTAACGAATATAAGTGATTTCATGTGTGCTCCAAGGAAGACATCAATATCCTGTACACACGTCTTGTGCCGTTTACCGAAACGGTCGTAATCCGTGGGCCCTGATCACTTCCAACAATGCAGTTACATAAGTTAAGGCGCCTAGACAGCTTTTCATTGTAATAACCACGATAATCAATAAATCCAGCCGGCTATTTTTAGATAGGAGCTAACATTCGTTTTATCTTAACAGCCGGAGATAGGCAAATTTATCATTCCCGTTAGTATTTATATTTTTAAGGCATTTTCTGTTATAATCGTGGGCACAAACCCGGATTATTACCATAATATAAGCTCATGATTTATTGCCGTCCAATATTTGTCGATGAAAAAGTTCTGGTATTACAGAAAACGTAAACCATAACTCATGCAAATTGAACTAGTGCCAATTTTAAGTGGGATTGAGTGATATGAATAAAAATGAGAATATGCTGTACTCAAAAATATTGAAGTAATTATTCCTGGTCATAAGAATAAGAATTAGAAGCAGATACTCGGCGAAAATATATTTTTTTAAAAGTAAGTTCTAAATTTCGTATGTGTTTTTTATGTGTGTTTAATCATTACTCTGAGATAGCTTAAGCTATTTCTGTAAAGTTCTTTGAAAACTGTAGAGTATGACTCGGTAGTTTCATTTTAGTATCATCCAGCTGTATTTAGTAAGAGGTGAGCAAAAATTGGATTTTTTTCGATTCGAAAATTTAGGAACTGCGCCAGTGAGACGGAAAATGTTTTTTTGGATATGCGTGCTTTTTGATAACTCATGATACATACCAGGTAACTCTCTATTTCCCTATCCTGACACTACAGCCATTGGTAGACCTTGGTTTGCCCAATCCCGTTTTCCCATTGCTCTCTATCCAACGCGCGCCTTCTCCGTGGTTTAATTCCTATTTTGTGTAGTTGTCTTGTCGTAGGTCTCTCTTTTCCTGATAGGAACCAACATGCAATTCCCTGACACATTTATATCAGCTAGAGACATGGTGAATCATTTATTTTAGAGTATGGTAAACAAGAAAAATGATTTGAGATGATGCAAATGAAAATTTTTTCTTAGAGGTGTAAACTTAATTTATAAATTAAATTAATTTTTTTTTAACTGCTTGATATTTACTAGTAGACACCTTGTAGGTTCAAAATGTCTACCTCTGGACCTCCACTAATCGGGATGTATGGCAATCGTATATTTGTGTTCACTAAGTGGTCGATAAAGAAAATATTCGCTTGAGACATATACTTGCACCAATTGTAAGAGACATTTCGAAATATTTAATGAAGTTTCCACCACTAAAAAATGTTCTCATATCACTTTCGTTGTCTTTTGTTTTCTCTCAAGGCTCGTCTGTTGAAAACTCCAAGGGCACTGCAGCCTCCTGGTCTTACTGTGCTCTCCCTGTCATGCTTCACTCCGCACACTTCAATACCCCTGTATACCTAATCAGATGATATAGATCTATGGTCAGGCGGGTGCTGATGAATTCCGGGTCTGTTCGTGTTTGCCCGTAGAGGCCATATCTTTTGCGGGCCAGCGCCTTGTAGTTGAATATGATGTGATCAACCAGTTCCGGCTCCTTGCCGCATAGTCTAGGTGGCTGCCAAATTTACCGATTGTATTCAACTACTTCTTTACAGGAAAGTGTCCAATCAGAAGTCCTGTTATTAATCTTAACTGCGTCCTGTCCCTTATGAGCAGTTCTTCAGTTTGTTTTGCACATGACTTTTAATGAGTACTTTTCCATGTCGATTTCCTGGAATGTTTCTCTTGTGGTTTTTGTGTTTACCCAGTCTTTAATCGCCCCTCTGGCTGAGCTTTTGGAAATGTCCTGCGCGGTTTCTGGGCCATAGAATATATTAGCTGCCCCTTGTCTAGCAAGTTCATCAGCTTTTTCATTGCCGTCAATGTTTGAATGTCCTGCCACCCGGAGTAATTTAACTCTGTTCTGGTCACCCAGAATTTTCAGCTCTTCGTGGCAGTCCCATACCAGTCGGGATGACACTTTGTTTACAGGGTTGGCAGTTTTAAAACAAAATGTTTTATACAAATGTTTTTTAAGTGTTTAAAACACAGTAACCTGTTTTAAACACATTTGTTTTAAACACGTTTAAAACAATTGTTTTAAACATGATTTTTTTCAATGCATTTTTTCAGGGTGTTTGATAGACAATTTTCGGAACATCGTTGTATTTGATAAGGTAAAAAAAAATAATAAAATAAAAAAATATGAACTTTTATGTAATGCAATAAAACTAGTTGTAATAATATGATAGTATAATAAGTACAACGAACGAAACATATTACTATTATATAGAAGATATACCGTTATTATTTATTTTCTAAAGTGTTAATTTTAAAGCGATTAATAGCAAAAAAAGTCGAGTGCAGGAAGGTGAAGCTATGTATTCCCATGCATTTTGACCTGCTGAACACGAATCCGATGTCCGTTTTGCCCGATAGGCTGTTGTATTTTTCCTAACCTCAAAAAAAAAAAAACTGTAAGAATGCCCGAGAAAATGAAAGTGTAGCTAAAAATTTGAAACATTTCAGAGGTACGTAGAATGGCGAGAGAAATCGAATGGCGCAAACCAGAATTCTGTAGCTTTTTGGTTTTCGATATAGAGCCTCGAGAACGAAGGACCGCAGGGATGTCTGGTTTGCGCCATTCGAATTCTATCTCCATCCTATGTACCCCTGATTTTTTTCAGATTTTCATTGTTTCGGTGTTTTTTGAGGTTAGGAAGAATGCAAGAGCCAATCGGGCAAAACGGACATCGGATTAGTGTTCAGCAGGTCAGAATTCATGGGAACACTCAGGTCTGGCTTCTCCCACTCGCCTTTTTTTATGTGCCTGCGTAGTCAATAACCAATCACCAAAAAAATTATTGCACTATTGCACAACTTGACGTATTTGTTACACCGAATTGGCCGAACCGTTGTCAAGTATCGTCCTCGTCTTGTTATGATGCAATATGGGCATGGCTTATAGAATAAACAATGTATTGAGTCGACGCGCCCGTATAAATTTAAGTTTAAAAACATTTTTTATTGTTTAAAACATGTTTTTTTTTAACAATTAAAAATCCATGTCTAAAACGCATTGAATTGTTTTAAATAAAAAAAAACGTGTTTTTTGATTAAAATAAAAAAAAACACAATTTTTGCCGACCCTGCTTTGTTAGAGGCTAATGCTCTAAGTGCCGCCTAACTGTCTGACACAATGGCGAACTGCTGGTTGTCTGCCATGCTCTAAGGAATTTCACTGACTAAGTTATGGTAGAATCCCTATATATTTGGTGTAGTTCATTGTTCTACCTCTTCCTCCATAACCCGTTCTCCCATACTGCGCCGTAAATTTTTCTCGAGATCTTTCTTGCAGTATGCTCTAATCACTGTTGTTCCGTTTTTAGTAGGAGCCAAATTTCTGATCCATATGCCAGAACAGGTTTTCTCATGATAATCCGAGATGTAAAACTAAGGAAGAAGCCCATAGAAACATCTGTTGGCTAACAGTATTCCTCCTTTTATTTCTGCTTGTGTATCATTATAAAATATTCCATTGATCAAAGATAGATGTATTCTTGTAAGTTTTCAATCTCGAAATGCTCAATATTAATCTTTCGTTAGTAGGTATCATTGATACTCTGATATATTTAGTTTTAGATTGATTTACCATCAGTCCAAATCTTTTTAGCTGAATTTTCTAATGCTAGAAAAGCTACTTTAGCATCTCTAAGGATCCGTCCTATGATGTCAACATCATCTGCATATGCTAGTATTTGGGTCCATTTATTGCATATAATACCTGTTTTGTTAATCTAGCATACCTAATTTTCAATGGTGAGATTGAAAAGTTTACAAGACGGTGCACCCTTCTGTAACCTTTGATTTCACCTGAGGGTTATAGATACGTCTCCCTCTACACGTACTTTGTTTTCTACTCTATACATTGTCACCCTTATTAATCTTACCAAATATTTTCCAAAGTTGGTCATGACTGGGTATAGTTGTGAGTGGTTTATAGTGTCCTTCGAAATCAATGAAGAGGATGAACTCTGTTTTTTTTTCATGTCTTGTATTATTGTATACAGTACATTCAATTTAAACCTAAACACATTTTTAATATATCTCGATATAGAGAAAATGTCACTTTGAACAAAGAACACCTCCCCATTTAATAGAGGTTACACCCTGTAGCTATAAAGAAAGCCTTTTAACGACGGAGGACGTGTGAAATTAAATAACCAGAAATGGAATTCGCGTCTAAATATCATCTATATAGCCATCCAGTATTGAGTAAACAGCGAACGTCTGAACGCGGCTTGTGTGGTCGGAGATTTTACGTATTTAGATAATAAACATACAACCGAGAGCTAAAACTAATAAGGTCTGTGTACATGGCCTAATTTATTAATTAAGTACCCGCATCTAAATTAGAAGTCCTCATCCGTATTTGGATGAGAAAAGTGGCTCTTATCAATAGACTAATTGTTTCGGTTTTCAGAGAACAGGGTGGCTCATTTACCTAGGTAAAAAATAGAGTGGTGAAGTATAGGAGTGCAAAGGAAAATAAACAACAACATACTAAGCTATAATTTGTAAACACATGTTAAAATGTTGTTTTTCTTAGATTTTAGTTTCACTGCCAAAGGACCCCGAACATCGTTTATGAAAATCCGGCATCCGTTAAATTTTTCTTGTTTTTGATGTTGTTCTACTGATCCAGTAGATCAAAAGTTTCAATGGGTACGAGTCCCAAAAACACACCCTTCTTCCCTTCTTGATCCTCAATGGGAGTGAAAAGCACTCAAATATATTTAACAACTACATTTCTATACAAAAATATTTGTATCTTTCAGCACGGCAAAAAAACCTCAGTCGAAGAATCTGACTTACATTTAGGCACCTTTCCGGGAGGTGAAAATCACTTTGTTTCAAAAAATTTATGGAGTCATTCGGATGAACAAAATAAATAAAAGAAGGTACCGCAATGACCATCTTTCAATCCTTTCAAGGGGTGAAAATCACTTTCACTGCTGCACAGTAATATCTTGTTAGTTATGGAACTGCTCAGTTGTGGCCTCAGAAGATGGTGTAGAAATTATGAGCTACCCCATAACGCTTTTCCACCCGTTACGGGGGGTAAAAGTGGCTTTCATCTCGGCAAAGCGGTATCTTTTTGGCAAAGAAAGTGATAGAACCACTCAAATGAGTACTACATCTAAAAACATCGGTAAAGGTATTTACACAGAACTTCCTTCTTTATTTGTGCATGGCGGTTACTATAAAAACTTATTAATTACGAAATGACATTGAGAATAATAATCGGAATATAGTTATGACTATTATTACAAAGAAAACCTGATAACTTTTGGTCAAAAAAATATACAGAGTGCTCATCCAACAGCAAGAGTTCAATACTAAATAACAGGTGCCAAATATGGAAGGCTTGCGCAAATACCTTTACAAATGTCCACCATGACTGAATTATTTCTTGAGATGACCACCCTGTGCATTTTTCAATAAAAGTGTAATAGCATATGCCAAATATTATTGCCATCTGTCACATTTTCAATTCCATATTCACGTAGTGGAGTGGAAGTGTAGTGGTGGTTAAAAAATTTCATTTTCTTTTAAAATTTTTCAAAAATGTTGGTAAAAAATTTTTCTGTTGTTTTTTAAAAGGGTTTAGAATGCCACGAAACGAGAAAATTTTAAATTTGAGCAAAGAAAAAAAAATTTCGTCTATTTTACTGGTGAAAAATTTTTCAAAAATGTTAGTAAAGAAAAATGTTCAAAATTTTTTTTTTCTGAAGTAGGTTTAGAATGTCATGAAACGTGGACATTTTAATTTGAACAAAAAAAAAATCATCTATTCTGTAGTAGGTAAGTAGTGACAAACCGATTAAAAAATTTTAAAAAAAAATGTTTAAATTTGTTTGAATAGGTTTAGAATACCATGGAAACGTGGAAATTTTAAATTTGAATACAGAAAAAAAAATTCCAACTATTTTAGTGGCAACATTTTTTCAAAAATTTTAAGAAAAAATTTTCTAATTAAAAAAAAAATAGGTTTGGAGCTCTATGAAACGTGGAAATTTTAAATTTAAACAAGGAAAAAAAAATTCCATCTATTTTAGTGGTAAAAATTTTTTCAAAAATGTTGGTAAAAAAAATTTCATTTTTTTTTTTTTTTAATAGGTTTAGAATGCCATGAAACGTGGAAATTTTATATTTGAATAAAGAAAAAAAAATTCATTTATTTTAGTGGTCAAAAATTTTTCAAAAATGAAATTCAAGACATTTTTTTTCTGAAATAGGTTTAGCGTGTCATGAAACGTGGAAATTTTAAATTTGAGGAAAAAAAAATTTTTTCATTATTTATTACCTTTAGACGGTCCACTCTGTATATTTTTCAGTGAATGTTTAACCATTTCTTCGCCGACAGTTGCGTCAACTACCTACCAAATTTGACTGCTCTCCGCCAAGTAGCTTTTTTAGTTAATGCACCAACAGGCAGACAGACTGACGGAATTGAAAAACCTATATTTTCGAAATCTGAATGATCTGAAACGTCAAAATCCGAAAAAATCTCGGAGTGTGATTTTTTCTCGAATACAATACTTGCCTTCGGTATGCGAGGGAAGTAAAAAAGGTATAGCAATTACTCTGAGCCGCCTCCTAACCCTTTTGCGCCCCTCGCTGGACTTTGTACTTTTGTATCAGACGTTTAATTGATTTTCATACACGAAAGGAGTGGAAAATGGTCAGGAATTGGCTCAGGTTTTTCCACCTCTTGGGGGTGGGGGGGTTTGGGGATTGATCCTCAATAAAGTGACTGCACAGCAGTATCTTATTCCAAGACAATTATGGAACCACTAGAGTATATCTCAAAAGAGGTGTATCGATGACTCTGAGCCAATTTTTCGGGTGTGAAAATCAATTAAACGGCACAAAAGTACAAAATTAAATCTAAATTCCTTTTAAGAACATTTTCTTACTATAGCAATAGTTATGCTGCAACTTGCATACAAAAGAAAAAGTATAGCTAAAAGTTATGGAGTAAATCGTTTAAATAAAAGAATTTTCAAACTAGTATTTTCACAGTTTTTCTTAAAAATGTATTAATTATTATAAGTAGTTGTAGTTTAGTGGCATCGCAATGAGGAAAACAAAATCAGTTTATTATAATGAAATTACGAAGAAAACACATTTGAGATTGACCATTTTTTACAAGCTCTTTATTTAACTTGAAATGTTAGTGTGTTAGTTTGTTTAGGCAAAATCTTGCAAGCTTTACTAAAACCACTTCCTCTTATCCTACGGAGTTAAAATTTTACACGTTGATTCAGTTTCGATGACAATGCATTTTTATGATAGGCATGACCTGATTCTAGGATATAGTGTGGTCAATTAAGAGTGCAACAAATGGAAAAAAAAAATTTTAGTTGCGCAGCCTAAGGTTAAATACCGCGAAAAGTTATTGCATGTTCGATAACCAGGTGCACTTAGAATGGCTCCAAGTTAAATAGTATAGAGGGTAGGATAAAATATATGAAAATCGTTCAAATCGAGTAGTGCGCTTAAATGTCGAAGAAAAAATTATATAAAAAAATATTTGTATTTGAAGAAAAAGCTTTTATTTTAAAAAACTGTATTAAAAAGTAAAAAATTTTTTTTTAAATTCATACACCTGGAAACCAAAAGCTTTGAGGGCGGTCAATTGAGCAAAGTAACTATGCAATAGTGCTATGACCGCCCCCAAAGCTTTTGGTTTATAGCATTTTCTTAAAAAATATTTTTTTATGCATATGTTTTTAACAGTAGATGATAACTTACGCTGTACATTTTAACGATTTCTTTATGAAATCGTTCGGACATGTTGATATACAGGGTGTAATTAGTTTCGTGTCATTAAAAAAACTGGTGGTAGGGAACGACAAGACAAACAAAAAACCTTATATAACATGGGGTCTAAAGCTCATAGTTTTGGAGAAAAAAAAAATAAACAAAAATTTCGCAAATTTTCAATAAAATCTTTTGAGAACTGCTGGAATATCGAGGTAGGTTTAGATCTAGATCTGATCTGAAGAAAACTATACTCTAACTCTCCCTTGTGCAATATTTTAGTTACTGTCGGTGCTTCGTTATGTACAGACGTCCAACCCGCCGTTCGTTGTTTTTGTTATTTATAGTTAAGATTTATTTTATTGACTTACCGTTCAAGTTGTCAAATTTTTGATTATGTACAGACACAACTTACTTGTTCGTTCTTTTTGTATTCCTTTTTGGCTTTTGTACCAAGTTTTTATTTTATTTTTCTTTATTGACAACGTTAGTTGATAGTTTAGTGTTTAGTGTTGAACGAAGTGCGTATGTACTTAATTCGACGTATCGAACTGTGTATTGATACAGATGCAGATGTTTTGAATCATTTAGGTAGGTAGTAAGCTTTTAACCCAGGACACTCATTTATGTTACAAATGTTAATAAACCACTTTTAAATTTTCTAAATTATAATCCAATATTTTGTTCCAAATTAAAAAACACACATGTAAATACATACTCTGTTTAAACCTCTATGGCCATTATTTGCTTGCAATTGTGCACGAAGAGAGAACGAATTATTTACCTCTTTATACCCTCAGTTCAGTTGAGGCGGTCCATCAAAGGCGGTCGATGATCCTTTGATACCGCGTGTGCCGGCGAGCACTTTTTTATGACAATTTAAAAGTTGTATAATTGGGAAGTACAAGTCCATCGACCAAGAAAATCAGTGGTTCTCAATAGTTGTCTACCATGATATTAAATATGTTAGCCCAGATCAGTTTTTTTCAAAGTGCCCCTAGAGGGAAAAGTCATAAAGGTTTTTTGTTTGTCTAGTCGGTCCCCATTGCCAGTTTTTTTTAATGGCATGAAACTGATTATACCCTGTACATATTTCAGGGTCACTTTAAATTGTTTTTACTGAAATTATTATAAGGTGTGTAAACAATCTTGTGTATCCTGACACCAAATAAATCTATGTCCATGTCTTTATTATTGCAATACAACGCTGCATTCTTTAATATAAATGCACCTTAGTATCTTTTTTTACTATTATTCCTCACTGTTTTATAATATATTATTTAATTATCATGTATTAAGTTATGTACTTAAGTATAAAAATATAGGAAGTTTAATAGAACATTTTTATTTCAATTACTAAAAGAGCGATTAAGAAAACATAGAAGTGCGATTTTAGATTAGAAGTTTGTCTTATTTGGCAGTAAAACTAAAATATGCAGCCAAAAATAATTGCTTAAAAAGAAGAAAACGCCCAGATATTACGAAAATGGCGGATGATAAGGCTGGTTTTGATGAGGCTGGAGTATCCTAGATTGTGAGAGTAGGCCGTGCGCGACACCGTATTGTCGGGCATCTTTAACTCGATCATTTTCCAAGAATTTATTTAAAAAATGTTGAAAATTACAAGCCAATATGTCTCCTAATTTGTTTTTAAATAGCTAACATGCAAAAAAAAATCATATTTCAACTCACAATTGACGTAGATAAAACTATTTCCTTTTTTTTATGTATACTTTTGATACACGTTAATAATTTCTATTTTTGAATAAACGAATAAAATGCATTTGTTTTTTAAAAAAGTGCATCTGAAATTATAATCCGAAAAAAAATTTTGTTGTACGACTTGATGAATCGACGATTCAATTTACTATTGTGTTGAAGTGTGATTTATGTTATCCTGAAGTTTCGTTAAAATATGTGCATTGTCCATTAAAATATTATCAGTTGTGTAAAAACGGCTAATTTCAATTTTTGGTTTCTACAAATTAACAAATTGACCAAAATTAGTCGTACCATTCTACTATTCTTCACTAGTATAGCATTTTGAAAAAACTGTTTTTTTTTCTTTAGAAAGAGCCAGCTATGTACCAGGGATATCTGTACATTGATTGTCGAAAGAATTATGAACTTTTCTTTCTTTTTTGAGTTCATTTAAAAGTCGGACAAATCCTAGTATCCTTCACTAAGATTTCATTATAAACAAACTGGTTTTTTTTTCCTCAAAAAGGTTACACCAGCTGTATACCAGGGATATCTGTTCAAAACTACAACAAAACACTATTGTATTGTAATAATTTTGTTTAAACAAGCGGTAGAATCATTTCTTGATTGTCGAAAAATTCATAAAGATCTGTCCAGACTTTTTCAAATCATGCAAGGACCCAGATACAAACGAAAACAAACATCCAGATGAAATTGTGGACTTTTCTTTCTTTCTTGAGCTCACTTAAAAGTCGAACAATCACATTAAGGACTGATTATTATTTTAAAATCGCGTAGCATGTTCAAGTGACAAGACGATTATCTGCAATTTTATGAAGTTAGTTCCAGAAATTTTACAATCACTGCATCGATATTTATCACCATTTATCACGTTTCTAGCGGCTACCTTGTAAGCTGTTTCTTTGCATAATAATTTAACGATCAACAATTATATTACCGACTTTGCAGCCTTCTAAGTGTGTGAAAAGTTTTACAGGATATATATCTCAATATTAAGTTACAGGTCGATGTTGTCGATTTCACAAGCGAATGTATTTTACTTTATAGTAATTAGATAGTTTTATTTGCATCATTTTAAAGTTATTCTTTGAATAGAAGAGAGGAACAGTAAGAAGGACGATTTTTAGTAATTGAAAAGGATACGAACAATGTACTAGGACTTAATTATGATACAATTTTAATTTTGGTCCAGAATTATTCGAAAATAATATCGTATTTGTAATCGGTGTCTAAAATCACCATAGACTCTAATTTATTCCTCTTTAATGATTGGTTGGATAATCACGTCATACCCATTAGGCAACCCACAAATCTAAAACCAAAGCTGAAAGTGAAAATGAGCCACATTTAAAAAAAAAATGCAAACGGCATCCATTACCCATCGATATTGTCACTGTCGGTGCAGTAGTAGAGATCAAACCCAGTACACGATAGATAGTATGACCAAGCATGCTTGCAGCACAAACATGGTCTATAGGCCAGGCAAATAAAGGTTTTGACGTATAAAAAGTTAAGTGGTATACAAAGGCTTACTTGCCTGTGCACCATGGATGCCACAAAATTGCTGAACTATATTGGAAGTCATTCTAGACCTGCCACCGCTACACATATTTATACAAGGAGACGCTCGGTCCTGTGATTTACGAGATACGATTTTTAGGAGGAACTCTCAACCAGATGGTGCCGGTTTTTCGGATAGGCAGGTAACGCTAAAGGTAATTGGTTTCATGCAGGTTGTTTCAATATTAGTATTATATGGAACTGTTTGAATCCACTTATAGACTTAGAAGAGAAACTTAACAGGCGATGAATCCAGCCATTTAGTGCTGGGGACAATGGTGCGAGTCGAGGTATATCCCTAACGCTAGAGTGCGGTGTCTTTTCTGCAAATATTAAATTCCAACTTATCTTCAATATATTCCCGGCCGCTGTATCTAAAAATGGTAGTCCATGTACAAGTGATACGGCTATTTAATTTCGAAACGTAGATGTCTACATCTACAACCTTTGTATCGAATACCGCGAATATGTTATTCACATATATCTTAACCATTTCCTAGGTAAATATTGTCGTTTTTCCTCTGTTTGTCATGAATAAATTGGCAATGAAAAGTTTCCCATTACATTCCTCTCACGTTGGTATGTGCGATAGGTAAATTTTCGAACTCCGCTTATAGCTATTTTCACAGTTGGTAAGTTTGTGATCCAATTACGGGCACAATTTAGCGCATTAACTTTCCTGGTTTATATATCTACTACAAACAGTATAATTAAGGTATTGTTGGGTTAGGTACATGTTTTATGCCTGATATAATAGGTTCTTACAAGTTTTAAATATATTTGTAACTTCAGTTGATCATTTACGGTAATGGATTTCAAAAAGTTTTTTATAGAAGCGTTATGGATAGGTTTAGCTACCATTTCATAATAATCATCCTTAACTAAAATAACCACCTGAAATGAATATTGATTTTTTCTTGTCATTAGAAATTGAAGACGTTTGTCTTGTGTCTGTTTCTTGGACAAAACTCTTAGAATAATGAGGTAGGTATTAGATTGAACTTTCAACATTGCTATATTTCCTTGTGAGACTCTGTCAGAGGAAGGCAGTTTTAATTTGGCGTTTAATTGTTGTTTCTTGAAGTTTACTACGTTCCTCATATATTGCAAAAATCTATATTCTTACGATGTTTTAAAGCAAATTTTTTTAGTGGAGGTTCTTTTAGTAAAAGAAGCCTCTCGGAAGTATTCACTCTCTTATTATTAAGTGTATTATTTTTGAAAACGATTTCAATGAGGGAGTTCAGTTCTATTTTAAACCACAGTTTATCATGTTGTTTTCATAATAATTAATTTATCCTATTGTCTGCCTTTAATGGCACATTTTATCGTTCTTGTTTACTATAATACTATTTATTTTTAATCGTGTCCTGTAATTGGCCTTCGTCACATGCCGGAGAGTGTAATCTAAAAATAAACGACAAGGGTTACAGTTTACGCAGAAAAATTTTCGTGCTAGTTTTTGCCATTCACTCAAATAGTTAATAAACCGTCTCTCGTAATGCAGTTTATGCCGCATTTCTACTTATAGCCGAGTAACATTGTGCGAAGAAAGAGCGTTATAGGTAACATCCATCGATGTCAACTTCGCTTCAAAATTTGTTTAAAGTCAAAGGTCATGTAAATTAGTTTTTCGCGGATATTTCGCTCCCCATTGGTTGGACAACGGTTTGTAAGTAAGGTACTATCCTCGAAGCAAGGCATACTCCACTCCATGTATCTACATAGAATATTACTCTTCTATGTTAATACATTCATAAATTTGGTATATATGCACAATATAATAAGTTATAAGTGTGTTTGTGAAGGCTAAAGTAAGGTAATTCACTGGAAAAAATCCCTAATAAACTTTCAGTCGCAATTGCTTTACATTTCAATTTATTACTGGAATTACCCCAATACAACCAATACTGCATGTCATTTTTAACTCAGTTCAAAACAAGTTCTCAACGAATTCGAACGTTTCATTTGGTTGTGATATTATCAAATCGATCATTCCAATGGCGGATGTTCGTTTTATTTGTCGAAAATCAGGGTTGGCAAAAATTTTGTTTTTTTTATTTTAATCAAAAAACACGTTTTTTTTTTATTTAAAACAATTCAATGTGTTTTAGACATGAATTTTTAATTGTTGAAAAAAAAAACATGTTTTAAACAATAAAAAATATGTTTTTAAACTTAAATTTATACGGGCGCGTCAACCCAATACATTGTTTATTCTATAAGCCATGCCCATATTGCATCATAAGAAGACGAGGACGATACTTGACAACGGCTCGGCCAATTCGGTGTAATAAATACGTCAAGTTGTGCAATAGTGCAATCATTGTTGATGGTTATTGACTACACAGGCACATAAAAAAAAGTCGAGTGGGAGAAGGCAGACCCAAGTATTCCCACGAATTCTGACCTGCTGAACATGAATCCGATGTCCGTTTTGCCCGATTGGCTCGTGCATTCTTCCTAACCTCAAAAAACACCGTAAGAATGCCCAAAAAAATGAAAATGTAGCTAAAAATCTGAAAAAAATTCAGGGGTACATAGGATGGCGATAGAAATCGAATGGCGCAAACCAGACATCCCTGCGGTCCTTCGTTTTTGAGATAGAGCAGCTCAAAGTCACCGGAGGGAAAAAATTTGTTTTTTTCGCACTTCTCGAGGCTCTATATCGGAAACCAAAAAAGCTATAGAATTCTAGCTTGCGCCATTCGATTTCTCTCGCCATTCTACGTACCTCTGAATGTTTTCAGATTTTTAGCTACACTTTCATTTTCTTGGGCATTCTTACGGTGTTTTTAAAATGCATGGGAATATATAGGTCTACCTTCCTGCACTCGACTTTTTTTTGTGTGTATCTGTTTTTTGACATAAGATAATGACTGATTGTTTCTAATCATGGCTATTTTGATGAAATGATTACAATTCATGAATTTCTAATAAAATCGCAAATATTTCAAAAAGTTGAAAACTTTAACCCCTCAATGCTAATATCAGAAAAAAGGGAATTCAATTTTACACAACTTGACGTACAAAAATATAGGGTGTTCCATTTGACCTAAACAAGTTTTCGCTGTTTGAAGTTGACAAAATGTAACGCGAAAAACGGAACACTTGGTATGATATCATTGAATTTGTTTTAATTGTAGAACGTAGTTCTCCTTGTGTTCTTTCTCCGTGCCAAAGAGCAAATGAGGATATCCTACACAGAAAAAGTTATAACGGTTCTTGCAAACCGTTGCAACTGTCAAATTTTTTATAAAATGTCAAGTATCTTCGAAACTACTGAGTTCAGGCACGTCACATACCTGAACACAGAATTTTATTGTCATCTCGAAAAGTCGAAAATATACAGGGTGTTGCATTTAAAATGGGCAAGTTGGTATCGACTTCCGGTATAACGGGAAGTACCCCATGCTTCTAATTATTTTAGTTGGATTGGCCACACCGACATTAGTAACTGTTTAATTTTCAAAAATTTCTGGTGCGTGCTTTTCTCTATATCGATAGATTCAGTTTCCGGTGAGACACCCTGTATACTATATACTAAGAAACCTCTATCAAGATGCTGATACAACGGACAAAGCTGGGTAAGGTGCTCTAAGGAAGACTAGAACAGAAGCGTCACATTAGACACACAGGGGTCGCGGTGGTCAAGATCAATCAACTCCTAATAAATTGCTGTTATTGTTGTATTCTCTGCAGTCAAAGTTTCGTGGGCCGTATAAAATGAAATCTGTTACTCCTATGTGAAAAATGTATATGACCTTATTTTTAAAGAGTTACTCAATCTACAATTTTCATAATAATTATAAATGTCGTCCGATCAGTAGGAAGCGAGATATTCGCGAGAAACCAATTTTCATGATCAGGGCTGTTAATTTAGAGTAATTGGTTGTTATACGTGAATGCGGCGCGGCGCATTATATATTTTATAGTTGGCACACATGCAGCGTGTCTAATGGCTCGTCTACATCTGCAAGATACTATTTCATATTCTTTGTTATTATGTATGTTTTTTACTTAGGCAGATCGCTGGAGGCGACCCGCCTAGATATTACGTTAGACTTTATGGATGATGAACGTTCGAGTCGGAGGAATGCCTGGCTAAGTGAGCGCCATTGTTTAGAAACCTCCATTCTTTTGTTCTTTGTCAGCGCGGAATATGAAAGGCTCGTTTTTGCAAACGTAAAAACCTACAAGGTTATGAGAAAAAATAGCCATGAATGAATTTACATTAATGCGAAACAGCGTTTTGACGTCATGTGTCATAACAGGGTTTTCGACTTTGTTCCGGAGCGGATGTCTCGACGTCTTGTAGAACTGTGCAGAGATGAAGTTAATTAATGGGTAGCGGGTTTTTATATTAATTGTCTACTGTCAACAGAAGCAAGATATTTTGGTGGACGTCACTAGACAGCGCGTTTTGTAAACGGTGTAAATAAAACTGGAGTGAATACTCTTCGCTGATTTATTAGACTTTTTATATAATTGTTGCACATTTTATGGGATTCTCATCTAACTTTTTGTAAATAATGTTAGTTTTAGACATTTTTACATTTTATGATCCGCTGGTGAAAGACTCCTAGCACTCGATTCTAATTTAAAAGTAGCTTGCCTCTGTTTTGAGGCGTCAAGAGCCTTCGGTGCCATTAATCATGCCATCTTATATATTAGACAAGTTAGATTGTTGTGGTGTACGAGGTACTGTAACAAACTGTTCTAATCCTATCTTACCGATAGATCTCAAGTCACTGCTGTAACAACCTTTAAAAATGGAGTACTTCAAACTTAATTTTTCTGATGAAGTTCATGTATCGCAAGGAGTGCCTCAAGGATCTACTTGGGCTCCTTTTATTTATTTTGTATACTTAACGATTTAAAGAAAATATCAATATAGATGGTTTATATCAATGTGCTGATGATAATTCCTGTGTCGCAACTGAAGAATCTGTGGTGGTTTGTGCACGTAAACTTTCCATAATATCATCAAATATGGTTAAATATTGTGGCTCGAATGGATGTAACTAAATTGAGGTAAAACTACTCTTGTTATGTTTTCTCCAACTACTAGATTACTACTACCAGATTATTCATTGTACGTCAAAGTAAATGGTTCTTCAATTACACAACTAGAAAATGTAAAAGTTCTTGACATAACACCAGATAGTAGGTTAAACTGGGAATCGTAAACTAATACTTTAATATCGAAGTTGAATTTGTCTTGTTATGTAATACGACTTATGAGAAACCAACTCTCCGTCGATTGTTTAAGAATATTCTAGTTTGCATGTATACAAAGTATTCTAGTATATGCGGTAATATTCTGGAGCTCTTCCGTACACTGGCAGAAAGTATTTATCAATCAGAAGCGCATAATTAGATGTACTTATAGTAAAAAAACTTCCAGTCACTGTAGGGGCATTAAATATTTTTTTATGACATCTTTTGTTCCCGAGCCCTTAACTACCTATTCCCAAAGTTTGAAGAAAATTCCACAGAAATGATTTTTCCAATGCTAATGGTGCGGGGTCCTCTAGTTTTCTTTAAACATTGTTTAGACATTTTTGTTGAATAAGGAGTTGTGGAATTATTCTGAAAAAAAAATGTTTGCACTTTTCACCAAAGATGGCGGCTCGCGCCTACCTCTCAATCCTTCCTCCAAGGTCGAGAGCTTGAGTTTGGGTCCAGACCTAAACAACATATTTCACAATGGGGTCTGCTGCACCTTTTCCAAGGCAAGGCAAAGGCCTTTTTTGTCCCTACTGACTGAATTAATATATCAGTTCTATATAGTATACCTATAGTAAACCTAAAATTGATCCCTGCGGGATACAGTGGCTAAATATAAAAGATTGTCTACTTGAACCAAAAGAAAATTCTCGTCATACATTCAACGATTAATAAAGACCAAATGCCATCTCCAGCTCCAGTAATACAGCCCACAGTTTGGCTCCTTCCACATGGTCAAAAGCCTTGGTAGTCGACGAAACAAAGTTAATTTTTTCGAGGCAGTTTCGCCGGATATCCACGTTACTACAAAAGGTTAATGAATTTCTTTTTCGGATCGTGTCTACGAAATACATCGTGGGGGGATACTATCTGTCATTGCGAATCTTAATATGTGTAATGTAAACCGCGCTTTGAAATTTAAATCTGGATACTAATAATATAGGTCAAACGTCTCGAAATCGCATTTACTAGAATAAAAGAACACCATAAGCGGCACAGATTTTCAATTGCTAATATGACACGGCAAAAAACCAATTACTAATCAACAAATTAAATTATAATAGAATTGTCAATAATAGATCTTGATTAGCACAGTACCATTGTGCATTCATCAATTTCGCGCGATTTTTTCATAACAATGGTCCCCTGTGGCACACGGCTCGACGCGTGGTCGTGCAAAAGGAGGTAAACGACATGTAAATCTTGCGATGTAAATTTGGCAATACCCGGAGTATTAGCGGCTACGCCCCGATTGTATTAAATGACAACTATATCTGGCCAACTTGTCGCGTAATTCGGCAACTTTCCAATTACCAATTGACTTATCATCTATTATTAATCGCCCACCGATTTCCCGCGGATATTTTCACGTGGGTTTTTAATTCGACTCGTGTTTCTAATTATTATTGTTCGCATAATAGACCGGCAGTTAGTAAACATGCAGCTAGATCTATATATAAGGTACAAATAGTTTAATTTTATCCACAAACAACTCTTTATATAAGAATACCTAAACCGCTCGTCTACCGATAATAAGTGGCAGCCTTTTGGGGGAGCGCACAGTGGAGCTAAGATGAGATAAACTTGGCAAAAATTCAATAAAACTATACAAAAAAATATTTTTAAGAAAGAGCTTTTATTTAAAAAAAAAATACTAATAAATAAAAAAATAATTTTTATATCTGCCGTTCTAGTCCATATTGGATTTAGAAGGACGTTACATAGTTTGTCATATTTTACTCGTTCAACCCTTTCATTCGATACCCATATCAAGGGGGTTGTGAGGAAAAAGGTACTCCGCCTTCTTGGGACGTCCGCCATATTTAATTTAGAACGACGTCACATAGTTTATCGTATTTTACTCGCCAAACCCTTTCATTTGATTCCCATATCAAGGGGGTTGTGAAGAAAAAGTCGATCTGCCATCTTGGGACGTCCGTCATATTGGATTCAGACCGATAATGGCTATGTTGCGTTGTCACCGGACTTATACACGTGTGCAAAATTTCGAAGCACTAGCTTAATTGGAACTAGTAGAAATTCAGCTTGCAAGATTTGACCTAAACAAAGACAGTAACTAAACGTAATGAAACATATTCTTTATAGGATTTTGCAAACAGCTTAAAAAAAACTATCTATGAGAACTAAAAGAAAAACTGTATGTAAAAAATATTAATGAAATCTTTGCATTCTTTCGATAACCTGACTTCTGGTTATGCTAGCAATTCAAAAATCCTAAAATAAATTTGCCCAATTTCTTATTTAATATTCTCATTATAACACTAGCATCCAACATAGTCCCCTACGTTTCAAAGGCTAAGCATTTCCAAGCATCTGAATGAGAGATTTTATGAAAATGTAATCCATTAGAATGAAAAAATTTTTAAGACAAGGTAGGTAAATAAATTTCATGTTGGGCCTTTGTTCTCATTTCTAACTAAATCTTCATACCGTAGGGGGCCATGTAGATACTAGTTTAATCTGCTTAGCCGCAGGGGACTATGTTGAATGCTAGTGTTGTAATGAGAATGTCAAATAAGAAATTGGGAAAATTTATTTTAGGATTTTTTATTTGCTAGCATAGCCAGAAGTCAGGTTATCGAAAGAATGCAAAGAGTTCATTAATATTTTTTACATATAGTTTTTCTTTTAGTTCTCATAGACGGTTTTTTTTTTGCTGTTTGCAAAATCATATAAAGAATATGTTTCATGTCTCATTACTATAAATAAACAAATAATAAATAATTCACTTCTGAACACTAACTAAACATTGCAAGTTAAATAAAAACTTTTAAAAAATCAGAAATCTCGATAAATGTTATATTTCTTTTGGAGACTATGGTTTAAAGTCCGCTGCATTATAGCGGGTTAAGTTACAGACAGGGAAAGCCATTTGAAACTTGTATGTCTTTAACTAATTTCGCATTGCAAAGCGTGCTTCAAGTTAATTTGATCTAATCTAATCTATTTGTGAATGATTTATATCATGGATGTGTTACCTAAAGTTAGTACATTACTCTTTTAATAGATATATATATGTAAAATAATAGAAACTCTTAAAATCAATACAATTTCAATTATCCACACTTTATCACGGATGGGCCAAAAAATCCTTTTTTAACATTCTTTTTTTGTCTGTCAAATTGGTTTTTTTTACTTGTACCTTGTAGTTCGAATTTGAACTATTATTTCAATTTCACACATCACCCCCACAATGACGCTCCCACATAGTTTCTAGAGATGGGCAGTTTAAGTATCATATAGTTTATCATGGATAAAGTCGAACCTTTTAGTTCTAGTTATGTTTACTAACTGCCGGTCCACAACCAGACTTCTGCGTAGTTTTTCCACTAATATGACTCGAACCGCAAGTTTTTTTATGTGTCTTGTCGACACTGATTATGTAAACGCAATACAGGAATTGCATTTCTAACGGTCGTTCTAAATAAAAGATAGGATCTACTCTTAATTTTATCACTTGAACGGCAACGCTTCCGTTCAGAATCGCAGTACGACATGGGTCTTTTTATTGTAGGGACACAAAAACAATTAGCATACGCCAGTTGGTGTGAGTACAAGGATATTTCAATTTCCAATTTCGTTGAACTCGGTTGTTGTCCTTTTTTTAAGTTTTCGTATTGTTTCAGCAGATGGACACCAGACGTCCTGTTTCGCACATTAAGATGCAGATGAGGCGCTGTTTACGTTCGAAGTCTGAAGACGTGCTTTTTTTGGGATGTTTTTTAACCTGCTCTATACAGGGTGACTATTCATATGTTGGATTTCCTAGCTTCAACTAAAAGATTTTCCACCGGTGAATTAAAATTAATATAAACAAAATTACTCAACAAAAAGTAAAGTATTTCCCAATGTTCGTCTTTCGTAGTTTTAAATCTACTGGTTTTAAAAACGTTTCAAACTACCGAGTGTCATAAATAACACTAAATTGGCCGGCTCAGTGCTTATCCTAGCCAGGATATGGATGTTTAGTGGCGTTCTTAATGTGTACATAGACGGCAGCAGTGGAGTAAGCCGCAGTTGAGTGAGAGTTACTGTTACCTCTCCTGAGTTAGAGTCTTGTATGAGGCATATAGCAATGTCGCAGTGAATGGTTGTTATGTAATTTTCCTGCGTCGCTTCGTCCGTAAAACAACTCGTACTGTAATAAGTCACCCACCGGACTTATAACGTAAATTGCTATAACAGACATTTTTTGCACTTGAAAGATAAGATGATTCAATAAGTACTTACACGTAAATCTTCATTTAGACGTAGGTCTTTTTTCTGTTTTAAGGGATTGGAATCCGCCACCTGTTGTCAAAAGTCTCCTTGTTCCGGCGATCCTTTTCCTCAAGTTAGGCCCTTTTTGGGGTGTTCCTTATTCTTCGGGGACGTTTTCGTCAGTTAGGCTTTTCTACCAGGTGTTTTTCCAGATCCTAACGACTGCGCCACTTTTATATCACTTATTTTCGATTTCAATTTTTTTAAAAAGTTATTTTCACAAAAACTTACAATTAAAAATTTTTGTTTTACTTTGAATATTTGAATTATTTATACAATGGTACATAATGCTATATAAAGTTGAGTACAACATAATATGTAGACTTACTCTGATATCGTTGTGAGCTGACACATTAGGCCTACTAAGAAGCTATGTAAAAAAACAATCACGCCTTGTATTATTCTACCTCGAAGGTGATGCGGAAACGAATATAACGTACATATACACACTCTTCGTTCTATATCTCGCAAACTGAATCGCAGACAGTTTGCTGTCTTAAAAACTGAATATAATAGACGGAGAGCTAGCTACGGAAATTAAAGTGAAAATTTTTATGTAAAAACCCTCTTTACTAGCTGAAAAGTACATAGCTCTGCAGACAGAAGTCCATCCCGGGGAGGAAAGCGTTTGCGGGCGGTCAAACGCGTTAATTTTTAATAGAAATTAAATCTTTGAGTGCAGCTCTGAAATTTTGTGTAGTTACAGTTTTTAGCTGTAGAAATAAAAAAAAATAAATGCGATGTAATTTTGAGGATAAGAAATACCAGCCAAAAAGTTCAAAACAAATTTAAAAATTCACAGATTTCGTAATCCTGGCAACCATCGGGACATTGGAAATGATAACGCCATACATAAAACATAAACTTCGGCTTCGCCTCGTCCAGAAACAGCTACGGTCCGTCCCAAAAAAACATGATTTGAGGTACTTGTTACAAAAATAACTATTCGCTATTTGCCAAAGTTTGTGAATTCATGGCGACTACGATTGGCCTTAACCACAACCACATTATAACTCCGTGTTCTCCGCGCATACTCATACTGTGCACACTTGCTCAGTATAACGTCATCTGATCTCGACCCGCGCTAATAATAATTATTAACAATTAGATATCAGAATAAAAAGCTACTAACCTAACCTAAAGAAATCACACGAAAGAATGAATTTATTTTAAGCAGAATAAAAACCTACTAACCTAACCTAAAGAAATCATAGAAAAGAATTTGTAAAAAAATATATTAATCATCACAAAATTAAAGGCAAGGAATAAATAGTGAGACAAATGATATCACGCTTCTTTATTCGTCCGCCGCAGCAGCACTAATGCGTCCCGGCTCGATGCTACAAGATTTTCTCTCTCCGTACCGCCCTTTGTTGAAAAGGCGGTACAATATCGATCGCTGACCGACTACACCGCATCGTCGCTACCCACATAGTAACGGGCTCTCGCTCAGTATTACATCATTTGACCTTGATGTTTTCATGTCGACAGTCTTGGAAAAAACTCGTAAGTTTTAACCCATACGTTATACGCGAACATTAAACATTTCCAATGTTAAAAAGTACACCGGTACAGGATTCGAACCGTCGAAAAAAACAAAACATGAAATTTTTAAATGTTCGTAACGAAATGAATACATCAGCAGGAAGGTTTCGTAATGTCGATATCGAAAGATCTAAATTAACGTTTTCACGACATCGTGCATGGGCGAAATCGAAAATTCGAGCCGACAGAAGTGAACGAAAAATAGCATTTTTTGACATTTCGGGAATTTGATTTATTTTCTGTTCTATTAATGTCACTGGTATGTTAATAACCGAAAAATCCGGAAAAATATGGAGATTTTAAATATAAAAACAAATTCGCCAGAAATTTTGGATTTTTTTTAACCGAGGCTATATTTATGTCTAAAGCAACCGGTCTATAATGGTTTAGAAAAAAATGTACTTCAAAATGATGGTCAATTTTTCGTGTGCATTAATTTTGGTCATCAGTCTATATTCAAAATTATGTAATTCTATAGAAAATTAATTACCGTATCATTTGCCGCATAATTAATCGTTATAAACGGATTTTCAAGCATAAACAAATGTTAAATTTAAGTTCGCAAAGTAATGAATCTGATATCGCCAAAACCAAATCACCAATCTCAGTCGCATTCGCCGGAGGTTCACCGATTGACATGTCCAGATAGTGGCATACGACTTCGACAACTACTGCGTCCACTTTAATAGATATCGTCACCAGATACACGCGGTGCCAGCGAGCCGTCTCTCGGGAGTTAGTACTCATAGTATAGTACTATTCTAGGGAGGTTACTGGCCTGGAGGTCAACTCTTTGAGATAAAGGACTTTATACAAATGACGCCTGAATATGGGAGATGTAGAGATTGCGAAGCCCGGTTCGTTAACTGATAAAATATGAAAGCGATTTATTTCCTTTGTGAGATGGATTTGTGATGTGGAAGTAACCAGAGACAAAGCATTTTGTCGTAGAATTCGAACGGTGTAATAAATAAAGTGAAAAACGGGTAACTGGGACTTTAAACTTCCCGCGAATGTCTCAATTAAGATCGGTTTGTAATAAATGTGTGTACTACGATTTATACAGGGTCTGGCATCGGCATAGGCTGCAGCCAAAAAACTGAATGTAACCCAATCACCAAATTTTAAATTTCCCACAAATTTAAGAAACCCTAATTTATTTCATGACCATTTTATTTCTTCAGCACACGACAATACGTTAAATTATTATGAAAATAACATCCATCCAAATATTGAAAGTGAACTAACATTTAATTTAATGGATGAAGTATCATTATTGAGAATAACTAATTCCCTCAAAACTAATGCTAGTGGGGTAGATGGTCTGTCAATAGTGGATATAAATAAAACTCTGCGTGCCTCACTGTATTCCACATATTGCATATAATAAACCAAGTGCTAATTTAAAAAAATGCCTTATGGAAACATGCATTAGTTAAACTTGTTGCCAAAAACAATAATCTCACTGATTTTAGACCAATTAATTTGCTATCTGTTTTATCCAAAATATTAAAAAGGCACATTTATTTTCAAAAATTAATAATTAATTTCAAATATACAATCGGGATTTAGAAAAAATCATTTCACATCAACGTCATTAACACATTTAGTAGATGATATTCTAAGAAACATTGATGGTGGAAAATATACATATTTGGTACTATTAGATTTTTTAAAAGCTTTTGATACCTTACCTTAGATCATTCTATGCTACTAGCAAAATTTCATTATCTTGGTTTTTTGAAATTTAAAACAGATCTTATGGGTAATTACTTATGTGAAAGAAAGCAAACTGTGTTCATACATGATGATGGCACTAGAATTACTTCGCACTTACGAAATTTAAATACAAGTGTGCCCCATGGTGCCATCTTGGGGCCACTGTTGTTTACTTTGTACATTTCATATATTTCAGATGTAGTCATTAGTTACCAACTACATCAATATGCAGATGACTCGCAGATATATACATCATTTGATTTCCAAGAGCGGCAGAATGCTTTAACTCTAATAAACCAGGACCTAAATAAAATTTTTGAGTATTCGTCTCACCATAATTTAATACTAAACCTTAAAAAGTCGCAAGTAATGCTAATAGGTACGTCCGTCACATTGAAAAAGTTATCGGAAGTTTCTTTTCATGTCACTATAAAATAATAACGTCCTTCCTATTGTGAATGAGGTAAAAAATTTAGGCTTCGGCTAGACTCTATTAAATTTTGAAAAACATATTTTATCAAAACTGAAAATAGCATATCAGTCGGTTGAAAAAATTATACAGTTTAGCGAAAGATATGTCCAGCGAGTGTAAGTAAAAACTTTGTGACTCTCGTATTATCTTTAATTGACTATGGTGATGTTGGAAACTATTGTCAGCTGCAGCAGCATCTTTGGAATGAACTTCCAAATGAACTTAAACATTATAAACTTAAAAAAGATACATCAAGGTAGTCAAAGACTACATCCTAACCGTTCAGAAGTTGGCAACTTGATGTCGTGTTGTGGGTGTACATATCTCTTTAGCTACTAATCGTATACGTTTTTGGCATTTCTGTTTTTATTTCGTGGGGTCAGAGTGTTCCCTGCGTCTGTTCGTGTTGCTGTGTGTTGCTATTGCCGTTATTATTATAAGATGTATCAGTAGTATGTAGTATAAAATTCGTAAAAAAAAACACAACTTAATATATTTTTTTGTAGTGTTAGGTATATATTTTCTCTTTTAAATCTTATAAATAAGTTTCATTTATATTGGGCAAATGGAAGAAGAGCTCTCACTACAGTTCAATTTGTACCTTTTTTACTGTGAGTAAAATAAATGTATTATTACTATTATTTGTCCTCTTTTCGCATACCTAAAGTATTGTATTGGTCAAGTATTTGTATCAAGCTAATATTTCTTTTATCGATTGCTTACCACTTAGTGAATCCAAAAATATGATTGGCAAGCATCCTGGTTAGTAAAGGTCCAGAAGGCGGTACTTTGAACCTGTAAATTGTCTAAGAAATATCAAACTGATTTTTTTATTCATTTCATTTATTAATAAAATCTCCACTAATGATTAAAATTCTCATATCATTTGTTGACTGTCGAGGCTGAGGCAAAGGATTAATCAGACAGACCAATCCACTCTCGTGGGAAAGCCACGTTATGACTTGAATTGGTGAATGTGCGGAACATCCGTATTGTTGATACATTAATTTTCTTATAAATTCAAAATTTTCATTGTCTAGGTTTGCCGAAACAAAATGATTTATATTTTCCATATACGAATTTGGATTAAGGTTCTCTTCCAAATAGTAAGGATCAATTATAACACACCATACATTCACTTTTTAACATTTTAAACTATTAGTTGTTACCGAAAAGGGCATAGCCGGGTTTCCATGTTGAAACTACCCACGAAGGAAATGGAATTTCTTATCAACCATTCTAAAGCATTTCACCTACATACGTTTTTACCAAATTTTCAACCCGATAGCCGCCATATTGGATGAGTAATGGCGGATTATGTAATTTTTGTTCTTCGTTAATTTTAACTAAATTAACTATGCAAACATTCTAAAAAGATTCATGATAGTGCTGTACATGATAGTACATTTGTGTGAATTTTTTGCGAATTTTCCATCGCAAAGTTCGCGAAAAAAAATGTGCAATTTTTTTCAATCAATTTTACCATTGTTAACAACCTCGTTCAACTTCAAACTTTTTACTACCGATGCGTCTTTTAAAGATACATATGCCATAATTTTTTCAGATTTTTCAAAAAGTCCACGATACTTAATAAATTAATAACTTCAAAGATCGTCATTTCCCATGGTATCGATCAGAGCAGGTCGCAAATATTTTTCATCGCTTAATAGTTGATTTATTCTTCAAACCTTTCGTTGTTTAGTGTATTATAATTGATTTTTAACAATGATTCTCGTTTGGTAACAAAAATTCGATGGGTCGTTGAAGCAGTCCACGGAACAACTTTTCGCGTCTTTTATTTTTAAATATTTAATAATAAAATTCGTAGTTGATTCGTGGGTGCAATCATAATTTCATAATTTTTTGAAGTTTTCCAATTTAAGTCTACGATTTATTGTAAAATGAGAATATTAAAATGAAAAACGTCGCGCGTCGGGTGAATATTATAACTAATTAATGTTCTTGAAATACTAACTGACCTTCCAAATATTGCTAACGCCCCTCCAATCGAATGAACCTAGAATTATTCGCTCATGAGATACATTGTTTAAAGAATTTACTGGCATAAAATCTGATAAATAATCACGTCTTGTTAGTTAAAATTGTTAAAAATCAATTATAATTCACTAAACAACGAAGTGTTTGAAGAATGAGTCAACTATTAACCGATGAAAAATATTTGCGACCTGCTCTGATTGACCGATACCATGGGAAATGACGATCTTTGAAGTTATTAATTTATATAAGTATCGTGAACTTTTTTGAAAAATCTGAAGAAATTATGGCATACGTATCTTTAAAAGACGCATCGGTAGTAAAAAGTGTGAAGTTGAACAAGATTGTTAACAATGCTAAAATTGATTGCAAAAAATTGCAACTTTTTTTTTTTCGCGAACTTTGCGATGGAAAATTTACAGAAAATTCACACAAGTGTATTATCATGTATAGCACTTTCATGAATTTTTTCAGAATGTTTGCATCGTTAGTATAGTTAAAATTAACGAAGAACGAAAATTTCATAATCCGCCATTATTCATCCAATATGGCGGCTATCGGGTTGAAAATTTGCTTTAGAACAGTTGATAAAAAATTCCATTTCCTTTGGGGGCAGTTCCAACATGGAGACCCTTTAGCCAAGTATCTACAATTTCGTGACGTTATTTTTAAATATGTATTTTATAAAAAAATAAACAGTCCGAAACTCACTTTTTTGTATGACACCCTGTACATTTTATGCTCTTTCGGTAGAGCAATTTTCAAATTTAATATTGATCCATAAATGAATGTGAACAGTTTGAAGTTAGAGATGACACAATGAGGATTTAGTATTTTTTAATAGTACTTCGGCTGTCCCAAGCAGAAACACAGTAATTGACAAATTTATAAAAATAGAGTTTTCTAAAGTATTGGACTTACTGTGTCCCAACACGTCTGCATCTTGTGGAACACTTATAATTGATTAAATAATGAACATTTAAGAGTTATTATGTGCACAAAACACAGTAAGTGACACTGAATGAGTAGCTGTACCGGAACAAAACACAGTATTAACCAAATACCATTGGAAAACACAGTAAGTACTTTGACATTACTGTGTTTTTGCATGGTCTGAGTAATTACTTTGTTTTGAAAATGGTGGTCAGATCATCCCTTCCATAATTACCACCGCTTACTGTGTCAAGTGCAATGATGGGCAGCATCCGATTCAGTTGTTTAAGAGACCTTCATTTCTATTTAAATACCTAAGTGTGTCTCATTGTCAATTTCCTACACCCAAACACACTTACTGTATATCTAATGTTTACTTTTTGAGTATCTACCAGTTACAAATACAGTAAATGCAGTTACTGTGTTTTGCATATAAATAAGTATGTATGTGCAGATTGCGAAGCTACTTAAAAACAAAGTATATGCTGCTAATCAAACATTTTTAAATATATTTTTACTCTGATAATGGAGAATGACAAATCAAGTCATTTACGAAACTTTTGTGAAAATATATGACAATATCTCTTCAAATGTTGTGACGTTAACATAATTCATTAAAAACCAATTTTCCCAATATTTAGCCCGACTACAATTACTGTGTTCCTACTTGGGACAGCCGACTCCTTGGTGATCTGGTTATGTCTAAAAATATATTTTTCTACCAAATATCCTGCACCATAATTTCAAGTTTTTATCTTGTAAAATAAAGAAAAAAATGTGATCTACCTTATTTCGAAGACGCCCGATATATTAATAGAAAAATGTTTTTTTCAACGTAAAGATAGTTTCATATGACGACGCAGCGTTTGAAAAACGAAACTATTATTTCGGACAAACCTAATACACATAGACAAATTCCCTTTTATGCATATTCTTTTGGTGTACTGTCGCTAGTGGTTTACTTGGGATATAAAATCCTATAAATATTCTCTGCAATAATGAATATACAAAAATTCTAAATAAAGAAATAATATCTTAGTATTCTCCGTGAAATTTTTAAAGATAAAAAATAATTGAGAAACATAACTGCGTTATTTATTACATTAAAATAGACAATAAAGTAGTGAGTCCATAACGGTACGTCAGTTATTATCTTTCTTGTTGTGCAGCGTGGGACATTGTGACCCAAAGCTTTGTGTGTGTGATCCATTCATATAATCCTTGTAATCCATTTTATGTGGGTCAGTTACGTTAATAGACTATAGGAATAATGCGTTTTCATTGTAGTGTAGTAGGTTGGAATTAGAAACTACAAAATCCTAGTCGCCTTTTTTTACTTTTGACAAGATTTATTGATGTTATGTTACAAAGGCTAAATAAATATTAAAAATGGGTACGTTTTGAAAGGTCGTAGAAACGTTTACTAAGGCGTTATGATTACCTTTAAAAAATCTTGACAGATCGCCGCCTTCTTCAAAAATTATACGTAGACTGGTGCCAAAGTGGATTTTTAATGCTAAAAAAGAATAAATTAGCTACAGGCAAGGACCAGCCGGAAAATGTACTTAAGGTTATAATGAAGAGAAAAAACAAAAATTAAACACGAGATAATGTGGAATTGGGGTGCTGTTTAGGGGTTGAAAGTGGTTTTTTGCGATTTTCTGCGAAACATGACCCCTTAGCGGAGAATGTCCTTTACAAAAGTTGTAGCTAATAAAAAAATATAAAACTTTCATATAAGATATTTTTCAAAATAACCTCAAATTTTCCGAAAACATGGTGGAAAACCGATTTTTCGTTTTTTAATTTTTTTCTCGTAAAAATAATTCAAATTACATGAAATTTTGTGAAAGTATACTTATTTTTGCATTGAATAAGCATGATTTTTTTGAAATCTGGTAAACAGGTGGTTTCCGAGATATTTATATTTTTCGAGAAGAAAAACGAAATCTTCCATGGAAAACATTATTGGTGTTTTTTTCGATTTAAATGTTCTATCAGGGCTCATTTTAACCGTTGAAATGTCTACTTTAAAATGGTCTAATGTTGATGGTTCATTTTTCATGAAACCGCTTAAAATTGACATAAGCCAAAAAAATGACTTTTCGGGTCACGAATTTTTCAATACTGTACATTATTATCATTTATCTATTATTATTTATGTAAATAATGGTCTAAATTTCATTGGCAGAATTTATTTATTTCATTGAGGAAATCATCATGAAACTTGTAAATAAATAACAAATTAATAAAAAAAAAAAGTTATGCATATAAACGTGGTACAAAAGTTTACAAAATTGTGAATTCGGAAATTCATATTAGAATAGTACTTGAAATAGTTACTTATAAAAGGTTCAGTGGACGGAGGGTGGAGAGATAAAGTTGAGTGGTGATTGAGTATTTTAATTAAAAATATAACAGAGAAACTGTTTATCAACAAGAATCAGCTGTCGTCATAAAATAGGAAGGTAAATAAATTAATTAAGGTAGTATTCCTTTGCAGCATTCTAAATTGTAGAAGCCGATACATTAATTATAAATACTGCAATTGAACTAGCAAAACACGATAATGAAACTGTCGTTGTCGTGGGTCAAGATATTGATTTACTAGTACTTCTGCATCAACTAAATTCAAATGGTCTAAGATATTTTTCCACAAACCAGGCTCAGACAATGAAAAGGATTCATTTTATACATCTAATTGCTTCAAACACGAATCGTACACAAATATAATAACATTTCTTCACTCTTTTTCCGGTTGCGATTCAACTTCCGGTTTTGCTGGAAAAGGAAAAAGAACAGTAGTAAAATCATTATTGACCAACAAAAATTTATCAAACCTAGCTAGTATTTTTTTTTAGATGCAGACCAAATAACCATTGCAAAAAATGAATCTAAACTTATAGCCGGTATTCACAAAAGTAAAGAAATGGATATGACATCCAATCAATTAAGATTTGAGTATTAGCAGCTGCACAACACTCCTATTGGCTTTAGTACCAATTGCAAACTTGGCTTGGTTATTTGAACAACGAGCCCGATAACAATAAAACTATGCCATGGGGCTGGAACGAACGTCTAGGTAGACTCGTGCCCAAATTTATTCCCGACAGTTCAGACTTAATTCCCGAAAAATTATTAAAAAGTATTAGTTGCAGCTGTGAAATTGATTAAAATACACAAAGATGTAGCTGTCGAAAACACGGCAATTTATACAGTAATTGTCATGAAAACTGCTCAAATAGAGATAAAGAAATACTTGAAGACGTAAGTGATTCGGAAGAGATTATATTGATGAAGAGCCAGCAAATAGTCTTGATATTGAAATTGAAGAGCTCGAAGACGTCGATAATCTCGAAGATCCTTCAGAATTTGAATGTTTTCTTGATGAAGAAGGAGCACAATCACAATGTAAAAGATCTAAAATTCATTAGAATTTAATTATTTTTCATAAATTTTTTATTTAAAAAAAATGGTAAAACAATATTTTTCTGAAGACGAAGCGAGTCAATTTGTAAAAAAATATCAATAAATGAATTGTTGTGCTTAATAATATTATATTAAAGTAAATTCTGATTTAATCCATTATTTACGTAAATATTAAAAAACTAAAAATAATACATAATATTGAATAATTCGTGATCCGAGAAGTCATTTTTTTGGTTTTTCTCATTTTTAAGCGGTTTCATGAAAAATAAACCAACAACATTAGTCCATTTTAAAGTAGACATTTCAACTGTTAAAATGAGCCCAGGTAACTAAATCGAAAAAAACACCAATTAAATTTTCCGTGGAAGATTTCGTTTTTCTTCCTCGAAAAATGTAAATATCTCGGAAACTACTTATTTCCCAGATTCCAAAAAAACACGCTTTTTCAATGCAAAGAATAAGTATACTATTACAGAATTTCATGTAAATTGATTTATTTTTACGAGAGAAAAAAACAAGAAACCGAAAAATTGGTTTTCCTCCATTTTCTGGGAAAATCTGAAGTTGAAAAATACCTTATATGAAGGTTTTATATTTTTTATTAGTTACAACTTTTGTGAAGGACATTCTCCGTTTCGCCGATAATCGCAAAAAACCACTTTCAACCCCTAAACAGCACCCCCATTCACCCCAATTTCACATTATCTCGTATTTAATTCTTGCTTTCTCTCTTCATTAAAAAGTTAACTACATTTTCTGGCTGGTCCTTGCCTGTAGCTAATTTTCTTTTTCAAAATGGTATTGGCACTAGCCTAACGGTTTTACAGTTTTTTATAAATATCTCTTGAAATATTAATTTTATGAAAACATAATCCTTACAGAATAGGACACTATGAAACTAAGCTAAGCGCCCACAAAATTTGAAATAGCTTGTGCAAAATAGTATAAAGTGTTGTTGCATTTCTTATTATGTTTGCTGAAATCGGGCCTTCGTTGAGTGAGCTGTAATGACTGAAATTTGCGAAGTGTATGACAGAAAGTTTGAACAAACATGTTTTATTTCACTTGCAGTATCGCTCGAAACTATGAATTCTGTTTACAAATAAATTTCAATTTTTTTATGGCTTGCTTACTTTTGTTCCCGGATCCCGGAAATACGGATATCCGACGTAAGACATTTCAATGAATCATTAATGTTGACTTAAATGGTTCCATATCCATTTTTAATTCCTTTATACAGAATTGTTTACCGTTTTGTTATGATCAAAAATATTGTTTAGCTTCCAAATTAGGTAAAGTGACAAATACGTCATGCGGATGCTATTATAATGTATTTAATTAATATTGTTAAAAATTCAGTGTTTAGTTATGAAAGTAAAAAAGGATTAGGAAACAGGAAGCAAAGGAATTGAAGAAATGTTTACTCTAGGCTTAAAAACACTAGGATCTGCAAGTCTGTTGCACATACAATAAAATTACTATTTTAATGTTGAATTATTGAGTTAATTGTATATCCAAGAATAACATTTTAGTCCACATATTCTTCAAAAAGTTTGTTATCTTTTACGTGGTAGATAGTCTTTTAAACTTTATTTTTGATTTCTTGGCTTTTTTATATTAAAAACTTTGAAAATACAGGAAATTCTCAATTCAACTCATATAGTATGTTCCATCTTGAGGCTGTATGTATTGCTGTGTCCATTATTTAAAAAAATGGAAAGTCGGTTTAAACATAGAAAGTGTAAGAGATTTTTTTTGAGAATTTGAATGGTGCCTTTAATTTTGCAAGTTGCAGTCAATATCTCAAAAACAAAAGACAGTATTTTTTTCTCGTACATTACTGCAAAGATAGAGAAATATTATAAAAAAATCTGAGGCCTTTGCTTCTAGTATATACAAAAAATCCCAAGTTTCTGTACTCTTACCAACTTGCTTTACTTATTTTCGTCTATTTACCCCTACTTACCGCCCAACCCTTCATCTATTTCCAGATTCCGTCATGATATACATATGTAGCAAATTTCAGGTTAATATCTTAAACCTTCCTGAGAAAACGTACGCACAAAAAAATTTTTTCGTACAAAAGAATAATACAATAATAAATTAAAATTAATCTTATGTCTACAATTAGTTCAGTCATTTGGTACTTTTACCTGGAAAGTTTTGCAGGAGTTTTGAAAATCGGTGATTTTATAGATTTCGACATGCTCTTTCCGAATTTCTACTTTGCCACCTCGTATTTTTACCGCTCGCGCCGACATATTGAAAAAATGACGCCTAAAAACGGTTTTTTCATAATATCTCCTTTTCGATTCATTTTACGTTTCTGTTATCCCTTTTCAATGATGAAGGCATGCGCAAATGCGTTAATTCCTCTATGTATAAGGCATTTGAGCAATATTCTGGAGATATAAATTTTGAAGACGTGATTTATGTCATCGACGGGGGATGCTTTCATCCATTTGCAATAACTACGTCACATTCGTTCGAGCGAACTATACATGCCATTGTTGTATTTGACGGATATCCGGAAGATGTAGTAAATCGTAGTACCAAATATGCGAAGCGATCAGCCATAGAAGATGCGGATACGCTAATAATCAATACCGCAATCAGCGTTTCATTACATTAGATTCCGTAATAGTTGTCGGCGAATATGTGGATCTTCTTATTCTTCTGATGGCTCTATCTACGCGTTTAAACCAGGAAAAGGAAAAATTTCGCAACAAATATATTCAACAAACAGATAAAACTGCCGAAGATCACATATTATTCTTGCACGCCTTTAGTGGCTGTGATACAACATCAGCACTCTTTAATAAAGGAAAAATAAAATGTACTCCGAAAAAAACCAGAATTAAATGAGGTTGCCCAAGTAGTCAAAAACCCAAATGCTGATCCAGAGATCATTGCTAAAGCTGGATAACGCTTCCTTATTGCATTGTACGGTTACAGTGGCCTAAAAAATATGTCGTTAAACAAGTATATAGATATGTACACTTCACAAAATCAGCATATAAAAATAAATTAGATATAGCATCGCTACCGCCGACAGAAGCAGCACCACGACAATATTCGTTCCGAAGCTATCACAAGGTTCAGCAGTGGTATGTAGTTGAACAAAATGCAGAACGATGGGGATGGAAAAGAAGCAAGAATGTGCTAATTCCTGTCACCACACTCGAGCCCCCAGCTCCGGAAACCTTGTTATAACTTATTTCTTGCAAATACAAAAAGGGATGTGAGAGAGCCTGTGGATGCAGAAAGGCTGGATTAAAGTGCTCCGTTATATGCACGAATTACAATGGTACATGTGATAATTCGCAAGTTCCATCACAAGATAGCGATGAAGAGGAAGAAACGGAGACTATTGTCGACCAAACGTATGATGAAATGGAGGAAAAAGAGGATTACAACGAAGCTGATAATCCCATCGCGGATGATGTGCAAGAGATTTCTATCTGTGACGTTTCGATCGGTACTGAAGACGATGAACTCGCAACACCTGGTCCATCAAGAATAGTGAAGCAAAGGAGAATGCGCTAAATTTTGTAATAGTGCATTGCGTGTGGATTAGGCTTAATGTGATACCACGATAAAAAAAAACGCGCCACTTACTCTACCTCATGGTGGTGTGGAAATGAGTTTTTTGGCCAAAACTCGTGTTGGAGTAGACTTTGCGCAGCTCGTACGCTAAAACTATTCATTTTACAAAAAAAAGTTTACTACATAAATTATAGGGAATTTTCTCTAATTTAATTTGTTACATACCTATTTTCATCGTAAAATGAGTTGGAAAGGAGACATTATGAAAAAGGTTTTAGGCTTCTAATATAGCAGCGCGAGCGGCAAAAATACGAGGTGGCAAAGTAGAAATTCGAAATCTATAAAATCACCAATTTTCAAAACTCCCGGAAAACTTTCCAGGTAACCTCTTCTTTGAGCACCAAATGACTGTACTAAATTGAGTCCGTCCGTTACTAGGAGTTGTCACTATAAAGTTGTATCTTTTGCAATTTTTTAGCGGCCTTGACGTGATAAGACAAAATTGACATCGGATTCGGGGTCAACGCGCGAAAATACATTTTTTGTACCAGATTTCAAACAAGTCCTTTGACCTTGGAACACTTTGAGCTCCTAATAGTACGATTTTTGTATTTGTCTAACTGGTTTTTGAAGTTAGAAAAAAATTGTGACGTGGTGGGGCAAAACTGACACCGGATTCGGATTCAGCAAGCCAAAATACTCAGGAAATTATTGGTCTGGTCCGTGGAATCGACAACTTTGCTTAAAACATGTTTCCTTACCAAATTTGGAGAAGATCGGTCAAGAGGTAGTTGAGATATTGCAAAACAACCAAAAAATACAACTTTGACACTGTATCTGTTTCCACAGTAACAGTTTACTAAAGCATGTTTGGTTATATCCTTATATTTTGGTCGTCCCTGTATATTAATTATATTTTTAACCCACCTCAATGTCAATATTAGGGAACAAGGTTCAATTAACGAATGACGATGAAATTTCTTTCATGATATATTGATGAGCGTTTTTTACATGTTCAATTATATGCAAATATACATTGATAAAAATAATTTCGTAATTACACAATCATAGAATGCCATCATTAACCACAAACACTAGTTGATGAAACGTAATCGATCTTTTGTCAGCTCTTTACTAATTTTTTTCTTTGCATTGTTACAGGTAAGACCCGTTTGATGTCGTGCAGCACGTCGACTCTGGTGACATGTGAATTTCCTCGCAGATGCTCACACTTTTTATGCGACATAAGGAAGACGCCGTTGTCTGTAATTGTGGTGCGTAATAGTCATATATTTTTCTCGGGAACCGTACGTGGATTGGTGTTATTAGTGATTCATTATATTTTCACAAAGATAAATCACGAGATTTTTTTATGTTAATTATTATTAACCCAATTCCACCGCTATGCTTCGCTTTATTCACCATTATCTGGTTTAATTAATAGTAACTATGCTCCCCCTTTTTATAGTCTTTTATTCAACTCCAAATGTTTGTGAGTCAGTTTAGTTTAATTTTAACTACTTCCACTTGATCTAATGCCTTGAAATTTTTCATACATATATAGTACCAATGACCATACATTTTTTTTAGAATAAGATCCTAGAAAATAGACTTTATTTCAAAGTATGAAAGAGGTCGTGTCTGTGTCACCGGAGACTCCGGCAAAAATTAAAAGCCAAATGATAGCTGAATTGGGTAAATTTTACATGAAAAGCTAAGTATTTAGGCTGTTTACATCTTAAAGATGTAAGTGCGGATGAGTGAGTGTTAAACAAGGGTACGTAAGTTAAAAATTATCACAGCTACCTAGACAAATATAAAAAAGTGGGATATACTTTTGATGCGATATATCATATCCAGTGTATTTTTGCCTGCTGATCACGAATCCGATGTCAGAATTGGTCCATCACATCCTATTTTTGTTCTAACCTCAAGAAATAGGTGAAAATTAGTAAAAATCGAGAAAAATGCACTCGTAAAAATGCAAAAAAAAAAATTCTTATCTAAATCTATATTCCTATGTATTTGAATCCGCTTAACTCAAATCCATCGCCAGGATTGGGTCAGACCATCTTGTTTTTTTCCTAACCTCAAAAAGTTAGCTGTATATCATGATTTTTGAAAATTCAACCGATTTTTACCAAATTTAGTACCCGGGGGTTTTTGTGGTCGCTGATCACAAATCTGGGGTCGGATATGCAAAATTTTGACAATATACAAAAGTAACAATCATTTTCACTGTAAGGTAAGGTCTATTCCATATTGCTGGTGTGGTATATTTGATGGCCTTCTTGTACGGAACAACATTATTTTGCAAGAACTGCAAATGATGTGGGGAACCCATTCTGAATCCTGGTGTAATAACTCAATACCAAAACAATCCTTATACAAGTTTTTAATCTTATCCGTAATGGGTACTACCGACTTACTGAATACGAATTTACAACAAATATAACAGAACACATCACATTCTTTATCACAGCGATGAAATTTCTTTGTACCGTGAGACTGTTTTCTTGTAGCATTATACCCTACATGAGCCAAGTCACCCACACATGAAGAGCTACGGTTGCATGATGACGACGATTGCGGGCCCGCTTTCCCACCCTGACCAATCGCCGTTACTGGATTTCCGAGTTCCTGCATCGTAATTCTTTCCCTTCTGCCTGCTATGACGGCATGACAGCCATTATCCAGGGACTTTGCCGGATAGTGGAACAACTCCGTTGCCCACCGTCACCACGTGGAGGCGCCCTGGATGCAGGCAGAAGGATAAAAATGCAGAGAACAACTTATACAAAAAATACCCAAGATCTAGAATAAAAGTTGAAACATTGGAAAAATGGATTTAGTCCAAATCTTTGGATTTTTATAACTCTTGAATCTACCATCTTGAATTTTGCAAATCTGACCTCAGATTCATGTTCAGCGACCCCAAAAACCCCAGTATACCGAATCTGGTGGCAATGGGTTGAATTTTCAAAAATGATGATATTCAGCTAACTTTTTGAGGTTAGGAAAAAAACAAGATGGTCTGACCCAATTCTGGCGGTGAATTTGAGTTGAGCGGATTCAAATACATAAGAATGATTTAGATATGAAAAATAAATTTTTCAAAATAAAATTTTCCTCGATTTTTACTAATTTTAACCTATTTTTTGAGGTTAGAAAAAAATGAGGATGTAATGTGCCAATTCTGACATTGGATTCGTGATCAGCAGGCAAAAATACACTGGATGTGATATATCGCATCAAAAGTATACCCCACTTTTTTATTTTTGCGTGGCTGTGTATCGAATCAAACAATATCTATACATTAAAAAATTAATCTCATTTTTGTGGAACTAAATACCTATAAACTTCTCGCGACAGTTTTTTTGGTCAGGTCATCAATATTGATAAAATTATGTGACTCGGTTTGTTTATAAATGACAACTCAAGAAATATTACATCTCGGCTTCCAATTGGTGTAGATAAAACTGCTTTTCTAATTGTTCGTTTTTGTATGCACTTTTGATATATCCTAATAATTTTTGTTTTTGGTCAAAATATTGGTGAGTATATTTAACCTCCACAATTTTTTTTTTGTGGAGGTTACTAAAATTGGTTCAAAATCGAAAATTGGGATAACACCAAATTTTTACATTTTGAGATTCCAGGAGCCCAAAAAGTGGTTTTTAAAATATGTGTAAGTAAGTAAGTAAGTAAGTAAGTACTTTATTGATGCTTTCATGCCTTTTGGCACTTACACAGGTCACGTGGAGAAATCGTCATTGTAATACATAATATGAATATCACAAACATTAAAGTGGAACTTTAAAATAAAAACTTAAAAATTAATTAAAATTAAAATATTACAAATAAAACTTAAAGTAATAGTAATTAAAATCTAAGACAGATCAGAAATATCACAGTCTAGAAATTCAGTGAAATTATAAAAGGCTTTGGAGATTAAAAATTTTTTGATCCTGTGCTCATTGTAATACATAATATGAATATCACAAACATTAAAGTGGAACTTTAAAATAAAAACTTAAAAATTAATTAAAATTAAAATATTACAAATAAAACTTAAAGTAATAGTAATTAAAATCTAAGACAGATCAGAAATATCACAGTCTAGAAATTCAGTGAAATTATAAAAGGCTTTGGAGATTAAAAAATTTTTGATCCTCTGCTTAAAATGCTTTAAAGGCAAGTCTTTAATTTTTTGTGGCAATTTATTAAAAAATTTTATGGCCCAGTAGTTTGGCCCATTTTGGCACCTCTTCAAACGGCAATACTTAACAATTAGATTAGATTTATTTCTCGTACATAGTGTATGTGTGTGTGCACGATAGCGACGAAATTACTGAACGGATTTGGATGAAACTTTGCATGGGGGTTTCTTTAGTGCTCCAGAAGATCTGAAAAGGTTTTGGTTGAGATCGGATTACGTTTTGTGCCGTTTTTATTTTATAATTTCCGTCACTAATAAAATGCTGCCTTTGATGTGGCATGGCAGACTCAGCATCTTCCAAATTTGGGGTAAATTATGGCCTGTAGATGAAAATTATCCATCAGTACTTAACAAATTATATCCACTGTATGAAACAAACTAAATAACACTTATTATAAACTAAATTTGATATTCAGGTATTCAGTCACAATTAACGTCGAAAACCGTAAACATAACCTACAAGTAGCCTAGGAGAATTTTCGAATTCCCCATCGTAAACCATTAGGAATTTTTTCTTATGATATCAAGAGAAATATTTCCTACGATGTTTTTCATGTAACACAAAATCGTGAGAAAATGACGTAAATTTCTCAAGAGAATCAATTTCTATCATTCCAAGAATTGGGTTCCAGTACTTGGAGGATTCCTCATAAGAAAATAATCACAAATTCTATATTATGCATACAAACTGTATTATATTCCCTTACTTAAGTAATTAATTGGTAATTCCAAGCAATACCGAATACCGAGCAGTTGGGTTGCGTATTAAGTGCATATTATTATTATCTGATTATAAATTACAATAGATCTTAAATATCATTCTCACAAGAATTCTTCATTTAGAAAGGCGTGCAGATTGCATATTTAACATTTACAGTAAAATGCAATGTTATGAAATCTACCTAGGTGTACATTTTTGTACTGTGCTCATTCTATAATTTCTATAACGTTACGAGTAAAATCGTGACCTAACAATGGATTAATATTAATTTGGGAGTTGAGGACGAAACGAAAAACAGATATACACTATAATATACAGGGTGTAATCAGTTTCATGTCATTAAAAAAAACTGGTAATGGGGACCGACTAGACAAACAAAAAACCTTTATGACTTTTCCCTCTAGGGGCACTTTGGAAAAAAGCTGACCTAGGTCAACCTTTTTAATATATATATTTTTTAATATTAATGTAGAAACTAATTGAGAACCACTAAATTGTCATAAAAAAGTGCAAAGACCTTGGATCATCGACCGCCTTTGAAGGACCGCCTCAACCGAACTGAGGCAATTATAAAGAGGTAAATGATTCGTTATCTTTTCCTGCACAACTGCAAGCAAATAATGGCCGTAGAAGTTTAAACAGAGCATTTCTTTACATGTGTGTCTTTTAATTTGGAACAAAATATTGGATTAATGTTTATAATATAGAATATTTAAATGTGATTTATTAACGTTTGTAACATAAATGAGTGTCCTTTGTTAAAAGCTTACCTAAGTAAATTATTCGAAATCTGCATCTGCATCAATACACAGTTCAGTACGTCGAATTAAGGACATACGTACTTCGTTCAACACTAAAAAATAAACTGTCAACTAACGTTGTCAATAAAGAAAAATAAAAGAAAAACTTGGTCCAAAATCCAAAACGGAATACAAAAAGAACGAACAAGTAAGTTGTGTCTGTACGTAATCAAGAATTTAACGAGTTGAACGGTAAAGTCAATAAAATAAATCTTCACTATAAATACACAGCGACCCCCGAAATTAAAAAATAACAAAAACAACGAACGGCGGGTTGGACGTGTGTACATAACGAAACACCCACAGAAACTAAAATATTGCACAAAGGAGAGTCAGAGTATAGTTTTCTTCAGATCAAATCTACTAAACACTCAGAAAACGTCGACTTCTTTCATCTTATTTACCGCACCGCCAAAGACCGCCGACATTTTATAGCTATCTACACAAATATTGAGTATCATAGGCAAAGACACGCGCGAGGATCTAAACCTACCTCAATATTCCAGCAGTTCTCAAAAGATTTTATTGAAAATTTGCGAAATTTTTGTTTATTTTTTTTTCTCCAAAACTATGAGCTTTAGACCCCATGTTTTTTTTTAATGACATGAAACTAATTACACCCCGTATACCACGAAATTTTAGTTAAAGGATGACATGAAAACAAGCGAACCACTTTATGTTCTCCGAACATTTATTGCTAGTCGTCCGTACAATAAAAGTTGAAACTTTTCGGTAAATGTTCGGGGAAAGGCGAAAATAAACCAATCCAGAATACCTAAACAACTGGTACCTAAGGGTTGCTACCCGTATGTAACAAACAACATAATAAAACCAATTCTAAAATAAATAAATTAAATAAGAAATCACAATCAACAACTAATAAAGTAAAATAACATTCATTACACTGTCCAGTTCGGTACCTGCCAAACTCAAAGTAAATAAAATCAAATAATAATTTCATTTTCATTAAAACGTGTATAATGTTACCACACTTAGCCCAGTCAGTAAAGACAAAAAGTGCAACACCTCTGACTCCTTTTAGGACAGATCCATTTTCGCGGCATTCCTTTCGTAATTGATAGTATTACAATATCTATATGGTCCGAAATTATGCTTTTACCCTGGGTGTAGGGCCACTCCGATAGAGGGATGAATTCTAAGCAAAAAATATTCTATGAAGTTTTTTCGATAAATCTATATTTTTCGAGTTATTCGCGATTGAGAATGTTGATTTTCATCCAAGAAATGCATGTTTTAGAGCGATTTTTCACGAATGACTCGAAAACCTTACGTTTTATAAAAAAAAATGAAGCTTATAAAACAACAAATTTACTGTTGAAATTTCTGTAGATGCAGTAAGAACCGAGTTATGGCTCATTGAAGGTGACTAATTGTTCGCCGAAAAATTTACACCTTTCCACATTAAATAACGGAAAAACGACAAATCTTTGGAGGGAAACTTGTCTCAGACCTTTAAAATGAGCGTTAGCATAAAAACCTACGGAGTTATAATGCAAATTAAATGGTTAATAATAAATAAATACCTTTATTGGTCCTTTGACTATAATAGATAGTTTTAGAATGCCATATCAATGGCTTAAAGAAAAAACATAAATTAAAAGTGTAAAATACATTAAGGTGGCCATTCCCTAGAAAGATACATCCGATAGGGAGATATTTACTATTTTTGGCCATAACTTTTTGCTCTTAGTACATATATTTATAAAAACTATAAGACTACCAAAGTAGAACCTTAACAAGACAATTACTATGAATTTTCACTCAATAATTTCAGTGCTTTGCAAAATAGTTCAATTTAAAACTACGAAATAGGAAGATAAATATAATTTTTAAATTTAAATCTAACTATTTTGTAAACCACTGAAATTATTGAGCGAAAATTCTTAGTAATAATCTTGTTAAGGTTCTACTTAGGAAGTCTTATAGTTTTTTTAAATATACGTACTAAGAAAAAGTTATGGCCAAAAATAGTAAATATCTCCCTATCGGATGTCTCTTTCTAGGAAATGGCCACCTTAACGTACAGAGTACCACAAAAAGAGAATGATACAATAAAAATATAGTATATGGGTAACTACATGATAATATGGGCATACATTAAAAGAGAATAAAAATAGATAACAAATATTTAAATTATTAATCGAGAAGTCAGGTGAGTTTCGTCTGTAAAGAAAGTGTGAATTCATTTATAAAATAAAATGAATTATATCTGTCAGAAGTTTTTTAAAACTGGGTACAGATACGCGATCTCTTATTTCGGTTGGAAGAAGATTATAAACACGACAACCAGAGTTAATAGGTGGTTTTTTATAAAATGTATGTTTATGTTTACTTAAATAAATTAAATTTCTTCCTCTAGTGGGATAATTGTGAAAATCTCCATTATGCGTAAATTTGTTTTTATTTGCATGAATATATGTCAACAATTTTAACAGATATAATATAGATGTCACAGTAAGAATTTTGTACTTTTTAAATACTTCACGGCATGACATTAAATATAAGCCGAAGTATCCTTTTCTGGAGTATGAATATCCTGCCAATGTCAGTGCATTGACCCCACACTAAAATATTGTAATTGTTGTCTTGTTTTCTCGGAGAAAAAAAATCAGCAATGAAACCAATGGCTTCACCCCAGGAATTGAAATTAAACGTAATCCATTCACAATTTACTTTATTTAGATACTAATAATATGTTCTAGAAGTTTGAACGGTTTAGAATGCCTAAATTTGAAAAAAAGTTTGATTCAATTTTTAAATGATTTTTGAAATATTTGAAAAAATTCCTCTAGGATGAGTATTAATTGAGATATCACCGTTTTGAGTTCGCATTTGTGTGCGAGGACCACCTTCTGCGAGCCCTTTAAACTCAAAAATCTCAAAAACAGAGGGTTTAAGGAAGTTCTACGTTACAGGTCTTGTAGCCCTTGAAATTCACTGCAAAATGGTTTTTGGAGCGGTTAGATATCCTAAAAATTAAGGAAGTTAAGCCATTGGTTTCATTACTGATTTTTTCTCCGAAGAAACTAGACAACCATTTTATTTTCATCATAACTCCGTAAGTTTCTATGCTCATGAATTTTACTAAAGCTCATTTTAAAGGTCTTTTCAAGTACTTTAAAAAAGGTCTAACTAGTTTTTCTTTAAACATTCGTCGGTTTCCGTTATTTAACATTAAAAGGTTCGAATTCAGTTTTCGGCGAACAATTAGTTACGTTCAACGAGCCATAACTCGGTTTTTATTGCATCTTTCGCAAGTATCTTATTAAGCGTATTGAAAATACCAGATGCAACTATAATGCTCTTGGAGTCCAAGGATGGATAACTAGGATGATAGGTATTTTCAGCATTTGTATTAGGTACCATTAGCGATTAGTGATAAAATAAAAAAAAAATAAAAACTTTTATCAAATTTAATAATACCACTTGGGTTCATTGTAATTGGACCCATGTTCATTGATAATTTTTTTTTAGATTAACCCAACTATAATCTGTCAAATTTTGTCATAAAGCTTGTAGAGCACCCTGTATAGTGCTTTTCTACTGTACTTTTTTTATATCATACTTAGATATGTTTGATAGTTTTATTTACATAATTTTAAATATATTTGTCCATACGATCGAATTAAGCTAGTCCATGTTTTATTGGGTTATTTTGTTTTTTTAATGAAAGTGGCGGTGTTCCGTAAGAAATAATGTAAGTTATGCAAACTAAGTGACATACGATATGGCAGTGTCGGCATGCATCACAAGAGACCATTAAGTTTAGGAGTGTTTATGTTTATATTTTAGTTTCGAGATAGTCGGGAATGAAGTGAGAGTGACAGAAAAGTCTGATTGTTACAACGTTATGATGAAATAGACTTACTTATTCATTCATTCATACAGAGTTAGTTCGTGAAGTACTGTAAATAATTAAAATAGTACATTTGTTGATTTGTTGGTAGGTATTTCTTACAGTACTAATAAAAGAATATTCGAATTCCATATACTTACCTTTTGTGTCTGATGTTGCAACTAGTTCAACATGTGGCAGAAACAGAAGTTGAACTAAATACGAAATACGAAACCAGTAAATATATCTATCGTTTAAAGTAAGTGATACGAGAAAATGCGAGGTGATATTCGATAATTTTTATTGCAATTGTCTTAACAATATTTTGATTTATTTTATATAAAAACTAGGAATGCAAAATTTGACGCTTTATATGTAACACATATAGGTACATATTTATATTTAATTATATTTATTAAATAAGTGATGACGACAAAAAAATCTTGGTAATAATTTTAAGCATTTTTTACAAACGCGAGGATCTTTCGAGAATCAAAAGGCATTTCCTCATAATTAAAGGGATTTTTAATTTGCACCAGTGGCGTCCGTACGGGGTTTGGACTGAATAGTTTTGAAGAAATAAGTGGTACGCCACTGTTGTACAAATAATATGCTTTATATCCCCATTTAATTTAGAGCAAATTCGGTCTCTTGACTTTTCTTCCTACGACGGCGACGCACCGTTTTGACGTAAAAAATTTTAAACCATTTTCACCCATTGCGAAATCGCTTAAATTTGATATGGTATTGTGTATGTAAAATTTCGATTTTTTTTTTAATGAAGCCTATTTCTGGCTTTTTAATCTGTGCAATAATTAGCTTTTGACAAACAAACTGAACTTCGAGCCTTCGACTGTGTTAGAAGTTATGAAAACGAATTTTACATACAAAATACCGTATCAAATTTTAGCGACTTCGTAATGCGTGAAAATGTTTTTTTTTTACGCCGAAACGGTGCATCGTAGGAAGAAAAGTAAGGGAATAGAATTTTCTCTAAACTAAATGGGGATATTAAGCATAATATTCATTTGTGCAAATAAAAAACCGTGATATGAGAAAATGCCTGTTGATACTAACATTATTTTGGAATTAGGACAATACTTAAAATAGAATTACAATAATTTATAATCTGTTCAAACCCGTATACGTACTTTTCATTCTGCACGGCATTTCGTTTATGGAACCGAAAATGTCTCTCATGGGACTTCACCCTTTACATAACTAAATACACAAAATACAAGTATAAGTTACAAATGTTCTTTTATCATCCACAATCAAATAACAGAATTGATTTGTGACAAGCACAAGGCACATGGTTAAACTGACGCAATAATTTTCACTGCTTGGATTGTTATTGAAACGTGATATCCCTAATAGCATGGCGTTGAGTGAATGGTACGGTTACAAGGCCGGCGCAGCGGCCTCTACAGAATCTGTCACTCTCGATACGTTTTTCGTAAGATGGGTCCTATATCATGCGTGCAGTAGTATTTTCAATACTAATAAATCAATCTATTTGTTATTTTATAACCTTCATTTTTGCTCTTGATGATTTTTTTGATAAAACAAGGTTTTCGAGGTATTCGTGAAAGATCGCTCTAAAACATGCATTTTTAGATGAAAAATCAACATTTTCAATCGCGAAGAACTCGAAAAATATTGATTCATCGAAAAAACTTCATAGAATATTTTTTGCTTAGAATTCATCCCTCTATCGATTTGGTGTTTACTAATTTCCACCCCTGTGAAGGGATGACATGAACCCCCAGGGTAAAAGCACACCTTCGGACCATGTAGACTTTGCAATACTATCAATTACGAAGCCGTTTAGTTTATGAAGATCGATCCTTCCTAACCGGAGTCCGAGGTAAAATGCTTCAATGAATGGACTAACAGTTGATGTGAAAAAGTTTTGGTGAGCCTAACAGGTAGCCGCAATAGATGGCATGAGGCTGTCTATTATGCTATACAGCAAACAGAGACCGACTAAAACATTCACAAAACGTCTGTCAGGAGGTTGTGAATGACAAAAAGAAGATAATGTAATACATTCGGAGACCACCCTGTACACAAACATCAAATGTCAAGCCATCATGCAATTAGCAATATTAATTAATTTGTAACAAGCAGAATTTTTCCTGCAACTGAGATGAAATCATGACACTCGATAATATTTATTAATAATAAGGCATGCAGGAAGCTCGACATCGACATTCCTCTCTTTTTGTTCGTTAATAAAATAATTAAATTCCATACTTACGTTGACATTGCGTTATTAATGGTTTATGTATTTATGTATAATATGCACCTTCAATGTCAATAACAAGTCGTTTGCTAACGTAAGAGTAATTAAACGTCTGAGTAATCCTAAATTGATTATTAATATTAATGCATGAATTGCTAAAATATTCATGCACAGAGGAATGTATCTGTTTGTGAAGGAAGTTGATGACAAGCGAAGAAGAGGTTTAATATGAGTTATGGCGATGGATTTCTTGTGAACGACATTCAGTGACTGGTGGTCAGATATGTAGATAACAATCAAGTCTCAAATCAGCAATGAGGAAGGAGACACAATTTCTATACAGCACAAAACATCTGTCAAGACGATGCGCAAAGAGAAAATTATCTAATATCTAGAGAATACCATTTTATCACATTATTAATATTAAATGCAGCTGATTAACTATAATCCTACGTCAGATATAGTGGTCTCCATTTATTTAGTGCACATAAAAAAGGTCATAAAAACCACCCATCAAAATATACTCGGCGCTATTACTGTTGGAAGGAGCACTACAGAGTCGTTCTTCGAGTTTTTGCTTATTAAAATGAACAAAATAATACCAGAGATTTAAAAATCGTGTATTCGGTAGAATTTTAACGATTTTCTGGTAAATTAAAAAGTCTTACTCTGTTTTGCGTCAAGATAGGAATATCGTATGCACTGGTGGACGCATTGCCCGTCCTTCGCGACATTAACAGGTAAATTAAAAGTACGGCCCTGTTTATTCCTTAAGTATGAGATTTTAATTGGGGATGAGTAACTATATCACAAGAGAGAGATATCTTAATTAAAAGTGGCGTGTTTCCGTTTATTTCTTATCGTAATCATGCCAGAACAACTTTACATAAGAGTATGTTTTATCCTTTAAGTAATGCATTATATTTATTATTTAATTTAATATAGAAAAATAAAGCATGCCCCGGTCTCCTCTTTATTAGCTCGATCGGCAGCTTTGAGTTTTTTATGTGCCTTATAAATATGGAGTGTATAATACCAGGAACATCTTAGTCTTATTACTTCCACATCCTTATAGTCGAGTGGTAGTAATCGTACAGAAAGTTCAATTAGTGATAGTGTCTCGCAATAATTTGTTAGAAGTACTGCAGATCGTATATAAAGGTGAATTATTTAGTACGTTGGTGGGATTACGAGAGGTTAATCTGGGAACGTAAAAATTAAGCTTGCTAATTATTTCAGGTGCCTCAAAATCATTGTAATAATTTAAACAAAAATACTTGAGAAAGGTACGCACGCCTATCATCAAGAGTGGTCATAGAGTATCTTTCAAGCAAGTTACTTTGCGGAAAACCAATCACTGGATAGGAACCGTCGGATTTAAACCACAATAATTTAAGAAATCTACGTTGAACCGCCTCCAAGTTATTCTTGTGAACATCATAACTGGAACACCAAATTAGCGATGCCTGCTTTCGATCTGACGAAGGATTGATAAAGAATTTCCAGAGTATCAGTATTAGTGAACTATCGATTAGTACGAACGATGAATCCAAGGGCTTTGGAGGCTTCAGAGACAATGGTATCGATATGATGTGAAGGATAATTGACTATCAAAAGTTACGCCGAGGTCGCGAAATGTTATAGATCTTTGAAGTATGACATTATCTAACCTGCAATCAAAAATTCAGGAATAATTTATTTAATTAAATTACTGTGAAAATTTTTAGATCATCGGCATATAAAAGGTGAGGCAAATCAATGTTGTTCACTATGTCGTTAATAAATATGTTAAACAAACAAGGGCCCGAGAATAGACCCCCGGGGAATTTAAGATGTGGCAGCAAATTCGATCGATTTGAACCCATTTAATGCAACGTACTGACTCATGTTCATTAAATAAGATTTAAACAATTTTAAGATTAAGTTCAAAATTAAAGTTATAGGATGCGCAAAGATGATAGCGCAATCCTTTAATAAAAACGCTGGAATGCAATCAGGACCGGTTGTCATTTTGGGTTTAATTCGTTTTAGAGCCCGAATAACCTCATCTTCACTAAAGGAGTTTATGCTAACAATAGGGTTATTGTTCGGAATATCGGCCTTAATGTGATGTTCCTCGATATTCAATGAGGACTAAGATTGGCCGAAATAGTTGGCAAATGCATTTGTGTAATGTGTCAAGGTAAGAATATCAGCCTAATTTTCCGAGGGGCATCTGGCCCATGCTTACTCTGCTGCACTCTTTAAACAATTACTTATAAAAACACAACGAACTTTATTGTATGTAACGTGTTTCAAATAATGTAATATAACAATAACACAGGTCAACAAAACAGAAAAATGTTCCGTTCCAAAGACTAAATCTATCATGCCTTAACTATTTTTGGGTGATGAAATCGAATTTTCAAATTAAAACAATTTCTACCGCCTAGATTTCGAGTAAATCCCGGTTTTTACTGTCAAAAGCCGTATTTTGTCAATAAATACCGGGATTTACTTGAAATCTACGCGGCAGAAAATTTTTAAATTGAAAATTCGGTTTCAGCACATAAAATACTTAAGGCATGATAGGTTAAATCCTTGGAACCGAACATTTTTTTGTAGATCTGTGCACAGACGTCTATAAGTACAAAATTGGTCCAATCTCCATTTTAAATAAAATTTCTAAATGTTAAAAAAAATCAATCGTTGATGCGTGAAATGAGGCCCTCTGGTATCATATTAACCTATGTTATGTGAGTTTTGTCAAAAATAAACAAAAAACTTAGGATCGAACGACTTTAATAACTTAATTGGTAACACTAGCGTGTTAAAAGCTTCTTATATTGCCAATAATATCCAGTTGTATCGATCCGACACTTGCTATTTATCCTTTCATGCTAGTCTAACTAATCTACCTGAGAGGAAAATTATCTATCCTCTTCTTACAACAAAAAACCACTTTTTCTCGATAGTCGTCGGCAATATCAAAGAGCCTAACACTTTGATTTACGAATCGAGTGCCTATATTACAGTCGGATTGCGGGCGCTATCTCGCCAACAAACATATCTCCAGGATATCCCGAGGACCCAGGGAGCCTCTAATGATTGTACAACGCCGAGTGGTGACCTCAGACTTGACCTAGCCGCGGGCCCTTCGAGCGCCAATAACCTCGTGTGAGAAAATCATCTCTGTGTGCAGGACGAAGAAGAGTTCTTACATTCTTCTTGGATGTTCCGAATTAATATGATATAAGGATCGGTAGTAGATACAGAAAGGGGAAGCATTAATATAATAATAATAAAACCGGAAAAAACAATAATAATAATAATAATAAGAAGAAGGCAGTCATTTCCTAGAAAGAGATATGCTATAGAGAAATATTTATTATTTTTGGCAATATTTTTTCTCTTACTGCGTGTATTTAAATAAACTATAAGATCACCTAAGTAGAACCATAACAAGACATAGTAATACTATGAATTTTCACTCAATAATTTCAGTGGTTTGCAAAACAGTTAGATTTAAATTTAAAAAGTATGCTAATTTTCCTATTTCCAACGGAATCATCCCAAAATATAATCTATTTCCAGATGTCGTTATAATACATACGTCTATCAAATTTCAAGTGAACATCTTAATTTTATTTTATCAATCCTTTAATAATGGAGTAAGGGTGGTGGGGGGGTTGAAAAATATTATTAAAAAATCTAAGGCCTTGGCTTCTAGGACATCCACCGAATTTCAGGTTTCTATACTCTTTCCAGCTTGCTTTACTTATTTTTCCCTATTTACCTCTACTTACCCACCACTCCTTCATCGCAGTCGTGTCAAAATATAATCTAGTTTCAGATATCGTTAATAATACATACGTGTACCAAAGTGAAAATCTAAGTTTAATTTTATCAATTCTTTTAATAAGGGAGTGGGGGTGGTGAGGGGATGTAAAATATTATAAAAAAAACCTGAGGCTTTCGCTTCTAGTATATACACCAAATCCCAAATTTCTGTATTCTTACTCTTATTTTCCCAGATTTACCCCTTTTAACCCCAACCCATCAACGGAATCGTCTCAAAATATAATTTAGTTCCAGATGTCGTTATAATACATACGTATACCAAATTTCAGATGAATATCTCAATTTTATTTTATCAACCCCTTTAATAATGGAGTAGGGGTGGTGGGGGGTTGAAAAATATTATAAAAAATGTGAGGCTTTGGCTTCTAGTACATAAACCGAATTTCAAGTTACTGTACTCTTACCAACGTGCTTTACTTATTTACCCCTATTTAACCCCCAACCCTTCATCAGAATAATCCCAAAATATAATCTAGTTCCTGATGTCATTATAATATATACGTTCACCAAATTTCAAGTAAATATCCCAATTTTATTTTATCAACCCCTTTAATAATGGATGAGATGAAAAATATAACAAATTTTTAGGCCTTGGCTTGTAGCACATACATCAATTTTCAAGTTTCTGTACTCTTACCAGCTTGCTTTACATATTTCCCCCTATTTACCCCCCAACCCTTCACCGAATGTCTTCAAAAATCCAGTTCCAGATCATAATATATACGTGTACAAAATTTCAAGTCAATGTCTTAAACCGGAGAAAACGTGCGGACAAAAAATTTAGACAGACAGACAGATTTTCTTTCTCTCAAATTTAAAATCTCGACGTTTCATGATATTCTAAACCTATTTCACGAAAAAAAATGTTTACTTCCAATCCGGCAAGTACGTGGATGTGGAAGTAAAAATATATACAATTTATATTCAAGCACAAAAACTTGACCCCTTCTCGTATAATGTCCGCCCACACACACACATATCACTATACGTATACGCATGATGCTAGCATAATACAAACTAACAAGGCAAGGTAGCTGTACCCCAACTACACTTACAATATCCCCTACTCGGGGGAGGGGGAGAATTTGCCTCAAGAAATGATGGATAACGTCATCAAAAGTATGTGAAGAGTAATCATTGCAGTCATAAGGGCTCGTGGGGGACACACACGTTATTGAAAGTCATAATCGTTATAGTTTTGCATAATCATTAAATGTTTAAAACAAGTCAAAATGTCCTATTCATGTTTTGCAAAAACGCTATTTTTAAAATACATTTAGAAAGAATTGATAACACACTTATTGGTCTAACCAGTATAGCAAATGTCACTTGAACTTACCTAACAATGTGTTTAAATATTAGTTTTTTCATGGACATTATACGCTATTTATTCTAAATAAACTTTTTTATTATCCGTGAACTTCTGTGCTTACACACTTCGCACATTGTTTAGCTAACAGGATTTTTTCCATTAACATTTGTTCTGCCGTGTAATAAACGTACCGTTGTGTCTAATAAACCAACACAAGCGTCGGACTAAGCCAAAGATAACCATCAGACGATTTAACAATTTGCAAATGAATTGTAAAATAGTGATCAGTTTGCTTTGGTCTGCAGAATAATTAAATTGGGGTATTATTCGATCATTTACCAGACTGAATTTTGTTTGTTGGTTAGGTGTTAAATTGTGCGTGTGTGTATATTTGACACTCTAGACTGCACAGTGACAAAATTAAAATATACCAGGTATTCTGTTAATCAGTTGAAATTTATAATAATAAAGCAATTATGTTGGACACCAGAAATATATTAAAATTTAAGAAATTATTATTAAACACTGGAAACATTCAAAATCCAGTTTTTGCGAAGTAGCATATAGTCTGGGAGACGGCTGTAGAAAAGTGGAATTCGTTTCTTAAAGGACGAAATTTTTAGGAAAGATCAGTCGCTACAGTTACCTTACTAAAAACTGATTCAAGGATGCACCGTGGGACGAAGCACCAGTGTGCCATCCAAATCAGTACAGGTCTTCAAGTTAAAGAAACTTTTCTTTTAATGTTCATTTCGAAATTCTTCATCGACCCGTTCAGCCGGTTTTTTTATTTTTAGCTATAATTCTTTAGTTATAATTTTGATTAAAAAAATAATATTTACTAACAAACATGGTCTTTTTCAATTAAATAAAATCCGTCTACATTACAAATACATAATCGATCTGCCAATGTAGATTTTACATTTCCTTTTTTTTTCTTGACAGCTGCTAAAATCGCTGTCAAAGTTAAAAATTTACAACTGTGTCTCGTAATTTTGAAAGTACTGTGAGTTTTCATAGAAGGAGAGATATAAAGTGTTTTAAGACTTTCTAGGTTCATAATTAATATTAAAATAAAGTTTTTGCTTTTGGCAGAAGTCAAAAGTTTTCTCAATTTAATGAAAATGCCATTTAATAATTATTTCAGCTAATTAGAGTACTAAACAGACATTTTTCTGTGAACATCCTCAATCTAAAAAAAAACCTTGTGACGATCACGTGTTATAACTCAATTTTTTACAATTTTGACAACTCGTGACGTACTTGACGAGAGATGCCTCGTTAGAAGTAGATTCTGTGAATTGTTATCATTTATAAAACGGTAAAAAGGGCAAAAAAAATGATATGACAAATCTCCGACCAATCATTATGATTTGTAACTTTGACAAAGCTCTTGAAATTTCGCTGCATAATTGCGTATATACGCATGTCAAAACCAGTATCTCCTCTCAGCAGCATGGATTTATGAAAGGCCGATCTACAACCACTAATTGCTACTTAATATATATCTGAGTTCATTGCAAGTTTAAACAGATGTAATATATTTTGATTTCACAAAAGCATTCGACAGGTTTAATCATAACATTATTATTAAAAAACTGTCTAACATTAGAATTTCACAGAATCTTAGACACTTTTTAAAATCATACTTGTCAGATGAAAAACAATACGTCGCGTATAATGGATTCAGGTCTACTGTTTACTTAGCTTGTTCCGATATACCTCAGGGGTCTGTTCTTGTGCCACTCTTGTTTAATATATTTATCAGTGATATAGTATATGAGCTAGATGTTAATTTTTTAATGTATGCAGACAGATGACATCAAACTAATACATAGAATCTCTAACATAAGTGACTGCATTAAATCACAGAGTAATGTATCTAAACTTTGCGCTTGGTGTGTCGAGAACAGTCTCACATTAAACATGTAAAAATGTAATGACATTTTCCACTAAGGATATTAATTATGCATTTAACTACTCTCTAGAAAACGAACCTTTAACTTGACCGTCGTCGTTTAAAGACCTTGGAGTAATTTTTGACAAAAAACTCAGCTTTGTCATTGATATAGACACATTAATTTACGACGTAAATAGAACATTTGGTTTTATTATACGCAATGGGCGTGATTTCTCAAATATATCAACGTTAAAACTATAACATTTTTCTTTTTTTGCCAACTAAACTAGAGTATGCATCTCTTGTTTGGTGGCCCTGCTATAACATTTAAAGTCTTAAATTAGAGCCATTTTCTTAAATTTCCATATCTAGAATCATATATCCACCAATTGGTTTTCCACAAAGCGATTTATTTCAAATATTTTCTATGAGTAACATATCTGAAAACGCAACGACTTTGCCATAATTTTTTTAAGAAGGGTGATTTATCATAATATTGACTGTAGGGAGAGACTTGGTTTCCATATTCCGCTAATAAATTCAAGACACAACCAAACCACCTTAGCTATAACCACAGCCAGCGTGATATCGACATCTTTAATAAATAGGAGATTCTGTCTAAATCATATATGTGGTATTTGTTTTCTCTCTTTATTATAAGAAAAAAAACCAATCTGTTTCTCTGATATTTATATTGTTTTATTGTTGTATTATCTTTAATGAAATGTATGTTAGTAAATTAAAATCATTTTTGTGTGATATATGTGATGTTTCTCATCTTGTAAATGGTCTTGTACTGTTAGGTGGTGTATGAATAAAATTAAAATATCTAATAGAGCATAAAAAGATGACGTGCCGAAGAGGCCACTCTGCTCCCGTACCATATTTCGACTTATTCTATGAGTTTTGTAGATTCATGGAAAAAATGTGACTCACCCTGTATCTAAAAGATAAAACCATTAATGAAGGCATACTTAACTGACGCTCACTCAGCGTGCCCACTTGGAGATGAATTGCGGCGTTATAAATAGCAAAACGCACGACTGTCTTATTTATGAGAGCTTTTCGAAAACTACGAAGTCACTTCCTCATATCCCACCGTCTTCTGATCCCTTTTCCTAATTATTCAACTTGTACACTTATTAAATAAAACAGATTTGACAAATTATCACTTACAATCACCCTAGTGCTTGAATTGTTTCTGAAAATATTTAAACAACTTTAGTCTCCGATCAAAGAAGTTCTTTGATCTTTGAAAAAAAAAATCTACAATTTGAGTCTAAGGTATTGTACAATGATGACCAATCTCAAAAATTATATTAATTTTCCAGATATTCAATCGTATATTTTGGGTTTGAAGGAGTAAATTGTTTTTTTTTATTTTGAAGTTAGATTTTGTTTTTTTGACATCAAACAGTTCAATAATTTTATTATCCACAACTTTCATGTGAAGTAATTTTATTATATTGTTGCGTATTTCCACATGGTAGGAAACACCCGGTATGAATCGTGGGTTCTAAATAATTTTAACAAGGGGTAAACCACTAAGACTTAATAATTTACTTATACAAACTAACTTTTACAATGTTTATATTTACACTTCGAATTTATAACCTCACTTTCGCTATTAACTTCGCTTTAGTAGACTTCTCCTTCCCGCCGTGGAATCTCGCCTTATATACCCTGAAATTTCCTCTAGAGTTATCTAGAACATAATCGAGAATCTTCGCCTACCACACTCTACAAAACTACCTCTTTCTACAAGTTTCCAGTCACTACTAGGCATAGGCGTATCAATCTCCAGTTTCAAGGGGGTGTAATACATAACAATATTAAATACTTCTTTTGTCTTTTTTCGTCTCTAAGCTTTGCCTACAAATATGTATTAAACAAACTCTTATACTTGGAAATCTGTTTTAATTTTGTTCTAAATATTCTTGTAAAGCACGAAATACCTCATCAGAATTATATGGTTATTTTGTGCAAAGGTAAATTATTGTTCTATAATTGACATACACCAAACATCAATTCTGACTTTAGCTGCCAAAAAATTTCTACTGCTGTTGGGACTTCCTGCTACATGTGTCTTCATTTATAAATAACGTCCGAAGAATCTACAACATAATACAATTATTCAGTATATTCCTGGCAAATTACATCCATGCCAAAAGTAGAAGAATTGATAGAATGTCATAATTAACATTTGGATAATATTTACAAAGTCCCGATTTCTTTTAGTTGCTGTAGAAACAGTTACAAACAGAAGCAATTCATTAGATATAAAACGTAGGTATGGAATTTTCAACTGAAGCAAACAAAGTTTGTTAAATAGATGATTCATTTGATATTTTCAGGCTTCATTAGACGGAGTGCAAACTGAGGAACAGTCTCGCATAGTTTCATTGAACTTGTCTCGGTAAATTAGTACTATGGTCGGAATCGATCTCACTTTAAGTTTAAATATTAGATGACTTGAAAATGTTTATTGCTACAGAATTGTCTTTAACACGCTAACTACAGGATGTTTTTGAAATTCGTCCGTACGTTCAGAGCTCACAACTCCTGATATACACAAAAATATATATTTGTCAACCCAAAATAACTGGCAGTAAATGTTGATGCCTATGTATTGTCTTTACCTTGTGGTTTTCCTGAACTTGACTATGATCTTGCTACACACCATCGACTGCATCAGTACCACACGCGAAAAAGAATGCAACAAGCATTAAGTGGACAAATATTGTGTTTTGTTGTGATGCGGCTGGAGAAAATACACGTCAGGTTTGTAGACTACCAGCAACGGTTTCCTAATGTGCGTGTTTCTGATGAGCGAACCTTTGTGTCGGTTATACAACATTTAAGAAACTATTTTCAACCTAGGGCTACTTACTTTGACGAAATAAAAAATCAACTTCGTGTGTGTTCATTTACAGTTTTATTTATTATTTAATTTTGTGCAGACTTTACAGCGCAGTAATAAAAGTCAATAACTTATGTTGTAGACGTTCGAAATCGTAAGGATAAAGGTGTCTAAAAATTGTTTTGTTTTTTGAATTTAAAAAAGTGGCGTTGGTCTTCACATTACATAAGGACATATTAAAATATGTGGATATATTTCAAAAACCTCCTGTATATGTTGATTATTCACGAAAAAATAAAAAATGAAATATAGTAATATCCGTTCCTTATAAAACGGCACCCACTCCTGCTAAGTCGACGTTGTTTCCTATATAGCTCTCTGGCAGTCGCGTGTCGTCGAGACGGGCATTCCTGGATCGGCGTCGTCGACCGCGCCCGCAAACTATTTCTAAATTTCAAACGTGAGAATCTCGTGAGTGCACCACTACAGCAGCGACGCCTGATAGCGGCGTCTAGACGTACTTTTGCATCGACACATCCATTGAGGCGGCGCCCTGACGCACCCACTCATACATGCAACTTGGCGGGCTCCAAGGCAGGATGGAATACTGTAATTGAGAGAGTTATTTATAACCCCTTCACAAAAGAATCGGGAATAATTTTGAATAGCTGAATAGAATTTCTTTTTGTTATAAAATTTCAAATCGTTACTTATATGTCCAAATTAGGAAAGTTTGTGTGTGAAAATATGACCTCTTCACTGGAATAAAATCGTTGGTAAACCAAACGTGCACACTCCGCAAGTTGTGTGTTTTAGAGAAGTATAGAGAAGCAAAAAGATAAACTGTTTAAAGCTTTACAAAAAGAACCAGTAAATCAACAATTAAAAGCTGAGTATAACACATATCGTAATAAACTAAACACGATAATCAAAAAAGCAAAAATTAAATACTATAAAGACAAATTTACTCGAGATCAATTAACAAGTAAAGGGGTCTGGAATGTAGTAAATGAAATAAGTAATAAACAACAGAAAGGACATACAATTAACAAAATCAGAAATGAAGATTCGGGGGAAACTATAGAAGATATTATTGAGGTAACAAATTACTGTAATAAGAAACTTATTGATATGGGGGAAAAGCTAGCCAAGCAAATTAAACAAACAAAAAATAAAGATAGAATTTATAGAAACCGAAATTCAATGTACCTAATACCAACAAATGAAGATGAAGTAATAAATTGCATAAAAAATCTTAAATCAAAAAAAGCCCCTGGAATCGACAATCTGAGAGCAGAGACACTAAAAGGTATTGCCATATATATATATGCAAACCTTTAAGCTATCTGATCAACAAAATATTTGAAAGTGGACAATGCCCCACAGCATTTAAAGTGTCGATCGTAAAGCCAATTTTCAAAAAAGGCGATAAGTTAGACATACAAAATTATCGACCAATTTCATTAATAACCAATTTAGCTAAGGTTTTCGAAAAATTATTAAAAATAAGAATATCATCCTATTTAAATAGATTTAAAATATTATCGGACAAACAACTAGGCTTTCGCACAGGAAAATCAACGCAAGACGCCATATCTATATTAACGAGTAAAATATATAGTTCCTTAGATAAAGGACACCCTTCGCTGGGAATATTTGTAGACCTAGCAAAGGCTTTTGATACTGTTAGTCATCCACTTTTATTACAGACTCTCGAAAATATAGGTATTCGAAACTTGCCGTTGACATTACTAAAGAGCTACCTAGACAACAGAACACAGTGTGTGCAAATAGGCTCTACCCAAAGTGTGTTCCAGACCATAAAATATGGCGTTCCCCAAGGCACAATTTTAGGTCCCCTGCTTTTCATCATTTACATGAACGATTTATTCTCTATTGAGACGTCAGGTAGTATTCTCAGTTTTGCTGATGACACAGTTGTTTTTTATGAAAACAAATCATGGGCAACTTTAAAAACAGATGTTGAGAATGATTTCAAAAAAATAATTAACTGGTTTAACTCTAAACTTTTAACGGTAAATTTCAATAAAACATTATTTATTCCCTTCTCTTGTTATAAGTCTTCATTACCCAACTACAACGAACTGAATATACTACTGGATGAAAATCAATCAATATCGATATTATCAAACACTCATGTGAAATATCTTGGCATTTATATAGATCCTCATTTGAAGTGGGATATTCATACAAACAAATTGGTTAATAAATTAAGAAGTATGCTTTACCTTTTTAACAATATTCGAGATATACTAAATACTGATCAACTTAGAACAATTTATCTTGCTTTAATTGAATCTCAATTACGATATGGCATAATAGGATGGGGAGGGTTATTAAAAACTAACATTAGTAGTCTAGAAAAAATTTTAAAAAAAATTCTAAAGATAATATTCAAAAAACAAATAACTTACCCTTCAGATATATTATACGAAGAGGCCAAAATAATGGACATCCGCCAATTATACTTCCACTGCTTAGTAGTTAAAACACACTCTGAAGAAAAGATCTTGGTAAATCATAACCACCAAACCAGACAAAAAAATGATATTTTTTGTAAAAGCATGTCTAAAACCATTGGACAGCGAAGCCATAACTTTCTTGCTCCGAAAGCATATAATGTTTTGCCTACGGAAATAAAAAACATAAAATCAGTCCATAAATTTAAATAGCCTCTAAACAATTTGTAATTGAAACCGGAAGAAAAAAAATTAATGATGTAATTGATTTAAAAAATAATTAACTCACTCACCTGAAATTTGCTAGTATACACGCATCATGCATATCGTGGTTAAAGTAATTAATATTATGAAATTTTTTTATTTTAAATGTAAACCTTTTAGTAATATTTAGTGATATTTCCTTATGTGCTATATAGTGTGTTGTATGCGTTATACGTACGTGTGTATATATTGTGTATGAAAGTGTACATACGTGTGTTTTAGGTATATGTGTATAGCTATATATATAATTATATTTGTATTTTTGTGTGCCCAATGCACGCTCAAGTGCTCTTGATATAGCACTTACTGTGGGGGCTTAGTTTATTTAATTATTATATTGTATCCATTTTTTTTAAATTGCATTGTAGTAGAACAATTATTAAATAAACTTATTCTATTCTATTCTATTCTATCTTGTGCGTATAACATTAGTTCGTTAGTAAAATTTTTTCATATGCGATTTTGTCGAAAACTACTAACCCTACAAAAGAAAGTTTCAAGTAAAAAAGGCGACTGCATCATGTATTATTTCACATTTTATCAACATGCCCTAGTAGCATAACATATTGGACCAATATATGAATATTGGTCCTATATAGGACGAATATTCATATATTGGTTCTATATGAATTATATATTGGTGCAATATTGGTGCTACTAGGGTAACCTTAGAAAAGAATTACATTATGTACATGTTAAAATTTGACTTTCATATTGACGCATTTTGCTAATATACAGTGATAAGAGACGTAAACATTTGACGCGAATTCATTATTCGGTTTTTGAGTTAGAGCGAGTTAAATGAGAAAATAATTATTGTTTTATTATTTTATTATTTATTATATATATCCAATAGATGCTAAGAACGAAAGATGGTTTACAAGGAGCCATTGTTAATTTTTTTTATATAACAAGTAAGCTATTGCTGTGTTTCCGTGCGTACAGAGCAACTGGAGACGTATGACAGTTTTCAATAGCAATTTTAGAATAGGACTTAATAAAAGTACAAATTAATCTCAAAATGATACCTTTTTAAGAGTAGAATCTTTTAACAAGTTATAATTAAAATCCATTCCTTGCAGAATGAACCAATTCAAAATTATTTTTATCACCGAAACAGCGGTGGCGCGGTGGGCAAAAATAGTCGAGTTTATGAAGCCAAGAATTGGAAAAATCTTGAAATAATTCTTAAGCAATAGAAGGTGTGTTTTAAAAGGAATAAAAAACGTACTAAAGAAAACTTCTAAAACATCAGATGTTTGTTAAATTTATAACAGAAAAATATTTAAAATAATACATAAAACGGGTGTCGTAGAATAGAATATTCATTACCAATTGAAATGGGCAACAATTTTCTCTACCTCGCTATTCGAAGATTTTATACGAACATGTGGTTAAATGTATGTAACATATTTGTTTAAATTATTATTAATTAAATAGCGTATAGAACATTGTCCGAGTGAGTGGTAACAAAATATGCAGGTTAGCTTGTTCAATCAAAATTTTTATGTAACTTAATGTTTGTTCCATGTTTTGTAATGTGTGTGTGTATTTTGATAAAATTTAAGTAGGGTTTAATTAGATCGGTCTATAAACTGTATGAACTTGAATTGTCCGCTATGCTCCGCCCTGTAACTAAGGACGCCCTCTCTGTCGGCGTCGAGGCACGCGTCCACTAGTTTGTCTCTCGACATGCTCATGTCATTATATTTGATTGGTTGGGATGCTCGTACATGTGTTAATTTCAGGAATTGAAAGTACAGCGTTTACGACGTGTGGACGAGGTCCTGCTAAATACTGACAACCTCCTGGATGTCGCAGGTTGTTTATTATCATTACCCAGTTACACCTTGACGGTCGCCAAAAGCACTTTCCACTCTGCGACGTGCATATTTATGGAAGCGAAGGAAACATTTAAAACTGGCTGGTTATATAAAAATCGCTATCCCGCTCCCTATCTCCAAACGTATAGATCAAAAAAATGTGAAGAAATCCATGAGCGTTGGGAATAAGGTGTAGATTAAACAAATTATCAGAATTGCATTATTCAGTTTGAAAATCATAAAAAAAAGACCGACAAATGAATAGTTGATAATATACGAGCGATGTCATGACATTTTTTTATTATACTTTTAGTGCAAAAAACGAGAAATTGACGATTTTTCAATTTAAAAACAATTAATAGCATTGAAAATATCAAGTTAACGAAAAAAGTTATGCAACATTTCTTGTTAGAAATCGTTTAAAAAATATTTTAAAAATAGTTTCGTCGAGAAAATTTAATGTATCCTTTTGTTATAAACAAAATTGTTTGAAACAATATCAGACCAGGTTATTGTCTGGTAGCATGAATTTTCATAATTGGTAGTGTCTCGTGAACTGATTCCAGCAAAAAAGCTGCGTCCCGAATGTATTCGAAACTCATGCTCCCATACCGCATGCTCTAAAAACGAATTTAAATAATTTTATTCTAACTGAAATAAAATACTTTTCATACATTCGCGGCTGAGCCTTGGTCTGAGAGCTGGCTACGGAAATTAAAAATGATAAGGTGCAGTGATCATTTTTATGTAAAAATTCACAGATTTCGCAATTCTTGCAACCATCGAGACATTGGAAATGATAACACCATACATAAAACTTTTTCCGGACTCGGCTTCTACGATCCACTCTCCATTGCGACACCGCTGTATTTCGACCTTAAATGAAAACTGGTAACTTGATCCCCTGTGTCTCACTCGACCGCGACACCGCTGTCTTTTGGCCTTGAACGAAAAATGGTAACTCGACCCCCATATACGAACATAAACATTTCAAATGTTAAAACCCTCCTTACTAGCTGAAAAGTACATAGCTCTGCAGCCAGAAGTCGCTTTCGGGGTGGGAAACGTGGGTGGGCGGTCAAACGCATGAATTTTTTATCCAAATAAAGTCACTGAGTGCAGTTCTGAAATTTTGTGTAGTTATAGTTTTTGACTGTAGAAATTACGTAAAACTATTGCCAGAAGTCTAGATCGGGGATTAAACGTTGCCAGAAGTCGGTAAAGTTGTAAAAAAATTGTTTAAATTTTAATGTTAAGGTGCAATTCTGGTCATTTTGTTTGTATATTTAAAATCATCCTATTCTTCCGGGTTTTCCGGTTATTGACGTACCAGTGACGTGAAAAGGCAAATTGAATTCGTGAAATGTCCAGAAATGCTATTTTTCGTTCACTTCCGTTGGCCCATGTCATTAACGATGCCGTGAAAATACCAATTTCGATCTTTCGATATCGATATTAGGAAGCCTTCCTACTGATGTATGTATTTAGTTGTGAACATTTAAAAATTTCATGTTTTGCTTTTTCCGACGAGACTAATTGAAATCTCAAGTCCATTTCGACCGTAGCACATCGTGTTAAGCGACGACTTTCACAACGGATTTCTAGGTTTAAATCCTATACGGATGTACTTTTTAATTTATTTTGAACTTTTTGGCTGATATTTCTTTTTCTAAAATTATAATAATAATAATAAAAGTACTTTATTGAGTAAAAACCTAAATGGCCATTGACCGAAGTCCTTCAGCCTTCTAAAATTATATTTTACGTTTTATTCAATTTCTACAGTTAAAAATTATAACTACACAAAATTTCAGAACTGCACTCAATGATTTTATTTTGATAAAAAATTCACTCGTTTGATTGCCCGCCTACGCTTCCCACCCCGGAAGTGACTTCTGGCTGCAGAGCTATGTACTTTTCAGCTGGTAAGGAGGGTTTTTACATAAAAATTATCACTGCACCTTATCATTTTTAATTTTCAAAGCCAGCTCTCCGTCTACATGGTTTCCGACTCAAAGCCATAAAAAAAATTGCGGTAATCAGTAAAGTTATGGAATGTATCGCGCTTTTATAAAAATATTGTTTTGTGCTAAGAGATTTTCTCAAATTTTGCCGCATTGAGTGACTGTGACTCAGTAATAAAAAACAACTGTTTCATAATAAAAAGTAACGTCTTGTTAGTAATTTTGGTGATGATTAATTTAAGGTGGCCATTCCCTAGAAAGAGACATCCGATAGGGAAATATTTATTATTTTTGCCCATAACTTTTTTTTCTTAGTACGTATATTTAAAAAAACTATAAGGGTACCTAAGTAGAATCCTAACAAGACTTACTATGAATTTTCACTCAATAATTTCAGTGGTTTGCTAAATAGCTAGATTTAAAACTACGAAATAAGAAGATTAACATAATTTTTAAATTTAAATCTAGCTATTTTGCAAACCATTGAAATTATTGAGTGAAAATTCATAGTAATTGTCGTGTTATGGTCTACTTAGGTACGAAATAGGAAGATTAACATAATTTTTAAATTTAAATCTAGCTATTTTGTAAACCACTGAAATTATTGAGTGAATTGATCATAGTAATTGTCTTGTTTATGGTCTACTTAGGTTTTATTATAGTTTTTTTTAAATATACATACTAAGAAAAAAAGTTATGCCCAAAAATAATAAATATTTCCCTATCGGATGTCTCTTTCTAGGGAATGGCCACTTTAAGAAGAGACTCGGGACTTAACCATAAATAATTGATTTTATATCAGAATTATTAAGAAAATGGAACCATTCACTCGCAGGATTTTCAATTATTCACTTCCAGGGGACTTTAATTGGACTTCGCTTTAATTATCCTAACTATTACGGTCATCATTTGAAGCGACTTTGTAAAAATGCATACTCACCAGCGGCTTTTACCATGAATACAATTGATGAGATGCACTTTAGCCGCTGTAAATTAATAAGCGCTTAATGGCATCAAATTAGTGGGTGTCGTTATGATTGAATAAGATTGGCGTGTACCAACGCACACGGATTTTTTCGTATTAATTTCGCATTAATAACAATTTGCGGGGCGCATTAATGCACGTGACAGGTCGCTGCGGTCAACGGTCAAGACGGGTTGAGGGGTCCAGGTCAAGACATTAGATGTGACAACATAGTTTCGCACGAAACAATATTTTCAAATGGATTTAAGAATTATTTCATGGTTTACTTTAATAGACAGTTGCTTAGTGAACCGTGTAGGATTAAAATGTATTCGTGAGTCGTGTGCTGTTGCTATTTATTGATATAAAAATAGGCAATCTCTATGTATTTTTATTCAATACATCAAATTATTAATTTGAAATAAATAAAAAAATGTCATGGTCTTTGTAGAATTTTCCCGCCAAAAATGACCTCTTAAACCAATAATGGGTACGTCTATTGTAAAACTAATTAAAGATTGAATGTAACCAGTGAGAGTCGATAGATAATGTTCTAAATGAAAGAAAAAATGTGACGCATCTATTGTGTATTGCGTATTACCAACAAGCGAAATGGCACTCGAGTCCTTGCCAATGTAGAAAACTAGTTGTTTATCAAGGATTAGCACTTATCATTGATTGGTTCCAGCTCTTTCAATGAAGACAAATTTACACTAATTCGAAAATTGGTAAATGTGTTCCTTTAGGTTTATGAATGTTTAAAAAGTTCTGAAGTTATCTCCGCTATCCTAATAAATAAGTACAATTTTGTGGTGTGTTACATGTTTCGTAAAACACCGACTTATAATAAGACTATCAGGTGTGGCAGATCTAAATTCCCTATGGGTAATTGACGCCATTTTATTACTTGTTGGTATTTATCACTTTTCTTACATATGTTATAAAGTAGAAACATATACAACTTATTATGGAGTAATATACGCCACAAGAACGGACAAGAATTGTTGAAATACGATTGTTCTGTGATTTTGGCCCGACGCACTTACCGTGCAAAATATCGAGGTGAAAATACTACAGATGGAAAGACATTTCATCGTTTATCTAATTCGTTCTCTGCAAAGCGATATTGTGGCCAAACAAACCATTAGTAACTTGATGCAAGTGGGTTGGAATTTTTGTCAATACTTCGCAACGAGCGACCAAGCCTATTTTTTTTTTTTATTACGGATTAACCCACAATTGACCTGTTGTGGTGCTATCTAAAAAGTAGGTATAATCACCCACTAATTCTTGATTTCAAGGCTAATTGTGCAGAAATTGCCCATTTTCATAATAGTTGCGAAAACTTTTTCATTTCGAAAATTTTTATTTAAAACCACATAGGGGAACTATATCTGTTGTACACTTTATAATGTTTTTCTAGGGCATGGACAGTGAGTGTCGCGAGAGTCGATTAGTGAATCGTATCCATGCCCCATAGGTATAGTGATAGAATCCTATTCGGTGTTCTGAAATGTATATCCTTGGAGTCCTCATCATTGTTTTATCCGAACATAACAAAATACTCATTGTAAAGATGTATATTAGAAAAGGAATTCCATTTCATTTTGGTACATTTTGTATACATACTTTTTTTTTATTGACGCAGTCTGTTGCCAACACGACCAGTATTGAAAATAACCTCATTTGATGGATTGACTAGATTTTCGAAGTCGATATCTTCTACTGTATCTGGCTTTTGATGACTTGATAGGTAGTGAAGTAAATCTAAGTGTCTGAATTGCCTAGAAAGGACTTGTCATACTATAGTAATTTTTTTACTGGAACTTGAAAACATTTCAAGAAGTGTAGTAAAAAGTTTTGGATTAAGTCCGTGTGGCGGAATGCTTTTGTTTAAACAAAAGAATGTTCAGTTTTTCTTAAATATCTCTGGTTGTACAACCCGTATCGCAAAGAAGAAATAGATATAAATTATTCAAAATGACATTGCGAAGAGAACTAGATTTGTTCGACACTTTTTGGTCAATATGCCAAGGTGCGAAACATGAAGACATTTTAGGGAGGCCATTTTGAAACAATTGATAACTTGAACAATAATGCACATATTCTAACGAACTTTAGAACAGTACACCCCTGTGGTGTTAAATAAAGCCAAGTTTCAAGTTAAAATGTTTACAATAACTCCTAAAAAACAATTGCAAAGTCGAAAATCGAATCGTCGATTATTTGTGGGCATCAAGTCGTATTTCAAAAATGTGTATTTCAGATTATAGTTGTTTTTATGTTCTTTGTCGTGGTATAAGCAAAACTAAATTTAATTTTTTTAAGGCCGAAAAAATGTCATTATGTTTATTATAGCTTTCTTATAAATGATGGAGATAAAACTTTTTTAATAGCTCGTGTTTTATGTACTTTTAGACATACCAATAATTTTTATTTTTGGGCAAAATATTAGTAAAATTGGTCTTAAAAAATGTAAAATATGTTTTTGTTTATGCCACCACAAAGAACATAGAAACAACTATAATCTGAAATAAAACATTTTGAAAAGCGACTTGATGCCCACAAACAATTGACGATTCGATGTTCGACTTTGCAATTGTTTTTTAGTTTTTTAATTATTGTAAACATTTTGACTTGAAACTTGACTTGATGGTTTATCACCATAAGGGGTATACTATTCTAAAGTTTCATTAGAATGAATATGTGCATTATTGTTCAAGTTATCATCAATTGTTTCAAAACTAAAATGTCTTCATGTTTTACGCCTTGGCATATTGACCAAAAAGTTTCTGACAAATTTAGTCCTCTTCGCAATTTCATTTTGAATAATTTGTGTCTCTTTCTTTTTTTGCGATACGGGTTATACAACCAGAGATATTTAAGAAAAACTGCGAAGAAACAGGATTCTGAACATTCTTTTGCTTAAACAAAAGCTTTTCGCCACACGGATTTAATCCTAAACTTTTTACTACACTTCTTGAAATGTTTTCAACAAGTTTCAGCAAAAAAATTGCTATAGTAAGACAATTCCCTAGAAATTTTAGTTTTACTCCATTAAGGCACATCTATATTCAAACATACATCTGCATTTGCTGAAATTGTTTAACACATTGAGTTTTTCTTTTTTACAAATTGCTGAACTCGTATTTTCTCGTGTCAATATGCTTTCTTCTGAAGCAAATTATTTTAAATGACCCTTATAACATCCCTTCTTAAATATTGCGCCAACAACAAATATCTCTTTTATTATATTATTTTTTACCTTGTCAAGTTGCTGGGTAGATACTCTCTATAGTGAATGAATAACAGCACCATAGAAAATAGTGTAACTGCCTTTGAAACATTATAATTTTTGACATTTGTAGCTCATTTTTTCGAAAACTATTAATTAACAAAAAATGGATGATGCATGTTTAGAATCCAATAATCTTTTGTTTTTGAAGTTATGTTTTCAATAAAGTCAATGTTTTATGAGATGTATGCAAGAAATCGCAAAAAGGCACCTCTTTTCAAAGATGGCGGCGATCGCTCTTTCAAGACTTTTTACATGAACACTCATTAGAAACACCCGAATTTCCGGGAGAGAACTATTCAATTGTTCTATGAAGTATTCAAAAGATTACAATTTTTGCAACAAGAACACAAATACTCCTCACAGCGCCAGCGAGGGTGTCAAAATATCACCCAATACAAATAATCGCAAGAACTTTCGCTTATGCAAATGTATGAACGTGTTTTAATACCAAAACAAACTTTCGCTATGTATTGTTTATCAACGATGAGGCAATACCGTCATGATATAATTACTTCAAATTGGTGGAAAGAATTTAAGGTGGATAAAATGTTTTAAGCCAAACAAGAATCAAGAAATATGAAACACATTGTTTTGAGATTAATAAATAATAACAGTAACAGTATGAATCATAAAACACCTTTAGATGTAATAGTCGGGATTCCCTGTCTACAATGGTTTGTTTAGCTCAAATGGACTATATTGACGAACGTTCAAAGAGGATCGGTCATAGATATGTCATTCAACATATTCAATTCATGCAGCGACTTGTTTCCGTCTTATCACCATTGATAGAAAGGCAACCTTGTCATCGACAGATCTGCAGCCCTTGGCGTAACCAGTTCAAGAGGGTCCCGGGAATATCTAAGCAGATAACTAATTATAGCCAGGCGTCGCACAGTAGGCAGAAATTCAGATTTTTTTGTCAAAAATTGTCGCCTTAGAAATTTCGTCGTATCTCTTCAAATAACTGAGATATTTTGCTTAGACATATTCGGCATTTTCGATATTTTCCGTCATAAATCTTAAAGTAGGCCATGGATTTCCAATGTCTTTAAACCATTTTGTAGCTTGAAGTGTCTAGGTTCCCCGTACCGGTAACCAATTTCATTCCGGTATAAATGTTCATAGTTATCATAAGTAACTTTGAGCAGTAAAACGTTTTTTTTGCAAAATTTTGAGGTAGATCAAAGTTGTCCGTTGAAAGTGCAAGGAAGATTTACGCCGTTTTGCAATTCATTTATTGATTAATCGATTTGTCAGCGTAAGGTGGGCATTGCTGCCGATTTCGAGCATCCATGGAGGTTCGTTCCAACCAAAGAATTTATTAGAGCCGTCGATTTGCCGGGAGTCGCGGTTTGGTTGCCTTGGAGACGGTAGGCTCTTCGTCCTTGTCGCACGCCTCGTTCTCTCTCTCCACTCTGTTTTACAAAGCCACACAGCCTTACCCGGCGCGCTTTGATTTCAAACAAATAGCGTCAATTGTCGTCAATTGCCGCATCCCCTCATGTACTGTGCGACAAAGAGAGAACGAACCGTGTGAGAAGGATGAGAAGCCTAAAGTCTCCCTCCGCCTATATATTACGCTTATGGAGCTTGTCTCCTCTATTTGTTAAACTCTTTGGTTCCAATACGCAGCTTGGTCGTCCGTCGGACGGCCAAACCGCGTGCCGGAACCAAATCTCGGATGTTTTATATACCGCCGGACCGACTGCATACGCCGGCTTGGACATTGGACATGCTTGTTGTCAGCAGCGAGAGACGCATGGGGTGGGAATACAGGATGGGAAGTGTAGGTGTTTGTGAGATGCTTCTTTTAGGTTTCCATGCCTTTATTAAGTTCCCATCTGTCATCATCGACTTTCAGTTTCCATGCTTCTTTTATGTTTCCATCTATCGTCATCTCCTTAATTTTCTTCTTCTAAGTTTTCTGTTTCTTCTGTTTCTGAATCTGGCAGCTTTTATTTTTTATTTTTTGTGTTCTTACTTATTAACCGTTCCACAGGTAAATATCCATTTACGGTCGAGTTGCTGGGAAGGGCCCTATCTCGGGGTAACAATATTTTTGGCGCGTTATGAAAAGAAAGGTCCGAAGGGATAGTTTGCTCACCCTGTAGGTATGTTGTTTCTTTGAAACAATCGGTTCCAATTTACAGTAATTATTTTCAACTGCCACCTTCCAATTCCGGGTATTTTCTATTTCATTACCCAATTTTTTTCTCTGCTGTGTAATAAACTGTCCTGTAACAAGGATTAATAAACCAATAAATAAATATCTTTTCAATTTTAATTTCTAATTTTTTCAATTTGGCTGTTGCTTATTTTATATCACCCACTTGAAGAAGGGACCAGATCCAGGTATAAATTTTACGGTCCAGCAGTACACTTTCTCGGGTTGTTTATATACACTCTTTTGTGTCGATTTATTCAACCAACAGATTTAATCAAATATCAACTATATGAAATAGCCAGACTCGTGCTAATTTATATCAATCAATGCAGAATTGTTTACGCTTTAATTCAATACGATTTCGACGTTTTGCTGCCGCTCTATCCGGATGTATCTGAGATCTCGTAGGAGCCATGAAACACGCGTCTATCACCGAATTCGACACCATGTCATCATCGAAGATTTACGCCATTTGGCAATTGAAAATAAATTTCTAAATTGCTAAAATGGTGCAAATGCTCCTTGCCCTTCTCGGATACCACATGTTGCACTCCTATTCGCTCCATGGTCCCGTAAGATAGTATAACTATTGGACATTTGCACATAATTTCATTAGTCATAAACTACTTCTAATAGTGTCTACTACATGTCACACAATAGAAAATCAAAATACGATAAATGGATGTCGTAAACATTCCCAAGTTACGATATAAATATATTGTTATAGCCTAGACACTCGGGACAATTTTCGTAGAAACATTTTTTTTGCACGACCGATATTAAGTGAGATATTATCGAGCGCCCTGGTAAAATGGACAGCCTGATATTATAGCTTAACTCTCCGTGTGTTCCCAGTATTACACGAACGATCGTCCCCCTCCCTCATTATATTTATTTATGGATACAGAAAAAGTCACTGTAAAAAATATATATTTTGTTGATTAGATAGTTATTTTCCGATGATTTCTTTTGTCAAAACATTCACTTTTTTTGAAGCCCCATCCCTTCCATCGTTCATTTGTCAAATTTTCTGTGACTTTCTCCCCTACTATTTCCGTATATGTCGCATGGCCCCTAGCACTTATATTGTATATTTTTTCCACAACTGATAAGTGAGCCTCTTACTTTTTAAACGTGATATTCATTATCTGCGCGAAACATTCGAATTTCCTGTTTTAAATAAAGAAAAAAATGTAAATAGAACTGGATAGTTGTCGCTAACAGACATTCTGCTTTAAAACATTCGTTCGCGTTGTAAGAAAATGATTCACTCGTAAAGTGCACGCAAATAAAACAGTATATATGTGTCAACAAAAATTCCTTAATGTCTTTTGTTATAAATACACGTTCCTATGAATAAGTGTTGGAATGTTTTTATATGGTGGCGCCAAAAGAAATTTTATAAAATTAGCAGCGGTTTAGTAATTGTAGAAGTATGAGGAGCATTCAGCTTTTTAATGAACATAAAAAAATTTCGTTCATAGAATTAGGACATCTCCCTTCATAATAAATTGGAGTAAAAATGTCAAACCTGAAAATAATACGTTTCTTTAAATAAAATAATAATTTTGGTAAATAATCATATCATATTTTAGCAATTCGCAAGTATCCACTTTATCGATTATTAGGTCACGGTTCGTCGTACAGAAAGTTTAGGGATAACAGAATTAGTTGAATTCGCTCAACCACGACAGTATTTTAATATAAATATAGGAACATGTTTAGTTATGCTTTAGGTTCTATCATCTCCAGATGATGCTCACATGGCTGACGAAACACGTTGATTGATAATATTCCAGCGTGGTGTTTAACTGTTTTGATGTTGATAGAAACTATTTCACACTGTAGGTTTCAATGCTGCCTCCACGATTATTTTTAATGGTTTTGCTGAAATTTACAGTAGGTAAATGCAAGAGTGGCCTTAATATTGGCCCTTGCGGAGCACCTGGTTCATTCACCTTCAGGGCAATGATTCCTTTCTCATTTTTTGAAAGTTTAATAAGTACCAAAACGTGATCAACTGTATCAAATGCCTTAAATAATTTAGCTTTATTAATACAGAGCATTATTATGCTCAGAGCCTTTTAGTATATCATTGCTTGCTTGAGAAAATCAGTAAATAGTACTATGACCTAACCTGCGGTTTGTCCTGGAAATTACCCTCATATCCAGTAAAATTTTGTTTTCCGTATACAACACACGTAACATAGTACATATTCAATTAATTGAAATGTCACAAAATTTTACAGTTTGCCTTCAAACGCCAACGAACAAAGCCTTAATACTTACGATACCGTTTGCTAGTTTATCGCTATTACGAGCACATTAAAATTATCCCAAGGAATCTATTATCCCTTGTTGTAACTGTGCCGATCTAACTTCTAACTGTTCAGCATATCAAATTGCATCTCAATGTATGCATGCAACTTACTGTAAACCGAACAAAAAACTGCTAGCATAAGAGTGAGCATAAGCTAGGCATTCATAAAACTGTTATTTTCACATGAGCTCCGGTAATAAAACGGAGCAAGATATACCCGGGTTATAAATTATATCGTGACCATATGATGTGTAGTGTGAAAATTAACTATTATACGAGTATATTAACATATAATAGGACGAAGTAGACGATACGTATAAATATATCGAGATTTGAATCTTTGGCCTATTAGCCTGCATGCATCGTGGTGACGCAACTTCTTTCATTCTCGAAACCATCGAACCGAATAACAAATAAATGGAGGGCATTTGTAACTGTCAAGTTTGTCTATTTAATTTGGTATTGGTATATTTCTGTCGAAATTTGAAAGTGCATTCTAAGTCGTGTGTGCCTAACAAGCGCAGGCGATCGAATTTGAATGGCGTTTTTTTTTTTCCAATAATTTATTGTACAGTTGACATTAAGACCCGTTGACAGAACAGAATACAAATAAAGCTTGTCTATATTAGCTTATATAGGAACACATTCGAAAATGTTTGAAAATCTCATACCAACCATCTAAACGGAACACAAAACTCGAGCTTATAGTAGAACTAAATAAATATATTACGGAAAATGCTAGTAATTATTTTAACTTTTACAAAAACTTATCACAGATAAGTATAAAACGTATATCATTCTTATAAAAATTTATAAAAAAGAAAGTATGCCCATTATGTTCAATACAACTGTTATAATGGATGTTACTTTTAATTTAATCTAAATGATCCTGTTCAATGAATCCAAAGACAAACAAAACAAAAGCACTTACCAAAATAACAATTATTACGAACTGTGAAAAATCCTCAGACACGTGTTTCGATATTTATGTCTCGTCAGTGTGGCTACTTCTAAAGCTTTAAACAAACTGGAAAATAGTGTAGCAAATGCTACGTCACAATTTATCAATGGTTAACACGAAAAGAATAATAGAAAATAACATTGAATTTTTGTAAATCTCCCGTAAAGGAATAGTTATAAATATAATTAGTTGCAAATTCAACTTCTTGCCTAATATAATTTCATAAAACATAGACTGTCGTAACAAGACAACCCCTATTAGAATATCTGCTGCAAAAAATGTTTCCTTTGGCTTTTTGTTTTCTCTTTGCCAGTAGGTGCTTGGGGGAGAGGTGTGACCAAGGCTTGCTATCACCGAGCGGCGAAAGCGTTCATGTGATCTGGTAAATTCAAATTGAAATTTCACATCGATGTGTTGTTGAGACTTTTTGCTTGAAATGTAATATATGTTTCCAGACATCGAGAACAATCCAAAAATACCCCTGCCAGCATTTTCTGTCGTCAGATTCGACCCTGAGCCCAACTTCCGGAAATCCCGGGAAAACCGGCTCTCTGCCAAATGGTGCAATGATGAGGCTTTTCAAACGAAATTTGGGATATATCTTAAACGTGGTTTTTAACATTTTATTAGGTCGACGTGCGTCTATGTATATAAGTTGTAATAAAATCTTAGGAACTGAATTTCACCCACTTCTTATTATTGTATCTTCATGAAACTTGGCAGTTGCGTGTAGCTCTGATGACAATAGAATATAGTGTACTCAATGTTATAAAATATTCAAAATGGCCGCCGCCCCAAAGTGGCGGGTAATCATTTTGTTTGCAACCCCCTTGATATGGGTATCAAGTGAAAGGGCTTGAAAAGCAGAAGAAGCAGAAAACAGTAAGGTGAGTGACGTCATACTGAATCCAATATGGCGGATCACCTATTTTGTAAAACTAGTTTGGTTCTAATCAATGTTTTTTTAACATGCTTATATTAGCTTGACCTGTAACACTGTAAGCAAATCTTACAACTCACTTTTTACCCACTTCCAGATGTTGTATCGACTTAAAATTTGGCATGTGTGGCATTTTTGAGGCCGCAGATTACAAATATGTGATCAAAACACAAAAATTCAAAATGGCAGCATCAATATGGCGGATAAATTTTATCATTTACCGTCTGATTCGACTGAAAAATCGGTATCTGAGGGTTATTGAGATTGCAGATTACAATTCTCTGGTCCAAATTTAACAGTTCAAAATGGTGGCGTCAAAATGGTCCATAGGTTTTGTATTTTATGGTTTGATTCATATGAAAGTCGGTATTGGATCACGAATAGGTGTTGATGTTTATAAGAAATTCTATGGAACAAATTGGAATAAAACTGAAAAGAAGAAAATAAATAAATAGTTTAAAACTGTAAAGAGAAAAATAAAGTTAATAAAAACAATATTATGTTAAGAAACGTAAAAGCGAGGGGCGTTCAAAGTACCTAGAGAAACAGAAAATTTTATTCATCAGACGCCCCACGCTTTTACGTTTCTTAACACAATTATTATTTGTATTGAGTTTATTTTCTTTTTTTAGTTCCATTTGAACAGTTTCAGTTTGTTTTTAAAAGCGTGTTTTTTAAATTTTTTAAATTATTTTTCTAATGCTTAGGTGCTATTGCTAGCATTTCTTTGTGTCACCGAAAGGGTTAATAGCATAGCATTTCTTATCCAGTAGTTTTGCCCCATTCACCCCTACATTTACCTCTTTATTCACTCCGGGTTTCAGTGAAAATAATTTCAAAATAATCAACTTTATGACCATATTGTGCATAAATTAGACGCTTACTGGGTAAAAAATGGTAATGCTAATAGTTAAGAGTTATACAAACATTTTTAGAGGAATAGAACCGTGTTTTTAAGTGTTAATTCCGATTTTACACCCTTGGAAAAAGACAGTTCACTTTTGACCAAGTTGCAAACCCCTTTTTTCGTATTAACCCTTTCGGTGACACAAAAAATGCTGGCAATAGCGTTTTAGCTTGAGAAAAACCACGTTTAAGCTATATCCCAAATTTCGTTGAAAAATCTCACAATTGCACCATTTGGCCGAGAGCCGTTTTTCCGGAATTTCCGGAAGTTGGTTCTAGGGTCCTCGAGTTGGTCCTAATCTGACGATAGAAAATGCTGGCAACTATATTTTTGGATTATTCTGTACATCTAGAAAATCACACTGCAAGCAAAACAGCTCAACAAGACATCGATGTGTAATTTCAATTTGAATTTACCAGGTTACATGACCGCTTCCCTGCACCTACTGACAAAGAGCAAGCAAAAAGTCCAGACCGGAGTATCTATATAGCATCTCATTGATTGAGTTTTTTTTTTTTGTAATCTAAAATTAGATAATAATGGCTGACACCTTTTGTTTGCATGATCAGATGTATGGTCAGAACGTTTATAATAAGTCCATATTCTCATTTAAAGCTTTTAAGTAATTTCGGTGATATATACTTAACTTTTTGGACAAGAAAATTTCGTGCACAAATATTTTATATCTAGTTATGTCTCAGCTTATGTGCACATTCTGTATACCAAAATATATTTTTTATGCTCTGAAATTCTTATCTAAACATAAACGTTTAACGTAAAGGTTTGAGAGTAATGAGCAAGAGACCGAATATTGATCGCCATTTCTCAATATGGCGGCCTTAGTTAATCTTGGGCTTAGAGCGATAGCTGTGCCAACTCCATTGCCTGCACTAACTTTTTACCTTTCACCGGATTTTTTTCCATAAAACGACTGCACTGTGCTGATAATGATGATTCATTGTTACTAATCGTTATTCACACCTTAGCGAGAAAATAAACAGACAGGACCTATTATGGTGCAAATAGTGAACCAGGCGATATTTCTGGTCTGTATTTTTGACAGTCATTCCTTAATTATCACCAATTTTAACACATCAGCGAAGTCAGACGAGTTAATTACGTTTACGTAGACGCAAATAGTTGGAATAGCGACAGGAGGTTTAAATATAAGGTCATGATTTATAAATCCGTAAAATGTTGATATATTCAGTGACTGAGTTATTCGCTAATTTCAATGGGCATTTAGTGGCAAATCTTCCCATCTGCACAGCACCAGACATCGACTTAACAAAGGAATGCCCGGTTATTTTGTCTACATACACCGAATACCATCGCTAATCGCGTTCATAGGTCGTTTATCCTTTTGAAATATTCATCCTGCTTTCCCGGCTACACCGCCCGCCCAATAAAACCGTCGGCAGTATGTGCGGGAATCGGTTGCGCGTATCGGTAAACGATGAATGACAGACAACAAACAAACAGAAAAGCACTTCTTAAGATTTGCTACAGACAACGTAGTTAATATTGGCGGGCGTCGCTGAAATATTTCTTATAAATTTATCAGCGCCTATTGGAACGTGCATGTGGCGAATGGGGAAAATTGCCTTCAAAATATTTATTATCAACAGGAAAGTAACAGCTTTATTCCTTAGCGCTAATAATTTTGATTTATCACGTGTACAAAGTAAAGAATCAATAAAAAGATTGAACTCATAAAAATGTCAGAGAACTTAAATTAAGAAGCATTAGAATGTGTCAATATTGTGAAAGCGATTAAATGATTATAGAAAATGTTAAAAATTTTAAAATCTCAATCAAAGTTTTAATGAATTCTTTGACTATCTTAAAATTTTGGAATTAGTTCTCTTGAAATTGAATTTTTGTGATGGCAATACTTTTTTCATTCCCAGTGTCAAAAGCCGAAATAAAGAGTAGTGTTAAGAATGCAATCGATGTATTATGAATGTAGACATTGCTTGATTTTGTTTTTAATTTGCCAGCGTAAGGTGAGCATTGCTGCCGATTCTGGGCATCCAGTCTTCGTTCCAACACGCAACATCGACCGTTGAACGGCCAAATGCAGTCGCTCAGTCGTCTATTACTTATTCGTGCCATGACTGGGTGGCTTCACTCGATTGCCCAACGCACAACCAAACCGCGGGCCGGAACAAACCTCGGACGCTTTTATATACCGCCGTAATCTACATGGTCTGAAATGGGAAAATTCGAAGAAATCTTGGTGGATATTTTTTTCACGAATACAATACTTCCGTTCAGTAAGCAAAGGAAATAAGAGCAACTTTTTAAAGTTTGTATAGCAACTATAAACAAAAAACTAAAACATATTTTCTGCCATGAAAACGTTTAGGTCTACTATTCTATAGACGTTGTTAATTGCATTTTAAATTATTGATAAATATCGTACGGATACTATCAAGATAGGCCCTTTTTTCGTGCTATTGGAATGCCTTAAATTTCTATCCGTCCATTTGCATCGCTGTTACTGAGAGCCTCGTTTCGATTTTGAATTTTGCTGATGCATGGACGAGCCATTTGTATTTAATGGTTTTTTGCTTTCACATAAGCTGTTATTTAGGAAATTAATGTGGCTACACAAACCGTGCTACTGGTCAACTAATATCTAAATCTTTTAAACTATAGCCCGAGAGACAATATGTTTATTTTGAATTCGAGAAGATATTCCAGGATGGCAATTATTTTAATAATGTACAAATGTGTTAGAATAAAATTACTATTTAAAACGTAGATGCTTTGAAGTACGATACAAAACCGCTTAACATTTTATATCGCCCAGATATGCAAATTTAACTATGTAATACTCTATAATCTCGCTTTCTAGACACCATTTTATTGAGAAGATAACACCTTTAATACCAACCTCGCGTTATCTAGATGGAAAGAATTATGCTAATAAAAATATTTAGCTATAGTTCTGATAACATTTAATGCTACCGTATCATATTATAATGATCATGATTCCATGAAAGAATTCGCGTTTTTTTCTAATGAAATCGACCAACACAGCGTCCCAGAAAGAAATTGTTATATGATAATCCATATCAGTTATTTAATACAGACGCATCAGACCAGATAGATCCTAATTAAAATGTAATGTAGGTAAGTAATGAAAAAAATACCAGCCTTGATTGTAACCGTCTACTTCCTTGTCTCGTAGAGATGTTACGCTTGCCAAATTTCGCTACAATTTGAATCAGTTGATAGCCGGTGTTATAAATATACTCCCGCAACAGATCAAATTAACTGCAGAAAATTGTGCAATTACAGTTGAACTGAGAACGGAGTGGAAACACCGTGATAAACCACTGACCTCGCCGAGATACCGATTTCTCATTTTACGAGGTGCCCTGAAATGCGAGATCACTTTCTTAGGATTTAATGTAGACAAAAATCGTAGAATTTAAACCACGCATTCCAATATTTCAAAATGCATCATTTTTTATCTACAGTGTGTCCCGTTTTATACCAAGTGTGTCAGGAAATGGGAAGTCTCTTCTTTGTAACACTGGAAATGTTTATGTTCGTATATGTGGGTTGAGTTACCAGTTTTCGTTCAAGGCCAAAAACAGCGGTGTCGCGGTCGAGTGAAACTGTCGTATATGCAACGGCTGATGTAGGCAAATGTAATATGGGTTGTATATATCACAGGGGGTCAAGTTACCAGTTTTCATTTGAGGTCGAAATACAGCTGTGTCGCAATCGAGAGTGGATCGTAGCTGTTTCCGGACGAGGCGAAGCCGAGTCCGGAAAAAGTTTATGGTTTATGTATGGTGTTACCATTTCCAATGTCCCGATGGTTGCAAAAATTGCGAAATCTGGGAATTTTTTTCAAATGCAATACCCTGTGTGCTATGGTACCGTTTCCACTAATATAAGGTACTAGTGGCCTATTAGCCATATTTAATGACAGTGTGGCACAATTTTCAATTTTATTATGGAATTTCGATGAAATCTGATTTAACGAATCCAAAAAAATTGAATAAGCTCATAACTTTATTGTAAGACCTATTTGCGTAGAACCTGCCATTTTCATCAGTATCGACAAACGCACGTGAAAATCGGGTGTCGAATAGGAGCGCCGAAGGTGCCAAAACTTCCAATCATTATAACTTAGTCATTTTTCATGGCACAAAGACGTCAAGCTTTAAAACAGATTAATAATTTTCGCTAAAAATCATTAATTTGAGATTGAGATATTTAAAAATGACGTAATTTTGACTCCTTCTACCCAAAAACAGTCCTAGTTTCAGCTAGGGACAAATTTACATTGATACCTCATTTTTTTCTTTTTATGGCAAAGAAACTGCTTACCATATTTTTTAAATACAATTTGGATTTCACTCCCGAAGCTGAGGACATGCTGATCAAAAGTCTCCACGGCCACGAAAAAAATTAATAACAGGATTTCGAGATGTTGGCCAAAGAAAACCGTAGTTTCGTCGAAATTAAGACTTTTTTGGTCAATATCTCGAAATCCTGTTATTAATATTTTTGTGGCCGTGGAAACTTTTGATCAATGTGTCATTAACTACCTCTGTGCAAAGATTCAACTCCCGGAAGTGAAACCCAAATTGCATTTAAAAAATACCCCTCACGTTTTAAAATACAATTTGGGTTTCACTCATGTGAGCTGAAACTTTGCACCGAGGTAGTTCATGATTTCATGAGTTCATTCATGCTGATCAAAAGTCTACATGGTCACAAAAAATTTTAGTGGCAGAATTTCGAGATATGGGGCCGAAGAAAATTTCGATGAAATTACGCCAAAGATTCAGCACACGGGAGTGAAACTCAAATTGCATTTTAAAAGTGGGGGGTCCTTTACTACTAAATTTTCGGTACTGAAAACTATTTACCTTTATAAAGTTACTCGTTTCAGATGATACTTAAATTTATGAGGCATTGACAAGTATTTTATACTTAAGCAACTTTCTTTACTGACATACATTTCTTTTTTCCGAAATTAAGTATCATTTGTTTTCTCATAGTACGGGAGCCCATCGACAAAAGTAGATCAGGCACCGCAGTTGCCGCCGCTTGGTGGAGATGTTGTAGGCATCTGTAGGTACCATTTCCCCCCCAACGGCAGGTCACGTGACCACGCCCTCTTCGAGAGAGAGAGAGACAAAAAACAATGGGCCGCTTAAATGTTGTCAAAGAATTCTGAAAAAATTCAGGCACATTTTTTGGTCAAAAATAAGCATCTTCTGTCTCTTGGTGATTTTTTCCAAAGTGCTTCCTTTTCCCGGAAAAACATAACAAAAAATTAAATTAATTTTTTGTAATTTTTTACGGGAAAAGGAAGCATTTTAAGAAAATGTTTAAGGGGCAAAAGTTGTTTATTTTTGTCTAAAGAATATTCCTCAATTTTTTGGGATTTTTCTGAAGAAATTAAAAAAAAATTGGGAAATTCTTGGCTGAAATTATTTTTGTTTAGAAAATTCTGAAAACCGGCAGGCGTGTTCTTTCGACATAAATTAGCCATGCTCTTGTAGTTTTTCTCTAAAACGCTTCCTTCACCCTAAACTAATTAATCAAGGTTTATGAATTATTTTTTTTACTATTTTTGGCGGGAGAAGGAAGTACTTTGGGAAAATACACCAAGAGACAAAACATGGCAACATTTAAGCGGTCCTTTGTTTTTGTCTCTCACTCGAAGAGGGCGCGGTCACGTGATCTGCCGTTGGGGGAAATGGTACCTACAGATGCATTCTATATCTCCACCAAGCGGGGGCAACTGCGGTGCCCGGTCCACTTTTGTCGATGGGCTCCCGTACTATCACCGAAAAGAACCGATTCCATCGAAAATTCGAAAATTCATAAAGCAATTGAAGATCGATCGCAATTTTTTTTTCAATAAGTCTCTAATTGTGTCATTTTGCTATCAAATGATAGATCAATTTCATGACAGATAAACCTATGGTATCTTATATTAGTAGTAAGCTCTCCTAAAGGGTATCGTTTGGTGTTATAGCATTCAGAGCATTCGATTTAAAGAAATGAGAAAGAGCAGATTTAACTCTTAACGTCTCAGCCAGTATAAAGAAGCCTATTTTTTTAATCTTATAACAGTATCGGAAACTAGAAGTTTTTGAATGTTTTTTGGCACAAACTGAGTCTAATAATACTGCTCTATTACGTGATTGGGCTCATAAAGTTCGCATATTTTTGGTACAATCTCGCCCATATAATGGTACCAACCCATCGCAGATCCATCACTTGAATCGTTCTTAAAAGGAGAATCCAAATAGGTAATATATTGATCACCCTTTAAAATAGTTTTAAGCTATGCCACCTGTTTTTGAATGTTTCCGATATCTTTTGTAAGAGAATCAGGCTGTGTGCAGTTTTAAATATATAAGACACGGACTATATCTTTTTTAAATATCTTTAAAATAATTTTATATACTTACTAAACTTTTCCATTTTTAATACGTCCTAAAGTCCAATTACGTCTAGTAGGTATTTAGTTGGCGTTAATACACTGGATGTTTAAATTTTACATATCAGTTCAATCAATGATTTTAATTTTTCGATATATGTAACGATTTAGGAGCAATCTCCTAAAATCTATCTGCACTATATTACATGAAAAGAAAAAGAAATAATTTTCAATATTGTTCAAAATTTGGTAAGTGCTTTAGTATTATTAACTTATCAACCCTTTTGCACAGCCAGTCTACCATTTCTGATTCTACTCCTTAAGTCTTGCTCAACAAGCTCCTGCAGCTCTATAAGGCCTCATAACATAAGATGAGTTTTAAAGTTCTGAGTATTTGAACTAATTACTCTAATTGCAATGTCCAGTAATTAGTCCACTTCTTGGAAGAATTGCAACAGGTTCGCTGTGAAAGAGAAGTTTCCAAATAAACCGACCTGGAGCACTAGGTACTGTCGTGAGCAAAAAAAAAATGGGACAAGTCTTATAACGTATTTTTTCTAAAATCTAGTTATGTACATCTAATTTTAATTTTTATTAGTGACATTGTCAGTTGTCAAAATTCATTTCTGCTACTCATTACATATTCAAAGAGAGACAGATTTACATTAGAAAAAAATAGTTGTCCTATTGTTTTTTGCTCACTACTGTACTCCTTGCTAGGGTGTGAAATATTTTCCTCCAAAATTAGCACCACGACTTACTTTTTATGGAGATATCTAAGACAAAACTACTCGGAGGATTGAAAAGACATTAACCTATTGATTGTTAGTATCGGGAAATATTTCATAATTCATCGTGACGGAAGAAAATATGCATATGCCATGGTATACGTTTGCTAGACAAGGTATTAAAAACAAATTAGTAGGTAAACGAAAATCGTGAACTGTTCGTCATTTTATATTGCGTGAATAATTTATTTGATTTTTATTGAACATCCAAATAACTCGCCTTTATAAATTGCACCCTTTGCTATGGAGGCAGTACCTATACAATTTCGCATTGCCACAACATCCATGATGTTCCTCTACCATTATTGCCAATGTTTTCTTTTATTTACGTGCCTCTTCATGATGATTATTAAAAAAATAAACGGAACTGCCTTGCTCATAGATTATTAACTAGTAATTTAGCCGTATATGGGTAATTTAATAAATTACATAGATCTATAAACATAAACAAATAAGCTTGATTAGAGCTCGTCACGGCATTGAAAGAAGCGAATCCTCAGATATCCCACTAATAATTATCAGCAGGACATCGAGTGAAAACAACTAATGGTAAAAATAAGCGGAAAAAATGTCGGAAATCTTTAAAAACAACGCAATTAAAATTGTACAAGTCAGAAGTTTAATGAGTGACAATTAGATAGGTATGTTCGTAGATGATCCTTTGCTATTAAGCTTCTTCTTCTTTCTTTCCTACTTGTGAGGTTCCATATATCTACTGCGTTGGTGGTGGTACCCTTCTGTGCAATGAAATTTCGTACACCTATTTTTTGCTATATTAAATCATTCTTTATTTATTTGTCAGTGTCATATTTTTGCAATGCCAGAATTAACTAAATATGAAAAACAATTAATTTTCTCTAAAATTAAAGAGGATGGTCTACTACTTGCTAACCATTATCAATGAATAAAGTACTGTTATGAGTGTGAAAAAAGATGGGAGGAGGAAGGTAACGTAAAGAGAAAAGACGGTTCAGGCGCCGATCGAGAAGTTCAAATCTCGTTTAACATGAAGCGCTTCTTGGCTATTTGAGAAAAAAATCACTTTTCAAACCGCAGGAAACGCTGTGTTCATGACAAGTTTTCCAGCATTGAGGTCAGCAGCTAGCCGGAGGATAGGAAAATCGGAATTAAAAATCTGTACAAGTGCCACGAAGGCCATATTAACAGAAAAACACAAGAAATGCCGCATTCTGTTTTGTTTAATATTTGTCTATCACCCGTTGGAGTTTTAGAACAATGTTGTGTTTACCGATGAAAAAGTTTTTCAGTCTTGTAATGACGGACATATTTTCAGATGTACCGTCCTGCAAATACCAGGTTTCACGAACATTACGTGTCTCCGCGGAACAGGTCAGGGCGATTTTCTGTTGATGTTTGGGCATGGAGAAGCGTGCATGGCTCTGATGTAGCGTAGTGTAGTAGGGGTAATGGTAGATTTAAAGAACAGGTTTATGGGGATATTTTGTAAAATGTTATGCTTCCTTCAGTGGAGCAATTATATCCAAACAACACCTTCATTTATCAACAAGACAACTGCCCTATTCGTGCTGCCAGGATAATTACTCAATGCTTTGGGAACAATAATATTGAATTATTACCGTGGCCGTCGCATAATCCCGATATAAACCCAATGGAGAACGTCTGGGGTTTGCTAGTAAAAAAAAAATATGAACGAAACTTCAGGCAAAGAAATGAAGAAGAATTGTGGTCGGCCATTAAAAATCGCTGAAAGGAAGCGGAGCCATGACAAAATATTAAGTTACAGTATTTACACATTAAATACAATCACAGTTATAAGCAGTCGTATCTGTGAATTTTTCATCGTCAATTTTTACATTTGTTATAAATCGAAATCACTCCCATCGAGTGGTGTAAAAAAGTAGAAAGCACAAAAATACGTTGTATGTTTTCTGGATTAACATTATTCAAATAGCTTACTTATGACGTTTCACAATCAATGTCAGTATTTTATAACCTATATGATAATAAAAAAAATCTAAATTCCAGAAAGACTGATTCACACCACTCAATATTAGTAAAAACTGGATTACTTTATTTTTCAAGTGTACGGGATTTCATTGCACATCAGTGTACGTTATTGTAATTCAATTTATTTGTCAAAAATGTCTGAATATAATGTTATGTTTTAAGATTTGTTTCTTTTTTTTTTAAACGCCTTATTCATATTAACATCCTGGCAAAGTATGCCCATCCATAGTCATTCCACCACTTAACCAGGACATGCACCCACAGACAACCATTCGCAACGACATTTCCATCTATCGAATTTAAGAGAAATAACAGCGACTAGCTATGTTGTGCCACTCACCCGCGGTCTATCCCATTTCTTCCATCTCGGCAACGCATTAAAAGTCACTAAGTATCCATGCCCTAACCAGGATTAGAACCTGGGACTCCATGGTCTCAAACCTAACACATAAGCAATGACCCGATTTCTAATTACTTTCAAGTGACATGTGACATTTGGAAAATCTGGTACTTTAGGTTAGGTTAGGTTAGATGAGCACGTTTTGTAAGGTTAATTATTAGTGCACGTAAAAATAAAAAAGTATATTTATAAATGTTCATATGTTTGGGATATATTCTCGATGTGGTTAATATATATCTGAAGAATTGCCTGCTCTCAGGTGGATGATACATCCTCTTCAAGCGAGAAACCACTCCCGACAGGGTGAATATCACTTTGTCAATGTTAGAATAACACTGCCTAACCGTTTCTATGCTGTTCGTGAGCTAATCAGGCCATACGAACAATGTTGTTAACCCCAGAATGTTTTCAAACTTAATTGTACTAAATTAGCTACAAGTTATTGAATTTATAACATCTAGTGCTTACTCTAACGTGCGTATGAACTACTATATGAGAAGGCACGTGCCACCGCAAAGGTTTAAATCGCCGGAAATACCGATCATTTTTTAAGTGCTTTCCATATGTTTACGTTACAAACACCCCGTGAAAATGTGCACACATAAAGAAAATGTTTTGAATACAGAATTGTTTTATACAGTGTGTCCCTGGATTAAGGAGCAATGCCTCGGTAGCGTCTAGTTTGAATCAAGATAACACTAAAAGTACTTGTATTTTTTTTCTAGTTCGCCCCCTTTCGGAGCTATTGGCCCTTACGGTTAAATTTTGAAAAGTTTTTTTGCTGATAGTTCGAAAACGACTTTATTTATTGTAATACAATTTGGACGGCATAAATAGTAATAATAATCTTTGATTTAGAAGTATGAAGTCTTTCGTATCTTGCCAGGAGTGAACCATCCCGAAAGGGGGCGCCCTAGGAAAAAAATTGTAGGCACTTTTAGTATTACTTTAACCCCAACTATACGCTGTCGAAGTATGGCCCCATAGTCCATGTATATGCATAAATACATTTACAAATAATTTTATGCCAAGAAAATAGTAAGTTTGTTTACAATTTTGTTTACAATTTTTTTATCTCTTACCATAAAAATTATTGTTTTATATGATATATTTGTGTATATATCAAACAGGACATTCTTGAATAAAAACATTTCTGTTGTCTGTGTGAAGATATATTAATTTTTACTTTCTATACAGAATGAAGTCCGGCCATCTCGGTTCCGAGGTTTGTTGATATGGTATTTCTTAGTGAAAATTTTATTAGTATAATTTTCGTTTCCTGTCAAATTTCACGGGGGGATGTATCGCTGCGCCCGTGGGGAATATTTTCTAGTAAGCTATAGAGAACACAACCCCCACATATACATGTTATAAATTATTTATTCTATTTGCTTTTCTGGATCTAATTTGCGTGAATTAAGTACACATTGTGAAAGTCTCGTTAACCTGAAAGTGAGAAAAGTAAAAAATTTAAAAAATAGTCATTGTAACCACTTGAAACTATGATGTATATTATAAACTCTGTTTCTGAAGTAATTGCTTTTATTAGAAGTTTGTCACCATGTGGATTTCCCGATATTTTAAAAATAACTTTAGTCATATCAATTTTTAAGAAGGGTGGGACAGATAATCATCATACATGTCAATATTCTGAACGCATATCTAATCAAATAAGCATTGATATTGATAAATTCATATCTAATCGTATTATATTAGCCTTAAAAATACTACCTAAGTACTTGCTATGGAATCTTCTTTTGAAGAGATACACAGACGATTTCTTCGATTTCATTGAATTTGTGAGGATTAACCTAGATAACAATAAACGTGTCAAGGGTATATTTTTCGATTTATGCAAGGTATTTGATAACCTTGACATATATTGCCCAATAGATAAGATTCGTTCACGATAAACAATTTTATTAATAAATAAATACTTTAAGAATACATGCATCAAATGAAGATATTCATTATTATTATTAGCACTAACATCAGAGAGTATGTGTAAAAATAAATGGTGACATATTATTGATGTCAATTTAAATTAGGGGTACCCCAATGTTCTACACTGGGGCCTCTTATTTTATGTTTCTAAATACACTATACTTTTGTATAATTTTATTGTATTACGCTCTGTACTATTATGAGTATATACAGGGTGGACCATTGATAATAGGCCATAATTCAAAGGTAGGTACATTCTTTGAACCAAGATATGATCATATAACCAAACATACTTTGGTAATTTGTTGCTGTGGAAAGAGATACAGGGTGTCTAAGTTGAACTTTCTTTCTTTTCTTCTGCAATATCTCGACTACCTCTTGACCGATCTTCTCCAAATTTGGTAAGAAAACACTTGTTAAGCTAAGAAACAATAATACAGAGTGTAATCAGTTTCATGTCATTAAAAAAAACTGGTAATGGGGACCAACTAGACAAACAAAAAACCTTTATGACTTTTCCCTCTAGGGGCACTTTGAAAAAACTGACCTGGGTTAACATATTAAATATTTTTTTTAATATTATTGTAGAAAATAATTGAGAACCACTGCTTTTCTTGGTCAAAGGACTTGTATTTCCCAATGGGCTTGTTCCATGATATTCTTTTTATATGGTTTTTATACTTTTTCATATAGTACTCGATATTCTCATTATACACTTAAAATTTCGTATTATTAACTTTTTCCGTTCTCGAGATATAAGGAGTTGAAATTAGTAATAGTTTAAAAAACCGAGCGTTCATTTGTGACGTCACTATACGCAAGTGACGTAAGAAACATGGCTTTCTGGGACCTTTCAAATTTAACCTGAAAAGTCGAAAAACATGGAATTTTTAAACGCTGGTAACTAAATAAATACGTCGAGTGGAAGTTCGTTCTATGTGTCTACGGAAAGGAGACGGTCGGCGATGAATTATAATCGTAAATTGCAGGGTCGAAGTCGAAAATTCGTTCTGGCAGGAGCGAGAGAAAATTGTAATTTTTTGACATTTCACCAAATTGTACTCCCCTACTGTCAAGTAGTAAGCAAAACAAACAATACTTCGAAAACACTTATAATTATAACCAATAAGGAGCATCAAGTATATTGAGATCGCCGAGTCTATGCGTATAGTGACGTAGCGCCTGGCCACGCCCCATTTTTGCGAGATGGAAATTTATAATACTTTTTAAGATACTAAACGTGCGAATAAGATTCTGATTTTTTGCAGATCCATTAATTTATACTTGCACTTTCGATTTATGAAATAAAAAAAAAATGCCGAACGAGCCCATTATACAAAAAAGTGCAGTCCTCGGCGTCACACGCGGTGTCAAAGCAAAGGCTTTGTTTGTATCATCGACCGTCTTTGATGGACCACCTCAACCGAAGGCAATTATAAAGAGGTAAATAATTCGTTATCTTTTCCTGCACAACTGCAAGCAAATAATGGCCATAGAAGTTTAAACAGAGCATTTCTTTACATGTGTGTCCTTTTAATTTGGAACAAAATATTGGATTAATGTTTATAATTTAGAATATTTAAATGTGATTTATTAACGTTTGTAACATAAATGAGTGTCCTGGGTTAAAAGCTTACGTAAGTAAATCATTCGAAATCTCTGCGTCTGCATCAATACACAGTTCTGTACGTGGAATTAAGGACATACGTACTCCGTTTAACACTAAACAATAAACTATCAACTAACGTTGTCAATAAAGAAAAATAAAAGAAAAACTTGGTCCAAAATCCAAAACGAAATACAAAAAGAACGAACAAGTAAGTTGTGTCTGTACGTAATCAAGAATTTAACGATTTGAACGGTAAAGTCAATAAAATAAATCTTAACTATAAATACAACAGTGACCCGAAATTCAAAAATAACAAAAACAACGAAAGGCGGGTTGGACGTGTGTACATAACGAAACACTCATAGTAACTAAAATATTGCACAAGGGAGAGTCAGAGTATAAGGCAAAGACACGCGCGACGATCTAAACCTACCTCAATATTCCAGCAGTTCTCAAAAGATTTTATTGAAAATTTGCGAAATTGTTTATTTTTTTTTCTCCAAAACTATAAGCTTTAGACCCCGTGTTATATAAGGTTTTTTTGTTTGTCTTGTCGTTCCCTACCACCAGTTTTTTTTAATCACATGAAACTAATTACACCCTATATGTATCACATCAGGCTAACCAGGTGGGCGCCTCATGAGTTATACCTGATTATGAATATTTTTCTCTTTATTTTACGAAACGTTGTAGCACTTTGGCTAAAAAATCTCATGCAGGAAAAGGTACAGTTGATAGAACATGATAATTCCAACCGTTTTCGACAAAACTGTCAAAATATTTCAAGAATTCAAAGAATTCATTGCACAATAACAATGTACTTTTTTATACTTATTACATCTTATTGTGCTTCTTATACTGAATCATATCTATTGTGTACTATTATTACATCTTAACTTAATTTATCTGATCACTCAAACCTCTTTGAAATCGTCTAGATATGAAAGCGCAACCACTTTTAATACATTTAATGCAATATGCATTTGTAAATCATCATTCCATAAGAGTGGTGGAGGAGTGGGTTGGCAATAAAAATACTATTAGTATTTTTTGTGGCGAATAAAATTTTTAACATTTTTTTTTCTGGACAATAATCTAGATGTTACAGTGCATGAAATATACACAAAAAATAAGTCATACGGCCATGATGACGGTTAGTACGTCAAATTACATGCCTAAATGCGCATATGTACCAAAATCTAACTTATTTTTTTCTTCAAATATCTTACCAAAATGTTGGAAAGTTTATAATCTTGCAATTTGAATAATTTCGAATAACTGGAAATCCGGAGGGTGTCCGGTGTGTGAAGTTTAATGAATACAGTAACGGTATTTGAGAATGCATTTATTTATCTTACTTTCCTTAAATAGAAAAGACCGAAGATTAAATATAATCTTGTTTATAAGCAGTATCCGTTTTGTGTCTAGCGCAATTAGTGGAATTATTTTCTGCAAAGGATATGCATTCCCGCGTTGTTACTAATGTTTTAAAAATGTGTCTGATATTTTTTCTATAGCGAATTTAAGGCTACTGTTAGAATTGAGTAGTTGAAATGGCAAAAGTTAGATACTAATATTTTGTTTCATAAAACAGTTTATCTAAATGTATAAATTGAGACAAATTAAATCATTGAACAACATTAGGTTTATTTGAAACCAAAGGTACTTTTGAGTCAGTTTTTTCTTATAAAGGTAAAGGCTACATCAAAAGTGTTTATATACTTTTTATTGCGTATAAAGTTCTTCTTAATACGAGAGAAAATGAACCAACTTCAGCAAATAGGTGAAGCGACACGGCATTTTAAATATGAAAAAAGAAAAGTGTAAAAAAATTGAAATACCTTCAACAAAAAGGTGACCAAGAGTTATGAAACGAAATGTCACCCAGTCACTCGGTTAACTGGACCTAATTACCAAATATCAATCAGTTAGAAATACGTTTGGTTTAATTATTTCCGCATTTTTACAGACAAGGTAAATTAGAACTTGCCCAAAAATAGTTTAAAAGATGCATAGCGAATCCATTCAGATAGAATAAACATTTTTTTAAAACTATGAAACGCATTTAAAAGCATTTGCTTGCACGTCACTGATATTTGGTCTATTGTATTGAAATAAAACCGTATAGAAATTCACACAAACAATGGGCTTGTTCCATGATATTCTTTTTATATGGTTTTATACGTTTTCATATAGTATTCGATATTCTCATTATGCACTTAAAATTTCGTATTGTTAACTTCTTCCGTTCTCGAGATATAAGAAGTTGAAATCAGTAATAGTTGCAAAAACCGAGCGTTCATTTGTGACGTCACTATACGCAAGTGACGTAAGAAGCGTGGCTTTCTGGGACCTTTCAAATTTAACCTGAAAAGTCGAAAAACAGGAATTTTCAAACGCTGGTAACTAAATAAATACGCCGAGTGGAAGTTTGTTCTATGTCTCTATGGAAAGGAGAAGGTGGGCGATGAATCCTAATCGTAAACTGCAGGGTCAAAATCGAAAATTCGTCACGACAGGAACGAGAGAAAATTGTAATTTTTTGACATTTCACCAAATTGTACTCCACTACTGTCAAGAAGTAAGCAAAACAAACAATACTTCGAAAGCACTTATAATTATAACAACAAAGGAGCATCAAGGCATCATTTTCGCGAGGTGGAGATTTTTAATGGTTTTTAAGATACTAAACGTGCGAATAAAATTCTGATTTTTTGCAGATCCATTATTTTATACTTGCACTTTCGATTTATGAAATAAAAAAAAAAATGCTGAACAAGCCCATTATTATTAAGAAGAACCTGACCTTGGACCTAGCTACAATCGTTCATCTATGATCAATAATATAACTTTAATATTCTTTGCGTAGATTTTATTAGACTTTTATTATAATCTTTCCATTCCATTCAATTCCATTTTAAGGATGCATATCACTTGATCTGAATCACCTTGTATATTAAAAAAATGTTAACCCTTGTAACGAGACATTTAATAATCATATTACAAACAGCGTCTAATAACACATATTTAAGCATTTAGTATGATTGAAAATATATCGAAATATAAATACATTTCAAGCTTACATCCACATTCACACCAAGCAACAAGACAGACAGCTTGCTGAAAGAAGCTTGTTTAAAATTACTCCTGTTAACACGAGAGAAACTAACGTGTTATTTTGTGATATCTGATCGTGCATGACGGCCTGCTTAAAAGAAAACAAAAATATGAAGCAAGCAATTACTGTAAACCTATTTCATACATAACCACCAGAAAAATATGTACAGAATGATTTTACTTCCCTCGCATACCGAAGGGAAGTATTGTATTCGAGAAAAAATCACCCTCCGAGATTTTTTCGGATTCTGACGTTTCAGAACACGTAGATTCCGAAAATATAGGTTTTTCAATTCCGTCAGTCTGTCTGTCTGTCTGTCTGTCTGTCTGTTGGTGCATTAACTAAAAAACTAATTGACGGAGAGCAGTCAAATTTGGTAGGTAGTTAACCCTACTGTCAGCGAAGAACTGGTAGAATTTTCACTGAAAAATATACAGGGTGGACTGTCTAAACGGAATAAATAGTGAAAAAAAATTTTTTTTGCTCAAATTTAAAATTTCCACATTTCATGACGCGCTAAACCTGTTTCAGGAAAAAAAAATTTTTCAAAATTTTTTTCACATTTTTGAAAAAATTTTTACCAAGATGAAAAAAATTTTTTTTTGCTCAAATTTAAAATTTCCACGTTTCATGACGCGCTAAACCTATTTAAAGAAAAAAAATTTTTTGAAAATTTTTTACCAACATTTTTGAAAAAATTTTTACCACCAAAATAGATGAATTTATTTTTGTCTCAAAATTTAAAATTTCCACGTTTCATAGCGTTCTAAATCTATTTAAAGAAAAATAAAAAAATTTTTTAAACTTTTTGAAAAAATTTTACCACAAATAGATGGAATTTTTTTTTCCGATTTAAAATTTCCACGTTTCCATGGCATTCCAAATTTATTAAAACAAATTTAAAAATGTTTTAGAAAAATAAAAAAAAAATGAAAACATGTTTTAGTAATCTATTTATCACCATTATAGAATAGACGAAATATGTTTTTGCTCAAATTTAAAATTTCCACGTTTCATAACATTCTAATCCTATTTCGGAAAAAAAAAATTGCAACATATTTTCACCAATTTGGAAAAAAATGTAACACTAGAATAGACAGAAAACATTTTTGAAAATTTGTTCTATATTCTAATCACCACTATACTTCCACTCCATTACGTGAATGTGGGATTGAAAATGTGAGAGATGGCAATAATATTTGGCATGTCCTATTATATACTTTTATTGAATAATGGCATCCCAAGAAATAATTGAGTCATGGTGGACATTTATAAAGGTATTTGCGCAAGCCTTCCATATTTGGCACCTGTTATTTAGTATATTGAACTTTTGCTGTTGGATGAACACTCTGTATATTTTTTTGACCAAAAGTTATCAGGTTTTTTTGTAATAATACCAATAATTATATTCCGATTATTATTCCCAATGTCATTTCGTAATTAATAATTTTTTTGAGTGACTGTCATGCACAAATAACGAGGGAAGTTCTGTGTAAATAACTTTACCGATTTTTTTCTATAGTCATCTAGTTCTTAAGTATCTGTTAGTAGTGTTAGTAGTAATATTAAAGTAGTAATATACACAGGATTTTTTAAATAAGTAAGTATATTAAATTATCCAATTCCTCATACCAATTCTCTCAATTCAATTCAATTCAATTTAGAAAGTTCATGTAAACATATATACGGAAATGCTTACTTTTCGAAACGCATGGTGTTAAAATTGGCAAACTTAATAATTTAAGAACGGTTTTGAAATATAAATGTAAGAGTACATAATTTCTATATTAATATACAGAGTGGACCATTAATAATAGACAATAATTCAAGTGTACATTCTTTGGACCAACTTGTGAGGATATAACCAAACATGCTTTAGTAAATTGTTGTTGTGGAAAAAGATACGGGATGTCAAAAAGTAGCTGAAGGCCATATCGAAAATTTACTCTTACGTTGTAGCAAATAGTCCATAAGAAAGTCAGTGAGTTCTCGTAGTTGTCACTATTTAGTTTTTACTTACGTCGTGTAATTTTTTCAATAAATACGATTTGTCCTTTTCGAAGAATTCTTGAAATCTCTTGCGGCAGTTTTCTCGAAAACGGTTGGAATTATCAAGTTCTGCCTAGTGTACCTTTTTTACTTAGAAATGACTCCTGCATGAGATTTTCTAGTCAATAGTGCCACAACGCTTTGTGAAAAAAAAAAAGAAAAGATATGTTCTTACTTTTATTGGATATTTTGCCATAGCGTAATTTCTATGTTCACCAAGCCTTACGTTGGAAGGTCTAGATGACTCACCTACGTAATATTTTCCACACTCACGTGGAACACTATAAATACAATTTTTAGAATTTTGAACAACATTTAGAGGTTTGGTTTTCGATAAAACCGAACTTAGCGTGGAGCCCCTTTGAAAAGCCGTTCGGACAGAAAACCTATCCCAATTCTTCGTAATTTATCCCTTTGTGTCCTAGTGGCTATCCAGTGGAACGAACTCATGTAAACAAAAATAAACCTTCACAAATAATGAATTTGATTAACATGTAAATCTCGAAATATGTGAATTATCTGAAGAAAAAAAAATCTCCTATTTCCTTTTTCATTATCTGTAAGATTGTTAAGGGCCGTTTGTTGTTTTATTTCATGTAGGTATTTGGTAGATCAATGATCTCTGTGTTCCACATGTAGGGGCTAGGTATGCATCACTTGACATCCACAAGTAAACTATCCATTGGAAAAAGATATTAATTATTTGTAAGACTGGTAGAACTGGTAAAAGAAGTGAACTGAACTTGTGGTAGGTACCTTGTGAAACATCTTGAAAATAATTGTTAATAAATTAAACACTGCTTTTAGATGAGTCAATCAATATATTATAAATACTCTACATATGTTTCGGCTTATTAGGCCTTTATCAAGAGTATTACATAGTGAATACTATGTAATGCTCTTGATAAAGGCCTAATAAGCCGAAACATATGTAGAGTATTTATAATATATTGATTGATTCATCTAAAAGCAGTGTTTAATTTATTAACAATTATTGGTAAAAGAAGCCTTCACCATAAATACTGGTTCCAATTGGCGATGAATGAGAAATCTCAAGAATAAATATAGTCACGAATACTCATCATAATTATGACCAGAGTTATAAGGGCTATAATTGTACCCCTTGTCATTTTATATTAGGGCACAAAGGGTTATCCGATAAACCATGTATATAGAATTACTTTCTAATTTACAGTGGACGCCCTCAGTGTAGGCTCAGAGCGTCACGTTTGGACTTAAACCGAGTTAATTCTTAGCGGATTGACAGGCGTCGTGGCATTCGTGTGATGTGTTATCGGCAAACCGACCATCAGCCAACACATCCGGGACTCTAAAGAATTTTACAAAAACATGGTAAATGATCAACTATCAAAAAAGTATTCGATTTCACACTTGTAATTTTCCATTATTTATAGAAGCTATAACTAATGTCGGGTTTCTTTGCTTTATAACGAATTTGTTGTATATTTTCTACATGGTGCTCTCTTTCGAAGTCTACAGCCGGCTCTTCACTGTTGGGTTAAAATTTGGGTTAGATAATCAAGTTTAAATTTTAACAAATATTTTAAACTACCTTGGCGCCACGAGTGTTTTTCAGTTCGTTAAATTTCATCTCAAAAAATTTAAGCAAATCCGAGAATTTAAGTGGTTGACGACACTGTTAAGCTGTTCAGTTGATTTGATAGAGCTGGAATAGTAAATTCTACAAGTTAAGGAATATGCCATTCTAAACAAGTTTTAGAATATACTTTCTCTAACAAGATTTTAGAAATTATACAAAAAAAAACTTTAAAACTGTTCAAAACGTCAAATGCGAAGCTAGAAATAAATACCTTTTTTCTGAAATCGGTCAAGCACGCCTACTTTCTCGGCGCAATTTCAGATCCCAAAATACCCTACTCTAGTATTTTAGCCCGTTGCTAAGCAACCATCAGAAAGCAGTCTTTTTAGGCCGTTGCTAAGCAGCCATAAAAAAACAGTGCTGGAAAGTTTTTTCCGGCCTAGGCCGGGAATGTAGGTAACTTTCCCGTACCGGTTTAATGTTATGCATTTATAAAAATTCCTTAATTTGTAATAATATTCATTGCGATTTCAGGAAAAATAGTATGTGTACCTCGTAGTAAAAGCACATTCCCGGACTTCAATGCTTATTTGACAATTTACATCATCCGGGAATGTATTGCTTTTACTACTAGATACACAATACACTATTTTTAGTCCGTTGCTAAGCAACCATCAAAAAACAGTCCGGGAAAGTTTTTTCCGTCCTAGGCAGGGAAAGTAGGTAACTTTCCCGTACCGGTTTAATTTTATGCATTTATAAAAATTCCTTAATTTATAATAATATTGATTGTGATTTCAGAAAAAATAGTATGTATACCTCGTAGTAAAAGCACATTCCCGGACTTCGATGCTTGTTTGACAATTTACATCGTCGTCCGGGAATGTATTTCTTTTACTACTAGATACACAATATGCTATTGTATACATTCAAAATATACCGTTTACATAAAAACGCTGTGACATTAAGGCCACCGCTAAATATGTCATAAACGGTGGTGTCATTTTCTAAACTAAGTATAATTTACAGTTGCACAAAAAATAGTGTGGCCGTGAAATTTTTTAGCGACCTCAAGATTATATTGCCTCGGCCGCAAGCGGTCTCGGCGATGATTTTTCTCTCCGTACGTAAAAAGGAATTTCGCGGTCTTGGTATAAAATTAAGCATTTTGAGAGAGAAGTTTGTTCATGTGGGAGAAAAGTCCTAACGTTGTTTTACACCCTATGCACTTATAATTATAACAACAAAGGAGCATCAAGGCATCATTTTCGCGAGGTGGAGATTTTTAATGGTTTTTAAGATACTAAACGTGCGAATAAAATTCTGATTTTTTGCAGATCCATTATTTTATACTTGCACTTTCGATTTATGAAATAAAAAAAAAAATGCTGAACAAGCCCATTATTATTAAGAAGAACCTGACCTTGGACCTAGCTACAATCGTTCATCTATGATCAATAATATAACTTTAATATTCTTTGCGTAGATTTTATTAGACTTTTATTATAATCTTTCCATTCCATTCAATTCCATTTTAAGGATGCATATCACTTGATCTGAATCACCTTGTATATTAAAAAAATGTTAACCCTTGTAACGAGACATTTAATAATCATATTACAAACAGCGTCTAATAACACATATTTAAGCATTTAGTATGATTGAAAATATATCGAAATATAAATACATTTCAAGCTTACATCCACATTCACACCAAGCAACAAGACAGACAGCTTGCTGAAAGAAGCTTGTTTAAAATTACTCCTGTTAACACGAGAGAAACTAACGTGTTATTTTGTGATATCTGATCGTGCATGACGGCCTGCTTAAAAGAAAACAAAAATATGAAGCAAGCAATTACTGTAAACCTATTTCATACATAACCACCAGAAAAATATGTACAGAATGATTTTACTTCCCTCGCATACCGAAGGGAAGTATTGTATTCGAGAAAAAATCACCCTCCGAGATTTTTTCGGATTCTGACGTTTCAGAACACGTAGATTCCGAAAATATAGGTTTTTCAATTCCGTCAGTCTGTCTGTCTGTCTGTCTGTCTGTCTGTTGGTGCATTAACTAAAAAACTAATTGACGGAGAGCAGTCAAATTTGGTAGGTAGTTAACCCTACTGTCAGCGAAGAACTGGTAGAATTTTCACTGAAAAATATACAGGGTGGACTGTCTAAACGGAATAAATAGTGAAAAAAAATTTTTTTTGCTCAAATTTAAAATTTCCACATTTCATGACGCGCTAAACCTGTTTCAGGAAAAAAAAATTTTTCAAAATTTTTTTCACATTTTTGAAAAAATTTTTACCAAGATGAAAAAAATTTTTTTTTGCTCAAATTTAAAATTTCCACGTTTCATGACGCGCTAAACCTATTTAAAGAAAAAAAATTTTTTGAAAATTTTTTACCAACATTTTTGAAAAAATTTTTACCACCAAAATAGATGAATTTATTTTTGTCTCAAAATTTAAAATTTCCACGTTTCATAGCGTTCTAAATCTATTTAAAGAAAAATAAAAAAATTTTTTAAACTTTTTGAAAAAATTTTACCACAAATAGATGGAATTTTTTTTTCCGATTTAAAATTTCCACGTTTCCATGGCATTCCAAATTTATTAAAACAAATTTAAAAATGTTTTAGAAAAATAAAAAAAAAATGAAAACATGTTTTAGTAATCTATTTATCACCATTATAGAATAGACGAAATATGTTTTTGCTCAAATTTAAAATTTCCACGTTTCATAACATTCTAATCCTATTTCGGAAAAAAAAAATTGCAACATATTTTCACCAATTTGGAAAAAAATGTAACACTAGAATAGACAGAAAACATTTTTGAAAATTTGTTCTATATTCTAATCACCACTATACTTCCACTCCATTACGTGAATGTGGGATTGAAAATGTGAGAGATGGCAATAATATTTGGCATGTCCTATTATATACTTTTATTGAATAATGGCATCCCAAGAAATAATTGAGTCATGGTGGACATTTATAAAGGTATTTGCGCAAGCCTTCCATATTTGGCACCTGTTATTTAGTATATTGAACTTTTGCTGTTGGATGAACACTCTGTATATTTTTTTGACCAAAAGTTATCAGGTTTTTTTGTAATAATACCAATAATTATATTCCGATTATTATTCCCAATGTCATTTCGTAATTAATAATTTTTTTGAGTGACTGTCATGCACAAATAACGAGGGAAGTTCTGTGTAAATAACTTTACCGATTTTTTTCTATAGTCATCTAGTTCTTAAGTATCTGTTAGTAGTGTTAGTAGTAATATTAAAGTAGTAATATACACAGGATTTTTTAAATAAGTAAGTATATTAAATTATCCAATTCCTCATACCAATTCTCTCAATTCAATTCAATTCAATTTAGAAAGTTCATGTAAACATATATACGGAAATGCTTACTTTTCGAAACGCATGGTGTTAAAATTGGCAAACTTAATAATTTAAGAACGGTTTTGAAATATAAATGTAAGAGTACATAATTTCTATATTAATATACAGAGTGGACCATTAATAATAGACAATAATTCAAGTGTACATTCTTTGGACCAACTTGTGAGGATATAACCAAACATGCTTTAGTAAATTGTTGTTGTGGAAAAAGATACGGGATGTCAAAAAGTAGCTGAAGGCCATATCGAAAATTTACTCTTACGTTGTAGCAAATAGTCCATAAGAAAGTCAGTGAGTTCTCGTAGTTGTCACTATTTAGTTTTTACTTACGTCGTGTAATTTTTTCAATAAATACGATTTGTCCTTTTCGAAGAATTCTTGAAATCTCTTGCGGCAGTTTTCTCGAAAACGGTTGGAATTATCAAGTTCTGCCTAGTGTACCTTTTTTACTTAGAAATGACTCCTGCATGAGATTTTCTAGTCAATAGTGCCACAACGCTTTGTGAAAAAAAAAAAGAAAAGATATGTTCTTACTTTTATTGGATATTTTGCCATAGCGTAATTTCTATGTTCACCAAGCCTTACGTTGGAAGGTCTAGATGACTCACCTACGTAATATTTTCCACACTCACGTGGAACACTATAAATACAATTTTTAGAATTTTGAACAACATTTAGAGGTTTGGTTTTCGATAAAACCGAACTTAGCGTGGAGCCCCTTTGAAAAGCCGTTCGGACAGAAAACCTATCCCAATTCTTCGTAATTTATCCCTTTGTGTCCTAGTGGCTATCCAGTGGAACGAACTCATGTAAACAAAAATAAACCTTCACAAATAATGAATTTGATTAACATGTAAATCTCGAAATATGTGAATTATCTGAAGAAAAAAAAATCTCCTATTTCCTTTTTCATTATCTGTAAGATTGTTAAGGGCCGTTTGTTGTTTTATTTCATGTAGGTATTTGGTAGATCAATGATCTCTGTGTTCCACATGTAGGGGCTAGGTATGCATCACTTGACATCCACAAGTAAACTATCCATTGGAAAAAGATATTAATTATTTGTAAGACTGGTAGAACTGGTAAAAGAAGTGAACTGAACTTGTGGTAGGTACCTTGTGAAACATCTTGAAAATAATTGTTAATAAATTAAACACTGCTTTTAGATGAGTCAATCAATATATTATAAATACTCTACATATGTTTCGGCTTATTAGGCCTTTATCAAGAGTATTACATAGTGAATACTATGTAATGCTCTTGATAAAGGCCTAATAAGCCGAAACATATGTAGAGTATTTATAATATATTGATTGATTCATCTAAAAGCAGTGTTTAATTTATTAACAATTATTGGTAAAAGAAGCCTTCACCATAAATACTGGTTCCAATTGGCGATGAATGAGAAATCTCAAGAATAAATATAGTCACGAATACTCATCATAATTATGACCAGAGTTATAAGGGCTATAATTGTACCCCTTGTCATTTTATATTAGGGCACAAAGGGTTATCCGATAAACCATGTATATAGAATTACTGCTATGGACCTAAAAGTCTCAGGTTGTAATGGTGTACTCTCTCTCCTTCCAGTGATCATCAACTGATTGTCAACAAAACTCTAAGGATATTGATTATTTAATAAGACAGTCAGTTTTTATAAATTGCTTCTCGTTCTTTAAGATTACGTCATTTGAAGAAATGATCAAGTGATCCATTTGACATTTTTTCAATTCCTGCATTTACGGATTGCGACCTGTACAGCGGGATGTGCGCATGATGGCATGATTTTCAAGTTTAGATCAACCATTTTAAATTCGAAATTTTTTCATTCTTCTTTTTTGGACTTTTTTCAAAGAATGTTAATTTGAACACTTTCTTACTGTGTAAACTTTCAAGTTGATAACTTTTCGAGTACATTGCAAAATGTTTCATTTAAATCCGTAAAGTTCAAAGTTTCCCTTAATAACGCTAAATGCACTGGGTTAATGCGGGAAACTTTAATTTAGTCCACGATAATGATAATACATTTAAATATTTTCTAATTTACAGTGGACGCCCTCAGTGTAGGCTCAGAGCGTCACGTTTGGACTTAAACCGAGTTAATTCTTAGCGGATTGACAGGCGTCGTGGCATTCGTGTGATGTGTTATCGGCAAACCGACCATCAGCCAACACATCCGGGACTCTAAAGAATTTTACAAAAACATGGTAAATGATCAACTATCAAAAAAGTATTCGATTTCACACTTGTAATTTTCCATTATTTATAGAAGCTATAACTAATGTCGGGTTTCTTTGCTTTATAACGAATTTGTTGTATATTTTCTACATGGTGCTCTCTTTCGAAGTCTACAGCCGGCTCTTCACTGTTGGGTTAAAATTTGGGTTAGATAATCAAGTTTAAATTTTAACAAATATTTTAAACTACCTTGGCGCCACGAGTGTTTTTCAGTTCGTTAAATTTCATCTCAAAAAATTTAAGCAAATCCGAGAATTTAAGTGGTTGACGACACTGTTAAGCTGTTCAGTTGATTTGATAGAGCTGGAATAGTAAATTCTACAAGTTAAGGAATATGCCATTCTAAACAAGTTTTAGAATATACTTTCTCTAACAAGATTTTAGAAATTATACAAAAAAAAACTTTAAAACTGTTCAAAACGTCAAATGCGAAGCTAGAAATAAATACCTTTTTTCTGAAATCGGTCAAGCACGCCTACTTTCTCGGCGCAATTTCAGATCCCAAAATACCCTACTCTAGTATTTTAGCCCGTTGCTAAGCAACCATCAGAAAGCAGTCTTTTTAGGCCGTTGCTAAGCAGCCATAAAAAAACAGTGCTGGAAAGTTTTTTCCGGCCTAGGCCGGGAATGTAGGTAACTTTCCCGTACCGGTTTAATGTTATGCATTTATAAAAATTCCTTAATTTGTAATAATATTCATTGCGATTTCAGGAAAAATAGTATGTGTACCTCGTAGTAAAAGCACATTCCCGGACTTCAATGCTTATTTGACAATTTACATCATCCGGGAATGTATTGCTTTTACTACTAGATACACAATACACTATTTTTAGTCCGTTGCTAAGCAACCATCAAAAAACAGTCCGGGAAAGTTTTTTCCGTCCTAGGCAGGGAAAGTAGGTAACTTTCCCGTACCGGTTTAATTTTATGCATTTATAAAAATTCCTTAATTTATAATAATATTGATTGTGATTTCAGAAAAAATAGTATGTATACCTCGTAGTAAAAGCACATTCCCGGACTTCGATGCTTGTTTGACAATTTACATCGTCGTCCGGGAATGTATTTCTTTTACTACTAGATACACAATATGCTATTGTATACATTCAAAATATACCGTTTACATAAAAACGCTGTGACATTAAGGCCACCGCTAAATATGTCATAAACGGTGGTGTCATTTTCTAAACTAAGTATAATTTACAGTTGCACAAAAAATAGTGTGGCCGTGAAATTTTTTAGCGACCTCAAGATTATATTGCCTCGGCCGCAAGCGGTCTCGGCGATGATTTTTCTCTCCGTACGTAAAAAGGAATTTCGCGGTCTTGGTATAAAATTAAGCATTTTGAGAGAGAAGTTTGTTCATGTGGGAGAAAAGTCCTAACGTTGTTTTACACCCTATAATATGGATCTAATGGACAAAATTAGGTATATAATGAGGATGAGAACACTGTACCTTTTATGGAACACCTAGAAAATCCTGCCTCAGATTGGGATTAGAAATCGAGTAGAATAGTCATATGGAGTATGGAGGAGACGATTTCCTTCCTATTATTTCACTGAGTATTAACCTTAATTTATACAAAGTACAGCGGATTGCAGTATTATACAAATCGGGCCGGCAAACTACGAACACAGATGCAATGTGTCCAGTTGTCTTTCGTCTGCCAGTAGTCGATTTAGCATACGACGTTTTCCGATGCACGACAAATGCCAACTTGTGTTTAGATAGGTATTATACCGCTCTGCATTGCAGCACTATTCATTTTACTCTAAGGAAAGCGCCAATCATAATAATGTTGCTGTGGTGGTCAGTAGCGTCCGTCAATGTCCGACGTGGGCGCTTCATGCCAATTGCGCGAATGTAGCGTTTGAAGTGAAATTCAATGTAAGCAACCAACTAATAAATTTCATACACACATTACAAAATGTTTAAACGTAAATGAATAATAAATGCTATATAAAAGATAAAGAAAGAAATCCAAGTATCGCGGGTTCGCGACACAATTAGGTTTCCATTCATTTTCTAGTGAAAAAATGTCCATGCCTCGCGACGATGGTTCATTAAGTATAATATTTGCCGAACACAAAGTCGCATCGCACAACTCAGCGGTAACGAGCCCAGTTGTTAACTAAATTTAAAGAGGTTTCGCAAACATTTGGTGGGGAGGTTCCAATAGGCCGAGCTCCCATGGCAAAAAAGATACTCCATCGAACACCTCAAATTTAAAGAGTTGCGAAACATGTACAAATCATGTTACATCCGCCAGACTAGTAAAAATTGGTTAATTGTTATTTTTTATGAATTTTTGAATTTAGCTTAAAAAAAATATTCTTCTTTTCAAAACTGCTTGAAATTTACGCAATTTGTGGTAAATAATGAACCATTTTTGAAAAAATTTGTCTGCCTGACAATTTTTGTTAATTAACTTCTGATAGACCTTCTGTTATAAATAATTTTTCTTATGAATGTACACTTCATAACTCCTTGATTTTTGTTTAAAATGAAATTTAAGATCTCTCCTATCTATTACAACTTGTCTGGCTGACAATTTTTGTTAATTAATTTGTCAGACTTAATTTTGAATACGCAACATCAATGCATCAGGATCAATCACTGGCATCTCATAACGCCTCCTTAAAAGAAACAGCTGAAGTTTAAGATCTCCACGCATAGAAATTTGTCTGTTATTGAAAAACTGTTTTTCGTTATGTCAGACTTAATTTTTAAACGCCATGACAACTTCTTTTTTTTTATTAACTTACAATGGCCTCGGCAAAACACCGCCTTAATTTTTTTCTGTAATGAAGTTTGAGATCTCTTTTATGCATAAGAATTGGACTGTCAGCGAAATAATGTTTTTCACTACGACAGATTTCATTTTTAAGTGCCGCTACCACATTAAAAAAAATCGGTAAAGGTATATACACAGAACTTTATTCATACAAGGCGGTCACTCTAAAAAAATATTAATTAAGAGATGACATATGAGAATTATAATCGCCCTATAGTTAGCCCTATTATTACAGAGAAAACCTGATAACTTTTTTCCGTCATCTACTGTATAGTGGTGGGAATTTATTTTTTAATTTTCAAAATATTTTTTTGTTGAAATAGGTTAAGAATATAGTGAAACGTGGAAATTTTAGAATTGTAGACAAAAAATGTTTCCATCATCTATTCTATTGTACTGGTAAATAAAAAAAATATATATATTATTTAAATTTTCAAAACAACATTTCATTCTTGAAATATATTTAGAATGCCATGAAACGTGGAAATTTTAAATTTGAACAAGAAACAATTTTTCCCATCACCCATTTTATAAAAAATGTTCACATTTTTTTAAAATTTTCTAAAAAAAATTTTTTTGAAATGTGCTTAGAATGTCATGAAACATGGAAATTTTATATTTGAGCAAAACATTTTTTTGTCCATCATCCATTTTTATAAAATTTTGAAAATTTCAAAATTTTTTCTATTTTAAATTTTCAAAAAAAGAAATTTTTTCAAATATGTTTAGAATGCCACGAAACGTAAAAATTTCAAATTTGAGCAAAAAAAAATTTGTACTCATTTTATAAAAAATTTTGAAAATTTTGAAAATTTCTAAATTTTGAAAAAAAAATAATTTTTTTTGAGATAGGTTTAGAATGTCATGAAACGTAGAAATTTAAAATTTGAAAAAAAAAAATCCATTACCTATTTATTCCCTTTAGACGGTCCACCCTGTATATTTTCCAGTGAAAGTCTAACCATTTCTTCGGTGGCAGTAGCGGTAACTACCTACCAAATTTGACTGTTTTCCGTCAAGTAGTTTTTTAGTTAATGCACCGACAGACAAAGAGACCGACAGACAGACAAGCAGACGGAATTGAAAAACCTATATTTTCGTAATCTACATGATCTGAAACGTGAAAATCCGAAAGAATCTCGGGGGGGGTGATTTTTTTTCGAGTACAATACTTTCCTTCGGTATGCGAGGGAAGTAAAAAAACGTTGCGGCGCGGTGCTTAATAATTAAGCCTGACATGGTGAAAAACATTTTTTCAATTACATAATTTTTTATGCATAGAGGAGATCTTAAACTTCAGTTGTTTTTTTTTTAAGGAGTTGTTATGAGATGCTAGTGATTGATCCTGATGCATTGATGCTGCGCATTCAAAATTAAATCTGACAAATTAATTAACAAATATTGTCAGACATATAAGTTGTAATAGGTAGGAAAGATTTTAAAACAAGAATCAAGGAGGTGTTATAAAGTGCACTTTCACAAAAGAAATAATTTTTCACAAAAGATCTGTCAGAAGTTAATGAACAAAAATTGTCGACCAGAATTTTTTTTTCAAAAATGGTTCATTAACACAAATTGCATAAATTTCAAGCAGGTGTTTGAAAAGAAGAATCTTTTTTTTAGCTAATTTCAAAAGTTCATAAAAAATAACAACTAATTAATTTTTACTGGTCTGGCGGACGTAACATGATTTGTACATGTTTTGCAACCATTTTCACCTTTTAAATTTGAGATGTTCGATGGGGTACCTTTTTTGCCATGGGAGGTCGGTCTACAGCCCTTTCCAGTAGCTGCCCATTTCTTAACTGTTTTCAGCCATAATTTCTAACATTCAACGTACCGAGCCGGCACTGGGTAATGTTAAGACGAAACAATGCGGAAGGCCGCGTTGCGCTTCCCGATGGAAAGAAAAAATACCTGCCACCGGTGATGTTGATGGCGCGGGACATCTTCGTTCCAGCCTAGCCGCACGGTCTGACAGATGGGTCAGTGGCGGGGTCAAAGGCGTGATCCACACGCCTTTCTAACGGGTGTCGAGTTGAAGGTGAAGCGTTCCACCCTATACCACACCCGCCGATTGTACAATATTGTGCTGAATCGAATATGTAATGATACTTAAATACATTGTTACGGAGCTGCTTGGTTCTAACAACGCTTTATTATGTAACAGTTGAGATCAGTCGCTACATTGTTTATTGATACGAATTGAATGTTTATTAACTATGATGGAACAGCGGGTGTAGTTGGTGAAGCAGAAATTAATATTGAATCTAGTGATTAACTAACATACAAATCCAAATGATTGATTTCTCAGATAATACAGCAAATACGAATTATGGAAATGTATATTGTAAGGTAATTTTAATAATGTACTAAAAACAACTAGGCGTCCGGTATGGGATTCGAAATGAGAAGACCGCTTGGAATCTGAAATGGAAGCTACCGCTTAACAAGATAGGCTACCGGGAATTATCGATTTAAATTTCAAATAATTTTGTCGGAGAAGCGAAAACATCAAACAGTTAAATGTTTATAACTAAAGGTTGCATGATATCTCCATGGAAAAATGGAAATTGTCATTTTGTCGGCATTGTACATTGACGAAATCGAAGATTCATCTGAGCATGAGTGAACCAAAAATGATATCTTGACAATTCGCGAAGTCATTTTTTGGTACATTCCCGGCATTCCGCGTTAATTTCTCTATTGCAATCGTCTCGGACGAGAGAGATAGCTGACTTCTGTACGTTTATATAGAAAATCTGGAAGAATAACTTGACGAAATATGTATCTAGTGACGCAGAATTTCCTTCCTCTTCGATAGATATGGATCCAGACTGGCAAAACCCTCGGCGGAAGAGTTAGCGGTTGCTGCAACACCGCAAAGAGTAAGGGATACAAAGCGTACATCCCTATACAATTTTAGCATGTATGAGTACCGAGGCGTACATGAAACTGTCTCCTTCGGTAAGAAACGATGGGAGGTCAGTGATAAATATTAAAAAATTAATGGTCCAATAATTGACCCTTGCCCTACACCGATATCCATGTCATTAGTGTCATTAATGTCTGAATCTATGGAGACGGAAGAATTTTTCTGTGGTCTAGATATGACATTATGCAGTTCAATATTTTACCTCTAATTCCTAAATGACTCAACGTTAATTTGAGGAAATAAGGATTAATAATGTTTATTAAAACAAAAGTATAAACAGCCGACGACTTTGATCTATCTATGGCTGGCCGAGAGAGCTGTTCCTGTTGCATACTGCTTCATTTTGTGTTTAAGCAGTCCCCATAAACATTCCCATAAGTATTTTCAACGATCACGAGTTATGACTCAGTGGAACTATTTTTTTGTATTTAGTATGTGTTCTAACATTTCAGCATTTTTGTGGAAATAGAAGAGCGGTAATATGTATAATATCCGCGTTGAAATACATTTTTTTTTACAACTTTGACAACTCGTGACGTACATGACGGCAGAGCCTCATCAAATTTTGATTTTGTGAATTCATAAAACGATAAAAATATCTGAAAGAGCATAAAACGACGATGTGTGTGAATAAGCCACCTAGATTCTGTATAGTGTTTCATTCTTAATTTAGAAATTCAATATAAAGCGTTGCTACCAGGATAAATCATTACAAAGCCTGTTTGTGCTAGAATAACACCGAGACTGTGGTGCTTGAATGTTACAAACGATACACGTATACGAATATAGTTACCCAGATATGTTATGCGCTGACGAAAATAGTCGACTGGCTCACCATTACAAGTCCCTTACCTGCTCTTCGTTCATTCTTAGCATAGCCGTAGGTTAATTTCTTTACTTTTACTGAATGGAGTTGTTCATTAAGCTAACATTATTGATTATAAATAAATAATGTATTATAATAATAAATAGTTTACATCATGACTATCAATTAATATGAAGTAGTAAAACAATATTCACAGTAATTAAAAAGTGATTCCAAAAATTGTCGGTCAACGTTCATGACATCGCTCGTTATATCGATATTCCTTTGTCGGTCTTTTTTATGATTTTTAAACTGACTTTGGATAAACTATACCACTATGTTTGCACTGTTCTCTTTATTACATACCTAACTAACTTTGTTTCTTTTCTTTTCCAGGTAAGCTACATTCACGTCAGTATGCAGCTGAGTAAGTATAAACATAAAAAAATCTTAAAAGCTTCTGGAGTAATCAAGAGATTTGCTTAATGATTCTTAATTTTTCTCGGTACCAAACTAATCGAGAAGAACTGGTTTCTGTAGCCCGTAAAGCGTGGAAATGCGGTACAACAACACTTTCGCACATAACTCGTTCCAATTTTATTTTTTGATTGTTATATAATACCAAGCGGAATTCAAGGAAGAAGGTAACTACATACGTCGTAATGAAAGCCGCGCTTCATTAAATGTGCCTACTAATTGACGTTCTGGGTAACCGTGTAGACCAGAGAAATATTTAAAGGAATTTTTATGATATTATGCCAGGTGGCCGTTTTAATTACAGTAATACTTAGTGGAGGTAAATAAGCGAAAATTTTCGTAAAAAAGGAATTGGTTTGGAATAAAGAAATTTAAAAAATAATATTTTGTACATCGTATAGGGTCTGTATTCTTTATTTTGTTTTTTTCAAAAAACGATTTTATTTATTTTTTCTGCTTTGCATCTTTAATATCTCTAGTCGAATTGAAAGTCAAAACCAAATTGTTTACTTAAAAAAATGAAAACTACAACACTCAGTAATATTAGTTTTTTTATCAATTACTTAGCTTATAGTACGTATTGTCACGTGTTTCCACCCGTAGAAAACACCCCTTAAAAATCCGGGGGTTCCAAAAATTATAACGAGATAAATACTAGTACTTTATTACACTTTTATTAACTAAGATATCCTTTAACAATGCTTATTACTTGATATTTCCACTTTGTATCTACTTCGGATTTATAACCTCACTGTTTTCAAAAACTTCCCCTTCGGCCTGTTTACACAAGCTTATATACTCTAAGAACGCCTCCAGGGTCGTCTAGAACAAACATCTAGAATCTTCTTCCACGACAATCCAGAACAGCATAGAAATCTCAATCTCCTTCTATGAATTTTTAGAGAACGTACTACTACTATCAGTGTCTCAGAGATGGCGTGCATTACATGCTTTACAGTTGCCTAATCATTGTTACTTAATGTTGGCTATTTCTCATGACGTATCAGCCTCCCGTCCCTAGGAAGCGTAATGTATAACAGTATATTTGTACTTCTTTATGTTTTTAAAGTTTTTTATTTTTCCCATTTTTGGTCGTAAAACATCTATTTTTGGCACAACGAAAAGCCTAAAGAACATGCTTTAAGAAGACAAAAGTGTTTTATACCATCTTAAAGTAAATTCAAGAGCGTTTTTTACCCCTTTAAAAATGTTATTAATTTAAAATGTGACAGACACATTTATTTATTATCGTTAGCAGTAAGTATCTTTTTGAAAATTGTATCCTAATATACGCACCTCAAGCTAAACAATTTTAAAAAATATAAAAATTACTGAACTGGGGGTTTCATTTTTTTATGTTATGTAATTCGTGAACAGTGAAAATTAACACAGATTTGAAGTAAAATTTATCTCCAACAATTTGGTTCTTGTTCTCTTCTGGTCCAACCAATAGAGCCTGAGATATTCAAAAAATGCAACGCTAAAGTAAATAATAAAAACGTTTTTTCACAAAACTCAAAAAGTGGCCTTAGGTTCGTGGACAAAGTAAAGCATCGGTCCACAGACCCTCTATGACATCCAGAAATCTGTACTGTAGCCCCAATTTTTTTTTTGTGTTTATAAATTATAATAGTGTGGCGGCAGATATTCCAGGATACCATATGCAAATGATATGAACTTTTTACGTTTAATATTATCTAAAGAGGATTGCGATAAGCTACAAAAAATTAAGATAAAATAAGTGAATATCTATTAAATCGGTTATCACTTACTTAATTTATCTAAATAAACTGCATTAATATTTCGTACGAACGTATAAATTTAACAGTGTTGTCAGCGTGTAAGACTTAGGTTTTATAATAAGGAATTTTAAGCGTGAGTAATATAGCGATATATTTGCTACAATATTAATGATAATAATAGTTGAGAGCGCACCATCATACTTCGACATTGGGTTGCCCAAATTAGGATCGGACATTAGGAGTGTTGAGTCGTCAGCATAAAATATGCAAGTGATTTTCTCAAATGCTTTTGGCAAATCGTTGAAATGAATTAGGAATAGAACAGGGCCCACGATTGAGCTCTGTGGTACTCCATATTTGATATATAACACCTCAGATGTTGATCCATTTAATCTGACGGTTTGCCTTCGATTCTCTAGGTAGGCTTTAATACGTGAGATACTCGTACTGAAATTGTATTTGGACAATTTTTGAGCCCGTAGAGTATGTGATATGCGATCAAATGCTTGCTGAGATCGCAGAACAAAGAAGGAGAGTGATGTCCCTTTTCGGAACATTCTAATGTGTGTTCTGTAAATTTTAAAATGGCGTATGTTGTTGATAAGTTTCACGGAATCCAAATTGGTGTTTAAATAGCATTTTATTTCTTTCTAAGTATTCCATTAGTTGATTTTTAATGGATTTTTGAAATATTTTTGAAATAATTGGACGCTGAGAAATTGGTTTATAGTTGCGTAATTTCGCTGTATCCCCTTTTTGAAAATTGGGACGATAGTCGCTATTCTAAGTGCATCTCGGAACCCGTCAGTCCTGAAACTCATGTTTAGTAGCTTAGTTAGGGGAATTATAATATGATTTTTTGCAATTTTTGTCGTGCCATATATGTCTTTGCTATTACTGTTTTTTAGTAAATTCAGTATGTCTGTGACTTCATTGTATATGACCTCACGAAAGCTAAAGGATTATATTCTTATGTTCTTTAAGGGCCGGTTTTCAATACTCGATTCAGTGAATCTAGTCAGCCCGTAATAGCACAGGAGTTAGAATGCAATTACCTGACTCATTTACATCAGCTAGAGACATTATTAATCCTGTTCCATAGAGCATGGCAGACAACGAAAGTGCTCATTTTTTCTCATCAGTGGAAACTTCCCTAAATAATTCCTGAAACTTGAAATGTTTTTAGTTGGTGCAAGTATTTGTATCAAACTGATATTTTTTTTTAAATTACTTACCACAAAATACGTTTGGCGTACATCCAGGTTGGTGAAGGTAAAGAGGCAAAAATTCTGAACCTGCAAACTATATCACTTTTATGTTTTACCTTGCCGCGCATAACGCGGCTGTATTGCAATCATTGCTGATATCCTAGAGGGACAACCTGTATTGTGTAATTAAATAAAAAGGTCGTCATTTATTCTCATGTGATTCCCTCATCTGCTGGTGCTGATTTCAGTAACCTTGCTTAAACATACTCTATATTAATAACAGTGTTATTGCTTTGTGCTCTGCCACATAATTATTGATGGTCCACAGTTGAACCTGAAGTGGGGAATTAAGTCTCCTGATTGTTACAGCAGAAACGCTAACTACACATTGTTATTTCACGAAATCCTCTGTGTGCCTGAATTTTTATTGAACGTCCATTTTCAAAGCCACCCTCTATGCACCCAATAGTTCACAGCTGTTGAGTTTTTTTAATGTTGATGTTACTGTAATAATGCCCAAACTGAAGCTAGTTTTTATGCTTAATTGCCACATAAAATTCTAAACCCATATGTCGTTCTATTCGCCACGACGCGCGATGTGTGCATTAATGGGACTGTATACTACTATATTTGATAAATAATATTTGGTAAAAAGCGCTACAAAACGAGATTTTGAAGAATTAATATCACTGCTATGTGCTATTGTGGATAATTTATGCGTATTTCTCACGTTAAAACCATAATATAAATGTCCTGGCCCCAGGATTCCGCGAACGTACGTACACATTCATCGGTTGTCCCATTTAATTTATATTAATGATATTGCCAGTTGAGATAATATTAAATGGTGTGCCCGAGACCCGACCAGATATCTGTGCGACTGCACTTAGTAGGCCAAAATGCAGATGGCTTGTACATGTACATTCCACATTAAATTATCGCGAATATAGACACGAATAATGGACACGTACATTATTCTATTGTGAATCGAGAACGGAGACCAACTACAAAGTTATCGGTTCAGCCTTACAGAGTGGGTCGCTCAATAAGAACAAAGGATGTTGAAGAAAATTGTCGAAGTAAGGATCCCGACCAGCACAGCGCCAGCGGTTTTATAAATTTAAGTTAAATTAAATTACTAAAAAATCGCATAGATGATTCGTAAGTAGCTTTGCTGATTTGTTTTAAAAGTCGATTGTAGTTGTATGCACAAACTTATAAATCAGTTTCTGTGTTATTTCTATCCCCCCAAATAAGCAGTACACATGTAAAATTTGAGCCGTATTTTCCTTCAGATCGAGGTACTAACAAACAAGGAATAGAATGACAGCATCAAAACAACCATCTATCGACAAATATTAAAGTGTAACAACAAATAAACCACTGAATAAACAATTCACTGGTTTAATCATTATGTTTTGCTTACTTAATAAAACATTTTGTTATTCAGCGCATAGTGCGTTATAGAATAGGAGCCGACGTACAATCACATTTGTAACAGCTAGAGACACTTATATCATATTCCTTAGAGCTTGGCAGACAAAGAAAGTGTTATGATAATTTTTTTTAGTGGTGGAAACTTCACAAGATAACTCTGGAAACTCCATGTGTTTTTCATGGGTGGTGCAAGCATTTGTATCAAACTGATATTTTTCTATCGATTACTTCTTAATAATTCGTACTTATATATTCCACAAATACAAAAATATGTCGGCATACATTTTTAATATTGCTGAATCATGATGTAGGGTTCTGAAGTTGTGACAAAAATCAGTACCTTTGTTCTATTTGTAACAAGCCAATTTTGAATTCATCAAACTAATTTTTTGTTTGTTGATTAAGCGAATACAACAGTGAAAATAGCAGATATTTCTGTGAAATATCCACCGAGATATTTCTTAGTAACTGTTGCATCCGGGTAAGCAGGTAGATTTTATTCCCCTCTCCCGTGAGACCTAGATTATTTCTACTTTTTGGAGTTTTTAAACGTTAATTAAATGAAATTTTAGAATAAGAAGTATCAGCCAAAATGTTAAAAAAAAACAAAAAGTACACCCATACACGATTCGAGCCGAGAAATCCTCTGTGAAAGTCGGGGTGGACTTGAAAATCTCGTTGGAAAAAGCAAAGTATGTAATTATTAAATGTTCAGAATTAAATAAATGCATCAGCACGAGGGGTCCCTAATGTCGATATCGAAAGATTGAAATTGACGTTTTCATGGCGTCGTGAATTGCATGTATAATTTTGTCCCGATTCCATCGATACAGGTTACTGATGTCTTGAAAATGAGATAATGTAGGATGATAGAACTGTTTAAAACGCTATTCGTGACCTGAATATCTATTCAGGAGTAACTATAATTCATTTATTGAAAATGAATTTCTTTAGCTATAAAAATTCACATTAAAAACGCAAACATTTAAGGGGAGCGTAATAATCAAGATAAGGCGCATTATCCAAGTTTATGATAGGTAACTTATTGAACAGTTATTCTGGAAAACTTGTATGGTGTTTGCAGTGTAAAATGTTTTATTTCTGTAAATATTAGCCAACGTCTGTAGCTGCAGCTGGACAAGGTGAGGGGAATTAATGATACTTCGAATGAAACAAAGCAAGTTAGACGAAAGGGTCGAGACTAATGAGAGCGGGAAAGACAGAGGGCGTTTTGCCGCACTCTAGACGAGGACAGAGCGAAATCTTCTATAAATATAGCACAGTCGATGACGCCAGGGGCGTGTTTGGGGAAAAAGACAAGCAAACGATCGTCTGCCTTGACACACCATATATTTCGTTTGAAGTTAAAGAAGTGTACGGTATCTATATTGAAAAAACAATCAATCATTTTTAAGACTGTTACATATTTTTATGAATATGAGAGGTATTGTAAATACATCCATCAGTGTGTGAACCTAATTTTTGATTTTATTACTTTGTGCCTAATAATGGGATTCACGATTCTTAATCCACCTTGTACTATTTATCCTGTACTTGGTTGCAGAAAATGCTCCACATGTATAACGATTTATCGAATTGTTTCGCGGCGATAGTTCCTCCTTAAACCTTTCTGGGTTAGGTCTCGTGGGTCATGAACTGATTAAACTTTATCATCGGATTTTTACAACCTTTGACGTTTAACAGTTGTTTAATCACTTGGTATCGCTGCAGGTGATGTTAATTTAACTGTACGGCGTTTTAAGTATTGTAATTACATTATCGCTAAATGAGTACAATTTGCCGTAATTATACTGCTAGAACTACTTGAATTTTGAGGATTGGTCATATTATCAGTGCCAGCTTTACTATACCCATCGCTTGCGACCATTGTATGGGACGAAAAACGCCGAACTATCCGCTAGCAGTATACAATAAGGATTTCGAGCTAATAGCAAAATGTGTGTGATTTTTAACCCTTGATATACTCACTGTTTGTTGCTGTAAAATATGAAATCCACCATTAACAATAAAGAAATAATGTATATTGTTTCACTTAAAGTAAACAACAAAAAAATAAGATAACTTATATTTATGTATAAAAAAGAAACGTGGTAAAGTAGTCATTTTTTAAAAATATTTTGGATGTAAGTTGAAAAATATTCATGTGTAAAGCTCAAACTCGGCACATGTAGATTTTTTGTAATAAAACTATAATTTCGATCTCGTGTATACAGGGTGTCATATATAATACATCAAATGGCAACAATGACTTGTATTGTGTTTGAGAACAGCTGGACTGCAATTTTTATTTGAAATTATGGTATTAACTAATTTTATCCAAAACGGTATTTGCAAATTTTGAACCTCATTGGCGAAATTGTTTTTGCATGATAATAAATTTTGCAGCGGAAGAATTGTCTGAAACCAACATCTTTAATTTATACAGACCATCCACAATAATTTTCACCTTTGAACGAATCTTTCCTTCGGTCAGTCGTGGCGGCAAAAATCAGTTCCTGGGAAATTTTCGGCAAAAAAAATTAGCCAATTTGTCTTAAACAGGCTTTAAAATCGGTTGAATATACACAAGTGTTGGTGCATTAAGGTGGCCATTCCCTAGAAAGAGACATCCGATAGGGAAATATTTATTATTTTTGGCCACAACTTTTCTTTCTTAGTACGTATATTTAAAAAATATATGAGAGTACCTAAGTAGAACCATAAGAAGACGATTACGATGAATTTTCGCTCGATAATTTCAGTGGTTTGCAAAATAGCTAGATTTAAATTTAGAAATTATGTTAATCTTCCTATTTCGTAGTTTTAAATCTAGCTATTTTGCAAACTACTGAAATTATTGAGTGAAAATTCATAGTAATAGTCCTGTTATGGTTCTACTTAGGTACTCTTATAGTTTTTTCAAAATATACGTACTAGGAAAAAAAATTATGGGCAAAACTAATAAATATTTCCCTATCGGATGTCTCTTTCTAGGGAATGGCCACCTTAACTAAAAAACTGCTTGACGTAGAACAGTCAAATTTGGTAGGCAGTTGATGCTACTACCACCGAATAAATGGTTAGATAGGCTTTTGTAATTAAACTTTTTTTTTTCGCTCAAATTTAAAATTTCCACGTTTTATGACATTCTAAAGCTATTTAATTCCTTTTTTAATTCCCCCCAATCCCGCTATCGAAAAATCGCCGTATTTCGGTTAATTATTGCTGTAAAATTAATTTAAAAATATCATATTAAAGATGATTTTGCCAGAAAGAACTTGTATTTGAAATATTTGTCTGTAAATGCAATATTTCCCAAGAAGATCGATTTTCTTGAATTAAAAATACCCCATTTTACCCTGTATAGGTTTCTGCGGATCCGTAAAATCCTAAACTTTTTGGATCGTGAACTTTGGCCTATTTTGGACCTATAACCAAAGTTTAAGATTTGCACTTTTTTTAGCTTTTATTTAACTTGCAATGTTAGTGTGTGTGTGTTAGTTTGTTTAGGTCAAATCTTGCAATCAATATTTCGACTAGTTCTAATTAAACTAAAGCTTTGAAATATTACACACGTATGAAGGTCCGGTGACAATGCAATATAGTAAATCTAATATCGTTCTAAATCCAATATGGCGGATGTCCTAAGATGGCGAATTACCTTTTACTTCACAACACCCTCGATATTGATATCAAATGTCATTCTAAACCCAATATGGCGGTCGCATCAGGACGGCGGATTATCTCTTTCTTCACAACCTCCTCGATCAAATGAAAGAGTTTGACGAGTAAAATACGGTAAACCGTGTAACGTCATTATAAATCAAATATGGCGGATTAATTCTTTCTTCACAACTCCATTGATATGTGTATCAAATGAAAGGGTTTTATCTATCGGTAAAATAAGTAGACGAAAAAGTAAAAAAAAAATATTTTTAAGAAAGAGCTTTTATTTAAAAAAGTATAGTTACTAGAAAGTAAAAAATATTTAAATATTTTTCAAATTCATATACCTGGAAACCAAAAGCTTTGGGGACGGTCTCATAAAGCACTATTGCTTAGATGCTTTGCCCAATTGAGCGCCTCCAAAGCTTTTGGTTTCCAGGTGTATGAATTTTTAAAAAATAATTTTTTACTTTCTAGTACAGTTTTTTTTTAAATAAAAGCTATTTCTTATAAATATTTTTTTACATATTTTTTTTTCGAGTTACAGTCATTTTGTTCAATCTTTTCCTGTACTAAATCTGATCGGAGGTTGATATTATACTGTGCCTTAAAATTGTGGCAGGATCGTAAAAATTATAGGTAAGTTAGGAAACATTTTCAGAAATGGTGCAAACAAATGAGTTTCATCTGCCAAGTTCTACAATTGCAAAACCTGTTAATACAATCATACGAAATAAATCACGGGCAGTAGTTATCCCAACGAAAACGTCCATATCACATTCAGGGAATGTACGAGATTTCACGGCAAGAACTCCAATGTGGGTATTTCTGTTTTTGATAAAAGAATTCACAGGAACGTGCTCGATGTATCGTTCACCTTTTCCATGCCAAGAAGTGCCATGTATCGCCTCGCACAATTATTCGTACACGGTACGTAACATTTATATTATTGTATGGTACATTGTTCTGAGACGTAGCCACTATAATAGCGGGGCCTAGGTGTCGCGCCTGCCGTCCGAAACAATGGACGATGGGTCGTTAATCAATCCACTAAAAACGAAATAAACGGGCGAGATAAAAGTGTTGCGAAAGCAACGGACGCTGCAGGTTACTACGTTTTGTTTTCTTCTTCCTGTAAGATTATATACATTAATTGAAAATTCCATTAAGTTTTAAATTGTTTTTTTCACAGTTTCTCTTAAATATCTGGTTGTATCATCCGTATTGTAATAAAGAAAAAGGAACAAAATGTTCACAGTTTGTCAATTTAAGTTGCAAAATATAAATGCATTTGAGGGAGGCCATTTTTAAATAATTGATGACTTGAACAATAATGTACATATGTTATAAGTTTAGAAACATATTATTATACGCCTTGTGGAGATGAACCATCAAGCCAAATTTCAAGTTAAAATGTTTATAATAACGCCCAATAAACAACTGCAAATTCAAAAATGGAACCGTCGATTGTTTAGGGGCATCGAGTCGTACAACAATTTTTTTTTATTTCAGATTATATTTTTTATGTACTTTTCGGTGACATTAACAAGGATAAATTTAAAACTTTTTAAAACGAATTTTTCAATTTTTCTAATTTTTTTAAGAACAAATGCATGTTACTCATCAATATTTCGCCCAAAAATAAAAATTATTGGTATGTACACAAAAAATGATCAACTCTTAATGTTGATATAAATAGTTTATCTTATTAGGCTGTAAAACTAAAATCTACAAGAAAAAGCAATTATTTAAAAAGGAAAAAATATTTTAATACGGTGAAGTTGAAGGGTGATGAAGCAAGTTTTAATAATGTCGTGAAAATGATCAAGTGTCTTAAAGTACTGTTCGTCTCTTGTATAAGTACTTTTAATGTTTACCGATAATTTTTATATTTGGACAAAATATTGAGTAAAACGCCATTTGTTTTTTAAACAAATTATACATATTTTAAAAAATTAGTTTTAAAAAATGTAAAATTAATTTTTGTTATTGTCACCGAAAAGTAAATAAAAAAAAATCTGAAATAAAAAAAATTGTTGTACGATTTGATGCTCCTAAACAACCGACGATTCAATTTTCGAATTTGCAATTGTTTTTTATGCATTGTGATAAATATCTTAACTTGAAACTTGGCTTGATGGTTTAACTCCACAAGGAGTAAATAATAATAATAATAATATTTATTTTCATTATGCGATTTACAATAGAGTTGTTACGTATCCGTAAATATTTCATGGTAATTACCCGTTCTAATAGATTAAGTAGGCTCTGCATTGTGCTGTTCTCTGGTGTCGAAGTAGGTAAAATACTTTAGGATTTAAAAATAAAGAAAGAAGGGAGAAAAAAAACGAATATCAGTTAATCCGATATATGGCAATGGCGACTTGTAGCGATTAAAAGTATGCAATTGAAATAAATCGACGTAATTTACGGATATAATTCGTGCTAATTAATCATTAGATGGTATTGTTGTTTGGTGTTTGGTGTTGACCAAGTTGTGTACACTGTACATATCATCGAAGTTCTCCACTGAGAGGTTAAAAGTACTAGTTGCCAAGCTGAGAGATAACGTCTTCATATCATTTAGGGTTTCGTAATGATTGGAGGTGAGTTGGCTTATTCATATAGTATTCAAACGATAGAGGGTTGTTATACCTCGAAATCTCTTTTTTTTTAGGCGTTTCAGTTTCAGTTTTAGTTTAACTTCAGCTTAGAGCTTAAGTAACGTGATAGATTACGTAACCTGAGAGGAGGCCCTATCTAGCCCTTATAGTATTGTTGGTACCTGTTTGACAATCCTAAGACGTTATTCTCTGGTAGAAGGATAACATACGTTATGTAAGCAGTGAATATTGTACGCGGGGAATAAAATACAGATTCCAGTTTAGCCGCCGGAACCTTTATGGTCATAGGTATCCACGGGAAACGATATTACTCCAAGGGGAAAGGATAAGTACCACCTAGCGGGTTCTAATAATCTATTTGTTTATGACTATATGTTTTTGGTATATGGACAATGTCGTATTTCATATTTCATGTCATATTTCACATTTCATGTCATATTTGATATTTGTAATAATGTATTTGAAATCTAATAAGTTTTAAGGTTAGCTATTTAGTATAAGTCTCCTAGAGAAATAGAATTTTGCTATATAACTTTTAGGTAATAAGAATATCGTCAATTCGGAACTTTGTGTAAGACATTGGGCGTTGTTCTGGGGTGTATTTCGAAATAATTAATATTAGTTCTGACACGTCCAAAAGTCTTCACTCTCGCGAGAGCTCTATCGTGCACGAATCTCGAGTTGTCCTTTTAATGTTAGTACAACATTTTGTAATCTCCCTGTGTAAGGTAGACATAAGTATTCGCAATATATTTTTCTATATTTTAAGAATAACTAATGTTTTATTAAGGGCCTACATTAGAGTCAATTTTAGGGATTCAATTGCTCTTATATAACAAACGTTTGGGGTTAGATTGCAGAATTCCTTGGCGCCCATTCATTTTGTTAAAGTTGTAACATTTAAACATTTAATATAATGAACCCGCTCCCGTCTCCACTGTAAGCTAAGTCGAGAGCCTAAGCCCAAATTTCTTCCAGTTACTTAGGGACATAAATAAAACACGTAACAGAGTATACAATGAGTTTTTTGAAAATAGATACTTAGATCCTACATAAAGAGTAAAGACGGATACTTGCTTGTAGGCGTAAAACAATTTAAAAATGTGAATATATGATGGTGTTATCATACGTATATAAAAATATCTTATTTGTATTCGTATGTCAAATTTTATACAACGCAGTATCGTAAAATATCGTAACTTGCACTAAAATATGATTTCTTGTTACACTACACTTTGTTTAATTATTTGCTTGTGCGATTAGTGATTTAGTAACTTTTTCTAATCTCACCGAACGGATCGCTATACGTATATATTCTTGTATTCCAAAGTTTCATTAAAATGTGTACATTATTGTTCACGTTACCATTAATTGTTTAAAAGTAGCCTCCCGAATGGTTGTATTTTTTCTTCACAACCCTCTTGATGTGGGTATCGATTGAAAGGGTTTGACGCATAAAAAGTGATATTTAGACCAGTGACTTTAATTTATAAAAGTGTTGTTGCTCTTACCACGCCGATTTTTTTTTTTTGTAAAAATAGTGAATAATTAGCCATATTACGGGAAAAATATTCTTGATGTAGTTCACCTGCCACTAAATTTGTTATTGCAAGAAAACCGCAAAATTCATAATTCTTTATAAGCTTTTTTTATATAATTTTCATACTAATAGTCCGATTTGAACTTCCCAAAGCTCATTTTACTCGGAAATGCACTTTTAAAGGAAATTGGTGGAAAAGCCTGGCATTTTTTGTACGAGGAAATTTTTTCATATTTTTTTATTTCAAAATTTTGCGGTTATTCTCAAAAACGTGACGTCATGATTATTCGATTATTTATCAATGTATTTAAAATTTTTTTGTTAAAATAGTTATGTAGAATGTAATCATTCTCAGAAAAAAAGAATTGGTATCAAGTATTAATTTAGTTATGAAGCGCAAACTTGCAATGGTATTATCATTTACGCTTGATAACTAAATTAATATTTGATATATACCAATTCTTTATTCTGAAAATGCTTACATTTTATATAATGAACTATTTTATCAAAAATTGTTTAAATACAGTGATAACCGAACAAACATGACGTCGCATTCTTGAGAATAACTGCAAAATTTTAAAATAAAAAATTATGAAAAATATTCTCGTACAAAGAATGCCGTGCTTTTTCGGTTACTAAATTATTATTTACATAGTATGCATATTTTCCAAGATATGATGAATTTAAAACTGGTATGGTCAAAATTTCCTTAAAAAGTAGGACATTTTTCAATATAACTTAGCAGAACTTCAAAGGTGTCCAATGTACATTATTCAGACGTCAGTGATTGATTTAGAATAGACTCATAATAAAGACATAATTTTTTCAATTTTCTCTGCTCCTCTGTTCCTAAGATATTCGCGGTAAAAGTGAGGGGTCAATACATTTGAATCGTATATTAGTTCATCTAGTTATAATTTCTACAAAACATATTTTATTTCTATGTACGTAACTGTTCGATAGAGATATATATTACCCATTAAACTGAGAAATTACGCCATTAAAGTTGTACGCAACACGTGCATACCAAATACAATAATTCCAAGCCGAAGACATACGTACATACAAGTAATAATAAATATTACAATCAACTTTGAATAATAGTAAAAATAAGCAGAGCGAGAGCCGTCGCGCATATTTTCCGATTCAAAACAATATTGTTCGGGGCATGTTGCAGAACCGTTAGGATAATATTCCTGCAAATCACACTCACGCGCGTGCCTCGTTTCGTTGGCTTTTAGTGAGCACACACAGCAGGATGGACGGAGGGAGGCACGTGGGGTAGCAGGAAGTAACTAACCTCTGCCCATTTTAGTACGGGAAGTTCCCGTTTTATGTGCATGCTCTGATTTATTTAACTTCGTGGCCGGGTACTGCCACTGTACCGGGTGGAGTCTTCTCGTTAAAATGTTCGTCATGAATTGATTATTATTGTTATATACACGTCAAAATATTTTGGGGAATTAGCAAAAATCGATTGTTTTGTGAATGTTTTTAGAGTATTCTTAAACAACTAGAAGAGTAGAATCTTTTCTTTAATGAATTTGAAATGTAGTTAAAAAAAATTAACTTGCTTACTAAAAAAAATAATGCTTATTTTAAGAACCTTTTTAATTATTTTTACTTTAATTACCTTATATTTTTATTTACGAATTACTTTTTCAAGATTATTAATGAACACAAATGAAACTTTAATTTTTAAGTATAAACAAATAAGATTTTCAATAATTTTTTTCAATTTTGTATCTTTAATTGGACTTTTAGTTTGTACTTTAATTTTTAACACCTATTAAGGATTTAAGTTAAAATTAAACTATTAACCTTCAAAGTTGAAAATAGAAAATATCTAAGCCTTAAAGTTAGGCTTTACCTTTAAATTTGCAATTTAAAATCATTATTGACTATAAGGCTTGGTAAAAGAAATTTTAATTTTCGTTGATAAATTTACAATTTATAGCCTAATCTCAGCCATTTTACCGAATAAATGATTATTTTCAACAAACCATAAAGACATTGGTACTCTATATTTTATTTTTGGAGCTTGAGCTGCAATGGTTGGGACATGTCTAAGATTGTTAATTCGTTCTGAATTAGGAAACCACGGTTCTTTAATTGTAGACGACCAAATTTATAATGTTATTGTTACAGCACATGCTTTTGTTATAATTTTCTTTATGGTTATACCTATTATAATTGGGGTATTTGGAAATTGATTAGTCCCATTAATACTATGAGCCCCAGATAGAGCCTTTCCCCGAATAAATAATATAAGATTTTGGTTATTTCCCCCATCTTTAACTTTATTAATTATAAGAAGAATTGTAGAAACTGGAACCGAAACTGAATGAACTATTTACCCCCCTTTATCTTGCTGGAATTTCTTCGATTTTAGGAGCTGTAATTAATATATATCCTGCAGGAATAACTCCTGGCCGAATACCTCTTTTTGTTTGAGCAGTACTAAATACTGCTGTACTTTTACTTTTGTCATTACCTGTTTTAGCTGGTGCTGTTACTATACTTTTAACCGATCGAAATCTTAATATATCTTTCTTCGATCCTGCTGGTGGTGGTGACCCAATTTTATATCAACATCTGTTTTGACTTTTTGGTCACCCAGAAGTTTATATTCTAATTTTACCTGGATTTGGAATAATTTCTCATATTATTAGAGAAAGAGGGAAAAAGAAGCATTTGGAACTCTGGGAATAATTTATGCTCTAATAGCAATCGGTTTATTAGGTTTTGTCGTTTGAGCACATCATATATTTACTGTAGGTATATATGTTGATACACGAGCCTATTTTACTTCCACAACAATAATTATTGCTGTACCTACTGGTATTAAAGTATTTAGATGAATAGCAACATTACATGGAACACAGATTACTTATAGCCCTGTAACCTTATGAATATTAGAATTTGTATTTTTATTTACTGTAGGAGGATTAACTGGAGTAGTTTTAGCTAACTCATCTATTGATATTATTTTACATGATACATATTATGTTGTTGTACATTTTCATTATGTTCTTTGAATAGGAGCCGTATTTGCTATTATAGCAGGCCTTGTTCAATGATTTAGAAGAAAACAAACGAGGAGTTGTGGTCGAGCGTAGTCGCCTGTAAATACGATACGATTAACTTTTGCGTGGTGCCACGTGGTGAAACGTCTTTCGAGTTGGGAAATAGAATTTTGTCTACAGATTAAATTGAGCTAATTTATATGTCATATGGAAAGGATTTTGTTGTGTAGGAATAGGAATGAACTATTTTTGAAAGAAATAAAGTGTAGTAATTTTCAGAAGTCATTGACTTATTGTTGGTGGTAGTTTGTAGCATGGAAAAGAAATTGGCAAAGACAAATTGGTTTGTTCCGATGAGAAAATTATATTTCATTGTTCTGTGCTCCAGTTAAAAAAAAATCGTGAAGTCCGCGAACGAGTTGGTATAATATAGGAAACGAAGAAAAAAATGTTTGAATGAACGAGGATTCAAAACGTACTATAAATATCGACCGCATAAGAAATGGCTTTCAGTATTTAAAGTTCACATCGGTTCACGCGTGTAAAAACTTACAACTGAGCAAAATTCCAAACGAAATTTCATGTTGTTCCTTATGATGTATTAAATTATTTTTTACTTTGCTTTCTTATCATCAATTTATTAGGTTAGACGGCAGGGAGGAAAAA